>OY282602.1:11131211-12445611 GCA_958298965.1 Chrysolina haemoptera | reverse complement strand
ACCAGTATGAGGACTGGTACAGGTAAATTAGTGTAGAAAAATAAAGCAACATCTGGTTTGCACCTAAATACTATGATTTCAGGCCGCAAAGACGTTTACGTTTACGCAAATAGGGTTAAAAAGTATATCGATTTGGAGTAAAATGAAGATATGTTTACGAGTGGCTCCTGGGGATAACATATCGAAAATTGATATTTTTTTTTGTTTCCCTCGTGTTTCCTAACTACGGTACGAAACTACAGGGGGTGATTCGTTACGTCGTTTCAAGAAAAAAAGTTCCTATGAACATATGTCCGGAGTTGCTTATCTTGCGTATCTTGTCGAGAAATATCAGAACGAATCGATTCTAATAAAAAGTTGAAATCAGTGGGACACATTCTGGTAAAGTTTCGAAAATGCCCATTTTCTTCCTCTTCCACCATTCTGTTTAACAATGACTGTCCTCTACATGTCACCCTATTTTGATACAAGGATGTCATCCACCAACGTTTCTTCCTTCTTTTTTTTCGTAATAGCCCAGCAATAACTATAAAAGCAGCACTGGCCACTGTCAAATCTTTTGCGTCGGCCATATCGGTTTACACTCTTTTAACAACACTTCTCCCAACTGCTGATGAAATTCGCATGCCGCGCCGCACGGGGTGGATCGCTGCCTCGTTCGTTGCCTCGGATGCTTCGTTTCGCCATCAACAAAAATTACGAACGAGGCATTCGTTCGGCCTCACTTTGCCTCGTTCCCGTTCGTGCTCAGGTGAATACGCGCCTTAAAGGCACGTATTCATCACCAGCACGAACGGGAACGAGGCAAGCGAATGCGAACGATCAAACGTATGTGGACGTGTTTCGAGGCGCGGTAAACTACATTCTGTTGTGCGACGCACGGTCCGAGGCAGTTTCAACACCATCTGATAAAGTCGGTACTTCAAAGGAAAATTAGATTAGATGTTGGCGGCTTTTGTGCGTGTCAGCTGCCTCGCTTCGACCCCCAACTGTTGAGCCAGGGCACTGCTAACACAAAAATAAATCCATCCGGAATGAGTTGGGATAATGAAAAAACTAAGTTTTATCAATTAGTATGGAAAAAAGGGACAAATTTTATTATAATATTTTTAAAGAAGAGGATGCTTGGCGGGAGATTAGTGAAATTTTCTAAGAAAATATTCGAAAATGACAATTTTCTTTCTCGTCCACCATGCTATTTAAAAATGACTGATCTCTGGTGGTCACAACCTATTTCGGTATAAGGATGTCGTCCACCAGCGTTTCTTTTTTCTCTTTTTTTATAACCCAGATATAACTACAAATGCAGCACTGGCCACTATCAAACAGTAGACGTCCTCGATCTTGACGGATCACTGTTCAGTGGCCGCATGCCTCTCGGATGGATTGATGCCGCGTTCGTTGCCTCGGTAGACTTTGTTCGCGACCAGAAAATTTACAAAGGAGGCATCTGTTCGGCCTCAGCTTGCCTCGTTCCCGTTCGTGCTCAGATGAATACGCGCCTTAAGGTCTTAAGGCGCGTGCTCAGTCTTTAAGGCGCGTGCTCAGTCTTTAAGGCGCGTATTCATGCATGACGGGGAACGAGACAAGGTGAACAAAGTTTACCGCCTCTCTCTCTCTCTCCGTCAAAATCAACAATAACAACTGGACTAAAAAGTCGGGAGACGAAGCGAGGCAGCTGAAACGTACAAATGCTGTCCACATCTAATCAAATTTTTCTTTGAAGTACCGACTTCTATCGAATGGCGTTGGATCTGCCTCGGAACGTGCGTCGCACAACAGATTGTAGTTTGCCGCGCTTCGAAGACACGTCCACATATGTATGATCGTTGGCATTCGCCTGTCTCGTTCCCGCTCGTGCTCAGATGAATACGCGCCTATATACGCGTACGTGCTCAGATCTGTACCCGCCCTTTGACGTACCGCCATCAATTGGATCGGGCCGAGGCCGCACGGCACACAGAACGAGGCAGTTTGCCGCGCCTCGGAAGCCTGTCCACATCTACATGCTCATTCGTCCTCGGCTTGCCGAATACGCGTACGTGCTCAGATCTGTACCCGCCTTCAAGGTGCGTATTCACTAGAGCATTCGTTCCACATGAGCACCGAACGAGTAAATGCTCGGGTAGTGTGGACGCTGATTTGAGCACGAACAGTATGCGTGTTTACATTACGCAGCATGACGCAGCCTGAGCTTAAACCGAACAGCAAATGTGCTCATTCGGTGCTCATGCGGAACGAATGCTCTAGTAAATACGCACCTTAAATGCCAGGATTCCCGAAAATTTTGAAGCAATTGTTATTGTGTTAGAAAATAATCATGATTTGTTACTATTTGTGAGATATATAGCCATACAGCCATACATGAAAGATATACATATAAATTCACGAATTTCTCATTATGTTATTTGCCAAATTATTTTTGGCTATTGAGTTTACTCGCCCAAGGAATTTTTCAGTGACTAGGTACAGTTTACATGTACTGTCCATTATCCTAAAGCAAACATTGGAGCTTTGTTTATTTTAATCTGACACGATAATCTTACGTTCATTGGCGAGGCAGGTATTCAACAGTGAACTAAAATGTTATTAAAACTATGAGTCTTCCATTTGAGCTTGCTTACATTTAACATGCTTATCCACTTCACATGATTGATTTAGCCTTGCCTGCCATTAAAATTCTGAATGCCAGCCGGCCACTGACTGCTCGTCTGTACAGGGTGATTGATAGTAGGTTACATGAAACAAAAAAAATCTTTTTTCTGTAACAGGAAGAAAGTTTGACGTTTTATCACTGTTGACAGGTACTAAAATATGACTTTTCAGAAATTACTTTTTTCCCCGGGAAAAAAATGAGTACTTCTTTCCCAGATATATACATACGTGAAGGTAGATATCTGATGCTATTGCATAAGCTTATCTCGCACGCATCCGATGTTCAGCTCGGGGCTCTAAGGCTGCTCCTATATTGGAAGCGGCCACGTAGACCCGACCCGGCCAGACCAGACTAGTCCTGACTCGGCGCTCCTAGGCTGCTCCTATATTGGACCCGACCCGGCCAGACAAAAAACGCCGGGGTTAAAATAATGCTGTTGAAAGAAACGCACCACCTCGACCAAAGCTTCCATGCAATTGGAAGAAAATAAAAATTTGTTGTCAGACCAGTTCAGACCCAACTCCCCTCCCCGGAACGAGCACTGGCTCCAGTGTAGGAGGGAGGACGGTGCGTCATATGTTTGTTTTCTTCAGACCCAAGAGCGCCGAGTCGCGACTAGTCTGGTCTGGCCGGATCGGGTCCAATGTAGGAGCAGCCTAACCCAACCTTATACTTTCATCACTCAACCTGCACACTACTAACCTAACCAGCCTTTATTCCTAATAGTCTGAGAGCCGAAGAAAGGTCGACCTTCACCGTTCTGTTTAACGGATGAAACATACTTCTAATCATGTTTCATAAATAGACGAATACGCCTAATATGAGTTGCCTATCAAAATGTGATCCAGACTATATATACAGTGATTTTCAAAAATTTTAACCATATGGAAAACTCTTTTATTATCGATTTGTCAGAAAATTTTATTCTTCATAAAAATTTGTGCATTGCAGAATACTTGCATGAGAGTTTTCAAATTTCCGAATGGTGTACAGGGGGAACAAAAAATAGAAATTTTAATCAAGTGTAAAATGCCCCTTATTATTGACATTATCAAAAAGTTCATTCAAGGAGGTTGTTCAAAATTGAAAACAATATTAAAATTTGGAGTCACAGCCAGCGTAGTTCACTCTTGATCAAAATTTTATTTTTTGTTTCCCCCTGTACACCGTTTGGAAATTTGAAATTTTGACAACTCATATGCAAGTATTCTGCAATGCACTAATTTTTATGTGGAATAAAATTTTCTGACAAATTGAAAATAAATCAGTTTTCCATATGGTGCAAATTTTTGAAACTCACTGTATATAGTCTGGACCACATTTTGATAGGCAACCCATTTTAGGCGTATTCGTCTATTTATAAAACTTCATAAGATATAAGAAGTATGTTTCATCCGTTAAACAGAACGGTGAAGATCGACCCCTCTTCAGCTCTTGTACTATAGTTCGAAAAAAGCTGATAAAATGAAAAAAGATGCCTAACTGTCGCTTTGAACTATGGCGTAGTTAGCCGCAATCCTATCAATGCGGTTATGAACCGTGTTTGTACATGCAGATGAAATGGTTGTTCATAAGAGAAAATATGTGAAAAATCTCGCGAACCGTAGACATTTGATTTTTGTCACGTTTTTCCCGTCACAGAAAAAAATTGTGTATTATACACGGGAAAAATAACAAACTATAAACTGAGACTTTTTTGCCCTACTATACACAAAATCTTACAAGACTGAACTAGTCCTAAATTTTATATATTCTCAATAAGTAGCATGATCGCCGACAAAATGCCCGGCGACTATTCTCGGCGTCTCATCTTTGTGCGGATCTTCGTAAATTTTTTCCGCCTCTCTCACTCTTCTTTAGTTAACAGTAATTAGAAAGAGGCAAGGAGTTAAACAGATTTATTTACTCTCTTATCATAATGATTTTCTTATTCTGTAACTTTTATGTGAATGATTTTTGGTATAATGACTCATTACGATTTCTACTGTTAAAATTAATAACTCAACTTTGATATTACTCCTTTATATATCAAAAACTCATTGTAATTAAATGAGACAGTAATTGCCAAAAGTCAGTGAAATAAATAGTTAACAAACATGTTTTTTGAGTGTTAAGTAAATTTTGCAATATTTTTGTTTACCTTTGCGGCTCTATATTTCGGTAACTTGGAAAATTAGAAAAAATGTTATGGGTATTTTTTTCTAGGTCGCTCTAGAAGAGAGTCATCGAAGAAAACCCGAAAAAAGTCACCCATGTGGTCGTACCAACGCGAGCACAGGCACGCCAAATTAAAGAACTTGGATTATTAATCCTTGGGCCTAAATACCAACCAATAACATATCCAAAAAATCCAAAACCACGTGAAATTTTGTTAGGTAACCTTCCCTTTTCGCATTTTTTTTAGTGCCCTGTAAGGGGACTGTAAGGGGACTGTGTTTTTATCCGAGCTGGATTTCATACCCTAAATATCCAGTTTATCATGATTCAGTCGTATGAATAAATATAAGTTGAATATTCCATCTTGGTTGGTTCACAGTTTCCCACTCATATATCTGAGTTTCCTCGAACTCATTTCTTTACCTTCACCACCTAGGACAAGGATTTTTTGATGTTTAATTTCGTAAATTTCTGATAATATATTATTCCCCAGAGACTCGCAGATGAATAAGATCATCCTGCTACACAACTCATAAAGTCGCCGGCTAAGATTATTCTATAGCTGGAACATCTCGGGTCTTAATGAACTCATCGGAGAAGCAATCAACGCAACTCTCACCGTCTGAAGGTGAAGCGTTGACATGTCTTTGGGGTATAGAAAGGCCGATTGATGTAACTTCCGTGGAAGTCCTTGTCCGACATCACCTCATATTTGATAAATTGGTATCATTCGCCAGAATGGTACAAAATTGAGGCTTCAAATCGTTATCGGTAGTTTCGAATTTGGGGTTCCGATTCAGTTTCACGAAGCGGAGAATGTAATAATATTCGAAACAGAGTAACAGTTTTCAGAGTCTCATAAACACAATGAGTGTGAGAGAGAATTTATTGACCTGCCAGAAAAAGTTTCTCTCTCCTACTCATTTTGTTTATGAATAAAAAAATAGGCGATATCTCTAGTCTTTGGAGATAATAGCATCAAACTTGGCAATAATTCCTTGTGATAATCCTTAACCGATCAGCTGCCATTTCGAAACTTTTAGCTGTGATTTCATGAAAAAGTAGGTTTTTATCTTCTATTTAAGCCTTCAAAATTTCGTTGCAATATACCAGGTGGTTCAAAAGTTAGTAGGGAGTTTCTCACGCGGCCACGAAGTGGCTACTGTTGATGAAAAACCTAGAAGGAGAAATATTATTTCAATATCAAACATTTTTTTGTGGAATTTGTTTTTACGAACCCCCCAGTCTTTCAGAGAAAACCTCTCAAAAGCAGAGCTTAGGCAGAATACATAGTATGAGTATTGGTATTCGTGGTGGTAGTCCTAGAGTTTGATGTACTTTGAAATTTTGTGTAACAGTTCCTACCGAGGTGAGGATCCAGGGGGGGTGGTAAAGGGGGAAATTACGTCCCCAAAGCCTATTCAGAAATACTCATACTGCCGTCCTAAGGCTGAAAATTTGAGTGTTTCAAATACTTTCATTCGCAATTCTTACATACCGAACCACTTTATTGCTTGTTTTTATTATTTCATATGTCTATTAGAAATATATTCATATGTTACTTTTCTTAAATGAGAATATTTATATTCATTATCCCCCCCCATACCAGTACCCTTGATCCGCCACTGGGGGTAACAACTAGGCAGAATTTTGTACACCATAATTAAATATCATGTACTGATAAAGTACTGAAAGAGTGAGACTGAGGTACTGAATTGAGTACTGAAGAGATACTTGTAGTGATAATGGGTGTACTGAAGTACTGATAATGTACTGATAAAGTACTGAAAGACTGAATGAGGTACTAAAAGTACTGAAAGAGATACTTGTAGTTGATAATGGGTGTACTGAAATACTGAAAATTCTGAGATATATACACCTACTGAAAGAATTTGTTACCCCCTCGGTATCTACTGGATAGATTAGCAGGTATACATGTATTGGGTACACCTACCTGGAGACACCAGGTACTGCACAAAGAGAGAGGTGTAAAAAAATATGGCAATAAAAAAATATTTGATTCAGAGGCCAACAAACACTAATTGAAAGTTAAGGTAAAACACAGAAATAAATAAGACAGACACTTGTGAGGGGAACATTGAACAAACACACCCCAAAGTTGTTTTTGTATACGAAATAAAATGTTTTAGTTACTCTGAAATTTTAACAGCGTACTAATTACAAATAGTAAAAATAATTACAAAAAGCCAGACACTTGAATAAAATTGTTGCTTATAATAGAAAGAGATAGAGAAAGAGATGGATAATTTAGGAGAAAGCATGTTTTGTGTCCAATGTTATAATAAAAAATTTCAAATTTCGATTTTGGGTAATTTATTTTTAATATTACTAAAGAAATGTTACCCTAAACATGTTTGCAAGTGATGATTCTAGAAATAGAATCAGCTAAAGGACAGCGATGAAGAAGTCAAAAATTAAAAATACACTTGAATTAAATGTTTGATTTAATTGTTTCTCAGGATATTCGATAATATACAGGGTGTTCCATTTAAAAAATGCACTTTTTACTTTTGTATCTATCGGTAAAATCACAAATTTTGAATAACCCTGTATAATCGAGAACGAATTCTCTTAGACATAATCAATATAAGGAACATTTTCAAACTTAGGCTTTCTATGAATCCAAATACTGTGGTAATGAACATTTTATTGAAGCTATGTTTCGCACAAACAATAAGGAAATCAATGAATTTCTTGAAAACCACTAGAGGATAGGTATGGGGAAGTATCAAACAAAAATTATCGAAATGCAATAGCAAAGCGAAAATTACAATAATATACAGGGTGTCCCACTTGAAATATCGTTGTAGCTGCTGTTCAATTTAACGGGCAACGCCGCAGTGTTGAAAATATTTTTGATTGATAGAACAAATCTAATTACCTAAGACACCCAATTTTCAGAATAATCCTATGTTCTTTTCTGCAGAAACGTCCAATAGGGACAACCTGTATATTTATAAATTAACTGTTGAAATATTCTGTATCCATCTTACAATTTTTGAGCCCCCCTGACTTAGGACGCCTCTGAATCTTCTTGTACTTTATTTACCGCTTCGCATACTTGATAGGTAGGCGCTTGCATCTGACGCGAAACAAAAATGTGAGCTCTACAACGTTCAAAGAAACCGATTCATTTTTATTAGTCGATGGCCAAGTTTTTTATAATTGAAGCAAAATACGTCAAGGTACTCCTATAATACGTGTAACTGTTGTTTGGTGAATATTGTTGAACATTAATTATTGTTGATTTTAACTTTGTTTTCGTGTGGTGCAATTAGACCAGTGATTTCAAGGATGAGTTTCTTTTGTAATGGAAGTCACGCCGGAAACGACGTGGAAAGGTAATTCGAATATGTTATTGATTGTTATTGATTGTCTATGGCCAAGACAAAAAAATTAATGTGATTCGTTTATTCGCAGGGATAAGCAATTGCGCTTCAAAATTATTCCAACTTTTATCTGGTTTTATTGCATCAGTCACCACCTGGTTGTGAATCTCAAACTTATAATACCTATCTTGTGAACAGGGTCAGTGCTTTTTGCCTTTCGGAACATAAACAGGAAGTGTTATTTTCAGTTGATAGGAAAAAATGTCAAAATGGTCACCGGATTGAAAACAGAAACGGTCGTCGCGCCAAAAACAAATTAATAGTACATGAACAAGGGTGTCATATGTGATTTTGATAAAAAATATGATCATATTTCTCAGTGGCCATGACAATAATTATATACATGATGATATAAAAAACTTGTTCATGAAATTTATTTTTACTCCATATTTATAACGAGCTGAGGAAGCGTGCCTGCTCAATTTCAGATTTTGTACCACAATACTCACCCTGAAAACAGTAAAAACTACACTCGTATTAAAAACAAATCCAAAAATAGAGTTAATTCATCGTTTTTGAAAATTTCTTTTTTACTGTATATTCAAAATGAGCTGAAAAAGCATATCTACCTCATTTCAGATTTTGTACCCCAATACTCACCCTGAAAACTACCCCCGTATCAAAAGAAAACCCCAAAACAGAGTTAATTTGTCGTTTTTGAAAATTTACTTTTCAGTGTATATTCAAAATGAGCTGAAAAAGCATATCTATCTCATTTCAGATTATGTACCCCAATACTCACCCCGAACCTACCCCCGTATAAAAAGAAAAACCCAAAAGAGAGTTAATTTGTCGTTTTCGAAAATTTCCTTTTCACTGTATATTCAAAATGAGCTGAAAAAGCATATCTACCTCATTTCAGATTTTGTACCCCAATACTCACCCTGAAAACTACCCCCGTATCAAAAGAAAACCCCAAAACAGAGTTAATTTGTCGTTTTTGAAAATTTACTTTTCAGTGTATATTCAAAATGAGCTGAAAAAGCATATCTATCTCATTTCAGATTATGTACCCCAATACTCACCCCGAACCTACCCCCGTATAAAAAGAAAAACCCAAAAGATAGTTAATTTGTCGTTTTTGAAAATTTCCTTTTCACTGTATATTCAAAATGAGCTGAAAAAGCATATCTACCTCATTTCAGATTTTGTACCCCAATACTCACCCTGAAAACTATCCCCGTATAAAAAGAAAAACCCAAAACAGAGTTAATTTATCGTTTTCGAAAATTTCCTTTTTACTGTTTATTCAAAATGATCTGAGACGGCATATCTACCCCATTTCAGATTTTGTACCCCAATACTCACCCTGAAAACTACCCCCGTATCAAAAGAGAGTTAACTTGTCGTTTTTGAAAATTTCCTTTTCACTGTATATTCAAAATGAGCTGAGACGGCATATCTACCCCATTTCAGATTTTGTACCCCAATACTCACCCTGAAAACTACCCCCGTATCAAAAGAGAGTTAACTTGTCGTTTTTGAAAATTTCCTTTTCACTGTATATTCAAAATGAGCTGAGACGGCATATCTACCCCATTTCAGATTTTGTACCCCAATACTCACCCTGAAAACTACCCCCGTATCAAAAGAGAGTTAACTTGTCGTTTTTGAAAATTTCCTTTTCACTGTATATTCAAAATGAGCTGAGACGGCATATCTACCCCATTTCAGATTTTGTACCCCAATACTCACCCTGAAAACTACCCCCGTATCAAAAGAGAGGTAACTTGTCGTTTTTGAAAATTAACTTTTCACTGTATATTCAAAATGAGCTGAAAAAGCATGTCTACCTCATTTCAGATTTTGTACCCCAATACTTATCCCGAAAACTACCCCCGTATAAAAAAAAATCCCAACTTTCGGTCTCACCGGAAGTGATATAAACTTTTGATTTTTAAATAAGGCACCCGGTATATTTTCACTTTTTTTGTATCCATATGACATTCTGAATACAACCATGTATCACTTGTTACTTTTTGTGACCATTTTTTTTATTTCGATATTTAATATTTAATCTAGAGGCTATGAGTACGTTCAAATTATAAATTTTAGTCCTAAAGTAGGTATTGGGAAAAATACAACTTTACAGTTTTCGGTTAAAATGCATCTGCTGTGTAAAATTTAATCTTTAATTTATTCCTAAAATTTTATTTTCAAATGACAACATAGTGGCTGGTCGGGTCAGAAAAAAAACTTTCGTTAAAAACTTGAAAAGATTACTTAAGATCTTTCTTAAAATGTAAGAACATTTCAAATTGAAATGAGATTCAAATACATTGAGTAATCTGCGACCTACATTACATAACTGATAGAACAAGGTAATTAAGGAGTATTGAAGAAAAAAAACATTACTTGTCGATATGTTATCTTACCTAACTTCTCCAAAAATGAATTAGGAAACTATTGTGTACGCTATTGAAAAACATGTTAATAATATCATTCATGCAAGAAGATATTAGTTTTTGTATTGATGGTTTTGTTATATCATTTGTGTTGGTCACAGGTTACTCGATGAATTTTAATATTTTTTTATCCCAATAAGAAAGATCTACCGTAGTATCTTTAAGTTTGTTGACGAGCCACTATGTTGCCATTCGAAAAATAATTGTAATAATAATTTAAGACTTAAATTTTAACCAGCAGATGCATTTTAATCGAAAATCTTATTCATAGCCCTCTAGATTCAGAAATTAATTTCAAAATTTGAAAAAAAATTTGTCACAAAAAGTAACAAATGATGCATTGTTATATTCAGAATGTCACATGGAGACAAAAAAGTAAAAATATACCGGGTGACTCATTTAAAAATCGAAAGTTTATATCCCTTCCCGTGAGACCGGAAGTTGCATGAAGCTGAGTCACTTGTCAAAAAATGCAGTTCTGTGTATTATATAGATCCTCCAAATTTCATTCCAATATCTTCAAAAACAAAAAAGTTATAGGGTGGTTCATATCGTGTTATTTCTAACAAAAACAGGGAAGGGGACTCTCAGATTCACCTGGTAGAAACAAAACATAAAGTCATGAAATTTTCAAAACTGCATGTACCTAGATATCCCGAAAGAGCCACTGTGCTCTCGAATACTTGATGCTGAAATGTATTCTATAGATTACTTAGTAAAAATTATTGCAGTGTTGCATATTATTTTCGATTGTATACCTTTTCAACATAGAAATAAACCAGCAATGGAAAATATTGAAAGTACGCCCACGTGAAGAAATAAAAAAAAGCTAGAAAACAAAATAACAGGCCATCGCATCCATTCATCATTCAGTTCAATTTCAAGGACTGAACCCAATTGAGCAGCGTCATTAATAGCCATCACAGAGACGAAAAGTTAAAATCAATGTCAGCAGACCATGAACCAATTAAATTTATTACCTTCACATATGCTGTTAAAAGCTTTTCCTAAAACAAATTCATTCAGAGTTGGTGTGTATAGGTATGAGCCCTTGGTGTATTCATTTTGATGGTAGCGACAAATATTTGTGGTAGTATTGAATAGAAAACATAGTTTTTCCTGTATGGAAGTAGACCTCCTAGTCTATAGAGAAATTTGATATACAGAGTGAACTATACAGTGTGTCTCACTTCTCATGGAAACACCCCCGTATCTTCCGTAATAATTGAGGTAGAATGATGAAACACTTAGGACAGATGAAAATGGTCGAAATACACCTACCACCTCAATTGGGTTGGCCTAAGTGATATACACTGCCCACCACTCGCGATGGAACAACCCATTTTTACGGTAAAACATACTAGGAGGCAAAATAGGCTCGAAATTCTTTCACATTCGTGATCAGGACCACCAACTCACTACAGGTACACTTTTTTTCTAAAAAAATGTCAGTCCTGAAAAATTTGAAATTGTCTCACTTCTCATGGAAACACCCCCGTATCTTCCGTAATAATTGAGGTAGAATGATGAAACACTCAGGACAGATGAAAATGGTCAAAGTGAACCTACAACCTCAATTGGGTTGGCCTAAGTGATATACACTGCCCACCACTCGCGATGGAACAACCCATTTTTACGGTAAAACATACTAGGAGGCAAAATAGGCTCGAAATTCTTTCACATTCGTGATCAGGACCACCAACTCACTACAGGTACACTTTTTTTCTAAAAAAATGTCAGTCCTGAAAAATTTGAAATTGTCTCACTTCTCATGGAAACACCCCCGTATCTTCCGTAATAATTGAGGTAGAATGATGAAACACTCAGGACAGATGAAAATGGTCGAAATACACCTACCACCTCAATTGGGTTGGCCTAAGTGATATACACTGCCCACCACTCGCGATGGAACAACCCATTTTTACGGTAAAACATACTAGGAGGAAAAATAGGCTCGAAATTCTTTCACATTGGTGATCAGGACCACCAACTCACTACAGGTACACTTTTTTTCTAAAAAAATGTCAGTCCTGAAAAATTTGAAATTGTCTCATTTCTCATGGAAACACCCCCGTATCTTCCGTAATAATTGAGGTAGAATGATGAAACACTCAGGACAGATGAAAATGGTCAAAATGAACCTACAACCTCAATTGGGCTGGCCTAAGTGATATACACTGCCCACCACTCGCGATGGAACAAACCATTTTTACGGTATTTAGTATGTTACCTATACCTGAAGTATATACGGTTCACAATTACATTCTACGCGATCACGATACCAGTTGTATTAGTTGATGTACAGGGTGTAATAGAAAATAAAGGAGGTTCCTAGATAAAAAAATAGATTCAAAGAAATATACACAATGTGGATATATTGATTTTTGTTGGAGAATATGAATAGGATATTCATAAAATCTGTTGTGGAATCATCACATTTTTCATTTTTCAATTTCTATGGAGAATGTTCCCCTTTTCAACGTGGATATATTATTACAACAAATTAGGATAAACAATAGTGTAGTGTAGTCATCAACACGAACATTTCAACCAATCAAAATACGTATATCTTAGCATGAGTGGAATGGAATAACCGAATTTTCCTGGTAGTTGGTGTGAAACTATGTCCACCCTAATCAACATCTACCATCTCTAGGCATTCACCTTCCGTATCGGTAGTGAATCATCGATTGATGTGAAAGAATTCAGCCGAGTTTTCGCTTTTCTTCCGGTACAGTGGTCATTTGGGAAAAGGTGATCGGAAACTCGTATATCCATATCGATAAAGAACCAGTTGAATTTATGATCATCATATGAATCAACGGCTCTTTTCGATTGATTTACCGTGACATTGATTGATTATTTTTACCTCAGAATGCTTACTTCATTCCGCTTTCGTGGAAATGGCGACAGCTGAAAGGGTTTCTTTTTATTTTCTATTTATAGTAGATGAGTAGTTGATTGTAATTTTGTTGTTTCTTGTTTGTTTAGTTTCATGATGCGCAGATAGGAAATATATGAAGAGTTAAATTTTGTTCGTTCATATGTAGGAGGTGATATCTGGAACAACTAGATTCCAAATGAAAAAAAAAATCTCTATTGAGAAGATATCACTGTTTATGAGTAATATAGGCTATAATTCATTTTCATGACAAAGAAATTCTTAGTTTGAAATTTCAACATTTGTTTATCCGTTTTGTGACTTTTTTCACGTTAACCAATTATCCCTATAAAAATGAAAAATTGCCTCCGCCCATGTTTATAAAAACTTGACATAATAGGAGATATTTCTTACATTCATCATAAACCAGCAGCATGTCAACGTACTCGTCTGCACTGAATGTAAATGGCATTGTAGGTATGCACTTATAACAAGATTAATTATTTTTGAATTGAAATTTTTGCATAGTGGATAACACAAAAATAAGGCTACTCCTATTCTGTCAAGTTTTTAGAAAAAGGCTGAGGCAATTTTTCATTTTTATAATGATAATTATAGGTAACGTGAGAAAAGTCACAAAATGTTAATGATTTTGTTTTTATTAATAAAAAAATACTAAGTATGTGCTATAGTTGTATTCCAAAAAGAATAACCATCAATTTTCTATTGCAAATACAGGTGGTGCCATTTGAAAATAAAAAATGAGGGTAGCTACGACAGGGCTGAAATTTATTTTATTATACGTCATTTGGAAGGTACTTTAATGCCATTCAAGCAGTTTTTCGATTTTTTAATAATCTTGTCAAATAAGCGAGATATTTCCTGTATACGATAACTTGGGACACCCGGTGTTTGCGTTTCATAAAAAATTAATCTAAGTGCTTCGTTCATTTGTTATTTCATTAGGTTGCTTGATGAAAATTAGATCAATGATGCCACAGGGTCGCCATATTGTTGTCTTCTTGTGATATGTCATAGAAAAGTGATTTTTTTGCCCTAAAACAGGAATTCCGGTAAAACCGGTAGTGATATTCAATTGTTTTGTCATGTAAATAAATTGGTTCCAAGTAACTATATCTTCGATCCGAATGTTAAAAGTCTAACTCAAAAAACAACTGAATGACGCTCTGACAAGTGATTTCGTTGTCACTTGGTATAGTCATTTCTTGGGATAGAAAAATATGGTTTTCACTTACTTATAAATAAATTTTCTTTCACAAAAATGCACTTACGCCGTTAATTTTTTTCAGGTAAGAACTCCCAACATTCTGACCGATAAATTTGACGAACAATATCAGGATATACTCTGTTTTCCGTAAGTATATATGCTGCTGGAACTTTATTAGCTTTCTTGACATTTCGGCTGCGCCGTCGTGCTCAAAAAATGGGACATACCTTTTCATCCGCTTGTATTTCAATATACTATAAATATGAAAAATCATTTGAAATTTTGAGTGGGTATACATCATGGAAACACCCTATAGATGACCATTTCCGAATGCTCGTTAGAATAAATAGGCACTTGTCTTATCTACGCTCGAAAATCGTTCGATTATAACTCCTTCATCGATAACTTCAAGAAACTTTGATTGGCAAAGTTGAGTCATAAACTAGGTAGGTATGCTGCGTTGTCCAGTGTAGCAAACTATCGCAGCAGGAAACCCTCTCCCCCCGCATAGGTGACACACCTCTGAGTGACTCCGTTGCTATGACGATCGTCGAGTAGGCGCCATCATAAACACTCATTGTTGTGATGCGGTGTAGCCCGGTAAGTGGCTGCAGGACGTCGCAGGATAAAAGGGAGCCGTTACGGGGATAAGGGGGTCAAAATCTCTCTCCTGCCGGACCTAAATTGGATTTCATCGGTAGGTAAGGTTAAGGGGGTGAATTCGAAGGTAGAGCGGTGAAAGACAGGACCGTTGCCGGAAATTAAAAGTTGGCGTTGAATTATCATCGATAGCGTAGTAGCCATACTAGTTGAATAGTATCTGGAAATCATGAGCGCAAATAATCTCACAATGCTGAACTATATACAGTGTTTCCGAAAACCATATATCATACTTGACCTCAGTAAAAATTTCACGGTTTTTGAGAGATTGCAGATTTTATATAAAAAAAATTAGTTCCCATCTCAGTTCAATGTTTTATGCAACTTGCGTTTTATGTCCATTCTTAGTTTTGATGGATATTACTGAAAAGTATAGTTGATCTTCAAAATAATATCCGCCGATTTGGATCCTTCAAGATTTGTATAATAAAATTTCAAACTTAATTGGATTCCATGGTTCGTTTCAAATTAAGTTTCAACTACTGACAGTAGATGTCACTAAACGGCTGGACCGATTTTGATGGGTCCACTAAAAAATGTTTTTTTAGTTAATTTTCTATTTATAAATTGAATGTTGCAGACAATAACATTAATAAAACATATTGGAAGGGTTGAAGCAAGGCCACATACAGTATCGGAAAGTTTTTCATCTTGGGTATGGTGGTTTCATGAGAGCGTAAAGAATAGCTTGCTATATGTTGAGAGAGCATTACAATTTCTCTTCTAGTCGCTTGAGGCAGGGATATCGACGTGAGCTGTGTGTGGTGTGTCGCATTACCACGTGGTCCGTTAATGAGTCGGGTGGGGTGACAGGATAGGCGCACAGCAGTGCGTCTCTCTTATTTATGTGGTATTTCCATATTATTGCGTTCCTTGTTGCTAGCGTAGATTTCTGTCTATACTGTATACGGTAAATATGCTTGTGCAACCGTTTCTATTTCATCCATATTTTGACCTCGGAACTTCCCACTCGCATCGAATTTTCATTATAACCTTGTTACAGAATATACTATTCTACGACAGTGCGTAAACTGAGTGTTTACGCACTGTTGAGTTTAGGCACTGTCGACAGAAGTGCGTAAAGGAAAGTTTCACACACTGTCCATAAATTTATGCATTTTTAAAAATGCAGTATTTTGCATATAATACAACTCTGAAGTCATCATTTGATAAAACGACCACAATCAATAACACAAAACATTCAAATTGATGATACATAATTGCTACAATTTGGAAAAATAAGAATTGTCGAAGAATAAACTCTGTATGATAAACTTTCGTAAAGGGTTGTTTGTACTCTTCTATTTTACGAACGTATCATAAATAGCTACTTTGGTATAAAATGTATGAAAGTTTAAACAGTCAAAGGCGCGAGAAAGTTCTTAAAATACAACATGCATCTATTCAATGATAGATACTTTTTCAAAAAAAAAATGCAGATATATATAATTTCGATGTTTTCAATAGAATAGCATATTGTCACCTAGAGAGAAATTTTGGGTTTCAGCTCTTCTGCAGTTACCTGAAAAAAGTTGGAAAATAATTTGTTGTTGGTTGCAGAAGGATCTAGGAAGGTATCCAAGTATATCAGGTCAGTTTTTTTCGGAGTTATAAACCGTACTTTCTCTACAAACATGATAAAAACAAAAAAAAATATTTTACAAAGTTGATTCTCCGCTTCAATTGACAAATCACGACCAATAGCGTGTCAGGCAAAGTATCCATAGGAATGGAGCAGATTTTAAATTTGTGATCAATCCATCAATTTAGCTTGGAAACGTAGGCAAAGTGATATTTTTGTAATGTAAGTAGAAAATTAAACTAATATCCACTTGCGCGAAGAGTGCATGTTTCTGATCTTTATTGCATAGAACCATAGCCGACTTAATCTCCTTAGCCGTGGTGAGAAAATCGGCAACACCGCATGGAAACAATTTGACGTCCTACTCGTTAATTCTTTAATGTGAATTTCTCGGCTTATTCGGAAAAATAGGAAAAAACCAAAAAATATTGAATTTTTAGAGAAAAGAACGACAATTATTATTGTGGTTACTTAATTTTTTTCATCATAAACTGGAATCGTAATATTATATATTATATTATTATAATTTCTTATATAATCTATGGGAAATCTGTCAAGTTTGGTTTCTCCATGCACTAAAATTCACATTTAGGGAGATTTTTTCAATAGTTTCAAGTGCAGAAACCACATAGAATGTGCCAAGTTACTTGAGTTCGGTACATTCTGTATAATGTTTTTCGAATAAGCCGAGAAATTCTCATTGAAGAATTAATGAGTAGGACGTCAAATTGCTTTCCATGCGGTGTTGCCGATTTTCTCACCACGGCTCGGGAGATTAATGGTGAATTTATGGTCAAGTTTTAGGTCGTAAGTAATAAGTCGGAAGTTTTAAGTTCAATCATTCCCTTTCAACAGGAGGGCTCATACACGAGTCGTAAGTTTCAAGTCATAAGGAAAGTTGGCCAACTTTCATCTTTTACTTGATAAAAGTTGCGACTAATTTTTAATAAGCATGCGTCAAGCGGCAAATGCTGTCGTCTGTCAAAAAGAATATAATATTGGAGTTTTGAATGTTGTTGTTAAATATAAATTGTTTGTTTTGTGATGTTCATTATAGTTTAATTATAAAATTCTCAGACTGTTCAAAAGTGACCAATAATACCATTTTCTTATGATACACTGATAAAAAAGATATTTTGCATGAATGCATAATTGCATTGATTCAAGTCGATTGTATTCTTGAATAGGTCCAACCAAATATTAGTTTGCTTTTTTGACGGAATGCTCTTGACCACTTGAAAGGAAACTGTTTTGAGACATATGAACACTTTCTTCACTGAATAACGAGAGTTGTTTGGTGCAAGAATATTTCAACTTTGATAATAAACACTATTGTGAATACTTTCTTCGTTCGATGGTGTGAGTTGGTTGGGGCAAGAATATTTCAACTTCAATAACGAACAATATTCTTCTTCATAATGCAATACATTTTTGATTCAAGATTATCTGCCATGGAAGCCATGTTCATATGGTACAGTTCAACAAACAGAGAACAACTGCGAACAATTGAGGTATAATGGTTATATATGAGAATAGTTTTGTAATATTTCAATTTCAGAAACTATATAATCAACGTAGGTACCTATTCGGTGACGCATAGAAATGCGATCGAATATAGAAACAACAGCGGCATTCGCCATTATCACACACATGAAAACAAAAATATCATCAACCTACCTCCACTACTGGTCCATAAATTACCTAAATTCAAATGGTGCAGAAATAATTGGACCTCCATATTGCACTTCCGTAGCAGCACATTTGCACATAACGACTGTGACAAATACAAAACTAACAACTTAAATTATGATTCAAAGAAAACCCCCAAACCAAACGCGGGTAACAGCAAACGGATAGAGGTTCCATTCGGCAGTCGCAGTGCGCGCTTTCGCGTAGGTTCGCGCCGTTCCGGTAGCGTGCACCCGCTAAAGTAAAGCTCATTGGTTGACTGTGCCACGTGCTGCTTCCTCCTGACCTCGCCAAGAAATTATGTTCTTGAGTCAAAAGGAGAATTTTTCACAAGTAGGTGTTCTCTAGGGTAAAGAGTTGAAATGTATTAATGCAAGATAATTTATGTAAAGAAGCAAACAGTTCAATAAGTTTGAAATAAGAGTATATTCATCAATTAGAAATAATTATTCTTTTCAGAAGATGATTCTGTTCAAGAGGATATATATATTTGATTGAAGACACCCTTTTTATCCGTGTAGACAGTCTTTAAGTCTTGGGCATGAATGGTAATTTTTTTCCTTACGACTTCTGACTATTACTTAAAACTTCCGACTTATTACTTACGACCTAAAACCTGAATATAAATCCACCATAAGTCGGCCGTGGTAGAACTGGAACTGTTTTTTTTAGGTTAGTTCAATATTCATAAACGCTTGATTCAAGAAATTTATCGTTGAACTCAAATTTTTCTTGTCATACCGTCCGCCCCTGTCTACTCCCGAGGGAATCTTCGAAGTGATGAACACAAGATAAAGGAACGGTAAATGAGAACGGTGTTAGGCCGTGATAGATTCTCGGAATTGGACAGAGACCCGCCGAGGCAAGAAAGACAACGGGGGAAAACTAACTACACAGGTGCTGAAGGGAGAGTGAGACGTTTGTTGGGAATTCGATCACGTGCACGCACCTTTGCAGGAAACAACACGGGAACGATGGCGATTAAATAAAAGTGAAGTTCATCGACTTCGATATATTGCGGATTTGGGTTGATTGGGAGAAAGTTCGGGTTTTTTGGAGAGCGGTGTCGAGATAGAATTTCGGTAATGATTTCTGTTTTGTATGGCTGTGAGCTGTATGTCTGAATCTACAATAAATAAACTGAGGTCGTGGAGGCAAATATGACCCACCGTATCTTAAACATTTTTTTCTATACTATTTTTCATTAAATTAGTATTGGAATTGCACCTTTGCAGGAAACAACGCGGGAACGATGGCGATTAAATAAAAGTGAAGTTCATCGACTTCGATATAATATTGCGGATTTGGGTTGATTGGGAGAAAGTTCGGGTTTTTTTGAAGAGCGGTGTCGAGATAGAATTTCGGTAATGATTTCTGTTTTGTATGGCTGTGAGCTGTATGTCTGAATCTACAATAAATAAACTGAGGTCGTGGAGGCAAATATGGCCCACCGTATCATAAACATTTTTTCTATACTATTTTTCATTAAATTATTATTGGAAGTGCACCTTTGCAGGAAACAATGCGGGAACGATGGCGATTAAATAAAAGTGAAGTTCATCGACTTCGATATATTGCGGATTTGAGTTGATTGGGAGAAAGTTCGGGTTTTTTGGAGAGCGGTGTCGAGATAGAATTTCGGTAATGATTTCTGTTTTGTATGGCTGTGAGCTGTATGTCTGAATCTACAATAAATAAACTGAGGTCGTGGAGGCAAATATGACCCACCGTATCTTAAACATTTTTTTCTATACTATTTTTCATTAAATTAGTATTGGAATTGCACCTTTGCAGGAAACAACGCGGGAACGATGGCGATTAAATAAAAGTGAAGTTCATCGACTTCGATATAATATTGCGGATTTGGGTTGATTGGGAGAAAGTTCGGGTTTTTTGGAGAGCGGTGTCGAGATAGAATTTCGGTAATGATTTCTGTTTTGTGTGGCTGTGAGCTGTATGTCTAAATCCACAATAAATAAACTGAGGTCGTGGAGGCAAATATGGCCCACCGTATCATAAACATTTTTTTCTATACTATTTTTCATTAAATTATTATTGGAATTGCACCTTTGCAGGAAACAACGCGGGAACGATGGCGATTAAATAAAAGTGAAGTTCATCGACTTCGATATATTGCGGATTTGGGTTGATTGGGAGAAAGTTCGGGTTTTTTTGGAGAGCGGTGTCGAGATAGAATTTCGGTAATGATTTCTGTTTTGTGTGGCTGTGAGCTGTATGTCTGAATGCACAATAAATAAACTAACAGTGGAGGCTAATATGGCCCATCGTACAATAAAAAAAATATGATATCGGATACTATTTTTCATTAAACTATTATTGGAATTGGTTTATAATACTTGTTGTCGAAAATATGGACAAAACCAGACAAAATGAAAACACATAATATCACCGCATCAGCATTATGCGGAAACTATCATTAAAAAAAATCTTAAAAGTCATTAAACTAACACATACAGAAACGTTTATTTGAGAACTTTAAAACTTATAAATAATAAATAAAACATTTTTTTTTAAACTACAAATACAGAAATCCTCAACACTCTTCAATATCATCTGGTTCAGGTTCAACGCATACCTCATGATACAAAGAAGCTCGCGGGCCATATATTGCGACAGCCAAACAAAACAATCAAGTTATAGTATTTCTTTTCTTTCTTTTCCATGCATAACTCACTGACGAAGTGGTACTTACTTTGCACTTATATAGTAGCTTCCACGCCGATCACCAGTAAAACAAATCGCCAAACTTCCTTGTAAACACAGACAGCGGTTAATTTTACCATGGGCAAGAGTTCACCCTTGCCATATTGTGAAAAGTCTAATTGAATTTGGTAATAATACATGGAGCCATATAACCCGCTAGGCCATATTTTCCTCCACATTTTTACACACAAATTAACCAAGATTCAGTAAAAATTAGACCAAAGTTATAGTTTTAAATTAAACTATTTTAATCAAGAAGCGGTTTTTAGTCTTCTGTGCTCAATTTTTTTATTTTTTATTTTTATTTTGGGTTTTTTATGATTAATATTTTTACGAAAATTCCTAGCGCCTGAGAGGGGAGTTGATTTCATGGTAGATTACAAAATTTTATTGAACTCACTCTGTTCGTATGTCGTTTTGTCTTCCCGTTTCAAAACATGCAGTCCATTTTTCAAGCACTTGCCTCTCCGAACGCGTAAAAATTAAAAAAAAAATCTACTATTCCGGACGTCGAATATTTCGTAAAAAAAATTACGGTCTTGAGAAAAATTGCGAAAACTCTGAATAATAGTTAATACTCCAAAATACAAATTTTGAATTCAATCGGGTCATAATTACAAAACTCATTGTCATCTGAATTATGTACACCTGCCTCAAATCCGAAAAAGTAACTTTTCCGCACGATTTTTGTATTGTTGAAAATGAGGATATTTAGGACTAACTAAATGATATATGTAACTATTCTGTCTTATTAGTCATTTTGTAGCATTATTATAAAAACTTGTTTATTAATAACCTTGTTTTTTCATAAATAAGATGGACAAAAACACTCGTAGGAAAAATATTGTACCTAACTCTGTCTCTCTTTCGTTTATTGGCCGTTTATTGTACCTAACTCTTACGGAAAAGTACTACTTTCCGCACTTGTTAGGTAAATAACTATTTCAGGGTTGACATGCGTAAAATGTTATATCAAAAACAAAACTAGGTCTCTTTTTGACTCATTCTCAATTAAAAATTGGAAAATTAGAGTTTTTTCTGAATATGAAAAAAAATCTTCATATTTGCAAAAAAAGCAAAACTAGTTTTCCTCAATACCAATAAATGATTCAAAATACCTCATTCGAGCTTACTGGATATTGACAAAAAGTTACATTTCGAAATCAATTTTTTTCTCAGTTATGACTGCACTTAGTTCAAAAAACTTCATACGGCAGAATTGAAAATTTTGCGGAAGGTGATATTTTTATGGTAAAATTTAGCAACCTCGAATTAAAAATCGCCTTTTCTGAAAGTTAGCATGCCTACAATTAACTAATTTATCCATGAGTTTTGTCTGAAAATCGAACACTGTATTACTTGAGAATACGGTCATTGACTTGTTCTATACTACTGAAAATACTACTGAGAGAGGTGAGTAGATTAACCCTTTGCGGTCCAATTATATTTTCATAATCAAAGAAATGAAAAACAGTCCATTCAAATCATGCAAAGGAAAAAAGCAGGGAAAACCTAAAACAAACAAGTAGCTACTTCAACCAAAGCCAGTGTCGGGGCTGACCCGACATCGGACTGGAACGTGATACTTTCGGGGATTACCTAATATTGGACCGGAACGGTAATATTTTGCTGTCGGGGCTGTCCCGACAAAAGACCGCAAAGGGTTAACCATAATAGAAATTTTCATGTTATTAATCAGCTGTATCTAGTATCTGCCCACTTCAATATTACAATTATGGCATGCTGTAGTTAGGAAACCAAATATTCAAATTAGAGTTCCATATAAATACATCCTGTGTGATCGAATATGTTAGTTCCACCATGTTTGTTTATTCACAGACTGATTAATTGGCGGCATAAAGGTAATGAATGTCTCGTTTGTGTAAACCGGTGTGTCAAAAGAGAAGCTAAACGGCTTTGCATCTAAATATAGCCCTGATTTAAATCGTGCAAATGTCGAAAGGAAATCAAGTCAATCCTTAGTTTGAATGTTGATATATATTTGCACTTTACTTTTGTTGTTTACTAAAAACCAGAAATGGAAGGGGGCATATACCATTTCGTTTGAAAGGTTTTTTATAAGAACATTTGTTGCGAATCGGTGATACCTACTTGGAAAACTTGAATTTGGAAAACACCATTGGAACATAGTGGAGTAGGTACTTGTTTAATATATGGAGATGCGTTACTTCCGTTTAAAAAAAAAAAAAATGCGAATAAAATGCATATATCTGTATTATTTCAACAAGAAAATCGTTCAAAACAAGTCTCTAAGTGCGTTGTTGCGAAGAACAAGTGAAAATAAGAATTTGGCGTTACTATCAAATTCACGACGAATTGCTGCTATGAACTTATCGAGTCGGTTCAATTTGCGAATAGATTGGGAATACTAAGTCAAAATTATCTATGAACAGAAATGAGAGTTTTATAACAATAAACAAACACAATACTTTGGAAAAGAGTAGAATAGAACATGATGAATATTAATGGTTCAGTTAATTAATAATATCGGGTTCTGGAATAAGAGTCACCATGTCATCCAGGGTACAAACATTCCACACCAAAACATGTAAGATTTGAATAAAAACGAAGGGTTAGTGCAATTCTGAAATCCATTTGTAATAAAATGAAAATGCCGTAATAAACTGAAATAATTTACTCCTTCATAATCTTCAATCGTCACATTCAAAGTTGAGAGCAAGAGTGGAGTACTACAATTAGCCGGTTGGTCACCCGACTTCTTCAATATAATCTAGTCTTCGTTCATATTTCTACGCATACAATATTCCTACATTCTGACATCCTGTCCTCGGGCCTAATGTTGACCTGAAACAATTGCATGAATTAATATTGAGTAATTCACAGGCGACGTTTGCCCAAACTTCAGCAAAATTTGCTGTAACCAGGCAACTTTTGCATTGAGGTGACGTTCACCATAAAGAGACGTTCAAACTTCCGCAACGTTTGCTCTAAACCAGCGAATTTCGCCTTGAGGTGACCTCCACCATTAAGAGGCGTTCTCTTAAACTTCAGCAACGTTTGCTGGAAACTAATAAATTAAAGAAATCTGCATTGCATTGTTCACAATAAGCTTGTCAAGAGAGAAACAAGATGACCACGCTTATTGTCATAATCCTATACAATAGGAATAATTGGGTCGAAAATCCATCAGAAAACAACTACTTTCCTGGCTAATACCACGACGAACGTTGAATTACATCTAATGAATTTCCGTGCAGAGTCCTACAAGGATGTCTCCGCAATTGCTAGTTGCATGGAAATGTTCATTGAAACATTTGGACCACCTATAGATCGATTTCTGGGTTCTTG
This sequence comes from Chrysolina haemoptera, assembly GCA_958298965.1. NCBI lineage: Eukaryota > Metazoa > Arthropoda > Insecta > Coleoptera > Chrysomelidae > Chrysolina > Chrysolina haemoptera. Next base: position 12,420,889 of record OY282602.1, on the reverse strand, counting down.
CCCTCATCAGTATAGGGTAGGTCTCTGCAGAAAATAACTAATGTCTGCAACAAACGATTCAACAAAATCTCCATGTAAAGGCAGAAGCTGAGACACCACCCGCAGCCTGGCGTTCACTAAACCACGGGCGCCATCTGAACTCCAGCCCCCAGCCCCTCAACCAAAGCAATACCCGGAACTTGCGTGATTATTCTAACCACTAATACAAATTGAAGGAATCTGCATTGCATTGTTCACAATAAGCTTGTCAAGAGAGAAACAAGATTTCCTGCAATACCAGGACCACGCTTATTGCCATAATCCTATACAATAGGATTAATTGTGTCGAAAATCCATCAGAAAACAACTACTTTCCTGGCTAATACCACGACGAACGTTGAATTATATCTGATGAATTTCCGTGCAGAGTCCTACAAGGATGTCTCCGCAATTGCTAGTTGCATGGAAATCTTCATTGAAACATTTGGTGTCTCAGCTTCTGCCTTTTCATGGAGACTTTGTTGAATCGTTTGTTGCAGATATTAGTTATTGTCTGCAGGGACCTACCCTATACTGATAAGGGCAAGAACCCAGAAATCGATCTATAGGTGGTCCAAATGTTTTATCGCTTATTCTAGATTAAAAAAAATCAAAATGTTCCATTACATTACTCCTTTCTGAGCATTTGAACGAATTTTAATATATTTTTTTGGAATAGCCCCAATTTTCATATCAAAAGCATACCCTCCTTTCACGCATGTCTCAACTTCTTTTGGTGGAGAAAAGACACTATAGTTTTCTGTAAGTGATCATTTTACGCTAATATTTCCCTATCAACTAATTTTCCATCGTCTGGAGAAGAATGCTCCAGTTACTCCAAGTGCATGATCTCTGTATTCATCACCTGGAATGTCGACTTCTCATCAGTCTCGTGAATCACCTGAATAATGATCAATAATTTCGCCACCTCTCTCGCATTCCGTAAACAAGCCCGTAAACAAAACAAATACCTACCATATATCCAAACTAATAACTACATTAATGAGGTAAACGATCTAACGAACGGTCGTTAGCGCAGTTACTTCTAAATAATTATACCTATAAGAAGTTTAGACGAAGTGAATAACTTTCAAGATGGAGGTTATTGCTTAAATCATGTTAATTATGATTGATGATAAACAGGAGAGCATAACTGAATGCTCGGAATTGTACGGAGTGCTCTCGAGTAGCTGCATTAAATTACCGTTCGCTCTTGGAAATGCGTAAATGTTGGATTTGTTGATGTCAAACAAATGAATTTATGGGATTCAGTGGAAGTATAAACCAAAAGTTCGAGGAATCGGGACAATTGACGTTAAATGTACAAATTATTAGGGCTTCAAAATAACGTGTAATGAATACGGAGATCTAGAGGTCCACGATCCGAAGACCAAAGGGTCAGGACGGCTACAGGCCGGAGAGTTTAAATTCAAGTAGACCAAATGCCTGAAGGTCATAGAACTTGATCCAAAGTTGCGAAGACTAAAGGGTCAAGATGGGTACAGGCCGCTAAGTGTAAACTCAAGTAGACGAAATATCTGAAGGTTACGGACCTGAATGAAAATATCCAAAGATTAAATGGTCAGAACGGCCGCAAACCGGGGAGAGTATAAGATCAAGTGGACGACATTTTTGAGGGTCAAGACGTGGATCAGAAGGTGACCGGAGCGACAAGAGCAGCCCAAAGCAGACCAAAACAAGAGCGGGGAAAGTAGCAGCTCTCATCGGACCGGAATCAACCTGTGAAAATCTTTTGGGGTTATTGGACCGGACACAAAAAAAAAGATGGCGCGTGGGAAGGAGGGAAAGTAACTAATTTCAAATAGCACTGGGGGTCAAGTGTCACATCGTTGAAAAGATAATTCAGTTTTCTTTTCAACTATCTAATTTTTGTCGAATTTCGTTTATAAGTTTTTTCACAATTTCGATCTCTGTGCCACACATTTTCAAGTTGATGTGCTCCCAGCGCAATCTGTTGAGTAATTGCATTGTATAATAGTGTCGGTAATACCGCATTCAAAATATTTTTCTCTCCCTTGGGTTCACATCAATCCGTCCAAAAGTTGCAAAAGTAAGGGTACCATTCAAATCCGCCCTTAGACATGAAATTACATATGCATATTGTAAAAAAGTATTAAGGACATTCGAAAAAAATTAGATTGTTGAAAAGATCGAAATTTCGAAAAAAATTAAATTGTTGAAAAAATAATTGAATTATCTTTTCAAGGGTGTTACAATTAAGGCCACTTGAAATATGCAATCAATTCACATCAATTCCAAAAGTTTTAAAACTTCAAGTGTACAGAATATTTTTTTTAATCGAAAACCAATGTTTTTCTTTAAAGAAAAAATTCGCAAAGTTTTGCAAACTTGGCAGATACATCGGAAAAATATTCCGAAAAGTTTTTTACGTTGGCTGGAAAATATACATTTTTTCTGTGACGGGAAAAAAGTTTGACATTTCATCCCTGTTGACAGGTAATAATATATAACTTTTTATGAAATAACTTTTTTCCCCGAGAAGCGAGAAAAAAGTGGCTCCTTTTTGATAATGGGAAAAAAGTGAGTTCTTTTTTCCCGAATATATTTATACATAGGTTAAGGTAGAGATTTGATTAAATCGTCGTTTTTCCCATCACAGAAAAAAATAGTGTATTATACACGGGAAAAAGATTAGATTTCAGCTCTCGGTTTTTTGTCTACCTCCTCGGGGGACAACACAACCTCGAGCTAAAATCTAATACTTTTTTCCCTTGTATAATAAATAACTATTTTTAAATTTAACGTTAATTTTTTTTTTATCAAGGTGGTCTAGTAATAATAATAAAAGTTTTGAATCTTTGTTGCAAATGTCAAAAACATCTATTCTGATGTAGTCACAAATTTGCAAACTTGTACACGATCCGGAACTTATTAATTAGATTTACAAATTAGATTTTTGTTAATTGCATGAAGTTCCGGATCGTGTACAAAGTTGCAATTATTTTGAGACCGCCTTGATCAAAAAAATTACCACGAATTAAGAAACTATATGTTCCGGTAAAAAAGGTTGCAAATCTACAAAGCTGTTGGGAATATTTTTCCGATGTATCTGTCAAGTTTGCAGAACTTTTGGAATTTTCTTTTATGGTATCAAAGAAAAACATTATAAGTCGATAAAAAACCGTAAACTTGAATTGGTTGCAAACTTGATTCGTGATATTGAAATAATACAGGGTGTTTCAGATTTCAGTATCAAGATTTCAGGGGCGTGTTTCTTAGGTCAAAAAAGACTTTCTTTCTCATAAACATGTGTCCGCATCCGCTTTATTTCTGAGATACAGAATGTTGAAATTTAACAAAAAAATCAGTTCTTTTTCAATATCTCTAAACCACTTTGGCTTTTTTTTTAAATTTTGGTACATGCAAAGTACACATAAAAATATATTTTTTCCATGGCGAACGTTTTTTAATTTTCATCAGTGGCGTCTCTGTAAACATGCTCTGTCATTTTTGATCAAAATAATGATGCGCTACTGTTTTTTTTTTTGTCAAATTAGTATCATTTTCATAATTGTTTTCTATTTTTCCACAAACATGGTCTCTTGACTATTTTCCGTCCAACGGACGGTTTTCGATTTAAAAAATAAAAGGTCGTCACTTGTACCTATGTAATTTTTTGTATGTCTCATTTTGCTTTTTAAATCGAAAACTGTTCTTCGTAGGGAAAAAAGTCATGGGACCATTTTTGTGAATAGATAGAGGACACTCATAAAAAATATGATATTCATTTGAAAAAAAACAGTAGCGTATCATTATCATTTTTGTTAAATTTCAACACCCTGTATCTTAGAAATTAGGCAGTTGCGGACATATGTTTATGGGAAATAAAGTCTTACATTGACCTGAAATATACGCCCCCTAATTCTTGATACTGAATTTTGAAACACCCTGTATATTCAATACTACTTCAAGTTTGCAGAACTTTTGGAACATTCTCAACGAGTATACATCAAAATTCAAGATAATTGCCATTTTGACAATGTTGCGTACTTCGGAAGAGGTTGCAAACTGAGATTGATTGCTTTCCCGATGTACCATTCACTTGACCATGGTTTGGAAACTTTTCGAGTTATTGTTAAATATTCGATTTTTCATGTGTATCTCTACTGGCCTAATTGACCACCTATGTTATTTGAAATTTTGAAGTTGATGTCCCCCTCACTCCATCTATGGGACAATCAGAACGTCTTTCATGTCGTAAAGTGGTATCATCGGTGATATCATTCAGAACGGTTTCAGTCCCATTTTTATACGTCGCACTATTCAAAACTTAACAAGGAGATAGGGGGTGGGGGGGATAGAAAAAGCCGCACTTTATATTGAGTTCAGTATTGGATTTTAAATTCAAATCTGTGAAAAAATACAGGGTGTTCTACTAAAGATAAGAAAGTTTCCGTAAACTTTCGGTACTCATTACCGAAAGTGAAGGCAGTTCAAAATATTGTACACGGGTAGATCATTGTCAATAATTGGATTACTCTTCGAAATACTAACGTCTAATTATTAACCCTCATCAAAATTCATCCTGTATATGATTTCTAGAACGCCAACATTTACCTGATAAAAACCAAAGTTTATTTTCGAAGCCATCGGTAATTTATTCTCGTTCTCTCTAAGGAGCGTTTCCAAACAACAACCTCCGTATCGTATACACAACGAACCAAGAAGTCCTTTGATTAATTATGAATGGGAATCGAAAATAGCCGAGTTGTTTGATTAAAATGCATAAGCGGTCCGCACAGTTGGTCTTAATTGCTGGCCGTTGTCCAGTTCGTCCTGTGGGGAAACCTTTGAACACGTAGAGAGAGCCTCTTGGAAGTTCTCGGACGGTTTGTCACGCCCGCCCCGAACCGCCGCCGAGCTTGAATTATTAAGAAGAAATCCTTGTCGACTATAAAGAGACAGACCACTTTGCCGCCCTAATTGAGTTATGCGCTTTGCAAACGGGATTTGCTATTAACCAGCCCGTTAATGATCCTATCGTAGCCGATATTAATATTAACCAAGATCTGGATTGACCAGAAAGTTTCTTTTTGTTATCGGAATGTTTTGGATAATTATTGTCTTATATAGACCAGGATCCCACGCCTATTTTCCCAAATAATTATTCACAGACTGAATCTTAGCTTCATTTAGCCGAGGCGCCCAACTTTTTCCTCTACGAAACTTCTCGATAGCGGCAGCTAATAAACTGCGCAGGCGTCAATCATGTCGATTTGGTGAGTGCAAAAAACTCATTAACAGTCAGTTTTTTAGTTGAACATCGAGATAATTCGCCAAAGTACTCGAAAAAACTTTTGTCCTACAAAATTTATGGTAGGACTGAAGAGTCCCCCACCAAACATGTACCAATGACGTGGTCATAAGAAATCATTATTTTTTTACCGTTGCTTGGTTAATATTTGTATAATGGAATGGTGAATTGACCTACAAATTGAATGATAGGTGTTTCCAGTCCTACGCTCCGAAGTTGTCAATTCCATGGTAAAAAAATTCATCAGAGAACTTTTTTATTGCGGGATATTGGATGAACAAACACTACATGTTCTTTTATTTTTCTTCTCGGTTCGTAAGGACCAGAACAGGTATAGGTAAGGGCAAAGTTATATTACAATTAGATTGTTAAAAAAATTGTTTTTTCCGTTAACCAGCTGTCGCCCCCTTACGAACGGCAGCCCTCAAAAGTCGAAACTTGTGCGAGCCAAGGATTAACGAGGTCTTACCTTTTAACGTGCGATTCCTAGCACATTCCTTTGGTAAAAGTTTTTATTAAATTCCAATAATATTTACAAAACAAAAACATAAATTATTTTTCTTCTATAGTTCTGTCATTATACGATACTATGGTTAAGATTGTTCTGTTCCATGGAAGCATGGGACATCTCATTCTGTTCTCTGTCACTTTGAACCAAGACTATCCACATGACGAAAGCACAGCAGACGGGGATCATTAGGCTATTAAATGGCATCCAGACGCAGGCATGCCTGCGGGTGACAGGAGCCATGACTCCGACGGCTGCTATGGAGGTCATACTGGACCTGCCACCACTACACATACACGTCCAAGGAGAAGCAAGGTCCGTGACACACAGAATAATGCAGGGTCAAGCTCCAATAAGCCAGAAGCACGGAGCTGACTACCGGAAACTACATGAGGAACTGAGGGTAGACCCAGTAGTGGGAATGCCAACGGACGCGATGGTTTCCAAATACAGCTTCAAAAAAAACTTCAAAATACTGATACCAGACAGAAAGGACTGGGAGAATGGGCCACCCGTTGAATGCAAAATCGGTCTGGTATGCAGACGGGTCAAAGACAGATAACGGAGTCGACGCTGGAGTTTACGGGGCAAAGCCAAGGATTAACATCCAGCTTAACCTTGTAAAATACGCCACAGTGTTTCAGGCAGAAGTAACGGTTATACAACACTGTGTCGGAGAAATACTGAGACGAGAGATAAGGAACAAAACAGTGGCCATCTACTCCGACAGTCAAGCTGCGCTCAAGGCAATCGGTTCCCACCAAGTCAAATCAAGACTGGTCTGGGACTGTTTGTGTGATCTAACCGTGCTGGGTAGTCGTAACAATGTGACCCTGGCTTGGGTGCCAGGCCACGAGGGACACCTGGGCAATGAGCGGGCCGACACACTAGCCAGAGAAGGCTCTTCGGCAGCGCTCATTGGGCCGGAACCCTTCTGCGGCGTAGCAAAATCCACCACAAAAGCCCAACACCAAACAGTGGGTACAAAACAAATCTCAAAAGTGGTGGGAAACCCCACCAGGATTGAGACAGGCCAAAGAGTTCATCAAAAGACGCTCGCCAAAATTCACGATGGAACTCCTCAGCTATAAAAGGAGGATCGTCAGACAAGTAGTAGGTCTGCTGACAGGCCATTGTAGGCTTAACAGACATATGAATATTATAGGTCTGGCAGAAGAAGCAATTTGCAGGTTCTGCCAGGAAGAAGAGGAATCCGCAATACATGTAATGTGCCAGTGCGAAGGACTGGCAAGGGTACGGTTTCTACAACTTGGAGATGAAAAACCAAGAGCGGAAAGCTATCTCGAGAGGCCATTATCAAATCTGCTCAGTCTGATGAAATGGACGAAGCTCGATGATGTGCTATAAGCAATCGGAGCCTCCACGATAGATCTGAAAAGGTCGCAGTGGATTAGGCCAAGGGGCCAGCTCCCTTGTAACATCTAACATCATCCACATGACAGATGCCATTCATGTCAAATTATAACCTAATTGTTACTTCCTCTTCCTAGTTGCCTCTCGTAAACACATGGTTCATGGTCTTCTTGTGATTTAAAACTTTAATTCGTAATTCGTAATGATTTTTGGGTGGACCAACATAGGTGGATCCCGCTCTAGCGGACCCCACATGGTCGTAATTAGGACCATTCAACTTTAATTTTAATTTTTATATATTTTACCATAATATGGTAGGTCATAAATTTAATTTTTATTCGTAACTCTCTGTTCACAATTTTATTTTTCTTAGATCAACTTTTAACTAACTCGAATTTTGCTGAAGATGAAGGAATAATCCTTCGAAACGTGCCCTCTCTCTCAATGTTAGTCTTCCGAGGAAGTATCTACGTGATGTTAGTCCTCTGACTACATGATATCTACAATAAAGATTATTTTTGGTGGAGTTAGACTGAATGTTTTTTCATCTTGCTATTAGATGTAAATTTTGTAATTCTATGGTTTGTCCCAATCTGAAAAAGTTAAAATAATCGAACTTTATTTCATGTCTGGCACTATTACGCAGGAATTACGACAATCGGACGAGTATGTTCTCGCCTTAATTGGAGAAAAACTTCTGCATTAGTTGAACAATTGATTTTATTATCTTTCCTATTACTGGTAAAAAAAAAAAATCGTTCATCACTGAATTCTGCATGATAGATGTCATTGTTCGTTTATGAGAATTCCCAGTGAATCGTTATCTGGGCGCATTCGCCATTCAGATAATGAAACAGTAACAAATTCCATCCCTCTGAGGACGCATGAGTTTCCTACATGACACTGTCCACAGGTTCTATTAAGACCGAACTACGGCAAGGTAACTGAATTATCGAAGCTGTCTGCTGGCATTGCTCCAACTCTCCAGTAATTATCTTTCAAATTTGGTCTGGGACTTTGGGATTTAGCGGCCCTGGCCATCTGAAGATACCTTCGTAGGTCAGGTGCTAATAGAATAATAGACCCTTTATTGGAATTGTTGGAAATTCGCATCAGTTGCGCTAGAACAGTTTTTAATTGGGTTAAAAGGTAACTTTGTTGGTAGGTGAGTTGGTAAGTTGACCGTTTTATGATGAAAAGTCCTTTGTTGTCAATCAAAATAATGAAGTATAAATTCCTTTATTTTGAGTTCCTACATATAAACATACCTCTGAAATATATAGGAGGGTAATCTTTGGGGTGACAGCAGGCTACCCCACTATCAAATAACTCCTAACATAAGTAGGTTCTGCTCCCCCAGCTCAAATACTTTTCAAACGTTCGCAACTATAATGGATTCTCGGAGATATTGAATGCTCGCAATGAAACCACGGTAACTTTTCTGTGCGGAATCCCTTGATTTCTAAATTGTATAACAAACCTAAACATGAACCAATACAAAAGAAATAATTGAAAATGAATTAATAGCGCCTTATTGTCTCTCTTTTAATCTGAAGAAGTACAAGCCCTATCCTTGATAGTAGTACAGTAATAAATTCATGTTTAGCTATAGAAACACGTCGTAGTAGTGGCTTAAGAGATTCTCTGAAGGTTACAGGATTTTCTTTTTCGTGGAAACCAGTGCATAAAAATAACAAAAAAAGTTGACGACTAGAGAAGGTTAATTCAGTGTGAATAGCTCATCTGATTCCCTGGAGGTTTGGGACACCCTGTATGTGTCTAATTAATACATTAATCTGAACATAACATTAAAGTAATATTTTTCAGCTATTATGATCTCTTCCAACTGTCTTGAAATCCCATGGATAAGCATGAAAGCAATGATTGTGTACCATTTTTCAAAATTGATCTGGAATCACCTTGTTACTTTGAATTATTCATAGGAAGCGTTTACTATATGATGCATCAAATGTGCAGCTGCGTAAAGAACTTTTATAACGCAAAATAACAAAATTATCGTCATCTGCAGAATATATTATTAAACACACTGGACAATAGAAGTAATATAGAGCAGTACAATTTGCCTTGCCGTCAGGTAAGCGACAAGTATAAAGCGACCAATTAGCGATATTTATGACAGGTGCAAAGCCGGTTGCGTCGGAAAATTGAGAGAAAATTCACATTAGAAATGCATTACACCCTACACTTACTGCTGTTTCATTTGCTCCTGATTTATTTCCTGATTAATAACGGCCGTAAAACAGGTGTACCCGTTCCAGATTAAATCGTATTTTCAGTTGTGGAGCCGCGACTGCCATGTCGCAATTATGTACTTTTGCATAATTTCGAATTGGAGGTAATTGATTTGACAAATTGGACAAGAACGTGACAAATGGAAATTTTATGTGAATAATTGTAATGATGATTTGATTGTTCGAGAGAAAGTATAATTTCTCTTCAAGTGATGCATTAACAAAAACAGCTCAAATTGTTACACCCCTAGTAGTATTTTGTCTATCTTTGATTCAAATTAATCAATTAATTCATTGTATAAAGAAATTTTCTGATGCACATTTTTTCCAAACGTATTCAATCTGTTTGTTCCATTTTCGAAAATGAATACGTATTCCTGTTGAAAATTAAAACAAACTTGATTATTTTCGGATCAGGTTACTACGAAAAGGAACATGAAGGAAATTTGGTGTCCCAGTGAACTTTTCGATAATCTTCCTGATGAAAATATTATTCCAATCGGTTGCCACACTGTTGATACCGGGTGGCCATGAGATTTGTTACCTCACGCGATCTGGTTATTATCAAAAATAGGACTTTGAGTTCGGGATATGTTGTTTCAGAGATATTTTTCGACTATAGTTCATATTTGAACCGGAAATGCGACTTCCACCGAAAGTGATATTGACTTTTCAATTTTAAATAGAATATGTTCAATTTTTTTCATCATTGAAATTTGTTATTCTATTCTGAATTCAACCATATATATACACATGACGTCACAATTTGAAAGGAATGGAAATCTTATGTAGTTCGAGAACGTCAAATTAAGAAAGGGTAATGGTCAAGTAAGCATTGGAAATGAAAAATGTGCTTAATTTATCGTGAGAATTGGGTATAATTGATAATTATCTACCGGTACATATAAATGGTGCATCTTTTCAGAACAACGCAGAAGTTGTTCAAAGAACTGTAGAAGGTATAAATCCTCACGGATTACTCTAAGATTTCACAGGAGTGCTTCCACATGATAAAGTAGTAGGTGCACCATTTTATTTCTGGTAATTGATCATAATTCACCCTGTATAATCCATTTTTTATTATTAGTTTATGGTCTTTCGTCAACTAGTGTCATCCATTCTTCATGAACAGGTTTTGGCATCATCCATTTTTCATCATTCCATAATTGGGTTACTTCTGTCTCTATAAAAATTTACAAGATCCAAATTTTTGTATATTTGCAATCCTAAAAGTTTTGCAGACTCCTTGTTTTTAATTAATTGAATACCCAGGTAAATTTCCAGCGTGGGTGTATATGTTTGTACTGTGTTCAATTTCAAACCAGTATACGCTCTCTCAAGACAAAACAGAAATGTTCTGGATAAATCACAAATCGTCGTCTATGAATATGTGCATCCAAGTGTTTCAAACATCTGAGTATCATCTGTGAAAAAATAATTGCATGATATGACATTTTTTGAAAATTAGGTATGTACAAAGATAATAGTAGCGGCCCAAGTATTGAACCGAGCGGAACACTACTAGTTTCAAATATGCCTCTTCTAACACATTTTTTCTCTGCGCTATTTTATAGAGTTTAACTCTGTAAGATGAAGTTGAATCATACTTTCAGTTTACTATTATAGGCAATAATTTTCCGTTTTCCAAAGCTTTTTTTAATGAATTGTGGACTCCAGCTTTGAATAAGCCTTTTAGATTTTCTCCTTAATATATTTTTCATATATTCCGTTTTGTTTATTCCTATTTAATTATTGTTTTTCTTGTATTTTTATTTAAATTTCCAAAGGGGTTAGTTTTCTATGGATGGCAATCCTGTATAGCTTAGTTTTGATTTGTATTCTGTTTGTCTTAGGTTTGTTTTTGATTTTTTATTTATCTTAATTTGCACTTCCTTGTGCTTTCAAATTATTTTTTCTTGATTTGTTTTTTGAAATAGCTGTCTTGTTTTTTGTGAATAACTTTGAGATAAAGACCTATTATTATTATATTTGGTAGAGTAACTTTCAATTTTCAAATGAAATATTGTATTCCACTTTGGTTAATTATTTTCTGGCGCGTCGGTCAGAAAATTGACCCTCTACCTGCCCAGGTGCGTCCCGGGTTGCGGACGAGTTGCGTCCGACGATCAGAAATTGTACACATACATTTTGCGAGGAGTAATTTAGTTTGATATAACCAGAACGAACTAACCTTACGTAGACATGTGAATGCATCGGACGCATCAGGGTTATGGAATTTCATTTGCGGGACGCACCTAAGCAATTTTACTGACCTCGGTACGCATCTCGGTTCCAGCAATTTTGGAAAATAGCTTCTAAAAAAACTCCTTCCAGAATAATTACCAAATTTTTCTAACCCTCCAATATGTCACTCGATTCTGTTGGTTGGACGAATCAGGACTAACATTTTTAAGGGACTCCGTTATAGATTGTAAATCACCTTTCTTGAATAACGGCAAACCTTTCAAAACACTGAAAAGTATGTATCCCGATGTTATCCAAGAATATAAGTTCTCCTTATAGAACAAAACAATTATCCTTTTAGATGATGCATTTTCACTAATTGATAAAATGGATAAAGTAACGGACTTCGAGGTAACAACAAAGTCTCTCAATACATATTTCAAACATTACCATTAAAGTCGTCCACAGTGTCTCAATCTCGATATTGCAGTATTCCATTAAGAAGCAGCACCTTATTCAAGAGGATGTGCATCTGTAATATCCCACCGATATAGACGAGCATTGCCTCGTTTTTCCTGAAATCACCTTCCGATAGAGACGAGAAACATTTTAAAAGTCATTCAGCACGTTCATGTGTGCGCCATTTGCTCTATTTACGATATTATGGCGAAATATAAGTATTGTGCAGGGATGCTTTGAATTATACTTCTCAGATTCCATATTCATGTGAAAATAGGTTCTTGCGATTTATCTCCGTTTGCAGTATATTCACGAGAGCGATGAAAGAGTTTGCTTCACAGAAGTTTTACTATTTTCAGATATTTTCTCTTTATTATTCACCAATTTATAATTTGGTTAGTAACGCCCTTGGTGAATAAAAAGCTTGGGTTCTTCCTGAGGTCTGTATCGGGTCGGACTAAGAATGGCCCCATGGTTGATCCTGCCTGTCGTTAGAGGCGACTAAAAAGATAACTATAGGTGGTAGATAGATGGTCTCCACGTTCGTAAAAACGTTGTACTTATTCGGGAAGGATTGATGAATACAAAACTATTTTTGTTAACCGAAAAATGACAAATCAAAGATGGAAATGTATTGATCGGAACTAATAAGCATGCATGTCCAATTATAATCTTGATAAAAATGCGTCAGTAAAATCTGGTGCAAATTAATGGAAAAAAAATATTTTCTCAAATTTGTAACGCCTATGAATTACACATTCAAAAGCTCGTCGCGCAAAATTTTCAGTTAGAATGAAAAAGTGGCAAGCTTTGAATCTGTTCCTCAGAAAATAACCTACATTACAAGAAATCAATTTTTACTTTTTAGTGTTATTGAATTTAAGATGGTCTTTGAATTTCTTTTCTGTCATGTTTTCTTGTGCTTATTAGTTATGATTATGGTAATTAAAAGGCATGTTTCCTGTTTGTTTTGACATATCTAGCTGTCCATTAGGGGCATCATCTGAATATTAACTCGTCCATTATCATTTACCCTCCATCTTGGATTTCTGAATGTTAACAAAACATTAATGATCTTCGACCCCAAATACCCCCACATTCTAAATTTGAAGAGAATCGAACCATAATCACAAGAATCTTTCTTAATTTTGGAATTATGGATTTCGACCAAAAAAATCATAATCTCTGACTTCGAAAACATCCACATACCAAATTTAAATAGAATCGAATCATAATCACAACTATCGTCCGCCAAATTATATAAACGTGTAACAAAATATGTTAAAAGGGTAAAAATTAACATAAAGCTTACAGAATTACCACTATTGTCAATTTTACTTTATTATTCGAAAGTTAAGTCAACGTTAATGATAATAATATCGACATTTGCGATATTTATTCCATATTCCATATAGAAAAACCAGAATTTATCGCCTTTTTTACAGTTGTAGGAAACATACTTACTGTAACTATAAAATCCTTTTTTTTCAAATCTGTACCATACTGGATATTAATGAGGCACTAGTTGTCAAATTGAATGAAAAAACATCCCTCAACCTGACGATACACACAACCTTCAGTAATTATTGATTCTGAAGGATTTAAAAGAAATGGACTTCAACCATTCGACATGATAAATAAATGGTAATAGTCTGCAGGCGGTAACGCTTGGAAAGAACCGTGAAACGAAGATAAATTACCTTTTGGAAAGATGAGTTTTTTAGAGTTCATCGACGTGGAGTTAGTATGAATTTGTGAATATATCAAAGTCTAAAAAGCTCTAGCCCACTTTTCATTATCCCCTTCAGAATGCAAGTGGCGCCCCTCAGTCTGCAAACGTCACTTATACCAACTATATGGAGGTGCGACGAGTAACATTTTTCAGGGGAGAATTCTTTCCCCCTTTTCTCTAATAACAAGTCGCTACTCCGGCATCCGAGACAGACGAACGGGAAAAACGATTACTTACAGTGAAAGGTGGGTTTAAGACAATTGTTGTTCACTGTAAACGAGATGAGTTCAGATATATATTTCACGTGAATTGTTTCTCGGAAGAGATTTTTTTTGCGAGCATGCCGCAGTCACAAATCTCCGGATTCGTTGGATTGAATTTCCGCATGCGTTTTGGAATCGAAGAAGTCACCTGCACTAACGGGATGAAATACGATCCAGTAGTCACCTATACTCAATGTTTAGATAGAATTATAGTGAGATGTCTGAAGCCTTATAGGGTAGCTTATGTATGAGTGTATGTGACGAAAAAGTCGGATTATCCGGAATATTAGCCGGTGTCAAGAAAAACGCTGAAAGATGCCAATTTTTTTAACAATAATATTTCTCTTACATTGTGCAACTACATGCAGTAGTGTTGAAAAATACATGTAATAGGTGAGGCGAATAATTTCATCTTTTCCAATTCAAAAACGAAAACCTGAATCAAACTTGTATATGACTGATAACTTCAGGGGGGCTATTTTTGACCGTTCGCAATATCAACGAGTACACGTATCGTTATAGTCTAAGATACGGAGAGCATGTCAAAGACATGCAGATACCATCAGAATGTGACGATACGAGTACACGTTACCATTGCGGATGGTCAAAAATTGCACCCCAGGACTCATACTTTTGGATCATTATTTGCCTAATTCAGGTTAGGACTATAAAATTAATTTATTGTTTAAAAATATGTCTCCAACAAAAATGATTTCAAAGTTTTTCTTGAAGTCCGGTAGTTTCCTGATAGATTTTATATGACTTGGCAAATTATTGAAAACTATGGAGCCCTTGATATCTGGGGAACTTTGCGTGATTATGTACTTAGCAACAGAAGTATGTATGAATTATTTTTTCCTTGTATCAATATTGTGAATATCTTCATTGAGTTGGAACTCGCTTTTATTTACGAAAATATATAATGAGTCGAGAAGTGAAATCTGCATGAATATCGCCTAGGATCATTGAATATATACATTTCATGCAATTTGCAAAAAGCTAATTTGTAAATTAATTAGATTTTTCAAAATTGCATGAAGTTCGGTACAAATTTGTGCATGCATCAGAATATATGTTTTCAAAATTTGCAACAAAGTTGCAAAACTTTTGCAATAATTTCGACACCACCTTGATAAAAAAAATGACCACGAATTAAGAAAACATATGTTCCGGTCAACGTAAAAGGTAACGCTTGATTAGTGAATGTTATGATTTTCACAAAAACAGTATCCCAACCTAGTCCTTTTGATGCGGTGCCGGCTAATTGCGCGTTTGCTTCAAAAGGCGACGAGTTAACAGGCGGCAAGAAGCAATTTAATATCGCCTCGTCGGCGACGAGTATATTGCTGCTTGCTTAACCGCCTCTTAAAATTCACCGTCGGGGGCTGATAGTCCCATAGCCCCTACCTGAATGCGGCACTGATGGCTACACTAGTCTCACAGGGGTTGCCGTAGACAAAATCAATACATTTCACAATCAAAAGTATCTCTATGATAATATGTATAATAAAAAATAAAGATCTTGGAAACAATTTATTGTCATGGAACGCATTACGTCTCATTGAGGAACATCAATACTGATATGGAGGTATATTGAGGTACTTCATATACAGGGTGTAATCTAACCCCTTGCACTCCCGTGAAGGACGGGTGTAAAATGCCATTTCATAACGAATGGCAGGTGTGAAAAATAAAAAAAAAAATTGTGGAAAGTTTAAATTGTGTTGAAAAATTCGTCCAAATTTTGGAAACCGTTGCCGTCCGGAGCAGAGCCGCAACAGCGGTTTCCAAGATTTTCCGAAATTTCCAAAAAAATTTATAATTTCCACAATTTTGTTTCGAATTTTTCATAACTGCCATTCGTTATATAATGGCATTACAGACCAGTCCTTCACGGGAGTGCGAGAGGTTAGATTACACCCTGTATATACTGAACATTTGTGTCGAAACAGACAATAAACTTAGGGTATAACTCACAGCTGTCGTTGATGCGACTGTATAATGACAATAATTGTCATTATATAATTATTGAATTTTTCTTTCGCGTTGATGCCTCACTTGTAATCGCTGAATTATTTTTTCCACACATTTTGAAATACTTTTTTTTAATATGATTTATTTATTGGAGAACGGACAATAATTGGATACGGCAAGTACGTAACATGTCTCTGATATAATCTGTATTGAAATGGTTCTGTTTAAGACTATTGTTTTTTTTTTTCAGTTCAAGAAATAACGACAGTGGCACCACTTATGGTATCTTAAACTAGAATCACCAGCGTTTTGATATAGTCCTCTACATTCTCCTTTCTACGGCCCCATAACCGATCCCCGCAAAACACCCAAACGCAGCCGGCCCGAGAAAACGTCCCTATTTGCTCAATCAATTCGGCCGCCTAATATCCGAAACCGATTGTCGCCACGCAATATGAGCAACATGTCGTATCTCTCGACAATATTTGCACCTCGTGTTTGCCGTCGAGCACCGTTCGTCGTCGCACTCGCGCCTGAGGTAGCGGTCGCGAGGACTGTTAATGGCAGCAACAGTACAACTATTAATCATGTCGAGTGTTGGTGCAACATGGCCGCTCAGTACACGGAACATCCATCCCAGATAAACACATTATGTATGGATCCGGTTCGCCGATAAACAATTCCGCAGAGGTGTCCTTATCGCCGTGTGCGCGCCGCCTACCGGCGGTGTTGTCAAAAATTAAATAAACAGATCTTAATTTTTTAAGTCACCGGAGGTGATTGACTTAATGCACGCTGGTCAAATTACAAGACAGTTCGTATTTCTCATGATCTTCTTGCGAGAGAGCTCGAACACTATGGCACCAGAGGATTATCTTTACGCCTTCTTCAGTCATATTTCACAAACAAATACCAGTATGTTTCTGACGACATAACCCAATCAGATCTGCGAGAACTACGGAGTACCTCGAGGATCTTGCACAGAAAAAAATTGGTACCTGAATACAATGAAAAATTTCAGTGACTCAATGAATATTTTCATCAATATTGGTCCAATGAACGCAATCGTTATGTCAATGTACCACTGGTTATCCATACTATGAATACGGATCTTAATAATATCAATGAATGCTTTCATTGATATCATGATCAAGTACATTAAATAGGTTCGTTATGGTAATGAATTCCATTCATCAAACGAATGAAGAGTGTTCACCCAAGCAATAAATTGTATTCGTTCAACTGATGAAACTGTATTCATCAAATTAGTTATTATTGTCCATTCTTCTAATGAATGCTGTATGATTGATATATTGATTCAGATTAGTTCGACGATGGATATTTTTCATCAATCCAATAAACGGTGATTATTAAGTATCGGTTATTCCTTGATTCAATAATTGATATACATTAAATCTATTTTTCAGTTTATTCTCGTGATGCTTTCACACATTGAACTAATTATTTTGTTTATCATTTGAATAAGTGGTATTTATTCAATCATTGCATATCATTCGTAAATGCAATGAAGGACTCCCACTGATATTGAGCATACAGTGAGTTTCCGAAAGATATGCAAAATAATTACCATGCATTCATCAGAACATCGCAATCCTGATTGGAAGGCGTATCTCCAAGTTATTTTTTATTTCTGCTGGCTCCTTTCGAAGCTCTTTGAATTTCTCTGTAGTCTGTGCTACCTGAGAAGATGCTTCAACGATCGCTTCTGTCTGCTTAAGTTAACCGGCTCTGTGCAAACAACGAAGTCGTGCGGAGTGGCCCCTCTAGTGGAGGCGCTGTGTACTACCAGCTATAGCTAACTTGCCAGCAACGGAGATTTCTATGCGAGGATTCGGCTGAACAGATGTCGGCAAAATTTATGAGTATATTTAAACACGAGATGGCTTGGTTCGCCATAAGGCTTATTATATTCATGAACATATTAATTACGGAGTTATAGAATAGGAGGAAAATGTTGCTTCTATCTGCCTAACAAAACTGGGACTCAGTAACTTCGTTACACCTTCTATGATCTTTCTATAGCCCTAATAAAACCTGTGTGTAGACCTGAAAATAGATTATCATTGATTTCGATAAACTTGGATTCATTGTAACAATAAAATCATCTCTGGGACCATTAATTATGTTCATTGATATGATGAACAATTTCAAATGGATTCAGTGTACCCCTTTCATTACCTCAATGAACTTTTCCATAGCAGCAACGAAACCTGTTCATAAATGTAAAAAATATCATCTTTGATCTCAATGAGACATTGTCGTCCGGGACTGTAATTCTTTTAATACTACATACACAATATACTATTGTTATTGAGATTTCTGAAAAACTCTGATGGCGGTTTGTTTTTGCATGTCTGACAACTGAAACATCCGACTTATATCACGTGTAAAATTGACAAGAATTCGAAAAAATTTATTTACAAAATGTGTTTGGAATCCAACGAGGACCCTATGTACCAATTTTGGACAAGATGAATAAAACAAATATTCCATTTTAGTCCTCTACCCTAACTAAGAAACATTAGACATTCTTGTTTCATCTGGAAGCAGCTTCAATCACCTAAATCACATAAATTTGGGTCAGAACTAATCAAAACTTGATTCCTACCACTATACTCACGAGTTTCGTATATACAATAGTTTTTCTACAACTGTAAATCTTTTTATTTTCTTGAATTTTTCTTCAAAATAAACATTACTGTTCAAGCATTACGAGCCAGTGGACAAGTAAAACGCATTTCTCAGATGTTTACAGTTTTAATGCCAACGTTTCGGCGAAATTTTAGCCTTTTTCAGGGCTACAGTGCAAAGTGTCCTCAAATAGAAACAACATTACAGGCATATACAACATATAAATAATTGAATTGCTAGATTGTGTGAATAACAATGTATATAGAACAAATATTGTAAAACTGGAATAAAAGTGAAATACTAAACGTTCAAAACATGTCAAAAAAAATCTCAAATATTATGATTCTTTCACTCACCCCAAATGTAAATTAGAGAAATATTGTTAAAATTATCAAGATTATATTTTTTGATGAGAAATCATAAATTTCGAAAGAGGAGTTAAGTTGTAAATAATTTCATCAGGGGTAAAATTGGGAAAATAGACAGCAGAATTTTTGTTCAAGATCATACTCCAACGACTGGTTCATCTAGAATGAATTTTTCTTTTTTACGTGATTGAAAACCATAGCGAAATGAAGTTTATCGAATCACGTAAAAAAGAAATAAACAAGACCTGAATCTATTCTGAATACGTTCATGGTGGTAGTTATTATGTACATATATACAGAGTGAAATATCAAATTTGCACAAAAAACCTAGCAGAAATCACAATAATTTCCAATAAACTTCGATAATCTTCTCCAAATAATAAATGAGATCAAATTCTGCATCGAAATATTATTAAAGTAATGGTAGCAAGATCCCCCAAGGTATTTGTGATATTCTATAGTTTCTTTGTGAATCAAAACTCATAAAAATAGGGAAAAGAAAGTTCCTTGCTGAGCATTCCAAATCTGGATATTGTTTTCAGTAGTAAATAACTTTCCTAAATGAACTTTTTTGACATCATCCAAAATAAGAATGATTTACTCCTTATCAAAATTCGTATTTTTCGTTCTCCGCTGTGATATTATTATCACCGAATTTTGTGATGAATCACCAGGTCTGACAACACTGCCTGCTGCTCCGTCGCTTTTATTCGTTCCTACATGAAGTTTATTTATAAATGGTCCCACTTTGCACGTGGAATTGATAAGTATGGTTTATTCGCGGAAATCGAGCCGATACGTGATTGTTTAACGAAGGGGTGAATTGTCTAATTCGGTCATGATTCGTTCTGAAATTACAACTGGATTTCGTTTTGTATTTTGTCGCTGATCTGATCTGATGTTCGTTCCACTAACTCTGGTTTTCTGGTTTTGTCGACATATCAATTATTTTTTGGCAGTGAAGTTTCTGAAGGGGATTATTGGGGCTCAATGCCCCCTAGCTTTTTCTGGGGGCTCTGCAGCCATGAAGGATGAGTGTGTTTCCCCTGCTCATTATTTCTGCACGCACTGTCTATTCCGGGGGCCCATACCAGTCGACACAGTTCATTCAGCAACCTAGCAGCAGAGGGACAAGTACCTACATGACTTAGTGACATCAAGACTGGTATGGGAATGCCGAGAAGAACTCAATGTTCTCACAGAACACAACAAATTAATTTTGATGTGGGTTCTAGGACACTGTGGAATCGAGGACAATGAGAAAGCCGATAAGCTAGCCAGAGTGGGCTCATCAACTCCATACATTGGCCCAGAACCAGCACTCGGGACTAATAAATCCGACATTCGAGGATGCATTCGGGACTGGGTCAAGTTAGAACAATAACAGACCTTCTCACTGATCATATAGCCCAATGAGAAAACACCTGCAGAAAATGGGGCTGTACAACGGAAAACGTTCCTGCAGACAATGTGGTAAAGGGGCAGAAACAGCCAGACATGTACTGTCAGAATGCGAGGCAAGAGACAGGCAATATTCGGGAAACCTAGAGTAACTCCCGAAGAATACAGCAGTCAATCGGTGAAGAACCTGTATGGACTGGTACAGGGGACTAGAAGTGGGTGCTGTAAAACTAACACGGAAAACACAAAAAGCCCAAGAGGCTGAAGTGTAGCTGGTGAAGTTTCAGCACCCGAATTAAAAAGAAACCTACATGACTTCGAAGGGAGGACATACAGATAAAGGAGGAAGTCGAATATCTTAGAGTGATTCTTGACTCCAAGCTGATCTGGAACGAGCACCTAGAAAAAAACAAACAAATAAGAGCCATGACAAGACAAGGCGAAGTGCAGAGGCTTGGCTGTCTTAGAATCACAGGAGCAATTGAATCAACACCAACTGCAGCCGGCCATGGACACACTCCTAGCACTACCTCGTTTCCACCTGGTGCTGGGGGAGGCAAGGCTTGGTGCTTCCAGACCGCAGACTTGAACGTTGAAACGGGTCACATAAGCATCGTTAAAATTGTGATCGTGGACGTGCTGGGAACGAGAACAGACCACATTTCGAAACGGTACTGCTTCAATAACCAATCCAGGTTACCGGAGTGAAACTGACAAGACGAAATTTCTAGCAAGACGAATGGCGCTACGCTTCGATGAAGTCGCGCTTCGTATCGTATCATAAAATCTGTTGTGGAATCATCTGCGTTTTTCACGATATCTATCAGCTGTAGTTCAATATCCAGCGTGGTTTTAGTCGGGTAGTAGTTTTCTGTTACATATTACAAATAAATCACATTTTTCATTTTTTAATGTTCATGGAGAATGTTCCCCTTTTCAACATGAATACCTCCCAAGAGGCTATCTTGAACGATGGAAAATAACGACTAAGTTTGTCTTTCAGCCGCAGATGATTCCACAACAGATTTTATGAATATTTTATTCATATTTTCGAACAAAAATCAAAATGCAATGCCCATGACGGGTCTATTTAAAAAAAAAACTTTCAAAGTGAACTATGACAGATCAGGTCAACAGAAATGACGGAAAACAACGTTGGTGCAACTGATATGCTTGCCGTAAGTTACAGATTCAAATATTTGCCGCTTTGGTTTTCAAGCTGAAAACTTTAGGAGTCAAGCTTTTGAATCTGTTACTCACAGAATAACCTACATTTTACATCTGAAGATTTTTTTTTATTTTTAGCGCATTTGAATAAATAAGTTTAACTCCACTGTCAATATTTCATTCAAAAAATTTGCTCTCTGGAACCTCGACATGGCTCTGGATACATTTGAAACTATCGAAAGACAAGTAGGCGTACTTGGACAACCTTTGATCAATACTTCAAGGAAAGCACGAAAATAAAAACTATAGGTACTAATTGTTGTATAACTCAATCGGAAGCCGAATTAAAAATAACAGCAAAAACCATTCACCCTTCTACTCAATTACTGGAATTTCTTGGCCTGTAATTCATATATTAACTCCTCAATATCTTCTTGTATACCAACTCAGAAACGAATTTATTTCATCTTTTATTCGCACCGTGTTTGATTAAGGATATATCATCGCACTTCACACCCCATCATCCAGAATCTATACGTATAAATGAGTTCTCTCCCCATTCGCAAATATCGTATATTTTTAGCATATATATTTTTCGAGGCACGCGTTGTTCATGAAAGGAGCAGCTGATTCTGATTTAGTAACTACCTAATACGTAAAACTGCTACCTATATGGGGGCCCATGTGTTGCAAAACAAACAACTTTTTCATTGCTTTCGATACCTGATCCCTTCGTAATGTATAGGGTAGAGGGTTCCTGCAGCTTGTCTTGGCGATTGTCTGAACTCCGGGGGATATTGAAAGATTTGAATAACAGGAGTTTCGATAGCAGGGTGATTTCCTTTAAATCCCTTAAAGGTAATATACTCAACGTGTAAAATGATATCGATTGTGATTTTTTATATAGGAACCTTTGACACGTATTTTTCATTATATTCCATGTGGGCTTTTTATAACGGGTCTATTGAAGACAAAACAGGCGGATTTTTGGGGTGGTTAGGTACGATTGAAAAAATACGTTCACACATCTTCATTTTCAATATGAACATCATTTGCATTAAAATGAATCTGTGAGGTATTTTATTGCATTGCTCTTTGGGCACAATCTCAAAAGTTATTACTTTAATAAAAAGTGTACACCTTTGACGGAATAAAATATTGGTTTAAAAAAACTAAAGAACACGCTTTACTTCCAACATGGACTAAAAAGGAAATAATAAGTGGCAATTTAATTACTCAAATGTAAAAAAACGTGGGTGCTTCCGATCTAGATTCTCATATTTTTGTAGTTCAGTTTAACAATAATGACAGATTCCTGTCAAGAGCTCAAGAAAACTTTGTCAAGCACCGTAAGTATCCTGGGCGAAATTAATCAAACATTTGACATATGAAAGTTGACATTTTACTTTTATGTACAAATGGAATTTAATTATTCATGTAAAATAAGCTAATAATAATTTCATTCTCATATGTTTCAGCCAAAGGAAAAAAATTGCAAATTAGTAAGTATATTTGGTTCCATAATGGAGTTATCCTTTGTATCAGCTGCAAAATTCTTTTCAATTTCGGAGAAACAGGAATTAAAAGTAATTTAATTCAACAACAATCCGGTGGCCAGCTGGCTTGACGTGATCAAATTACAATTAATTGTATTTTTGTTTTTCTCGGTAACAATTGATATTGGTGCTATGATTTTTTCGAATAAAAGTTCGAACGATTGTAATGTACCAAAAAAGTTCATGTGGACGTCTCCTGGGCGAAAAACTAGTCCAATTTTCAACTTAAAATTGGTAATAACAATTAATTCACAGTTTTTCAGCAAAATAATTGACATATTCGGAATCAGCTACCCAAAAAACAAAAAACAGATGATTTCAGCTCTGGACCTAATTTGATAACGTCAAGCCAGTTGGCAAACATATTTTAACGTTTCTCTCAGGAGTTCTTATTCAAATCCCTAATTTTGTGTAATTTTTCTCACGCATGTCTATGTTCTCTTGTGTTATTCTAAATTTTTGATATTTTATTCTGGTAATAGTCTTTTATTACAGTTTTTATCATCTCTTATAATCTTTAATCATATTTAAAACTAATTGAAGGCGTTCTCATTGACTGAATAATTGAATACTGGTTGATACATTAACCATGTCCAATCTTCTGTCATGTTGCTAACAAAACATCTTCAAACAAACAAAAAATCACGACGACAATAATAAAAACACTCTCCCCTTCACTATTACCATTTTCTGACAATCCTTCATCCCTGTTTCATATTTCATTTACCGACATAAACACTTTTCATTTCGAGGTAAACAAGGAGCATGTAAAATCGTGAAAGCGGAATAAATACCCTACGCGGTCAACGCCAACAAACCGAGCCCCAAAGCCAACTTTGACTGGCAGCAAAAATCGTTGCAACGATTACTGCGATTGTTCACCGGTGTATTGTGTGAGAGGTGAGCGAGAGTATCATGTGCGAGGGGATGGATGCTGGATGGTCTGTGTGTGTGTGAAAAGCCGTTCGTTCGGTTTTAGTAGAGGTAGAGCGACTGTACCTTCCCTCACTGACGTGTGCACTTCGTGTCCCCGTGTCGGTTTTTAGGAGGATTTGCGATTGGTGTGAGCAGTGGCGTGCGGATGGGGATGAGGCTCTCTTGCATGATAACCAAGGTAAAGATAGTTTCCTCGGCGGATGACTACAATTGATTTATATTGTCCATTGAACGGAGACGACACACGTAGTCAAAGGCTCAAAAGTAATTTTGCACGCCCATTTTGACAACGCCATGTGACTTGTGACAGGAGACACATTTGATGATTTATAGCAAGAGTTGTTACGGGTGGAAAATATTTTTGTTTTGAGATAATAAGTAACGTCTGGGATTCTGGTGTCCGTTGTTTCGATATGATAACTTTTTCATAGCTTGTTCAGTCCGTTCCAAACTGTAATTCAAGTAGTCGCCTTCAGCTCTACTAATACAAGCATGCTTGAACTGAACTCAAAGTGAAAGTAAATAGTCCATTCTATCAGTATCTGTAAAAATACTTCTGGTGGTTAGAACATGAAACCGTAATTTTTTTCTCAGTGTATCATGCATGCCGGTCTAATTTGTAAAACCTTAATGTGTCCTTTGATTTCATTTCAGTTGTCTCTGGTTTTTCACATAATGTCATTAACCCGAAAAGTAAGAATTTGTTCTGGTTGGTTTGCGGGTTTTGCCGTGGTCTTCTTTGGTTAAAATCTCCAAACGTTTCAACTGCAGCTGCGGCAGTCATCTTCAGTGCCGTGGTCGAAGTACTGCTTTTGACGTATCAACTGATACTGGAGATTTTGACCAAAGAAGAACAGGGCAAAACCTGGAAATCAGCCAGAACATTGACGCTAGCGTTGAAAGCCTACATTCCTAAATAAGAGTTTTTTTATGTGATTTGACCATTGAGCATTGTATCTGATAATAAACAAGAATGGAGTCCTCTGAAGTGCTTTTCCCAGATTATGTCATTTGGGCTCAGTTGTCAACCCTGAATGTTATCCAAATGAATAAATGCCTATGTAATCTATATTTTCCATTTTGTTTCATGCAACCAAACAAACAAACCAACAAACCAAACAAACAAATAACAAATAACCTAGTGGTAACCTAGGATCCAAAGTAATAAAATTGTAGAATTATGACTCTTATATTTCCACAAATTTAGGTTCCACCTTATTAAAAATGGTGGGTATCTACAAAGAAATACCTTTTGAATTCTTTTCGATCGATTTATCGTTCAACCTTCGATGGTTTTCGGATAATTCATATTTGGATGTTTCCTCGTATTGTTTGCGACTGTTCACGCTATATATTTTGAAAGGAACCATCTCTACTCTTACAGGATCTATTGGGTCAGGTACGAAAATATGTGTGCCCATTTCGTTGGAACAATGTACTGGTTATTAAACGACAAACAATCCATCAAGCCTGTCACACGAGTCGACACATGGAATTGTGGTTAGTACTGTTATTGTTGGTCCCAACGACCGGTCCCATCAATCTAAATTATTAGTAAAATCAGTCCGACTGGTATTATTTGTTTAAGAGTTTAGGGTTCTTCTCCGTTAACTGCTTTCACAACGTTCTCCCGTCACCAGTTTCCCTGTTCTCCGCTTTGTACCTTCGTTCTTTTCTCTCCATTCTTATATTGTTTTACCCACAGTACACACACATACTCATTAGATTCATATTGAGAAACCCAATGGCCACTGCGACCTGCATGTATGTCTATAATAGGACGACTGGCACATGAAGAGAGTTGTCCTAGAAGGCTTTGGCTACTCAGTACTTTCAGATAAGTCTAGATCTATAAGCCTGATAACGCTCCTAAGAATTTTACTTTTCAATACCCATATCAGGTATCCCATAGTTGAAGGCTGTCCAGGTGATGTCACATTTATAGCTCTTCCTTGGTGATTCAAGACGTGTATAGCCCTTCCTTGGTAATTCAAGTCGTGTATTTACCTGCTTGGATTCGTGATAGACACTTTTATTGAATTACAGCTCAGCCTGAGAAGCTTAATATATTTTACGGACGGCTCAAGTCTGATCGACAATGAAACTTGTGCAGAAATATACATGGAATAAGGAGGTGTACGAGAATGCTCTACTTCAGATTTCCAAGCTGAATTATTGGCTTTTCCAACTGTAGCTATAAAGCAAAAAGAGGGAGAAGGGCCCCAACAAGGAACTGATGTCTGCTCAGATAGTCGGGCAGTGCTCAGAGCCATCTGTCATCCTAAACCAAGCTCAGCGCTTGTACAAGAATGTGAAGATCTTGAGAAACAAGCCGATACGAAGAAAGTTCAGTTGGTATGGATTCCTGGTCAGGCGGAAATGGGGTGGCGGAGGGACTAGAACCAGCTTCGCGACTGTACTAAGCATCGCAAGTAGTCAAACCTCTTTGAACTTGCCGCATATGTGGGGAAGACGAAAATACTTTGGCAAATGCAAGGCGATTAGGATTTGAAATCTTTGGAGTTGAAATGCTTCAAAACAAAATGAGCTAATCTATTTTTAGTGGATGGATATACCGACCTTCGTTAGAGCGTCACGAAGGTTCAATGAAGAATACTAAAAGAAGTAATATAGATAGGTGGAGAACAGGGGGTGGCAAAAACGAATCATGGGGTTGTCAGTGACAAAATGGTTTACACGGTTGTGTCGTACGGATACCTGTTATATGTAGTCCAATGTCCGTTGTGGTATTAGTCAGGAAAGTGGACATTAGCCTTTTGTACTGCTCTGCAGGAAATTTAGAGGATCAAGTACCAACTATTTTATAGCTTCCTTCAGGTCATCAAGCCTGTATCAATTACGTCGAAATGTTGTGAGAATTATAATCTACGAGGATTCTGATATTCACTTTACTGGAAGATTAAGTCCTATATATGATTCACATGGAATAATCCATTGTTTTATATAGCATTAACAAAATTCGTCGAAGCCTTGTTATGGAGAAAAACTGTAGTATGAATTCACATTTATGATAGACTGACTCTCTGCGTTTTTCTGCACGCCACTGTTATTGGCATTCAAAACCCTCGATGGGGGCGATCCCCGATGCATTGCACGGAGGCGTCCATGTGTGCAAGTTGTCAAACCGCTCGTGCCCATTGTTAAAAGGTACGACAATCTAAAATTGCACAGCATTCGACTCAATGAAAGCTTGCAGTGACAGATTCACGTCATTCGGTATTTACAATAGCAGAACTATTATTTTATGGCACGTGCTCGGCTTTGGATGAAAATAGTTTATGTGCCGAAAAGTTGCTTTCTGTATATTCTGAATAAAAATCATATACAAGTTCAACAATATGTCAACAATAGTTATTTGTTTTACTAGGCATAAAAGCACAAGATTTAATGCCGCGGCTATGAAACCAGCCAAGGCATTAAATCTGCTTTTCTGCCGTGTGAAACATATAATTTTTTCTTCAAATTTGTTTCAATTCCACGCAAAATCGACTTTTTCATATTTAAATTGCGTTTCATTATCAATATCCAAATAACTAAATTATTTCATCAAAGGTAACTGAGCCCTGCGTTACTATGTTTACCGCTGATGACGTTTGTTGAATTTGTTTCTTTACTGTTTACTTTGTCATTGTCAATTTTGAAAAGTTTTCATGTTAGAAATGGATTTACTGCAAAGTGAGGATGAATTGATGCAATTAACACCACCTGAGATACGAGACCAGACGCGAGATGTGGAATTTAACCTTTTACCGGAAAAATCAAGAACTGTATATGAACTCACATACAGCAGATTCATGGAATATAGACAGAAGAAAAATATAGGATCTTTCTCTGAAAATGTGCTGACTGTCTATTTTTCCGATCTTCCAAAGAAAATGAAGGCTTAACGTTATGGTCTACCTATTCGATGTTGAAAGCTACCCTAAACATAAAAAATAACATTGATTTGGCAAAATACCTGAAGTTACGGGCTTTTTTGAAACGCCAGTCAGACGGTTTCCATGCAAAAAAATCCCGAGTTTTTCAAAGAGAAGAAATCGATAAATTTTTATCAGATGCCCCAGATGAACTGTATTTGTGTACGAAGGTAGGAATATATTGAAAATGATCTATTATGGATTAAAGAACTAATTTTCAATTTATATTTTGGGTTGTACTTATTGTTGCAGTCGCTGGGGCTTGTAGATGTGATGAGCTTTTGCAAATGAAAACAGATGATATAAATGATATGGGCGACAAATTGCTAATTATGCTACCAAATACTAAGACCAAAAGATCAAGATCTTTTGTAGTAACGGAATATTTAAGCGTTTACAGAAAATATGCAGCCTCCAGACCCTCGAATTTAAATAATCGGCGTGTCTTCTATAAGTATGCGAACGGTAAAGCACATCATCAATTCATTGGCATTCACAAATTCGGTAAAATGCCAGAAGAAATTGCTACTTTTCTGGGACTATCCCATGCGAAAGAGTATACCGGGCACTGCTTTCACAGAACTTCGGCCACGTTGCTGGTGCATTCTGGTGGGGACATAACAATGTTGAAGCAACATGGAGGATGGAATCTTCCGCTGTCGCGGAGGGCTATATCGAGGACTCGCTAGCCAATAAGTCGAACATCGGCAATAAAATATTTTCTGGCGTTTCCGGAGTATCAAGTGTTGATACTAAAGTTGTTAATTTTACTGGAAAGGAGGGAAGTGGACAGAGTTCAATTGTATTAAATAATCGTTCACAATTCACCATGAATATATCTAATAAATAAAAATTTCGTGTTGTAGTTTTAATGCAATAAAACCAGTTTATTATCATCAGCATCATTTTGAGTTTTCTTGCTGTCATTGTCATTTTTAATAACCAGTTGGATTTAAATTATTACTTGGAAGGTTGCCTAGCAACGAACTTTTTCTGCCTAGGCAGTAAAAGTGGACTTTTTCTGCCTAGGCATTAAAAGTACAACTTCTAAGCCTGCCAAGTGTCATTAAAAGGCCGCTTTTAATGTCATTTGGAGAAAAAAGTTATTTCTCTTTCATTCATTAAATAAAATATTGTACTGAAATGTACGAAGGCGCAGAAGGGCCATATAATTTTTTTAAAATATTTTTCACTAAATTCCGACTTTTAAGTCGGGAAATAATAATATTCCGACTTCGAAGTCGGAAAAATATTTTAATGGAGAATGATCCCCTTTTCAACATGAATACTTCCCAGTTACTTTGAAGGAGGGAAAATAGCGACTAAAGTTTGTCTTTCAGTCGCAGATGATTCCAAAACTGATTTTATGAGCATCCTGTCCAAATTTTCAAACAAAAATCGAAATGAAATTGAGTATTCAATAAAATTGAAAATGTGATATTTTTGTAATATCTAACGGCTAAATTCACTCTTGGCATTGAACCACATCTGATAGATATTGTGAAAAGGCCCTCACTGAAAAAAAATCTGAAGGTGAAATTTTGCATTTTCATTGAGTTAGTTGTTTTTTTGAGTATCTATAGTTATCATTAAAAAATATAATCTATCAGATGTGGTTCAATGTCAAACGTGGAAAATAATAAAATTCCGACTTCCGACTCCACCGGAACTTTTCTGCACTTGCTTCACAATATACTGTCGACGTTTCGACACGATATACGGTGTCACTGATAATGATAACTATGATGTTCAATGCAACTACTGATACTTTTTTTTTAGGAAAATTCGCGACATTTTAAAATGGTTCATCATTATTATTATTATTCACTCACTCAAACTCTGCTGCTTTGCAAAACACAACAAGCTTTCGAAGTGTTTCCAAGTTTCTAAATTATCTTCACTGCAAGTTGAAAGTGTTTTTTGAAAATGTTGCATTTAATCGGGATATTATTACTAAAAATACTATTTTTGCTACCACAAGTTTCAAGGACAGAAAAGTGTTGACTGATTGTTATGAGAAAACTAATAATTTTCTATAAATACATAAGTTTTAGTCCAAATTTTTCAATCAAAAAGCTGATGAATCATGTAACTAGTTTCAACTCGAACACAATGTTCGAAAAATCTGGCAAATCAGGAAAGTATAATATACTTGAAAAAGTTAATGCTCAGTTCAGCGTATATAAATGATACCATTTGGAAAAACGCCTACAGAGAACGCTGCTTGTACGCTGCGTGTACATCTTTCAACTCGGAACGTTATACAGACGTCTCTCCGGCAATGTTTTGGGCAGATTCAGGCGAAAACTGAAAGGCTCGAAGGTTAGAAGTCATCTACCGTCGCTGAAGGTTTTGTCAAGGACTCAGAAAAACATGAGAAAACATGTGTAATAAAATACAGAACCAGGCCATCGCATGTTCATGTAAGTATCCATTATTAATTAGCGAAATGCTTCGAAAATAAAGAAAGAAAGGAGGAAATTGAAAGAAACTGCCCCTGCATTCTTTTCGAAGGACTATTTTTCAACAAACTCAGTCGAAATGGACCGCATATGGTTACCTCTTCTCATGGAAGAAGTAGAAAATGACACAATGATCATTGACTGATATGTATCAAAAAATATCGTGTTATTTCCAAACCAAATGTAAATACAGTTTTCAGCATGTTTTGACAACGGAGAAAAATATGATGTCCGAAACGTCAAGGTTCTTTAAAAAAAAAGAAGTATATTTTATTTTTTTGGTGAACTTATTTTTGTAGATAGGCAAATTTCAGAATATAATACGTTACTGACAAAATGTAATAATTTTATTCAAAGCAACAGTCTTATAAACTTCAATCAATGCAAATCAATTCATCTTCCATAGGGAACTTATTGGAGCAGATATTTTGAACAAGATTACCACGTCTATAAAGTAACCACTAAACCATTTTAGGGTGCTCATTGTAATATTGAAAATGTTTACTAAGTGGAAAAAGCATCAAGTGATGTTCTACGAAATTCATCAAATCTTTCAAAAGTAATTGGAATCTTGCGGAATGTTAAAGTGCATTTTTAAGTTCCCACCAGACTTTTAAAAAGAACGAAAAAGAATTCCCATTATAAATGACTGTACAGGTTGTTTTAAAAGTTTCCTCTCTGGAATAAAAGTGTTGAATTACAAAGTTGTAATTCTCTCAACCTGGAGCTAAAATATTATTGATGGAATTTTTAAGTAAGGATAAAGCGATAATATAGTTGATCTGGATTTTTCTCTGGGTTTTCTTTCTTGCAGAACTTTTTTCTTCACTCAGTTACAATGCTCGAGCTGCCAATAAAATAAGTTCTGAAGGGAATCGGTAAAAAGGCACGAAATACTCTATTATCGACCTATGCCGTCGGCTACCCACCGGTCGAGGTAACTATATCATTTGTTTTCCCTCTTCTCTTCCCCCCACTCTTCTCATATCTGTGCAATTCCGAACTCGAATATCGCGTATTTCGATCAACAACTGATATGGAAAATCGATAGTTTTATCTTCCGTACATATCTGGTTGAGTTACTGACAAGAAATAACAAAACTGGCTACTATAATATACGGGGTGCGACCACGAAGTGAAAGTCCCTCTTTATACAATATTGAGCATACATATTCAAACTCTAATGATTCTGTTCAGATATATACCTATTATTTCCTTCGGAAATTTAATATTTGCGGTTCGACCGAATATTAAATTAACCCTCAGCTTTTCATAGGAACACCCAATTATACCGGGAGTCTGCGGATGGTGGCTCGCCCCTATATGTTTTTTTAAAGGTTTTGAAATGAAATTTGGATGTTTTATATGAGACATAAATCTGCATTTTTTGACAAGTGACTCAGCTTTATGCAATTGTCGAGTCAGGCATTTCTTTTTTCTCCATATGACATTTCGAGATACAACCATGTGTCACTTGTCACTTTTTGTAACCAATTTATTTCATGTTGAAATTTATGTTTCAAACTAAAAGGCTATGGATACGTTTAAATTGTTAATTTCAGTCCTAAAGTTTTAGGAAGGATACAACTTTACGGTTTTCGGTCAAAATGCATGTGCTATGTAAAATTAAATTTTCAAATTAATATTTTTTTATTGCAACGTTGTGGCTCGTCAAGTTAGAAACAGTGAGCATTTCATAACAATTAATTTGAATCCGTATACTACTGGATCTCAAACAAACTTTTGTCATTAAACTTAAATATATTACGTTAGATATTTCTTTTTGAGCTTAAAATGAGATTGAAATGCATTGAGTAACCTTCCACCAACACAACTGATATAGCAAAACCATTTATCAAAAAACGAATAACACAATAGTTACCTAATTTAATTTTGAAGAAGAAATGTAAAGTGAGATAACAAGTAACTTTTTTTTCATTACACCTTGATTACTTTGTTTCATCAGTTCATTTTAAGAAAAAATTTATGTTTTCATTTTAAAAGTTCGAAACCTAATAGTGTGTATCAAATGAATAATGGTAATAATATGTAAAATGTTGCCATTTGAAAATAATAGTAATACAAATTTCAAAACTAAATTGTACATAGCAAATACATTTCGAATGAGAACAGTATTCTCCAAAAACTTAAAGACTGAAATTAGTGATTCAAAAATAAATTTAAAAATGAAAATAAGTTTGGTTACAAAAAGTGACAAGTGACACATGGTTGTATTCAGAATGTCAGATGGAGACAAAAGAAGTGGATGAGACACCACTTCTTTTGTCTCCATCTGTGTGGATGAGACACCACTTCTTTTGTCTCCATCTGACAGGTGAGACAGGAAGTTGCATGAAGCTGAATCTTGATATCCTCAGATCTGAAGAAAATCAAAAGCTTGGGTTGACATGTTGAATGATTGATGGAAATATCTTGAAAATTATTGATGAAGGTAGGCATCAGAAGCAATTATTTACATCGCGGATGGAAGTGATGGAAATATTTCTTCTGCGGTTTGAAAGTTACTTTTTGATATAAACCTGTCATGGGCATTGCATTTTGATTTTTGTTCCAAAATATGAATAGGATATTTGTAAAATCTGTTGTGGAATCATCTTCGGCTGAAAGAAGATCAGTTGCATCAATGGGGTTGTCTTTCAGCCGCAGGTGATTCCACAACAGATTTCTTGAATATCACATGCATATTTTCGAACAAAAATCTAGATAAGTAGTGTAATACCTCGTTTTATTCAATGTCAGCAACTCTCAGAAATGATGTCTCATATGCAATTTTGAGGGACCGAGAACATGTAGATATCAAAAAATACTTCTTTCATGTCAATTGAGCTCGTTCAAAGCAATTTATTCAAAGAATTCGCTTATAAAAGTTTTAACGTAATGTGCCACCATTTTGTTTTGGATACATATTTTTGTCTGAACTTTTGCAGTCGTATAGAAAATCAAAAGACAATTCGAATGAGGTATCAGTCTACCCAAAATGGCGCCTGGCCGCCATTTTGAAGAGTAGACATTTTTTATTACCATTTGACCAAAAAGAAAAACAAAAGAAAATTCCACTTCGTTCAAAAGTTGACAGAGGGGGAGGTTTACTTTATCGACACACTGTATATAATTTTGTCCGAGTAAAATCCATTTTGCCGCTTTGAATAACCTCATAAAAAACGATTTCTTCCACTATTTGTATAAAACATTGTATGCCAATCGTGTGTTATGTTTCCTAAGTCACTTGAGAATTTATACCACTCGGCGGCATGACGACCTCGAGGTTTAAATATTTCTCGCGTGACTTATTTTCAACATAACACACTAGTACCAAAAATAACTATTATTATTTGTATCTGTATCAAAAAATCTACTGCTCTCTGTTAACTGATTTATGTAACTATTAATTAAATCCACTGCGAGGGAAAGGACAAGTAACGAATTAATGACAGCAGGTAATAAGGAGATGTTTTCGACTACCATAATAACAAGTGCAAATGCGACCCAGGTAATTAATACCCAGAACTACCTTACGACCCATAAATATGACTTGAGAGTCAGACCCAGTTCAGTCATCGGAGTAGAACGAAGATGAACAGACCTCTGAAGAAGCTAGCCACTCGCGCTAGCGAAACGTTAGGAAAGTATTCCAAACCACGACGGCCTTCAAACCCGATTCAAAATAGTGATTTCGGCCGCGAAAGCCTTAGCCAATTTATTAATTAAATCCATAAAACTTAGTCACTAAGATGCCAATAATTCCGATCACCGCTCAAGAGAAAGACAATAAAAATTTCTGGTATTTTCGGTATTTTCAATCGGTATCCAAACATCGATACCGGCGAAGAGCTCAAACGCGTTCGCCGAACAATGTAGCGCGAGCCGTAAGTAGTGTAGAATCCGGCGATCAACATCCTCTCCCCCGGGATGGCGTTGGCGTGTTCCCACGTTTCCACTCACGGGAACACTTGCCGCCGCATTAGCTGAACTCTACCCGGATTCCCGACGATCAAACATTCATTGCCGATATTAATGACCGGAGAGCATCGCCCATTACTGAAATCAATGTCGAGTTCTAATCAGGTGAAGGATGTTCGAAAAAATGTGGGATAATATTGGTACGATGCTGAAAAGGGAACATTCTCCATGAAAATTGAAAAATGGAAAATTTTACTTTTTTGTAATATCTAACATGAATACCTCCCAAGATCAGTGCCGGATTTATACTCACTTACGCCGGGGGCTTATTACGATGCCGCCGCCAAATAATAAATTTCAATTGTCAGTTTCGAAGTACCCGTTCACCATGGACGCCGCCAGTAAAAATTTCAGGGGGGGCAGTTTTCATTTTACTAAAGCTCAGCTGTTATTTGAAACATTCGCAATTTACGTTTATCACGTTTAGACTATGAAGGCTAAAATCCAGCGGGGGCAGTCGCCCCTCCTTGCCCTCAAGTAGCGGCGCCCATGCCGTTCACTGCTTTTTTTTTCACCGCATATGACAATAACATAAAATCATTACGATAACGAATCAAATTACTCCACAACTTAAATCTAACAACAAACAACAATTATATTTTTTTCTTAGATACATACTAAAATACTTTTCGTCATTTTTTTATGCAGAATGGCATCATCAAAATTAAGCTTTAATAACATATCACTGTTGATATTCAAAATTAATAAGCAACTCAATGTATCCTCTACCATGGAATTCCTAAGGTAGTTTTTCACTCTTTTTAAAGTTGGTAATGACGTTTCACCACTGGAATTACTAATCATCAGGGATAGGAACATTCTTTTGTATTATTTCGTCCAAGGCACCGTTGACGCTTGATTAGTGAATGTTATGATTTTCACAAAAACAGTATCCCAACCTATTCCTTTTAATGCGGTGCTGGCGGTCGCTAATTGCGCGTTTTCTTCAAAAGGCGACGAGTTAAGAGGCGGCTTATAAAAAGCAAGAAGCAATACAATATATTTGTCGCCTCGTCGGCGACGAGTATATTGCTGCTTGCTTTAACGCCTCCTAAAATTCACCGCCGGGGGCTGATAGTCCCATAGCCCCTCCGTAAATCCGGCACTGCCCAAGATGTTATCTTGAACGGTGGAAAATAGCGACAGAAGTTTGTCTTTCAGTCGCAGATGATTCCACAACAGATTTTAGGAACATCCTATCCTGTTCATATTTTCGAACAAATATCAAAATTGGTACAATATTTTGAAAATGATGCTTGACCATCTTTCAAACAATAATGGCGATAGCTTGAAGCGATATTGGTACAATATCATTTGGATATTTTTGTAAAATATTGAAAGTGTTCATAATGCCTTTTATTTTTAACAATTAATGTCGATTTATTCGGAAATTCTATAATTCCAGTTCTCTTCCAGTCCTCAGAGCCTGTCATTTTGTAATTACTCAGTTAATCATATACAGGGTGTTTCCGAAATTGGAGCGATAAATGAAGTGGGAAGTAGAAGATGACGAAACAAAACGAAATGAATGAAAACATGTTTGTCGAAAAAAAATTAAATAAAGGAGATATTGAATTTTCAAGTTTTTAATATTTATTGGTAATCACTGATCAGAGGTCTACGCCTGCGCAAACCCCGCTGAAACACTGCCAGCGGGCAGACACGCTGTGACCTGGAGAATCATACCAGTGCCTGCCAAACAAAGGGAACTGAAAGCTATTTCCTAAAATTTCATAAAAATTTCAAACATTTTTGTTCTTGCCATTTATTGATACATTATGTTCCATATAACAACCCATTTTCTTAATCGCTCCAATTTCGGAAACTCCCTGTATAAAATTCCATCAGTCTTAGAGTCAGTAATTGTGAGTCGTGAAGATAAAAAAACGACCCGATGGAATGATATTAATTCCTTGGAAATGTGATGAACCAGTCATATGGGATTTCACTTGCGTTGATACCGAGGGAAAAACCGCTGGCATAAGTCGGGAATTAGGGGCATTACTCGGGCATTAGTTGGGAATTAGGGACATTACTTGAAAATTATTGGGTATTGCTGGTGTATTACTCGGGCATTAGAGGAATTAGGGGTATTACATCAGGAATTATTCGGAAGTGAGAGAACAATTACTGCACAATATAAGCGGTGAAGGCAAAACAAAATGGGAATTGGCATCATCTGAATAATTAGAGAGCAGTAGCGGAAATCCGAATTGTGCATTGAAAAAAAAACAAAAAAAGGTCTTTCGACTTGTACTTGACAACAAACCTAACACGATTTCTCTCACTTTTCTGACGGGCATTAGTGGCATTACTTGGGGGTATTACTCGGAAATTACTGGAAGGAGGGAGGAGGGATGAGGAAGAGGGAGGAGGGAGGTTTAGGTATTGCTGCCAGGGGCAGCCCCCAAGATGTTATGCTGGAACCATGTCAGGAATGGGCTTGCGTACTGTGAGAAAGGTAGTTATTTTCCCGTTGATTTTTTCCTAACTTTGTCTTCAAGTGTCTGTATTTGGTGCACTATTAAGTTAGGATTTTATAATTTATTTGTAAATACGTCATTGTCATAGCTACCTATAACTCAGTAAAAATTAGAGTATAGTTAACTATATTAGGTAATTACATTATATAGTTCACAGTACGGAATGATACGTATTTCAAGTAGGTCGTAGAAAATAATATATTTCTTCCTAACAGCCACTCACAGGGTATTTCCATACCTTTCCATTTTTACGAAAACTCATAATAAATTGGACATTCCGTATAACCTAAATAATTCATTCTGAATTCCGAACACAAATCGTTAGTTTACATATCCTTTACGTGACGCGAAAAACGACACTTTTCATTTGATACCAGTATCACGTGATAATGTAGATACAATAAATACTACACTGGGATACGTGGATAATTACAAATATTTTTTATAGGCTACTAGTTGTTTCAAAGTTTTATAGAATTTGTTGAAATCAAAATTAAATGGAATTTATCGAAAATATAAAATCAAAAACATAGACTTCTGGAAAAAGTAAAGTATAAAGGTTCTCGCCCTATACAAAATACAGGTAATTTCTAACGCCAAAAAAAAATAATGCTCGCAATTTCATTACAACTACTAACCAAAACGTCAAACAGTGTACAGCTGTTTTGAACTTTTTGGATATCTTCAACATTGTGCAGTCAACTCCTGAATAAATAAAAATCATGAAACCTAAAACATTATAGTAAATTTCTCGCCAACACTAATTGCCTATCTAATGTAATGGTTTTGATCCTTTACTAGATAAAAGTCCATCCCAATAATATTTACTTATTTTTCACTTAATATGTAAATTCTATTCCATATGAGTGTCAATGTACTGCTGAATATTAAATTAAGAAAGTAGAAAGTTGTTTCAGTTCTAGCTATTCAATGATTAAATGGAGGTGTCTGATTTTTAACAAAATGGGAGGTACTATGTTTTATCAATATTTGCCGTTAATTACAAGCAATATTTAATGTGGCAAAACTCCATTTGAACCTCCAATTAGTTCCAGTTACCTGTTCCATAAAATATGGCTGTATCATTTGCAGTTCAATGCTCCTGTTGGTAGTCTATATAGTTGTATAATGTTGTGTATAGTGTTTTTTTAGTATTCAATCATTTCTGGAGATTTGTTTCATATTCCCCCGTTCTCAGCAATCAAGCCAAATCCAATTTGAATAAACCACTGAAACCGCTATACCTATATCCGTAAACAATGAAAGTAAGTGAAATGTGAAAATAATATCATAGAAATTGGTTTATGCCGGTCTACGATTTGTTAATACGAATATTCGGAATAACACAGCGTATGCAGTGGAATTATGAAATAAATACCCCGATTGGCAATGGAACTAATGCTATTAAAAACGTGTTTGAACAACGCATGTGGATATTGGGGTTTGTTTGCTATATTTCATCATTTCAATTCTCTCGGTATAAAAATTGAAAATTGAAAAGGGGAACAAAATTTGTAATATCTTACAGAAAATAACTACTTTCCCGGCTAAAGCCACGCTGGACATTGAACTACATCCGATAGATATTGTGAAAAGAAAAAAATCTGGAATGAACGATTTCTGTGAATGATATTTTTTAATTACATTCTCCCTATCTAATTTATTTCATAAATTTTTAATGAAAACTAGAGATTATTAAAAAAATCAACTATATATAGAGTCTTTTCACAATATCTATCAGATGTAGTTCAATGTCCAGCGTGACTTTAACCGAAGAAGTAGTTGTTTTCTGTGAGATTTCACAAAAAAATAACATTTTTCATTTTTCAATTTTCATAATATACCTCGGAAGAGGTTATCTTGAACGGTGGAAAATAGCGACTAAAGTTTGTCTTTCAGCCGCAGATGATTCCACAACAGATTTCATGGATATCCTATTCATATTTTCGAACGAAAACAAATGAATTAATTAATAAAATAAGTTGGATTGGATTTAAAAAGCTTTTTTTTGTATGCAGAGAAAACCCCTTCATCTTCTACACACCTCGAACAAAGCCACATTAATATCTGTGCCACCTAAAAACGACAAAATCTCCAGGATATCACACCAGCAGCAACATTTGCGTTAAATTGGATCAAGAATCCTGAAAAGCGAGGATGTGCTGAGTTTGTCAAAACGGAAGTTAAACCACCAGAAGTCGTCCGAGATTTATAACATTTATAAGACGCAATCCACTATACAAAGTCTTTGGGAATCTGACGCTTTGGAACAATGTGCGACTACCAACGCTGCATAGGTATACAGGGTGAACATTCTCAGAAAACTAAAGTCTACGAAATTGATGTTGAAAACATGTAACCAACCGTTTACTAATTTGTTGCCCCTCAAACTACTAATTTGAAATTTTCCTAATGAATTCGTGAAAATGTGACAACAAAACAAAACTTGGCCACGATAAATCCTACAACACAGCATAAGTTATGACTAAATTGAATTGAAAAACCTTGCGAAATACCTAATATTGAAACATCATTTCAGATACTGTAGTGTTTGCATTATATCGAACTGAAAAAAAAGGCAAAATAGGGGTGCGAGTGATATCGTTGTTACCTGGTGTACTAAGGCACACAAACCACACAAAAAGGTGCACTTCGTCTGGCAAAGAAGTATTAAACTAGCAAACGCCAAAAGTACTAAAAATTTCATTATTACTTTCTTGAGTTTATTAATCTACTCCTTCGAATGTAAAGTTATAGAAAATGTGTTGTATGGAAAAATAGAATGAACTCGTATTTCTTTTTATAACTTCATTTTTGAAGATTAACAAGGCTAAATACCTTCTAGGTTTCTTAGCAGTTTCTTACCTTTTTTAACTTTTATTTTCAACAACTCATCTCATTCGGTAGCCAACATGTAGTACTCTTCCACGGGAAGAATTCTTTGAGAGAGGTTTATCAAATATTTCAAGATTTTGAATGTAAAAAGATGATTTGTATTAATAAAAATTGCAGATTAAAATTTCAAATTGCGTGTTTTTATTTAAAGAATTTTGCAATAAAAGGGATGAAATGTGATTATTTTTCATTCGAATAGTTCTTTATACTACCTTAAACTGCGTTAGCTAACTTATTCAAGAAAAATTTCTCTCTACTGTTTCATCAAATATTCAATTTTGTGAGAAATTACTGTCACTTTGCTGGTACAATAAGCAGAACTTCCAGTCACAAACAGATTGAATATTTGATGCATATAGAGATATGAAGTATGACCAGTATCTACTGCTATGTCAAAGTGTCAAAATTCTTGAATGTTACTGATTTCATTAAAAGTGAAACTGCGATACACTGTAAGTGAAATTTTGGTAAATTTTCGAAGATCTTATGGCTATGAATACCGTTTTGTAGTGAAGTTTCTACTCCACATATCAATGTTGCGTACTGGATGTTACTTATGAAAACTTTCAAGGATTCTAGTAATTTTTAATTCACTTTTTTTCTGTTATTTTTCATATTTACTTTGTCATTGTTTGTAGCAAGTGTACGCAGACATCTGATTGTTTTTGCTGTGGAACTTGGAATAGTGACCGATAGTGAGTGTTCGAAAGCTGATCACTAATTATATAACTATGCATTGTTTTTACAATAAGAACCATTTTAGTCAGTATGTGGTTGTAACCAGAATAATGGCTCAAGCAACTGAAAACTCTAATCATATGAGGTTGATAGTGCCCACAGTCTTTTTTTTTCAGTGTATCTATCTTTTACATCACACAATCATGGATGAGTAAATACGAGTCCACCCTGTATGTGTGTTTACGAAATTTCTCCTCCGCAAACTTGTGTTTAACCTGGAATAATGACTGAGATTTGTGATATGTCTTTGTGTCGAGGATAAGTAAAGTTATTGTTCGAGAGATAAAATTACGTCTACCCTCTGAAGAAGAGATTAAGTTTGTCGGAGTTGAGGCACACTTTGAATAAAACAATGAATATGTTATTACTGAGAAGCAGGATATTTTGATTTGAGGTTGACGTATGTACGACAAGAGATTAGGAGAAATACCGGTGGTTATGAATTGCACGAATGAGGCACAAGTTTAATTGAAACTCCAGAATAATCCGCAATAATCGTCTGAGATTTTGTAGGTGTATTATGTGGGATATGAATTCAGGAGGTGACTACACTAAAACTTGGGAATTAAATAAGCATCAGTGGATTCAACAAATATACAAATGGAACAAAGAAGCTACAGGGGTGCATAAGTGTATGTATACCTATGACTAAGATGCCTAAAAACCCTGGTGTACCGACTTACACCTGTAAATCTGTGGGATAAAACGAGAGACATTCGCCAACTTGATTACGAGAAAACAAATGAATCCGTGGGCTGTTTTTCGAATATCCCGCGACACTTGAGTGCCATAAAAAATTGTCAACATGCATGGCGTTTTGAAATAAAATGTCTGTTTCAAAGTATATTCAGATTCTAAGTGGTGAGTACTCAATTTCTGTACTGAATATAAATGAGTTACCTACTTTGTTCATCTTTCTGGATTGTCGGCACGAAAACGGAAATTATTAAAATATAAGGAAAATGAAGAAACATATCAATAAAATAAGAAAATTGCACATTTTTTTTTATTACACCACAATTATTGACTTTCAAATGGTTTATAGATTTTTTTTGGAAAAAATTACACAATTTTAGTAGTGTTATTTTTTCAATAAAACTTTTGATCTTCTATTTCGAGTATGGACTATTACTTTCGTATGGTAATAAAAAAGTTTAATGAAATTCCTTAAAATTCAATTAGCAATCACAATCACCATTTCCTTGGAATGTTGACAGTGTTGACACGAGGAAGATGACGCCATCTCTGGAGTGGATTATAAAAGTAGACCACTAATTCATTTGTTTTGTCTTCAAAAAATTCTAAACAAAATCTAATCAGTCGGCACACCAGGGTTGTTAGACATCTTACCTATGACAAGTACTGCATTGTTTTTGATCAGCTTGCTTAGTTTTCGAGCTATTCGTTTTTATCGATTAGCCGTGCGCCAAAAATTTCAAATGAACTAATTGGCACGCAAATCATTATTGGGAATCTTGACAAAATTTTGACATCGATTTTCTCGTAAAGTGTAGCTTATACAGAAAAATATGTAGAGAACTTTCTTTAGGAAATATACCAGTCTTTCGTTCTTGTAATAAATACTTTTTTAATATTTACAACAGTTGACGAGCTATGGACTTTTTTGTCCATTGTGTTTTTTTAGAGGTGAAGCCAAGTCCCAAACGACGTATTAGGTATTGTGGTTTTATGATGCATGAGAACTTTATTAACAGTTTATAAATGAACATTTCCATGTCGGGTAATTGTGAAGAAAATTTCTAGACCGACTGTACTGATAGCTAGCAGTCAAACTCAGGCAATGAAAATAGTACATTGTATACTTAGACGGTGAAGTGGCATTTTTCAGGCCGAAAGAAAATATTGCCACTTCTGGAGGCCTGAGAAAGCACTTTACTGTCGTGGCTTACACAACATTTTTTAGCCTACACCAAAATAATTGCTGGTAATATTTTTATTACAAATATTACATTTATTGAAAAACTAACAAATTTACTCTATACAAACATAAAATATGACAACTTATGATTTAATGAATTTGCAGACATTGACAACTGCTAATAATTCATTATTTTATATTGACGTTTAATGGCGTCGCGTAAAAATGTAAATTTTATTTTCTCAACTAGCCGTATAAAGGGTAACTTTCTCCTCTACGTAAAGCCGGTAAAATTCAACTTTTTCACAGTGTAGGATAAAAAAGATACTTTCATTGTTTTTGAGCCTAGTGCTTTTTAATGTTCCTACTATAATGAGGCCATTTTGTAATATTTTACTGTATTTTGGGGTTGCCATTCTCATTTAATATTCATAATAATTGACAGCTACTTCAAAAATTGTCATTTTATCATTTGGAAACGAAAGAGTTAATTTAGAACACGGCGGTCATTATCGCAAACTCGACGTTTTCTCATGTCTCTGCAGCCACTTGCAAAAGGGTTGAATAAATCTAAAGGTAACGTGACGTTATCGGTTATTTCGGTCTTCGATTCTCCACTCGGGAGACAGTTTGTGTCGTTTCAGCGAAAAGGGCAATGTTGCCACCGTCCGACGCCGGCGACGCTTGCCGCCACCGACGTCGACTTTACTGCGTTATAAATGGGGAGATATATGGACAGGTGCAATCAGGGAAGTCCCGAGGGAGACACGTCACCGAAAGAGGGCACGTAGACGAATGCGAATGGAAAAGGGACCGCAATTTTAAATCAATACTCACTGCCTATTCAAATTTTGTCACGGCGGAACAGTGATATTTTATTGTTCTCAATTGAGAGTTGGCGAAGTGAATATGGAAAGACTGAAAGAGGTGAAGAAAATCGAATATACGTGCTTACAGAAAGGTGGAAAAGCTTTAATGAGTTGCGAATTTGTAGGAAAATATTTGTTTTTATTATAACATTATTTGCGTCTCAAACATAGGAGGTACTCGCTTATTGGAAGAGTGGAAGAGTGAAAGAGGTGGACTCCAGTAAAGGATTTTCATACTATGTTACATACAATATATTTTATTGTATGCTAAATTTGATTTTCACTATGTTTTTGAACTTTATGAATGAATCAATTTGCCCCAATAAATTATCGCACATGGTTACTTCTTTTCAGGGAAGCAGTAAGAAATAACAGGATGGTGATTGACTTTTAACGAACACTCTATGTATCAAGATGACAAATGTCACCGTAAAGAATTATTTTGGCATATTTCATTTTACTTTGTCAAAGAGAGATCTAATTTTCCCCTAACATAATAAGAATAATTTAAACAAGATTTCATGATGGATGAAAAGGCAAAAAGTGGGGTAAAATGGCAAGATATCAAAAAAAGTCATTTCAAAAAGTTGCTTAGAATTGAATTTTATACACATATACAAAGTTTGAAAAGATAATGAGAGAAAATTGAAAATAGCTATTTTTTTATATTTTCCTAGCTGTGTGAAAATATCAAATTTTTATCTTATGAATAGCTTGACCACACTGAAATATTTGTATTTCAATGAGAATGCCAAATTTTCTCATTTTCTCCATACCAGTGAGCACTAAATTAAAAAAATTGGATTTTGTCAAAACCCTGACTACATTGGTTCCTATCTATTAGTTATATCAGAATTCTACGACCATTGTGATGACATGACACTCCAGAAACATGGTGTTTTCCAGATTATAATCAAGTTTCGATGATAATCGTGCCAGAGCGTTTCACTTCGCATGCAATGTTGAAAACTCTACCCTCTTTAAATTGACGCACTATTTTAAGATTATGTGCGAAGTGAAACGTTCGTGCACGATTATCATCAAAAATTGATTATAATCGGAAAAACACGATATTTTTTTATTCCTCTATCATCGCAATAATCGTGGAATTCTGATATAACTGTTAGATACGAACCAATGTAACAGCAAGGGTTCTGACATAATCTAATTTTTTTAATTTAGTGCTCTCTGGTGTGGAGAAAATGAGAAAGTTTTGTTATTATCA
Source organism: Chrysolina haemoptera (assembly GCA_958298965.1). Taxonomy (NCBI): domain Eukaryota; kingdom Metazoa; phylum Arthropoda; class Insecta; order Coleoptera; family Chrysomelidae; genus Chrysolina; species Chrysolina haemoptera. The sequence goes on along the minus strand of OY282602.1, from coordinate 12,376,279 downwards.
TTGAAATACAAATATTTCAGTATGGTCAAGCTATTCATAAGAAAATAATTTGATATTTTTATAAAGCTGGGAAAATATTTAAAAAAATAGTTATTATTAATTTTCTCACATTATTTTGTCAAACTTTGTATATCTGTAAAAAAATGGAATTCTAAGCAACTTTTTCCGATATCTTGCCATTTTACTCAACTTTTTGCCTATTCATAGTATTTTTTTTTTCGATTTGCCGCCATACCAGCTATCCAAAATCGATTTTTAGGTTATCGGACATGCACAAACTTTTCCCAAGAATATTTTTTCGAAAACTCTAATAATAAACTTTTTTCCCATATGGTACATACTTTTTGGCGGTCACTGTGTAAATGTTATTCGCAGTCTGCGCGAAAGGAGCGACATCTATAATTATTTGGTTGAACTGATACAATGTAGATCAGGTTTTTCTTGTAAAGCGGTGATGTATCTATTTCAACTGTTTTCTCATGATTAATCGATTTTTGGATAATAAATTGAGTTTAGTGATATTCTTTCGAGTTACAACTCGAAATTAAGCAAAAAATATCGCATGTCCGCTCTACGCCTTCGTAGATATCGCATAGAATATTTGTATATTTTTGAACACGAAGCAAATATTCGAATATAGTCGATTCGCCACGCGTTGCACGATTTGTACACCTGGCTCGTTCCTCTTTCGTTCATGTCTCGAATCCTTCCAATCCAATTCCGTTCGGAATATTGCGACGATTCATCCGATTGCTTTTCCTCACCGCGAAATAAAGCAACCCATACCGAGTTGTATTATGAATGTTGAATGCAACATCTGTATTCCTGGCTGGCGGAAGAAACCCGCCGCACTTAGAGGTGTTCGTAGGGGTATCCGATCGCACATCATAAATATCGCCACAACATACAAGAAAAACGCTTGCCATCGGAGATGGAGAATTAAAAATTCACGAGGAATCATGCAGATTGGAACACGTACCGTTTGGATTATTCATCGATGATGGAATCTTTTGGGGGATGGTCGCTTCCAATAGACGAGATGCCTGGGCATATACTCAATAGTTTTGACTTTCTTTTCTGTTGCTACAAACCGCACACAGAATATCGGTTAGTTGTCAACCACCTACATAAGTATACAGCTTCCCAAAGAATAGTATTGTTAGCTAATTTGCATTAATAATAGAAAATACAGTTTTATCAACATAACAATAAAACTCAAAATCAGCGTGATTCCTGTTAATATCTAACAAGTAAATTAAAAATTCGCAACAATAATAAATCAGGCAAGCCCATGGTCATGCAAACATGATCAATTTATAGCAATTTATAGAAAGAAATTACGAACCACCTATAAAGGAGAACTTTTCCAGTTTCCACTTCCTTCAGATTGAAACTCTTCTTCTCATTGACAAATTTTAAAAAAATCGATAGTATCAAATGCAATAGGAATGAATAAATAACTTTATTAACATAGTGAAACTAACAAGAACAAAGTAAAAACATCAAAATGATTGATCGGCGCTCCGAGGCGGCTTAAATGGTATTGGTGGCGCATTCGCTTTCAGAGCAGGGAAACCCGGAAAAACCTGCAACACCACATCATCTGAAGAGATGGAATTCCTTGATAGAGAACTTCTAAAGAGGTCCGACGACTTGTGACAATCTGCTCTACGGTAAAATAGGATGTATGATATCTTCGAAGGCTCCAAAAGGTCCAGTTCCAAAGAATGTATTCTATTTACGCAATTGTCATCAAATTTGTACCAACCCGTTTTATCTTTGGCTAAGGTGTAATAGTGGCCAAAATCTGCTCCAGAACCAAAGTGAACAATGACTGCGTAAAGCTCGTAATTGCAGTCGGCTAGATTGGGGTGTTCTTCTAGCTTGATTCGTTGAAATAGTTTGATGCATCTTTGGGTTGCTGAGCAGTAACTGACGAGCTTCAGAGTTATGATCAGATTTGCATGTGTTTCATCTATACTTGTTATTTTATGACTGTCTGTTGTTATGGCACAGCTTTGACAGTACAGTTGACTATCACCTGTTAGGTATTCTGGTCTCAGGTGATGAATGAGTAGATTCTGTATGGGCTGAATTTCTAAAACATTGGGAAACGCGAGCTCTAATTCAAAAAAGTCATTGAAGATCCTGCTATTCATTCTGCATTTGCTACAACATGAAACTGTGACGAGCCTTCCTCCAAAAGATTTTTGTACTGAAGAAGCGATAGGTTGTAATTCCTCACCATCAGGGCATTCAAAAATATCGACTGAATTATTCTCCTGCTCATGAAGTGTACTCAGCAGGTATCCTAAAAATTCGGAACTGTCTTGTTGTCCTGACGAAAAACTAGTTGGGCCCAAAGACTGCATGAAAAAGACACCTTTTTGGAAAATTGAAGTTGTTCGAACTAATGTTTCAATTACGAGAATAATGGGGCAATATCATTATTGTTGGTTGATATGTCTTCCCTAAAAGACTTTGTCATAAATAGAGCTTGTAAGACGCTATTCATATAACAAGTGTTTCCCAAATTGTTTAAACAAACTTTACGCAGTTTTATTATTTAAAGTAATAATAAAATTGAATTCTATTGTTGTATAGCAGTTTTTAAAAACTAAATTTTGCCACTTGGGCTGTTAGATACTTTGGGTTGGTAATATCTCATACACACAAAATAATGTGAATTAGAATACTTAAACTGCATTCTTCTTGTGAAGATTGTAGCAGCATTAGTGATTACATTACAAGGTTTCCCGATTTCTTTATTTGTTTCTTGTTGTGATGAAAAAAATGCTCATTTCTGCTCGTGCTCACCCTCTCGTGATTGTCTCAACATTATCATCACCTGGTCGGTAATACACCCCATATTTCGCGAGCGCGAGAACTTGAGAATTTCTCCATTCATCAGGTGAAAGTTCTCCCTTAAATCTAAATTAGCGTCGTTAAAATTCCCCGGCAAACCTCAAGCATATAATTTGGAAAACATGACGGTAACGCAACGTGTTTACATATTCCTGCGGAATGAAGTGCTGCTAACAAATTAGAGAAGTGGAGGTATTAATTGTGCCGGTGTTACTGTTAATTTTGTATATCTACCGTTTCTGCTATTCTTAATCTCCGAGTTCCTTTGCCAGAAAGGGTGGAAATGGAGGTAAATGAGAGACATTCAGAGAGATACTCAACGACAACTTCGGAACGCTGAGTAAATAACCGGTAGTAAGGTGTTTTATAATAATTAACTGACTCTCTTAATTGCTGCGAAACCGCAGCGCTGCGGCGAAGAGACTTTATGAACACAGTTCTTTGGAGCACTTGATTAATACGTTTGACTCGATAGAAATGAAAATGCGGAGAAGAGGATAAGGGACAGCTCCAGCCTTTTCAACATACTTGATGAAATTTATCTTCGGCGATCCTCTTATTTGTGAAAAACCTGAAAAAGTTTGCAATAACACGCTATTAACTCATAAGTGATGAATGAATTGATTGTTTCTGGATATGAAGATACTGCCGGACCAGGCAGACGTGGTCCTGCCCGAACGTTGAATGAATGTGAATGTTAAAATATCGTCAATTGAGTATTCATGAAGTTATGTTTTATTTTGGTATGTTCATTTTGATTCGACGACTCACCCTTCGGCGATTAACATGGGCGAACATCCTGACACCGGATTTTTATATATCTTATAGCTTCAACACCCGGCGTGACCGAACTTTCAAGACGTCACACTTTTCATTACGTTCTAGTGACTTCCAGGGCTTCTGTTATAGGTCGTTCTCAAATTTACTCGAATTTCCCAGAATCTCATTCAAGAACACTCACTTCTTATATTTCAGAAAGTTTCGCGCCATCTCCCTGGTGGTCGAACTTCCGATAACTTTACTGTAGTGCTATTGGAATATGCTTTCTCCTTCAGCTGCTCCAGTAAGAATGGAGGCCTTTATGGAACTCCTTCCAAGCTCTGTATATGTGACACGTAGCCTGGTGCATCAGCATCAAGATTACGTTTTACCAGAACTGGGACGCCAACCTTCAGCTCCAGTTTATGGGAAGACACGCGAAGTCTTTCCCATTGAAAAGGGGAACATTCTCCATGAAAATTGAAAATTGAAAAATTTAATTTTTTTGTAATATAGAACAGAAAACTACTTCCCTGGGTAAAGCCACGCTGGACATTGAACTACATCTCATAGATATTGTGAAAAGACTCTGACTGAAAAGAAAAAATCTGAGAGTGAATATTCGCATTTTCCTTCAGATAGTTGTGTATTTTTATTCATATCTAGTACTAATTGAAAATTAATTAAATAAATTAGAAATTAGTGGGAATTTTATTCAAAAATATGACAGAAATTTCATTGAAGCAAGGTTCGCTTCTCTCGAATTAATCCCCAAGAGGTTATCTTGAACGATGGAAAATAGCGACTCAAGTTTGCCTTTCAGCCGCAGATGATTCCACAACTCATTTTATGAACATCCTGTTCGAACAAAAATCTTTCCTGTCATTTGGCGGAGTCGATATTTTCTTAGTTATTCTGCTATTCGGGCGGAGACGAATCCAACAAATAAGATGAAGAAGAAGAAAGGAAGTTGAAGGAAACTGCGTGCATTCTTTTATCGAACAACTGCTTCTCAACCAATTCCATCGAAATGGACCGCACCTGGTTACCCATCCTCAGAGATGAAATAAGAACTAATAGAATGGTGATTGATTGATACCGAACACCCTATGTATCAAGATACCAAATGTCAATCAAAAGAATGTATGACAGATTTCATTTGACTCTGTCAAAGAAAGGTCTTATTACCAAAATCGCAATTCAAATTCAGTTTTTTCAGCGTCTTTCTAAGAAGTTTTGATAACGGAGGCAGATACAGCCTCCGAAACGTCAACAGTTTTCAGAAAAAGAGAAGTATTCTTTGTTAATTCGATCTCATTTTTTCAGATAGGCAAATTCAGTGTAGGGTACGTTACTCACAAAAATTAATTTCTTTCAAGACAGCAGTCTTGTGAACGCAGTAACTTATCGGGCAAATTAATTAATTTGCCCTTCTACACTTGTACAGATTTCTTTGGATTAAAAAATTTTTTCATTTTCAGATTGTGGAAGGTGATAAACCCAAAAAATTATGTCAAGAACTGGATTTCCTCCACAAAATCAAACTTTTAATCAATAAGTTTTTCATATTCTGCGAACTTCATGCCGGACACTGTATTTTGTATGCTGTGGCTTTAATTCGAATGCAAATAATCATAAATATGTCAGGCTCGAAGAATGGATGCCTATGTAGTTCTTAAAGCAAGGCGTAGCTTATGATTCTGAGAATAATCAGCTTCGTAGTTTCTTTCATTGGGTATTATTGCTGTACTTTTGCTGCCATTTCCGCAGTTATTTCTTCGACGATCTTTCATCATTTTCACAAATGAAGTGGTTTTCTCCCACTTATTATATACATTGATGATTCTCACAGAAATATCTGGTGGAGTTCAAAGTAACTCGCAAGTTCTCGAGCGTTGTCTGAGAGAACGGTAATGAGAGCTTGTGCCGCAGGTTTCCTGTTGCTGCTGTTCATTTCGTGATCTCTTCAGCGGAGTTCCTCCGATGTGCTCCTGAAAGTCGTTCGAGGGTAATTTCCAGGTAATTCGCACCGAGAATCGCTTTGAGGTCCCGAGTTATAATGGTCTTTGAATTTTTTCGAATTGCGGTCAAAGACGTTCCCACTTCACAGCATCTTTTGATATCATTTGAAAGAGATATAATATTGTATGCTGACTATTTTACTGACCTCATATTTTCACAGAATGAAACATGATGCAAAACTAAGGCAATTACTATTATTTTTCATCGTCAAACTAGTAAACAGCTCGAAAAATTACTGTAAAAACATGATATACCTAAAATACTTGTAAAATTTCCTACAACTAACAAAATGAGTAAGATTTTCAGAAAAATTAAATTATTGTTTTTTTGACTAAGGATTAAACTGAAATTCTATTTGAATAATCCATCGGAAAGCGTGTGTTTCTATTTTTGAGATCCAACATACTTCTCGTTCAAAATATGCTCTTTCCGTCAATCTTTACGTGTAATGCCATACAGTGTCTCATCCAAATAGACGGCCGCAGTCAACATTGCTTGACTTCAGCTATAGACAGTACCCGATCTATTCGCTACATTTGTCTTCTTGCCACTAATACAATTCTTGAGATTAAATTCCTGGGTATACAAACATATACCGAACACTTCATTAAGAACATCATCTGATGAACCCTGGTTGAGCAGACACCACTCCAGAGCCGCCGCCATCAAGCAGACAGCATACAAACATATACCGAACACTTCATTAAGAACATCATCTGATGAACCCTGGTGGAGCAGACACCACTCCAGAGCCGCCGCCATCAAGCAGACAGCATACAAACATATACCGAACACTTCATTAAGAACATCATCTGATGAACCCTGGTTGAGCAGACACCACTCCAGAGCCGCCGCCATCAAGCAGTCAGCATACAAACATATACCGAACACTTCATTAAGAACATCATCTGATGAACCCTGGTTGAGCAGACACCACGCCAGAGCCGCCGCCATCAAGCAGACAGCATACAAACATATACCGAACACTTCATTAAGAACATCATCTGATGAACCCTGGTTGAGCAGACACCACTCCAGAGCCGCCGCCATCAAGCAGACAGCATACAAACATATACCGAACACTTCATTAAGAACATCATCTGATGAACCCTGGTTGAGCAGACACCACTCCAGAGCCGTCGCCATCAAGCAGACAGCATATAAACATATACCGAACACTTCATTAAGAACATCATCTGATGAACCCTGGTTGAGCAGACACCACTTCAGAGCCGTCGCCATCAAGCAGACAGCATACAAACATATACCGAACACTTCATTAAGAACATCATCTGATGAACCCTGGTTGAGCAGACACCACTCCAGAGCCGTCGCCATCAAGCAGACAGCATATAAACATATACCGAACACTTCATTAAGAACATCATCTGATGAACCCTGGTTGAGCAGACACCACTTCAGAGCCGTCGCCATCAAGCAGACAGCATACAAACATATACCGAACACTTCATTAAGAACATCATCTGATGAACCCTGGTTGAGCAGACACCACTCCAGAGCCGTCGCCATCAAGCAGACAGCATATAAACATATACCGAACACTTCATTAAGAACATCATCTGATGAACCCTGGTTGAGCAGACACCACTTCAGATCCGTCGCCATCAAGCAGACAGCATACAAACATATACCGAACACTTCATTAAGAACATCATCTGATGAACCCCGGTTGAGCAGACACCACTCCAGAGCCGTCGCCATCAAGCAGACAGCATACCATCGACGGTACAAAAATCTGGGCCCTGAGACAGATCAGAACATGTGCAAAAAAAAAGTGCCATGAGACAAACGAATCCTTGAAAGAGGCTTACAATACCAATATACGATCAAAACCCGTTGGGTATTCCAACGGGTTCCGCTCGCGTTGGCCTTTGTCGAAGATGTTCAGAATCCTCGTACACAGACCTCAACTTATCTTTGATTGGCGTAGGCTTTCAAAAATAAATATTCAATGACACCTCGATACTCGACTTTTTCCAATTGTGAGCTTGTGAGCGAAGTATCACTGACTAGACGAATGGCTCTCTTTTGGACCGAATCAGAAAATTTCAATGTATGTTTGGGTGCTGCACTCCATATATGGGAACAGTATTGCAAATCAGGTCGAATCTGTGCCTTATAAATCATAATCAGTTGACGAGAGGCACTCTTGGCAATGGACCTCACATAGTTCTTCCATGAGAGGGTATTGCTGATGGTATTACCGAGCATTGAAATGGAAAATTTCAATGGAATAGATTCTCCTGACATAGTTATGCTGGCTACCGTGAGATCGGCCTTTCTAGACAAAAGACATGCTTGGGTTGGGTGGAAAGCGGTATGAAGGGTACTAATCTGTTCACTGGTCATGAGGTAGCTCCCAACAAATCATTGATGTGAAGAAGGAACAGTGTTGGTACTAGAATGGATCCCTGCGGAACACCAGCATTTATTGGTAGAATATCAGATGATACTCCATCGACCACCAAGTGGAGAGATCGGTCTGAGAGAAAGCTAGATAGCAAGGATCACAACTGGGAAGGCAATCCATAAGGTGGAAGTTTGGCTATGAGTCCTCGGTGCCGAACGCGATCTAATGCCTTGGAGATATCTAGTGCAACGGCCAGACATTCACCGGTTGATCTCTGGTGCCGGAAACCATATTGTTGATCATTGAGCGTTGTATATATTTCATGAGCTCGATGTTGATAGATTTCTGCAAGACCTTCAAAATAGCAGATAGCAGTGCGATAGGTCTGTAGTTGCTGGGTAGGTTCTTTTTCCCTTTTTTAGTGACTGGTTGTACCCTTGCAATTTTCTAGTTGGACGGAAATACCCCCAAATTATAAGAGGTTGAATAATTTGCAAAAAACTGGTGTTAGTTCGAGAGTACATTTTTTTAGGACGATTGGAGATCCACTAGCTTTGTTGGTATCAAGACCCAGCAAAATGCGTCTATGGTTCGCTGGCGAAAGATAATTTTAGGCATATGTCAATGGGAATGATGTTCTGGGGTTGTTTTCCTGATGAATCCAGCGTAAAATTTGCAGCAAACATGTTTGCAAAGATATTGGCTTTCTCCTAAGCGTTCGTTGCTAGTGTACTATCTTCTTTTTTTCTAACAGGAAAATGACCAAAAGGAGCGAGACCCGTTAGGACACTCAACGCTACCAAAAATTACGACAAATAATTAATAGCCGTTCCCTAACCGCGCACAGGCTATGCGTGTCTATGAAAGAGTTTTATTATTGCTATCATCAATATCGAAACAAACGACAACATTTAGCGTTTTATCTTTTACAAATAGAAATATTATGATTACGACCACAAAATTGAATATAAAATATTTAGCAATTATCCTCGATAACAGTTCAATTTCTTTGATCTAAATCCATCTCAGCCGTTTCTTTTATCTCACCTTCGTCTCCCATTAGCGACAAGGTGTGAGTTATAACATTATTAGCAGACCGAGCATGTCTCGCGTACTATTGCACAAATATACGGGCTTTTCTAAAATTCAAAAGAGAAATCCCAACGATATTTACTTAGACTGATTTATTTGAGTAAGTAATGTATTTGATCTTTTTCTTTTGCAGGTAAGCGAGTCTGTTTGGTGGATGGGACGAGTTGAAAGATGGATCATGTGCGCTGGTGAGTGGTTAATTAATATTACACTCTTGTTCAGCAACGAGCGATAAATAAATTAAATTGCCAGTCTAGTCGGAGAAATTTTCGAGAGGAAGATTTACGGCGCATATTTTTCAATCAAGCGTGACGTGTTTTGAAAATAGGTGCGGGTATTTTGTGCTTTGCTTTATGAGAGCACGTTCCGTTTGTTTTATTTTTATGGTCAGTATGTCAAACTAACGCGATGGTGATTCGGTTGTTTGATTTCTTTGCGTGTGATTGCGTTTGAGAAATGCGTTTTAAGAACTTAGCAGGAGTTCACTATCTACGACATTTTTGAAATATTGTTTTGAAATTGTCGATTGTGCAACTTTTGCTGAAATTAGGCACATATACAATAAAAAATAATCGAGTGTGATTTTAATCACTGGGTTTCACAATGGAAAACAACACCAAAATATCATGGAATCAACAATCATTTTATGTGAACGTTAATGTAATTTCGGTATTTTTTTAATCTGAAATAATAATTAAGAAAAACACCAAATATTCACATTGAAAAAGGTTTTACGGTGCTTTTATATACGGAGAAAAAAGATCACTAACCCTTAGTGAATTTAATACCCACAGGTAAAAACTTAACCTTCACTTTTAATTCTGTTAATAGTCACACAACAAAATGTCGTTTAGCTTGTCTTTGTCTTTCACAACTCACAACTACCTGACTCGACCTCGTCCGCTTCGTGTTCCGTTCAACTTCGACAACTCTCGAGCAATAGAGCTGCGTAGGCACCTATCACAGATTCACGTACGGTCTGGCATCTCTCTCTATAATATCTAGAACCGAAGTTAAAGTTTTCAATCCACAACACTTAGCTAAGGATCACAGATAAAATTCAAAATGCCTATCAATCAACAATGGGAAAATGACAAACCTGAGGTGACTTGGACTCCGGATACATTGGATTTCAATTAAAACTGCAAGATTAGTTTTCTCATTAATCATTTGAAAAATCAAGGTTACAAACTATGAATGTGTGTATAAAACAATGGATATCCAATGGATATCCAGTGGATATATCTGTGGAGATTCAGACATTTTTACACCTTGGAGATATATGTATTGGAGCATTCTTCTGAACTATTTTTCAAATAATTATTCGTTATATTATCAGTTAAATATACAAAACAAGATTTCTTTTGAAATCCATTGAGTATATTTCATGGACTGGATATTCAGTGGATATTGGGCTATCCATCAGATATCTAATTGATATTGTGTGCTGTCTGGGAATATTTCAATTATTCGAAGGAAGACAGTTGCATTAAAGTCAAATGAAAGTTCAGAGTACTTATAAGAATAGAAACTGGCAGTTTTCCTTTCACTCAGTGTACAGAAAATGTCTCGAGTACAGCAGTTTCCTCGGTCGTAACCTGCTCAAAATGATTTACGTTAACCGTAATACGGCGATCCGCAGCCATATCGTCATCGTCGGCGGGTGGCGGCGGCCACTCACACCTCCAGATTTCCTCCGATGGGACTCACGTGGCGCTCCACGGGAAGCGGAAAGCCCCTTACCTACCGCCGAGCTCTGAAAGAAATCTCTCCGGGACTGAAAATTGAGAGTAATAAAGTGCCGGCGCATATTTTATATGTACGATCCGGTGTGGCAGAGTAGGAGTCGCCTTATCCAAGGTAAAGAAATACTTTTTCCAACCAGATTGTATGTTTTGACAAAGGAGGATACCAAAATATTATTTGTCACTGAAGATTCAAAATCATGACTTTTAGGAGATCTCAAAGTTTATTTCGAAAATAAAGCTGACTTGTCAGGTTGGGTTAGGTTAGGCTATACAGGAAGTGTACACCTCTTTGAGGAACCTTGGCAATAATTATAGAACACAATTCATAGATATTTCAGTTCTCAGTGTCAGAAAAATAGTAACGCATCGTTTTGGCAACAGTATACTTATTAATAGTCCGGGAGGTACTGTCACTTTGGAATGCGTCATAGTATGCACGATGAATTTTTTATCGTTGGTAGATCATGTGATACTCACACTGATCGCTTGTACATCTACTATTCCGGAATTTTACAGAGTTTCACTCCAATAGTTACGGAAGATACGGGGGTATTTCCATGAAAAGTAAGATAAACTGAGATTTTCAGAAGTGAAGAATTTTTATCGAAAATCTGTACTGGTAATAAATAATATTGTTGTCCTGATTCTGAATCCGTTAAAATTTTGAGCCACAGTATATTGTCCCCTAATGTAATTTTTCGCAAAACTGGGTAAGTCTATCGCTCCCGGCGAGCATTGTATTTCACTCAGATCAACCACAGGTAAAATTTAGACTTATTAGACTCATAAATTCACACAGTGCTTCTCGAATAATTAATAGCATGTATTCATAAAAGCGCAATTATCATGAAAACGATTGATTTTTCCGGGTTCAAACAATAATACATATTTTTTAATTAAAATTGAATGAAGAAGTCAAAGAATAATAATTTTCCTGATTTTACCAGTGGCGTAAAAATAGGCTAGGAAAGGGACCAATATAACTTTTTTGTACGCCACTGGTGGCAACTAAAAATGTTATTTTCCTTTTAAAATAAAGCTCTTATTGAACAAAAATATTTCTTAGAATTAAACTGTAAAATTTCCAAAACTGTGGAAGTTATGAATAAAAAATAGATTTAATTTTGCATATTCAACACCCTGTATCTGTGCAACCCACCGCTACACAAGGGTCTGACGATTGATTTCGTGATGAGTATCACATGATCTACCAACGATAAAAAATTAGCATACCTACTATGACGTATTCCAAAGTGACAGTACCTCCTGGGCTATAAAGACTGCTCTTCAAAAAACAACGTACTTCTTTGGAAAGTTTTCAAATTGATGAATAGGATCAGGCCTTTTGATATTCGTTTGAAAATATGAACAGGATGTTCATATAATCAGTTGCGGCTGAAAGACAAACTTTAGTCTATATTTTCCATCGTTCAAGATAGCCGGGGAAGTAGTTGTTTTCTGTTATATATTACAAAAAAAATCACATTTTTCAATTTAAATATAGAAATTTCCCCTTTTCAAGATCAGACTCTTCAACAAATTTGCACATAACTGTGTCTGCATTTTCAGTATAGATTTTTATTATACCATAAGTTTATTGATAAACCAGCATTACCAAGACTCAAGACGTCCCTGTTTTTCCTTGTTGGAATTATACACCTACCGGTAACTGTCAATTAGGTGTGAATTATACAGCTCCGTGTTACTGGTTATAAAGTTAACTGTGATTATTTTTCTCTTCAGATTTATAAGCTCTTATTAGTCTCCAGTACAGTAATGAGCTGCGTATCAAATTTAATCATGTTGGTGTTCGTGGTGGAATTACACTTGGATGAACAAAAAAGGGACTGAAACTGAGTTGCAATCATGTGTATTTTCATCTTTAGAGAAATTGATAACTGTAGTAAACAAAATAGCTATTTATGATACTATTTCGTAAAATAGGACTTTTTTGTATGATCGCGAAGTTTGTTGAATGAGGCGCAGCACCCTTTACGAAAGTGTATCATACAAAGTTTTTTCTTCGACAGTTACTATATTGAATGAAGCGAAGAATTTGTATACAGAGTGACCCATTTGAAAGCGGGCCACCTCTCTAAAACTGTTATTTATTATCCGATTCAGAAGTTTTTTTTTTTTCAATAGATAGAGCATCAATAGTTCTAGTTGAGTGACATAAATTCGAAATAAAAATAAAAAAAAATTTCAAGGTCTACTTCGAATTTTTTTCAATATCAAAAATCCAAAAAACAAACTACCGATTTTTTCAATAGAATTTGGATTCACGACATTTTCAAGTGGTTTGTGTGAAAATCATGTAGGTATGCGTCCATCAATAAAGAAGTTATATGGGTATAAAATTTTAAAATTTTGTCCATAAATCAACCCACCACTTCAATTTCAGAACTTTCATCAAAATTTTGACAACACCACTGGATTGAAAATATTTCGTAATATATTTGGTCAGAATTTCATCGGAATCTGTTCATAAATAAAATTTAAATTATAAAATAATAAAATAAATTTTTCCTAAAATTCCACTAATTTCAAATGTTATTATTTTATAACTTTTTCATTTATGAACAGATTTTGATGAAATTCTGATGAAATTTATTTTGAAATATTCTGAATCCAGTGGTGTAGTCAGAATTTTGATGAAAGTTCTGATATTGAAGAGGTGGGTTGATTTATTGACATAGTTTTCAAATTTCATTCCCATTTAACTTTTTATTCATCGACACATTCCTACGTAATTTTCACATATGTCACTTGAGAATGTCGTGAATCCAGTGGCGTCGTCTAATTCTATCTAGAAAAATCGCAAATCGCTAGTATGTTATTTTGAATATTTGACCTTGAAAAAAATTCGTAGTAGGCCTTGAAATTTTTATTTTCATTTCCAATGTATGTCACTCAACTAGAACTATTGATGCTCTATCTATTGAAAAAAAAACTTCTGAATCGGATAATAAATAACAGTTTTAGAGAGGTGGCCCGCTTTCAAATGGGTCACTCTGTATAAGTGTATAAATTTATAATTTATTGCAAAGCGCTTTCGACTTGTGTCATCTTCAGTGCTTACCTGGAAGTAAATACTCTGATTGAAGAAAACTGAAATTGAAATTGGATTTTGAGGTTATGAAATTTAGAAAGATTAGTGAGTACTTACTAGTCAGGCAACAGGAAGTGTTGAGATTTGTAATTGTTTCTGTAACCATTCCAGACACAATTTTTTTAAAAATTTCAAACAATTGTTGGAAAAAACTACACACTTTTTTTTCCGTGTGTGATCACATTTTTTGGCCGTCAATGTCCCAGCTTTCAGGGGGATCATCAAATGCTCTTTTTCAAATGGATAATGAAAACTTTTTGAAAGCAGTAGAAATGATTTCCGAATTTGATAGTATAATGGCAAAACACTTTCAACGAGTTAGTAAGAATAGTGGACAGTAATGCTAGTCACTATAAGTGGGTAAAATGAGTGAATCTTATTAAATAATTTTGGAAAGAAAACATAAAAGTTACATCAGAAATCGAAAAATAACGGGTTCGAAAATATCCGAACATATTCTAACATCTGATGGCGATCATATGATGGAATGGAATAATACTAAAATTTTATTGAGAGAATCAAATCAAGAAAAAATAAAGTTGAAGGAAACTGCATGCATTCTTTTATCGAACAACTGATTCTCAACCAATTCCATCGAAATGGACCGCACCTGGTTACCCCTCCTCAGAGATGAAATAAGAACTATATAATAGAATGGTGATTGATTGATACAGAACACCCTATGTATCAAGATACCAAATGTCAATCAAAAGAATGTATGACAGATTTCATTTGACTCTGTCAAAGAAAGGTCTTATTTCCAAAACCGCAATTCAAATTCAGTTTTCTCAGCGTCTTTCTAAGAAGTTTTGATAACGGAGGCAGATACAGCCTCCGAAACGTCAACAGTTTTCAAAAAAAGAGAAGTATTCTTTGTTGATTCGATCTCATTTTTTTAGATAGGCAAATTCAGTGTAGGGTACGTTACTGACAAAAATTAATTTCTTTCAAGACAGCAGTCTTGTGAACGCAGTAACTTATCGGGCAAATTAATTAATTTGCCCTTCTACACTTGTACAGATTTCTTTGGATTAAAATTTTTACATTTTCAGATTGTGGAAGGTCATAAACCCAAAAAATCAGGTCAAGAACTATGTACAATTTTGAACAATTAAACAATGCATTTTAGTTCCTTGAAAAATTCACATCAAATTATCCACACATGCACTTTCACAGTTATTTAGTGGGCCTCAGTTCAAATCGTGAAATAAATATTTCAGCTATCAGTTTCGCTGATGAATCAATTCTGTTTGAATCTATACCGATGTCTTTCAATATCGCTCGGATCGCCCCTGCACATCAAATTTCATGATTCTAATTAGATACAGCGAGCGTGGGTGCTCGATCCGAGCTACCTAATTGCTAACAATCCGAATATCATCACTTTGTTCCGTGCAAATACTGCAAATTCGTTCCTATTTATCTGTTGTCAACATAAAATTTAATTAACTAACTTCAACAAATATATCAACAAATTTTAATTAACATCTAATCGAAGTATTCCCGAACGTAGTTTGCATGTTCGCAAAAGTAAATACTAGGTTAAATGACAATTATAAATAGTATTCGTGATAATGCTAATCAGAACCGGATCTCCGCATTATATTTGTCCAACTGAATTGGATTGTATCTTTGCAATTCATTCAAATGTTGAAGTTCGGTTTGTTCGATATTCCATAAAAAGTGTGTTTTAAATTATAAAAATTGATCATTTATGAAAACTGTAAGAATTGATTTTTTTTTTAATGGAGTCAATCAAATTCTGTTTATGACATGAATAATTGGTTTTATATAATCAACGGACTGTTGATAATTTGATTAACTTTTTAACCTCTTGAAATTGGTATTTTCCTAAAAAAAATGTACATTCAGTGTGACAATTTGAAAACTTACAATGGGCTATATATGACGATCAAAAAATAATATCCAAAAATGCTCAAAACCTTTTTCAGAATAGGAGAAGCAAACTAAAATGAAATAAAATATGAATCACCCCCATCACACCCCTAGGCCCTATCTACTTCAACTAAAAAAATTTAAATGGCAAACCCCAACTTGTTATCTATCATAAAAAATTATATCCAATGGTATAAATGATAATTGTATGTGGTGAATCTATAATTGTAAAACCTTACCTTTACAAAAATTGTTGTCCATCAAGTAAATTGAAAACTTGAGTTACTTTTTCTACTCACATAATCAAAATGCCATTCAGCATACCACACTATTATCACGGATTCACGAAATGTATCTAAAGAATTTGTTTTAAACATTACAAAGCAAATCCTTTTTTTTAATATATCGCTAAAGTTACTGTTTGGATTCAGTGGTTAAAAACACTGTTAACATTGTTATGATAAAAAAGATATCGTAAAGCGTTTATAAACTCACCGAGATACTTGTTTATTCAACACGCGTTTCGCTAATATACTGTATTCGTGATTAAAATACTCGTTACTGAAAGGACGTTTATAACACTTGTTACACAATAAGTATATTATTTTGAAACAGAATTGCTTCAATCGACAATTTTATTTGAATACAATAGGAATGTTGATTAAATGTTTAGTTTTGTGGTTTTCTTGATATCGTTTTTTGGGTGTTGGGTTTGAAAATGAAAATATGTAAATCAAAATCAAATCCAACATGGCACATGGTTTCCTCTTCACATATAAGAAGTGAGAAATGACAGAATGGTGATTGACATAGCGCACATTCCCTGTATCAAGATGCTGGAACTTATTCCACAGCTATTATTTAATTTTTTATTGACTGATTACAATTAGCACATTATTCTTGTAGGCATGACATAAACAGGTGGTCTATTCAACCCCTCTCGTCTGCGTATGGCGATATCATATTTGTCGGCATTTTCTTCTGCATCTATTCGAGTCATGAATCTCGGGGTAAACTATTACACTCGTAACAAATAAGAATTTTTCTAAAAGCCATATTATTCCAAATAATGCGAGTAAAAAATCTTCAAAACATTAGCTTTTGTAGAAATTTTACATTTATTGACAATTCAGAAATTGTTATTATTCATGTCAAAACTAAACAAAATCATCGCCAATAGTTGCAACTTTTGAGATTCGATACCTAAAAATTTATGTCCATTTTTAGATCTCGGGCCAAAGGAGACTTTTGATCAGAAAGGTATAAACTACAACATATCCAAATTTCAGCCAATTCGACAGGGATCCATTTCCCATTTAATATGTGCGGGGTCCTTTGTTAGGAAAGTCAATGAGAATGTTCGAAGTAGGTTTTTGGCGTTTTATAAATAATAATACCTCCTATACTCAAATTCTACACGAATTTTTGCTAATGTTTTCCTGCTAATAGCGCGACATGCTCGAGTAATACTTTCCCGCAATTCCCCAAGTGACGAAGTTTGAGTTTTATAAACAACTGACTTGAGGTTACCCATTAGAAAAAAATCAAGTGGCGTTAATTCTGTTGACCTCGGTGGCCATTCAATAGGCCCCATTTGTTCGGATAATTAGTTTTCAAACACTGCATAACTACAGTTGTATAGTGAGGAGGTGCTCCATCTTGTTGAAAGAGCAGCAAATCTTCGTCTAGAGCTAGGTAACGTTGGTCGTCCCTTGGTTCTCTAATTCATGCGCAGTTAAGGGTTCGATGGTGTTTTCCAGCGTATCCCGATACATCTCGCCACTTGAATTGCTTGGTATAAACAAGGGGCTAATGGAAGCATCGCCTAATATCCCAGCCCAAACATTAAGTTTTGCTGTAGTTTGAATGTGACCTTCTCTAAATTGATGCGCTTGTTATCCAAGTTAGTTATGGTGGTGTTGGGAAGAAATCCATACAAGACCTCAAACGAAAATTGGAAATATTTTTTGGAATCAGTGGGTATAATGGAAAGACATAATATGTAGCTTTCAGAAGTAGATGACAGTAAGAGATTATCATGATAAGTGATATTAAAAAAAAATGGAATATCCATTTACCTAGTTGAAGTCCCAACATTGAATAACATTTTGGAACCATCATTGCAACCAAATCAGGAAATATTATTATAAAATTTAAGCATTTTGGCTATATCGCATGTGCGGGAATTCGAAAGAAACTTTCCCTTGGTTTTTCCCTACCAGGCTCATTCTTTGTAGTTGTTTGTATCATGCTCATTCACATATAGATGTTGTGACTGTTGAGGTGGGTACCTACGTTGTGGTTGTTATGAGGCTCAATCACAGTAAGAAAAAGCTTTCAAAAAAATATTGATAGTAGTCATTTTTCAATATTGCCGTAATATCGATACTTTTCTTGGCACCCGATTGCAACATCATATTTGTTGTGATTAAATCGGAGAAATTTCATCATGTTATTATTATTACAGTTGTTTGAAAACATGGAATATCCAAAACAACTTTCAGCTACTCAGGTGGTGCCGTGGCATATGGTTTATTTGCATAACGCCGGAAAGGAATATAAGACTTCGAGTTATAAACAAGTTGAATGATTTATATCTAGATGCGCCAAAGAGGTGTTCTAAAAATAATGCAATCCACAATCAATCATGTATTAAATTTCCACCGCTGCCAGTTATCATTCAATTGGTTTTCCGTTGTTGTTTTTCAAATATAAGTTCTAATATTGGAATACATTCGTCTTCATTTCCAATTCATCGGCAGATATGAGACAATTGAAATCAAATATACAGTGACAGTCAGAATTTGGATTGAAGTGGAAAACAGTTCTTGATTGATTTACCTGAATTTATGGTATACCAGGTGTCTTAACAGTGCGTATCTGCTCGATATATAGATAATGCTGATATATATGACAAAAAGTCTTATGTTGTAAAAGTTATAAGGCCACATTTTGAAAATAGCTCCATTTACACAAGGTTTTGCATTTTGAAAATAGTTCCATTTGCACAGGGTTTTGCATTTTTCTCTAGTAGCAAAAATCATATATCTTTCCCGTTCCCTATTAATTCGTTGAAATATCTCATAAATTCTTATTTTTATGTCTTTCCGTGCAGTAACAAATAAAAAAAAATTTGTCCGTTCAATTTTCGTTCTAAAAAATATGGTTCTACATCATACAGCCCCATGCATTAAGGCTCCATTTAACATTCGAAGGACATATATACATGGATGATCAAAGCAATACACGCTGTTGTTCTCTATGTCAACAGATCTTTGAAGAAACATTGTGGCTGGAAAAAAATTAGTGCTGAGTAGGGAACGAATGGACGATTTCAATGACAGGAAAAACCGAATTGGTCATTTTAAAAAAGATATATTTTTTTTACTATTACGGAAAAATGCAACAACAGTTGTAAATTATTAGGAATATTCGTAGATTCACATTTAGATTGGAAAGAAAATTGTAAGTTCCTGATTTCCACATTGTCATCTTTATTATGTTCAGTAATCTAAAACACGTTTTGACAAAACAACAATTTTTGAATATGTACTATGCACGAGTAGAAAGTCGATTGAGGTATGGTATTTGCCTATGGGGTGACTCTACTCTGTCGAATAATATCTTTGTTTCCAAAAAAAAAAAAAATTATAAGATGTATTGCTGGTATTAAAGGAGACTATATGTGTCGAGAAATATTCATAATATTTGATATTTTGACCTGTCTTTACATATTTGAAGTCTATGTTTTTGTGTTCAAACCTACGAGTCGGTTATAAATCTTAATATTCTCTTACTCTGAGTTAAGATTTTATCAGAATTTATGCCATTATGTATAGGTGTGTCTGTATGTCTATATAAGTTTGTGTATATATATATATGCGTATATATCATTATTGTGTGTATATATGTATTCTCTATACGTATTTAAGACGTCAAATAATAATATTAAGTGTATGTTCTGCCTTTTTATGTTTTTCTATTTGATTCCCTTCTGCTTTATCATGTGGAAGCATTTACATCTAACTGACTCTTTTTTATACAAAAGAAATAAAGTGATTTGATTTGATATGCTATTTATAAAACTGGTTTATCTCATAACAAAAATTATAATGCCCACTTTCTAATGTCAAAATTGTTTGTAGAATGGTTAAAAACAGTTTCTGAGTTTGTACCGTTAGACGTTAGAATTTTAATAATGGTCCCAGCACTTATTTAAACAACAATTTGTTTTCAATAACAAAATAATCATTTTCACAATGTCATAAGACAAATGAGCTTGATTGATCCTAAGCCAGGAATCACACTGATCGACCAGGACCGACCGTCCGCGACCGTCCACCTACGACCAAAAGTAGAAGTAGATCAATGAAAACTTTCAAAGTCACACTGATCGACCATCCACGACCGACCACTAGAATAATTTTGTAAATCTGACATTAATTTGACATTCGAAAGGTTATGTGAATTGTCTGTTCATTTATTGAAAATAAGTTAAATTCATAATATCAATAGTTTTGCTTTAAATAATGAGCAGTAGTGATACTGAAGAGGAACATTTTATTTTTCCGGTAGGAAATATACCTATTTACATGAGTTTTGTTGAAGTCAAAAGTTCATCATAAATGTGTGTCAAAATGACATTACGTCAGGATAGTGTGACACCGACCAAAATTTCCAGCAGACTACAATTTTGAACATGGTCTTTGAAAAACGGTCGAGGACGGTCAATGACGATTATACAGTGTGAGTTGTGCGATAAGAATATACGTGTTGGAAATTTTGGTCGAAGGTGGACGGTCGCGGACGGTCGGTCCTAGTCGATCAGTGTGATTCCTGGCTAATATCGCAGGAGTTCGAACATCCCGACATCAAATTTCTAACAATACATGATGTCAAGAAGTGTGCCGAGTTTCAAAGTGCTACGATTCATTCTTCACCTGTGGCTTACATTTGTCTGTGGTTTCTGTACTAATGATATTCATCAGTAATACGTAACTTCATGTTAACCTTGTTTGTTTTACAGTGCTTGAAAGCTTTCACACAAGTCCTTTCTCATATTTTTTTGACCCTGTTTTAGAAAAACACCCCTGGTTGTTACACAAGCTACAAAAATAAACAATATTGCATTCTAAATCTCACGGCATTGTGGCTGACCTCAATTTCCCAGTCTGTGGCTTACACCGACAATAGCTGGCAGACGTTATGGCCACGGTTAAAAAGTAAAAATCCTCGGATCAATTTATGGACGGTGTTGGTACATGCACTCGAAACTACAAGTGGAATCCTATAGTAATGGACGATTTATAGCGCAACAGTAATTCACTGATGCCATATAGAATTTCCAACTACCTGGCTCGAGCACATTATCACTCAGGACATTTATTTTGGCTCTGGTTTACTGCAGCAAGATCAAGAGAGATGTTTCTACTGAACAAGAAGACGATATGATAAAATATATCGATTGTTGTGATATAGTATGAGAGCCAGATGAACAAAAAAAGGCATGAAAGATATAAGTTTTCATCGTTACGCCAGTATGAAACATCGGATGTAGCAAAACTTCTGAGAAAAATAGATTTATATATTTATGTTATTATACAGAGTACTAAACTAAACATGTACGTTATTTTTTATGCTAGGTCTCCTGAAGAAGGAAAAAAATCATTTGAATTACGAGCGACTTACGGTAGAATTAAAATTAAAGAGGAAATATTGTTTAAAATCGAATGTTGATCCAGAAATTCGAATAATGGCCACCTATGACCAATTTAATTTTTCACCTTTTTTTCACGTTTTCTCACGTTTTCTCCTCACCGCCCTATGCCACATAAGAAATACTATGCTAGACGAGTGGTATATTCTCAGATATGATGTCGCTGGATGTCCTCACCTTCTTCGCCGGAAAATGGGAAAAAAAGTTGAAAAATTAAAATGATCATAGGTGGCTATGATTCGAATTTCTGGATCAACAATTGATTCTGAACAATATTTCCTAGTGGCGATTAATTCTACAGTGAAAAATAAAGAAATGGGATCATACTATTTTGAAAACAAATCATGTTTTTTAATCTCCCTCCTGTAAAGTCGTGAAAAATTTAATTCTCAGGGTAGCAATTCAGGATGGGTATGAAGCAGAGCTTTTCATCAGAAATATTTTTTTAAAGAAATCAATAATAAAAAAGTTTTCCATATGTTGCGAACTTTATGCCGGACACTGTATATTATTTATTATCATTATGAAATTCTTGTATTTTCATCTGTCCTTGATATGTGTGCATATGCCAAATTTCATATTATTTGGACAATTGGAAGTGGGTGAAAATTGAATTTGAAAATCACATCATTATTATTATTATGAAATAATTGTATTGTCAAAGATCCTGCAGATGTGTGCCAAATCTCAGATCGTTCGGACGATTGGTAGTGGGGTAAAATTGACTTCCAAGATATGATTATATTGTTTGTTAGTTCGTTTATTTGTTAGTTACAAGTGGAGCTAATATAAAAGCGTGTCAAAGAAATGGTCTAGATGAAAAAATAAATGTGAAGTAATTGACGCTGCATATACAGGGTGTCCCAGAATAAAGGGGACAAACTCCGACGGTAGAATCCTCACTTCATTTTAAGGCTGAAAGTTCCAGGTGGGTACCCCTATTCGCCTCTCCCCAACTTTCCCGCCACTGGATTAATATCGATTTCGTCTTCTTTTTGTTAATCCCCAATGTTTCCAAAACAAAAAAAGAATTCGTTTTGTTTCACAAATATCAACGGTTTTTGAGTTATTTGTAGTTGAATAAGTGGGTGCGTATGAGATACGGATACTCATTAGTGATTATTTTGTTACTGGCTATTAAATATCGGGAAATTTTTGTGAACAAAATCTCTCGTAAATGCCAATAATTTTCGAAATAATTGAAATATACTCATTGCAAGGTATGAAATATGTTGGTTATAATGTTATAAATAGTTACCTTCACATTCCTTTCAAAAATAGTAAATATTTTGATACGCACGCCCTTATTCAACTTCAAATATATCGAAAACCGTTGATATTTGTGAAACGAAACGTATTCCTTTTTTGTACAGGAAATATTGGGGATTAAGAAAAAGAAGACGAAATTGATATTAATCCAGTGACGTCAAAGTTGGGGAGGCGCGAATAGCGGTACCCACCTGCCGTACGCCCCTGTTTAGAGTTATAAACACATGATTTGCCTTGAAATTTGAAACTGAATGCTGTTAAGTGACATACCTACCAAATTTCATTAAGAAAAGTTAAGCCGTTATGGAGTTATTCTGGAAAATATATTTTATTTTTTGTGTCACTTTCAACACCCTGTAACTCGGTTCATACTCATTTTAGGGTATAGTTTTATTGGAACTTTCAGCCTTGAAATGACGTGAGCATTCTACCCTCGGAGTTTGTCCCCTTTATTCTGGGACACCCTGTATATCCATTTTGCTGTTTTATATATCATAGGAACTTAGAACTTCGTTAGGAAAAACTACGAGAAGTTCAAAGAGTGTGTTGAAGAAAAGAAAACACTTTTTTGTAGAATACCAAACGACAATAATCATCAGTCTTTCAGCATGAGAAAAGTTGTAATCTACGAACATTCAACGATTTGGTATCTTTTCTTTCTTTAATTGCGAGTAACATTTATAACCTTGACGTCAAATCTATTTAATTCAAAATCAACCTATTAACGAGCACACGTGGTGGAATGATCGTACTGGTGAAAAAAATTCGAAACACTTAACCTCAATTTCATTAGTAAATAGAACGTATACATAAATTCAAATGGTTCGTGTTCAGGTCCAGGGGTCATCGACTGATATTTTATTGAATTGCCAACGGCGTGATACCGGAGAATGGCCATTAACTTTTTTTTTAACGAGTCTGTATTGTTTCTATCAATAAATCACTTTAAAACACTTATATTTCAATAAACAACCATAACAAACAATGTGGCAACGCGTTTATTAAACTGTATGCGATGTTTCAATGTGTCCGAGTATTGGTAAACTAGTGTGTACCCACTTGAGATTCTTTCGTTAATTCACATCACTTGGGAAGTTGGGAAATAGTATATTCTACGAGGAGCACAGAATGATAATCGTTTCCCACGGGTATTGAATTTGTATTGTATTGTTTTGAAAAAATACAAAACTTACGTTAAACTGTGTTACAATTAATCATAGCTCTAAATTTAACATAGAATCAAAAGAAATTCATTTTATGAACAAGAATACTCATTCTCAATTGTTGAAACATCATCTTGATCGAAAAGTTGCAATAATTTTATTGAAAATTTCACACCTCACTCTTTTAGCCAATCAAAAAATTGGTTTTTATTTAGTTGCCATGGCAACCCAAAAAAATTCCGGAAATTTTTATCCTCCTGGGTACCCTGGGCGAAATTAATAAGTGGAAATTTTTCTGTCAAATATTTGACATGTGATAGTTAACATTTTGCTTTTATGTACAAATGGAATGTTATTTTTCATATGAAAGGAGATAATATTTCATAATTATATATTCACTAAATATTTCGAATGTGTCTGAAAATATTTTGAGAACTTGCATTTCAACGATGAATAGGTCCATCGGTAAAAAATGTATATCAATCAAATCTATCTATGCTTGACTTGATGAACTTAATATTTGAAACAATTTTATTCAACTTATCTTTTCGTGAATACTCGGCTGAAATTTGCAAGAATTCCTTTCCACATCACTTCCCAATAGACAATCTGCATGGACCAGTCAAAACTATTTTAGTTCTGCGTGATGTGCAATGTAATTTTAGGTTGAAAATGTCGCAAAATGAATTTTCCTTTCTCACATACAAACACCGCCACTAATACCAACGCGTAACTGTCATTATATCAACAAAAACCATTCATGGCCCACTGATGTTACAACTTGTTTTCTCTCAGAATAATCTACAAGTCAGTTGAATTAACCATTAATTTAATATATTTTGGTGTGAAATTTTCTTACCGAATCCCCCGCGTGCTTGAATTAATTGCCGGAAATTTATATCGTACATGAATTTTTTAAGAAAATCACGCTCGTCGCTGCGCGACTCGGGTAATTTTCAAAAAATTCATGTACTCGAAAAATAATTCAAGCACTAGGGAGATTATAAGTGAGAATTTCTATCATTATGGTTGAAATCAATAAAAACTTAGTTGGATACTAGACACAGCTTTACTCGTTTCATACTTATATACTTGGAGTCTTAACAATACAATTGACGACTTAGTGGGGGTGATCTCGTGTCTCGCGTCGATCGAAGTTCGCCGATTGCCTGGGCAGTGCGCGACGACCATGTTTATGAGCGAATCAACGAAGATTTGATTGTGGTTTTGTTTTGTAACTATCATTTGTGATTTTCATAACATTGAGGAATTTCTACGACAATGGAAATAAGAAGAATTGATTCTGGTTTTCAACGGTAAGTTAATCAAAACATCTCTGTAATTGCGAGAAAGAATATGGCGTCCTGTTGAAACATGCTTCACGCCAAATATTGTCTATGAGATTCATAAATCATAATGACTAAATCAATTATGTTTGGCACAGGTATAAGATTATGGAAATTAACGCATAAATATCGGGGTGGATGCTAAAAATAAACCATTATTCGAATTGATAGCTTGTTAGCCCTCACTGGAAGATCCCAGTGTGTATTTTTGGTATAAATTGAACAGAGAGTCGTTAATAAGATTTTTGACACAAAACCAAATCATTCTTTTGATTTTTTCAAATTGAATACGAATTAGAAAAGAATTTTTGTCTGTAAACTTGGCCAAACTTAAATTCAGTCTTGAAATCCTCGTACCTATATACGATGTCTCAAAAATTATATTGATTATGAGCTAAGTCTCTCTAAATATTTTCATTGAATACAACGAAAATAATATAAATATT
Source organism: Chrysolina haemoptera (assembly GCA_958298965.1). Taxonomy (NCBI): domain Eukaryota; kingdom Metazoa; phylum Arthropoda; class Insecta; order Coleoptera; family Chrysomelidae; genus Chrysolina; species Chrysolina haemoptera. Next base: position 12,350,474 of record OY282602.1, on the reverse strand, counting down.
TTACTTTTTTGATTGAAACTGACTTTGAATTGATGCATTCGGGCAAAGAATCAATGCTGTTTACAAATTGGGATACATTCTTTAATAAGATTTTGAAAAACCTTCAATTGGACAACGAAGACCCTATTTTAGATGATATTTTGAACAAACTCAGAAAGGAAAATTAATCAGTGGGTGAGTGGACTTTTAAATTGTATAAGATATCATTTAATTTTTTTATGCTTGTATTTGAATTGATGAAATTGGATATTTTCAGGAGTGCGACTGAAACTGATGTTGATATGTCGAGAGAAGTACGACCACGCCATTGAAGATGACTGCCGGAGTTGCAGTTGAAACGTTTAGAGATTTCAACCAAAGAAGACTACGGCAAAACCCGGAAATCAAACACAACAAGGATACATTTGTTTTCCTTTGAAAAAATATATTTTAATTTTAACGAATATAACTATATTGTGCTGAGTTTATGTAGCTGTTATTGAAGCAAATACAAATTATTTTGAACGTTCTTAAAAAGTTTCCATAAAACTCCTCTCATATCTAATTTAGGTATATTTTTTTTTGCTCTGGAGTTTAGGAAAAAGTTCTTTTGAAAATAACTACTTAAACTTCAAGAAGAGACTGACGTCATGTTTGGTATAATTTTATATATCTGATATAACTATTACGTTAAAATTCCCAATGGAATAAAATTTGACCAGTTTCATCGCTATTGAACGCATTTCATTGTGAATTTCAACGTTGTTATATCGGATATACGAAATTTCCAATTTCAATATAATGGGAAAAATTCTGAAAACCTATGTTTTTGATTATGCCCCGTATACACCCTATTGTACTTTCATTAATAACGTTATAATTGGACATGTTAAACGAGTTCCGATAAATACATTTTCATCCTGAATTTGTCTTATTTCGACTAACGAAATGATTTTTTTCCTTGTCAACCCTACCCAACTTCGGCGTTTTTTTCGAACTTTGGCTGCTTATATCTCAGAAGCGACACATACAAAATCATTTAAACTCGCACATTTTCGTAATGACCCATCCCACTATAACACAATAAAATTTCAGCGAATTTGATCGAGAGCCAATTTTACATGTGTTTTCGTGCGGGGTGCTACCCACCGTTGCTGTATAACCTCTTTCAGTAATACCCAAGAATTTATTCATCCTTTTTCATCGTCAGAATCCGGCATTTCTCCATTCAAGTACATAAGCCCATACTGAAAGAGACTCATTCAAACACACTTACAGCCGAACAGGTTGGAATTAACCTTTTTGTCGGTTTCGTCGATCGATCCCTCGAAGAGTTCTTTGATGCGTGACACCTACACGTTCTTTTCAAGTCTGTTTTCTCCCCCCTCGATATCCCCACACGCACAGGCTCGATCACCTGTCCCGAACTGCCGCCGCCGCCATGTTTCTCCGTTCCTACCTGCTTACCTTGCTTGTGCTCACTGACCCGTTCGGAATTAGTAGCCGAAGTCGTTAAAGATGGCGACGGATGAAAAGCAGTCTTTTGTTCGAATGTGAACAGTGGCGTCTTCACATGATAGATAATTTTTTGTTCACAATTTTATGCGCACGACTTTGTCAAATTTTTATCCAGGCTATGATTTTGTCATGTTGATCCGCCTGTCTATCTCAAGCATTGTAACAAAATATAGTCAAATATTGAATAGAACCAATAAATGAGTGCGTAAACTAAGTTTTTACGCAGTGCTGTCAGTGTGTAAAGTGATACTTTTTCAAATTAATTATATAATAATTGCTACAATTTGGTAACATAATAACTGCCGAAGAAAAAACTTTGTATGATACACTTTCGTAATAGTAAATTCTGTAACAAGGTTAGAATGAAAATTCGCTGCGGATGGAAAGTTCCCAGCGCGAGGAACCACGAGCATGACTATATAGTCGAATGGAAAGACAACGAAAAATTAATTCGACATTTCAATTCACGTCTTGTCACTATGATGCCAGTCAAGGCTAATGTTATTATTGCTACAACAATGTCCTTTAACAAGTGATTGAATGAAATACACCTAAAATACGTAAGACAGGAATTGTTGTAGAATATTTTTTCAATCTCGAGAGAGAGAATGTTAGTATTTTGTTAATATGATTTCATAATTGGCAAATTCTGGAACGGTTGTGGAGAAATTGCTTTTTCCTACGAGCGTGCGGAAAAGTAACTTTTCCGCACGATTTTTCGTTTTGAAAGTTGTACTTTTCCGTTCGATTTAAAATCGTTCGGAAAAGTTACTTTTCCGCACGATTTTTACTTTTCCGTACGATTTTTACTTTTCCGCACGATTTTTGTATTTTTGAAAATGATGATATTTAGGACTAACTAAATGATCTATGTAACTATTTTGTCTTATTAGTCATTTTGTAGCATTATTATAAAAACTTGTTTATTAAAAATTTTGTTTTTTCATAAATAAGATGGACAAAAACACTCGTAGGAAAAATATTGTACCTAACTCTTACGGAAAATGTCTTTTCCGCCCTTAACGGCTTGCCCGAACTCCGCTCCGCGTCGTTCGTGCAACTGCCGTCGCGTGCGGAAAAGTACTACTTTCCGCACTTGTTAGGTAAATAACTATTCTGTACTCGCTTATTTGTTGAACTCGGCCCCACCTCATACAAAAACGTCCTACCTTATGAAGTAACATCATATGACAATGACATGTATGACAATGTGTGTACTAAGTGTTTACGCACTGTTCACTGTCCTACATTATGAACTTATCATAGCAGATGGGAAGATGACAAATAGAACTGATGGAATGTTGAGGTAGGATTTTTATCTTGATCTTGTTTATTAAACTTTGTGGAGACGACTTTGTGTTCTTTTTCCAAAAAAACTTGGTCTTCCACTTTGAGTATGGACTACTACCTTCTTACAAATAGAACGAAATTCGAATCTCTGTTGATCGATCCACTTTTCTCCATCTTTCAGTCTGCATGCTATGTCATAAACGGATTCAGTGTGTTAAGACTATTTTAAAAACGTAAGCAATCCCAATCTGTTATTTCGAATAACAGAAACTCATAATTTCTCACTACAAAAAATTGTGTTCCTCAGGGTTCCATTCTTGGACCCCTTCTTCATGTAATGTATACATCTCAGTTTTCGGAATGCCTGCTTTATACAAATATTCATAGTTACGCTGATGACACCCAAATTTATAAACATTTTCATGAAAATTCTGTCATTTCAGCTTGCCAACAAATCGATGAAGATCTGAAGGCTTTGATGGAGATTTCGAATAAATATTGTCTCAAGGTCAACCCTTTGAAAGCTTTTGTTATGCTCTTCGGCAGAGCTACCATGAGAAAACTGTACGTTGATCGCATCAATATCTCACTTGAGAACCTGCAACTTCCTCTCAAAGAAAATACAAAGAACTGTGGTCTGATTCTCATTACTCACGTCACATATTCTTAAACGAGGATATTGCAATCTCAAATCACTTTACTCTAATAAAGATATGCTGAACATAAAATCCAAAAAACTGTTATGTGATGCTCTCGTGTTATCGCACGAACATTTTTCTGATGGATGTGGTCTATGGACCGAATTGATTACGTTCTGACAAACACAGGCTACAAGTTTTACAAAATTCATGTATTCGATTCATAACTGGTACAAATAGACGCCAACACATTTCCTACCACCTGAAAACTCTCGGATGGATAAACATGGAAACTCGCAAAATTTTTCATGCTTGTACGTTATTTCATAGGATAGTCACGACTATGAAACCCAGTTATTTTCATGAAAAAATTAACTACAGAACGGATGTACACAATTTACTTAAATTTGAGATCTTGTCACAGCACCTATTCACAAAAAATCTCTTTTTCGTGGCTCCTGCTCGTTCCATGTGGCCTGGCTGTACAATAGGATACCGACTTCACTGAAATCTCGTTCTCTCTCGTCAATAGAACAGGAACTGAAACAACATCTGTTTGATAATAAACTACTCAATCTTTTTCAGTAAGTAGCTTAGTTTTACACCAAATAATTGTTGCCTTATATTTATTCATTCATTATAGAACTTGATTACATTTTTTTTTTCTCTCTGGTTGGAAGGAAGAGCTCGGACCAGGCGTACGACCTGGTGAGAGACTGAATCCTGCCTTTTGATAGTATTTACATGTTACATAGTCGAATACGTTTTTTTATATTTTTCATGTATGTACTATCAATAAAATAAATTATTATTCAGATCTGAAACAAAGCTCATAGTAACGATAGTCGTCGCCGACCGATGTTTTTACCCTTTTTACTCCCTTATACACTTACTACGTAGGCTAATTGTGGCAAATACCTGTCAGAAAACAACCACTACCCTGGCTAATACCACGACGGGTATTGAATTATATCCAACAGATACTTGTGCAACCTCATTGCAGAGGAAACAATTGCAAGCGCTTCATGTAACCAAATGGCAGAATTTTGTTTTGATTCGGACAGGGGGGCCACCATCAGACTAGTTTCAAGGTTCTTGCCTCGTCATCAGTACAGGGTAGGTCACTACAGACAGTTTTGAACCCATCTGTTCCCTGTCTGAATCATCCTACAATTCCGTCATTTCGTCAATCTGGTCTCGCGCTGATGAAACGGGTGTAAGCCGCTCCACCTGGTGGCGAGTAGATCAAGAAGCACTCTGATTCTCCGGGTTGAGAGATTCAGTCAGATATCTGAAATTTTTTTTGTATCTGTTGGATATAATTCAATACCCGTCGTGGTATTAGCTAGGGGAGTAGTTGTTTTCTGACAGGTATTTGCCACAATTAGCCTACGTAGTAGGTGTATATGGGAGTAAAAAGGGTAAAAACATCGGTCGGCGACGACTATCGTTATCAAACGATCTCCCAGTCTACAGTTTCTGAAATACAATTGCCTATTCTGAATTACAAGTTACGGTTTCTGAAATTCAATGAACAAATCTGAATTTTATATCACCTATACTTTCTGAATTACAATTAATAATTCTGAATTGCAAGTTGTATTTTCTGAATAACATGTGAAAAAGGTGTAGAAGATAGGAGACCGAATCTTCATCCCTATATTTTAAAATGTTAGGAATCATCAATTCAAAATTCACTTACTTCACTGGTCTATAAAATTGCCCCGCACTCAAAATCACATCCGTGGACCAATCAATCTACCTCAAGCCTCTTTGGGAGGCTTCGGTTGGCAACGGACGACCTTTCATTTTCGGCGTGTGTCCTTTTGTTCTACGGCCATGATTTAAGATGGACGGGAACGTGCCTTTTCAATAACTTCACAGGTTACTTTTTCCACTCAGGTATTCAAGTAGCTGAGCCAGCTTGATTGCAACATGAAAGATCTCTTAAATTTCATACGTGGACATACTTTTAATGTGCTGACCTGTTATGGCCACGTGCGGACTTCCAGGTTATTATTCATTTGGTGATTTATTCGTTCTGTTCCGCAGGAAGATTCGTAGTTCTTGTACATGCGCATGTACAAATGGAAACGTGCATGCAAGTTTCCATTTGTAACAGGGTCACAGAAGTTGACTCTTTGGAAATCTGTTTAATTAAATTGGAAAGATACCCAATGGGCACAAGTACGTTGAAATAACGTTGTGAAATAGCTAAAAACCGATCGTTTTTTTCAACGAAAAAATGTCGCGTGTAACAACGTTATATTAAACCAATTGTTTACTAATTATCGCTTTATTGCCGTTTTCAATCAGGTTTTTTGAACGTCGAAGATACTCAATAAAACAACATTGTTTTGACCAAATAACAGGTTGAGGAACGTGTCATAAACATGGTTAAATGAATCGCATACAGCGAGTTTGATTAACAATTCTGTTTGAATTACTATTACGATTGTTCAACGTATATTTAACGAGTTGTTGAGGAAGTAACGTTGAAAACACATCTTTATAACGTATTCTTTCAACGTTGAAGATTACACTAAATTATTGTCGTTGAAATTTTCAACCAGAAACGTTTATTTAACCAATGCCACGTTAATAGCACGTTTGAAAAACGTACGTGTGCTCATTGGGTATTAACTAATTATACAGGATGACTCAACAAAACATTTTACTAAGATTTACAGCTTTTCAGATACTTTTTTTATAGAAAATTTTATGAGGATCATTTTTAGTGACTATACAATTTTATGTGCGACCAATGGTTTCTGAGAAAAACGAGAAAAACCACCGCAGTGCGTATTAAGGGTGGTTTTTGGGTGTGAAGCTACTAAGTCTAAGCTCCTTCTTTGTTGTGTATAATATCCAAATGGCAAAACCTTATAATTTATTTTTTATATTCGGCTATTTTAGCATTATTATAAATGGACTATTATATTATTATAGAGATTGTTCTCCTCTCAATATTCCTTTGGTCCTTCGTTTCTGCTACAGATTCGCTTGTTTTGGTGTTTATTTCAAAACTAAACCAAATTGTATCTGGAATGATGAGATGAAAGACCTTTTCTAGAAATTTTTTTTTGCTTCATATTCAGAACGAGCTGATATAGCCTATTTACCCCATTTCAGTTTTTCTATTACGATAGTCACCCTGAAAACTACCCCCATATGAAAAAAATCTCAAAACATAGTTAATTCATCGTTCTTGAAAATTGTCTTCTTTGTATCTCTGAAAACTACCCCCGCATTAAAAAACATCTCGAAACAGAGTTAATTCACCGTTTTCGTAAATTTTCTTTCCACTCATAAGTTAAAATGAGCTGAGAAAGCATATCTACCCCTTTTCAGTTTGTGTATCCCAATATTTACTCTGGAACCTACCACCGTATCAAAAAAATCCCAAAACAGATTTAATTCATCGTTTTTGAAAATATTTGTTTACTACATATTCAAAATGAGCTTAGAGAGCATATCTACCCTATTTCAGAAATTGTACCCCAACATTCACCCTGGAAACTACCCCCGTATTCAAAAAAATCCTCGAAAAAACTTCAATTCATAGTTTTTGGCTATACCTACACCATTTCATATTCTGTATCTCAATACTTACCCTGAAAACTACCCCCGCATTTGAAAGAAAATCTCAAAACAGAGTTGATTCATCGTTTTTGAAAATTTTCTTTTTACGGTATATTCAAAATAAGCTGAGAAATCATATCTATCCCATTCCAGATTTTGTACGCCAATTTTACCCTGGAAACTATCCCCGTATTCAAAAAAATCCTTGAAACAGAGTTAATTCATCGTTTTTAGAAATTTCCTTCTGATCTCCATCCACGCATAAGTTTTTTTGTTATTCAGTTTATGAAATGTATGTTCTGGATACCACAAAACAGGGTATTGTCGTGAAGCCCAATTTGCTTCAAAACGTTGTCTTTAGTCCACTCCATATTGCACTTGACAATGCTCTACTTGACTGAATATGAACAGTAAAATTAGTAGTAGAATTCCTTTGATGTACCGCTACCGGACGGAACAGTCGAAATATTTTTTTTGGGTGATTGCAAGCACGCGGAACGCTACAAAGAGCCTAAACAGGACGAACATGATTTCTGGTTCATTTGTGCTGCTCGATCTGTTCGTTGCGCTTGTTGTGTTCGTTGGTGCTGCTCGCGAGCAATGTGCACCAATCATAATGCGGCGGGTAAGACAAACAAGCCGTTGCCACGCATTTCTGCGACACTCTTCCCACACGGCTCGGCAATCACCCGTCTCTCTTACCGCGCTGAGCTCGTAATAGTATATTATTCAAAGAGCGTATAATGCTCATTATTCGCGAGTAGAAGACCATACTTTCTCTACGACTACACGAAAATTTATAAATTTATGACGAGAGCTCAGTTTGTGATACTTATAGTTATCTATCGAAATTATTGCAATTATACATGAATAACCAAATGCTTGAGGGGAAAAATAAAAAAAAACTTCCACCTGTAGTGTGACACGGTGTCTTGGAATTATCTTCATTCTACAACTATTAATCAATATGTAATCAATGTAGAATACAATAGTCGTAGAGAAACCTATTCATAGCAGTATAGCGTGGACACGCAGTGTTGTTTCCTTCGGATCACGTTGCATGTGTTTTACTTGAAAATATGTAATAACTTACCAAACATTGATTGACGATCTGTGTGCCTCTCATATTATACTGGAAGATGGAAAAGAATTGATAATGATTTTTGAGTGAGTTTTTCTTTATGTAATTTTCCGTCGTCTGATTTCAATTCTGCTCTTCTTCTCTTTTGAATAATTCCATGTTTCTTTTTGTGGTTTGACTTGACAGTAAATCGTGAGTCATATATGATTGGGTAATCACAGATTCACAGAAGAAATAATCGAAGATTAAGAACTAGTCTGCCGAATGCCGAACCCCCATTGTCTGCAAATACAGTGAAATGTGCTCGGGCAAGTTTATTGCCGTCTGAAATGGAAGGCGAAAGCGATTTTGGGATGAGTTATAGGGCATTATCTACCTATCTGAGAGCGAAAAGTAGGGTATTTTTGCAGGTGTGTTGCGCGGAGGAATGTGTGAGAGGGAATTGATCGTAAATATCGGCGGTTAACGTCGTCATCTGTTACTCATGGCTTTTCTTGTTTTTTCCGACGTGTTCCTTACCGACTGGCTGCAAGGTTTGTTTTCTTTGCAAGGTGTTTGGACAGTGGCGCGCGCAAAATTTCGAATATTGTTAATAAATCATAGTTTCATCAATATCTAGAAGATAATAATTTATTACATACTTTAAAAATAGTAAATGATAGTAAATATTACTTTTATTTTTAGCTGATCTCCACACTGATAAAAAGGATGTCTTCAATCAAATATATATATCCTCTTGAACAGAATCATCTTCTGAAAAGAATAATTATTTCTGATTGATGAATATACTCTTATTTCAAACTTGTTGAACTGTTTGCTTCTTTACATAAATTATCTTGAAATTAATTTGTTTGCATTAATACATTCCAACTCTTTACCCTAGAGAACTCCTATTTGTGAAAAATGCTCCTTTTGACTCAAGAACATGATTTCTTGGCGAAACCCCGCTACCGGAACGACGCGAACCCACGCGAAAGCGCTCACTGCAACTGCCGACTGGGACCTCTATCCTGTTTGCTTTTGCTCGCGTTTCGTTTAGGGGTTGTGTTTGAATCATAATTTAAGTTGTTAGTTTTGTGTTTGACACAGTGGTTATGTGCAAATGTGCTGCTACAGAAGTGCAATATGGAGGTCCAATTATTTCTGCACGATTTGAATTTAGTTCATTTATGGACCAGTTGTGGAGGTAGGTTGAAGATATTTTTGTTTTCAACAGGTGTGTGATAATGGCGAATGACGCTGTCCTTTCTATATTCGATCGCATTTCTATGCGTCACCGAAGAGGTACCTACGTTGATTATATAGTTTCTGAAATTAAAATATTACAAAACTATTCTCATATATAACCATTATAACTCAATTGTTCGCAGTTGTTCTCTGTTTGTTGAACTGTACCATATGAACATGGCGTCCATGGCATATTTTTATAACCAAGTGCACATTTGTACTGAGCCTCCAAATGCAGATAATCTTGAATCAAAAATGTATTGCATTATAAAGAAGAATATTGTTCGTTATTGAAGTTGAAATATTCTTGCCTCAACCAATTCACACCATCGAACAAAGAACGTATTCACAATAGTGTTCATTATCAAAGTTGAAATATTCTTGCACCAAACAACTCTCATTATTCAGTGAAGAAAGTGTTCATATGTCTCAAAACAGTTTCCTTTCAAGTGGTCAAGAGGATTCTGTCAAAAAATCAAACTAATATTTGGTTGGACCTATTCAAGAATAGAATCGACTTGAATCAATGCAATTATGCATTGATGCAAAATATCCTTTTTATCAGTGCATTACCAATTGCTCATTTGAAGCAGTTGCGATTTATTGTAATTTACTATTTTTAGAGGATTTGAAAATAAGAATTCTATTCTTTAGATGATGAAGCATGCTTTGACTTTGCTTTGACTATTAGTTAAAATAACAAAAAAATTATACTCTTTCTTGCAATACGCACTAATTTATAACAACAATTTACCAGCCTTCTATTACATAAGTGTCTTGGCTTTCTGTTTTCTGTTTCAAGGAACTACTTACTACTCATCTTGTTAGCACATGTCCCACCTGTCTTTTAAAAATGCTTCTTTATAAAAATGTTGACATCCACACGTACACTAGATGAAGCTCTTCTTTTCAATTCGAAAGAAAGCACTTCATCTTAACGGTCATAACTCATTGGCGCAGCCAGGGGGGTTCTGGGGCCACAGCCACCCCCAGACCACCAAATGTTCGTAACATCCAGCTGACGAAAAATAAAGCTGTGGTAACTGATGAATTGTATGTTCAGACCCCCTCAAACTGAAATTCTGGCTGCGCCACTGCACAACCCTCTTACTTCTCTGGAACAATGCAGAAAGCTGAGATATTTCTATGATTGATGCTTCATGAATTGACTTTCAATATTCCACACTGAGAGAATCTGATTCACTCAAGAGGCTCCTCCATGGCATACTCAAAACATCTTTTTTATCTCTTATTTCGATTCTCACGATGCTCCGTGTATATGCGGAGTTTTCCTTGTCATGAGCATCCAATATAAAAACAAACAATTATAGTTCATGATGCGTGAAGAATGAGAGAAGATAGAATTTTAAACCCGTCTCAAACGCCATGTATCTGAACACACCATCTCTGTTCTAATTAAGCGCTTATCGCTCCGAAATCTGTTCGTGTCACTGAGCGAGAAAACTACATTGTACGTGGAGAAATTCACCTTTTATTTGAGGGAGTTTTTTTGGAATAATTTTCCCTATTATAGCCGACAGCTTTTATTCGCGAGTTTCATACCAGAAAACTTTTGTTATTAACGCATTCTACCTCAAGAAAGCCTTTAACAAAACTTTCCCAAGCCGGGGATTTAAAACAATAATCCCGAAATGAAACAATTCCAGCAAAGTGAAAAAATAAAGGTGAGATCCTTGAGAAATATATTTGGGGCGCAAAATACAAATCAAATGGAGGTAAAGAAATACGTAGCTGGAAGGGACAAAGCGACTCTGAAACTTTGTAGGAAACTTTTCTTTCATCAGCAGTAATGGTTTTCAATTCTTCAGGGCCGAAGGCATGACCCCGAGACCTGAAATGGAAAGACGGAAAGGACTGGCACAGGTGGGGAAACTCGAGGATAAACAGTTACAATTTTAGGACATAACTTTCACAATAATGTCGGAATTTCCATTAGGCTGTTTCATGCCACTTTGTATGCAAATTTTTTGACATTCGTATCAAAGGGGAATAATTTCGTACGAACTGGAAAGTGAATTAGAAATCTTATGGAAATGAATCGTTGAAAATTTTTGGACGATGAATTCTGTATGTAACGAGTGATTAACTTCACGAGACTTTACTCAGTTGCAATCAGGAACTGTTATAATTTTGCTATGTCTCAACCAAGGGTGAGAAAGAAGCGGAAAGGTTTCCTATTATTTTGAAATTTGAGGAGGTTGAAAGCTCAAATAAAATAAATTTTTAAAAGTTTTTTGATATAGTACACTAATTATTAATTTTTACTTTTTCCTTCAATAGTTTATGACTAATAATGATAAAGCTATAAAAATATGCCTGAGATGTTATGCTATCTACTTACTCTCTTGGTGAATTTTTCACATGTGCTGAGATCTCGTGAATTGGTTCTTATTTCACTGATTAGTGTCAACTTTTTGTCTTCATATTCTTATGTTTTTAGTTTCGAGCTTATTAGTTTTGTGGTAACAATTTCAAAACCTACTCAACTGGATAAATGTGATATTCTATACTAAAATTATAATTTAAAAATCACCGAAATTAATCTTCTACGACTCCTGCATTTTGGATTTAGGAAATACGGGGCACATTTTTGTGCTATTGCATCCAAAAGATTATTTATTTATTTTATTTATTGGTTAGCTCAAATTAAAAAAAAACAAATAACTTTGGATGGTCTTGTTCCAAGTCAAATAAAAACTCTTTTGAACCATCTCTTCAAGCGTCACTTAGCAAAATTAGATTATACAGGGTAAACTACCAACACTTAACTGAAATTTAATGGGGTACCAATTAGTCTATCATGTAGAAACACATCTGTGGAATTTCAGAGTAATATATATGTGAAGATTTATATAATTAATTTGTACATCAACCCATTCAGACGCGCGACTGAACACTGACTGAATCGATGAACGAGGAAGAACGAGAAAATACTAAATCCAACTGTCTATGTCCAGGGGCGGCGCTTTCTACACATACCGAAGAGATTTTTGTTAAGTGGCCGTAGTTCACCCGGTATTACAGAAGTTTGTTTGACTGACATTGTAGTAGTGGGCAAAGAAAGGTAATATTGGAAAAGTGTATAGTATCCAAGAGTGAAGTTGTGTCAAAAACCAAGTATCAAAATAATGTAGACATTATTATATCATGTGAGTCTCGAACCACAGCCGACTTAATCTCCCGAGCCATGGTGAAAAAATCGGCAACACCGCATGGAAAGCAATTTGACGTCCTTTTTATTAATTCTTTTATGTGAATTTCTCGGCTTATTCGAAAAACTAGGACAGAAAAGAACGACGATTAATGTGGTTATTTAATTTTTTCATCACAAACTGGAATAGCACTTTATTCAATTTCTTAGATATAGGAAATCTGTCAAGTTTGGTGTTTTCCATGCCCTATAATTCACATTCACTATTTTTTCTGATAACTTCAGAAACCACCTCGGAAACCACATAGAGGATTCCTGATTTTATCATCTATGTGGTTTCTGCACACCAGAAAAAATATTTTGAAAAAATCTCGCGTATTGTGAATTTTAGGGCATGGAAAAACCAAACTTGACAGATTTCCCATATACAGTGTAACCCATTTAAGATAGGTAGACATTCAAAAAGTCCACCAGGACACCAAATTTCATGGATAAATCTCCATTCCCAGGGCCAACTTATCTTATTTTTCGAAGTAAAAAATCTAAAAAAATTACTAGCGAATTTGAAATTGAATTGGTGGGTTGATTAAACGGCATATTTTTCAAATTTCATTCCCTTATAACTTTTTTATTGATTGACGCATTTCAACGTAACTTACATATGAACCATTTGAAAATATCGCGAATCCAGCGGTATAGTCAGATATTTTATAAAAAAATCGCTAGTAATTTTTTTAGATTTTTTACCTTGAAAAATAAGATAAGTTGGCCCTGGAAATGGATATTTATTCATGAAATTTGGTGTCCACCATAGCTTCGACTAAATCATATTCGTCAAAAACTACCATTTAAAAAAAAATGTTCTCATCTCAGTAATCACGGATATCCTTCCGAATCGTTCCCACCAAACTGATGATTATCTCAGGAGCATCAAATACATAAACTTCGGGCCCGACCACGTCGACACCGCTAACTTAGTGCAGGTTACGTCATTTACCTTCGCGGTTAGGTCCTTATCGCATTTATGCTCGAATGCGTCCCGAGCGCAAAGCCAGTTGTTCCATGGAGAAGTTTCCTCATTGCCTGGAGCCCTCAGGTAGAAGAGGCGCGAAGAGCATGAATTAAGAGGAGGGTTTTTGTGATGGAACAATAATGATTTGGCAGCTTTGGTGTCACAGATACCAAATTTTGACTTCATAAATAAAACCGAAATGAGTTACTTTATGGCATAACAGACGGGAAAATCAATAATAAAATGTTGTTGGTAATATACTCAGCCAAAAAATGAGAGGAGTTCCGGGTTCGAATCCTGATTGATTCCAATTTTTTATTTCAGTTCTGTTTTTAATTTTTCTGTTTGAATGTATTCAATTTAAATTTAAATACAAACGTAAACCATTAATTAATGTTTCATAAATAAACATTATTCGTTTACTCATTCTTTTTTTCGTTAGGATTTATCCAGTGACTATTTTCTGAAACTTCGGTGATTTATGTCACCGGAGCAGTCGTCCTTTTTCCTCGGTAACTAGTGATCCGCTTGTCATTTGTCAATTGGAATCATTTTATTGAGTACCAGAATTGAAACTTTAGATCAAAAATCTAATATTTATCTTAAAAAAGGTCTTCGGGCCTGAAAGCATTACATTTAATTGTTTTTTGAAGAAAAAATTATACTTTCAACAAATTTATTTCAAATTGTTGACTAAAGACAAGTAACAATTAAGGGTTCGTATATGTGCAGCCGGTTGCTTGAAAACTCAGACACGCTACTTACCGATCTGAAATGTTCGGCGATATACGGACCATACCCATAGTATACCAGCGTTGATCAAGGATAAAGAGTGGTGGCTAGAGAATAATTGTTTATATCTGATTTAAGTGATTTGTCCGTAATGGAATCGGAACCTTTTCAAAGCAGCGGCTCAGAATATATCGTAGATGAAAAAGTGTCAGAATTTGATGACATCGAAACAAAAGTAGACAGTGAAGGGTTGGCCTGAGGATATGAAATCGCAAAGGTTGAGATTTTGAGTAATTTGGGAACTAAATCCAAAACTTATGAATCTGGTACCTACGGAAATCGGATCAATCAAATTGAAAAAATATGCCAATAAAAATTATGACCTATTGAAAACTGTATTACCTACCTAAATAAACATTTCTTAAGGTACTCGCACACTTGTACATTTTTGTCGCGCAAGTTCGTCTTGCGCTATTCCACAATTGCTCGATCTGTTCAAACAGAAGCAAAATTGCTCTAGAAATTGCGACATAAATGAACTGCGTAACTTAAAAATGGCAAACACACGTTACCTACTTAATTTTGCCATAATATAATAACTAGCCATTAAAAAGTTGTTCTCTATACTGTAAAGAATGTTTTGATGTCTACAAGTACAGTTCTACTGACCTAGCTGAAAACGTGAAAATATGATGCGCAATCGTCGCACAACGGACTATAGGTCGTAATATATCCAGTGATAAGGCACTCAACATGAACGTGTGCGCAATATCACAAGTTCAGCTAGAGTTGTTGAACTGTATAATTTTCTGTTCTATTCTGATAATATATTCTGATGAAAAAAGAAAAGCTGCTACCGCCGTAGCTCTCATATGGCTGCGAAAACGACAAAATAAAAGACGAAAAAGTTAACGTTAATAAAAAAAACAGGTGGATGGATTGAAAACCCTGATTTAAAAACATTGTAATATTTTATTAACCTCAACACATCAAAGTTGCGCTGGAAATAATATTGCGACACATTATTTAACCAACTTATCGGTCTATTTGTAGATTGCGAAATATTATTCCTATTGGCCGTTCACATACTGCTATTTCTCAAGTATACGCAAGTTGAAAAATTGTAGTAAAGTTTTGATTGTTGCGCATTTTTTTAATGTAAGAACGGAACCATTTTTCAGATTGCGCAATACAAAAAGTGTATAAGTGTGCGAGTATACTTTACTCTCACTCTTACCTTATGGCCTATATTGTCTGTATTTGTATCGACTTCTCAAACAAATTATTCATAGCCTTAAAGCTGATAATTTTTCTCAAAGCTAAGAAAATCTCAATATCCAAATAGTTAGTAACTCCCCCTATTTATACCTCTTGGAAACAGCTAATGTATTAAGGTACAAGGTGAGCAGAGATATCCAGTTGCACCGCGGGAATGATAACATAATTACCTCCGCTTCAGGAGCCGCGGCTAAATCAGGAAGACTGTTATGTGTCCCGATTCTCTACCTACGAAAGCCATGCCGCTCGGCTTATCACCGCCTCCGAACAATATAAATCTGGAGTCTCTGACTGTTATCTCCGCTGATAAGCATCTGGAGGTGAAAGGGTTTCGGGAAGGTGGGATTTACGTCGTCTGTCAGACTGAAACGCGAACTCGAGTTAGATAGCGATATACTCGGTTCTAAATCAGTATCAGTAGTTCAGTTGTTGATAATTTTTGTTTTGTTAATGTATAATAAATGCAGTGTGTCCATCTTAACTTTTAATCGGATTGGAATTATCGGATGATTTTTTTTTTGTGGAATGGCAGTTCATAAACTACTTTTGGACAATATAAAAATATCTATCTTTCAAGATGGCATATGGTGGCCCGACGTTTGAAAGACTTTTTTTAATGGCATGGCGTCGAGTGATACCTCATTCAAAACGTCATACAATTCTCTATACGTCCCCAATATTTCAAAAATATCCATCCAAAACAAAATGGCGGTACATAATGGAAGAACTCTCTTGGAGTAACCCCACCCCTGTTAACTTCTGAACGGATTGGAATTCTGTTTTTAGTTTTGTTTTGGTTGGATGGTAGTTTTCATAAGCTTCTTATTGACACCAAAATGTTTTTTTTGCTGTCAAAGTTTACTACCAGTCTCAGGCGAATGCTCATTCATCTGTGCAATTATTCAGTGAGATGTATCCAGGCAATACCTGGATAATATTTCCTCACAAATGAAGCAGCGACTTACAGTGAAAGTCAGTCGCAGCGCCACCCGCGGTGAAACCAATAAGCAATCTCCGTAGCAAAGACACCAGGAAGTGAACAGAGTATCAAATTAATGAAATAGTAAAATCGACAATCTTTAGCCAGGGAAGTAGTTGTTTTCTGTCAGATTTTTGCCTCTATCTAAAAAATTCAATGTGTGTTTGGGAGCTGCACTCCATATATGAGAACAGTATTCCAAGGATTTGTGCCTAATAAATCATAATCAATTGACGGGATATGAAATACTTCTTGGCAAGAAAAAGAAAACCAAGTTTTTGAGACGCACTTTTGGCAATAGACCTCACATCAGTCCCATGACAGGGTATTGCTGTTGGTAATACCAAGCATTGAAATGAAAGATTTCGTTGGTATGGATACTCCCGACATAGACACGTTGGGCACTATTAGATCGGCCTTTCTAGAGAAGAGACATGCTTGGGTTTTATTCTCATTGAATTTTACCAAGTTGTTGGATCCCCATTCTAGAATTTCTGATAAGTATGTATTTATTTCATTCACGGTTCTTCCCCGTTCATTTCTGCTGGCTGATATCGAAGCTTTGGAAGAGGAAGCAGTATGAAGGATACTATCATCCGCAAAGCTGTGCACCGGTCATGAGGTAGCCTCCAACAAATCATTGTGTTGGTATAGATCCCTGGCGAACACCAGCATTCATTGGTAGAGTATCAGATGATACTCCATCGACCACTACGTGGAGTCATCGGTTTGGGAGAAAGCTATATGATGGAAGTTTGGGAAGAAGTCTCTGGTTCCAAACCCAATCAATTGACTTGGAGTTGCCTAATGCAACGGAGAAGTTTTACCATATTCGTCGATAGATTGCTGCCAAATATGTGAGACATAAGCAAGCACGTCACCAGTTGATCTCTGGTGTCGGAAACCATATTGCCGATCATTGATAATTCCAGAACGTTCTTATTTCATGAGCTCGATGTTGATGGCTATTTCCAGGACCTTCGAGGTGAGAGGTAGCAGTGCGATAGGTCTGTAGTTGCTGGGTTGAGGTCAGATTTGTTGGTGTCAAGACCTAACAATATGAGACTGATGGTTCGTTGGAGGAAGTTAATCTCAGGCATATGACTGTGATGGGAATGGTGTTTTGAGGTTGTTTTCCCAATGTTGGCAAAGATATTGGCTTTTTCCGGAGCCTTTGTTGCTAGTGTTCTATTACACCTGTTTATGTGAGGAGATGAGCTGAAAGTTAAAAATGTCATTGATCGTTCCTCCGATACTAACTCGACGAGCTCTGTCTTCCTACCTCTTAGTCGTAAGGCTAATGACTTAATACCTGATAATAACGATACTGCTTAATATTTACGTTGTTATTAAATATGACAATTATAAAGTAAACCTATTTTCATTGGGATCAGTATGCGTTCAGGAAAAAAGTACTGTTTACTAGCTGACGCTTCGAATTTGAATAATTTCGTCCTCGGCTCAGAAGTAGTTCTTTCCGAGTTTGAGTTTTGAACATAAAGCACGATCATAATTCGAACTGGTCTTCCAACAGCAATATCATCCATTCTTTCAGGCCCCTACTTGACTACTTTCAGCTGTCGCCTATGGAAGATTGGATTCTTGTTTCTCGATCAAAACTAGATCAGTATTACCATTCGAGATAGTATTTAGGTTCTTGTTTTGGATCTGGGGTTGATTCACACAACAAGGTCAGCAATAATATAATTAAAGCACCTGCAAATCTGATCCTAGAAGCTCTTTAGTTATGACTCTCAGAAGTACTATATAAACTGTTAATGTCAAGGTAGGAGGAACTCCCTAATCTAGCCGACTGCCTTTATAAGCTTTATGCAATCATTGTTCACTATGTTACTGCATTTGATCAAGGATGGGTAAATAGAATGTCTTCTTCTGTCTTGGACTTCTCAGAATTTCTGGAGGCACCCTACACTCTTTTTCCGAAAATCAGATAGATTTCGACGGACATCTTTAGAAATTTCCATCCAGTTGATTCCAACTCTTCATATGATGTGGTGTTGCAGGTTTTTCCGTTTTTTTTTAAAGCTGCAAACATCGAATGTCCCACTGAATCCATTCAAATTGCGTCGTAGCGCTGACTGATAATTGTCCATATTCTTACAGTGTTATATGTGTGGTGGATATTTGAATAAAGACCCTATTATTTTTTCAATGTCAATGGCAATGAATATAGTCAACTATTCGGTCCTTTTGTTTCTAATAAAGCACGTCTAGCCTACAAAGATATTTATAAAGCTATTATATACTCGTTTTTGAAAATAAATAACTAGGTGAGTGAGACAACCTGAAATTAAATGGGTGTAAATTTCAAAAGGAATGTATAATGATCCGTATATCAAAACTAATGAGGCAGCAGCAGAATTTATTTTCACGGTACAGCCTACCACCCAGGAACAAACGGTATATCACAAGAAAGTTTGTTGGAGACACATCACTGCCTCCGATGACGAAAAAATCGAGGAAACGGAAATTATGTTCCAATATTTCATCTGTAAGATTTAAAAGAAAAAAGTAATTTTAACGGTTTCTCACAGAATTTTTTTCAATAATGTTTATATTATGTTTTTTCATCAAGTTACATCTAGCTGTAGATTCGAAAATATTTACGCCCACGAGCGCTGTAGCCGTATGACGGCGTACCTAGTAAAAAAGCACAATTATATTCAGTCAACAACTGACCCGAGCGTACAGCCTATCCTTTTTCTTCCGAATGCCTTCTCATGTTATTCCTTGGGCATGGATTAGGAATTTAACATTGACAGGTAGGTTTGAGAACTTAATAAATGAAAAATAAATAAATAGGTTTTTATTTCAAAGTCAACATCTACATTTCATAAGTCATGACATGACACAAACACTACATATACTCCATTCTTCTTAACCCAGGGTGGTCAGGCAAGGATAAGGATAAGCGGACGCGATCAGGAGAGCAGAAGAACGCCCTGCCAGGTCGAGCCTAGAGCCTCCGAGAGAGGGCACCGTTACCCGGCCGCGCTGATGGTAACGCAAAGCCGGACATTTCATAACGTTACGGTACTGTTCGTTGAGACACACGCCTCCTGCAAAGCTAATGCGTGTGGTAGATAGCATTTAGTGTAGGCAATGCTTGCAGTTAGTTTGTGAGGCTGGTTGTTTCGATGATAACCCCGGAAATGGCTGAGGCAAAAAACCGGGTCAAGGTACTTCGCTTTCGACTTGGTTCCCTACGGAGCCGGTTCCTCCCTTCGCTCCTGGAAGATATCCAGCGCTTGGTAAATGAGCCCGCCGTGTTTGCGAGGCTCATATCGTACACCCTGAGCTTGGCAATGTCCTTGGTAAGAGGACTTTTATGGATGTGGTATTTATAGAACTTGTAAGACAAGTTTCGTATATACCTATGTCGGAACTGAGTCGACGCCTGCAAGCTCCCTCAGAGTTTCCAATCGAAGGTATCTCCTACTGTTAGTATTAACACGGAGTACTTTGTTTTGCATCCTGTCCAACCTCAATAGATGAGTCATTTTCAGGCTACAAAACACTGGACAAGCGTATGTCATCGCAGATCTGATTATTTGTTTATAAATAAGAGCTTTGTTGTTCTGGCTCAGTTTCGAGCCTCTAGCTATCACAGGGTAGGTACGCTTTAGCGCAGCTCCAGTCCATTTGTCCAGCTGTACTCCCATCAGGTACCTCGCAGTGTTCACGTTCTCAACAGCTTCGCCATTGATCATCAACTTCCTGTATAGTTTGGTTTTACTGTGTGTTGATTGATGTTTGCACCACTATTATGATAGAAATACATATATATGTATATAGGGGATATAGCTCAGTGGTAGAGCATTCGACTGCAGATCGAGAGGTCCCCGGTTCAAACCCGGGTGTCCCCTAACTTTTTTTTATTATGTCCACGTTTTATTTTTGTTCTAGAAGGGGATACGAGTTGACTTAACGAAATGTTTTTGCAACATCGATAAATTAAGTCAATGTTATGAACTACTGGAAAACAATAACGTTACAGCATATGGGAAAAATTTGTATTATCAGAGTTACAAAAATACGGTATAGGGGATCGTTTCTGCACATTGGAAAACCTAATAGTCGATTTTGACATACGTCACGTGAACCAATATGGCAGCAAATTGGATAGGATTTGGCCAAATTGGGGTTATTTGTGAAGATATAAAAAAAAAGTTATTTGAGAAATTTGTTTATTATTTCATTTGAGGACCACATGCGGAATTTGAAATATCTGTTTGAAAAAATTGAAAATAGAATTTTTTTTTATTTATTGTTTAAAAAAACGCTACTTTTTCATTATGATTCTTGCTGTTGCAATGGTTCATATCTTTCAAATTCGCCTGATTTTTCCATACCTTTTAATATTTGAAGTTTTGTGGAAAAAGAAGGGAAACAATATGTATTCCAACGTGGAATACTTGAGATTTTCTACTTTAGCTACCTCATTATTATTGTTTTCTTTCTTTTTCCACAAAACTTGTTTGCGGTCGAGAGAAGTGTTTCATGTGGACTCTTTTTAAAAATGTATGAAAAAATCAGACGAATTTGGAATATACGAACCATTGCAGCAGCAAGAGCCATAGTGAAAAATAACTTTTGAAATTTTGCACTACCTACCATCTGGGAACAAACCGAAAAAGTTCCATTTTAATAATTTCATAAGTTTATAATGACCCGTAAAATTCAGTTGAGACCAAAAAAAAGCAGCATTTTTTTAATCAATAACAAAATATTTACAAAAATATGTATTTTAGGGTAAAACATAGTGATGCATCGCATCAAGCATTTCATCAAGCCTCGCCTCAAGCATCGACTCAAGCCAGGCATCAGATGGCACATAGTGAGGCATCTATTGAAGCAGTTTTCAGTTTTAATGAATCCACAGTCGTAATAAGTTGCTGAAAATAGGAAGTTGCTGTTTTATATAGTTAAAATATGTCTTCTCCAAGAGATTGTTATATACAGTATCGGAAAGTTTTCATCTTGGGTATGGTGGTTTCATGACAGCGTAAAGAATAGCTTGTTTTATGTTCAGAGAGCATTACAATTTCTCCTCGACTCACTCGAGAAAGGGATATCAACGTGCGCTGTGTGCGGTGTGTCGCATTTCCACGTGGTCCGTTAATGCGTAGGGTGGGGTAACAGGAGAAGCGTACAGTAGTGCGTTTGTTCAGGTAATTGTGTACCGCTAGCTTGAGATCTCATCTCCCAAGAGAGGATTTCACTTTTGAATTTTTTCGAAAGATATATGGAGCTTCGCCCTGTTTTTATGAACTGTTTTTGTAACAGTTCTTCTATTGCAGCAACAGCTATTCTTTTGGGATTTCTAGGATGGTCTCTTGCTCAATTGATGACTTTCCTGGTTCCTGTCTGCCTCATCGTTTCCATGTACACCCGAGTGTCTTGGGACCCATATAGACTGCCTTTTCTTCGTTTTCCCAGGTTTTTCAAGGCATTTCTACAATCGAACACCAGCTTGGATGTGATCTTGTGTGATTCCAGTGCCAGTACTGTTGCTTTACTGTCCGAGCAAATTGCAATTAGTCTTCGACATCTATTGTCGACATTTTGTTAGAATTGATATCATCCGAAAACCAAACCTCACAAAATGTCAATGCGAATCTCTTTTTCTTTCGGATTTAAAAGATACATCCAAGAGAAACTGGTTGTGTACCCTGTATAGTATTCATTGGTCACATGTTACAATATAATTAGACTTTTTTCTGCTCGGTATACGGCAACGCATGCGACCTAGTGAATGTGGCACCGAAAAATCTACCTATTTCCCAAAGTGAATGGTTAGGTATGCACTTTATATATGTCACCACTCGAACAATTTCAGCTGAAAAGAATAAAAGAGGATAAATTAAGGAAGGGGAGAAGAAGAATTCACTCGATGGCTGAAATGATAATAAAACCTACCCTTTCAAGTTTTTATATCTGTCCTTTTGGCTTACGGCATTTGCTTTTAACAACCGGTGAAACTAATGGATTCCACCGTTTACCCTACCTTGTTTCAGCCGGTTACTGTACCAATATTATCAAATGATCCGAAAGGAATTGATGATAAAAATAATAATCAATTTCACTTGTGGACAAATATTCCCAAAGACATACTATTTTGACAGGAATTCAGTTCGAAAATGTTCATGCTATAATATGCACATCTTCAGGGATAATAAGTACCCTTGAAGTAGATTATGTCGGTTTCTACAGATATATCATCATTCAATGATATGGCCCTAAGTTCGTGGATCCAGATTTTGGAGTCATTAAAGCATCTCTCGTCGAAAGAATATCGAAACTACCGTATATTAAACACATCATTTTATGAATGAAAGGACACTAGAGACAATGAAGCAGCTATCCGTTAGCTCGAAGGTGATGGAAATAGTCATCACTAGGCACAGAGATACCTTGCCAAGCTTCAATATGATGGCTTGCCACTCCAGTTGTTTTCCTTGATATCCAGCTTTCTCTCAGGTATATCTATCGACGTGGTGGTTCATGGAATTTTATCCGAAACTACGCGGGAATGCTGGTATTCCACGGGGATCCATTCTAGCACCAACACTGTTCCTTCTCCACATAAATCTCCTTATGAGAGCTACATCATGTCCAGTGCCCATATTTGCGAATTCTACCCTCCATACAGCTTTCTCTTCCAAAGCTTCGATCTCAGAACTTGAAATCGGAAAAGAACGGGAAACGTGAACGATTTCAATTTGGACTTGGTGGATTTTAATGCGGATAAAACTCAAGCATTCTATTCTCTAGAAAGGCCTATCTCGCATAATCTAGCGTATTATGTAAGGAGTATCGATACCAATTAAATCTTCAATTTCAATCACCATTAGCAGTATCTTTTCATGGGGAAACCATGTGGGGTCTATTGCCAGTGCTTCTCCAAAACTTGGTTTTCAGGTTTGTGCCCATAGCTATTTCACTTCCCATAAACTAATTATTATTTATAAAACAATCCGATCTGTTCTGGAACCATTCCCATATATGCACTGCAGCTCCTAAACAAACACTGAAACGTAAAAAATTGAGCCATTCGTCTCGTCGTTGATGTCTCGCTTACAAGCTTACTCACTTTCCTGGAACACCTCAGAAAAGTTGGCGATGTGTCTCTGTTTTATAGATACTTTCTTCTGAAATAAAACTTTGCGCAATGCCATCGGCACTGAAGAGGAAGTTCTCACATTATTCATTTATCATCTCTTTAGTGACATGTCGAACATCTCTCTGCCAGGGCTCGTTCTTCCAACGAACGACAAAGCTATGGAACTCACTGCCTCGGCAGGTGTTCCCTACTTTCTCTCGGCTCTCACCAACATTACAGCATAATCCTTTTAGTGGGAACCAAATCATAAAAAAATATTTTACAGTAGGCATGCATGAGTTTACTCATAACAAATCTTTAATATGAAGTTGTCACGTATATTCAGATCAGATTGTTCGAGTAGCGGCTGGCGCCACCTAGGGAAGAATAGCGGTGGCGCGAGTGATCGCTGGCATCACCTATGAACGAGGAGTACTTAAGGCCTAGCAAAAAGTAGAGAATTGTAGAATCGTCCAGAAGGTTTATTTCCAAATATAAGAGGCCGTGCGTGTCGCTGAAGAGGAAGTATCGGAAGATTTGAGTAGTATGTCACAGATGAGATATATCAAAATCTCGAATATGTTTTGACCTGAGGTCTGTTATAGTTGCTATAAGTAGGATTTTTTATTCTTTTGTGATAGGTAGTCGTCTGGCTATTACAAAACTGTAGAAAAATTGATTATTAAAAAAATGACATTCCTTAAGGACACGGTACATATTTTGTTATATTAATTGGATTCATCGGTTTTGATACATGTGATGATGCCAAAAGCGATGCACGAAGGATGCTATGTTATGAAATACATTTTGAGATATGGCTTTTGGAATAAAGACCTTGGCGTCATTGAGTTCCCTATTTCTGTCACTACTTGTCAAATATAATAAAGTCGATCAAAAATCATATTCATACTTGCACCAAGTTTCGAACTTTCATTTCATATTTTGAAAATGAATTCAAGAAATTTCGAAACTTTTTCCGACCTCCTTCCTGGTCCAACTCAGGTGCATAACAAGGCGATAAATAACTGTTAGCACGTGAAGCGAAATTCAAAACACATTTTTAGAAACCATAATATGTATTCGCACAACAAGATAAAAATGTCGTTCATGTCCTATTTAAAAGCAATGCAAAATAAATTAAATTAATTAATATATGTTAAGGAAGACATTTATTTTATACCTTGACGTACCGAGTCCAGTGGCAGTCGGTTCTAATTTTCGTAACAAATTGGGAAAAAATCGCTTACTGATACAATTCATCTATTAGCGAAATAAAAGTGTGGTGAAATCATGAATCAGTTTACTATTCCCATTAAGAGGCCATGACAGCAATCATATTTTTTTGGTAAAAGATTCAATAATTGAAATTATTGATATTGTAAGAGCTTGTATTAACGCGGTGGAAGAGTTAAGCGAAGGGTCGCAGGTTCAATTCCCAGTCGGTACGAAGTTTTTTCATTTCAGATGTAAAGGTCTGAATGATCGAATTTCGTAGCCGGCTTCTCCACGATTCACTGTTGCGTTAAAAATTAAAAGCAAACAATACCTATGATGAAACGAGTATCGCTTCAGATTTAGTTTTTTCGAAAATTTCGTTGGTACAAATGATTCAATTTGTTTGTAGGTATGCGGGAAATTAACTGATTCCCGCATTCTTACGGAAATTATAGAACCAGAAGAGTTTTTTTTATAAAATCTTAGTTTTTACGCAAAACCAAAACTACAATTAAGAGCTATCTATCCCATTGGCGCTCCCAGCTAAGCAGTTTTGTTACGGACAGTTGCTTCGTTACCTCCTATATCGCTCTTGAAAAATATATCCGCACACACCTAAAATGACGCGCTGGTGATGCCTTTCAACAGTGGTGCTCCTGAAGTGGCGTACGGAGTTAGTAACACAGCCTACCGAGAACACATAGTGGCTAATGATCATAGCAATGCACAACACAATTGTTGTTATTATTTTTCCTGCTAGGTACATGTATTGCGATTGTCTGAACTGATTTTGCTCAATGTCAGTGCCAATAAAAAATGAACGTTTGCTTCGTTAATAATAATAATATAATAATAATAATGTTTATTTTCAAAATCTACAAATATAACAAATATATAAAATTTAACATTGAACGTTGAAAGTAAACAAGAAATCACTGAAGCTTGAATAGCTTGTGCGTGATATACAATTAAATAAAAGACATAAAATGACAAAAACAGTTACAAATTGTGCATAATTACAAAATTATTCATCTATAAACATTTGCAATCAATCGGAAGAATGTCCCACAGGAACACAGGGTTGTACGTGGGCGCTTCTTTTCTCTTGTTTACGCATGTGATTTCAGGTGTAGTTATTTAAGATTCAAATAATTTTTGGTTGATGATACTATATGTATGAGGATTCTTTCTGTATTATAAATATATTTCTTAAGATGTTTTTTGAATAAGGATGTGGAATTAATATTTCTAAATGCGTTTTTTTGCTCCTCGGGTAACTGATTATAGATTCTTGTAGCAAGGTAGTGGTGATTTCGATGACCAACATGTTTTTTCGCTGTTTCAGTTTTTGCATATGGTTGTTTTTTTTTGTCATTGAAAGTTTTGATCGATCATATGAAGGATGTGTTTGTTTCTGTATAGGTAAATTAGGATGTGTTGATAAAATATCTGTTTTATGTCGAGTACTCTGGTCTCTCTGTATAGGATGTCCGTTGGATACGTGCGCTCTTTCCTGAAAATAATTTTTAAAGAGTATTTTTGAAGGATGTCTAATTTGTGCATATAAATGTCGAGAGCTTCTCCCCAAGCTAACATTCCATATTGAATTCTGAATTCTATTAATGCGTAATATAGAATTTTCATTTGATGTGTGTCAATAATATTCTGTATAAATTTGATTCTATATAGCTTAGTTCTTAGGGTATTAACAACATTTTGTATGTGTTTGTTCCATCTAAGATGTTGGTAATAGTAGTAAGGGATATTTTCATTTTTAAATAAAAAAATCGAAGTATTGGATACCATTCGAATTTAAAGATTCTTTTTATTCTTGATAGCGAAGTGGTCCAGGTGTAAAGAGCTTTTGTTCTCACCCAAGCGGCACAGGTTCGATCCCCACCGCCATCACGGAGCTAAAGTGGTTCGGAATCCAGTCTTCAAGCTGTAGGTCCCGAGTCTCCCTTGCTCGGACAAGCTCTGCTTGAGATTCGTAATAACAAAATAAATTTTAACAAATAACAAATTTTAACAAAAATAAATATTTTACTGTCAATGGTTTTGATGAATAAACTCTTATTCCCTTCTGGAACTGTACGAACCCGCTCATGCCGTGAGTAGTTAATTTCTGAATGATATTTTTAACTTGTGCCGTGTCTGAAAATACCGCATGTGATGTTTACCTGTGCGCCACATTAATCGTGTGTCAGAAGGCTTTTAGTTGCTTCGAGATGAAGTGGGCGAATGTTTGGAAAATTAGCTTGATGAAACTCAAACTGGAAATGTATGTGCGCATTGTTGCGTATGAGGCGCCGTTTGATTCAGAAATAGTATTCCTTAAATAAAGGATTTTCAGCAACTGCAAAATTTCAGTTGCAAGAGAATGTCTTTGGTATTTGTCCAATCTTTCTAATATATTTATTATATATATATAAATATATATATATATATATATAGGTATAGGTATATATAGGTATGGAACTAGTAAATAGTGGGGCTTTGCAGCAAAATCAAAGAGTACTACTTTAAAGTTTGTCCAAGCTTTCGGAAATTTAATAAACCATTTCCATCATCAGGGATAATCTTTGTTGAGATTGTGAGACGCGATGTTATTCAACAATAAGTGACACATTGTGCAAGATGAAAGTTGATATAAAACATGTAAAATTGGAAGGATGTCTTAAAATTTTTTATAAAATACGTTACATTTAAAATTGTTAAAATTACTTTTATTTTGACCACACCAGGCCAAATCAATGCTCTTGGTTAGTATGTCTGTCTTCTCCTAACCTTCTAGTAAAAAGAGAGATAAAATTGTCATTGTTACTGATAAAAATAATTATAAACCTTGGACTGAATATCCGTTCAATTTATGAAAGAACTAATTTGTTCAAAACGTTATTGAGAGGGCATAAGCGCGATCACATTTGGGACGTTTTTTGGGGTAAAAGAGTCGATAACTTAAACACGGTTCGTCGTATCGATTTCGAACAAGAACATACTTCTAGAGGATGTTTGATTCTATGTACCTATCTATGTCTGCGGCAGCACCTCACCATGCTTTCCATAGATAGTCGAGGTAGCTGCAGTGGTATTTCTCTCGCATTGAAATTTGAATTTAGTATCAAAAGAAAGATGAAACGTTGGTCTACGTACGTGCTGTAATGTTTTTTTGAAATTATTTGTTCATCTACCCAAAAAATTGGTTCATCTACCCAAAAAATTGCTTCAAAGTAACTGCATTTTTGAGAAAATAAATTGATTGAAAATTTAATTTCCATTACAGCACGTACGTAGAAACAAACGTCCTAAATAGAAGCCTGTTTTCGTTAAAATAAATCAGTTCTCGATTACCAAAGTATTTCGCGCACGAGATGCAAATACAATTTTTTCTATAAACGTCAAAAAAAGTAGGTAATATAAAATTTTGTCACAATTTGAAATGTAAAAGCCTTAATTATTGTTGAACATTCAGAAATAAATGATTTCTTGGATTTTCGCTTGATAGAGTGAGGACCATCATAAAGTTAGAAATAAATAATTTCTTGGATTTTTGCTCACTTGTTAGGGGTTAAAAATGAAGTTTTCAACACTAAAAACACAAGACCTTTTTTTATCGGATAAATGTCTTCCTTCAACGAAGTAATTTCACGAGAAAAACTGACTGCAGGTCGAGCAATTTTGTCTAATGTCAATTTTTCGATAAAATTACTGATGAAAAAATTTTGAGTTGGAAAAAATTTATCCTATAAAAGAAAAGTTCGAGTGTTTTTTGGCAAGATAAATCAACGACTGTACATAAATACACCACAATAATTTTTACCTTTATTTACCAACAGTTATTTGAAGGATCAGTTTTAACAACACAATTATATTAATAATGCTTTTTGTAATTTGTTCACATGGAACTTTCCCAAAACGATGTATGTGTAAACAATACATATTTTAATGGGTTTCTTTCTACAGGAGTTGATTTATCTAATATATAAGTAATATAAAAAAAAATTA
Source organism: Chrysolina haemoptera (assembly GCA_958298965.1). Classification (NCBI taxonomy): domain Eukaryota; kingdom Metazoa; phylum Arthropoda; class Insecta; order Coleoptera; family Chrysomelidae; genus Chrysolina; species Chrysolina haemoptera. The sequence continues at coordinate 12,321,643 of OY282602.1, read as the reverse complement.
TCAGGAATTGTTCAAAAGCTTTCTAATGCTGAAATATTTTGTCAAAAATGGTCGACATTTGTCTCCAACAACGATAATCCTTGTTAACATTCTGAAAATAGTATATATTTATGGTTTTCAGATGAGTTAGAAATTGCCGAATCAGTTGTTGAAAGGTGATAAAATGTTTTTGAGTTTCAAATTTAATTTAAAGGGAGCGCAATGTTATAAATAACTATAAAACTTTCGATGAAAAAGTACTCGCGCCTGATGGAAACTACAATTCATTTTTGCGAAAACGTCATACCATTTGCAAATACCATCGAGGTGGGACGCAGGATATCAAAAATAAACAGGTACACTAAAACGCTCAGCGCTAATAAATTTTGGTTCGTAAACACGCCAACATAAATCTAGGAACTGTGAGTTATTTCTTCTTTTCCTAATGGATTCACAAATAAATTTAGAATTTTTGTAAGAAATGTATTCGGTATGTCGTAACTCTTAACTCATCAGGTTAACGATTGTTTTACGCCTCTATCTTTGAGGTTGTGCAGCGTCTTTTTTCTTGAAGATTATCGAATCTTTGTTTTTGGGTTATCCATACAAACTCTGTCATTTATTAACATGATGAATGTTGTTAAAGTTAAATTACATACATAAATATGGATTTTTTTTTATTTGCTTGTACGAGAATAATAATAATAATTCATTGCAGAAAAATTCACCGAAGATTTTGTATTATACTTAAAAGACCTTGCATTCAATAGAAATATTATAGTTTATTTATTTCTTATTATTTCACTTGTTGGTCAAATGAACAGAAAAATATACATAACGTGTCATTGCAATAAACAAACTCCTAAAGAAGCCTTGAAAGGTTGTATATAAGCATGTAAATGAAATGAACGGGAAAGAACCGTGAATGAAAAAAATACGGACTTAGCAAAAATTCCAGAATGGGGATCCAACAACTTGGTGGAACTCAATGCGAATAAAACCCAAGCATGTCTTCTCTCTAGAAAGGCCGATCTCACAGTGGCCAGTGTAACCATGACAAGAGTATCCATACCAATGAAATATTCCATATCAATGCTCGGTATTACCATCAGCAGTACCCTTCCATGGGAGAACCATCTGAGGTCATTTGCCATGCCTTTGCGGTCCCATCGAGACTGACCCGTCGAGCTCAGTCCTCACATCCATATGCCGTAAGTTTGGAGACATGCCGAACATCTGTTTCCCAGGACTTGTGTCTCCACCGAACGGCAAAGCTTTGGAACTCGCTCCCTCGAGAGGTGTTCCCTGAGGCATACAGCCTTCAGAAATTCAAGAGGAACGCCAATTCCTACCTGCTAGGGTCTCACGATGATCTCCTAACAATACTGGATTTTCCCTTTCGTGAGAACCAGAACTTAAAAAACGCACCTTACATTTATTATTTTTCCTACTTGAAACAACAGTTAACGGGTAAATATAGATAAAATACATTACTAATTTCTACACTTATAAAAAGACATAATTAATATTTGAAATAGTGGTAAAATACAAAATCCAAAAACTTAAATTTACACTTGCTGGATGAGCTTCAATCGAGAGGAACATTAATTATTTCGTGTGTTTTTATTAGTTCAGTTTGAAATATGCATGATTTGAAATATTTTTAACATTTTTAGGCTATTTACTTTTTTTTCTGAAGTTCTTTCTTATGAGTTTTATATAGCTCTTGTTGAGGTAAAAATATATGTTCTTAGATAAGTCACTCCAGTACGTTCTAAAACCATTTATAGACTCTGTTAATTCCATGGCGATCTCGAATTTTCTAGTACTTTCTTGAAGCTTTCAGAACATGGTGTGTTTCATTAAGCTCCTGGTTGAGTCCTAAACAAGAAACAATTCGATTCGACATACGCTATGTCACAGATGTTAACTGCTAAACGAGTCTTATAGTCTACCAAATATAAAGAATCTAGTTCACAGGTGATGAACTGTTTTCAAGCAAAATGCATCAAGAAATTTTCCTTGCCTGAAAAATAGATACATCAGTAAGTAGGAGGATACAAACAAAGGAAAAATAAATAATTTGGAAACTGTGCCCTCTGATGCTATCTAATCGTCGTAAATTTGGGTTGAGTGAGGAGAGCTAGACTTACTACTAGGCTTAGAAAAAACATCTTCATGTGGGTATATGTAAACTAGTTTGATGTCAATAAATAGACTGAGAATTATTGAATAATATACTCTTTTTATTTTATGCGATTATCTAGCATTCTGAAGTTGTTTTATGCAATACTGTTATTTGGGATTTATTATCATGGTAATCATGATGAAAAAGTATCAATTCCCTTACAGGGACTTTTCGTTAAAATGTATCACAGCAGCAGCCTTCATAATAAAAAGCACTGAGTAAATAAAAATCACATAAATTAAAGTTAACTCAAATATGTGTAAATTTCACACATCAAAAGCTTTTTGAAGGATCAAAACTTTGAAGCTGGTGAGAAAATTGGTTAAATTTTTTTGGTGATATATTTTTTTAAGGATGACGGCGATACTGGCGAATAAAAATTGTTATAAAAGGGATTATTATTGTCACATACTGCATACTGCTGACAACAGCTATTCCTGTTTTTCCTCGAAAGGAAAATCTACAATCTTCCTTATCCTTTGTGGCAGGCAGAGCCATCTAGTTGCCTTCAAATGAGGACTATATTCTCTCTGCTGGTGATGACGAAAATCAAAAACAGTTCCTCGGAAGTAACGAGCTTTTTTTAATAAAATAGTGCCAAACGTGATAAGATTGTAAAGGAAACATACAGGGTGTCCCACGACGTTTTTTAATAAAATATGGATGATAATTATAAATTTGACCTTTTTTAATCGTCACTAAAAATATAAGACCGCCCAAATATACAGGGTGACCATAAACTCAAATGATTTGGAAATTGCTCGTTTCAGACGTCGTGGGACAGAGGATATTGAGGTACCTGTAGTTTTTAAATTAATCTTTTTAGATCACAAGTTTGTTAGTCCATTGGATTGGTTTTATCGGGATGAACATAGGAATGCCGTTTTCCCATTAATATTTTTGAATCTGATGTCACGTGACCGAAAACAAAGGATCATTGGGCAACACAATATCAGAAAAAGCTGCTCCAATTGCTCCAATACACCCTGTATAATTTAACGTATAAAAAGGCCTAGGTAAGAAAATTGTTTGCTTGGAAAATATCAAATAAACTGAATGATAAGATATATAAGAAATTTACAATTCACAAGTTTCCACGAATGTGAATACAATGTGTACTCTCAACGACTTATTCCTGGAAATTATATTCTCCTGATTTCCTGGAGAATTATGTTTTTTCTTGCACTGGCATGTCATTAGCTCCTTTGATAAATGTGGATTATTAGTCGTCCTTGAAATGAATTCACGCTGAGTTGAATCAGGTAATTTTCCCTGCATTTTAATTTTGTTTATTCAGCGGTATGGCAAGTTATATATTGCCAGCTTTTCTTCGTTCACCTGATTCATTTTTGTTTATTTCATGATTGATGTCTCATTTTGCCTTGATTAATTTGCTCAAAAGTGGGATAAGTTACGAACAAGTAGAAAAAAATCAGATAATGAGTTACATGAGTGTCGTTCATCATTCGGTTCAAGAATGAGGATAGATTTTGGTTTGTCATTACAGCAAATCTTTTGATTATACCCAAATTTTCTCACAAAGTTTACTTTTTGTCAACGATCCATTCAACATTTATTTTTTCTTTGATATTGGATTTTCGGAATTACATGTATAGCTTTTTCGGTTTCGTCTGAAATTCATTTGTCTATTCCAAGAAATAGTAATTTTTTCAAGCTTAAAAAAATTACGATAGTTTCAAAAATCGATTTTGTGTTTCAATTTTGGGTAAGTGTATTATGGTCAGTTTCAAAGACGAGGATAAAAATGTCTGACTATGGTTCGAATCTGCCAAGCGATATTCACTCCTCTTTATTTTTGATATTTGATTTTTTTTCTTATTGATGATGTAACTTTTTCTACGACCACATAGAAATATGCCCATTTTATGAGCTTTATCGAACAAGGAAGTAGGTCCCTTGTAGACACTTTTTTCATTTCTATTTCGCGAACTGTACTGTAATGATCATTTCAGTACAGGATATTTCATTTCCCACGACTTTCGTGTACTACTAAACTGTCATTATAGGTATTAACGAATTTTATGATCATAAATAATATAAGGATCGGATCAAGTTTGTTTAACGCCTGTCTAATAATTTGACATTTTACATCAGTATTTACAAAATTCGTTTTTCTGAAATCGCTCAAGAATATCGTACGGTCCTGGATTTTTTTTTGCCGGCGTCTCAACAATAAACATTGTTTGTCAAGGAAACGATTTCATAGTCAATAAGATGACATCAATCAAAAACTGTTATGCATTTATAAAAAATTCATAATTTATGATAAGGTTGATTGCGATTTCAGAAAAAATAGTATATTTATCTCACTTTTTACTTTGTTCTTGTCAATACAGATTGTTTCTTGGGAAATAAATATTATTAATCATTCCCAAACTTAAATGCGACAATTTACATTTTCGTCCGGGAATGTAATGCTTTTCTACAAGATACAAAATGTACTATTGAAAAAAATAAGTAATCGAAAATGAGAAGTGATAGTGAGGATGATTTGACATTGACACCGCTAATTTCAATATAGATTGATGACAATCGAATTATACAGGGTGGGGCACCGAAAACGAAACAGATCGAATATCTTCAAAACGCATGTGTTATGAAAAAAAGGGAAAAAATCGTCGATTTTTAAGGGGGACATCTTCCTAACATAACTTCAACTGTCATACCTCTCCCCCCTCCCCTTGGTCACTATCACCCAAACAATTTGAATAAAGAAAAGGTCATTAAGAAGGTAATTCCATAAGGAATTCATGTCAATTTTCGCTACCCAACTTCATATTCAGCGCCCTCTTGCGGAAAAAACAACTGTTCCGTATTCCAAATTATGATACTTCATTTGCAAGCTAATTTAACTTAAATTCGGTGACAATGAATTATGGAATTCCTCTAAGACAAAAAACAAAATGGCGGCTTCAGAATAATTTCAAATCTGAGTATCATTGCATTTATTTTGACTTGTTCATGGCCCTCTTTATATTATGCCATGCAGTTGTTGTGGTGCATCAGTATTCAAGGGAAACTATGAGTGTGCTATATAGCTGAATTCAGAATTTGAAGCAGAATCGCGAGAGGCATTAAAATATCCGGGGTTCCATTAAAAAAAGTTGGCGTCGGTGTCGCGGCGCCCAACGGATGAGGCCCATTGATAAATCTCTACGTAAAGAAGAGGACCCTTTAACATCGAAAACATCTGCTTTCACAAAATATAGATGTCCTCTTTATTTTCCAGATATTTGCCTACGGAGATTTATATGGGACACCCTGTATATGATTTGAGTTTTATTTTGTAAACTGTGAGTATCAGTGGATACTGTTTTGGGTTTATACCTGTATGTATCCCAAATCTGAATAAATAAATAAATACTCGACTCATTTGGTGAAGCTAATGATGCAAATGTATCAGAATATTTTATAAATCAATAGCAGGTTCAGAGGATAATATCGAACATGTAAATAAGTGGCTTCGAAAACCCTTACACTTAGACATATTCATTTCTTTATTCAATAGCCAAACATGATGAGCAATCACTTTATTTTTTAGATAAGAATGAAGGTCCACTCTACAGATCATTGGAAAAACTCTCTCTATATGTTTAAAATGTGGTCAATGTTCATCCTGCTAATCCATTTTCCACGCTTGATACTTCTTATTACATTAATCCAGATATCTGGAAAGGAAAAGCAGAATTTCAGTCGCGGCAATAAGAAACCGAAATGGACGGCGCTTGCCAGCGTTGATGACGAGCCCAGATAAAAGAAAACTTTCACGTATATGAAGGAATGACAATGGCCGCCTAATAACAGGAGCAACAATGGAACGCAATATACCGTTGGAAGAACCGATTGTCTGATACTTAAGAACCCGGATGAGAGAAAAATAATAAGTGAAATATTGCCATCTTGCGAGCTCAAGCTGTGCACCTCACAATCACTTAGGTCGGTTGAGTTGAATAGATATACATTTAATCATAAAATGTGATAGAGTTGGTTTTGGAAAACGTTCTCAAAAAAAAAAAATAATTGTTTAAAAAACTAATGGATTAAAAAGTAAAAATAATTGACAATTCAATTTCTCAAATGTAAAAAAAGCGTTGGTGCTTTCGATCTATACTCTCATACTTTTTAGTTTAATTTAACAATACAGAGCGTTCAAAGAGCTCAAGAGAACTTTATTGTGCACCCCATGCTTTGTTTACATTTGAGAAATTGAATTGTCAATTATTTTTTACTTTTTAGTCCATGGGAAATAAAGCGTGTTCTTTAGTTTTTTTAAACTATATTTTTTTTTTTAGTAAAAAATCGAAATATCCGGCCTCAGAAACCATACCAATTTTGAATCGAATCTGACCATAATCACAATACTCGTCCATCATGTTGGGCCGTCATCTTGAATTCATAAAATTCATAATCTCTAACCCCGAAAACACTCACACACTAATTTTGAATTGAATCAGACCATAATGACATCTTAGAGCCGCCATCATTTATTTATGAATGTTGACAGAAAAATCGAAATATACGACCTAATTAAACCTCACATACCCATTTTGATTCGAATCTGACCATAATCACAAATCTCGTCCGCCATCTTGGAGCCGCCATTTTGAATTCTTGAATTTTCATAGAAAAATCATAATCTCCGACTCCGAAAACCCTTATAAACCAATTTTGAACGGAATCGGACCATTATCACAAATCTCGTCCGACATCTTGGAGCCGCCATTTTGTTTTTTATAACAAAAAAGATTGTCATATTGCATTGTCACCGGAACTATTAACACCTGCCAAATTTCAAATCATTCGGACGTCTGGAAATGGGTGAAAATCACGCCCTAAGGAGTCAGTTACACATACAAATACAACATACAAATTAAATTTCAAGTCGGATAAACCTTGAAAACTGAGAGGATGCAGGTATGTACCATATTGTTGTGAAATAAATTTTGACCAAAAAAAAAATATTAGAATGAGTTGAGATAAAATTGAAAGGAATGTTTGGAAAATATCAGTGAAGGAGCCAGACCAGCCTCTCTGTCCAGCATACATCTAGTGGATTTCAGTTCGGAATACAGTAGTGAAGTAGAACATCCAAATGTAGAAAAAACTGTAGAAAAGTGGATTTGAAATTGATAAATTTCCAGATCATAAATTTTAGTTGTAGCTGCAGACAAAACATCACCCAGTACATGGCGAATAAGATAAAACGAATCACAGTATCAAAGATGCTAGAAAGTAATACTTATATACAAATATTTATGAAATGACAACACAAGAAGTATTGAAAATGCGAAATGCGAAAAATTTCGTTCGAAAATATGAAAAGGATATTCATAAAATCTGTTGTGGAATAATCTGCGGCTGAAAGACAAACTTTAGTCGCTATCGTTCAAGAGGTATTTATGTTGAATAACTTTCGAAGTGTTACCGCTAAAAAAATATTTCTACCATTTCCATCTTTGATGTGTGTAATTGCTACTGAAAAGCCTGCTTTCCAATTCTCTCAATCTCGCTGATGAGCTTGGCAAAGCGAAATAGATTTTTGTCGACCAAAATGTATTGAGGATTAAATGCGAGAGAAGCGAACCTTGCTTCAATGAAATGAATGATTTCTGTGAGTGGTATTTTTTAATAACATGCGAATTTTCACTTTCAGATTTTTTCTTTTCAGTTAGTCTTTTCACAATATCCATCAGACATAGTTCAATGTCCAGCGTGGCTTTTGCCGGGAAAGTAGTTGTTTTCTGTTAGATGTGACAAATAAATCACATTTTTCAATTTTCATGGAGAATGTTCCCATTTTCAAAATCATATTTGTTTCGTCCAAAAATAGAAAAAAAGTTATATGAAGTACTGTTGATATTATGACCTCATCTTTACATTTACGGAGGTAAAAAGGAAGTTCTGTATAGTATATCAGTCGGATTTTCAACTACTGAAATTAAACGGTAACCATAGTGATGTGTTTTTGAAGAATGGAGTTGCCATGGTAATGTTTTTAAAAGTTTATATAAAACACAGATTGTGAATTTGTGATAAATCGATCATTTAGCGCGGTACGTATTCGTACGCTATACGCCATTCAAGTTATGTGAGTAGAAGAAAGTAATAACTATTGTTTTTGTTTCCCACCACTTTTCGACTAACAAACTGTATAGATTCTAGTACACCACCTTGAACCCAAGCCAGTATTCTCAGTATTCTCACCCACTCACTGTAAGTAATTTACAGATTGCAGAAAATTACAAAGGTCTTCGACTAGGAAATGGGACAAAGCTCACCTCTTATCTGCGCCGAGGAGTTCAAAGTACGCGACATCCGACATCAAACCTATGATTGTAATGGATTAACTGCATATCTTTGGCCGAATCTGCAGTGAAAAGAATCCAGATCTCTTCTAGGGAAAGAGATTGAATAAAGTCAAGTGCTTTTTGGTCGGGAAAAGCAATCAAGAGCCTGATTTTCATTTCGTTTCTCTTCAGTCTTTTATTTATATCATCTGGAATTCGCAGGAAATCGAGAAATTTCCCTTCATTTAAAATTTAACATCAGGAAAATTCAAATTGTTTAATACTGTCTCGTATATTCAATAACCTACACTGTGTAAACAAAACAGTTGTGATATTAGTAATAGTTTAGTATATCATCAAAAATATCATGAACAAAATTCACCATCACAGCGATAAACTCCTTCTTGAATACACGAGGAAGTATTGAAATAGTAGTTTACCTAACAAGTGCGAAAAGTGATACTTTTCCGCACGCGATTGCAGATGGCCGAACGACACGTTAATTTTATGATTCGGTTGGTTTTCGTCGGATCTCGTTTAGGTTAGGTTAGGCTCGCTCCGCTCGCTCTTATTACGTACCGACCTAACTGCACACAGATCCAATCTTTCAAGGCAGAAGAAGGGAAAACAACCTAACCCACCCAACTAACTGACCATACTTAACCTACCCTACCTAACCTACCCTACCTAACCTACCCTACCTAACCTACCCTACCTAACCTACCCTACCTAACCTACCCTACCTAACCTACCCTACCTAACCTACCCTACCTAACCTACCCTACCTTACCTAACCTACCCTACCTAACCTACCCTACCTAACCTACCCTACCTAACCTACCCTACCTAACCTACCCTACCTAACCTACCCTACCTAACCTACCCTACCTAACCTACCCTACCTAACCTACCCTACCTAACCTACCCTACCTAACCTACCCTACCTAACCTACCCTACCTAACCTACCCTACCTAACCTACCCTACCTAACCTACCTAACCTACCCTACCTAACCTACCCTACCTAACCTACCCTACCTAACCTACCCTACCTAACCTACCCTACCTAACCTACCCTACCTAACCTACCCTACCTAACCTACCCTACCTAATCTAACTTACCTAACCCAACCTAAGCTAAAACGTAAATAAAAGTAGGTGCTCGCTGCGCTCGCCGTCGTTAGGCTCGCTTCGCTCGCCCTTAAGCTCAAGTATTTCATAAAATTTGAATAATTCGAAAAGACGATATGAGCCGAGATCTAACGAGAGTCGACGCAAGAACAATATCATAATCATATTACCAACAGTGATAAATAAAAAACACCAAAAATTCATTGTTGAACAATGAAAGTTCTATTATTTATCAACGTTTTGAAGAAGGGTGAATTTTTCTGCAAAAAAGTACTGAAAACAAGTAAATAAGGGCGTGTGTGGTGTTTTGGTTGAATAAGGGCATATTTTGTGAATTTTTAATAACAGAAACTCGATCTGTCAAATGGTGAAAATCCAGAACAAAATGGACCTGTATATCTTCGAAAATAGTCGCGACCGCCAAAAATTTTATTTGGATTTTTTATAAAGAAGGCCGAAATAAGTTGCAAAAATTATTTTTGAAAATTCGATGGCTCTCTCTAATGAATATTTACCAAAGCTAAATTCAGTATAAAAGAGACGTTTGATTAATTTCAAGTAAAATTTTCGTTTGTGGCAGAAAATAGCTTCAAAATTATTATATGCATATGATCATTCAGTATATATGAAGATTGTATCAGCATTACATAATGTCCATTATCGGGGATACCTCAGGTATCCCCGCGTATGGCAGGTCAAACAAATTTGTCGCTATGGGTTCGGAACGAGTTGTTATGTTTTGCAATTGATATTAAAAAGACTATAACAATTGATTCCTAGCCTAAATAAATAAACCCGAAATGGTGAAATACTTCGCAATAACTCGGTTATTCTCGGCATTTATGAAATGCCATTAGCTGTTTGTATTACAAGGGAGGAAAGTGTTACTTAACATCCATGCAGTTAACATCCATGGGAGGAAAAGGCACTTTACTCCCATGTATAATTTTTCCTCCTTCCCACTTAATAAACCTTTTTTTGTAAATTTGAAACGCATCTCAACTGCTTTTTTTCAAAACGGACCTATACTTTCATGATGAAAAGTTAACAAAATTAATTCATACCTATCTAAATTACTCTGATGGCGTAGTGGTAAGCGACGCTGACTAGTAAACTGAAGGTACCGGGTTGGGTTCGATCGCGGCAATTGGTAATTTTTTTTTTTTTTTTCAAGCAAGTTATTTTCCTTTTTTTCTTCTGTTAGAGATATAAGTTATTGGATATTTGGTTAGTTTATCCATTTGGGATTGAGATTCAGTGTTAATTGTTGAGGGAGGAAAGTGTATACTTTTTATAGGGGTAGAAGGAAAAAAATATTACATTCCTTCTAAACCTCATACCTCCTGTATAATAGAGACATTTTGCTGATGAAGCAGCCAATTATCGCATTGTTGCAGTATCTAAGATTCACCCTCGGTCTCGGAAGATTTTTTGCGTCGGTGTTGAGCTGAAAAGATGCCAGAAAATGTATGCAAACTAGGTAAATGCAATTAATTTGACATTCAAGTATCGAAGTCTTTTACATTTTTAGTCATGGTCTTGCTCGAAACAAGTACCGAATACGTAATCTTGTCAATATACTTTGGCCCCTGAGTCGTTCAGAAAGGGCGTAATAAGATTTTCACCGGTAAGTAACGTAGCTCATACAGTGCGGAAACATTTTTGGAGGAAAATTAAATAATGAAAATAATTCGAAGATGAGAATTAGCAGACGGCAGGATAATAATTTTTCCGACGACCACATGCGAAAATGACAAACAGCACACTATTTGGTTACTTCGAAAATGACAAATATCACCCTAGAGATGAAAAGTTAAATAACTCTCTAGAGTGATATGTGTATCTATAATTATATGTATTGCATAATGGAATTGAAGTGTGCTTTGAAATTAATATTGCCAAAACGTCAGATAAACTTTAGAAGTGTCAGTTTTGCATATGCATCATTCTTATCATATACAAAACCGTGAAAATAGTATCTAAAATTCCATAAAACATGGATGCAGAGATTAATAGTGATGATCAATGTACTCCACCTCAAATTGAAGAGGCCGCAAAATTAACGTCACTAAATTTACTGCCCGAAAAGTCCAAAAGAAGGTACGAATACGCTTACGATCAATTTCTTTCATGGCGAAGAAATAAGGAAATAAGAAGATCATTTTCTGAAAATGTTTTGCTTGCATACATGGGTGAACTTTCCAATAGAATCCAATGCCCAACATTATGGACTAATTATTCTATGTTGCGTACCACTTTATCCATTCACCACAATGTAGATATCTCAAAATATAGTAAACTTAAGGCATTTTTAAAAAGGAAAAGTGACGGATATAAACCGAAAAAAGATAAAATTTTGACGCAACAAGAAATTTGTTAATTTATAAATAAAGCTTCCGATAAGATTCATTTACTTACAAAGATAAGTCATCGGTATTGAAACAAAGTCTATACATTTATTTAATTATGTTTTTTTTAGGTTGTGTTGGTTATGGGTATATCTGGTGCATGTCGCAAGCAAGAACTTACCCAGTTATGTATAAATAACATTGAAGATTTGGGGACTGGAAACTTTTATAGCATATATAAAAAATATGCCAATCTAAGACCGCCAACAACCGAAACACGATTTTTCTTTCATTATAGAGACCAAAAATGCACAAAACAAGTAGTGGGCATTAACAAAATTGGAAATATATCTAGAGTAGTGGCAAAATTTTTAAATCTAAAGGATCCTGAAAAATACACGGGGCACTCATTTCGCCGTTCTTCTGCTTCTATATTAGTAGATGCAGGAGGAGATCTGACTTCTCTGAAAAGACATGGGGGTTGGAAATCGTCCAAAGTCGCAGAAGAATACATTGACGATTCTACTACTAACAGGTTAGATATTGCCAATACAATTATGGGTGCCATCAGCAGTACTTCGAAAGCCGTCACTCCGCCTCTTCGAGAAACTGACATCGAATCTACTACTGTACATAGTGTACAAATAACAGAGAGAAATCTGTCTAACTCCTCATTGCAAAGTCCATTACAATTTACTAAGTGTAATAATAATAATATTACTTTTAATTTCTACAATTCTAATCAGTAATCTTGTTCAATCATTACTTTTCTTTGTAAAATTCTCAAATTCTCAAAATAAAGTGAAAATATATTAATTTTTTTGCAATTTTTCATTAATCTGTGGTCGTAGGAAAAATAGTGTACATTACTTGTGTGGAATGTGCCATTTCACACTAGTAACGTAATATACTAATTAGCCTAATAATAACCTTCTTAAACAAATGTGATTTCTTTTAGCTTCTCTGAAAAAGGATTCATTTTTAAAAAAGCACTATAAGAGTTTTTTTTTTTAATAAAAAATTGATAGTTGCAAGTTTTGTAATGGTTCGATTCGATTTGAAATTGGTGTGTGGGAATTTCTGCGGTCAAAAATGGTTTGTTTTTATTCAGAACAAAGAATTCAAATTGACGTACAAACATTTTTTTTTTTTGAAAAATTATCACCGTGTGTTAGGAATAAGTATAGACTTTGCGCTCAAAATATTCAAGATGGTGAACGAGTTTTGTGACTTATGATCCCATTCTATACATAATTGTAATCTATGGTGTGAATTAAACAATTCAAAAACCTTACAAGTTTCTTGACGTTTGGTTCAAGTACATTGAAATTAGGTCCCTGTCTATATGGTGAAGATCACCGAATTTTAATGATTCACTAAAATGACTTCAGTTGAGAAACTTTTTCCAAAAGCTATTATTTTAGAGAGTATGATTTTCAGAGTTTTTTCTGTGACTATGATCATTCCTATATATTTTATCATATCATACTCACATAAAATATTTTTAAAAAATTTTTGATATCATGGAATTTTAAGTTTATTTTTTCAAGGCAAATACAAAATACTAAAAGACGATAAAAATCAATAATTTTTCTGTACAAGTTAAATCATTTTGTTAACGAAGTAATTTTTTGATTTGAGGCGAACTAATTTATTTACCCTTTGACACTTCTACGAATTTCCTGGATTTGATTCATTTTCCAGATATACCAAGTGTGAATTCATTCAGCTTCAAGCAATAATTATTAAGTGAAAAGTATCAATTTACAAGAAAGGAAAAATAAGCATATTTACTATTTAAAAAAAAAATAAGCATACGCAATAATTGAAGCATAATTCATTTCTAGTTCACATTTGTAAATATGTACGTTCCACACAAAATAAATAAAATTTTGTGCAAGCAGTAACAATTTCTGGATATTAGGTTTATCGTTCGTCATCAAATTTACCAATCAGTTGTCATCTGCGAAATCTTATTCAATTAAAGCAAAAAATTAAAAGTCGACAAACTCCTACTTGTTAGTTGTTAGTTGGCTGCAAAAAGACTGCCATTGAAAAATAAGAAGTTTGCTTCATGCTTGTTTATTTTCAATAAATGAATAATTTGGACTGCATGAAATCCACACTTATTGTTATGGAAACTGAAATATGCCTAAATTCAATATATGAGTTGAACAAATAGTTGAACATGCAGAAATGAATTCTGATTCGCAATATAGTTTGGTGGTCAAAATTTAGCCAACTATTTCATTCGATCACACTGATCACATCATATTTGCAACTTCTCGTCAATATGTATGAATTGAATTATTCATTATTAGTACCTATTTCACTCCAATATTCTACTAGAAGAATACATTCTACATTCGACGCTACTGAACAATCACCTGGAATGTAATGTAAGTTGCCTATCGTTTGTTTTGCAAACAAAGCAGTATTTCAACCTTTTTAAATCTCTGTACAGCTATGAAAACTATCCCAAATGTCATTAAAGTTCTTTTCCGTCGACCGTTCATTTATGATGTATTTTAACGCACTAAAAATCGTTGATTAATGATCCCTGTAAATGAATGATTTTCTATTATTCAACGATTTGCTTATATGCAACCCAACATACATTGCTCTAATACATTTTATATTGGTTAGTACTATCTGTCATTATTTATTTGTCAATTCTAAATAAATTTGAGAGACTCTTCAATTCACCAGTAGTTGTCATCAAAATTCAAAGAAGTCTCGTGGTGTAATGGTAAATTCAGTCAGACAACCGAGAGGAGATACTGAGGTCGATAGTTCAAACCCACACAAGGGCAAATTTTTTTTGTTCTTTTTTTTTATTTCAATTTGAAAAAATAAAATAAAATTACCGTGAAGGAAAATTAAACTATCTTTGAGTTGATATAAAAAGGAAATAGTGATTGTTTTTTATCGTATCGTTGAATAAATAAACAATGAAAGTAAGATATATCTATTTTTGAAAACTATTGTCGACGGAAAAGTTATGTAACAAACTCGTGAATTAAAATGGCGATTAACAATCTCAAACATATTAACGCGCTCGCTCCGCTCACGCGTTAAATTATCTCGATTGTTAATCACCCTTATTAATACACTTGTTCGTTAAATAACTATTATAAAGGTAAAAAACCACGCAAACTGTTGAAAACATACATAAAATTTATTTTCAAAACAAATACGTCAAGGCAAAATGGCTGTTCCTTCAAGCGGTGTTGGCAAGAGTGAGATAATTCTGGTAAACGCCTAAAATTTTCAGAGTGCCTACTATTTTCTCAGTTGAAAACGACGTACAGTTCGACAAACATAGCTGAGCATGTGAAATTGCGCGTACGTTCATGTTGAGGGCCTTATCACTGGATATATTACGGACGTTGTGCGACGCGTCATGTTTTCACGGTTTTAGCTATGTAAGTAGAACTGCGTATCATCTGCTTAGAAGAGTTTTTCCATCTTTTTAAAATGAATATTTCTATCTAATTTAGAATAATGAATCTGAATATAAAATATCAATGATTAGCATTGATTGATGATAACAGATAATGATTCATGTTTGAAAACTACAGAGGTAAGAGGTGAATGTAAATAAACACTGTTGTCTTTGCTTCACTGAATAAGACGTTTACACAGCATCCGGCTTATCTAGCGTTGTTTATTGATCTGGGACCAACATTCATTTATAGAATCACTTTCGACCACACTTCCCGAAACCCCGTTCCATACATTATTGGGATCGTACATAAAAAGGTAACAGGTTTCATTAATAAGAATTATAATCAACAAAAACGAACCTCTCCAGAATTCATACCGCCGTTCCCACCATCCTGCGGATTACTTCCACGACAAGGTAATGCGTTTATTGGAGAGCAAAATGAATAAAGAATAATATAAGGGGAAGGCAAAGGAAACATCCACAACACACGATATTAAGAAGGACCCTTGTTCCTATATAAAATATACGAATGGCAGCAATGATGGCTTCTCCTCGTCGTCGTTATATTTGAAGGATGTGCTAATATTATTTCACTCACGGACCTATACAAGGTGTGCTGTGTGCGCCAATATAACAGTGTGTGTTTACTACCGGAAAGATATGGATTTGGGATCAACGGCGCACAGAAAAAATTTGGGCGATTAACTGATCCGTCCGAAATACACATCACTTGAGATATTTTTTTAGTATTCAAACCAATATTCGTAGGTAAAACAACAAGTGTATTGGTGATTATCGAAATAAAAATTCCTTCGACTTTGAGAAACAAATTGGCAACATATAATTTGTTTCGAAAAAAAGATGGAATTTATGATAATCATCGGTACACGAGTTGTATTTGTTAAGACTATTCCATGAATGAAATCAAAACCATTTATATTTATTATTAATATTAATATTGAAAGTACAGTTGGTGCTGTTGAATATTTTGACGCAATTCATATCGAGTTCGCCCTTTGTACTAGTCATACGGATAGTTACCATGTATGTATCAGAGTGATATATCTGCTCCAAAAAACTGGTAAAATTTTTAACAATTTTCAACAAACGTCGTTATTGTCGTACGAATTATAAATTGAACCAAATTTTGCATTAAAATATCGTTGTAGGAATATGAGGGAGGCGCCTAAGCTGAAAATGAGAAAAAAAATGTGTTGCGTAGGTGGCTGTGATTTCAAATCTAAATATTGTTTTCAATTCTTAACAACTTTTCGATATGAACTTTTTCGGTAATATCAAATATAAGGGTAGTTTACTCTTGATCAAAGTTCCTATTTTTTGTTCTCTCTACACCGTTTGGAAATTCAGAATTCTAATAACTCAAATACAAGTTTTTCGCAAAGTACCAACTAAGATGTCTAAAAACCCTGGTGTGCCGACTGATTAGATTTTGTTTAGAATTTTTTGAAGACAAAACAAATGAATTAGTGATCTACTTTTATAATTCACTCCAGAGATGGCGTCATCTTCCTCGTGTCAACACTGTCAACATTCCAAGGAAATGGTGACTGTGATTGCTCATTGAATTTTAAGGAATTTTATTAAACTTTTTTATTACCGTACGAAAGTAATAGTCCATACTCGAAATGGAAAATCAAAAGATTTATTGAAAAAATAATACTACTTAAAACTAAAAAAAAATGTAAAAACCATTTGAAAGTCAATAGTTGGGGTGTAATAAAAAAATGTGCAATTTTTTTATATTATTTTTAAAAATTTAAACAATTTAAAATTTTATTGGTGTGTAATAATTTGATCATGTTCCGTTTTCTTGCCGACAATCCAAAAAAATGAACAAAGTAGGTAACTCATTTATATTCAGTACACAAATTGAATACTCACCACTTAGAATCTGAACATACTTTGAAACAGACATTATATTTCAAAACGCCATGCATGTTGACAATATTTTATGGCAAAAATGTTTTCTAATCAATTCAATCGACTCTGGATGTGTTTTTATATCTTACCGTTTCTTGAAATCTTCCATAAGTAGCGAAAGTCCGTGATAAAGTAAAAAATATAAATTTTTCTCCATTTCCAGTGAAATCCATCAATGTTTTGTCTTCAGTAAGCTTGTTAAAGTTTTGGTTATTTTCCATGCATTCCTTTTATTTTGAAATGGGGAAATCTTTTCAGTGTAGTTGATCAAAAAATACACTTTTCTGTCGAACAAAATTGCACAATAGAAATATTTTCACTATTGAATGTCATATTGAACGATTTTTTAAAAGTGGAAGAACAATATAACACTTTAATTCATCACAAATATCAAATCCCAAATGCAATTAAACTCAAAGCCACAAAATTATTATTTATTTCTTTAAAAAACTTTATAGTGAAAACTCGGGCACAAATGCAAAGATATCACGACAGCATGCGCTGCGCATAAGATTGGCAGGTGATAATGGTGAATTTCCATGCGATGCAGCTGAACTGCAATACTTC
Organism: Chrysolina haemoptera; assembly: GCA_958298965.1. Classification (NCBI taxonomy): domain Eukaryota; kingdom Metazoa; phylum Arthropoda; class Insecta; order Coleoptera; family Chrysomelidae; genus Chrysolina; species Chrysolina haemoptera. The sequence goes on along the minus strand of OY282602.1, from coordinate 12,303,734 downwards.
TATGTGAAATTTGAGTTAATTATATTTCAGCAAAAAAATTAATAAATCATGTCGAAAATGTAACAAATAGAACTGATAGGGGACAGTGATTCCGTATATTCCAATAATTATATTTTATTAATTTTATGTTCGTGAATCGTGGGCAAAACTTCACACTTCTTTTCATGAAAATTAACCCTAACAAGAAAACCGACGGTGGCGGTGCACTCAAGTGTCGCGGGATTCATTTGTTTTCTCGTAATCAAGTTGGCGAATATCTCTCGTTTTATCCCACAGATTTACAGGTATAAGTCGGTACACCAGGGTTTTTAGGCATCTTAGTACCAACTTTTATGAAGAATGAAATTTTCTGAAAAATGCATAATAAAAAAGTTTTCCATAAGGCGCAAACTTTTTGTATAAATCTTTCTCGCGTGACTTATTTTCAACATAACAAACTAGTACCATAAATAACTATTATCCAACACATGACAGTTATGACTGTCATTATTAATGTCATTTTAGACAGGTAAACTATGAAATAACACGTGCACTAGTGTGTTATATAACCCACTAGTGAGTTATGGATTATAACTCACGTTTATATTTAAAGAAGTATTGTATTCATTTATTAATTATTATCACATAAAAAAACGACTTCTTCCACTTGTAGTATAAAACATTGTATGCCACTCGTGTGTTGTTTCCTAAGTCACTTAAGAATTTGTAAATCTTTCTTGCGTGACTTATTTTCAACATAATACACTAGTACCATAAATAACTATTATTGTCTCGATGATTTTTGAGTTATCAGGAAAATAATTTCCTGAGAAATGTGAATTATTAGTTTTTCCCGATCGTATCTGAGAACCTGCCTGACGCCATACATATTTTCTCTCGCAACGAAAATCTGGTAACCTCCGCTGGCACAATAATCGTTGATAAACCCCATTGTCAAAGAGGAAATTATAAGGCGGTAGCAGTGGAAGACACGAGGCGAAACCGCATACAGTGTGTATATATATAAAGCCCGTGAATACTGTAATTAGCCATGAGCTAAGATAACATAATTAAGTAAGAGGGGACTAATTGAAAGCGGCAGTTATCTCATCAAGGTGAATTATTCGGCAGAAATGAAATGAGGCTGGCGGTCTCGCGATCGCGTACCTATAATTTAGGATATTCAGCGGGCCGATGAATCTCAATGTGAAGGGGTTGCCGAGGTGTGATTAAGATGTGGGAAGACGGCGTCGTCTACTTGAGGAGCGATTTACTCCTTTATGAAATATTACTCGAATTTGGCTCGCTTTCAAATATGACGATTGTTTTCGGAGGATTATTGGTCAGAATACTACAGTGTCTTTGATAATATTTCTATACTTTCGTTATACTCAGTGCCCGCCGAGAAGTAGGTAACATATGAGAAAAAAGATTATTAGTAGATTATCGAAAAAAAAAAACAAAATCAACTGTTTAATCGTGCATGTCTGATCTAGTGTTAATTGCACAAAAATTCTTTGAAGTGGAAAAAGATGGGGGAAAATGGCAAAATATCATCTGAAAAAGTTGTTCAGAATTCAGTTATAATACTCGTATACAGAGTTTCAAATATAATTTTCAGATATTTGAATTCTAGTTGTGCCCTCTTTCGGTGGGTAGTCTTGTTTGTGATTTATTTCACATTTCTTGTTGTACTTTTTGAATAAAAAATGTGTAAAATGTATCTACAATTATGTATTACACATATTGTGTATAAAAGTCACAGAACTGGGGAAAATTTTACCACAAAGCGAAATGAACAATCAAATATGTTACAACCAGGTGTACTAATTTTCGACAATTGTATACATTATTTACACATTTTTTTACACTGTTAAAGGAAAAATCTACACAGGTATTTCTTTCCGTGTACCAGGGGCAGTATCTTATATTTGAAGAAACTACGTTGAGAGATACCAACGATAATCCCAACAAGTTTTTTGTGTGCTGTGCTAAAGAGAAATTTCCTCAAAATCAAAGCCAATATCCCAAGCGGGATTCAACTTGAGCGTAATACAATATAACTAGCTGCTCACTAGTAACAAGGGTTTAAAATTTCGAAAATAAAGTACACAATTAATTTAATTTTTGTATAAGAGACTCGCAATGAGCTCACCTGTTCAGTGTGTTATCTGAAACATTTCTCAAGAACCTGATTAATTGCATTGATTTTCATCAGTTGAGAATCTTCACAAAGTGATTTTTGTAAATTAGTACAATCTCATCATTTTATTTTCGAATACGAAGTTGGGAGCTCAAATTTCTGAATGTTTCATAAATGAGACAATTTCATTTCATTTTCAGTGCAACCGATCTATTCTTTGCCACTTCCGACATTTGGGAAAGTTGCTGCTTTCTGGTCCCTATAATGGGTTTCACTATTAACGTTTTGTAAACCCAGACCAAACTTTCATAGTTTGCTTCTGAATTTTATAATTGCGATAAAAATAGTTAGTGTAATTTGAAAGATCGAGTCGATTTGTACAAGTCATATCTATCTTCTCATGCGAAAAAAATAAAAACGTATATAATTAGTTCAACAAATGCCGCCAATAAATTAAAATCAGACTTAAGCCTGTCAGACATCTATTTCAGTTGTTTCGTACCTGAATGTTTTGTCCAGCGTTAATTTTCCGACCTATTTTCTTCCAAAACGTCTTGTTAACGTTTCGGCCGGAAAAAATATGGCGTAATAAATAATCCGTGACGGCTTTGATAAAGCTTCGACTCGAAAACCGAGGAAGTGAAATGTTGACTAATGAAGAAATTTCCAAAGATTTAATCCAGAATGTATTTTTTTGAAGTGAAAACTTGGCACCGATGCCACAAATCTGTCCAATTGAAATGATACATTCGCTTCGATAGAGTAAAGCTTCATGCATCTGTGACATTCGTTAGGCCAGTTTGACCGTAACTATGGTGTCTATTCGGACACGAACAATTTAGCCGACAGGTATTCGTGTTTCTCTTTCGAACGTTCTTCAAGTGTTTTGCAAAGTGTTCGTAACACTTATAAATTGATATGCGTTAGAGACCATTTGTCAGTGTTCTATAATGCTGCTTATACTTGTTTAGTTTTTTCTTCGACGAATAATCTGTCGACCTCCTTCAAGAGATTGATATAAAGATGGATACACTACAAGTCTACTTACAATAATGTTTTCGCCCCCCACTGAAAAAAAATAAGACCTCACATGTTTGTCGTAATGTTAGGACTAGAATCATAGGGAACACCATAGACAAATTAAAAATTAAGAGACTGTTTGAAACAATGGCGAACTTGACCACCAAGTTTTTACGCAGGACACTTGCGCATGGAGGCGCTGCCCGCAATATATGTATTTTTTTATTACGACAAAGACAAACCACGCAGTCATTTCAGAATTATTCTTTTAATGTTATTATGACATCGACAATAGTACAAATTATGAACTTGAAATATAAACCCAACGACGAAAATGGAATGTTTGATGATGATGCTGAAAATCCTGGAAATTTTCTTCAACAAGGTAAAATATAAGCTGTTCTTCACAAACTGATACTTGTTTCCATCTGTCAGTTGCAGAAAATTTGTCACAAACCGATTCTTATTTCCATCTTATTTCCATCCATTCCATTTCTTATCACCATTTGAGGAAGTAACTACATATAACTCTTGTCTGTGGTAACTACCCAACTGGATTATTCATTATACCTACTCGTTCTCCTTTTTCCTAATAAATAAAATAAATATTTATTTTGAAACTCTTTTATTTTAACCTCAAACAAACTAACAGGTTCTACGATACGATTACTGTATATATTTTATAACTGATCGATTAGCCATTCCTGTATTTCATGTGATGCAACTAATCATATGAAAACTAGGAATGGCAAATTGATAAATTATAAAATAATATACCTTATCGGAGTGACAGCAGGTCTACTAACTTGGAAAATCTTGTCAAGCGGCTCTGCGTAGCTTAATCGGAAGGATTGAGAAATCTCTCTTGAATAAGAAGGCACAAAGCGCTTCGACACAAGTGATATTTGGTATTTCATGCCATGTTTATTCGAAGGGCAATACAGGCCTCCTTATTCGGAGACACAGTATATGAAGACAGCCTCCTCATAGAACTAAACAGGACACGGGTGTTTACCCAGGGGTACGATGATATCAACATAATGATTTATTTATTGCATCACACAAAAGGTGAGGGCCATCTTCCCTAGCGCACACAAGTCCTTCGAAGTCCTCTGAGGGTTCCTCGTAAGGGCGCAGCCGGTTGACGGGTCTATTTGGATATGATGCTTGCCTCAAAGTTCCTTTCACCAGAAAAAAGACCTTTGATGAAAGCCTTCAGATATTATGGAAGTCGAAGTACCTGCGGTCAAACCTGGAATCAAGGCTCCCCTGGAACAAATATCTGGAAAAACTTCTGATAATCGGCAGACACCACTAATGATGTCCAGACGTTCCTTTGGTGAAACATTGGACATAAACTATCCGTTTGTCAATACACAGCGATAATGAGGTCCTCGGTACGTATGCTGCTAGCTGTGGTGGCGAAAGGTAGACCAAGTGACAACCAGAGGGAGGCTGTCTAGGTTACAAAAACTGACCATGCTCGAAATTACTGAAGCAATACCCAGCACATCGACAAGTAGCGTGAGAGAGATCAGAAGCTTCCAGACTGAAATGCGTGTCCCAATGGAGGAGCAACAATTTAGTCCCTTCAACACAATGAAAGTCATAAGAATCGATACATATGGGATGCCGTCGGACAAAATTACTTCAACCCACTCCTTTGATAGAACATACACTTCGATGCTGTCGAAAGGTGCTGGGAAATACGGGGAGGCAAGACTAGTTTAAGCCTCATCACTCAAGTATCTACGTTCCAAGCAGAGGTGATGGCTATTTCCCGTTTCCCGTTGCACGACAGCTATTCTGAAGGGGTCCTAAAACCTAAACCATAGAAATTCTCTCCGATACGCCCTGCGATTATGCAAGTTTTCTTCCAAATCAGTTCGGGAGATACACAAAAACATCTGGGGAACCAGGAGTACATAACAGGGTAGAACTTGTTTGCTTGTCGTGGCGAGAGTGGTGGCAGCAACAATCCTCATTGGACCAGAACCAGCCTGTGTAATCAATCTTCCTTGGAGACATTAGGCGGGACACTCAGAAATGGCTTGAGAACCATAATCAATCTTCCTGGGAGAATACCTCAGGTAATACTCATGGAATTATAATGACGCCAGATATCGAGACACTTGTTGGGTTTGAGCCGGAATTTTCTCAGGAAAGTTGTATGACTCCTCCACCTGGGAAAACATCTGCGCCTGCTGGGGATACATCAAGACTCCACACTCTGCAGGTTTTGTCGTAAGCAGGATGGAACATTGTCACACACACTGTTTGAATGCGACGCTCTTGCTCGCATGCGAATGGATATTCTTGTTGCAGAAGATATCGTCTTACTGGAAAACCTTTTGAGAAATTTGCAAAAGTTTATCAGAATATCCGTAGCACTAGAGATAGCAGAGGAGCTTAGGAGCAGAAAGTTCACTCAGTTTGGCTGCCACTGGCATTGAAAGGTGTATATTGTAAAAAAAAATGTTAATATTGTTATTGTGATAACATCATCTTCCTTACTTTCTTCCCCCTTCATAATTTGCAAATGAAAACATTACTTCGAGAATAATTCCTCTTCAAATATTCCAGCACGCAAATTCCAATATAATATTCCTCTTTCCTCTACCCTATTGACTTGGGTTCGTCAAGTTTTTCTGGCAGATTCACTGTTTGTAGAAGCAAAAGGCACCTCAAACTCATTACGCAATCTGTACCTCGTATAGTCGTTCAGAATGTCGGAAGGGAGATTTTACAAAATGTTTGATCCCCATAGTCAATATTTGAGAGGCTGCTATTACGGAAAGCGAATAAAAATCTCGGGATAAGTGAAAAAAGATGCTTTGAGTTCGAGGTGATCCTCGGCTCGAGTATTACGAATTTATTAGACGCTTAACCTGGTGGCTAAAGGAAGTTCCCCGTGAGTTCGTTAGGGTCGGATCTTTGCTTGATTGCTAATAAATGGGTCTTTGATTAGGTATTCACAAGGTTTTTCGAATATGAGGTAATTTCTGGTATTCATGGGGCGAATTAAATGGAGGGAAATGTCTTTACAGATAACGGTGTTAGTGTGAACATTGATGAGTATATGCAAGAGGAGGAACTTCGTCGATAGAGATTCGTAGAAATGAATTTTGCTCTTGTTCGAAAGAGTATTTATGTTTAAGTATTATGACATTATACATTGTATCCTACTAATATTATTTGAGTGAAAATGTTTTGGACTTCCATTACCTAAATATATAGTAGAGGAGCGGTATACTTTTCCCGGTACCGGCCAAAACCGAATTCAATGAATTTTTTTCTTAAGTTGGTAATTGAAACTTCCATAGTTAAAAAATTGACGCTGTTCACTTATGAATTTTTTTATTTTAAAAAGTATTGTTGTTATAAAGTTATTTATAAATCGTGAATTTGTTGGCATTGAATCAGCGTTTATAGAAAATCTATTCTTTTATTGCCAGCGCAACGTTTTGAATTTTATTGAATATCTCATCAGGGCTCTGAAAAAATGGGTTACATTTTACAAGTCAAATTAATACTCGCCACAATGTATTATGAAACGTTTGGAGAATAGTGAAAACTTGAAGAAAGGTAGAGTCTTATCCAAAAATTAGCTCTTCCATGTTAAAATTGATTTGGAAGCATTGTCTAAAACTAGAGACATTGAATAGTAATAAAAAGATTTTCTTAGAATTTAATTACAGACACAAGAAGAGTACCGGCTTTCACGGATATTCAACAAATAATATTGATACCATACAGAACAGTTATTTTTGAAATTACCCAAAAAAAAAGGTTACTTTCTTATAATAAATTATTATTTCAGAATCCGACTTATTAGGTTGAAAAAAGCACTATTGAAAATTGAAACCTCGATATTTCGTTTGGTATTCACGCTGTTTTTTTCTTTGACAATGTAGATCATTTCGCTTGAGACTTTTGGATGATTAACAATAAAAAATTGCTTTTGCTAGTGAAAATACAAACGGTTCTTCACAACAAAAAATAGAAACTTCATCTGCAATGCAATAAAATGGAATACATAAATTCCATTATTCCATAGGGATGATAAGACGAAAGGATCATGCGCCGCAAATATTGGGGGCACTAGCAGATCCTAGGAAAAAGCTGAAAGTTGGCAGCGTTGGGAACAAAATCAAAAGATTCATCCACATTTTTAGCTTATGGCGCCTCTGGCCTCTAAAAACTCTGATGTTACTAATACCCAATCTTGATTGTTTTCCAGGTGTAATATACCTCCTACAGCGTTTGCGCTAATGTCAAAACTCGTAATGATGGTTACCCATCTTTCGTACTGTCAAAAACAGATACTCAATGCTGTCATTTCCCATAAACTATTAAAATGACTTTGTTTCGAGGGTGTGAGTAATCTCAGACACACTTTACGGTGGCCCTCAAAAAATCAAAACCAGGAGACGACTTGGCTAGTTTCTCCGACGAGAAAAGGCCATAATTATAGAAGAAGAAGAAGACTTTGTTTCGACAAATGACTCAATTCCAACACCTTCAGCGTTCGCAAATTCTAATTGGAAATTGAAGTATAGTTATTTTCAATACATAATAATTTCCCATTTCGAACAAAATAAATACAATTATAATAATAAATCGACGTAGTAAAAAATAATTGACAATTCAATTATTCAAATGTAAAAAAGCGTGGGGTGCTTGACAAAGTTCTCTTCAGCTCTTGAACGTTTAGAAGTAAAGTATATTCCTTAGTTTTTTCATACTATTATTTTTCTTATTTCATACTGCTCTCGGAGTTTTTCGTTTAGTGTTAATTTGTCTACCCCCAGTATTCTATCAACACACTTATTCACGTTCATCTCTGAACGGTAGTTCTTTATTGTCATTCTCACAAAATAATTGGCTTCCTTCCTCTCAATCTTTTTCGACAAATTTCTCCGAACGATAATTCTAGAACATTGTTTCAGGGAATACATTTGAATAAAATTTACATCCTGCACGGTGTTGTGTATCGAACAAGAAGGGGACAAGGGGTCGGGCCTCGTCTGTGCGAACGTGTGTATCTAAAAGTATATACAAACTAAACAAGTGCATCTTGATTACTTTGATCTGTAGGCACATACAGATGCTGCAGTATCCGGTAACTTTAATAGGAAAAGGTAGCGTCCCTTCGAATGGTCGCTGACTCATTCTGCAATCAGGGGGTTCGATGCACAGTGAGGTACGGAATCAAAAAGTATAAAATAGGGGAGGAAAAATTTAATAAAAGCAACCATTTTTCTGTACAGTTGTTATTAGACAAAGCTCTTCATTATATCTCAGATTGAGCTGCCTTCAATTCTTTATGATAACAAAAAAGTACGCCACCTCAAGTAAACATAGTGAACTTTGCAAATACAAATATAAATGTGACGAGCTCAATCAGTTATAGAAAAATGCGTCAATGAAAGCTCCACTTCGATGACATTCCCTGAAGGAGAATAATCTGATCATGTGTATTCCAAATCATCAAGCTAAATTTTTTTTTGATTGTGTGTCTGTTTCACAAAAAATGTGGGTCAAGTCATATATCATATTCTAGGATTTTCTTTTAACTAACCAATCCTCAGATCACATCTATTGCATCGAGAGACGAGGGAAGGTAGGAACTGGTGTACTTTTCGAATTCAAGTAGGCTGTAAACCTCAGGGAACATCGCTTTTGTCAGATGTCTCACGACGACTTCGGTACCCACTGAGAAGGTATGCAACAGAGCCATCTATAGGAACCACAGAAAGCGGTCCGACTGAGGCCCAGACTTCAGTTCGAAGCCAAAGAATATCTCATCATGTGAAATAACAAAATATTCAATGGTCGGTATATTTGGGATACTTTTTCATATTTTATGAAATTATAGACCTTTCGCCAAATGTGAAATATTTGGTTATTCTTCATGATGAAAGAACCTCACATTGTTTTTCTATGAAAGGGTGTTGCTTTTAGTAATATCGAGCATTCAAATGGAGGACTCCATTAGTACATAATTACCCAGGTCACTGTGAGATCGGCCTTTCTAGAGAAAAGACAAGCTTGATTTTGGTTCGTATCAAGTTGCTGGATTCCTGTTCTAGAATTTTTGCCAAGTCCTTATTTAAATCATACCCGTTCTTTTCCTGTTTCACGAGCTTTGGAAAAGAAAGCAGTATGAAGGTTACTAGCATCTGCAAAGCACTGGGTATGTGGTAGCCCCCAACAAAAACTAGTGTTGGTAGTATCGGAAGAGACTCCATCAACCACCATGTGTCTGAGAGAAAGCTAGATGAATAGGGCAAATGTGTTTTTTCCCCAAAGGTATTGCAATTGAAATCAATGGAAGGGTTGTTAAAGGTTGCATAAAAAAATAGAATCTTAATCTGTGAAGGTTTATTCCTGCGGCACTCGAATTACTGATCTAAGGCCTCGATTTTTACGAAATTCATAAATGTGCCCATGTCTCTAAAACTATCATTGTGATATTCTGGTCAGTCATGAGCTGGACTATCAGCCCTCCAAAGGATGACGTTGAGTTTTGGGACGCCCTGTATGTTCATGGGCACTAGAATAACGACATATCAGTTATCGTCCAGTTTCTTATATCAATATTTCATTCCACTCTATGCAAAATCATTTTTTTTACTTAACTGGCTTGCTTGGATTGTCGTAAAAACCGATCCTCTTTTTCATACCTCTTGGTATTCAACATAGAGTGCACCTAATGGCTCTCGGCCACTGTTGTTTGACAAGTGGATCTCGATTAAATGAAAGAGGTTATTAATGAATGTATATGCATCATTGCGAATTTAGGTACAGCTTTCCATTTTGAAATGTAAACATCCCCTAAATTGGATTCGTGATACTATCATCTGGGTTGAAATATTTGCGAATCGGTTTTGATCTTTTATCGTTTTTCAAAATTCCAATTTTCCAGTCTCAGTGAAATAACTGTGGAACAATATGTTTCACTCAATGAATTCAAATTGAAACCTCAATCACTTGAGAATTTAGCAGTTTCCCTACAGAAAATAATTTCAGATGATTCATATAATTCTTATGATTAAAAAAAACTTTTGAAATAATACTTATACTAGTACAATAATTATCTCATGTTAAAAAATAATTTTTTTAATAGGGAAGGTATTCGATGAATGAATAAAACGAAAAACCAAAATCAAAAATCAGAAATGTAATATATTAACTGCACTTGAACAGAATTCCACTCGAGCTAAAAGCTAAAAACAGTCCCGTAATGAGATGCTGTTTATGAGGATTTTCTTATTCTGTGCACTTTATTTGTAAGCCGTTTTCCTTCACTTCAATAAAGTGGAAAACATTTTCACATTTGATAGCAATATTAATGACACACTTACCGAGTCAGAGTCCTTTTACCACCAAGTACTAGACTTTTCGAATGACGCTCAAAATCTTCAAAAATTTTGAGAAGCAGTATCCCTCTTTTAATATTTTTTAATGCTATTGTCTTGTTTTGCCAATCGAGCATGTTTATTGTGTTTTCTCCATGCCTCTCAAATTGATATTTTATGGTACTATTCAAAAATGATGGATGATATTGATTTCTCAATTTTCATTATTTCAGTTCTAAAGAGAAGTTTGGTAGATATTAAAAGAATCATAGTCAGTGTTCTGTATCAAAAAGTATGGTGCAACCTATAAATCATACTACTGTAAACATATATGGGCGCTGATGAACTCAATTCAAAACAAAATCAATCAAAATTAAGTTCAAGTGTAGATGCCATAACTGTTTGACTATAAAAAAAGAATATCCTGATTAGTGTCTATCAATTTCTTTTTCTTATTTTCTAACCCGCTACGGTGCTTGGTTTCATTGAAATAAACTCACGAGACAACTGCAATAAACTCTTTTTGCACGAGTTTCATACAATATTTTTTCTACGTTCATGCAAAAACTAGAAAATGTTTCATTTAGGTGGCACTTAACTGTAAGGAAGACATTGTTTGTTTAAATCTATCTGCTAAAAGTAATTCAAAAACATTTTGTGTAATTCAGATGATATTCGAAGGAAATAATTTTATTTTTAACAAATTGCATTTTCTGGTAATTTCATAGTCCATTATATAATGAATATGATGAAACATGCAACTATTTAAAAGATAATACAATCTCACAGAAAATAGGCTAAATTTGGCGTCGATTTGAAAGTTTATGTCTGTCATGATGACAGAACGCTGTAGTAGAATGACAGATGAGTGCAATAAAGTCTTTATTGCACTGAGTGCAATAAAGAGACAGTTTTCCACCAAATATAGTTCAATAAAGTTTTGTTTTTTGCATGAACGTAGAAAAAGGAATAAATTGAATCAATTGCCCATTTACACTTGTATAGAGTGCGTTGAAGTTGATGATACTTCATTTTCAGGCAGCATGCCAAAAACGTTACTAATATATCATTTGATAAGTACAAGGACAAGAGAGATATTTTGTTGGCTGTTTGACAAAATATTTCTCAAATATTGAATTTGTCAACTTATTCTACAGTTTTACGTGAAGAGGAATAAACAAAACCCATTTTGGGAGAGAACAAGAGGTGAATGTGGAGAGTTCTACATCGAAGAGACCAAGAGGCTTTAAGAAAAAGTGGATTCAATGAGGGGAGACATAAAAATCGGGAATTGCCGACCAGGCATGGACAGAGCACCACCGAATTATTTGGAACGAGGCTAGTGTTCTTAATAGAGAGGAAGATGGGTTCAAATGCATAGAAACCGCGTATATCGAAGCTAAGGGTTCCTTCATTCAACCGAGAGTGGAAATGAAAAAGGTATGAATACTGCTCGAGGACTCGTTTTGGAGGGACAAATTGCTCGAAACTACTACTACGCGCGTCATAAGACCGCGCATAATTGCACCGTAATCACTCCACACCGACAGACAAAAAACATTGCGTAGCTTCTTAATTTGCCAGTATTCACCTGAAGAGGATTCAAGCAATTGAAACGTTTTGAAAAACTAAAAGAGCTAGAAACCTTTCAACCATTGATACGATGGACTACCATTAATTTTCAAATTGTAGCACGTTTGAGATACTGATTCTAGAACGATATCTTGACGAAAATGTAGGTATTGTTGGTTGAAACCAGTGAGCTATAATAAACTAGATGAGCACTCCCATTTAAAAAAAATTACGCCAACTAGTATATGACATTTTGGAGCACCATACATGCGCGTTGAGGATATGTCAGAGGCATCTCCTGAAGGTTAAGTTAGGGGACAATTTTAATCTCAATGAAAATTATTAACTATGAAAAAATGTTTGAGGTCTAAAAATAATAATAATAAAACATGGACTCGCAAATTATACTAATAAAGTGTAGCAATTTTCACAAATATAACTGGCCAAAAGTTTTATAAACACAAACAATAAGATCACACGACACTGATAACAATGGCGTCCTGACGTAAATGACATTGAAAATTTGGAGCAATGCACATGCGCATTTTCAATTTGAGAGGGTTCAATTTAGCGTATTTTTTTCATAGGACGAAACGGGCAGTGCTCATCCAGTTTTATTACAGATCAGTGGTTGAAACTCATTTGGTTTTAACTCAAATAACAGCAGAGTAATAACACAGAAAATGAAATTTTTGCCATATTTGGACTTCACTATATTTCAATTCATTCCACAGTTCCACATATCCAAAGACGAATTCATCACGGCCGAACGCCCTTCTCTAACCGCCAATGCCCGAAATCAATTCGCGCGGCATTCAAATGGCCACCCTCCGCAAAAACCGGCCATTGTCTACCGTGACGCATTGTGTACCTTAATCAGTGTCCGTAATCTGGCCGTGCAAGGCCGAACGGCCTCCGACAATGTGCTCGAGGTGCGACACACCTTCCCGACGATGATGAGATTAATGCACCCTAAGCGCGAGCTATGGATCTCCATTTCCATGGGATCGGGGGCTTGATTTCGCATCATTGTGGATACGGTCAGATGATGAGGGGAGCAAGGTTTCGACGTTGATGGTATTTTTGCAGAGCTGTAGTGCAGAAATGTAAAAACAGACTTTACAATAATACATGATAGGTGTCTGTCGTACTGCGTATCTTCATTCTTACAGATTTTGCAACTCTTCATGGTATTTGGCAGAGATTTGTCCTTCAAAATGAATGATCAGATCAAAGTCTGCGACAGGCACAGTTCAAGTTGACGAAGTTGGCGGCACCCTCATGCAAAGGTTGAATAAAATATAATTCCTGGAAACGAACCGTCTCCTAGTCCACGTGGACATGACGAGGACTGTCGACTTTCTGCACTTTGTATTGGCCAGTTTTCACCAATATTGTTTTATAATTCGCTGAAAAGTCATAAAATTCCATTCATAGCTATTTGTATTACTAGGGAGGAAAGTGCTATTTTTCCTCCAGCAGGATGTAGTTTACTGCCGGACGCGAAGCGAAGAGTAGTTAACATCCAAGGAAGGAAAAGACACTTTCCTCCCATGTAATACATATGATTTTTCCTCCTTCCCTCTTGATGAACTTTTTTTGTGAATTTAAAACGCATCTCAACTGCTTTTGTCTAAAACTGACCTATACTCGAATAATGGAAAGTATAGGCAATACAGTCATGTCCATCTGAGAATCTGCGGTAGTGCCATGGCTAGCGTCTTGGGCTTGGCTACGCGAAATACCTGGGGGTACACTTAGACAAGCGTCTCAATTTCGGGAGACATATCACCTTGGCTATACAGAGGGGTGGAGCTGCGTTGAAGCGCACTTACCCCCTGACTAGCTAGGAACTCGAAACTGTCTCAGGACAATAAACTGCTTATTTATAAGCAGATTATTCGACCTGCTATGACATACGCTTGTCCGGTGTTCTGCAGCCTGAAACCCACTCCTCTAGCGAGGTTGGATAGGATGCAGAACAAAGTGCTTCGTATTATCACTGGTAGCAGACGATACCTTCGAGTGGAAACTCTCAGGTAGCTTGCAGGCGTCGACTCGATTCCGACATTTATAAAAAACTTGTCTTACAAGTTAAATAAATACATGCTCGATAAAAGTCCTCTCACCAGAGACATCATCAGGCTCAGAGTCTATGATAATGAGCCTCGCAGACACGGCGGGCTCATTTATCAGGCTCTTGATATCTCTAATGAAAGAAGGGAAGAACCGGTTCCGTAGGGAACTAAGTCGAAAGTCGGACTGAAACGCAGAGTACTCTGACCCGGTTTTTTGCATCAGCCTTTTCCGGGGTTTAGCATCGAAAAAATCATCCTCGCAAACTGCAACAATTGTGTATCTACCAGGAATACAAATTCGAACAACACGCATAAGCTTTGCAGGAGGCGTGTTTTACTGGCCATAACCACTACGTATAATGAAAAGTCCGGCCCAGCGTTAACACCAGCGCGGGCGGACTACTGCGCCCTTTCGCGGGGGCGCTATATGTTCGCTTCGGCAAGGCGCTCTTTTGCACCCCTGGATTATGGAATGTTATATACTTTATGTATCGTGGCTTGTCATTATGTGTGAAATGTTACAGATGGAATATTCAATATTCAATATATTTATTTATTTATTCTTGGGCTTGTAATCTGAAGGTCTCGGGTTCAGCTCCTGGCAATTTCAAGTTTTTTTTTAAGAACGTTATTTTACTCTTTTCTTGTTAGTGATTTAAATTATTGGACATTTAGATATCTAATACATTTCGGATTGCTATTGAGTGATTTTCTCACTTATAATTGCACAAGTGGTTGGTATTTTATAGGGGAAAATTTGGGTTGTTTAATGAGAAACTGTTTCCTTGAAATTCGACAAGAATAACTGTCAACTATTAAAAACACGACACCGAAGGTGAATGGTTTTTCATTTTCAGTGATCTCTCGACCAATACCTTTTTTTATTTTATCGTTCTCGAGTTATGCCGAAATTTTTATTTCTTTTAAATTGTGACGTCATGTTGACAATAAATTATGCCACATATATGGATTCAGAATGGAGTCTCAAATTTTAAAATATGTTCAACAATCACTGACCTGATGACCTGAAAGAGAAGAAAATATAAATTTGAGAATTATATTATGGAAATTAATATGTGGTATTCCATTTGAAATTGAAAAGCTGGTATCATTACCGGAGGTCCCATTTCAGATTTGAATATGGAATATAATCAGAAAATAAGTCTCAACCGATATATCTAAAATTCAAATTCATATCT
This sequence comes from Chrysolina haemoptera, assembly GCA_958298965.1. Lineage (NCBI taxonomy): Eukaryota > Metazoa > Arthropoda > Insecta > Coleoptera > Chrysomelidae > Chrysolina > Chrysolina haemoptera. The sequence goes on along the minus strand of OY282602.1, from coordinate 12,288,382 downwards.
TTGAAAATAATCACCTATTATGCTGACAAAAGAAATCTCGTGGCCACCCGGTTTACAAGAGTTGCCCGTTTGAAGATATAAGACCATTAAAAAAATAATAGATTTTACTCATGTGATAGTATTTAGGGCATTCCGTTTGAAAATCGAAAGTTCTCGTGTTTTTCGGGGAAGTTGAAAAAACTCTCCAAGTACCTAGTCAAAATAACATCGTAGTGAACAAATTCAAATTTAGTTTTCAGAGAAATTATTGGTTGGTTAGGTTTTTTACATCCAGAATGTTGAAGTATTTTTTCTACTACTGTCATAAAAGTTCATATTTCTTGTGTAGTTTGAATGCCTAACTCATAACAATACTTCAAAATCAATATACGATTTCATTATTATACGAAAAAGCGTAAAAAGTGCAAAGTGCATTTTTTCAACTGCTGTTGCTAGACGACAGACTATTTTATGCGACAACAGTGACAGATCCGAATAACAACGAAGTTTTTTGACAGTTTCAGAAAAAAATACTGTATGGAACTTGTGAGTGAAGTAAAAGCTGATTATGAAAATGTTTTAGAGGATTATAGATTTTCACTATGACAGCCATTCTTTTGACAACTTGTAGCAACTGCATCATTAATATGAATGGTTAAAAGTTTTAAATTTCATATGTATAATCAAATGAAGATTGCCAAGTACAATTTGACGCATCATAGGACTGACTGTCTGTCTTTTGAAAGAATATGTAAGTATATGAACAATGTGTAAAACATTATTTTAGGCACAGTTGATTATTATTCGCCAGACTTGTGCTAAAAATTTCGCTTTACGCACCATGAACAGTATGTAGAAACTAAGTTTTTGCACTGTCGTAAAAGAAATATTCTCCATAAAAAATGCAAAATATATTTGGAAAATCATGATGAACAATAGAAAAATATTTTCAATATGAGATTTAATTTCGAATAAGAGCTTCGTTATTGTATGGAGGTCAGTGGTAAATATCCGATAATAATTATTGCGCTACTCCTGCAAAATCAATTTGCGAGCCTGTTCAGTCATGTTCTTGACATTGTGAAAATGAATTTCAAATTACCGAAAATTCCAAACCAACAAGCAAGTCTATAAAATTGTTCACAATACATAAAATTTGAGCAATACTAGTGACGAACATACGAATATCAGTTTGATGCAAATGTGGAAGTTGTGAAGAGTGGCGTATCCAGCGGGTTAGTTCGATTTGAAATGCTGTAAAATTAGAGATATTTTCAGAGAATTAATTTCAAAAATGACCTTCATGGTAATGGTAATTCTGAATAAATTAAAGTCTTTTTTATTTTTAACTTGATGATGTACAGTTCGGCAAACCTAGCTGAAAATGTGAAATTGTGCGTACGTTTGTGCCTTATCACTGGATATATTACAGACTATTATAGCTCGTTGTGCGACTAATGCGCATCGTGTTTTCACGGTTTGCACTATGTGAGTAGAACTGAATCAATAATTATAACGGTCTCATCATATTTCAGATTTTTCACCACTCACATAACCATGTATACTCTAAACTTGAATTTCTTCATCTCTAGGAACGATGGTGTGAAACGGGAATACAATTTTCAATAACACTCGAAATCCTAGATAAAACTCGAAATGAAAAAAAATAAAAAAAATCCTGTCCTTTCCACGCTTGTGTACTGGGATACTCACTTTCACATATTTTTTTATTTTTTTGTATCTGGCTGAGGGTACTCAAAAATCTTTAAAAAAAATCAGTATGTTTTTGAATAAAAACGTCATATATATGTTTCTAACTTTGGAATCAAAATAAATAGATTAGAAATTGTGTTCATTGACAAAGGGCTGTATTAATAAAAAAGTTGATTGATCGAGAATGAAACGTTGGACAATAAAATTAATAGCTGCTGCGACAAGAAAAAAATGAGAAATCGAGAAAATCATATTTAACGAAATAAATTTAAAATTCTCTTTTTGGAAGTTATACCAACATATAAATGACCTTTCAGTTACGTTACTCTTTTCTCATTCAACTTAAACTGTATTATTTTACGACTCCGATATCTCCATGATATCCTCATAACTTTCCTTAATTTTTCTCATAGTGCACCCTACAATATTTATGATTTTATATCCCTTTAATGGTTTGATTGCTAATAAGTAGTCAATAATTGTGAAAATGCCATGTTAATCACATCATCAGCAGATGCAAGGAAAACATAATTAACTACTTAATTACTGAAAAAACAGTCCCAACAAGAAAAATCTATTTTGAAGAATAACTAGGTACCAAAATATAAATATAAATGATCAAATTACGAAAGTGCAACACATGAAAATTTTGCCTCATATGATTATTTCTCGTAACGTTTTTCAAAATTTGCGGTGTTATACTCTGACCAATTTTCAGAATTCGATTTTGCAAATCTGCTGGAAGAAGTTCTTTACGGTCTCCAAGGGAAACAATGCAAGTTGTACAATAATGACAAAAAAAAGGGAAATTTTAAAATGCGTCTTTCAGTATACTAAAGGCAGTTTGAATATTTATAGTGATATTAACATGCCTAATTTTTTGTAAAGATGGTGAGTCTGGTTGGGTTTATCTGTTAAGTTATTGTGAACACTTAAATATGTACTAAGGTGATTAGTTTTTCATTACCATTCTTCGTAATTTAGGTAAGGAGGTTTTCTTGCGAAATTTCTCATTTAAGAAGAAAATGGTATAACTTGGCAACGCCTTATTGGATTTTCAACAATGAAAAACAAAATCAGCCTAAAGGAATGAGAGTTCACATATGTTGAAATATGTAGAGTATTCCATTAAAACAAAAAACTCATACAATTTCGTGAGCTTTTCTTGCGCCCCTCGTATAAAAAATAGTCATCTCCGAAGATATCTTTCATAGTGTCGTATGATCTGGATTCATAATATTTTTGAAATTTGTATGTAATATTACAAGTAAAAATGTCTGAGTTTTCACCACTAGGAAAATCAAATATTCCATTCAACGATAACCATCAGATTGCTTGTATAAGCCCGAGTTGAAATTTGTTGTGAAGTTCCCAAAGTGTACCCATCCCCGTCTCATATCAACCATGGTACGTCAGTGGCAGCAAATACACAGTCCGCTTATAACGAATGTGTTCGCGGGTTTCGCAATTACATAGTTTAATTCGAATGTAATTTATAATTCCGCATTGTCATGCATGTGATGTGCACAGTTTGCTAAATGGATGAATGTTTTGCAGCCAGCGTAGGTAAATCGGAGGTACGCGCCGAACAAAAACGCAGTTTGTCAGCCCGTGAATTACGTGCCAAACACACCGATCGAATGTACAGGTTGACCACGAAGTTTGTTCCTTGTTTCACACGAAATTTGCTATTGAAGTTGAACCACCATCAAATGTTATTTGGGTTATTATTGTTAAATCAATAACCTTTCGTTAATTTAAGTAATTCTGCATTTGTCTAACTGAAAAATTGTCCTGACGGACCCCTGGACGAGGAAGCGTGTGTAACTGTCTTTTTCTTTTTTATGGTGTTCAATATTCAAATTCCAATTTCTTGCTGTTAACTAGCAAGACTTCAAATCTGGAACATCCAATCGCCTTACACTCGCCGAGGTGTACGCCATTCTAACCGTAGCTACGAGGCGAGAGGTGAAAGAAGGGCCCGAACAGAAAATTTATATCTGTTCGGATAGTCAGGCAGCGCTCAAAGCTATCTGTCATCCTAGACCAAGCTCAGCTTTGGTACAGGAATGCGGAGATGCTCTTGAGAAATTAGCGGAAACAAAGGAAGTCGAGTTGGTATGGGTCCCTGGTCACAGGGGTGTGCCGGGAAACGAGGTGGCAGATGAGCTTGCCAGAACCGGTTCCGCTGCGCCGTTCTGCGGACTGGAGCCAGTACTAGGCATTGCAAGAGGTCAAATCTCTTCTGCCCTAGATGAATGGGTGGAAAGAGAACTAAGCGAATTTTGGAGGAATACCGCCGGCTGCAGACAGTCAAAAGACTTTGTGGCCGGCTCTAGCAAGTCAAGGATGACGTGGCTTTTAGGCAGAGATCGCCAAACACTACGCCTCCTTGTAGGAATACTAACAGGCCATAACAAACTAGGTAGACACCTGTCACTAATGGGTATAAAAGACAATCCCACTTGCCATATGTGCGAAGAAGACGAAGAAACTTCGTCTCACTTCCTTGGCGAGTGTGAGGCGTACGGGAGGCTAAGATTCGAAATCTTCGGAGTCGAAAAACTCCAACAAGAGGAACTCATCGAACTAGAGTGGACGGACATACTGACCTCCACTAGAAGGTCACAAAGGTTCGGAAAGGAAGACTATAAGAGGCAATGTGGTTATGTGGAGAGCAAGGGATGGCAAAAAGGGCCCATTGGGGCCTACTTGCCTGGATGCGGCAGCGGCCTCCCCATGATTACTACTACTACTACTACACTCGCCAAGGAAGTAAAATGGGCTGCCTTCAGCCATCATTATCCTGCCAATATTCATTCAGTGATTCGCCCGCCCAACCTCTTACAATGCCAAATACAGGCTCCTTCAGCTCGCAGAACGGCATCGCTGAATTATTTCTTGCAAGTTCATCTGCTAATCTGTTCCTAGACATCCCTATGTTACCAGGAGGATTCCATAACATCAAAACTTAATTTTGGCTAGTATCTCAATAGTTTTCCCACATTCCTATTGGGAATTCAACATAAGGGATACTCCCTCTGGTGTCAAGTTTTGACACTATAGATAAGTTCATTGAAATTAATGTTTTCGTCAAAATTCACATGATTTTGGCTATTGTTCATGTGCATTTTGTTAAACCTGTAATCATTATTGATATGTGATGAATTTCTGGTACATATAAATACTGAATATTCTGTTCTTCTCTTGACATAATATACTCGAGAGTAGTTCAATTTTTGCCATTTTGGCGCTGGCATCTAATGTTGAATCCCCAATATACCTGCTAAGCTTTGTTTAATGTGACAGATGGCTCTGAGTCCTGCCAGACTCAGTATTCTTCCGTTCTGGCCGTTTGAACGATCGAATAGTAAAATAATTTCTCCGTTAACACCGTATTGCACTGAAAAACACAGACTGCGAAAAAAAATTGTAAAGACCATGGAACCATAGAAAGTGTACATCGAGAGATCGTAGACAGAGGGTCAAAACATAGTCGTTCAGTAGCGCGTCTAAATTCAACACAAAAATTTATTTCGTTATGAATTATTTTCCATCAAAATCAAATCAAAACTTTTGTGGAGATTATTTCTGTGTAAGGAGAAGGGTATAGATGAGAACTTTGAAGCTTCAGCTATTCATTATCATTTGTAAGATGGAACAAGTTGTCTCCGTGATGAATCTGTTAATATCTCATGGTTTTTTGTAGGTTTTTGGAATGAGAAAGATAAGAGACCATCGGCTTCGTTACGAATATGCCAAATAAAAATAATACAGTAATGAGAAGAGTTACATTATTAGAAATATTTAGTGATGCAGTCTGACCTATCCTAACACTGATGAGAGACAAGAACCTTGAAACATGTCATGCTTGGATGTAGGTATTGTAACTGAACATTGTCCTGCCGTATCTGTACGTCTGAAATACTGCCATGTTGATCGTCATGTCTGTTTGCTTCTTCGCTACGATGTCAGTAAGCCTAGTAGGAAAGAAGTCTTCCTATTTTATATAATTTGTATGCTAACCTGTTCGGAATTGCCCTACGTCTATGTGAAGTGGAGCTATTGTATCAACAGTACACCGAGTATCCTGCTCCTTGTTCCGAGAACAAAACTCTTTCACCTTGAGGATAGTATTGAATATCAGAGATGGGGATTCTGCCCTCTAGTTGCACAACGTACAGTGTTCTATTATTTTGTTCACAATACTTTCACTTTCAAATAAGGGAGTCTGCTGGGTCGTTCCCTTCTTACGATCACGCTGTATACTTTTCTTATCTGTTTATTACTTTCCTTCTTCCTGTACTGGTAGAATCCCAGAATTACACAAATCTTACATCACCCCGGGTCAACCTGTCTCGGTATTCATCGCTGGCCACAGGAAGGGTAATATTACAATTGTGTCCGAAAGGATAATATAAGCACTTGCAATTGTGTCCGAGAGGATAATATTAGCACTTGCAATTGTGGCCGAGAAGATAATATCAGCACTTGCAATTGTATCCGAGAGGATTATATTACCACTTGCAATTGTGTCCGAAAGGATAATATTAGCACTTGCAATTGTGTCCGAGAGGACAATATTAGCACTTGCAATTGTGTCCGAAAGGATAATATTAGCAATTGCAATTGTGTCCGAGAGGATAATATTAGCACTTGCAATTGTGTCCGAGAAGATAATATTAGCACTTGCAATTGTGTCCGAGAATATAATATTACCACTTGCAATTGTGTCCGAAAAGATAATATTAGCACTTGCAATTGTGTCCGAGAGGACAATATTAGCACTTGCAATTGTGCCCGAAAGGATAATATTAGCAATTGCAATTGTGTCCGAGAGGATAATATTAGCACTTGCAATTGTGTCCGAGAAGATAATATTAGCACTTGCAATTGTGTCCGAGAAGATAATATTACCACTTCCAAATGTGTCCGAAAAGATAATATTAACACTTGCAATTGTGCCCGAGAGGATAATATTAGCACTTGCAGTTGTATCCGAGAGGATAATATTCCCACTTGCAATTGTGTCCGAGAGGAACGTTGCACAAGTGGATGTCTGATATAGGTAATTCAATTTAAATATTTATACATATTCTTCACTTTGCAAGCATGTGTGAAGGGAAAGGTCATCCGACTTTATTTGTTTAATTTTTTGCTGATTCCTCACAAGTATTCATCAGATCACTAGATAACAATCGAAATAATAATCTCTCTGACTGGCATCACACTTGTTAATTGATTTAAATATCTAATAAGTATTCGTAATGTCTCTGGAACGAAATATTTCTCCATTCCGAAGGATGCTAGAACAATTTTTCTGTACTTGCAATTTCTAGCTGATGAATTATTCGTTTCGGAATGTCGTTTTTGCCTGAGTCTGAGTTCACGCTGCACCGGAGAATTAGCTATCATTTGCCAATGTCTCGAAGTTTTCAGGAAGTTTTAGGAATATATGAAGTGAACTGGTTCGCATTGATGACCAAAGAAGGCAATACGATGTTGAATTCGTTGTAGGAAAAACAATTTACCGTGTCTACCGATGAGTTCAGTTCCAAATTTGTATCGGCAAACCCATCCGTGTTCGGATATATCTAATGTTTTTTGGACGATGGAGATTTTCTTCGAGAATATTTTTGTTTATTTTATTCGAATGCAATGAAAGTATCGTTGAACTTTCGTATCAACCTAAATTATCATTTTAGACCACGAAACAAATCTCAATATCGAGTGACTATCTCTAGAATTTGATCAACTTGTGTAAATAGAGAAATTAAGGTGATCAAGATGACCCATTAGGAACTCATCGGTTCAGAAGCCATAACTCTTTTTGAAGTAATGGTTAAATTATCCGAACAAGGTTTTTGAAGGGGAAGCATATTGTTGAATTTTCGTTACAACTGATAAGATCGAAAAACCAAAAAAAAAACACAATTGTACCTGTGTTTATATTAAGAAAAGATGAGAGTTTCATTCAGGATGAGATCGAAAATAGCGGGTTTTGAACAACTATTATTTAACGTCTGCTTTTCCATAGACTTATTTTTGGTGCTGCAATTATTTTTTAAACAAGCTGTAACCTTTTTACAAGCTTTTATTTAACTTGCCCTGTTAGTATGCATGTATGTATTTTTGGGTTAAATCTTGCAACTGAATTTTGACCCACTTCTAGTTGTTCGATTAACTTGTAATAAAAAAATATGGCGGCTCCAATATGGCGTTTTATGGCGAGTTTTGTGATTATGGTCCGATTCGATTCTGAATTGGTATGTTAGGGGTGTGTAGGGGTCGGGATTATGAATTATTTGGTCATAATTCAGGAATTCAAAATGGTGGCTCGAAGATGGCGGACGAGTTTTGTGATAAGGGTCCGATTCGATTCTAAATTGGTATGTGTTGCTTTTCGGGGTCAGAGATTATGCTTTTCATGTCAGAATTCATGAATTCAATATGGATGCTTGCCTTCGAAAAGTTTTTTTTAATATTATTTTTCTCTACTATGAAAGGAAAGTCACTGTTGGTTATACAAGTAGTCAGTGTCTGCCAGTCGACTATCAAACATAAAAGTAGGTAAGTGAACTGGGCGCCACTCGGCTGCATAGAAAATAGTACTGAGGATATCTTCCGATGCCAGAAAACAAGACGGTATGAATGGTAGGAATCTAAAAAAAAATTTGAAGTACATGATTTTGTCATTTTTTAATTCATCTCCAATTAAGGAGAATGTATTTGGTTGAGAAACACCTGAAGTAAGAACACTACCTTGCTTTAAACCCAGTACATTAAGTAAATTATCTCTACTCAGTATATTTTTACAATTTTTACTAATTTTTAAAGTTTATTATGAAAAGTTTATTTCATGAGAACCCTTTACTAAAATACATAATATAATATATTGGTTACAAACAAACTTGACGATGTCAGGCATTTTTTAAATTTTTCGAAAAAGTGATGACAACCGCTCGCTAAAATACATCTTCCAAGGACTCGAGATGAACTGATCGATTAGGTCCATATGGATATATGGACCTTCCAATTAAAGTACAAATTATATATCGTTTGAAAAAAACTTGACATTGTCAGACATTTTTAAATTTTTCCGATTTAAAGGTTTCACATTATCAAAAGAGCTTACAACACTGCACAAGAAACATATAATATGTCGGTTACAAAGAAAAAACATGACGGTTTCCGAGGACTAGGTCCTCGATTAGGTCCATATAGAAATTTTGACGTCCCAAGTTACCAAAATAGGTCACAACCCTACACTGAAAAACATATTTTATATCAGTAACAAAAAAAAATTATATTTTTCTAGGTTTCCGAAGACTCGATTAGGTCCGTATGGAGATTTAGTATCAACTTCCTAACAGAGGTGAAAACCTGTGAAAACATATCTTTATCAGGCATTTTTTGTAGGAGTCCGATAACTTACGATGATGTTTTTTTTTTGTAACCGATATTATGTGTTTTGAGTCTCCAATGGACATCATCGTTAAGTTCATCTTGAGTACTGGGAAACGTTATTCCAAAATACCTGACTAGTGAGCTAGATCGAGATTTCCGTAAACAGATTAATTAAAATTGGTATATCTGACACAAATTAGATTTATAAGAAGTATCCTTGAGAGGCTGTCGCATTCAAACAATCGATAACGGCTAGAGATGTTTATGGCTGCAATAATGAGGGAATGGATGTCCAAAAAAACCTTATACTTATATTGAAATAGATTTAGAGGGATTCGCCTCATTAATTTGGGTATTCACTTCACATCGCTTCAGCAAGATAAACAAACACTCCAACGTAATTTATTCAGATTCATAACACCTAACGCGGCAAAAGCGAAATTTTCTTATGAATAAGACGATCTCGTCGGCGAAGAGGGAATTTCCCGCAGCACCTGCTCAAATTAGAACCGAATTGCTCATTCATAGCATCTGCTCTTCCATTAGAGGCGTCACTCAAGGGGCCGTCACAACCAGCAAGAACACCTTTTCTTATTTTTTACAGGCAGAATTTAATTTCCTGAACGTCTTCTCTTATAAGCGCTAACTGAAAACATTAGCACCTTAACACGGGATCCCGGCCGCTTTTTTAATGTCGACGTCAAAAACAATGTCTCGTTATAAAACTCGCGAAACGAGATTTACCTTCGACCCTTCTCTTTAACAATTTTTTTATTACATAATTCCACGTGGCTGCGTTTTATAGATCTCGCGATTAATAGGGGTAATTTTTTAATAATGGTTACAGCGACGAATTTATCCCTCCTGAAACAAAAAACCTCACCGTTCATTATTATTTTGAGCGGTATTACCGAGGTGCGTAGTACAAACTCAGACTGACTCCTGACTTCTTGCATTAAAATTCTCGTTATGGTGTGATTGTTAGTTACAGTAGAAATAATTTCCAGAAAAAAGTAACCAAATTCTCGAAATTAACTCATTGATTTTTTCCAGACCCATTGCATTGAAATCAACATATAATAGTTATTTATGCAACAAGTGCAAAAAGTAAGTGTTTATTGCACTCGATGTGAAATTGTCCGACGAGGCCGTTAGGCCAAGTTGGACAACACGTTGAGTGCAATAAACAATTTTTGCACGAGTTGCATACAACATTTTTTCTACGTTCATGCAAAAAGCAATAAATGATTTATTAAGGTACGGCATTAAGTGTTGAAAAGCGCAACTTAAAATAATTGATTATTACTATCGATTTGCATTGAAACAGATCACTATCATCTATTTTCCAATAGTAATATTTCATTTTAAAACTTTCAATTCTATAATTGTCAGAAATAATTTTTGACTGACGTTTCTATAACCACAGCTGCATTGTAAAAATCAAAATCATAGTAGCCGCGAGGTGTGGTCATAGTTTGCTCTATGCAGGTAGACGGTTTAGAAGCGGATCAGTTTTGATCATGGAGTTTTTCTCGGGAGGGCATTGTTTGTTTAACTCTGGCTGCTAACATTAATACAAAATAATATAAAATATGTAACTGTTTAAAACGTATTGCCAGTCTTACATAATATCTGCTAAATATGTAGTGGTTTTGAACATTTATGTTTGTCATGAGGACAGCACGTTAAGTTGAATGACAGATGAGTGCAATACAAACTGTATTGCACCAGTGCAATAAAGAACTTCTTTTTTCACTAAATATAGTTCAATAAAGTTTTGCTTTTTGCATGAATGTAGAAAAAAGTATTTTAGTTAATAGTACGTATTTCAAATAGATTTTATGACTATTCTATTCTAATTTTTATAACAAAAATCAAAATGCAATGCCCATGACAGGTCTATGTCAAAAAATCACTTTACCGCAGAAGAAATATTTCCATACATTTCCATGCTTGATGTGTATAATTGCTTCTGAAGAGCCTGCTTCCCAATTTTATCAATCTCCCTGATGAGCTTGGCAAAGCGAAATAGATTTTCGTCGACCAAAATGTATTGGGGATTAAATGCGAGAGAAGCCAATGAAATGAACGATTTCTGTGAGTGATATTTTGTTATAACATTCTCCCTATCTTATTTAATGAATTTTCAATGAAAACTAGAGAAAATTAAAAAATCAACTATCTGGATGAAAATGCGAATTTTCACTTTCAGACCTTTTTTTCAGTTAGTGTCTTTTCACAATATCTATCAGATGTACTTCAATGTCCAGCGTGACTTTAGCCGGGAAAGTTAATATTATTGAATTTTAACTGTATGATTAAGACATTTTTAGTTTGTTTCTTTTTCTGACTTAACGTTGCTTTGTCTCTTCGAGCTTGTGAAGGCAAAAAAAATATTATTATTATTATCATCAGTCTCAGAATATATGTACTCTCATACTTTATGAAGCACTTTATTTCAGGCGAATTTTTTCAAACGGATGATGATTTCGCACAGCGGAATATCCGTCACTGATCCCAGAATGTGGGATCCAAGCCGTGTTTACGTGAATTTTTTCCTCATTGGTCGTAATCCATTAATAACGCCGGAAAAAAAGTAAAACAGCATTGTTTACTTTCTGAACGAGCTTCCGTTCGACGTCATATTAATTTTAGTCACGTTTTCCTTCGCTCACCTTGATGTATTGGAGATGACAGCGAAATTGACAAGAGCTTAGAAAAAGAAGATGAATTATGTCGGTGAAAATTAATTTTTTTTATTTTCAGTTCACCGTGTCATGCCTTGTTTTTACTTTGAAGTATATGTAAAATAACTTTAAAACGTGCTTGTTGGATCACGGTGACATTGAAGTTAATTTATCTTGAATACAGAATTCATTCTAGTCTGTAGTTGCTTCTGTGTTAGTTGAAAATTTCATTTAAGAAATTGTTTCACACTAAATGGGTTGTTATATACGAAGGCGTAGAAGGGCCAACAACAAAATATTTTTCAATAAATTTGGAATTGCCACTACAAAGTGACAATTGTCACTTTGACAATTGTCACTTTGAACTGACAATTGTCACTTTTAACTGACAATTGTCACTTTGAACTGGCAGTTGTCACTTTGAACTCAATTGCCACTTTGAACTGTAAATTGTTACTCAAAAAAGATATCTATTGCCAACTCCACGCAAAAATATTGTATTTTTGTCAATTTATAATTGCCAGTTCGAAGTGACAATTGCCAGTTCAGAGTGACAATTGCCAGTTTGACGTGACAATTACGAGTTTAAAGTGGCAATTGCCAGTTCAAAGTAACAATTAAGTAACTGACAATTGTCAATTTGAACTGACAATTGTTACTTTGAACTGACAATTGTCACTTTTAACTAGCAATTGTCACTTTTAACTGGCAATTGTCACTTTGAACTGGCAATTGTCACTTTGAACTGGCAGTTGTCACTTTGAACTCAATTGTCACTTTGAACTGTAAATTGTTACTCAGAAAAGATATCTATTGCCAACTCCACGCAAAAATATTGTATTTTTGTCAATTTATAATTGCCAGTTCAAGGTGGCAATTGCCAGTTCGAAGTGACAATTGCCAGTTTGACGTGACAATTAACAGTTCAAAGTGACAATTGTCAGTTTAAAGTGGCAATTGTCACTTTGAAGTGGCAATTCCAAATGTTTTAAAAAATATTTTGTTGTTGGCCCTTTTACGCCTTCGTAGTTATAAGAACCTGGACTTGGATAATGTTAACCGATCGGGAACTCCATGAAACTTGTAAAACTTGTCTGCCAACTAGACTCCGATAGATGTTTAACAATTCAATTATTACTATCTGACTGAACTATCGGTTGGAGAGTTTTCAGCATATATTTAATAGTTGTAAAAGATCATTTCTATTATAGTTGATATATTAGCATATTGATATCAGAAACGACAAACACAAAGCCCATTTCATTTCGAATGCACAATAATTTTCCACATTCCACATCACCTATGCCGAAACAAGGGTTGCTTTATGAATATTCTTGACAAGGTCGGAATCATAGTTTCCAACCAAAGGCATTGATGCGAATCCTCCAGGTTTGCTTTCACACACGTTCATGTAGTGAGTGGCCTTTCGGATGGATTGTATACGAACATGACCAAACTAGAGTTCAGAAAACAAGAAATGTGATCCTTCTCTGATGCCGCCACAAGGCTCTCGGTTGCTTACGACCTCCGCTGCTTTTTCAGAGAAAACAGCTTTGTCCCTTGTACACCTATTGTGTTTTATTTTTATACTTCTCTTTCATCCACGGTTCACCTACACTTTTATGGTTATTGTTTCATATTTGCGTATAAATCATGTGGAAAACCAACAAGGAAATTCTTTCGAAGGTATTTGTCGACGGATCTCCATTTTTCCTTCGGTGGTGAAGTTTTTATTTTGCGTCATACTTTTATGTTCTCTGGTCGGTCCCGAAAAACGCAATTTGGATATAAAACTATACGATATGATTTTTAAATTTACTTTATTTTATAAGCACTTTAGTTCCTGAAATTCAATTCCAATCAAAGTGGATGGATTTTTTTTTTCGTAGACATTTTTGAAATAGGTATATTTCCGAAAAACAAATTCTAAAATTAAAATTGTTCTCTGTCAGATATTTGCCTCAAATTTTCCACTTTGTCGGATAGTGTGGAGAGAAAGGTTTCATTTAGAATACAAAATTCATTCTTGAAATAGAAAATATTATAAAGCAAGAATAGGTTTTTCTAATTAGATGGAAATCGTGGTAATAATACAATCGTGGTAATAATTTTTCTGAGATAATTTTAACTAGATTAGCACTCGTCTTTGTTGCTATTGAGAAATCCCACCCGTCCACTCGTGAGATTTCTATAGCAACAAAAAATCGTGCATTTAGTTAAAATTATCAAAAAATATCCACCACTTGTGCAATTAATATCATTCATAAGAAATGCAATGTGCGGGTAGAGGATGCTTGTATTATATGAATGAAAGAACCCTAAAAAGGAATTGTGCAAGTTGAACCCAGCATCTGGAGTCTGTCTCTTATCTCTTATCCGAAGAATATTTGGCATTTAAAATATAATTGATAAACTAAATATTCTCCATTTTGTTTGTATTTGGAACACTTCCAATTTGACGTAATACCAGATTAGGGGTAATACCAGAGTAGGGACAATTGCTTTGCATAGATTTTATCTTACCACCTAGGTCTAACCGTATAGATATATCTCATTCATGTCAAAAAATTGTAAATTCATTCCTATGGCGAAAATTATCAAAAAAACAACTGATAAGTTGATTGTGATTATATCATAATATTATTCAATTCGCACCAGGAAGATTTATTAATTGTGTGTACACGGAAGATGATGAAATATCGGTGTCATATCTACTCTCAACAAACATTGCGATAGTTCCTCACGCAAGCTTCGCGATAAATTGTTATTTCTGATATACATTTACACTTATCTGCACCTTCTAGTCACATGTTGAAATTCCTTTTCTTTGTACACTTACTTGCGTCAGTCAGGTTCAAGAGGTTACAATATATCTCGCTTGTACTGGAAACTATTTCAAAAATAGTGTGATTGCTGCGTTGATAGGAAGCTATAGGTAGGTAGGTTATCAAATATGCAAAAATTTTCGAATGGTGCAATAAATTCGTTGAGTATAAAGGTACGACAAATTGAAAATTGATGGTTAGGAATTTCTCATTTCTTTGTGGTTGGAGTCACAAGTATATTCGGCAGGGGGGTTAAGAATCATTCAAGAATGTACAACAAAGACATGTATTGCATGGAGGTTCATTCACATAGGATTCAAATCGCATGCATTAGTTATCGATGAAGTTCGAATAAAATAATAAAGATAAAATACAGTCAAATTCTCTGTATGAATCTAACAACATGAAACATTAGATAATATGAATAATATTGAATGTTGATTTTAGTTCGAAAATATGAATGGGATATCCATAAAATCTGTTGTGGAATCATCTTTCAGCCGCAGATGATTCCAAACAGATTTTATGAATATGCTATTCATATTTTCGAACTAAAATCAAAATGCAATGCCCATGACAGGTATATGTCAAAAAATAATTTTCAAAGTGTTACCGCAGAAGAAATATTTCCCTCATATCCATCCCTGATGTGTATGCTTCTGAAGAGCTTGGCAAAGCGAAATAGATTTTCGTCTACAAAAATATATTGGTGATTAAATGCGAGAGAAGCGAACCTTGCTTCAATGAAATGAACGATTTCTGTGAGTGATATTTTTTTAATAACATTCCTCCTATCTAATTAACTTAATGAATTTTTCAATGAAAACTAGAGATAATTTGAAAAAATCAACTATCTGAATTAAAATGCGAACTTTCACTTTCAGGCCTTTTCACAATATCTATCATATGTAGTTCAATGTCCGGATTGGCTTGAGCCATGAAAGTAGTTGTTTTCTGTTAGAGATTACAAAAAAAAACACATTTTTTTCATTTTTCAATTTTCATGGAGAATGTTTTCGTTTTCAACAGAGTAGTTATCTCAATCAACACAGCATTCCAGATGTTATTATCTCAAAACAAAGAGGGTGTTCACAAACGATCCCGAATATTTTTTTCGTTGTATCAGTGTTTTTATCAAATATTTGGCACAGAAGTTGATACAAAACTTTAATTTCAAGTTGTTGGAAACACTGACCAGGTTTTTCGGGAATTTTTGTACCTATGAAGCTCTGATTGAACGCAAATTATGAAAATGTGGTCTCTTTTTAAAAACAGTAACCATGAACTGCGTTGATTCAAGCTGTGGACTTCGATGTAAATTTTGCAAAAATGGATCAATTCCATTAATTGTTTCAACTTCGAGTTAATGTGTATGTTTCAAATACAGAATAATTATTTCTTTGAAAAAAGTCTGATTCTGTTTTCGATTATGCCATATTTTTTATACAATGCCATATTTTTTGACAATGCCATATTTTTTACAATGCCATATTTATTTTCTTCAATAAACCATCCTTGCATATTTTCTATACTGGGGACTACTTCACATTCAAGTTCAGGAATATACTGAAACTCGTCATTACGCCATTTGATGAATTTGCTAAATACTAGTATTACCGATTAGGATTTTCGCTCTTTTTTGGAGGAATTATAGGGTTTCTCTCCATAGGCGAGAACTATTTTTGTCAACCCCTTCGTACTTTTAGTTTTCCCGCTCATGGTCAGCTTGATACAAAACATCCTTTCACGTCACGTCCGGATAAAACCTGTGATTAATGACCGCCGGTTTATCAAAATGAGATTTTTCTCTTCCTCAAACAAGAAACGACTCAGAGCAGGAGTTCTATGAAATCGTGATCCCAGGGATTACGTGGCTAAATATGTTTGCTTCCAGTGGACAGGTAAATCCATAATATAAACTTTGAAGAGATTGTATGATACCTTTTTTGAGAGCCTTTCCTGGCATCGGGGCGATGGAGAGGGACTTATCGTTCGATGTCTAAAATGAATAATTTCTCGTTTGATTGGGACATACAGGGTGGTCAATCAAAAATGTAGTAGTCAATTATTATCACTTTTTTCAAAATAAAATTCATGTTCATTTTTTAAAATTAGATATTTTGAAATAAGATTCATGCTTTGTTAACCCTTGTAATGACTAATGAATCAAAAATTTCAATCCCTTACTACCACAAGTTGGTATCATGAAATATTTATTGGCATTTGACATTTGAATCAACTATTTGTCATTCAAAAACACCTGACATATCCACATGGCACTTGAATTTAAGATTATATTATGTTCAATAACCATATATCATAAATCTGTGTCGTTCATACCATTCTTGTGATGGCATCACACGTTAAAAGGAAAGGGCTTCATCTTCCCTAGCTCACACAAGTCTCTCGAAGGCTTCTGATCGTTGCTGGTAATGGGGGCAGGCGGTTGATGTAAATTACAATTTTTAACAATTTAACAATTATGTATTTTTCACACATTTTGCTCACATCTCACATTTCTGACCTCCGGACGCAACTGGGCTACAGCCTTAAACTCCGATGTTGAAATTGACCGGTACAATATAGTAAGAAGTGATAGGGAGAAAAGACGAGGAGTTGTAGGTCCTTAAATAAAATCCCCTGTCATATGCGACATTATGGATAAACAATTAACAGATGAACTGGATCAAGTGTACATGCGTATTCCAAGGGGTAACTCAAAACGAACGTGTGTTGGATCACTGTATGGCCAACCTGATAATAATGTTTTCCAATTTCTTGATTTATTCGAAGATACGCTATCTATTCTATTGGCGATTCCAGAAGCCAGAATCATTTGTGGGGGGATATAAATTTAAACATGTTAGACATAACCAACAAAAAAAATCTCTTTTTCTGGAGCTACTAGAAACTTTCGGCCTTCAGCAAGTTGTTACGGAACCTATTCCCGACTGGATAGATTATTATAGATGTTAGAATAATATTTGATGTCGATAGTATCTACATTCCAAATTTATTTGATCATTTTATAGTCTTTTATGACTTAAGCAGTTGAAAGTCGAGATTTCAGAGCATACTATCAGATTCCAAAACTTAAAACGCGTTGAAATAAATCTTCTTATATTCAAGATTTTAGATGCCTAGCAGACGTAAGACTGCAACACTTTCTCTCATGATCACATATGATAAATTTCCTCCATATCTTCATATCACAATAAAATTTAGTAGACACGTACACTCCCTCAGATTGAGACAGTTTTTTTCAGTCATGCTTTCTTGTAAGTACTCGTTAGATTATATTGCCGCATTTCATTGAACTGCACATAAATTGTTTTCAATGAGAGGTATGAAATTTTGGAACTTCAACTGAAATGTTTCTTTCGATTAAAATTCACTCCGGTCTCCCCCATCGCGCCACGGCACCTCACAATAGCAATAATGCCCCGTTGATTGCCCGAGGCTCGAAGTTGGCAGTCGTGGGAAAGGCATTCCACCTGGCCTCGTCGAACTTCAGGGAGGCACGTGGACCTTCAAAGGGCACGTGACCTATTCTAACGGTAAGTATCGGTGCTGATTGACCGATGAATGGCCTGAGGTAAGAGCTCAATGGCTCAATGCCGGTGATTATCGTCGGTCGTGTGCTCCGGCCTCTGTTTATCTTTCTTCTTTTCAGAGTTGTTCGTTCGTATGCCATTACTGTGGAATTATATTCATTTTTAGCAGAACTCGGACGAAGGGGGGTTCGTTGTAAAGGGGACTAACCGTGTGGGAGGTTTGTTGCTAGGTCGAACAAGAAATATATAAAGGAATCTGCAATTGTTCACAATGAGCTTGATTATGTTGAGAACAAAATGTCCTATCAGGACTACTAATTGCAATACTCCTATACAATAGGAATATATGGATCAAAAATCCACCAGAAAACTACTTTCCTGACTAATACGACGACGAACATTGGATTACATCTGATGAATGTCCGTGCAGAGTTCCTACTTAGATATTTCAGTTCGTGGAAATTAAATTCTTTAGTCTGATCTAACCAGAACGAACATCGCAGTGGTCGTTGTCCGAAACGAGAAGCCTAAAACTCATTGATTAATTCACGATATGAAACAAGAATATATTAGGTAATTTTTCAAGGTGTACGAAACGCGAGCTTACGAAACAAAAAAACGAATACTTGTGGTGTACCTCAGGGGACGGTATTGAGGCTGATACTGTTCACAATATATTTGAATAACATACTCATGCAAGAAAATTCTGAAAAAAGAGTTTTGCTGACGTCTCATAATTTATGCGCAAATTATTGGTATGATTTGATGACCTAAACTGGAAATGATCTGAATAAAATGAAAGCCAATAAATTTCAGCAAAACACGCTACGTGCAATGCCGAAGTACAGAAATATATTTCAAATTTTAACTTAACCATGCAATGAAATTTTTAGAGAGCGGCTTTTCATAGCCCCGTCTCCTGTTAACTATTGATCGGTTCGACGTACAAAAATGGGACAAAAACCGGTTTGAATCATACCACCGATACTACTTTTGGAAATAAAGTGTTGAAATGTTGATTTCAAGCATCATGGGGGAGTCAAGTGTCAAGATAATTCAATTCTCTTATATCTGTTTTTGATTTCTTCGCCAATATTTTTTTTTCGCAATATGTCGCTGCGTGAACATGAATTTGCAAATTTCGTATGGCATAAAGATCGAATTTGTGAAAAAACATTAACGAAATTCGATATAATGTAGATGATTGAAAAAATAATTGAATTATCTTTTCAGCAATGTGACACTTGAACCCCGTTCTATTTGAAATTTTTAATTTCTCCCCCCTCTCCATCTATTAAGCAATCGCAACGTCTTTTGAAAATAAATTCATTGGCGATATAATATTCATCTATATAGGTACGAGGAATTTTCCTGTTTCTACACTTGTTTTCAAGACAAAAGGTGCTTGGAGTTGGAATACCACAGTAGTAGTATCTCAGTATCCAAGCAAATTGAACATTTCATTCGGTTTCTTTTTTCAGTCCCCCCTACACGCCACGCGAAAGTCTTTTACCCTTCGCTTTTCATACTCGATCAGCGGAAAAAAATACAGTAACTTCCCTGTGTGTGTACACCTCTGTGTGTGATTACCGTTAGGTCCCCAGGTTCATTACGGACTATGAATGGAAGCTTATATGAGATATAATCCCTAAGTAAATTTGCGAGAATTGTATTCCATTTGTTGCAGCATCATATGGCCCACTTCAAGAAACACTTCAGAATACGTTGAAAGGGAGTTGGTCCAACCATGAAACTGTATAAAAAGTTGTTGGGAGTAGATTTACAAAATGTTTTTCAACATTTATGACAGAGAAAATACAGAATCGAAACAGAATGGAAGTATTTTTCTCCAGTTTTTTTTTGTTCCAAAAGTTGCCCTAGGTGCCGGGTAGCATGGTATTAATAATATTTTAACTTGTAAGGGGGTTGCATTGCACATCATTTATGATCATTCCCTATTTAACGGATTCAAAAGAAATGATATAATCCGTATTTCATTTTGAAAAAGTTTTTATGTTTCATTTTTGATCGATTTGCAAGGGCATTCTACATTTTGGTCAATTAGATAAGATAAGATAAGATAAGATAAGATAAGATCTTTATTATCCAGTAGACAACCTAACATTGTATAGGAATAGTCAAACACTTAAATCTAGGTAAAAATAAAAACACGAAAATTTCAGATATCAGTAAAAATAAAAAATATCAACCATAATAAAAGTGATCTTGATATTCTAAACAAACAAGACTACGGTTCTACAACATAAACTCTTCAACACTATACAGACCTTTTTCTAGTAAAAATTCTCGCAATTGTTTCTTGAATATTTCAATACATTCACTTTCTTTTATATATTTTGGCAATTTATTAAATACCCTAGGCGCCATAGAGGAAGGGGAGTTGAGTGATATGCTAAATTTATTAAACGGTACATGAAGGTAATTTTTGGTTCGGGTATCAAATTGATGTTTGACGGTATTGGTACTGAATAAAGTATCTCTGTTCTCGAATGAGTATACAGAGAGTTCAAAAATAAATAAGGACTCTACTTCGGTCTATTTCGGTCTGAACTTTATCAAAATCATCAAGAATATCTTCAATATTTCAATGGTTAATATGATTTTTGTCTAAATTATTTATATTTAATGATTGAAAAAACATTTGAAAACGAGTAAGCTTTCAACTGAATTGAAATACAAACCAAGTAATGAAACTCAACTCTCGAAGGATAGATAGGTAAGGAATAAGAATATTGGTAGGATTTAGGGTAATTCAATGAAGGAACCAGTGAGGAATGGATGACTGACCTTGGCCCAGATGAGGCGACTATTTTCACCCCTTCGTCCTCTTCAATATAATTCTCAATTTCCACAAACCAACTGCCAAATATCCGGCTCGAAGGACCAATGTTGACGTCGGTTTCTCTTCATTTTTTATTGCAAAAATACAAGGATCAAATATAAACTGACAATACGTTTTTACAAAGTTGAACTTATTCAAAATATTATTTATTGAACAAAAAACAAAACGTCTAGCAACATCATTAGGTTTTCTATACAGGGCACTGTCTCCAACGATGGACGTCCCTTTTTTAATGGAATTTTGGGTCACAAACGGCTATCAATTCTACATTGACCAATCATGGACATGAAATGGATATCCATAAGATATCCTGTGTTTATGGGTATAGTCTCAGGAGAAGGTTAGGGCAGTCTGGTACTTATATCCATTAGGTTCCCCGTCAGTATCACCGAAAGGATTTTGATGATATTTTCACGTATTTTGAATTGTTCGTTGCATTCGTTCTTTGTTTAATATTTCGTTCAACCTTAGTCGATTTATCGAGGTCAAATTTATTTTCGTATATCTGCGAATCCGGGAAATTCCAAGGATACGTGTTAATCATTAAGAATTGCACTGCAATGAAAAGGTAATGTTTCGTGAGGTAACGATGCTCGACACGATACTGAGAATACGGGATCGCAGCGGCTTATTAGAGGTTCATTTATATACAGAACAGCTCACTAAACTCATGCACATACAATGTCATACGGCGGAACGGAAATTAAATGCACAAATAACCATTCTGTAAGTTCGTACTTAGAAACTATTTACGAGAAGCTGAAATTTCAGCATACGGAACAAATAATTCAAAAGCGCGCGGGCATACGATTATATTTAGAATTATTTGCTGTCGGTGTTTCTATGCATACTAAAGAGATGGTAATAAATTATTTATGTTCCCGCAAAATTCTCACTCAATAAATAATGTATCTTCTATATTATAGAGTAGTTTCCTACGAGCAAGTGTTTTGTTGCTGCTTTTGACACGTTTTATTGATTTTATTTTCGCTGTTACACCCGCACTTTTTCTGGCAATCAGCTTATATCAACAGACTGTCAAATATAAACATTGTAGCATCTTCGGATCAACGAAAATGTGACCTATTCATTTTAATATGAAACTCAGCGAAACGTTGCTGCATGTTCACGTAGGATATAAGGTGAGAGCCGAATATTTGACTAAAGCTCCTTATAAAATTAAATTTGAACAAATCGAATAAATGTGTTATGTTTTCATCTGATTTTAACATTTTAAATTTTTTTGTATTTACATTTTATTTGTATAATAATGTTCCATCTGTCCTATATACTACAGTCATATTAGAATCGAAAATCGATCTCACGTATATGAAATAAGGTAGAAACGATCTTTTCACACAATGTTCGAGATGATGTGGGGGTACTTTGATCAAGTTTTCGACCTCGAAGCCCCTCCGGAACTGTTTTCCAGACCAAAAAAATACAATTTTTTGCACATTTTTCTTTTTTTTACCACTTTGACCACGAAGGAGTGGTTTTTCGACCATGACCATAGGTACTATTTTTAAACTACATGAAATATGATAAAATCTGTAAATTCCATCTTGTTTAAAAAAAGTATCCATGGTCATGATCAAAAAACCACTCCTTCTTGGTCAAAACTGTTAAAAACTGAAATAAGTGCAAAAAAATGCATTTTTTCTGTGACTGGAAATTTTTATATATATATATATATATATATTGTTCGAAAATAAGAATAGGATATTCATAAAATCTGTTGTGGAATCATCTGCGGCTGAAAGACAAACTAGAGAAATAAAAAAAAATCAACTATCTGAATGAAAATGCTAATTTTCCCTTTCAGATTATTTCTTTTCAGTTAGAGTCTTTTCGCAATATCTTTCCGATCCAGATGTAGTTCAATGTCCAGCGTGGCTTTAGCCGGGGAAGTAGTTGTTTTCTGTTAGATACTACAAATAAATCACATTTTTCATTTTTCAATTTTCATGGAGAATGTTCCACTTTTCAACCTCAATACTGTTATAACTTCCAGTCTACTTATAAAATGTATCGACCAGTACACCTTTTTACTTTTACCCTGGTAATTCATATATAAAAAAATACAATAGGTAACTCTGTTTGAATGTTATTATTATTCATGTTTGTTTTTTCGTTAGGTTAGTTGAACCCTTAACTCCTTAAGTGAGTGGGGTGAGTTATTACTGAGTCCAAGAATCATGTGCCCTGAGTTGATGAAGTAAACCAAAAATGACGGATGAAAATTCAATTATTTGTGATATAGATTTCAAAATGCAAATTGGTAAGAAATTATCATCGGAAATTTCAATAACTTCAGGCGTGCCTCAGGGAAGTATTTCAGGGCCGTTTCTGTATACTATGTATACAACTAAACTATTTGATTCTTGGAATCATTACAAATATCACATATACGCGGACGACACGCAAATTTATTCTTCATTTGATTATGAAAATTCACCTGAGTCTGTTGATTTGATTAAACAAGACCT
Source organism: Chrysolina haemoptera (assembly GCA_958298965.1). NCBI lineage: Eukaryota > Metazoa > Arthropoda > Insecta > Coleoptera > Chrysomelidae > Chrysolina > Chrysolina haemoptera. Next base: position 12,264,865 of record OY282602.1, on the reverse strand, counting down.
TAATGAACTATACAAAAATCTAGTGATCATTTGTTAAAAATAACACAAAAGTGAAATGCAATATTATTTTGTAAAGAATCTGTTCGACAAAGAATCTAGAATCAGTAGATTTGAAAATTGGTGATGCTAGTATACCTTTCATCAATCATGGAAAAAGTCTTGGTCTCATCGTGGACAGTAAACTTAGGTTCAAAAATCTTGACACAAAAAAAATTAACGTATACAGAGTGTACAAAATACATGTTTTGCGATTGATATATCCAACGCAGTCAAACAATTTCTCACAAACTCAAAGAGTTTAATTGGCTCAGTATGTACAATCGCAGGCAATTACATATAACATGTTTCTTGAAGATTTTTAAATACAAATTGCCATGTTATCTACATATAAAACTCAATTATAGGACAACTTCAACATTCGCCGTAAGAATTTACTCACTATACCCTCTCATCGGAAAGAAATTTTTAAAATATCATTTTTATACAACTTTGCTGTCATCTCAACGGCCTTATTAAACTGTCATTCTTCAACCTTCCTATGAGCCCATCTGCACTCGAAACGCAATACAAAAAGTACCTGCTAAGCATCCAACAATCTGTTGTTTCTGTACTTGTTTTCAACTCTCTCTTTTCTTTTCCTCCTTTGTCTTACTCTCTCTTACTCTATCTTGCTTTCTTTTAGTTTTTTAATTTAGTTCTTTCTCATCCTCGTACAGTATTATCATTATGTTATTGTCTCTAAATATAAAGGTACTGCACAAATTTATATTGAAAATGAACATTTATTATTATTATTATTATCTCCTCCATTTCCAATTAGCTGCTCTGTAAAAAATATCATTCAACAACCGTGTAGGTACACACACAGCTACTCCGGCCCCAAAGCTGCCTTGTGCGAATGAGGCTTTGTGGAAAGTTATAATAATAGAGCTGTTAACACAATGGCAGGAATGCCAACAACCAAACAACTGCCGGTCGCTGATGTGCCAGACACAATACGTCGTCGTCGTCGTCTTTGAGAAAGGCTATTTACGTCGCGACGGGATATTCAGGTGATCCCACGTGAAACCCACTTTAATTAGTTCACTGTCAAAGCAACAAACTGGCGCTGTCATTTTATCAGCAGGTTGATACGTGCCTTCTTGGGTACTGAATAAGTTCGCTGCTGGAAGGGAACTTGGCATGGACACGACGGATACTAACATTTGACATTTTTTCAAATAATAGTTTCCAGAAGTAAATTTCGTGATAAAAATTGTCTGTCGCGCTGTCAAAATAGTGCGGAAAATTATACGAGATATATTCCTACTTTTCGCAGGAGTGAATATTTTTTTGACACATAACTAAAATGTCATAGTTTTCAGTTCTGTGTCTTAAAGGGGGTGACTCGGTATTGAAAAATTCTCGGGCCTTCCAGCGGCGGGTTACTCTCGCTAACTAGCCGAGCAGTGTCATCGTTGAAAGCAGATTGCCTAGAACTAGTAGAACTCCACATCCTTGATGTGAACCAATAAACTTTTGTTTATTTCTAATTTTCAAAAGGATATTTCCTTTTAAAAAGGGAGTCCCGAATTTACTAAAAAAGACTTGAAATGTAATAATTTCTTCCGGAGTCTGAAGACTGATGGACAACAAAAGAATCGACCGATTTGTAATAAGTTTCGCGAAAGTTATACATATACAGTTGCTTCAGATTGTTGTAATGAAACTGAAATTTTTGCCCAAGTTCAATTGAGTTTAATTTATTTCACTCCAAGTAAAAAAGCACTGAAAATTATTCCGGAGAACACCAATTTGTCTTACCAGACTTTCTTCATCCGGACAACCATTCAGGAACCAGGAAAACGGGAACAGGTCAGTAAATTAAAGATGTAGGTATTTATTTCGGTAATACAACTCGTACGTTGGACGGCTGGAAAACTCCCAAGCTACCAAAGAGAAGGCTTAAGATTCCTCCAATTTTTTATATTCCCCAGATTCTCAAGCAGTCAATGTTCTTCCATGCCCATGGAAGACAGTTCGATGAAAAAGAAGCGAAATCACTTTCGCTAAAGTTCGCAATTCGTGCGAAGAATCCTGATGAATTGAAGTTATCAGCATAAACACTAATGTGGCCCCTACTCAGTTCAAGACAAGACCAAAAGTATACCGAAAAAACGGCAGCGCGAGCGTTTGTTAAATAGGAAATCATGCGGTGGGCGTGGCCTACCGAAATTCGTTCGGGGGATATACTCTCCAGCTTAGTCGTTTTATGGGCTTTTTGACTGTTGAGAATTTTGATACAAACTATCAATTCAAAGTGAAAAACGTTAGTTGAAAATACCAATGTGAAAATAGCTATTTATATAACAATTTGGAAAATGAGCGTTTTTTTTTGTACCAGACGTGGTATTGAAACACGAGCGTAGCGAGTTGTCCAACACGTCGTGTGCAAAAAACTCGGTATTTTGTAACGCGTATTTTCATTGATATAATATGTTAAATACACTGAAACACGAGCATAGGGCAATAGCTTCATCTTTATTGAATTGCATAACAGGAGTCTAGAATAATGGTTCTGATTATATTGCCGAGTAGACGGCAGTGAAGACACTAGGATCTAAGTTTCAGTTGACAAGTTGCCATTAGTTTTTAGTTATTCATTCCTCCAGAATCTGCAGCAAAAACAAAAGCAGTGATTACCTTAGGTACCGAAAATGTTTCCAATAATGTAAAAGCGGCAGATGTAATTTTGAATGTGTTAACGATAAATCAGAACCAACGATTTTCATATTCACACTAGTATCATATTCACATTTGTACAAATATGAACGTCATTTTGGCAATCAAAATGTAAACAAAGTCGCCATATTGAAACGGAATTACAAAAATCAATTATTTCCTTCAAGTTATGGAATTAAATAAAATGATATATTAGATAGTCAGCTTTATATTGCGTTTGTGATTATTCTTGTGAAACGCTATCCATCTCCTTTTTTTCTATTGGATGCTTCATAACATTTATCGATCTCTTCACAATCCATTATTTTCGTCAAAACTTTCTATATTTTGTTTCTTTTATGCGTATGCGTTTTGAATTACCGCATCGACAAAAATGGATTCTTTTTGAGTCACGACGTTTCGGCTATTAACATATATATCCGTTATCAGTATGAACGACACTTTCCACACTTGCATCATTAATAGTTATTTCAAAATAGCAGTACCTAACCCATCGCTCAGAAGAAGGCACTGTATGTCGAAACAATATAGTCAGTGTAATTTTCGGTATATAAGCTTGGATCGAGTGTGATTTATGCTCAGAAGAACACCGTGTACGCGTATACAGAAAATTCATTCGACACCAATATTATGTACTTGGTTTATGTTTATTAACACAGTCTCTATAGTGTGTTCCGTAATGATGTCTTTTGAGTGTCTTTGTCTTTTCGTTTGTCCAATGTAGGTATATTTTATTGCAATCCGCACATAATATTCTGTAAATGATATTAGATTTTTGTTCTTCTTTTGGTGTCAGATTTGAATGTTGTATAGAAGTGGTTTATGACTGTGTTTTCGCTTTCCAGAATTTTTGACTGATTACAAAATATTTTAAACTACCTTGTGCAGAAGGGTTAACACCACAACTGTCAAAAATTCTGGAAAGTGAAAACTTAAAAATTAGTATAAATGTGATAACATAGTTAAAAACCACTTATTTTATTAGCTATCTATTGCTAATATGTTTTGTTTATTTTTACGTCGGAGTCCTGAAGATGAAACAATACCAGTTTCGAAACGTCGACTATTTTAAATCTTTGGTTATCTTTAAAACATTGACCGAACTCCTGCCAATTTCAATATCTCAAATATAAAATTTTCTTCTAGAATATTGTCTTTTGATACAGCATGGCTGTGTTCATTGTATAAAATTGAACCATTTATCTCCATTTTCTATCAGATGAATAAAACAATACCCGCTCTTAATAATTCCACCTTGAACGGTTCTGGCAAAAATTTATTAAATCAGATTCAAAACAAGTTCGGAAAAACGCGTTATTTTTATTTGTGGCGTCATCGGACACGAAATTCATTTTTCAGGGCGCTGAAAATCTTCCTTCCAGGTTAAGTGCACATCTTTCCTCATGAAAACCAGAGTTGATGTTCATTTCGTAAACAATCACTCATCTTTTAATAAATGTACCTACGAAAATAGGATCGGATCCGCTAAAAGGTTTGGAGGAAAAAATGGGAACAATATTTTTAATTGGAATAGCGCATTTTTATTCAAAATGTTGGCTCAATATACCTCTACAGAGTGTTCATGAAATGAATCGAATAGTTAAATACGAATCCTTTATGATGAGTGGAATTTCAAAGTGAATTAACCTACCAAATTTTTGATTAAATGTTAATCTGTATAACTATAAATAAGTTTCGCCAATTTCGCATCGAGAAGGAATAGTTCAACAATGTGGTCACCTAAAACCAGACTTTTTTGGTATGATAAGAGTCTCTTTTTGTACTCAGCAGTATCATCCAACTTCAGAAACCGCCAACTCTTTGTGGCTTTTATTGATTTTAAAAGGGCTTTTGACTCAATTGTTCATATGAGAATCTGTGGCAGAAACTGTACGCAATGGGGGTGAGCTCAAATTTCATTTCTGTTGTCCGGAACCTGTATAATATAGCCACCGTTCCAGTTAAATCGAATAATTAGTTTTCGAAAAAGTTTGACGTCTCAAAGGAGTTTTACAAGGTGAAAGCCTCAGCCCTATTTTATTTTCACTATTCGTCTCTGGTTTAGAATCATTCTTTCGTGCTAATGGGGCTAGAGGTATCGACAACAACTCTGATATTGTTATCCTTTTTTCCTTATTTTTATGCTGGCGATCTAGTGATACTATAGCCGACACGCGAAAATTGATTTATCCCGTAAATTAAGTATTCTCGAAAGGTATGGAGCTGAAAATAATTTAGAAATCAATACCTCGAAATCAAAAATAATGCGTTTTTCCAAATATGCTTTCAAAAGGTCTTATAAGTACCGTTTTCTTTTAAATGGATCAGAGATACAGATAGTAAACAAGTACACTTATTTAAGGGTATCTTTCGTTTCATCATCACTCTCTAGAGAAATAGCTGTTTCTTCCGTTTCCAAAGCGAATCAAGCAATAGGATCAATTATCAGCTTATTATCTCAGTCGAAAAAAAAATTCTTGGGAAGCGCGCATCAAGCTTTATGATAGTATTGTTATCATTGTCTTCCTGCTTAGCAGTTTGGGGTGTAAATTACAGTGAAGTTTTGGAAAGAGTCCAACTCAACTGTTTTAAAAGACTCCTTCTGCTTCCCCACAACACACCACCACAACAGTACGCTTAGAAACCGGTTGCACTCATTTGGAATATTTTGTTTTCAAGCACGTACTGAACTGGACAATAAAATGTTAACTATGAACAATGATAGATACCCCCCGAAAGTGTTTTCTTAGATTGCTCGAACTGGGCGGCGACGATATTAGGTACAACTGGACCAGTAAAGTTAAGCTCTGGTTCGGAACTATTGATTGTCTAAAGATATTCAACCAACTGAATTATCGGCTTTTAGTTAGAAACAAAAGTGCTTTACTCGAAAAATTCGCTTCCAAATTGCACAATGAAGACCTCAATAAACTGTCATTGTCTAGATATAGTCCTTTTCAGCAAATCTTTACACCAAATTGCTCTTCTCAAAAGTATCTCAGTTTTCCAATACCTTTTCACGTCACCTGCCATCTTGGGCCGCCATCTTGAATTCATAAATTTTTTCGAAAAATTCATTACTGCTAACAAACATACCTAGTCATCAAAATTGGAAAAAGACTTTTGAGTTAATAATAAAAAAACCTATTTTTTTGGTAAAATTCTGACACCCCGTTACACGGAAACGAAGCAAGTTAGAACACACGTTCATATGAACTCATTTTGAAATCAATGACATTATTTAAGATACACCCTGTATACTCTTCTCGATGATAGAGAGGTGCAAACATAATTCTCATGATCAATCCTATGCCGTCAGCATCACTGTTGTGGCAAAACCCACCGGATAGGTAATGATAATGACTGCGAAAAAAATTTGCATAACAAAAACAAGACGCACACTTCCTCCTCTTAATTAATCAAATTAAAGTTTCTGATGAATTAAAAAAGCTCAAGGAAGCTGTCAAGAAGTTGTTATGCTAAAAAATACATTAAAATATTTATAGAAAAGTTGGGGAAAAGCCTTGATAATTATAAAAGTTTATCCGGCGGCTAATATTAGCTGCCGGTAGATACTTTGAAGTAAATGTAACATCCTGGGGATACACTACCTACTTTGTAATTATTTAATTTGCATCGTAAGTGATAGGTAGGCGACCCGGCGAACTTGCTCCGGATAACTTTACTTACAGCGCGCTAAGGGTTTTTATCTAATAAGAGCAGGGAAGTAGGGAAAATTTAAGTTAGTTTTATATAAAGGTATTTTATTCGGCTTTCGATCATCGTGAGGTAATTTTTATGTGCTAGTGGTCTGAAGAAATTACTTTGTAACAAAGTACCGACATAATACCGACAGTTGAAGGACAAGAAATTCCAATTATCGCGGCTTTTTGAGACTAGAAATTGGGGCGCACGGGAACTCAACGTTTGAATATCGTTTCGCTTTCGGAATATTATTCGGTGATTCGAACAAGAAATGATGAAGCTAACAGGACACAGTAGTTCCAGTTCTCTACAATCCTATAAATGAACAAGCACCCAAAAAGATACTCTGAATTCCTAACCAAAATAAGAGCGAAATGAAATAGTAAAATGTCGAAGTACCCTTCTCTCCAAATGTTTCCACCATGTGGAAAATATGAAGCAAACATCTGACAGAAAACAACTACTTCCCTGACTAATACCACGACGGACATTGAATTACGTCTAACAGATATTTGTACAACGTTCTTCCAAGAAGACCCAGTTGCAATTGCTTATTGTAATTATACAGCAAATTATCCTTCATTTGGCTGGGGAGACCACCTGCAGACGCGTTTCGCGGTTCTTGCCCTCGTCAGTGACAGGGTAGGTCGGACAACATTAGAGTCGTCCTGCCCCAGCCCAATGAATTATAATTCACTGCATAACTAATATTTTCCCAGAAATGAAGCAGCGACTTACAGTGAAAGTCAGTCGCAGCGCCACCAGTGGGGAAACCAATAAGCAATCCTTGGTAGCAAAGACACCAGGAAGTGGTGAACAGAGTTCGAGAATTTTTGCCGGAGACAAATATCTGTCAAATGAAATTCTGTGTCCGTCGTGGTATTAGCCAGGGAAGTAGTTGTTTTCTCTGTCAGATGCTTGCCTCATATTTTCCACATGGAGAGAAGAGTACTTCGACATCGTCGATTTTACTATTTCATTTATTTGATACTCTCCGGCAAAAAATCTCGAAAATAAGAGCGAGTTCCAGTTCTGCATTCAGCGATGCCAACAAAAGCGTTTACTGTATAAGCTCTGATGAAACGAAAAATGAACAAACCAAATCGAAATAGTTTATTATGCAAAGATCATGTAATGATGGTTATTAATAGACAGCTGGTTAACGGATCTTTTTTTTTAAACAATTTAACAAAAATAGGTACACGATCATTAACCGGGATACGAAACGAGCCGAAGGCGAGTGTAATAGTAAGCATTACATGAGATATTTATATTTATATTTGTATTGAACACAATAACAGTAATTACTCGTATTTCTATAAAAAATTCTACAAAATTGTAATGAATGGTATTACCTCGTGTATTACTATGGATACAGGAAAACTGTAAACATTCTATTTATATTTATATTGAACGTAATAATAGTAATTGATCCAATTTTTCAAAATTATTAAGATTATTTACTGTTCAGTTTGAAAAGTTCATTCCAGGTCCACTGATCTGAAAGTGGAAGGAATATTTACATTCATTTCATTATTGCTAGTCTCAAAAGAGTTCAATATTGTATTTGATCCAGTACGATTGGGTTTTGAGACGAGGATCGATTGTACCATCATCAAACTCGGTATGCTAGTAGTTGGAACACTGACAAACACAAAAAGAAATTGTTTACCCAAATTCCAGGGGTGGAACATATTTTTTTTTGTTTAAAAATAATTAAATAGATTTTTGCTGTAATCTTGGAAAGTATATGATTTATCGAAAAAACAACCCAACAAGGTGAAAAACAATTCCATTTTCCACAAAAATTATTCCTTGTAATTTCTTATGAAATGCGCTCGTTTTCTCAGAAAACGTTATTGAACGCCGACATCAAATTTCAGGTTCACGCTTACCTGCCGCTGAAAGCTCTGGCGGAGCCGAATATTTGATTGGTCATGATTCTGCTAAAAATGATCGGGGAAGGAAAAGGAAAAGTTCATATCGTTTCTGAAAACGAATATAATATGCGAGTATTTGAGTACCTAAAATGTGTTTTGTCGCACTTCACGGAGATGTTTGTGGATGATCTGAAAATCATGAATAATTTAGTAAATATGGAATTATTATACTGAAGCAGCAACTAACAATTCAAATTATGATTCAAACACAACCCCCAACCAAACGCGGGTAACAGCAAACAGGATAGAGGTCCCAGTCGGCAGTCGCAGTGCGCGCTTTCGCGTGTGTTCGTGCCATTTCGGTAGCGGGGTTTCGCGTACACCCGTTAGAGTAAAGCTCATTGGTTGACTGTGCCACGTGCTGCTTCCTCCTGAACTTTGCCAAGAAATTATGTTCTTGAGTCAAAACGAGCATTTTCACAAGTAGGTGTTCTCTAGGGTAAAGAGTTGGAATGTAATAATGCAAACAAATTCATTTCAAGATAATTTATGTAAAGAAGCAAACAGTTCAATAAGTTTGAAATAAGAGTATTTTCATCAATTAGAAATAATTATTCATTTCAGAAGATTATTCTGTTCAAGAGGATATATATATATATATATATATATTTGATTGAAAACATCCTTTTTATCAATGAACGAAGCTTTCAATATGTAATAATTATGTTCAAGAGAATAATCCCATCTTCAACATCAGTAACTAAAGCAACTGCATTATCAATATTTAGGCTTATGACTTTACATTTTGAAAAAATGTCGATTATAAAGAGATGTTAGGAAGAGTATTCTCTATTGAACTGAAATAATTCTAATTATCGTGTTAGATCTTGGATGAAATGATGTATAAAGATAGACAATTCGGGAATTTTGTCTACTTTACGGCCCGCGGGCGGTAAAGTGCCACTTTACGCTCGCTTGTGCATAAAATAATTGAAATAGTCCCTTTGTTTCAGGTCAGTTATAATTTCCTTGATGGCAGCTAGCCGAAATACAAGCACAGGTATATCGGAGGTCAGTAAGTAGCTTTTTATTCATTATTTTCTGTTTTCATAAATTATTAAATATTTATCTTTGAACAATCTATTGATTGAATGTTTCGTATAATTAATATTCACGTTGATTTGATAACCGATTAAATAGTGAGATGAACCTGGAAGATCATCTTGACGTTACTCTTGTCCGCACAGAACAAAATTAATATCTACACTATCGGAAACTTTTCATCTTTGTAGTAGACAGAAATCTACGCGAGCAACAAGGAACGCAATGATATGATAATACCACATTAACAAGAGAGACGCACTACTTTGTGCCTCTCCTGTTACCCCACCCGACGCATTAACGGACCACGAGGCAATGCGACACAGTTCTCGTGGATATCCCTTCCTCGAGCGAGTAGAGGAGAAATTGTAATGCTATCTCAACATATAGCAAGCTATTCTTTACGCTCTCATGAAACCACCATACCCAAGATGAAAACTTTTCGATACTGTATAAAGAAAGATCTTTGGACATCTTTTTTCATTATTAAAAATGTCCATTTCCATCAAGATTTCACCCAAGTTTGTCATCTCCGCTGATTCAAGAGTTAATACGGTTCGGGAAGTTGGAAGGCCCTGTTGATTACCTCATTCAGTTCGGGATAATATTGCATTGAAATTGTCGCCAATAGTATCAACTATTTGAGTGTTTTTCAGTGTTGCGATCCACAATCCTCGCCCTGATTTCCGCTCAGTCCGGCGTTAAATTCCTAACCTCAACCGTTCCCGACAATACAGATCCGTTTCACTTACAGTACGAAGGTAACTTAGGTGAGGATAACGTAAGTTTAATCCCGGCTTTGTCCGGTGATTCGACGTGGAGAAGTTTCCGGAGTTCACGGTCCGCTTTAATCCCTAATCTGTGCAGTTACATCCATGTTTAGTAACTCACACGTAAGTCCGATTCGGATCAAGAGGAGATGCTGGAACGATCTTCGACCTCTCGAACAGGTCGACATTCAGAGAATTCCCTCGATTATCTGAAGAGGAATAATGGAATGAAGTTTGACACAGGAGCAGACACAGAAGCAGAGTTGTTTTTTGGAATTCCGCCCTGCACGGACCTGAAAAATAATGGATCTACATAACGAAATCTATAAAATTGTTGAAGAAACTATTTTATCGAAGTCTATGTTGTGATTAACTCTACTTCTTCCTTTCCGTATTATGAACATTGGCTCTTTGGCAATTCTCGAATGTATGCAACACAATCTACAGACGATATTCGCGTTGTTGGCGATATTCCTGCAAGAGCCCATACATTGGGTTCAAACTTTGGACTGAAACAAATTTTAAACTAAGGTAGAGTAAAAAATTGGGGTCATTGGGGATAAATTGGGGTTATGGGGCTTTCCGTTCAGCCGTTTAAAAGTTTGCTCGTCAGTACTACAATTTTTCATTAAAACTGTATATACAGTGTGTCCCAGCTAAAACTTGTCATCCCCTTATCGCCAAAATTGTAGAAAAAATTGAAAATTGCTCAGACCCGTCGATTTTCAATTAGAGAGGGAACTCTTCCACCAAATACGTCACCACTGTGCTGTCAACCCCCTTATCCCCAGCACCCCCTACTTCAGAATTTCCAATAGAACTACTCCTATATATTTGTGATACATCATTTTGAAGAGAATTCAATCACAAATACATCACTGTAATGCATTTGGGCGAGTTTTTAAATTCATCGATGGATAATGCGCATTCGTGCTGTCATTGTCATATTCCATTAGGTTAATGAGGATGCAATGCTCATCGATGGATCCATTGATGAATTTGAAAACTTGCCCTTTAAGAATCGATCATGTTTAGTGAAAGTTTCAATGAAAATGTTTTCCATTCAATTTGAACCGATCATATCTACGTATTTGCGATCATATGACCAGAATTAGACAATCAGACAAACATTACACTGATAATGGCCCCGGATAAGTGCCCCGGGAAATTATCAGTGTTGAACAATCGTGTCACCATGCAAATGACATATTGGTTGACGTTTACAGCATAACATTTTTAAAACGTCAGTTACTTCGAGCAGAAATGGAAATATCAAATAAAAATGACTCAATAGATATAAGTACTTAATTATAAGTGAAAAATGAAAATTCATCAAAAATACTACATTGAGTTAAAAGTACACATGGAAAATGTTCAAAAAGTTTATTGCGGTGAGAAAATAGGACTTAAACGAATGGTGTACTGTTGAAGAGTTGCCGCGTATACTTGAAGATTGGGCCGTAAACATGAATAATTTAGACGGATCAGAGTTTGGAAAAGCCACCATCAAAACTATTTAGAATGGGACTGGTAAACTCTCGCAAGCAAAATACTTTGTGTTTTCGAAAATAATGCGTTATGTAGGTTAACTGGTTTTTTAATTCTCTGAAAAAAAAATTCTTACTGAATATCACACGACTATTGATAAATTCTCATAATATTTCTTAAATTTCCTCAAGCGGGTTGCTTTAAGAATCATAAAAAAATCTGTAATATTTTTAATAATACTTTTTATCATAAACTTTTCTGCCGTCGTGATTCCCATAATATATATTCAATCTAAAACAGGAATTGAAGATACAAATATTGAAGATTATAATGAAAATCGAGCAATAATCGATTTCAAAAAAGAAATAAAATGTGGGTTGTGTGGGATTTGAACCCTCACCCCCACTATCCAAAACCTGAACGTTTCCTCACTCTTCACTCGCTGCTACGAGCTCACATAATAATATATGAAGAAATTAACTGCTATAGAAATTTCGTGTCAACTATTCGAAAATATAGAATTTGATTGTCATCAATCTTTATATTGAAATTATCGGTGTCAATGGCAAATCATCCTCATTATTACTACTCATTTTCGATTACTTATTTTTTTTAACGAATTTCGTAAATACTGAAATGTCAAATTATTAGAACGTTAAAAAACTTGATTCGATCTTATTTATGATCATGAAAATGACAGTCTAGTAGATCATGAAAGTCGTGGGAAATGAAATAACTGAAATGATCAGTATAGTAAGTACAGCTGGCGATGTAGAAATGAAAAAGTGTATACAATCGGCCTACTTCCTTGATCGATAAAGCGCATAAAATGGGCATATTTCCTTGTGGTCGTAGAAAAACGTTATTTACTGTCAGATTCATCATCTGAAAAAGTGCAATATGGTTCGTGTTTCTTATAATAATCAAGAATTCCTCAAATCATTTGTGATATATGGCAAATGTTATTAAGTTTCCACAAGAACATGTCATATATGTATACAGGGTGTAATCTAACTTCTTGCACTCCCGTGAAGGACGGGTGTAGAATGTCATTTTATAACGAATGGCAGGTGTGAAAAATTCGAAAAAAAAAACTGTTGATATTGAAAAGTTCCATCTAAATAGGTTAGGTTTGGGCTGAGCTTGATGAAAAAATAAATCTTTCAGTAAGTTAATATTCCAAATTTGGTTATATTACGGAATATCTTGGTAATTGTGGGTTTTTGGTATGGGGAAGTGAATTAGTACTAGGGCTCAACTTAATAATAAAATTTGATCATGCGAAGAAAAAAATGGATTCTATGAATCGATATTTTCAATGTTTCTCAGTTACATCCTGGATCCAATTTTTTGCACTCCCAGTAAATTATTCAGAAGATTTGGTTAGGGTGAGTGATCAGTTCAGCCTTCAATATTCATGATTCATTCACTAAAATTGAAATTCACATAAAAATAGAACCGGAAGTGTCATAATGAGGAAAATGTTTCAGTTGGATCATCAATGTTTTCTTCACCGTCTCCATTATATTTCAGAATCATGCAACTTTCAGTTTTCTTTATATATATATAATTCGCGTTAACTCTTGAAGATATACCCTGTATAGCTTGACAATCACGATTCAGTCCTGCACGGTCCACAAAGACACTAATCCTATCAAACCTGGGCCGACACAACTTTTCCATTTCGCGGTGTATGGGAGACGCGATCGGCCATTTTACCGTCGCCTACCACGATTAACTTTACTGGCGTATAACTCGATGATAACTGTCATTAAGGGTCTCTCCGGTTACTGCCTCTCCGAGTAAATTGATTAACTAAAGCTGGCCAAGTGTTCATAAAATTGTTTCCGAGGAGGTATCAGCTCTTGCTTTTTGCTGCGAAGAAACTAACAATTCAAGTGAAAAAATAAAGATAAGCGTTCGTACTACAAACTTCCGTTTGTTTTGACAAGTTTTGCAAGAATCATTATTTCATGGATTTAGCCAGGATAATAGTCGTTGGATACCTCGAAAAGCTTGATTTTCTAAAATAAAAAAGTAGTCGGAACTATTTCTGCTTTTCGTCACTTCGATGAATTGATATGAGTCCTAAAAATATTTAATTTTTTGTGAAGTTGAAAAAATCTGAACGGTCATTATCTCGATGAGTGTGCTATAAACCCTACTGGCGTTGCAGTTAATGAAGACAGACAAATAATAATATGGTAATGAGGATAGTTTATCAGAAGAGAATACACTTTAAAAAGATCTAACAATTCCTTCAAAACTTACTAGATCTAGCAAATTTTCCTCCCTTTCAATATCAATAATTGTCAGCTCAATTTCACAGCACCAGCTAGGGACAATGACAAAATCTGTATTAGTGAATACAATAAAGAACGTATCATTGTTGTTCGCAGCAGTTGTTTCATTACCATTTGGCCTAACTCAAAAGTTTAAGAAATATGGGCAATACTTGCTTCAAGAATAGTGTTATCCAATGTTTATCTAATACAAGAAAGATATAAACATGATGTCGAGATGTCATGTGCCCAGTTTCAGAGTGCTACAATTCATTCTTAACTTTTTGCTCGAGTTTGTCTGTCGTTACTGGATTAAAATTTTTGTGATCCGTTTCAAACGTTCTTTTTCCATGACAAGATTCAAAGATGAGGTTATTGGTATCATTGAATTTCGTTGCAAAATTCCACATCATAACAATATATCGTATTGTGAGAATGGCAGGCCATCGACTTTCCTGTCTATTTTCTCTGGAGCATTCTCCAGTTTGTCGGAGATTGTTTCCACTCGGTTGGCAGTCTCATTACACCTAGGTCTATCTGAGCGCCGCAGAGTATGTCTTATCTCGTCGGCGAAGGTAACCGCCGCTATACCTCGAACTAATCCTTCTGCGTCCAGTGTTCTGTTCCGGGCTGTAATTCCTGCGATTCCTGCTATCGGAGAGCGCCAGCCGCGCTTCACACTCGGCTGACCGGCCGGCTGGCTGGCTGGAAGGTTGGCAGGCGGAAGGGTTTTCCGATATGTAAGCAATGCCATTTGGAGTAGGTGTCTTGTGAATTAGGAGTACTTATGTGGTGGAGTGCAGTTTTTAAATAATATCAAGGTGTGTCTGTAAGTTGATGAAGTAGAAGAAAGGACATTTTCTTACAGGGTTGTGGTCAGATCGTCTACTTAATCGATTAATACACGCCTATTCTGACAGCCAACGAATTTCCTTCGATTTCTTAAGACCGATCAATTAACGGTCAATTACAGTGACAATTCAACTCATGTATAAAAAATCGCATATGCCACAGTGCAATTGTCACTTTGACAGCGGAAAAAGTTAGCTGCAACTTTTACAGCGACAAATGCACTTGTGTTTTTTCATTTTTTCATTTGTTCATCAATTATCGCGGTGTTGGTTGCTTGAATAAATAGTTTCTGAATTTCTTATTAATTACACTCGATGTTCTGATGCAGGAAATATTTTCATTTCTTTAGGATTGCTATGTGTCTATAGGACCACCAAAAATGAATCATTGAATGTCGGACACCTATAATGGAAAATTCTGTCAACGACTGAATATCTTATAGTACAGTAAACACAGACAAATGTAATCCTCAAGTGAAGAATGAATCGTAGCACTTTGAAACTCGGCATATGACTTCCTGACATCATATATTGTATCTATCCCAAAAAATGTTTATTTAAAAAAAATATATTTTTTTTGCCGTTGTTTCGGAAAGTATAAGATTTATCAAGAAACAATTCCAACAAGGCGAAAGATAATTCAATTCTCCACAGAAATATACCCAGTAATATCTCACAAAATTCACTCGTTTTCTTAGAAAACCTGATTGAATTCCGATATCAAATTTCAGGCTCGCATTAACTCGCCATTGCAATTTCCGGCAGGGCCGAAAATTAGATCTGTCATAACTTTACTAAAAATTGTAGTAGAAGGAAAAGAAAAAGTGTAAGTATATCGTTCTTGAAGACTTCTACTTCCTTATGCAAATATAACATGTGAGTATCTGAGTACCCAAAATGTGTTTTTTCTACAAACGTCAAAAAATGACAAGGTTCGCACATTGACAACAGTATGCGAAGTGGCACTTTTTTTCATTTTCCTTCGTTACCATGACACCGTGCGCGAAGTAATGTGCGAAATATATTTCGCACACTGCATGTAAACTATATGGGATTTTCAAATTCTAACCTATATATATGGTCCTCAATCAAGCAAAAAACAAGAAATCGTTTATTTATTAATGTAGAACAATAATTAAGGTTTTCAAATTGTGAGAAAATTTTACACTACCTAATTTTATTTGTTATTTACAATGTTAACATTAATGGTGCAGCCAGTGCACGAACCAATATTTATTCCTAAACCAGATAACTCAGATTCAGCTCGTGATATCGTAGTTTCGGGGGTTGGAAGACTATCCATTTTTGACTTGCAAGCAACTGCCGTAGAGGTGACAGCACTTGATCTTGAAATTTCACAGTCTAAAATTTTATTTGATATTTGAATTTTGTTATTGATAGAATCCTCCACGTATCCTTCGGCCACAGTCGAAGATTTCCATCCTCCATGTCGCTTCAAAACACATATATCGGCCCCCGTATTAGCAAGGAGTGTGGCTGATGTTCTCCGAAAACAATGACCAGTGTAGGCATCAGGATTTGGTAATTTTAGGTGTTTTGCTATTAAGCTAGGCATCTTTCCAATACTATTTATTCCAACAACTTGGTTAAAACATCTCTTATTTTGATACTTCAAAAACAATCGGCGACTGGTAGCATAACTTGGACGAAGAGCCGCATATTTTCGGTAAAAGTCAGTATAATATAAATTTGAAACTGTAAAAATTCGTTGTATATTCGTTTTTGTATCGGGTACTTTAACAATCAAAATGGAATTTTTATCTTCTATGTCATCGACCGTCATTTTAGTGAGTTCGTCACGGCGGCAAGCACCCGAAATACCCAGTATTAAAACGACCTAAAAGGAAATCAGTAATTCAAAAAACATATAAAACAATCATCAAAAATCTACCTTAACCAACAAATAGGTTTCATCATCTGCCTCTCTTATGAATTGATCAACTTCCTCTCTAGTCAATACCTTAGATTTCTTAGGATGATTTGCAACTGACAATTTTTACAAATATGGAACCAACTTGGTAAATTTCTTAAAATCCACGTTTTCTTTAACATTGAGTGTTGCCTTCAACATAGAATACATTGCCCATAACGTGGAAGACTTCAGCTTCTTAGACTTCTGTGCAAAATATGCCAACAGCACATTTTCGGATATTTTTCTGGCTTTACTTGCTTCACACCACTCTTTAAATTGCTGATATGCATTTTCATACTGGCGCCTCGATTTCTCCGGTAAAAGGTTGGAAATAACGGAATTGGCCGCATCGATCAAGTTAGGTGGGGTACTGCTTAGTTCATCGTCGCTCGAAATTTCCATTCTTTTACAATAATAAATATCACGCACGAAATTGACGCGAATAAAAAGTCAAAAAATAATTATCGAGAACTGTCACTTTGAAATAATTGTCAACAAATGCCATTTTATTTCCATAGTTACAGTCAAGATGCATAGAAACCCTACAGTAATTACTTGATTTGGAAAAATTATTTAAGCCAGTTCAATACTATTTTTCATAGTTATTATTTATTTTAGAACAATATTTTTGACGTTTGTAGAAAAAATTTTGTTTGCATCTCATGCGCGAAATACTTTGGTAATCTCGACTATTTTTTTTAACTCGGCTGCGCCTCGTTAAAAAAAATCAGTTCTCGATCACCTAAGTAGCATTTCGCGCACTAGATACAAAAATAACTATTATCCCACTTCACATAACCCTTCTAGGATATTTACGGAAGATCCGAAATTCATGGATATTTTAGTTGATATGAAATAGTTATATCGAAACAGGAATCAGTACCCTCGAGACCTCGAGACACGTCTCACTAATACATGCCAAAGAAAAAACTGAGCATATTATGTTTGCATGAGAAGGTAGGAGGCTTTAGAAACGATATGAACTTTTCCTTTTCCTCCTCCGATCATTTTTGGCAGAGTTATGATCAATCAAATATTTGGCCCCGCCAGAACTTTCAGCGGCGGGTGAGCGTGAACCTGAAAGTTGATGTCGGCGTTCAATCACGGTTTCTGGGTAAACGAGCGCATTTCATAAGAAATTACTAAGAATAATTTTTGTGTAGAATTCACCTTCTTGAGTTGTTTTTCCAATAAATCATAGACTTTCAAAGATTACAGAAAAAACGAAAAAAAAAAATGTTCCACCACTGGCATTTTGGTAAAAAAAAATTTGTGTTTATCATGGTTTTAACTACTAGCATACCAAGTTTGGTGGTGCTACAATCGATCCTCGTCTCAAAACCATACATACTGGATTATTATTGAATCAATCATATCACAAAATCAGTTTTGGAATCATAAAAATAAACTCACTGAGAATGAGAAAAATATTCTACTTTAGCGAATCTATAAACTATGAAATTAAAAGTTCTGAACGTTGATATAAAACCGAACCCCTTTCCGAAACCGTTTTATTTTGAATCCCTTCAGGTAAGGTCAATACTGCGGAACGCTACTAGAGTAGGCTCCGACTGAGCCACTGAAGGAAATCCTCTGTCGGGATAAGGTCTCCCCCTCGTCGAGCAACTCGTCCCCGAAGGCTAGTTTCGGGTCCCGCAGGAGACAAGAATGAAGCGCGTCAAATGAACACACGGCCATTTCCAATTCCGACAAATGTACTGAAACCGATGATAAAATCAATTGGCACTAGAGTGTGTTGTCTTGCGGTGTGGTTTGATTCTCGAATAAATCACCGGGATCTGATGATGCTATCGAAGGCAATGAAATAACGCTAAAACTCGGGAAAGTGGAATTTGATGGTTCAGGGGTGGAATGGAGAGTTTCACTACTGATTACTGAATTTGATTCATCGGGAACTGAGAAACAAAAAATCGTCTGAAACTGACCAGATAACACTGTTTTTATCAACAGTAAAAGCACAAGAGCTTTTTTTTTATCTGATAAATTTGTTTCTTCAACGAAATAATTTTGCCAATCAGTAATTTCACGAGAAAAACTGACATGAAAAAATTGCGACGTAGGTCGATCTGTTAGATTCTCGGCAGAGTTTTCTCAAAGATATAGTTTGCAAAGCTATCTTTATCTTAAAGCGAACATTATTTTTCGATTCAAATAGGAGAATCAAGGCGTACCGGTTTCATGCCAATCATTGCCAATCACCATGGCAATGACTGTCGGCTCCTCCAATAATCCTCATCGCCAGATTGTTTGGTTCGAATAAAAGTGAACACGGTTGCAATTGCAATTGCAAATGCACAGTCACATTGTTCTATTACTCTTTATCATACACATGTTTATTTTAGTTTTCAAAATCAACTGTACATCCCAAAAATGATACTCTTTTACATTTTCTTTCCTTGTCCATGGTTTGCACGATTTATGATTTTCCTTTTTTCTGAAAATGATAAAGAATAAATCTGACTTTCGTGTTGGCCTTAGCAAGCAGTGACTTCAAAATACATTTTGCTGGACCGAGTAAACATTGGCACAGATGCCATGATCAGACCCAGCTATAAAATTAAACTGAACGTAAGTAGCAGGACGTTCTGTACTCTATCTCGTCTATTCAATCTGATTCGTTGTAAATCACTCTTTCATTTGATGCTATCTTACTGCAATAAAGCCATAAATTTCGGTAATAGCTGCCCTTCCAGTAATTTCTTGTCACTGGAGTCGTGACAAGCGTTCTGATATTCGAATGATAATTTCGGAAGTCGATTAACCAAGTGTACAATTTGGGAAACTAGCGTCAGATAATTGATATTCGAATTGAAATGGAGATAATTAAGATGATAATTTGATAACGAATTTATCGCGATATATCCAGAAAAACTTCGAAAGATGTTGAGAACTGCAATACCACAGCAAGGGCATATCTATAGAAGGCAATTGGGGTAATTATTTCCCCCCCCCCCTCCAGACGGATTCGATCCATAACAAAAAATGCTTTGTGTTCGGTTGGTACATTATTTACCAAAAACTGTTTTTCAAAAGTTGAAGAGGAGGCTACATTTAAATTAATTACCTATCTCAAAAATCTTTTACCTCATAATGAAAATTCGGCCATGTTGAAATTGAATTAGAGCTGAAATTTTGGCAAATATACTGGGTGTTCACGGAAAGTGGCTCGCCCCTATAACTCTTTTGTTTTTGAAGATATTGGAATGAAATTTGGAGGATCTGATACCTCTGTACTGTTATAGGTTTCAAACAAACTTTCGTTAAAAAAAACTTGAAAATATTACTCAAGATCTTTCTTAAAATGTAACAAAATTTCAGATAAAAATGAGATTCAACTACATTGGGTAACCTGTGACCTACATAACTGATAGAACAAGGTAATTAAGATGTATTGAAAAAAAAACATTACTTGTTGATACGTTATCTTACCTCTTACCTCACTTCTCCAAATCTAAATCAGGAAACTATTGTGTACGCTATTGCTTCAAAAACATGTTAATAATATCATTTATACAAAATATATTAGTTTTTGAATTGATGGTTTTTTTATATCATTGGTCAAGGCGAGCATTGCATTACAAAAATCGGCTCAAGTCAGTGCCCGCCTTATGATTCAGTCTGTCATCAAACAAATGTTGGTGTCGTTGAACAAAGCGTATTCATCCAAATTCATGCTGTTTATTTTTCAAAAACAGTGTCAAAAATTATGCGAAGAACAAATTTGTATTCAGTATATAACATCTTTGTTCCCAATAAATCCAATAATATGAGATTTAAAGAAAGATGAATTATTTATTACAACCTTTTTAACGTTGAATCACAAAATTGTAATATCGCATACAACCTTGTTCAATTACTTATCAGCAAAACTATTGGACATACGTCTGAAATATTGCCAGATGCGTCTTTTTGTGCTGAATATACCTATCGTTAAAACTCAAAAGTAGCTCGTTGGGGGTGTCGATATATTTCTTCTTCTTCTTCTTCTTCTTATTATTATTATATTAACATATCATGCAATAATATTGCATTGTGATCTAGCTATATTTTACTCTAAAATCTATTGCAGAATTTTCACCGAACAGGCAAACATTACTATTTTTATGAAATTATCACTATTTTTATGAATTATCAGTCATTGGCACACATACCAAATTTTAGATTATTCCGTTTGTATTTGAACTCATGCCCTTATGGTGGAGAAGCGAATGCTCTTCGATCAAGACCACCACGGCCCATTATAGTGGAACTATACACGGAAGAAATGGATCAAAATTGGAAATATAAAAAATAAACAATTTTTGAGGCGGTCTCCTGGCAGCTATCAATCACACCAAAACGTGAAATGAACAGTTCGTTTATGTTCAGCTTGACGCGATTAACGCGTAAACCGTTCTCTGTTGATGTGATACGACTAATATCGGGGTCGGGTGAAAAGCGACGAGGTATGCGGGTAGAAATAAAGGTGCAGATTATGAATACGCAGCGAATTATCCTACCTATATTTCGTATACCTTAATAGCGTGGTAATCAATCATCGAGAAATCCTGTTTTACAAGCAGCGTACACCGGGTTCGAGCAAATAAGGCCCATGAGGGTATATTGAGTGGAGTTTGTGAAGTATTGTTGGAATTTTCTATGTTCTTTGTCGGCATTTTTTTGCGTTTTTTGGGTGAAACCTTTCCTAAAACGTTTTCACATCAAAATTATCAAAGGTATTACCACGAGTGCTTCAAATTCTATCGTTATTTTTTTGTTTCCACAAAAAATATGAGAACAAACCCATTGATTTTATCTAAATTCGGTTTGTTTGAATGTTTTTGCCAAATAAAGGAGTTTTCAGTGACGAAAATAAAAAATTATCAACAGTAAAAGCACAAGAGCTTTTTTTTCAGATAAAATTTCTTCAACGAAATAATTTTGCCAATCAGTAATTTCACGAGAAAAACTGACATGAAAAAATTACGAGACCTTAGGTCGAGCAATTTTGTCTAATGTCAGCTTTTCGAAAGTTCTCAAAATTATTTATTAGTAATTCTTTTTCGTTATCAATATCCATTTTGTATCGTATTTCATACGATTCTGCTCGTACTCAAACATAACCAAAAAGGGCTTGTTGCACCAAGTTCTTGATAGGTGCATGAGGGGGTAGGGAAAGGACTGTGGAGTTAAACAGAAAGCTGTTTATAACGTTAGCTCGGTTATCAAAGAATATATTGACATTATGCTAATTAAAGTTCGAATCTCGAAACAGGCTAGTTGCTTGAGGACATGTCAAAGATAGTGTCGTGTGTCGTTTTGAAAAACCAGTCAACCATTCTTTACCGCCATTTGAGTGTCATGCGATTTTTTGTCATTTTTATTCGCTATCTCGTATGCTAGCTTATACGTACTTTTGATCTCTGAGATGAACTAAATTGAATAGTCGTGTAGTTGTTTTTCTTCATCAATGGCAGTTATCCTGTAACAATAAAAATACTAGTAGCGAGATCTGGGCTGTAGACACCTTAACCTTCACCCAAGTTATATCTGAGAAGGAGGCAAGCAAATTGATACCTCATTTTGAATATGATTGTTGTCTTTCTTTTTCTCAAACGTAATTTTTTTTAAGGCTTCTTACTGAACCGAAACGTCGAAGAGTAGAAACCTCTAGACCATACCGGAACTTTTAAATCAGACATGTTGAATTTAATGACACTCTATTTTCAAATCCGCGCATTCGTTCCGCATGAGCATCAAATGAGCACATTTCGGTTCGAGCTCAGGCTCGTAATGCTGCGTAATGTAAACGCATTCTGTTCGTGCTTAAATCAGCGTCCACACTGTCCGAGCATTTGCTCGTTCGATGCTCATGCGGAACGAATGCTCTAGCGAATACGCACCTTTAATTAGAGTTTCTCTCGTGAAGTAGAAATTGGGGTAGAAAGTTTTTTTTTTCCTGGCGAGTAGACCTCTCTACATTGGGCATAATGAATCGATCTCTGGATTTATATATCAAACCAGTCATCTCTAGAATGAAGATTTGTAAATTTTGTGATCGGAAAAAATCGGGTGGCACGATTTTCGCATTTCGACTTTGAATATAAATATCAGAGCTCGTTTCTGTAACACGAATATATTTTTACAAAAATGGAATTACCCACCGTAAATGAGCTTCGATAAACGAGTAGCAGACAGTTAGTGAAGCTGACAGTCCAAGTTAACGGGAGATACTTAATATTGACGACATAACAACCAGATGACAGTTTTTTGAGAGCTGTTATATGAGACTCAAATTCTAAAGTACTAATGTCAATGTGTATGCCTCGTAATCAGTTGAGACCCTAAAGTTACCTGATCTTATTCCAAGTCCCAATTGAATGTTATCAAGTTTGTTTGTTTTCAGTGTCAGCATATTCGTACTACACCACATTTTTTTTTTAAATCTATTGTAATGGATTG
Source organism: Chrysolina haemoptera (assembly GCA_958298965.1). NCBI lineage: Eukaryota > Metazoa > Arthropoda > Insecta > Coleoptera > Chrysomelidae > Chrysolina > Chrysolina haemoptera. The sequence goes on along the minus strand of OY282602.1, from coordinate 12,241,672 downwards.
GACCAGGGTAGCACGATCTTCATTGTGCCAAGAAACAGTATAGTGTCATCTGCAAACAGTGTAAACTTCCAGATATATCCAGAAAAGCCATGCAGAAAGAGAATGAGGCCCAAGACAGACCCTTGAGGGACTCCTTGTATAATTGTTTTCTTCTCTGAGCTATAAGAACCTGATGATATTTTTTGATTTCGGTCAGGTACGAACTCAACCATTCCATCAGGGCCTTGCCCTAGAAGTCATAATAAAAAGCTTCTGCAGCAGAATTTCATGACAAAAAATGGATCGGCCCGAGCACCGCACGCGCATTCTGTTCGTGCTCAAATAAGCTCGAATGCTCTAGTGAATACGCCGCTTTAGATTAACGAACATGGGTGTGGTACTTGCACACATATCAGGACGTGCGATGCATCATATTGAGGTGCGTTTCACTAGAGCATTCGTTCCGCATGAGCATCAAATGAGCACATTTCCTGATCGGTTCGAGCTCAGGCCGCGTCATGCTGCGTAATGTAAACGCATTCTGTTCGTGCTCAAATAAGCGTCCATACTGTCCGAGCATTTGCTCGTCGGTGCTCATTCGGTGCACATGCGGAACGAATGCTCTAGTGAATACGCGGCTTAACCTTCCAGTAGTCGCGGGTCTTGGCGCGACAAAAGTGATCGCGGGTGTATCTCTCAGATACTTGACCAAAATTGATGAAATAACTTTCCAATTTTTGAAACTGCTAATTCATTAGACTTGAGGATAATAGTTAATAACCTTGAATGCGCAATACTTTTTATATGATATTTAATGTTATGTAAATAAGTGAGATAGTTCCCCACAGTTACAATGGTGGTCGCAAGTATCTCTCAGATACAATTAACTTTTTATGAATTGTTTCAAAATCCACGAGAAAAATATTCAGAGGGATTCTAGATAAAACAAAAAGTATCGCATTTACGTTAATAAAATAAATATACATGCGCAGATTAATGAAACTCAATTATTGATCGCGGCGTATCTCTCAGATACAAGTAGCACTTTTAGGCTGACCAGTTCACTGCAACGAATTCTTACAAATACTATACTTTAGAGCTTGTAAGACAGGAAGGTAGACGGCAGAACAACCCCACTAATCAACAGATTCATAAACAACGCGCTAAAATGTTACGTGCATGTATCTACCAGATACGCGCGACTACCGGAAGGTTAAAACACGCACCTACCGTGATGGAAAGAGTATCTATATGTATAAATGACATTATCGTCAGAATAATACTCCGATTCCATCCAATCGATCGAAAATAATTGTCAAGGTATCACTATTATTATAATTTTGGCTAAAACGTAAACTGCATTCACAATAAAATCAACATATCCAGAATTTTTCAGCGCTCTTTAATCTATGCAAATATTGTCAAAGCGATGCTTTTAATTCCATTTGTTCCAATTTCGGATGCTATACAGAACAAGGGCATCAAAATGAGTGAATTATGTCCCACTATGTTGAAAATAATACCTAATCAGTACAGAATTCTGTCTCGTCACCCTCTCTCACACATTCATTACGGAAAAATCGCGTATTCTTCCTTTGTCGCCAATACCACTCTCCCGTAGAATCACCCCTAGGAACTCACCTTCTTCACCTCATACCATTATTGATTTGGTACAGGACAGATTGCAATCACTTCCAAATTGGATTGAAACTAGATGGGGCACCGGTGACTGGCAGATGGCAGACTAGGGTTACTTGAGGTGGGATACAATGCATATGCATTCAGACAAAAGGCACTGTTTAATTCAACTCCTCCACCCTTACTTACATCCAGTGGTGGATCACGATGAGAAAGAATATTGAGTAGATATGAGTCGTTGTTGATGTTTTCATTGAAAATGTTTCATTAAACCTAGAAATGTCTGCTACATTAGCAATCAACAAATTGTACCTTATGAAAATTTTAGATACCTTCAAATAACTAGAACGAAGTTAATATTGATTGAAAGTTTGATTTTGTGGAGGAAATCCGATTCTTAACATGATTTTTTGGGTTTGTAAAATGTTAATACAAAGAAAATCTGTTCAAGTGTAGAAGGGCAAATTAAATAATTTGCTCGATAAGTTACTGCGTTCACAAGACTGCTGTCTTGAATGAAATTAATGTTTGTCTGTAACGTATCCTACACTGAATTTGCTTATCTGAAAAAATTAGATCAAATTAACCAAGAATACTTCTCTTTTTTTTGAAAATTGTTGACGTTTCGGAGGCTGTATCTGCCTCCGTTATCAAAACTTGCTGGAAAGGCAAAAAATCATGTCAAGAATAGAAGAAAGTTCTTTGCATATTATATGATACACAAACGACACAAAATTGCCAAATTAGGCATTTTTCATAAAACAAGAATGTGAAGTTGAAACTAAATAATAATAATGAATGCTTTTATGGTGAGGTACAGCAATAAACTTTTATCCCAACAAAAGGCAGGATCAATTCCTGCACATAATAACTAATGGCGAAGATTACTCTTCTTCCAACCATATATTTGGAGTGCATAGAAATTATTTTTTTCCAAAGAGTTGAACCGACAGAGGTTACAAGTCAAATCTTGCAACCAGTTTCCAACTAATATACAACTTCTGCACGCACACGGATACGACTACTATGGAACAGTTTCAATCAGTTGGCAGAGCAGTGCATATAATAAAATGTAAAATTCTGACTTAGATAAGGAAGACATATATGATTGATTATTATCGATACCGCAGATAACGCAGGACACAAAAGTTTATAATTGTATAGTTCTTCGTGTTTCTCTACCACTCCTGCAGATTTCATATTTAGTTCTTGATGAGCCAATTTTAAAATAACCTGTACAACCATTTGGTAAACACCGTGAACGCCGGACAACTTCAAACTGCAACGCAACTGTGACCGCGAAAAATGGTCGCGTCCAACCAGTTTGTCACTGATTGCAAACTAGTTTTATTTGATTCGACTTGTGTGCGGCTTCATAGTACTTACTACGCGTTGCCGAGGTTGCAAGATCACTGATTTTAAACCTTTGTCTAAAAACAGTCGCACCGTGGGCGGTCGGCCTAACTGGTTTTGAGAAATTTCGTTGCATAAGTCTCAGCATAGAATAGTTAGTCTATAAAGAGTGAGCCTAAAAAAATATATGAATTTTTCCGTTAATATGATCCACGTTCTTTTCTTTACTCCATTTTTCAAAATCTTCATATGAATCACAGCCATTCTTGTAGCCTAATCTACATCTTTGGTATAAGTATCTGAACCAGAATCAGTTTTTTTTTTGTATAAAAAAATTGACACCGTTTTAGGAACTGATTAATAGTCGTGCAAACTTTTCAGATAATTTTATCCACAGCTGATATGTTATAAACACAAATACGTTTCCTAACCTGACGTTTGATCTTTGTAGTTTATGGTGGAAAAGTAGGAACCGAGATGAAACGATCAGGCGTCAATTAATTCTTGATAACATCATAGTTAGAGTGCTCATAGGCAAAAATTTTACAGATGGATACTCTCTCCAATCTTTCTGTATGCCTTCTTTTGACCTAGTCTGTCACCGTTTTCCTCTGTGACTTTTTTCTGTGGCGTTTTTCCGAAAAAAAATCCGACCTAACCTAACCTAACCTAAACTAACTAAGGTACGAAATAACAGAGGGTGATTCGATAGGTCGAGGAAAACACATACATTTTTTTTTTAATAGTGCCTCGAAACAAAAAAAGTCACAGAGGAAAACGGTGGCAGACTATGTCCAAAGAAGTCACACAGAAAGTTTGGAGAGAGTATCTATCAGTTAAATTTAGATCATTATAACTCAAAAGACACAAGAGTTTTATTGAATTCATAAAACGTTTATAAACAGAAGCATTTCAATTTTGTAGGATACCGGTTGTGGATAATAGTTATTTTATCCAACAAGTCCAACAAATCGTTTTTTTATGAGATAATAATTAATAAGTTATAAAAATATGAAACTTACTAGTGAGTTATGTATTATAACACACTAGTGTGTTATTTGATAGTTCACTTTTCTAAAATGACATTAATAATGACGGTCATAACTGTCATGTATTGGATAAATAATATTTATCCAAATTCACATTATAATAGGGGTTTTATTCACACTTATGAAACATTATCCATACAGTAATTTTACTCCACTGACATTCTTGCATTCAAACACTGTTGTGTGTCTAAATTGTTATCTAAAATACGTATAAGGTTAGTCGGTCTTCATGTATGTATTTCAGATATAAATTTATCCACGTATCAGTTTGCATTTTTTAAAGTTCTGGTTTCGACGAAAAGGAAAATCCTGTATTGTTAAAAGAACATCGTGAGAGCCGAGGGAAAGTAGGTAGGAATTGGTGTTCTCGAATTTCTGAAGGCTGTATGCCTCAGGGAACACCTCCCGAGGCCGCGAGTTCCAAAGCTTTGCCGTTCTGTGGAAAAACAAGCCCTGGGAAGCAGATGTGCGGCATGTCTCTAAAGTGACGGCATACTGATGTGAGGACTGAGCTCGACGCGTCAATATCGATGAGACATATCTATAAAACAGAGACAGATCGCCAACCTTTCTGCGATGTTCCAGAGAAGTAAGCGAAAGCTTGTGAGCGAAGTATCACCGACGAGACGACTGGCTCTCTTTTGAAGCGAATTTGAAAGTTTTAATGTGCGTTTGGGTGCTGCACTTTATATATGGGAACAGTATTCCAAAACAGGTCGAATCTATGACTTATAAATCATAATCAGTTGACGAGAAGTAACCTAGTTTTTGCAAGGCATTCTTGGCGATGGACCTCACATGGTTCTTCCATGAGAGGGTACTGCTGATGAGCACTGAAATGGAAGATTTCGGTGATATAGCTACTACTCCTGACAGTTACGCTGGCTACTGTGAGATCGACCTTTCTAGAGAAAAGACATGCTTGAGTTTTATTCGCATTGTATTCGACCAAACTGTTGGATCCCAAGTCCGTATTTATTTCATTCACAATCCTTCCCCGTTAATTTCTGCATTTACTGGCTCTTATCGGAGCGAAGAAAAAGCTGTATGAAAGGGTAGTATCATCTGCAAAGCTGTTCACTGGATATGAGGTAGCTCCCAACAATTCATTGATGTGAAGAAGGAACAGTGTTGGTGCAAGAATGGATCCCAGCATTTATTACTAGAGAATCAGATAATAGCCCATCGACCATCACGTGGAGAGATCGGTCTGAGAGAAAGCTAGATAACAAGGAACACAACCGGGGAGGCATGTAACACGATTTTGAACTCCTCTAGACACTCATTTATTAAACACTCGGGACAAAAATTACGCTTATAAAACTTGTTACAGATTATACTATTTGTTCCTCATTAAAAAATGTCACTTTTCAAGGTTTCATTCTGTTCGTCGTCAGAGGTCTTCTACCTGACGAGGTGACGAGTCGCTACTGCCAGCTTCTGTCGCGCCAGATGTGCCCACGTGAACATGCCCGTCACATGAGGGACCAACGGACAATTCTATTTAGTTTTAGTGGGCATTACGGCCCGCGGCCAATGTACTCAGGTGTCGGGCCTCGGCCGGATTAAATCACGCGCGAGGCAAGGTGTACCGCACGGAGGCTCCCTTCCGCCTAGTCATCCCCGAACAATAGAGACAATTGCAGGAGAGTCAGGGTACATGCGGAGAGTCTGATTACTTTGATAAACGATCCATTAATCACGTTTTACGGGGATGAAAAGGATTGAATTCGGTAGGTATTGAGGAGTGGTGACTGAGGAGAATGGAAAACCGGCGAGGGTGTTTTTTGTTTTTCAGGAGTGGGATAGTTGTAGCTCTGTCTCTCTATTTCTGCTTCTTTTTCCCAATCTCTGTGCTGCGTGCGTTATGTTTCTCGTGCTTGTTTTGGAAATGCTCGAGCTAAGAGTTAACACCACATCTTTAATAGATTGGAAAGCCCACTAGGGTGATAAATGACAAGTTATCACCGATGAACCAAGTATTCATAAATTTAATAAACAATGAAATCACATGTGTAGTTGACAACAACATTTTTAATCACTAATCAATGCTGCTACAATTCAATTTGGGAAAAAACAGTAAAAAAAGATACACATCAACCCAAATGCTCGTATAACCCAGCACAATTAAAATTTACATTCAAAGCCTAGTATCAGACTTGTTTATTACCAAGAATGACGCCAACTCAGCATTCACATATTTCTGGAATATATTTTCTGATAACTTTGAATTAGATTTCTCGAAAAAAAATTATCTTGTACATGCAGCAAAATTGGAATAAAACAAGTGAGGATGATATAAAATTATCAAGAACGAAACTGATAGATTTTCACTAAGGCTAAATTATTATACCCTCAATAGAAATAATCATATCAAACAGAAAAACGAAAGCATGAATTGGTAACAGTCATCCGAAAGATATTTAATCAAAACAAAATCAACGAATCTGGTGACCCATCAAACGCAGCATGGTAAATCGTTATAAAAAATTACTAACCAATCAAATCAAACAGGAAATAAAGTGCATATTTCCCATAAGGACACAAGACTGGAATGAATACGTTTCATCCTCACCACATGAAACAGTAGACAAGGTTTTCACTAGTAACACATTTTCAAAAACCACCTTATTATACACTCATGCTGAAATAAGCATTGGTGAAAATTTTTATATTGATAATTGAAAACAACGGTAGTAGGGCAATGTTTGTTTCACCTCAACAGACCGGTTACCAATGTGTTCTAGAGTTCTCGTCATCGGGGGTGGTGCTATGGGCAAGGGGTGTTTACGAGGAATGTCCTTGCAGGAGAGGCGGGGTCGCCAGACCTCACTAGACGTCACTAGAGCAGATTTTCATATATGTTAGGTAGAATAAACCTAGAATTGGATTATTGGAATCGGCTGGAAGAAGGTTCGGGTTGGTGGAGTACGTTGACGAGGAACGCCCCTGCGAGAGGTGGCGTGCGTGAGAGCTTCGACGGCTGAGATATTCCTATTTTGTTGGACGCGATATGCGATATACAGGTAATAGAATTGGGTGTGTCCAACAGGCTGGGGAAAGTGCAGGAGGTTTGGGGCGTTGACGAGGAACGTTCCTGCGAAAGATAGGGTGCGTGGGAGCTTGGACGGTCAAGATAATTCGATTTTTATTTTTTGACAATTTTCACGTTGTTGACGCTGGCACTGATAAGCGCCGCCGCCACTGGGGTTTGTTTACGTTATCGGCTCACTGGGTTTGTTGTCATAAGCAAAACAAAAAACATGGTTAGCACATTGTAAAGGAAGTGTTTATCTTTTGAGTAATGCCATATCGGCTGAGGAGTCGATTGGAGCTCTACGCAGACTCCAAACTTTGGCGGGTCATTTAAAAATTATTCGTAAATCTATGAAAATTTTGGAAGTTCGTTATGTGGGCGTATTGCGCGTGTTGCGTACAGATATAATCATGAATTTGTTAAAGATATTGGGCAATGTTTCCATGATGTATTCAAACGAAGAATAATAAAATTATTGAAAAAACAAGAAATGATTAAAGTCAGTGCAACATGTTGCGGGGAATTTGTCAAAAGTAGTTTGAATTAAGAACAAAAAATCGATTTCAAGTATTTCAGTTCTAAAAACGCTGTGATTAACAGGGGTACTGATTTGAAAAAGTCATAGATCAGGTCCAAAATAAATTATCCAAGTTCGCCGAAAATGATAGCGGCTGGATTCTCCAAAAAATTGGCATTTTGGAAATAGATACAAACAAATCCGGCATCGGCAACGGTTCGGCTTACATAGAATTGTCAAAATCCATTGCCAAAAAAAGGGCTTGTATCAATATCAAAAATCAAGATGATACTTGTTTCACTTGGGCCAGAGTTTCGGCTTTGTATCCCATTGAATCAGGGAAAAATACAGAGAGAACATCATCTTATCCACACTATTCAAAAGTTCTAAATTTGACAGGTATCGAATTTCCTGACATTGAGGCAAATTACCAAATTCGAGAAATTGAACAACATTTCCGTGAATGTGTACACTTAAATAATTAATTAATTGATCCAGCCTACGCCGGACAAAGAGGCATTTTGCGTCACAGTTCCAGGCCGACTCACAAAACAAAAATAAAATCGACATTGTCTTTGAAAAGTTTTTTTTTTATATTATTTTTTTATATACATCTCGATTCTGAAGATAAAATTGAAATAGACAATTTCGTTACAAAATCGCATTATACACAGTCATTCACGAGAGTACAACAAATTCAAATCAACCCTGTGTATTGCATGCACTACAAACTGTGCGGCCTGTCCTTTCATCCAGATATCGAACTAACGCCAACTTGATTCGAGATTATTTTTCATTCTTGTAACTGTCATAGAAGCGACGCGTCCGAACCGAGCAAAACTATATATCTGGACGATTTCATCAATATCCGACGCAGCGGTTTCGGTACAAGGAGATCAGATCGGAAAAGCTGTGTTCGAACATCAGGTACAAGTTCTAATAAGCCGGGTCCGTCGTTGGCGCGAGTGACGCCTTGCGGCTGTGCCCTCGAAGTGTGGAAATTACCTCATTTATTAGGTAAGGGTGTGCGACCCCTGTATCTGACACCTCTCCTTTGCACCTGCTGCCGACTATTATTGAGTTTTTAACAGAAGATCCGTCCAGATCCGGATCGCAGGAAATTCGGTAATTGCTTTCTAATTAACTCGGTTTTCCGTATTCCGGGATAAAGGGGTCATTTTATGCTAAGGATTACGCAATTGAAATCGATTGGAATAGGTGATAGATAAGGGAGTTATCGCTTATCGACAAAACTTACAGTTTGAGAGAATATCAAGGAAATTCAAACTTTTTCGATATTCAGTTATTCAATTATTGCTGGAAAGCAAGATGAAGAAACCACAACACGACCAGTGGTAAAGATTGTTAACGAATGGATATGAAAGTTCGCGAAGTTCCATGCCACTATTCAGCAAGGTGTTCCTCAAGGTTCAATTCCTGGCCCTTACTTTTTCTCATATATACTTCAATTGCTTATGCAAATGATATCAATTTCCTAGACAACGATCAGAATGTGTTACCTTTCACAGAAAAAACTCATATTGTTTATGAGCGGGTGGTAGAGTAGTAGTAGTAATCGTGGGGAGGTCGCTGCCGCTGCCAGGCAAGTAGGCCCCAAGGGGCGCTTTTTGCCATCCTCTGCTCTCCACATAACTACATTACCTCTCCTAGTCTTCCTTTCCGAACTTTGGAAGTCAGTATTTCTGTTCTTGTACTCTTGTCAAAGTTTTTCAACTCGAAATATTTCGATTCTTAACCTCCCATACGCCTCACACTTGCCTAGGAAGTGAGACGAAGTTCCTTCACACATACGGCAAGTGAGGCTGTCTTTTATGCCCATTAGTTATAGGTGTTACCTAATATGTTATTATCTGTTAGTATTCCTACAAGAAGGCGTGATTCTTGGCGATTTCTGCCTAAAAGCCATGCCGTCCCCGACTTGCTAGAGCCGGTCACAAAGTCTTTTAACTACCTGCAGCCGGCGGTATACCTCCAAAGTTCATTTAGTTTTCTTTTTTGGCCAATCGTCAAAGGCTTCTGGCAATGCCTAGTACTGGCTCCGGCCCACAGAACGGCGCCACCGAACCGGATCTGGTAAGTTCGTCTGCCACCTCGTTTCCCGGCACCCATTGTTCTCTGCTCGGAACAGTAAGAGAAAACTTTCTATTCCATTGCAGTATATCTTGTGCGCTTTTCACTCTGAGGGCGTAAATAACAATCTGCTGCTCCGCTTTCTTTACCCAGGCCTCCCAATCTCGCATCCTCAAATGGGCTCCCATTGCCTTTTTCTTGGTGCAGACTGGAGAGGGCGGATGCACCCGTTATTACCAAACAGGCCAACCTCTGGACCTTACTAACCTTTCGGCCTATTTTGCTACTCTGTGCGCCTGGCCACAATATTGGATATTTGGTCTTATGACCGCCGTGTAGCAAGAACATGGCTTCCGCAAAAGTCAATGGAACTATTAAGCAATGTTATCCTCAAGGTTCAATAATTGGCCCCGTACATTTTCCCATAAACGCCAACGACCTACTCCAAGGGTCCTACAGGCAAAGATCGGAATGTGTTGACTCTTTAAAAAAAAAATACCAAGTGTTCATGAGCGGTACCTCGGGTAAAAGAAAATCACTTGGCAATGAATATCACCAAAACCAAATTGATGGAATTTTTACCAAATAATGTCCCTGAAGACATCAGTATTTCTGAGAATGAGGGTTTACATGTTGAAACTTGCTCAACAAAAACAATGCTAGGTCCCACGCTGAACTACAGAAGAATTGTTACGCTTGAGGTTCATGGCGAGACATTGTAGTAAACAGGTTCTGTGAATCTGTACTATGGAACAATCCACTGTCATCGGAAGGAATGATAAACTAATCACAATATGAAAAACCATAGGGGAATATGTGAAGCACTTTATGAAGAGATTTACAGGGTGGCGCTACTAAAAAATTCTGCATATAGAGAGTGCATAAGCAACAGTTACGGTCTAACATGGATGAACAGAGTGGAATGGAAATAGAAAAGCTGGGTTCTAAATATCTTTCTTGCAATACCCCAGTCATCTTTCTAGCATAAATTCATGCTATCGTCATACGTGTTCACTCGTAGGGAGTTCATGTATGAAAAGTTCCTGAAATCAATTTTTTTTAAATCCACCCATATGTGGTGCCAGTTTTTTTTGTGTGAAATTTTCTAACCGAATCTCCCATTTGATTGATATCCGGAAATTTCTCTCCGTACAGGAATTTCTTAAGAAAATCAAAGCTCTAGGGAGATAAGAGAATATTCCACTAACTACATTATCATCGTGAACTATTAATTTTTGTGGAATACGTTTGAATCCGTCCTAATTTGTCTGGAGTACTGTAACTATATCTATACATACCTCTCATGTATTCAGAATATGCAAGAAATGTCGTAAAATATATGACCCAATATCATTTGGAAAAGAGTAAGAAGCCTTTGATGTTATATATTTCACACTTGCGGTCGTTGCATTTTACGTCTCTCCCAAATTATCATTGTCAAATAATCCTTGTGTGAAAGCTCGTACATCTTACATCCAGAATATATATATATATATATATATATATATATATATATATATGCTTGTGCAATGTGAAGCAGATAATGCTCTCAATAAAAAAACAGATGTAAATCACTTGAGTGAAATTTACTCTTATTTAATTTTTGCAGACAAAACAAGTGTTAGACGGATTACCTCAACAAATATTAATTTCACAGATTAACTCAATAAACTCAATTCCTTTGTCAAAATATTCATATAAATATTGTTCCATTTATTTTATATAATGTATAATTGTATCAGTGTATCATTAGGACTAGTGTTGCCTGGCTTTTTGATTTGATTCCTTGTTGGTTCATATCATCTGTCACCCATACCTCTGTTCTCCCATATAGTGAGAAATCCTTTCAAAAGAATTGTTTCACAATTCTCTGAATATTACTGTTTCATGTAGTACCATCACAGAACTATATCATTAGGTTGTAGTGTCATCTGTCACTCCCTTTGGTTAAGATTCCGTGTGGTGCATGTCTTATGTCAATTGTCTGGTCAGTCCAGTTCAAAATAATCACCGGCGCGGTTGTTTGCCTCTTCAAGGACAACACGTGCTTTTTATATTTTTAACAATTTTTAAATCCATTTTAATATGTATCATCAGTAATGTGTTTGCATCTAAGTGAACTCTTGTTGGTTAAATGAAGTTTTACTCCCAGTTCTGTCCATATATCATGATTATTTCTAACATATACGCCACATAACCTCACAGCACTGTAAGTTTATTCCTTGTTTTTCATTGTTGAAATCTCATGAATGTCTTTCCACATTGTAGCTTCCCTGAAGATGATAATAAAAAGTTATTGAAAGCTTGGAACAAGTGCATTAGAGTACTCTTATTGGACTGCTGCATATCCCAAATATTAAAAACTCATTTCCTAACTAGTCAGCAAACAAGACTACCCTTTTCTATATATATATATATATATATATATATATATATATATATATATATATATAAGAAGGGGAGCAGAAGTATTCGCTGACTTGTTAGACTTGTTTGTATATATATATATATATGGTATTTTATTGTGTCAAGAAATACATTTTTCTGAAATCGCTCAAGAATGCGTACTCTCTCGTAGCAACTTCAGATCCCAAAATACGATAATCTATTATTTTAGTCAGTTGCTAAGCAACGAACTTTCCCGTATCGAAATCTGTTTTACCTACCACCAATATGTAAACATTACGATACTGATATGAGTTTCGTAATGAGATACTTTACCGCACTAGTGCTTTACGATACTTATATCGTAAATACCTGTTACAGTGTACTGAACTGAACAATAATACTATTATAAAGTTAGTTTTAGATTGGAACTGGACTGGAAGTGAAGGAACATTGGATTTAAAGACTCCATTACAAAGTTACATACATATAAGTGAAGTTGAAAGAAAGCATGTAAAAATTAAAGAAACTTTTCACTGACATCGCCAAAAAATGCCAATAATTTTATTCCACTTTCTAAAATCATTTCAGAATAAACATGGCTCCTTCAAAGTTAATACTATAAATAATGGGGCTTTTTCATTGCTCTTTCAGGTATATTTAGATTATCTTTTATCGTATGTTTGCGATGAAAGATTTAGGTTAATATTGAGGAGGTAAATACCTACACACCAAAATAACTAATTTTGATTGGATGACGATGTTTTTATATATTTATATAAACGAAGTTTATTACAGGAGTTATAAACAGGGTTTTGACTGCTTTCACTTAACGATTAATGAATAAGTTTTGGACCAGCACCTTGCAACCTATGGATAAATATGTTTAATGATTATACACGGTGTTCCTAAATAGAATCTACGGAAAAAGGTGATTCTTTGGTGTATTTTATGACTAAAATTCATTCAAACATGGATACGCAAACGCTTCGTTATCGATCCACAGGATGTTCAAGTTCCAAGATATTTCTCTTTATAACTCATGCAGATTTTGAGCTCAAATTTGAAATACAGTTTTTTTTTCAAGAACGGACATAGATATGAAAAAACTAAAAGAAAACAAAAATATTTCGAATGAAACAGAAAACTCATCTGGTGATTTCGAATCTACCAGGGGGAGAAAAAGAAACATGACTCTTGAAAGAATCTCCCTATAAATAATGAATACCATTCGGTATGCTCCTTGATGTTTTTCAAAAATTACTACGTATTTACTCTCTATCTATCCTTCCGAGGAGCAGAGGGTATTTTTGTTTTATTTTTCGTTGGTTGTATCGTTTTCAATAATTTTAGAGATTTTTAGAATTTCAGAAATCCTGTATCATTCATTGAAGATTCCTATTTTTTTCATGTTACATGTTATAGGGTTTTGTAGCCTCCACTTTTGTTAAAAGTACTATTTTTTCTTCTTGGGAGTTAGGATCAATTAATAATTTACTGATGCAAAAGAAAGAAAAGTGGAAATTGTGAAAGATTACTTTTGTTAGGTAACTGAAACTTCATTATTATTTCACTAGTAGCATTGCAAAGAAACATAATTACTTTTTTTCAGGTAATGAAGAATATAATTCTAATTAATAGATTTTGAATCAGAGTAATTTTCAATCAGGAAGGAGAACATCTTAAGAGCAAACACTGCCTCAATAAAACGGGAATCGGTTTCATGCCTTCAGTTTTTTGTGAGGATTTTTTTAGCAAATGATTCAACGCATTTGTGTAAATTCATTGATTTTTGGTTATGATGATTAATATATATGACATGATAGAAAAGAAAAATTATTTTTTGCAAAAAAACGATTCTACGATCGGAAAATTAGTATGTGATTGGCGCTTCTCCCCCACACAGTTTATTAGCAATATTGCCAAGGTTCAACGAGTTCATTATCTTCACCCCCACTCTCGATAAATATATGCCTACAAATTTGCTGTGCGAAGTGAGGAAAAAATTCAACTGTTCGGTGTGACGCAATATTGATGGCTCTTAAGAAGTGTCATCTAATTATAGGAGCCATCCTACTAAATCCTTCACATAAGAATGAGTGAAATTTCACGAACAAAACAGTTTTATGATTTTTGTTTTTTCAGCTACTTTATTTGAATTGCAAAATATATTCAATCAAAATTCAGAAACAAAGAAATAATAACATGGTAACGTAACTTGATGAATGAATGCATGAAAACAATTCGTATAATTCATAAAAATTATTCAACTGGTGCCAACTAGATCAGAATTTATGTTGCGATTCATCAATGTAAATAAACATTTTTCATAATATAATCTTTGTCATTGTCAAATAATAGATGAAGGTATATATTTATATATATAATACTGGATCTTAGACTGAAATAAGAATGGGGAAAGTAGTCTGAAAATTTGAATAAAAAACTCAAATGGTGATGAATCTGGGAAACGAGCCGGCAATTTTTCAAAAAATCATAAGAGCTACCTGGAGGAAATTTGTAAATGCAATGATTCAAGAGACGTTCAACATCATGATATATAATTAATATTGAATAAGATGTAATCTCTATGCATTCATTGTTATTAAGTGTACGAGTGGGTAAGTCACGTGGTCGGGGTCCTGTTTGTCAAGTATTTCGATCAAAAGAGATAAATTTGGGCGCCACACGGGTCTAAAAAAATATTACTAAAACTTCAAAGCCTCGTCTGAGTCAAACTGTGATAGCAAAACATAGATGGGAGTACCTTGTAAGAGTTTCTAAAAAAGATATATCAATCAAATGCTTCTTAATTGAATTATTATATCTATTGAGAAACACTCGGAATAAAACACACTACCTTGCCCAAACCCTATATATTGATACGACTACCTGTAATCATATAGAAATTTCCAAATTGAAATGACTCAATCATCTCATTCAAATCAGAGCTATGAGTATTAATTTGATTAAGTGATTAATTATAAAACGCCGTTTTGTTAATCAGTCTTCAGTATTTTTTGTAAACCATCATGCTTTGAAGTGCTTGGTGTCAACCCTTCAACAACAACTTTTGATAATAATACGCATTAAACCTGCTGTTACAAGAAATAAACACCTCAAAATTCGTAATTCTGCAGACAATTTACCTTTCATCATCTCTGCCACGGGGAGCTGAAAGGAAAACAAACGACGATGGAAAGGTGCGAAATGATTAATTGACACCCCAAGCTGAGCAATTAAATTCTTGTTTGGTAACGAAAATCGGGCTCGTTTTCGACAGATTGGAGCAGTGGATAGTTGTGTGAGAGATTTTCAAAATTGGTGTGGTGATAGTTTGGAAAATAAATTCTTTGGTGAATCTTAATGAAAAGTTCATGGATTTCTATATACACTGGACATCGAAGTAATGGACTTAAAAAAAAAAGTTTAAATTTACCTTGTTCAAAAACAAAAAATGAAAATTCTGTGAAAATACAATTACAAATACAATTTGGCGAATACAAGCCATGCGGCCTCACAGGCATGAGGTCTTTCGTGCGTGACCTTTCAAGCTATGCCAAGCCCTGGATTCCGATACTTGTATAACGTTTATCTAGGAACATGAGCATCCTGTAGAAAAGCGCCGGGCATTCGCAAGGCAAATGTTCTGCAGTTTCTGGTCCCGCACTCTGATTTTCTTAATTTTTTTAGGTGATACCTCAGAAGACAGCGTCCAGTGAGGAATCCTGTTACCAATTTCAAGTCTTTCTTGTCTCACTTGAGAAGCTCTTTAGCTCTCTTTGGTGAAAAGCTCACAATCCTTTTCGCTTGCCTTCGTCCTGGCACTTTATTCCAGTGAGATCTCATTGCATCGCTTTCCCTAGGACGTATTCTTTCAAGTGGGCTTTGGAGATAAAGGGATTCTGGGACGAGACATTGTTTCTTTGTCCCTTCTTTGGCAAGGCAGTCTGCTTCCTCGTTGCCTCTTATACATCTGTGACCGCGCACCCATATCAAAGTGGCCTGGTTGTTTTGTGCTAGTTGTCTTAGAGATTGTTCACAGTCCCAAGTCAGCTTGAACTCACGAGTGCGTGACTTCAGAGCTTTTAGTGCTCTGACAGTAGACAGATTTTTTCGTCTGGATGTCCCGTTCGAGGCACTCCTGGCACATATCTCTATACCATGTACTTTTCTTTGAAAAATGCTTAGTGCTCACTCCAGCCCTTTCATCTATTTTGCATCATTTTACCACACTGATGAATTCCTTCCCAGTTGAGGTCCGTTCTCTGTACAAATTTGGTGGTTATTCATGACCACTTGAAAGTGTATCTGTTGGTTTTGACATGGTTTCTAAGGAAATGTCTTCCAAAATCTTCAGATGTCCAATCAGATTTCCTGTGTTTGAGTTCACATCACATATAGGTCTAATGGTGAAATATTTAGCATTGCTTCTAACACTGCAGCAGGGCACATGAACACCGTCTCTGTAATTCCCTTTTTTTATGGAACTTGGTTGTATTCTTGTAATTATCCAGTTGGACTGAATTACCCCCAAATTATAAGATAGATTGAATAACTTGCAAAGCACTGGTGTTAGTTCAGGGATTCTGTCGGATCCACTAGCATTGTTGGTATTAAGACCCAGCAAAATGCTTTTAATGGAACATTGGCGAAAACTAAACTCGGGGAAAGATGTTCTGTGATTGTTTTCCAAGTGTATAATTTTCAGCAAACGAGTTGTTCCTTTGGTAGTGGAAGACATAAACTGGAAGTGAAAAATGTCCTTCCACTGCTCTGAAGTGTTTATGTCAAAATTATTGCCATTAGATTGACGAAAAAATAATTGTATCACTACTAAACCTTGCCGTAAGATTCAACAATGACTCGCACATATTTTACCATGATTACTCTTGTTTCATGTCATAAAGTACTGCGATTCTTTGTTCAAATATTGATGTTTTGATAAATCAATTAAATCAGAGCGTAAAATACCGCAAAGGAACGCATCCAGTGGCATTAAATCAAATGAACGTTCTGGCTACTTGAAGGATCCTCAATATCTAGTCAGCCAGTTCATTTCGTTCAGAGATTGTCGAACAACGTCTTGTCAGAATTTATCTTCCACCTATCGATCGTATAACAGTATTCATCATCCCTAGGAATACAGGGCTATTTATTATGCACTCCATCATCAATGCATTAATGAGTTTTTTTCCCAACACCAAAACAGTTGTTTGAAATTTCACAGAGGTTTCGTATAAAATAAAAGTAAAAATATAAAAGTTTTGTATAATTGGTTTGTGAACATCGTTATTTTCAACCAACTCATCAGTCGGTTGATTGTACTGAGTTTTCACTTCTTCAGTCGCCAGCTTAACAATTTGACGTTGGAATGTCGTTTTCAACAAATATATAAGTGAACTCTGAACACCATGTCGATAATATTTCTTAAAATATGTCTTTTCCAAGAATATCAATATTATAAATTCCTTCCTACTTGCTTTATAGCTATTCATCGAAAATATTGAAGACTGCCTATTATTTGTTATCTATTTCATCAATCAGTTTTCCATTCGGAAATGAAATTAATTGTTTTTCATTTGGTGTGTTTAGCGAGATTTGTATACTTACTAGATTATCAACACTTATACTCGAATATAATCGAAAAACAAAAGTACAAGGAACTTTTATCTACGTCCTTGGTTTTTCTAAAAGAACTTTATTAATATCGAAATGTAAATTAAATATTGAGAAGTGGCACAATGAAAATATTGAAATTTGCGCAATTTCAAAACTAACGATAACTAAGCCTTGCTTGAATCAATACTGAATATCAACGTGTAATAATAAATAGGTTATATGAGAAAACAACATTAATAATAATTCTTAATTGAGTCGATAACGAATTTTAGTAAAAGTTATATTCATCGGTTTATCAAGAAAGTGACTAGTGTCTCCAATAACTTTACTCTGCTAGCGCGAGATCAGTGCGTCGTGTTTTCTTGACCTGTATGTGTTTATGTGACGGTGACCTTTTTTCTTGTGAAAAGTGATTGTTTTTCTTGTGATCAGTCGGTGCATGATTCGTCCCCGTCAAAATGAGGTTCAAGCAGCAAGTAACCCGAAGGATTTTACAAGGTTGGGCTAGCAATATAATTGAATTATTCGTTGTGCCATAGAAGTATGTACTCCTAGCAATGCTATGTACCGTTTTGTTTCGAACGATAAGGATTAACACTCGACCCCAATGTTTTCACTTTTACTTTCATATCTCTCTAAGCAGCACGTGTTTCTTCCCGGTTCATGCTGTTGTTTCATTTTTGTACACGAAAATCTATTTGTATCAGGTACCGGTAGGTACCGTGCAGCACAACATATTTTCTTCCTAAGTTCTTTCAGATTCGACCTAAGTTTATTGATTTATTAGTTCTTTCGTAATGCCCCTGTTGGAAGTGACCGATTGATGAAATACGTCGAAGGTTCTATTATAACTTAGTTTCTCATCAGTAATATTTGTCGACCAATGAAATATCATTGAGAGTGGACAAAAGCAACCTAGCTTTTCCAATAAGTGATAAAAAACAAATCAGATATTTTTTTCCGAAGGTTTGGCACCTGTCAACAAATAGTAACTTATGTAACGAGTCCGGAAAATACTGTTTTCTTTTTGGACGAGTGTACAAGATTCTAGGACGAGCGTAGCGAGTCATGGAAGTTTGCGAGTCCAAAAAAAACAAATTTTTCGGCAACCGTGTAGATTAACAAATCAAGACACACTTATTTATTATATTTCTTTGTAGAAGAAAATTTCGAACATTTCAATTCTTATTTGTATTAAATATTGAAATAAAGCTGAATAAGCAATGAGAGCAACACACTGGCTAAGACTTCCAGGGCTGAGGCAGACCAAAGATCTCGGCAATTTCAACCGAGTTTGGATGGAAATGCATGACCACCAGTAGATATGACATGTTTCATCTAAACACTCCTAGGATAGGTCAGTCAACGTTAGAGTAATTCTGGCCCACGCAATTTATGATAACACCCAAAACTCAAAAAAAAGAATAACCCCTCGGTATATAGCAAAAAGAGTCTTTTTTAACAGGAAATCAGCTCTTCGCATTGTATTCTGCCAATTTTCCTTGTTTTTTTGTTCATCGGTGAACTGATTGTATTCTGCTGTTATCAATGTTTTTTACATTCTGGTATCATGTAATTTTTTTTATGATCTGTCATAATGAATTGATAATAAAACAAAACTCGTAAAATATTCGTTGGCGATGGCCCATCAGTAAAGGCGCGGCGGTGGCTAAAGTGACGCCCCGTTTTCGAATTCTTGGTTTTGACACCTTAATTCAAGGTAGTATGAGATCGACAAAACATCTGATTTATATATTCAGTAAAGTACCATTGAGCCCATTGGCAAATTATGTGATGGTCTGTGGTGATATAAAGTTGTAGTTTTTATACTTGTTTGTGTCTGGATCCCATACATATTCCGACTTCAATTACGAAACTAAAGAGTTTATGAAACATAACGTTATCCATCAATTCCGAAACTAGCCATTAATTAACTTTATCTTCTAGGAGGTGTATATTTCTCGGCGCCAAGACGAACTTTTTATACGATGTCATATCGAAACAGTATACGGCGTAATGGAGATTTATGTAGGTGATTTCTAGGTTATTATTCAATAAATTACCGCCCGTTATAATGAACAGGCCCCTTGATTAGTGCCGAACCTGATACCGGCTACGGACATTGCCCAGTTACGACCACTTGATTAGCTTAATTTGTATCCGAGGATCTGGCAGGCAGCGGGTATCGCCATATTTGCCGGGCCCCTTTTCGATGCTGACCGGTTTATTGTAGCAGGCTTTGATCAATTTGTCTTCATTACTTTCAAGAACTTCGTTACGATAATGATAAATAGGGATATTTTCTGGGTCCCTTAATATTCTGTTGGGTTCTTTATTTTCTAATACATAGATTGACAATATAATTTAATTCTATTCTAGAGATCAAGTTTAATAATAGTTATTTATTATACAAGGGAAAAAAGTATTAGATATTTAGCTCGCTTCAGGAGACAACACAACACGAATTTTATTATTTTTCAAAGTCGGAATCTCATTATTTTCCGACTTTGAAGGCGGAATTTTATTAAATTCCATCTTAAGAGTCCGAATGTAGTAAAAAATATTTTTAGAAAATTATATGGTCCTTCTACACCTTCGTATATATTTTTTTGTAAATGTATATAAAATAAATTTCACTGAGAACAACTGTGTTTTCACCCTGCATGTGTGTTTCAAAAGTTGATTGAAGTGGACTTGTTACGACCTCACTGTACATTTTGTTGAGGCTGCTATGAGATTTTACACCTTCCTTGTCAGCACTTATATAAATACCTCCCAAGAGGTTATCTTAAACGATGGAAAATTGCGACTAAAGTTTGTCTTTCAGCCGCAGATGATCCGACAACATATTTTATGAATATCCTTCATATTTTCGAACAAAAATCAAAAGACTATTGCTGTTTTGAGCTTCACGCAGTCATCGATCCCTCTGGTTTTGGAGTTGATTCCAGCCAATGACAGAACGGCCTGACAAAAAATGTTAATGATATTTTGTGCCAACAGATGTTTTAGATAATTTACACCCTACTTCATTTTATACAAAAGAGAGGAGTTTTACTCGTCGAAAACCTGGCCTATCAGGGTAATTATAGTTTTTCAGATGCTGTGGTGCTGCTACAAGATAATCCAAGTTTCCCTGCCGCTTTAGGAGCATAGAATGATTTTTTTGTTCTAGTATTTTCATTCATAGTTTTGTTTTGAAATAAAGACTAAATTTCCGAATTTCCGAATACACACTAGGTACCCAATGATCATATTTTATAACTGATCAATATCGTTTGAATGAATACTTTAATCATACAATCATTATTGTTATGAATAAATAGTTCACCTAGACGTAGACGTCGCCTTTTTCTTACTGATCCGATGCTATATTCATATTTCCATTCTTCTTGAACAATTAGATTTAGTTTTTTTTATATTTTTGTCGATTCGAAAAACTGAAACGGTAAAAACATAAAGCAAACAGCTGGAAAAGAACCCTTGATTCTGATTTTTTTTTATGAAAACCTTAATTCAATGGTTTCGTGTGAGAATATCGAAGAGAAAACTGGATTTCCATAGATACAATGAAAGCTGATTGCCATCATTAACTTCGGATGATTACAGGTTGGTTCATGTCAACATGCTAATTCAGATCATCCGCCAGGAAATTGAGATAGACTGGCTGTACTTCAGCTCTAGTGGTGTGAAGAAGACAAGATTAAGTGGGGTCATTTAAAAATGGCGACGCACTTTGTAGCTGTCTATTCGCAGGTGTACGAATAACACCTGTTTTCTTGAGGAGAATCTGTCATTGGATACGCCCTTTTCTGGTTTATTCCGAAGATGAATGTCATTAAGATGGCTGTTTTGGTTCGGCATTCGACGATTATCATCAGATTATTTCAAATATATTTTTTCGGTTTTCTATTTTTCTTTCATTCCATATATTCGATGGATGTAACTATACATGAGTGAGGGCGTTTTCTTCATTTGATTGATTGGTTTTTTGAAAATGCTTAGATTCATTTTCAAGAGTTTCTAACCACTGACAACGTTTAGTTAGAAATGTTAATTCTATAATTGTTGGATTTTCATTATCTTTCGTATAATAATCCTACTCTCGTTCTGAAAGTGAATCTAGTTTTGACGCCAAGATATATACAAAAAGTGTGTCCCATGTTTCCGTTTTTTGGCCTAATGCAGACAATGCTCTAAGATTTTTGTTGAAATTATCAAGGAGCTTTCTTAGGAGGATAAATGATTCATTTTTCAGAACTGGTAAATCAAATAGAGTTTTTACATGGGTATGAATAATAATTTTTCTATTTTCATACCTTTCTTTGAGCATTGTCCAAGCAATATTATAATTTTTACTTGATATATTTAACGATTGAATAACTTGAGCGGCTTCACCTTTCAAACACGATTGCAGATAATGAAAATTCTGAATATCGGGCAGACCTTCATTTTCGTGAATGAGACTTATGAAATTATCGCTGAAAGCCGTCTATTGATAATAATGGCCATAAAAACTAGGTAGGCTGATGGTCGGCAGTTTTACCTTCGCCGGTATATATATTTATATTCTGTGCGACATTATTATTGTGACTCTGGGAGCTATTGTTTAAAGGACCCCGTAGAGTTTGATAATTTGGATTTGTTGGAATGGTAAGTTGGTTGTTGCTATGGTTACTCTCAACACAATTAAATTTGTTACTTATGAACGTGAATGAATCCTTTTCTGAAATTTGAAGATTATTTCTTTTGCTAATCCCATTGCAGCAAAGAATGAATCTTCGAATACCTGTCTCATTATCATCTAACTCCTGATTCGGAAGAGACTCTGTTTCTGATTGTATTTCTTGAAACTGATCCAAAGCATCACTAATTTTTTCATGAATTGATGATGTTTTTACATCGAAAGATTTCAGGATATTAGAAAATAGACTATTAACTCAGGAAAACTGGGATAAAATGAAGTAGGAACGGAATAGGAATGACTCACAGATCTTCTCTCTGGTTCGTATTCGAATTGAAGTTGTATGACTTGTATGAAGTTCTCTTGACGTTTCTTTTGACGTTTCTTTGGGTTTCTATTTCTTACCTCGTATCGGCTCGACTAGGACCAATGTTGGGACTATATATCTTGAGTTTTAGAAGAAATTGGTTTCTTTTTTTGCTGATGTTGCTTTTAAGAGGCAACATCAGCGCGTCATCAGAAAGTCAAATTTTATCATTGCGCCGCACATGTTGGGTGTGTGGGGATATATTTTTCAAGAGCGATAGTTTAGGTAACGAGGCACTTGTCCGTAAAAAAACTACGTAGCTGGGAGCGCCAATAAGGTAGATAACTTAGAATCGGTTTTGCGTCAAAACTAATGATTTTTTACAATTTTTTTTTCTTCTTCCGAGTCTATAACCTCCTTAAGAATTCGGGAAGTTGCCTATTTTTTTCATTTGTCAAACCATAAAAAAAAATGTTTTCTTCAAAATCATCAGAATCAAAAATTAGTTTGTTCCAACAAAATTTTCCCAAAAAAATAAAACTGAACGCTCAAAACTGATTCCCAATTCATCAAGGGTATTGTTTGCTCTTAATGGACTGTATCTTTTTGTTTGTTTTTATAGAGATAGTGAATGAATTCATTTTTAGAAGTATATATATATATATATATATATATATATATATATATATATATATATATCATTATTGTCTCCCCGCAACGACATAATTATACATGTTGAAATATTACATATGAAGTACGAAGTAATAACCAAACGGGATGAAGGAAATATACACTGTTTGATTATTTTGAAGATAAATTTAGGAAAATGAAAAGTTACTCCCGATGGACTATTCATTCGAAAGTCAAGTTAACGTTAATAAGTAATAATAATATTGACATCAATAAATATATGTTATTTCAATATTTGTCTCAAATTTTTCACCTTGTGTGGAAATTATTCGTTTCATTCATTCATACTTTTCTAACTTTTTTCGAATTATGAATCAGTAAACATGCCAATTCAATTCATACTTCCAAAAAAAATTGATATATTTTTTTCGACATTTGTAAAAAAAATACTGTATGAAATCCGTGAGAAAAGTGTTTTTTTTTTACTCATAATAAATGCCGTACTTCGCCTACGGCGTCGTGCGTCGCAATTTGTACTCGAACAAAAATTACTACTTTTATTGCAATTATGCACTAATATGTGGTCGTCGGAAAATTAGTGTATATTACTTGTGTGGAAAGTGCCGTTTCTTACTAGTATAATGTAATATACTAGTTTTATCATGATACATTTTTACTCATTAGGTATAAGGCCAGTATTATGTAATAATATAGAATTAGGTCACGTAAAACTCTGTATAACCAATAATTATCCTAGGAAAATCGACTGTCGACGTCTATCAGTTGTGGAAAACACGAATGAAATAATTTCAAGATTTTTTCCAGCCAGCCGTCATGCCTGAAAGGTAATTCAAAACGTGAACTCGAGAATAAAGTCCAATATTATTTTATTGAATGATGTATGGAATGCTTGTTGGCTGACGGCCAACAATAGTAAGAGAAAATCCCCCATATTATAAATTATTTTTATTCGTTGTTTTCATTTCATTTATAAACTTTGTTGCGCTCTGACTGAATTACGCCGTACTTTCAGGTAATCACTTGCCTAGTGAAACATTAAGTGAACTATAACTGTAGGTATAATTCAAGAATGAGAGGTTTTTGTAACGTGGATGGTATGATCTGACGTGTTTAGTATTTAATGGAAGGTTGTCAATTTACGTCACCATTTGAATTAAGTAAATTGTAAATATATGTGGATGTCACATGCCGAGGAAAGTTTACTGACGCCCACTGGGTACAAAGCATTTCAAAACAGTGAAGGTCGGAAATTTGATATTAATTTATATACTTATTTCAATGAGGTTTCGTGAAAATAACACCCTCAAGGCAGATGGGGAAATTGAAATTTGTTTTTCTATCTAGCAGAAACGAGGTGCAATAAGACAATCTAAGACCTCAATCCTATATACTCAGGATGATTGCTATTAGTCTAAGGATAATAGTCTAGCTGAAATGTATAGGTTTTGTTGCAATATCTTTTTGTTTGCAACAAAACTTCAATGTAATATTTAATGTTAAAATTACATTACCTAGTAAGCCGGCAAAACAAATTCTGGAGAGGGGAGTTACTAATTCCTGTTCGATCGTTAATTGAGTTCTGAGAACTGTTCAGCAGATTGGATTCCTTTGACTCCTTTGCTTTCAACATTAAGTTTCTCAAATTCATGTTCCAAAGTATGATTTTCTGTTAGTAGAAGGACAGCAAAGGCTGAATTTGTTTTGCCGTTCACAAAGCAATATTTCCTATGTTCGTTATGCGTTTTGAAGGTTCTACTAGTTTGTCCAATATAACACATTGGACAATAACCATAGTTGACTTTTGCGGCAAGCAATAGAGATCCACAAGCACTCGGAGAAATTCAATAAGAACGAAGAGACTCAACCTGAACTGGATCTGGGATTCCATTCTTAAAAATGTGATTGAAAGAATAAGTAATGAAAAATTTAATGACAGCAGGTAACAACATGTTATCATATATCAATGCAATTTACAAGTGTAAGTGCGAACCAAGAAACTATAATGAATGAGCCAGACTATCTGATGAGGCTCCATACGGGATTGAAAATCTTTGAGCCATCAGTGAAATATCAAAGATGAACAAACCTCTGAGGAAGTTAGCCACTCATTCGAACTAACAATTTCAAAGAGCGTCGGCCATCAAACTCGAATAAAAATGGTGATATTAAAACTCCTGCCTCGAAAGCCTTAGCCATTTCATAAGAACCACAAGTTAATTCATAAACTCCGCTCTTTCCCACTTTTTCAACTTTATCTCTATTATTTTTGATATGCCTATCCAAAGTCTCTATTCTTCCAATGGATTCTCCAATTACGTTATTGCTTTAAACTTCTTTTGGTTTTCAATAGTAGGAGAAACTTCTTGAATTGCTTTTCTATATAAATTCTTTGATAAAATGCTGACTATTAAAGAACTTTGATAATCGTTGTTAACTGCCGTTTGCCGTTTATAATGTTCAATTCTTTATTGAAATGTACTTAGAGGAATGTTGATTAACGTATGTATCATATTACTATGGTAAGCTGCTACCTTATGTTGATATGGGTGGTCTGAGCTATCCCAGCATAAACCAGGGCGTTAATAATTGGGACATTTTGCCCCAGGCTTCTAAATTCTAACGGCCCCCAATCGGCGTGAAATTGATTTTCTAACTGATTCAATTCAATTATTTTATTATGGTACGAAATACTCCAGACTGATGATGATAGGAATACAAGTCCGAAGCTGTAGAAGACTTAGAAAATAGTAAAGATGCTGCTAGATTTGACAGAAGATATTGAAACACTTAAAAGTAGCTGGTAATCTATTCTAAGAGAGGCTAACACTGTGTAGCTTCAAGTTTCAATATTACACCTGAACTAAAGCCAACGAGAGAAAGGAAAAGGAAAAGGTTTTTTGGCGATTCAACAGAGCCTAAGTGCACATTTGGTTCAAGAGAATCACGATTCAAAGTTGAAGTATTTTCTCGGCGACGAGTATACTTCTGCTTGCTTTACCGCTTCTTAAAATTCACCGCCGGGGGCTGATAGCCCCATAGGCCCTCCCTAAATCCGGCACTCCTGTTTGGTTAGAGTTATCAATTAATGTTTTTACATACAAAAGTGAACGTCACCCATAAATGACGTAATTTAATGCATGCATTTTTTTAGGTGAATATAAGGTCTGAGGACAGACCCACTAAATGCGGAGCAACTGAGTGTAGGAATACCGAAGATATTCGGCTGTTTTGCTATGAGAAAATATTCAGAACGAAATTACACATTTGATTGATTTCATTGTGAAAATAAACTATTGAATACTAGTCGAGAATGTAATGAGTTCAAGATAGAATTTTCAATCAACTCTGAAAATGTTAAAGTGGTCTTGATTATGATCTCATACGTTATTGAATCAAGATCATCTACTTTGAGTATATTTCACACAAGACCTGAAACTAAATTAAGTTAACTCGATGCTCTCAAGGAAATGACATGAGGGACTCTGAGATCTCTGCTTCGTCAGAATGAAAGCGCTCTATAGCACCAACAAGCACAGATTACTTCAATTAAGAAGACGATAACTTCGTATTATAGGCTGGATTGAACTACTTAATTCATTAGTTTAGTTAGGAATAGTGACGCTTGAAAAATGTCACCATTAGAAATCAAACATTAAGCATAAATATCTTCGTATGAGGTGTTTTTTTTTATCATATATAACTGTTTTGGAACTGCAAGTTTTCCAAATATTCCTTCAAACTTTCTCACAATATAACCACTGTACAGAAATCCTACTGATGCCAGTGTTTTAACCATCCATAGTCTGGAAAATGAAGAAAATGTCAATTCAAAGAAATCTATGCTAATGTTAAAGGGCAAATGGATTCCTCACAAAATGAAACTTTCACTCAATACTTGCAAAGTTTGACAGCCTGTCAAAAAATAATTGTAGCCGTATACATCAAAATCAGTCGATGGAATGGCTTGTTCATCTCAAGTAATGCAGTTCTGTTTGAATTTTTTTTCATTCAGAATCATACGTTGATGTTGATATATTTGAAGTATATTTCATACGGTAATTTGGGGTTAACGAAAAAAAAAATTGGAACAACAAAACATGAAAAGCGTTTTCCAAATTAAATCAGTTAACGTATCCAACTTCACGATGAACGTTTATTAAACAAATGTAAAATACAGTGGAATACGTGTTTCAAATGAAATTAATGAGCGTATATGTATTTCCCAGAAATGTTCACGTTTACCAAAAACGTTTTTTATTCAGCTTCAGTATTCGGTACTCTCATATGATTTTGTAAGTTCACTCGAGAACTACTATAAGAATAATTTGACAACTTAGTCTTATATTTAATACTTCGATAAGTTAAGTCGATATTACTTCGAGCTAATTTATAAAAAACAAAGAGGTATCCTACCAAAAACTCATTGGATGGCTTTTTCGAATTTTCAAAACGTCTTGAGTTACGTGATCGGTTTAAAAGAAAACCGCACGATAAGACAATACAAGTCATTTTAAATGAGCTTCATGAAAGGCAATATTTATATTTAACCGCACCGCACTAAAAAAATCACCTTGTATGAATCTCGAAATTAACACTAATTTCGAGTTTAAACTCGAAATTAAAGCGGACTTATAAAAATAAACCGAATTGAGCATTGGTGTTCAATAATTTTTGCCGGAGAGTATCAAATAAATTAATTAGTGAAATCGACAATGTATAAGTACCCTTTTCTTCAAATATTTTCACCATGTGGAAAATATGAGGCAAACATCTGATAGAAAACAATTACTTCCTTAGCTAATACCACGACGGACATTGAACTACATTGAATTGAATTGAAATTAAGGTGTAATTTCGAGTTGTAACTCCGCTTTGTAACTCCGCTCTACGCCTTCGTACAAGCTTGATCGTATGAAGATAGACTGACTGCCTGGGCTTGTCGAAACGATGCCAACACCGAGAATACCCGGAACGGTTCGTATTTCCGGTCAAGACGGCAACGTTCCTTCAACTGGAACTACAACGGTACTTACTCATGTCGTGCACATTGTAGCATACAAAACGGTAGGAATGATCTAGAATCTAGATGGAACGGCGTCGTTCAACTATTTTTGAGTTGTAAATGTATACGCATGTATTATATGCTTGTTTTCCTGTACACCTATCCGTTCTATTTTGAAATTTAGGTTGTAGCAACAAACGGTAACAAGAGTAAACCATACTATTATTCGCACATAAACCTCACACATGCATTTCCGGCCTCGAAATAAAATGCTGGTAGCGCCCAGGTGATGGTTTTATATATAGGTATGGACAGAGGCGTTCGTCAAAAGTTTGATTACATAAAAATGCAAAACAGGTTCGTGATAAATGGACAAGATTTTTCTTGAAATAAATTCCGTTTTACATATAGGCATTTTTGAGCCCGTAGCTATGCCACCTGTAATAGACCAGGAGATGACAGATTTTAGGTGCCAGTTAATCTAGGATGTAACTTTGAAATGAATTTTATTGACCTGAAACTATTGTTGCAGTATCTCTTCCCATGACTACGAGGTTATCCTCAAATTCTCTATATATTGCTATATTGTTGACACCAACTGCAAAACTGAATCAATCACTAATTCCTGACCTTTAGTTATTTAGTTGTATTATCTCTTGTCGCCAAATTGATATGTATCGAGAGAAAATTCTTGAATTTTTTTTTCTAAACTATACCAAGTAGTCTTTTTTTATAACACGGCATCAATACAAACAAACCCTCCACTCCTCTTATAATTTATATACAAGAATATGAACGGTTGAGAGTTGATGAATATTTGTGTAAGAACTTTGCATTTATCATCGAGGAAGTCATCCGTATGGCCATGATTCCAAAGAAAATAATTTTGTTTATCTTATGATACCGAAACTTTTATCTCTCGTTGTGGTTCAAGGTCATTCGTTTTCCTGACCCTTCGGTATTGATAAATTGAAAAATTTTATATACTGTTTATCGCCATTTTTTGCGTTGAATATTTTTTAGTCGGACCATTTTGTCATTTGTTAAAATCTATTTTGCAGTAGCACTCCGATGTTAAATGCTGTGATTGTCACAGAATCTCTTCAATTTTGGAACTCTATTAAGGGTGGCCAGACGCAAACAAAACACCTTTTATCAAAGCTGCATTTTTTTAGGCAATCCGATCCGTCGATTTTTATTGCGGTATATTTGACTGCGCCACCTCAACCTGCAACCGGGGGTAGATTGTAAATTGTAGGGGGGTCGTATAGGCAGTGCAGCCTCACAAGCACTTCGACCTATAATTTCTTTTGTGCGTGAACCTTGATTATTCCTGGAAGCTAAGTTCCTGATGTCGGAGGGCGTTAAGAAGGCCCCTTCCAGGAACTTAAGCCTCTTGCAGAAAAGCACTCTTGCAAAGCAATTTTTCTGCAGTTTCCGCGAAGTTCTCGCAGTAGCGGTGACTATCACTCTCTGATTTACCCATCTTTTTGAGGTGTTACCCCAGAGGGCAGTGCCCAGTGAGGAGTCCCGTTACCATCTTCAAGTTTTTCTTGTCCAACTCAAGAAACTGTTTAGCTTTCTTTGTGGGCTTTGGAGAGTCCACAAAAGGGTTCTGGGCCGGAAAATTGTGCGTTTGCCCCTTCTTTGGCAAGGCAATGCTTCTATGTTGCCTTTAATTCCTCTGTGACCTGGCACTCACATCAGGGTGACCTGATGGTTTGCTGCGAGCTGTCTCAGGGATTGTTTACAGTCCCAAGTCAGCTTAGACTCAGACCTCAGAGCTTTTAGTGCTGCTTGGCTATCTAAGTATATAAATTTCTGCCCTTCGAGTGCCTCTTTCAAGGCATTCCTGGGCACATAATTCTATAGCATGTACTTCTGCTTGGAAGATGGTTGGGGTGTTACCAAGGGGGTATCACCCTTAATAAGGATAGTTACGCTCAGGTGGATGTGTTGCGAGAACTTGCGGGCGTCGACTCACGGCATAAACAAAGCAATTTACTAATAAATTCTTTAAGTACTTTTTCCCTAGAAGCCCACTGACTAGATACCTTACTAGGCTTAGGATCCATGATAATGAACCCCGCAAACATGGTGGGATTCTTTATCAAGCGCTTGACCTCTTTCATGAGCGGCGAGAACCGGCGGCTTAGGAAATAAAAGTTTTACCTAAACGACCAGTACCAAAATCCGGTTTTTTGTTCATAGCCTTTTCCGGAGGTAACATGCAACTAAGTTTCTGGCACTAAACCAAGTTCCCACGCAGGAGGCGTGGATACTTCATATACAGCTCTGGTATTACATACGGCCGACGACCCGCACAACGCCTGCAGGGGGTCTAACCAGCACCCTCTTACGAGGACCCTATGTTCATCTTTAGGCGAGGTGCGCAGCCCCCGTGTCGAAAACGACAGGGGGCTGTTGTGCACATCCGCTGTCCTTTCTCTCCTTTCTCCTTATTCCCCGGGATGAGCAAGAAGTGAAGAGGTATGTTGTCATATGAAATACCCTAAGAATGTAAATTATAGGCAATGAAGTTGATTTATTTATTTATTTATTTGATCGCTCTGACAAAATCTTGCGACTGCTAGGAATCGCATGTAAAAAGGTAATCCTTGGTTATGCTTGGCTTGCACAAGTTCCGACTTCTGAGATATCGTAGGGGGGCGACAGCTGGTTAACAGAAAAAAACAATTTTATTTTTAATTTTTTTCAAAGTATAATATTGACTTTTCGATTGTATACGCATCTAAAAAATTCTTCAACTGTATCAGTGCTCATTTTCTCCGTTGAAACATCGACTTTATCATGGTGTGAAAAAAAAAATATTATTCATGTTGGGAAATAACGTTAAAAATGTAAAAAACAAAAAAAGCTACTTTTTCATTATCGATTTTTCAGTATTCTTTTGATGCCCATATGGCTGAATTAAAATTTTCCGAAACAATGCGTAAACGTGTGAAACAAGTAGCTTATTCAAAGAGGAAGCTAACTCATTATTTGGTACTACAAACGGAAAATTTTCCCAAACTCATTTGCATCTTCATTAAAAAGCTATGGCTCATAAAATATACGTTGGATACTTCAAATATAATTTTCCATTAATTTTATTAATTTATCGAGGAACACTAGTAAGTACTATTCAACGCTGCACCTGGTGCATTTATTCTTGGTGTCATTAGGATATTATCTTCAGCGTTCTGAACAATGAATGCACACTCAAATGTCCTTTGATTATATTACCGGAAAGTTTGCTGTAAATATAGATATCCATTCTGCTTCATAAATTTCCAGAGCTATTCAATTTATTATTTTGTTTGTATGTTTTAGTTCACTAAATGATTGTAAGAATAGTTGACATCGTCGGCCGATATATCAACAAACGCACCTTTAGAGCTGGTTGAACTGTTGTTAATTATATCATCCACATAAAATTGGATTCAAACCGGTAATAGTACAAGTGTAGTAAAGATCATATTACGCACGAATGGAGTCTTTTCACAATATCTATCAGATGTAGTTCAATGTCCAGCGTGGCTTTAGCTGTTAGTAGATACTATTAAAAAAAATCATATTTTTCATTTTTCAATTTTCATGGAGAATGTTCCCCTTTTCAACAGGAAACAGCATATTACGCACTTACCACTGTCCACTAGGCGGCTCCGTGCGAGTAATTCCATAAGTGTGTAATTGCTTTACAACATGCATTACGTACTATACTTTACCTACGGCCATATATACACGGTGCCAAAAAAGTCTGGACATATGACAAGGTACTTCATTTCTTCAAATGTAGGTATTTTATTTATATCTTGAACAATTTTATTCCGAATAATTTTACAAAATTATAGAGAATATATGCTCCACAACTTACTGTACAATTATCAAATATTTTAAAACTATTTCGATGTATTCAATCATATGACATTTTGACAGTTGATGGGTGATTGCGCGATCATGACCTACTTGCGGAATTATTAAATAGTCTGCTTACTTTTACGTATAAATTTCAATGTATTCAAACTGTGCGTTTTGTTGACGAAAACTACGCGTTTTGTTTTACGAGAACGGTGCGTTTTTTTTTTACGAAAATTGTGCGATTTGTTTACCGTAATGAGCTATTTACTGAGGCTGTGTGCGGTGTGTTTGCCTATTTTCCACAGTGGCCGTAGGTAAAATTTTTTAAATAGTGTTTCTACCTGCAAGTTAAAAAAGATGTGTGTACTGCGTGATTTTTGAGATTTTTCAAAATGTTGTTAGGTAATAGTTATATTTAATGGAATTGTGTGTTGTGCTTGCAGCCGGACTAATAAGTTCAACTTATAGAGGTTTCTATATTATGTTATAATAACATTGATAATTTTGACGAATTATTTATTTTTTATCATTGCTGTGATAGACCCGTAACTTTTCATTTCAGGGCATTTTATTGGCTCAAATTATAATAATATATTATTATATATTATATTATATATTATATATTAATATAATAATAATAATAGGTTAATTAGTTAGGTTAGGTTAGATAAACGATTTTTTTTATATATAAAAATTTACTAGATTCGAATCATCGACTTCCCATAGTAAACGTTTCTTGGTGTTTCACTGAAAAGTTTGGAAATTTACCACTTTGAAAAGCCAACTGAAAATTTTCATGCGCAATTGTCACCGCATTAGTGAATCTTGACCATTCAATTATTTTATTGACATGGTTTTTCCATAAGATGGGTCTCCAATCAAATCATTGTTAAAAAAAAATCAGTCGTGTACTGCAAGAAATAATGTTGAGATTGTATCGGTGTCTTCAAGTAATTTTCCTCCTTGATGGTCAGGTGATTCAAGAAATCAATATTTGTGGTCAGTTTCAATCAGGTGGTCATAAAAGCTGAGGAGGTAGAAAGATGCCATCTTTAGTTCGGTCACTTTTATGGCATAGCACCCGTTAGCAATAAATAAAGGAGTCCATGATTATTCATATACTTCAAGTGCAAACCAGAAACATTCAACACCATACAGAGATATGTCAAGAATATATCAAAGGAAAACTAGTTTTGTCTTTTGAATTGATTGATGAAATCATTAAACTCGAGTCAGGAATTATTTATTTCAGTTGAACGAGTTATTAGTCATAGCAAATATTTCTTCATTCGAACAACTATATTCCTGTCAGCATAAAATATGCGCTTTTCGTTACCATAAAATTTCCAAACGTTTCGACTGCAACTGCGGCAGACATCTTCAGTGGAAGTCGGAACGTTTGGAGATTTCAACCAAATTTGATTGAAAAAACTTGGAACAATGAAGCAGTTTGTTAAGGCGCTTGATACAAATGGTGAATGTTTTGAGTATATTGCACAGAAGTTCCCTTACCTAAGTACAGAAAAATTTAAAGCTAGAATATTCAATGCGGACCCCAAATAAGACTGCTTGTTAACGATGAAAATGTTATTAAAACAATGAAAGAAGTCTTACATATACTGAAAGATCTGTTTGGAAGTCACTATGGCTCGTTATCCATGAGTTCTTAGGCAACAAAAAAAATGCAAACTACCGACAGTTAATTGCTGATTTATTACATCAGCTTCAACGAATCAGCATATCTCTGAAAATTCATTCCTTCACAACTGTTACAGAATTTTACAGAATCTGCCAATTCTGAAATCAAATTTGATAACAGAATAGCAACATTCTCGCTCTTTATATATATTTTTGGACCATGATGACGTGTGGATGTTTTTTATATTTTTTGTACCTCAATTGTTAAGAACCAACACTTTTCCGTTCAATAACACAAAACATGTAAACTTGTGTAATCTGTAAAACTCCATTCATCATGTCCTATACTATACTATAGATTTCCATGAAGTAACGGCCAAGAGTTTTCTTCTTCGTTAAAAGCAGTGTTCCAAATTATTGCAGAAAACTATCCAAAGTAGGTTCGTTATTTTTACATGTGAATTACCAAAGGTGATTACTGATTTTGAGGAGATCATAGACGAAAATAAAAATCCAGGAAGCGTAGTAGGTGTAAAAACGCCAAGTGATCTAATAGATTGGAAAATACGAAAAGCTGTGAAAAACCTGCTAAGATGGATGAATCTTCTAGTAGCTGATGAACTTTGAAGAAAAAGACAAATGAATTGTTTCCGAAGAAGCAGAACCTGGAAGTATATACCTATTAGGGAAAAAGTGATTCAAAGTTCAGTGCAATAATGTACTCGATTTATTTATTCACAAGTCAGGTCACGTGTTAAGAAATTGAATGCTTTCTCTTTCTCTCCGGGGAATTACCAGTACATTACATTGTCAGTAATTGACTTGAAGAGTCATTCTGCTGGTCTGGCACTGAAATATCCAGCAGGTTTAGATGGCGCAGAATTGATATGGGAGGTTATTAGTGAATTTGAATAGCTTTTTTCCAAAATGCGGCAGTGGCTTACAGGATTTTCCTGACCAATCCCAGGAAGTGTTTGGAGTTGATCAAGACTTACTTCAGATCGGAAATTGGACAAGAAACGCTTTCAAATTTTGGAATTGTTTCAACTGAACACCGCAGATCGCACAGAAACTAAATTATGACGATCTGGTAGATACATTTGCGAACAAAAAGGAACAAAATAAAACTTTTGAATGGGTTTATAACTGGGGATCGACCGATACCGATATTTATATCGGCCTATCGATTATATCGGCCTCATTGGCCGATTATCGTATCGTCCTCATTGGCCGATTATCGTATCGGCCGATATCGGTGGTATCGGCGGTAGTAGAATGAATCAGTACAGTTCGTTATGAGTTACAATTGGTGCGTATCTGTCGCATCACAAAATGCACTGTGAATTTAAATGATTATTGGATTACTGAATGTACAATTATTCTACCTTGTGTTGGCCGTTTGTCCTTTGCCACCCAATGAAACAGATTTACTTAATTACTTCAAACAAACACCATAATATATATTATATATACTTCAAAAATAGTTAAACGATTTGTCCTCTACTATATTCTATACTTCTAACACAACTTAAATAACACACAGAAGATTAATGCAAGTTAGGACCTGCAGAAACTTGCGACGAAAATAGCGCAACACTATAAAGTAGAATAGTACGAACCACGATGGAAAGAAACGTACGGCCGATTGGCCGATCGGTATTTGAAATATAGGTATCGGCCGATTATCGGTATCGGCTAAAATTTCCATATCGGTCGATCCCTACGAGTTATAACAACTCATAATCGAATTTTTATCCAAGATCAACTTTCAAATTATTTTTCCTTAATCATCTTTAAATAGTATTTGATCAATGCAAGCAATAACAAAAATGCAAACACCTTCAAAATTGAAAATGAAATTCATACTCTTTTCAAACGCAAGCTCGGATGACGTACTATTCCCGCCATGTTATAGGAACCAATGAGGAAAGGCCATTGAAGACCAATGTGTAAGTTCGCATTCGAATTGGCTACGGAAGAAGTCGTCAGGAAAGGAAACATGACCCCTGAAAAGATAAATCTCTATAGATTCTCACAACCATTTGGCATGTCCATGCAATGATGTGTAACCTGTATTCCAAATTTGAGTCAAAAAGTGGAAAAATTAAAAATTTCAATACCCTGTAGTTCAGAAATACCTTCTTCTGTATGTACATGACATTTAGAAACAATCTATATAATCCTCAAAGATATTGAGCAAACATTCTGAGTATGGAATTCTGTTTTTTATCAGTCACTATACCACTTCTTGTAAATTTCAACAATCCTATATCAAACTTTCAATAACTTTTTTTTATTTGAGAAGGATTACTTATGCCTGTGATGTTTGCAATTGTCTCAAAATGAATGCATTTTATAATTTAAATCGAAAACGTCTGCCGGACGAAAAAAGTCAAGAGACCATTTTAATGAGAACATATTCAAACAATTTTTGAAATAATATTTATTTGAAAAAAAATATCTTTGCACATTTTTATATTATTTTGGTTGAAAATATTGTATGGTTTGTTAAAAGAGACGCCATTGACGAAAGTTAAAAATGAAAATGCCATTGACGAAAATTAAAAAAGAAAATGTCAGCCTGGAAAATTTATTTTTGTGCGCATGCACCTTGCATGTACCAAAATTGACATAAGTGTATACAATGCGGTTTTAGAGATAATGAAAAAAAAATATTATTTTTTCGTTGAATTTCAACACGCTGTATCTCAGAAAAAAAGAGTTCGCAGACCTATGTTCACATATAGCAATTTTTCAAAAATCAGTCAAAGATTATCGCCCTTTAGGATCAGCATTCAATTATGTGAATACAGCAGAGTTTGGACCCGATCTTGTCAGAAAGCACGAACA
The DNA here is from genome assembly GCA_958298965.1 of Chrysolina haemoptera. Lineage (NCBI taxonomy): Eukaryota > Metazoa > Arthropoda > Insecta > Coleoptera > Chrysomelidae > Chrysolina > Chrysolina haemoptera. The sequence goes on along the minus strand of OY282602.1, from coordinate 12,205,008 downwards.
TGTAAAATACGCAAACACATCTAACTGAAAACTAATCCTATAGGCATAGGCATGCATGTTGAAAAGGAGGTTTTCTATGATTAGAACTTGAAGAGAAGATCAAAGTTTGTAGTCTATCTAATAAAATTTTTCGTAAATCCTTTCGTTTAAAAGGGTTAACCGTTCAACGAAGAATTGTAATAGGAAAACATGAACTGCAGCGGTACCACTAACGTACCATTACGGTGGTTCCTAGCCGAAATCTTGTGTTGAAGAATCAAATTCTTCAAATAATTATTTTGTTTTTTAGTTGAATAAAGAATACTTACTACTCGTCATTGTAGATAATCTGAAATTTGTAGTGAGTCGGGCTCAGTTTTTCTAAATTATGTTCTTCTATGATCGTGGTGTGGTACCCAGTGATTTAAAAATTCAATATTTGAGTGCTCTTCCAAACCAGGTTATCATCACGGAGCAGGAGGTAAGACGGGTACCTTCTTCATTTTGGCAATTTTTTGTACTTCATTGGTTAATTGAAAAATCGATTAATGAGTCTGCGAAATTTTTCTTTAGAGCGAAGAAATCAAAGAAAAATATTTAGTTTTTTTTGCTGTACTGATTGAATCTGAAATATTTATCAGACTTAAGTTTTTATTATATGTTTTACTATGAAGACAGAAATGATTAGTCAGTTTTATACATCGTAAATGCTTCATAAGCAACGGAAGAAATGACGATGATTTATTTTGAAATAAAAAAAATCTTGAAACGAAGATTATCAGTTTTGATCAGGAGTGCAGAACATCCAAGGATGTCTTCAACATTTTTATATTGTTGATTTCCATAGCCTTTCTTCGTTGGTTATTAGGTTGGATGAACCATGAATATTAGAAAAAGCTGTAGGTTAATATTAAAAATACAGGGTGTTTCAAAATTCAGTATCAAGAATTAGGGGGCGTATATTTCAGGTCAATATAAGACTTTATTTCCTATAAACATATGTCCGCAACTGCTTAATTTCTAAGATACAGGGTGTTGAAATTTAACAAAAATGATAATGATACGCTACTGTTTTTTTTAATGAATATTATATTTTTTATGAGTGTCCTCTATCTATTCATAAAAATGGTCCCTTGACTTTTCTCCCTACAAAGAACAGTTTTCGATTTAAAAAGCAAAATGAGACATACAAAAAATCGCATAGGTTCAAGCGAATGACGACCTTTTATTTTTTAAATCGAAAACCGTCCGTCGGACGGAAAATAGTCAAGAGACCATGTTTGTGGAAAAATAGAAGACAATTATGAAAATGATACTAATTTGACAAAAAAAACAGTAGCGTATCATTATTTTGATCAAAAATGACAGAGCATGTTTACAAAGACGCCACTGATGAAAATTAAAAAACGTTCGCCATAGAAAAAATGTATTTTTATGTGTACTTTGCATGTACCAAAATTAAAAAGAAAAACCAAAGTGGTTTAGAGATATTGAAAAAAAAAACTGATTATTTTGTTAAATTTCAACATCCTGCATCTCAGAAATAAAGCGGTTGCGGACACATGTTTATGAGAAGGAAAGTCTTTTTTTAACCTAAGAAACACGCCCCTGAAATCTTGATACTGAATTCTGAAACACCCTGTATAACCAGGAGCCTAGTAGCGGGGCGAATGTTCAATATAAGGGGCGTATTCGCTATTCACTAGAGCATTTGTTCCGCATGAGCACCGAACGAGCGAATGCTCGGACATTGTGGACGCTGATTTGAGCACGAATAAAATGCGCGTGCGGTGCTCGGACTGATCCGTTTTTTGTGCTTGTGCTTGACGTTCTGTTTGTGGTTATTACAGATATTTTGAATATAATTCGATTCATGTCAGAATACTTTATGGAATTACTTTCTTCCGAATATACAGGGTGTAACATAAGTACGTTAATATATTCAAGTGACGTATTCCTGAGACAATTTTAAGAAAAAAGTCTAAATAAACTTGTGTGAAAGTAGGTAGGAATGGGTATTCTTCTCGAATTTCTGAAGGCCTCAGGGAACACCTCCCGAAGCTTTGCCGTTCTATGGAAAAACAAGCTCTGGGAAGCAAATATGCGGCATGTCTCCAAACTGACTGCTAAAGGTGGAACGATTGATGATATTTCCGAAGAAAATATCTATAAAACAGACAGATCGCAATCTTTCTGCGATGTTCCAGAGAAGTAAGCGAGCTTGTGAGCGAAGTATCACCGACGAGACGAATTGCTCTCTTTTGGACCGAATCTAAAAGTTTCAATGGGTCTAATGAATAAACCATAAGCAATTGCTTTTACTTAGATTTCTTGAAACACATCTATCTATTTTGTTAATTAATGAGAATAGTAAAAGCTTTTGCTAGGTTTTATTCATATCACCTAATGTGTGTTTGGGTGCTGCTCTCCATATATGGGAACAGTATTCGTAAGCAGGTCGAATCTGTGCCTTATAAATCATAATCATAGTTTGAGCCTTGCTTTCTTGCCAACGCTTCAGTATAGCTTTCAATCTTTCTACTGTTGTTTTTTATTTTTTTCTGTGACTAATATATCGTCGGGAAAACTAACTACTCACTCTAAACCCTGTAATTACATTTCAATGATTTTTATTTGAAATTTAGCGGTATTACTCGATATTCCAAATGGACCTCGAGTGTATCTGAATAAACCCTTATGTGTTGAAATTGTAGTGAATACAAAAATGCATTCAAGAACTCATTAGGACATAGGAATTGTAATGTATCAAAATAACTAATGAAAATTTTGTAGTTTTATAATTTTCAATAACAAATTTTGCTTGGAAAAACATATTTTTATCTCCTAGAAACAACCCCGCACTGATGAAATATTCAAGGGTAATATAACAAGACCTTGATAAATATAGTTGACTATTTTGATTGTATCTAAATTTCGACTGTTTTTTATAATAATTTAACGAGAAATATTTTTGGCGTTAATAATCTGATGAAAGCCCGACAGCAAAGCTCGAGGGCATCTCTTTCATATACGCTATTTTACTTCTCACTGTATTATAAGGGAGTGTAGACTGGATTACACTATCTATTTCTTCATTTTTGGATTCGCCAAACCGATTGATTTTCAAACACTTCAACACGATTGATCCAATTGGACGTTTAAAATGCATTTATTTAAAGAGTACCGTCAGACGCACAGGCTGCTTAATATCAGAACATGCCGAATAGTCGTTGACTATCGTGCACCAAGCAAAATAGTCGCTAATAGAGCGTGTTGATTGGTCTTTTCAAACGGGAAACAAAAGTGTGATTAGTTGATGACTGACATTCAACAGACGAAAGGAATAATCAATTATACAGTATGAAACATACCTTAAATAACAACCATTCTCCACAGATCAAGCTTCAGAAATACTTTTCTTACTGCATAGTCCATAGCAGTAGTCCCTTCCAGTATTTCATAGTTTGTGTCCATATGAATAGTTCAATAATAGATGCCAGATTAAACGAAAACATTCGCAACGATTATAAAAATAAGAACTTATAAATTTTTTTATCGATATCTATTCATGAAACAATCATATTCGCATAAAATTCTTGAATTTGCAATATGAACTGGATAACGGTGAATGAACTTTGTATTTTTATAAATAGGTTAGACATTTTTGGTACACGGCGAACAAGAGTCAAACTTTGAAAATTAATACAAACTGATTTATCTACAATGTTTAAATGCGTTTAAAAATATCTACCAGGCTTAAACCTGACATTTCAAATTGTAATGAAGATATAAATGTACGATAACCATTTATCTCGGTGGTCTACTTGATTTTGAAAGTAATTAGGCTCATTTTTCATTTTTAATCCATTTGAAGAGACTTTTCAATTGAATGTTTTTGTTTTGTTTTAGGTGAGAAAAACAGGGCTGTTGTTGGAGAGATAACGTGAGTGCAGAATATATATATTTTACTGTCGTTATACTCTAATTTGGCCCTTACTTGATGGAAATCCTAGTATATGACACTAAGGTACAGCCTGGCAAATCTATAAAGGAATATCGATAAACGTATGAGCTGCGCGAATCAGAATGAGAAAGTATTTGGACGATGAAGAGAGTAGTATAAATTGTACATTCAGTTATAATGTAAACTGAGCTCTTTTGCTACCGCGCATCGATAGGCGTGCCGATTTCATATCCCTTTATAGATTTGCCAAGCTATGTAAATATAATTAGATTTCCACAGATTCATTATTGCCGCGACATGTTTCGCTACCCAGTAGCTTTCTCATGCGACCAGTACACTGAATAATTTTCCGTTGAAAACTACTTAAATAACCTTCTCATTAATTAAGACAATTAGGACTCACCTATAATCCCTAATTCCTAGACTCGTGCCTGAAAATCACATTATAAACCACTTAACTAATTGTAGAAATTCAACAAATGAGTGTTATTAAGATCCAACTCGTCACTGAGTAAACAATTTGAATTTTTTAGGCTTATCAATTTTTAAAAATCCTAAATGATTAAGCTTATTACCTCCATTTTCGCATGAAAAATGTTTCATCAAAGTTATGATTTTCTGAAATATGATTGGCATGTGTTGAATTTGTTTTTTCCTTTACATATTTCATACGATGTTTACGTATGCTGTTTTTGAATGGTCGTCCTGTCTGGCCTACATAACTATGGCACAAAATCCACAATTTAATTCATAAACTCCTGATTTTTCAGATTTTTTTTCTTACTTCTATTATTTTTGATAAAATTTCCCAACGTGTAATCTGTTCTACATGCTATACTATTTAATTTTGTTTGTGCAAAAATTAAGGTAATTAAAATCGACGGTCCTGAATTTCTATTATTATTGTCTGGGTTCGTCATAGTGGAGTACACTTCTTGGATAGTTTTTTTAAGTAGTTTTTTCGCGACGATATTTTCTGTTGATTTGACGTGATTATCTATTGTTAACTGCTATCTGTTTCTTCTCTATGTATGATACTATTGTATGCTGATATTTTATGTATATATGATGGTGTAACGAATTATTGTGTATGGTAATATCTGTATGGGAAAGTTAATGAAAAATAGCACAGTAGTATTTGTTGTTGGCTTTACATATTGTCAAATCTCAACAATAATTAGAATTTTATGCTCCTATTTCTATTGTTAATGTAATATTTGGTAGAATCGTGTTAAAGTGTCCAATATTCTATTGTCGCTTTTTAAACATATTATAACGTACTCTATGTATCTGAATCAATAAAAAAACTGCTGCGAGATGGATGTTTGTGAATCGTTTTCATGAAGAACATTGAAACAAAAAAAAGTTGCTAGGCCCCGACGAGATTCGAACTCGTGATCTCCTGTTTACTAGACAGGCGCTTTAACCAACTAAGCCACGGCGCCGTTGGATGTATATTCTATTATGACATGGTAACATAATATGATAATGATAACATGATATTGCATTTGAAGTATATTACACGGAATTGGATTTATTACACAAAAAGAAAGGAAATTGTTTGTGAAACTACCTAATAACCGACATAGGACTTGGAAAAATTCCATTCAGCAACTGAAAAAGCGCAAAAAGAAACATGCTGAATGAATAAAATCCCTGCCCCTGAAAGAGAAAGAGATCCTATAATAGAAAGGATTCAAGAAATATGGTTAGTAAACATTAAACAAGCAGTACCTGATACTTAAGAGATACTTAAAAGTCTGATGGCTTTGTATGATTTATGAGTCATATGAGGTTCAACTTGTCTTATAATACTGTGCATATGTATTTGGATGCCAGCTCCTGAAATTACTCTGAAGCTTCCAGATTACATGCGTCTTATCCGTGATGTGCTGTTTACTTTTCTGGAATACCGCATATTCCATGAATATTAGCAGTTTCATCTACATTGACCCGACTTCTATTTCCTTTATCTGTAGCCTGGAGACTTACTGGACATCTCCATATCAGCGTTGGTTTATTCAATGAACACCCAATTCACAAACTGTTATTATCAGAGCTTCATATTCGTAAAGTTATTCTGGTCTTCCATTGTCTATACGGAACATAAAAGAAAAAAATTAAATTCAATGTAACTTTTTGGACTGGAACTTGATAATTTTCTAGGACATCACAAAGTCCATAAAATTCACAATGGAAAAGGAGACCCAAGACGTGAAAGTTCAAAAGAACAATGATAGGTGCCAAACATCAGCGTACAGAAAGCCAACTCACACAGGACAATACCTGAACTTCGAATCGAACCATAATGGTGACACAAAAAATCAACGTGAAGGCAGCCATTAGTTCCAGCAATGACTTCGGGAGTGACTACCACTTCGATGCCGGAGCAAGCCCAACCGCCAACGGTCGTCTACGAAAAACATGGCCAACCATGAGTTGGTAGGAATACATGGCTAGCTATGCGTTTGGTGGATAGCGCGAAAAATCGTGGATGGATTTATTTATTTTAACGAGTGATGCAGTCTGAAACATATCTCAGCCACGAATTAGTAATAAAAATTATGTGTTTTGTTCTCTGGGTAATAAACATCGAATTTTCAAAAATCTTTGAAGAGCTCATCTTTGCTACTAGTGTATTATATGAGACACTTTCTATACCATACCCCTCAAGCACGACCGGAACATCGTTTAACTGCGAACTTTGAAAAATCATTATCAGACTAAATGGGGATATAATCGGAAATTTTCAACATGAATCGACTCTCTGGATACCAGTAAATAAGACATATAGCAGCCGCTTCAACACGTCGAAAAAGTCGAAAAATCGTGAAGTTTTAAAAATCCTCAAAAAGCTTATTTTTGCTTCCAATGTATTCTATGGAACAATTGATGAACCACAAAGTGTTAGGCCGGGCTCGATTTCACCCTCGAACTACCCCTCAAACACGACCGAAAAATCGCTCAACTTCGAACTTTGAAAAATCCTTATCAGACTAAATGGGGATATAATCGGAAATTTTCAACATAAATCGACTCTTTGGATACCAGTGAACAAGACCTATACCAGCGAGTATTTTGCCGGGCAGGTTTTCACCCTTAACGAGCCCCTTCAACACGCCGAAAAACTTGAAAAACCGCGAATTTTTAAAAATCATCAAAAAGCTTATTTTTGCTTCCAATGTATTCTATGGAACAATTTATGAACCACAAAGTTAAGCAGTTAAGCGATTTTTCGGTCGTGTTTGAGGGGTAGTTTGAGGGTGAAATCGGGCCCGGCCTAACACTTTGTGGTTAATGAATTGTTCCATAGAATACACTGGAAGCAAAAATAATCTTTTTGAGGATTTTTAAAACTTCACGATTTTTCGACTTTTTCGACGTGTTGAAGAGGCTCGTTAAGGGTGAAAACCTGCCTGGCAAAATACTCGCTGCTATAGGACTGATTCACTGGTATCCAGAGAGTCGATTCATGTTGAAAATTTCTGATTATATCCCCATTTAGTCTGATAAGGATTTTTCAAAGTTCGCAGTTGAACGATGTTCCGGTCGTGCTTGAGGGGTTTGTTCAAGGGTGAAATCGGTCTTGGCTCAATACTTATGGTATAGAAAGTGTCTCATATAATACACTAGTAGCAAAGATGAGCTCTTCAAAGATTTTTGAAAATTCGATGTTTATTACCCAGAGAACAAAACACATAATTTTTATCGGCAACTACTAATTCGTGGCTGAGATATGTTTCAGACTGCATCACTCGTTAAAATAAATAAATCCATCCACGATGATGTATACCGCTATCCACCAAACGCATAGCTAGCCATGTATTTCTACCAACTCATGGTTGGCCATGTTTTTCGTAGACGACCGTTGGCGGTTGGGCTTTCTCCGGCATCGAAGTGGTAGTCACTCCCGAAGTCATTGCAGGAACTCATGGCTGCCTTCACGCTGACACACGAAAAGAGGTATTATTTGATCGCTGGTGGACCGTGCCTACAGCCTGTGCAACACCGATGAAAGTCTTACCACCGAAATAGACAATATCAGGAAAGATCTGAGGCATAATGGGTACCCAAAGAATCACATAGAAGAGGTTCTAGCCCACAGGGGAGACAACAAGAAGAAACCAGACTAGCCGACACAAGCCACCCTGTGCGTTCCTTATGTTAGAGGTCTATCGGAAAGAATAAGGCGAATCGGGTCGAAATACGAAATACGGACATGTTTCAAGTCAGGTAACACCATTCGCAGCCACCTCAGAAAGACGAAAAACCACGTAACGCTGACATTGACTCCAAGAACTGCATCTACCGCGAGCCCTGCGAATGCGGCCGAGCATATCTTGGGGAAACTAAGAGACCACTGAGCGTGAACATAAAAGAAACACTCAACGAGGAGAAACAACGAAATCAGAGATAGCGGATCATGTTTGGACGACCCAACACAAAATCAAATGGACGGAAGCCGAAGTCATCCACAAGGAGGAGAGCTGGTATAGAAGGAAGTTTAAAGAGCGTGCATATATTATGAACAAGAAGTTCGTAATGTGTGGAAACCCTTAATTAGTGGTATGGGTCAATTGAAATTACGATAAGAATTAACAATGCTCTCTGTACCAGAGAGGGCCTGGCACGGTAATTAACATACGTACCTGGACACAGACACATTACCCCCAGGCTAATAACACAAACCAAAACCAGCAATATATATGAAGTTTCCTTGAGAATGTCGCATTTATACACTTGAAAACGACTGTAGATCTCAACAGTTGAAACGTCGTGAATAAAAATTGCAGGGAATTGAATTATTTGTCCGTATAGGCAATGGAAGTCCAGAATAACCTTACTAAAAGTGAAACATTGTCAACCACCTTCAAACAAACTACATATTCGTCATTCAATTCGTTCTTGATTTTCATTCATTCCATTCATATGTGGGGTGCCGTTCCACCGGCTGGTTGAGCAATTCATTCCTCAAATTCAAAATCAGGCCAACTCCTACTCCATAAAATACTCGAAGACGAGTGCTTCCTATATAAATCCTCTGATTAGATGGGTGCACTCTCCAGCACATAGAGATTAAGCCGCAAATGGAATGAGAGAAGGAAAATAACAAAGGCGATGTGCAAATTCAATTTGCTCAAAACTAGGTAGGATAAAAATCCGGACCGAATAAACAAAACCTGCTTTCCACTTTAACTTCAAAGCCTGCCTTTGATTTACCTTTTTGATTAGTCGATTCTCTGAATAGAAATAGCGTAGAGAGCGAGAGAGAGAGAGAGAGATGGAACAAGGACGGATATACTTCGTCGACTCGATTCTTCCTTGAGCTACGTTTATGACAACATAAAATTAATGCAAATCTCAAGATACACCTTGTTTGGCGCTGGGAGGGAATAAGTTATAAAATTTCACGAAGAGTTTACCTAACAAGTTAAACAGTGGGTTGATAACAGTGGAGTGGTGCGTACTTTGGACGAGGAACAATTTCACTGATTTGAAAACCGTTCGGAGTTTCTATTTATTACTCGTTTCATTGGAATTGAGTTTTGAAGGATAATTAGACTCCTTGTTATCAAAACATGTTGGTATCGCGGCAGTTGTTCCACGAATTCGTATATAAACTAATTCGAATAAATCGTATGCTCTGAATTTGCCGCTTCAATATGTCTACTCATTATTCATATAGTTCATAGAATCTAACGGAAAAACGTTGAACTCCGTCTCTTGACAGTTTTTTTTTGTTGGAGCAAATTCAATAAATTGCCATTCTACACTTGTATGAAGTCCTTTAATTCAATTTTCTTTTTTATTTTCAGACTGTAGGAGAGTACAACAACTATCAAAAAAACATTTTTCATAATTGGTGCCCCTTTTTACCTATTTAAAGCACGCCTCAGCGTGTGCAAATCGAACTTTCAAAAACGCGCGTTATCGTGGCTACATCAACAACTAATACTACGAACTCAGGACGTTACGAGAAACATTTATGATTTTTTTTTTCAACTTTTTTTTCTATGTAATAACTGTTCTATAAAAATACAATACAATTAAAATAAACTCACAGACCGATACCCTTCAGCCTACTCGGATTCTGAATTATCTTTACAAAAAATTAAATTGATACCAGATGTCGAGAAAACCAACGCTCTATTATTTAGAACCAAACAACAGAGAATTGGAACACCAGAAATTATTGAAAAGGGGAATATTCTCCATGAAAATTGATAAATGAAAAATGTGATTTATTTGTAATATCTAACAGAAAACAACTACTTCCCTGGCTAAAGCCACGCGGGACATTGAACTACATCTGATAGATATTGTGAAAATACTCTAACTGAAAACAAATCTCAAAGTGAAAATATATACTTACACAACGTTGAAATCAAAATTCAGAATAATACTAAATTTAATTCTTGACATGATTTTATGGGTTTGTACCTTCCACAATCTGAAAATGAAAAAATGTTAATCCAAAGAAATCGGTACAAGTGTAGAAGGGTAAATTAATCAATTTGCCCGAATATTTCCCTCATATATAAAATTTGTCATAAGAGGAATACAATTATCGAAAAATTACGGCGGTAATTGCACTGCGGAGCGATAATTGCACTGCCAAAACAGCATGTTGGCATGACACCAATGACAACAACACTGACTGACAATACTGATAAATGTCAGATAAAAATTTTATCAATAATAAAGACCTTCATTTTTATTATTATATTTTCTGATCTATTTAAAAATATCAAATTTTTTTGTCTGAATAGCTTCACTGTAGCGGAACATTTATATTTCGCTGACAATGACGGAACATTCATGATAAAGTTTCTGTTTTCGTGCACCAGTTTTTCAGTGGAACGATCATGCACGATCATCATCGAAACTTGATTATAACCAGAACAGTAATATAATGGATATTCTTGTTATGTGTTAATGTCAATGAAAATAGTCTAATGATTGTCTCTATGTCTACTTGATCTCTTGATCTGTATTCAGCCCCCATTTATCTCCGCCACTGGAAAAATTTAGTAGCAGCGTTTACCTTCAAGTAAGTCAAACACCGTTTAAAGAGTTGTTCCGATCTTGAAATATGCAAAGTGTGAAGTACTTAAGGGTTAATATAACAAGGCGGCACTTTTAATCGGATTTCCATGTCTACTAATTAAAACACATCAACGTTAAAGTATACGCGGAGCCGCGGAATCTTTCTAATTGCTAATTATAACTCTGTGTATTTTATAAATTGAGATTCTAATCGCCAATCATGATAATGAATTAATCGGGGAATTGTGACCGAGAAAATAAACCACTTTTAATTACTTCCCGGGTTTCTTAACTTCTTATACCGATTGTCTTTCTTTAAGGTGTCCTTATCGGTGAAATCATAATTTTCTTCCAGGAAACTTTTCCGACCGACTCAGATAAGTCATAATTCTTTGACAGTGGACAAACGGTACGGAAAATAAATATAGAAGTTAAGTAATTAGATTTTCGAACTTGCGCCCATTTCTTTCTCTTATTGTCTCCGTCATTTGAATAAATCGGATTCGTCCAAAGTCATCATTCAACATAATTCAATTAACGTATTTTCTGTAGTCGACGTAACGTCTAAAATCTGTCTCAACCTCTGTAGGCACTGTTCACGTTCACAGTAACAGAAAAAGTGTGGTCAACTGATTTAGACAAGAACGCGAGCAACAAGGAACGCAATGATATGATAATACCACATAAATAAGAGAGACGCACTACTGCGCGCCTCTCCTACTACCTCGTCCGACGAATTAACAACTCACGTCGATATCCCTTCCTCGAGCGAGTAGAGGAGAAATTGTAATGCTCTCTCAACATATAGGAAGCTATTCTTTACGCTCTCGTGAAACCACCATACCCAAGATGAAAACTTTCCGATACTGTATATGCATAGTTGGCAAACTTTCCATAATAAATATTGTTATAATATAAGATTTTTCAAAATTCAAATCTCAATATATAAAATGAATGAAAACCTAACTAGATATACTATACTTGGACTGAAAAATCGTTATCTTAACATCCTGAACAGTTATAAACCATTATTTAATGTCAAAAAGAAGGGTAGCAGGTATGGCCTCAGTCGAATTTAAAAAAAAAGAAGGCGAAGAGGCGAGAAAACTTTGGGAGGAAAAAAAATCGTAAAAATTGGGAAAGCGGAAAATTATGTTCAAAAAGCAATATAAAAACTATCAAGACTTTAATAGATAAAAGTATCCCCTACAATCAGAACAAGTCATAGTAAGAATCAACAGTGTTATACAGTATCGGAAATTTTTCATCTGGGGTATAGACAGAAATCTACGCGAGCAACTAGGAACTTGAATGATATGATTATACCATATAACACTACTGCGCACCTCTCCTGTTACCTCTCCCGACGAATTAACATTCATTTATAATACCCTATACATTATTTGATAATAAGAACCACCCTTTTCCAGGCAGGTACCAATTATAGTTAAAATTAGTATACCTACCCCTTATAGGTATCTGCATTAATGAAATCACCGTCCAAGATTGAAAGAATAATTAGTTCTACTTCTGAGAACATGGCAGTAACATGAAAAACTAAGTTCAAGATTGTAATTATTTCTACTTCTGACCAGTAATGATAACAGGAGAGATTGATACAATGGAAATTTTTCCTAATTTTAAGAAATAAATTTAACAATGGTGAGTTCTTTATATCAAGTTGCTCTCTTGTTACATTATTTCTTTTTGCCTCTTCAGGTCATATTATAGATCTTCACATTTTTTAAAACTCGATCAAAAATTTGTAATGTAACTTTCATTTCATGTACCTTATTATAGCCTAAGGCTCTAAGTGTTACAACACATCTTTTAGCAACAGCCCTTATTAATTAAACTCACTTCTCACTACCGATATACTATTTTTCTTTTTTTCGTAAACTTTAAACAAGTTGGCGCTTAACAAAGCCAACCACAAGAGTGTTGTTACCTTTGGCCCAGTTCGCTATATTAGTAACCATGCCTTGTATCCAGTTAGAAGAATACCTTTTTTTTGTGACAGTATCAACAAAAGACTGAAATATTCAAAGTACTTATGGTTATTTTTACTAGGATTTTATATCAAGCATGCATCACCGGTCAATGACCATGCATCTGAGTCAGGTACCTAAGATTTTGTCTTTCACTTATCTCAATTTGTTATCTTCGTTAAAAATTGTTCTCATACAGATGTTTGTTCATTTTTTTTATTACCTCAAACAAGAAAAGGACCGAAAGAACAATAGGTCCCGCCATGTGATAGGTATGGATAAGGATTAGGGGAAAATGAGAAACTGATGAGGCAGTAGATTCAGACACTTGGAACATATAAATAATTCAATGCAATTGGAATGGTAATGCAAATTATTGAGAGGGACAAAGAAAGTATGACATGATTTTTATATCTATCTTTATTTACTACTTAGCTCATTATCGCACTCATTAAATGGCTATATTTCGTTTCCAAATGTCCGAATCTGTATAAATACGAATATCAACTGCCATTTTCATAAATTTCACTCAATTTTTCATCCTCGATTCTTGTAAACATTTTAACATGTAGATTTCTCTATCTTTGAGTTTCCCTCGTATCAAGCTTCTCAAACTCCTGTCGCCAAATATCTTCCGTTGCATTGAAAAAACACGTTGTTCTTTATCTAACCTGAAAGCTTTATAAATAGCTATCTAATTAACGTAGTAACCTCAATTATAGAATGAGAATATGGCACCTTAGACATCACAAACGGAGTGATATATGGAACATGACAGGACATTGTTCACTCTTATGTTGCCTGCGAGCTTAATGAGAAATATAACAATGTTTGGAACAGTTTTCAAAAATAGACCAATTTGCTCCATCATTCATCAACCATATCAAAGTCGATAGAATGCATTCTGCACCTGTTTCAACATACTCCCACTTAATTTGGATCAACTCATTGATAAAAAACAGAATTTAATAACACAGCTAATTAACGAAAATGTTCTCGGGAACCATTAAACACGTGTGAGGTGACAGGTTTATTTGATCAAGTAGGCGTGAAAGTTGATATACTGGTTTGAAAAAGTGACACCTTTTTAATTGACTAGTTTTTTAATTAATCGGTGCATTGAGGATAAGGGCAACTACGATGGCGCTGGAGCTAGATGGGCTCAGTACGGGCCTCCCTGATGTTTTTTCTTATATCCCGGTACCTTCCATTATTCCATATGGGTTTCGTTTCTTACAACCGATTTTTTTCAAGTTCACGCAAAGAAACCTCCTGTATTGTTCAGGGAACATCGTGAGAGCCGAGGTAAAGTAGATCCATAGCTTTGCCGTTCATTGAAAAAACGAACCCTAAGAAAGAGATGTTCGGCATGTCTCCAAAGTGACTGCATATTATGGATGTGATGACTGAGCTCGACGGGTCAGTCTCGATGGGACCGCTAACGGTGGATCTGTTGAAGATATTTCAAAAGAGCACTATCGATATCCATGAAAATTTATATAAAACAGACAGTTCGCCAACAATTTTGCGGTGTTCCATCACCGACCAGACGAAAAGCTTTTTGTTAACAGAATCTAAGAGTTTCAATGTGTTTTGCTGCTGCACTCCATATATGGGGACAGTATTCCAGGACACTTCGGATTTGTGCCTTATAAATCATATTCAATTGACGTGAAGTGAACTACTTCATGGCACAAAACAGAAAACCAAGTTTTCGAGAGGCATTTTTGGCAATGGACCTCAGATGGTTTTCCCATGAAAGGGTATTTACTGCTGATGGTAATACCGAGCATTGATATGGAAGATTTCATTGGTATGGACACTCTTGTCATGGTTACGCTGGCCACTGTGAGATCAGCCTTTCTAAAGAAAAGACATGCTTGGGTTTATTTCGCATTGAATTCTACTAAGTTGTTGGATCCCCAATTTTCGCTAAGTCTGTATTTATTCCATATACGATTCTTCCCCGTTCATTTCTTCGTTCACTGTCTGATATCGGCGCTTTGAACGAGAAAGAGAAAGGGTATAAATCATTGATGCGGAGTTTTTTGAGTCCGTGATTATGATTTTGTTGTCAAATTCATCATAAATTCAAGATGACGGCTCCAAGATGGCGGTCAATTCCTGCTTTAAGGTTCAATACTATTCAGAATCGGTATGTGGGTGTTTATGAGGTCAAATATTAGGAATTTGTTGTCGAAATTCCTAAAATCAAGATAGCGGCTCGAAGATGACGGACGGTTCAATATTTAGATGGGGTTCTTATTGAAGAGCTAGATATCTAGATGGTCACAAGAAACAGGCTTCATTAGAAATTCATAAAATAATGCGTACTAACTTGAAAATAAAATAATAAAAAAAAGCTTTTAGTGAAACTGTTGTTTGTCAAAAGTTGCATGTAAAAAATTGAGTTGCATTGAATAAAGGGGATAATAGTATACGTGATACTTTTTAACATTTTGAAAATTATTTTCATCTTGACGCATGGCTCTATAGACAATTGACCCTTTGAAATGAGGTATCACTTCTATTTAAAAAAAATGCGGGCGTGGTTGTTACTTTGAAGAAGGTGGAAAAACTGTCATTTTTTTTATGTCACAGAGTGTCTTTTCAAAAACATGAGTTGTCGTGTTTCAGGGTTTTTCTTGAAAAGTGTTGATAACGTAGAAAATGAATTTATCCGTTAGTTTAGAACCTCACTGTATGTTCAAAATGGTGTTTCTGTCTTACATAACATGGACTTCAATACGATCCATAAATTAAAACAATGTCACCATCAATCATTTGTGAACACGAAGAAAATAAATTGCTTTTTCTGAAGCTTTTTCGATTATGAACCATACATGGTGTTTACAAAATGAATCTAAGTGGTACTAACACGCTCGGACTTTGTTGTCCGATGTGAAGTAACTCCTGTGAGTCAGCTGAAAGCTACAACAAATCTCAATGTGTGTTATGTCTATATCGTATATCGTATGGAAACCACACATACGTGGAATAAACGCCTCTTATACCAGGTAGAGCATTCTTTCTCTGCTTAATTTTGGAATAAATTTTTTATCAGAACGTTCGCGTCACCTGGTCGTCTATTTTTGGACTGCCATTTCTACGAACGAGAAAAACGTAAAAGAACCAAAATTCAAGGTATAACACTATAAATACCCTCACAAAAATAAGTCTTTCTCTGTGGTGATGAATTTTAAAAGGAGACTGGAATCTACTTCGGTTTGCCAAGACAAGGTGTCTGAAAATTTTGAATATGCACACCATGAACGCCCAGGTAGGCGGCATTGCCAACATTTTTATTTGGAAGGTGTCAACAAAATTAATTGTGTTTAGTATTAGTCACGGCGGCGACGTTCAGCAACAAATAATTACTTTGATTGTCAAAAAAAAATGCAGCAAACAAGTTGTGTGGGCGGTTGGAATTGCGGGAATCAAATGTGAACAGTGCATTACGCAATGCAAATATTAGTTTCACTCTGTAGGTTTTCTGATTTGGGTAAATTTTCTGTGGAGAGTATTTTTCAAGTTGTATCCAATGACGATACCAATCGAGATGCGAATTGTTTTAAATTTGCTGTCAGTATAGATAGCGATTACATTGAGTAGCAATGATTTTTTAGGTTCTGATGGTTTCCACAAAAAAAAATCCTGTATCATTCAGAAAACATCGTGAGAGCCGAGGGAAAGTAGGTGGGAATTTATTGAGTAGCAATGTCTTAATTGGTTGTCATCAAATATTATTCCTTATTATTCCAGGTCATGGGATACAGATAATACCATTTGGGACATAGACATGATAATACCATAAACAAGGCATAAAACGAATAAAAATTATTATATATTAAAATTAGAAAGAAAGTATACATTGAAAGTGAAAGTAAAAATAAAATTGGAGAAGCAATGCAGTGATAAAATAAGTCGTCGCAGTAATTGAGTAGAATGAGTAAATTCATCTATCGAATGGATTTGGCATCTTTGTTTTCTTCAATTTGGTAGGGTTATGGAAGGTATGAGGAGCCTTCTGATTAAAACCAAGCTCCAAATACCATGCGAATGCGAACGCCGCTACGTCGGGGAGACCAAATGACCACTCAGCAGTAGACTAGATGAACACATACGCTGGACTCAGCGGGGAGAGACTTCAGAGTCGGGAGTCGCAGAACACGCTTGGACGGAACTCCACCGTATTCAGTAGGAAGATGCCAACGTCTTAGACAAGGAAGAACACGGGTTTAAACAAACATTCCAATGGTCTGTATACAGTGTGACACACTTAAGACCGGAGGACCCTTATAAAATCTACATTTTTCAACCGATTGAAATGATTTTTTTTTCAATAGGTAAACATTCAAAAAGTCTACTAGGGCCCAACTTTCATGAATAAATCTCCGTTTTCAGGGCCTACTAATCTGATTTTTGAAGATCAAAAATATTTTAAAAAATGACTAGCGATTTTGCGATTTTTTTAGAAAAATTTTAACTTTACCACTTGATTCGCGACATTTTCATATGGTTCATATGTGAATAACGTTGAAATGCGTCTATCGATAGAAAAGTTATAAGGGATTGAAATTTGAAAAATATGCCGATTAATCAACCCACCAATTCAATTTCACAACTTTCATCAGAACTTTGACTAACCACTGGATTTAGGGAGTCTTGAAATATTACTCACTGTAATTTCATAGATGAATAAAAAAATAAAAAATCAAAATTGTGAAATGAAAATTTTTCCTAAATCCCATTAACATATTATTCAAATTTTATTATGTTATTATTTTCTTATTTATGAATAGATTTCGATGGAACTTTGACCAATGATATATCAAGATTTCCTGAATATAGTGGTGTATTCCGAATTTTGATAAAAGATCTGAAATTGAACTGGTGGGTTGATTAAAACGGCATATTTTTCAAATTTCATTCTCTTATAACTCATAACTTGATTGACGCATTTCAACGTAATTCACAATCAAACCATTTGAAAATATCGCGAATACAGTCGTGTAGTCAGATTTTTTCTAAAAAAATCGCTAGTAATGTTTTTAGATTTTTGACCTTGAAAAATCGGATTAGTTGGCCCTGGAAATGGAAAATCATTCATGAAATTTGGTGTCCCAGTAGACTTCTTGAATGTCTACCTAATAAAAAAATAATAATTTCAATTGCTTGGAAAAAGTAGATTTTATAAGAGTGCTCCGATCTTAAGTGGGTTACAATTACAACTACAATTGAGAATGTATGGAAAACGTTATTTTCAATAAGAAGTTAATTCTAGGAGAATATTACCACGCTTTGGTATGGTAAATTAACGAAAACAGGTTATTTGAAACCGGGTCAATTCTAGGAGAACACAAATAATAACGGCCCCTATACCCGTTACCATGCTTGAGTATGGCTAACTAAGAAAACAGGTAGTCCTGTTGATGATCACAAGACATAAAAAGTTCATGTTATTTACAATGGCGATCAGTACACACTTGATAACGATCGAAGGTACTGAAAAAGTTTTAACGCCGTGCTTATAGTAACAATCTAGACGATGGAAGTCGGCAATGAGAGTAATTATTATGTTTTATTATATACTTATACAAAACTACGACCATTGGAAATAGCAAGTACTGCAAGTATTTTTCATCGCTTTCAAAACCCAATTTGAATATTCAAACTCGAACAAATATATTTTTTCGGTGGACAGGACGCGGAAAATTTCACGCGTAAATCCATATTGGGAATCTTGACAAAATTTTGACAACAATTCTCTCGTAAACTATGGCTTATAAGAGGAAGTTTACTAGAGAACTGTCTTCTAGGAAATTTGGCATTATTACTTCTTTCCATATTTTTTTACGGTTGACGAGTTATAGGCGAAAACAAGCTTTTTTGACCGAATATATGTTTTTTTAGGGGGCTTAGCTAAAACAACTAAAACATATATTCGGTCAAAAATATAACGGATTATTGTGTTTTATGATGCATCATTAAACTAACCGTTTATGAAGGAACATTCTGTAGATTAGGAAAGGGTTGTTTTGTTCCACTACTATTTTTGGTAACAGAGATAATCAAAGTTTGGACACAGCATCTGTAAAAAACGAATCTTTTGTGCAAAACCTCCAAAAAATCCATTTGAATCTAAAAAATCTACCAGCCACTGGATTATTTAACTATAATCAATTTCTCCAATCATAATATTTTACAGAATGTAGAAATTTCAAACTATATATTTCAGAGAAGTACGCCATTGGCCACAGAAAGCAAGCCTGGAAACAATTTACCTCTTGTATGCACCTCTATTTTCAGACGATGGCACATCAATCTTCCCCATGTGTTCAGGTTGAAAATACGAACTGTGTCCCAGGTGTTTGATCAATCTGTCTGTGGAGCACTTATGATTGCTTCGATGCTGCTTTGTGTTGCAGTCGTTTTATATTTATTACATTTTTGCGCGTCTGTTGCCAGTTGTGTGTTAGTTCTCCCATGCTAGTTTTATTCATATTGAGTTTGGACACGTGTGCAGGAAAAGTTTCTCTCGTTTCTGAGTTGGGATTCTAACGCCTTCAATTTTGGAGTTGTTGTGTTGTTTTTTGGATACGACTCGGCAATATTCATTAGTTTCGGTATATTTATTTTTCATTGATTTATTCGTTGAGGGGGTCAGGGCATTGGTTTATCATATCGTTTTTATACAGTGTGTCACCAGTTCCAGTAGTAATATCATTTCTTCGATCTAGAGCACTGTCAGTGGCGTAATTTGACAGTTGTCAAACATTTTATGGGGGGACACCCAAAGCCATTTTCCATAAGACTACGCGTGCCCTTTTTGTGGATTTTCTGCGAAAGAATTTCTAAAAACACGTTCTTGGTATTTCAGTGAGTATTGATTCATTGTATATAGTCTGAGTTGGTGTTATAAAGTTTTCCAATTCAAAAATGCGTTGTTATGATGCTGGGTATCATACAGTCTTCTCTTTTAGATTTGAGGACATAAATCATGAAGACTTGTGCTGTTATGGGTTGTTAAAACCGATCCGATCCAGACCAGCGCGTGAAATTTCCAAATTTTTTCAGAGACAGGTAGAGACTGCTGGAGTACAAAGACATACTAGTCAGATCGTTCCGAAAATCCGGACCATGTACCTAGCCAAAATACGTAGAACAAAAAGAAACGCTGGGAATTTACATTTAACATTGAAGTTATCAGGAAAATTATACGATTTCTCATCTGAAACAAGATTATTTCAAAATATTGTCAAAATACCTATCATCAAATAATAGGATCACTAAGTTTAGTAAAGTTCAAATTTTTTTATTATTTTTTAACACATTTTTGCGCGACTGTTGCCAGTTGTGTGTTAGTTCTCCCATGCTCCTTCAATATCGGAGTTGTTTTTCTGTGAGGCTTTTCCGGTTTATTATATTGCATAAAACGTACAATTGATTATGAATATTATACTGTAATTTATATATTATTGCAAATAAACTATAAATTATTATTATTGTTATAGTTCAAGTAGCAACATCAATTCTTCAATATTATATCGATAGGAAATTTTACTTAACATTATTTCTGTTTTCTACTCGTTTGGAAACACTTATAATTGCTGCGATACTCCTTGCGTTTCAGTCGTTTTATATATTTTTTCATTTTTGCGCCGCAGTTGTGTGTTAGTCATGCTAGTTTCATTCATATTGAGTTTGGACACGTGTGCTGGAAACGTTTCTCTCGTTTTTGAGTTGGGAGTTTACCTACTTCAATTTCGGAGTTGTTTTCTTGTTTTATTTATATACGACTCGGCAATATTCATTAATTTCGCTATATTTTTCAGTGATTCATTCAGTGTCATCGTTCAAGTAGTAACATCATTTCTTCGATATTGTATCAATAGCAGATTTTACGAAAAATCATTTTTTTATGCTCCTTTGAAAACACCTTATTTTCATCTGTATCGATAGTAACGTAAGATGGCTTTTTTGGGTTAGTACATGGAAACAACACAAGGAAAAAAAATTCCCACTCTCTGATTATTTCCTTGCGCTGAATGAAAATACTGGATTTAAAATAGAAATGTGCAGTAAAGTAAACATACGGGATAATTGTTGAATCTCTCGCACGTTTTGGGCAGGGATTGAAAATTTGAGGATAATTATAATTTGGTTACGTGTGATGAACTTCGATTCAACAAGGGTGGCTCGAGCCACCCCTGATCATAGAGTCGACGGAATATTTATATATTTCACCCATAATGTAGGCTGAATCCGCAACTACGTTGTTTTTTTGTTTTTTTCATTACCAATAATATAATTAGTAATAATCCTGAATATTAGTTGGAAACTTGGGAATACTTATTTCAATTCTAAATAGAATTAGTGTAATATACACAAATTTGGACTGTTTTAGTGTATCACTATAGAATAAACGTGCATTTCGAAGTGTGTCCAGAACTAACAAGAGGAAATTTAAAAATCGGGATACCAATTTGGAAAGAGATCTGGTTTAATGTTGGTGAGTGCTGGCTTTTAGACACATTTATGGAACAGTGGAGGAAGCTTTCATTTTCGTTATGAGAGAGTGACGATTTTATTTGACCATATTATTTGACAGTTTTCCCGCTAATATAGAGTGTATAATTTTTCTACGGAATTCAAATTATGGTTCAAATTGCAGAAACGAGAGAAAAAATCTACGAAATTTATATTGATTCAAAAATTTCCTAAAATTTTAGTGATCCATTTAAAAAGTTTTTCTGCAACAGATGAATTTACAAGGAAGTTGAGTGATGCAATTGATTTTCTTTTTGAGGAATTAGATATGAGCATCTATTCAGCGGTCAATGCAGCACCTTGCGTAGTTACAGCCTCTTTGCATTGTCCAATCACATCGGGACTACCTTCAGCGGTCAGTATACAGCTTACTGTAGACACCCATACCAAGACTCGTCGCATGAGTACAATGACTCTTGTGTTACACCAGCCTCATTTCAATTACATGGGAAGAGAGAGGTATATCTTCTTTTTGACAAGACGGATACTTACCTCTGAGCATTAGTGTTAGGTACGTTTATAATTTTTATTTTTATTTTCCATTGTTCATTAAGAATAAAGCTTTTACGATTGATTTTATTTTCGATTTGAGTTATTTTTATTTTGCAAATATTTTACACCCTTAAATATTACCCACTAGTTTTTTTAATACATAACCCATTACATGGTTGAATTTTATTCCATTTCAAATATGCAATATTAGTGAATGAAAGTGAAGATATAATTAGAAAAAAATCAGTGTTCGTAAATTCACATTGAGATTCCAAAAATCAGTCTTTGGTGCTCAAAATTTATCAATTATATCGCTTACAATCTCCGATGATGAATATTCCCTTTTTTGGAAGTGTTAAAAAACACGAATGCACATTTCCCTCACTTCCATGAAAATCGCATCAACGATATTCGCTTTTAACCTTTTCGGCTCACCTCACTCGCCATTTTGCGAGTGTAGTCAGTTATTATGCTGGCCGTGTGAGAGACTCATTTGGCCGCGATAATGCATTATCGAAATAATGTATTCATATTTCGGAAAACGGCGGCGGTGATGTGGCCGTTTGTTATACACGTTTAATACAGGGTGTCTCAATAATTATTAGGCAAGCCAGTGAATTTCTGTGCAAATTTACGGAGATACAGAGCTGAAGATAGTAATGAGAGTGGTAACAAGATAAAAGATCGAGATAAACTTTGCCATTGTTTTTCAATAATCTATTATTTATTGGTTGTCTATAAAATGGCATTTATTTTTTTGAGAATAATTAGGTCCTTTATTAGTGGGATATGGAAAGTGAGTGTTCCTAAAAGTACGTAACAAAAATGAAGTATTCCGTTGATTTAGTTCAACTGGCGTTTCAGTTTTGTATCATACAATTTTTATATTGCTTCATTTTCGTTTATTATGTTTTCCATTTTTTATCGCAATTCACGAAGAATATATAAAATGATTTTGGTTGCTGGGAATATTTTATATCGCCTACAATGGACAAGTTTACGCTTTCTCTAGGACATATTATTTTCTTCAAATACATTCATTCGTTTGCATTGTCATTGTTAATTGGTTTCAAGAATTCATCAACTGATATCAATTGTTTTTTTTAAGGATCTAATGTTTCAGTTACAAAATATTTCATTCTTTTATATGATCTTGTCTTTGGTGCAGCAGTAACTAAGTTCCCAGTTATTTCAAGAAGGCAGAAGCAACATTTTCTCATTTTATAACTCCGATTAATAAGTGCATAAATATAATAATAAGCTTTATAATATGTCGACCCAAGCCACCACGCGTTGAAGTATGAAAATTCCTGGATTTCGCCTTCTTCCGTTCATTCAACACCGTCTTAAGGTGCGTATTCGTTCCGCATGAGCACCGAATGAGCACATGTGCTGCTCGATTCAAGCTCAGGCTGCGTCACGCTGCGTAATGTAAACACGCATTCTGTTCATGCTTAAATCAGCGTCCAAACTATCATTTGCTCTTTCAGTGCTCATTCGGTGCTCATACAGAACGAATTCTCTAGTGAATACGCACCATAATAGAATGCTCTTTTGCTTCGAGGTCAGCGCTACTCGGTAGTACACTGCACCATCACTATAGTCTAGTTCCTAAACTGTAGATAGTGACTCATAGGTTGTATGGTTCATAATTCATATAAAGCAGGTCAAGAAATAGAACAGAAATTCATCAAAAACCGACGATCTGTCAATTTGACATATATTCAACTTTCGCGGTATGCGACACCTCGTTTAGTAAGGTTGTACATGGATCAGTAGACCGGCTTGCCACCAGAATCGAGAAATTTCGTTGCCAGCACTGATGCCGAAATATCTGCCTGTGGAGACGAATCTGAGTTGGAAGTGTGGCCTGACTGGCCATTGCCGAAGTGTGTGCCCGAGGATGCACCACGTCCTGTTTTGTTCCCGCTGTGGGTTGAAAGGCACCATGCCCGTGTCTCAGCCCATAGAGGCCCCCTGCAAGTGGCCACAGTCTATTGAGGAACCCAAATCCTTGCCTAAATGCTACTACCCGTATCAGAAGCAGCATGTGGCATGACCGAAGATGATAACATCTCTTCAACGAGAGACATCATGAGAGGATGTCACCGGAGCATGACCACAGTGTTTTTGGAACCGAAGAGGAAGCCCGTTGATGTTCAACTCTAGATAAGAAGCAGAAGAAGAAAGCCGTTGCTTCAAGGCCAAGTGCTGGCAAGGGCGATTCTTTAGGTCGATTTACGAAAAAGGTTCCTATGATCATATGTCCGGAGTTGCTTCGTTTCTGAAATACATTTTACTCCAAATCGATAAACTTCTCAACCCTATTCGAGAATAAAGAGATACATTTCTTCCTTACTCAAAGGCAAAACATCTCGTAGAGTCATCCTGTATATTCACTTGTATTTAGTATAAATTGGTTTTGTCTGTACAAGGGATACAAAGCGTGAACCGTTTGATTGGCATAGTTATGTTGTCGGACATCTCCCTCTGGCCAGGTTGTTTTCGGTTCGGCGTTGGGCTTTGCGCCCGTTTTATCGCTGTCGAAACAATCATAGCCATTGTTCGGAATCCTTGCGGTGGGATGCTGTGCGAAAGGTCCGTCCGGGAGTTGTTTGGATACACTTAGATGCATATTTTATTAGAATTGATTGGAAGCAAATAAATTGTGGGGATTAATTTTTATTCCAACATTATTTGTGAGTGGCATTTACCTATATTGGAGAGATCACACACGAAACATGCTTATTCTGACTAAAATTTCTAATAAGATAAAGAAAACTGATTCACTGAGTGGATTCCAAGATATACCCATTTAAATAGCATGACCGAACAGGGATTTAAGTTGAATCAAGAAATGGATTGGTCGTACTTCAAATTTCAAGGAAATATTGTATAAAGTATTTCATCAAATTTGAACAGATGAATCAATCTCAAAATTGTCCCTTGCAGACACTCCCTTATAACTAGTAGAATTGCTCTATTCCTACCTAGTTAGAATCTTTCAGTCTTTGGTAAAATGGGCTGGATGCGATTCTTCTCAGGAATCTGCCGGGAAAGTCTTTCGTCCAGTTTTCATACCTCATCAACGCCCATATTGAATGGCAGAGTTATCCAGCAGAAGGCACTGGTGGTACCGATACTAAAGCCTGGCAAGAATGGCCATCATCTCAATAGCTACCGTCCCATCTCGCTCCTGAGTGTGGTTGCCAAGGTAGTGGAGAAGATTCTTCCAAAACCATTGCTAATCTTCCACGAAAAACTCAAAATGATCCCAGCCGGGGCAGTTTGGCTTTAGGGCCAGCACAGCTTGGGACATAGCATGACGTCGCAAGTCGTTCGTGTTGTCCACGGGGTGGACAACTCATTGACAGCAAAACACAGTCATGGTTCTTCTAGACATGCAGAAAGCCTTCGATCCGGTACGGGTTGAGGTCTAATCGCCAATTTGCTCATGACAGGCATGCCTTCGTACATGGTAAGGTTATCAAACTATTACCTGGTCGGGAGAAATTTCGCGGTGAGGGTGAACAGCATAAGGTCCGACAGAGGTCGAGCCTTTCACCAAACCCTCACACCGTTGATTTACCTCTGTGCGATAGAACGATTACGACCATATATGCCCACTCATTCTCCAACACTCACAGTTGATATTGGAAAGATCCAAACTCGTTTGAATAGGGATATCATTCCGTATCTAGCAGAGAACACGATTGTGGTGAACCCCACGAAGTCGGAGGCCATACACTTCTGGATGAAACTTGAGTTCTCGACAGTTCTTCAGGGATTGAGGGTCAAAGATCAACCCGTCGAGGTCTTGACCAATATGTCATACCTGGGAGCATAATAGCTCGACAAGCGTTTAACATGGCACAACATCCCAACCTCGCTATGTAGAGGGCCAAGGCAGCGGTAAAATGCACGTACACCATGATAGCCAGAGGTTAACATCTGTGCTTGTTATACAAGATGACAATTTACAAGCAGGTCACCTTCCAAATAAAGGAAAAAACGAAATCGAATATTATGGAAGGTATTCAGGAAAAACTAATTCAACGAAATTATCAGATGCATTCTGAAATTAAATACATTCAACTTTTACATGTGTAGGTACAAAGCAAAATGAGGTTCACACAAATAACACAAATAAATCAGGTACCCATATCCCAGGTTTAATAAAAATAAGAATTAGAGTTAGATGCTCTCGTTACGTTGTACCTGTAAATTTGTTGCCACGCTACATTTTTTGGCATTTTTCAGTTTTTATGGAGAAACAGATTATATGATTAGATTTAGATAGTTACGCGTTAAATGAAATGAGACTCATTTTGTGAATCTTTAAGTTAATTTTGATTGAAACACTGAATTTTATTCGATCATGGGGGGGTAATTACCCCCAATGTGTCAGAATATTCAAATAATTATAAATGCTGGTTGGGATAGAACACTTATTTGTGGCGAATCTCCGAGAGACATCAACGTTTACATAAAACTGTTGAATGACACTCGCACAAATCCATTTATTTTTTGTAATTCAATCCGTCGTTTTAGGAAACAAGATCCCCTCCAAACGAAAAACACTAATCGAAATCCCCATCCTGTGTTCAACGATAAAATATAAATTACCCCCAAGTTCTTCGTAGGTAAAACCCCCCGAGGGTAATTTCGGTAAAAAAGTACGGTTGCAAATCGCGAGAACAGGTGGAAGACATACACATTATAAACATTCGGATTCGGCTAAAAATTCTTTATGGCCAGATTTTACTTACACCGCGGGATTGGAACCGTGTGGGGTTCAGGTAAATGTGCGACGGGAGAAAGACAATTTTGCTAATGTATTCAATTCGTACCTATAACAATAAAAGTTTTTCGTAGCACGCGGAGCGGCAGAGATTTCGGATATATTCGACTTCCGAATTGTGAAACGAAATTTATGGTCTACTTCTGAAAACGTAACTGTGTCGGGAATATAACAGGAAAGTTTTGACAAGTTTATAGATATGTCGAATACAGGGTGGGTTAAAGAATGCGAGTGTTCCAATTTTATAGTCACTGAAAATGTAACATTCTGTTAATGTTTTCAAAAACCAATTATGTAATTTTACGCTTATTTATTGTGTAACGCTCATTCCTCCCACATCAGGACGTTACAATGATGCCTACATCGCTACACTCGGTGCAACACCCAAAACTACCTCCGGGTACCAGTAACATTATAGTGGTATGCCCCACTTTCTTCCAGATTACACCAATGGGAGGACCAGGACAGGTTCAGTGAAGAAACGGTATTCCAGGGGTCCGTTGCAACGACCACTTTTAGGGTGCTCGTAAGAGGCAGGCTACAATTTCACTTACCACTTTCGGAATCGGAGTACCTTATCACTGCCCTAATTTTTTCCAAAAGATGACCACAGTTTTCCCTACCTGAATGAAAGTTAGTTTAGTGAAAAGGAATCGATTTATTTACAAATAATGAAAAAGAACTCTTACTAAGGTATCACCAATCGGACTAAAACCTCAAAACATTCTTCGAATTTAGGCTGAAATGAAAAATAAAGGTGGGAGATGGATACAGAATTTTCTGGTTTTGAAAAATTCGGAACGGGTACCTACCAGAAGCTTCTACTGTAAAAAACAGTTCGAAATTGGCTGTGGAAATATTCTTGTGTTGAAGCGGGTGTTCGAGAACCAACTTCTGAGTTTTACTATTTATGACGGTTCGTCTTGAAACGACCTCCCAACTAGAGCTTCGAAGAATAAATGTAGTCTTGGTCTTGATGTTTTAAGACCAAGACAAGAATGGCTCATTCTGGTACTTGGTCTTGATAGTCTTGGTCTTGGTCTTAATAGTCTTGATAGTCTTGGTCTTGGTATTGATAGTCTTGGTCTTGGATCAAAATGCGTCAAGACATTTGAATTAGTTCATTATTTTTCTTTCGAGACCAACACCAAGACCAAGACTCTTGAGAGAAAGTCTTGGTCTTGGTCTCGAAAGTCAAGTTTTGGTCTTGGTCTTGAAAAGATTCATCAAGTCTTGGTCTCGATCTTGTATCAAGACCAAGACAAGACCAAGAATAGTCTGTTGTCTCGCCCTACCCAACTCTCTCGACTCTCGACTTTATCTGACAGTTCTTACGACTAGTCCCGAATCACTGCTCAACGCAGCTTTCAGGGTATTAGGACTCGCGATATGGATTACACCAACTCCTGTTCCACAACTGACGTTATATGTATATTTACTTCTCACGACCTGCATACTTCTTTGAAGTCCTAACTTTCAGGGTTTGTTAACACGTCTCTGGCAGTGATACAGGAGTGTGGAAAAGCGATTTCGAGTTTCTAAAGGACCTTGACTGGACAGCCTTCCTCAAACGGTTAGGCTTCGTATAACTCAACCAGGTCCTGCTGTGAAGGCCTCACCTTTCGGAGACGTAGGAGTTACCGTTCAACTAGTAGTGTCTGATTTTAAGTGAAACCACTCCTATTTCTCTGCATTCACAGTCGTGGAAGGTGTACTACGCGGCCTAAAGATGAAGTTGATGTAGACTGCCGGTTATTCACGGTTACGCAGAATTCGAGTCTGCCAGAACTTCGACTCCCCACCGTTCGTAACTTGCACACAATCCAATTACAGCTGATTTTAACGGCCAAACCCATTGGAATTAGTTATTTACAGCAAACGTATAGTTGGTACCTTATTTAAAGTGAACTCGCCCCCTTCCAACTATAAAGTACAGTACGCAGTAACTCGGCGATCGCGGAGCCGGATGAATCGCAGACTTAGTAAGTTCACCCCTGTACACGGTCCGATTTCTGCGGATGATCGAGATCGAACTTCAATTGTTCAACTTATACTCAAACTGATTCCTGCGGACTGTGACGGCCAAACCCCTCTGGAATTAACTTTCTACATGAAACGGTTCTAGTACCTTATTTGAAGCAAAAAACGTACCCTTCGAACTGTAAAGTCCGAGCCTTCAGGGGTTGACTACGCAGTACCTCTGTTATCGCGAAGATAGTATTTAAACTTAGTCCTTTATTTGATTCAACATAAAATGTACGTTTTGGAGAGTGACATTCACCACCAGTTCGGTTCTCTATCGGAATGTCTGGTTAATGTTCACCGGCACAAAAGACAGCAATTTCCATGCGTTCTAGCTATTTATACCCTTGGTTGGCCATCGTATACATATGTTTTTCAATAAAAACCAGTATTGGTCATAAAAACTCATATGAACTCTGTATAAGTAAATATTTTTGGCGCAAGAAATGAACAAGAGTAAAAAGTGGTCGGCATCAAAAATTAGGAACTATGGATGGCGTCATCTACTCTTTCCTGATTTGGAAGTTTGCTTTTCGCTTACAAAAAATGTTTATATAGGAATGTAGTCATTCACGGCTGGCGTCAATGTTTTGGTTCCGGGTTTTGCCGTCGTCGTTTCAACTGCAACTGCAACAGTCATCTTCTTCAGCGGCGTGGTCGAAATACTCTTCTTGACGTATCACTGAAACTGAAGCTATCGTTTCTGGCACGTCATTTATAGTTCTGTGCGCACTTTCTGTGATGGTGGGTTCGTGCGTACTTTCTGAGCGATTCGTTTGACTTGGTTTCAGATCTTTGATAGATATGTTCTCTCTTTCTTTCTATTGAAGTTCTCTTGGTGTTTGTATATTTCTATGGCTTCCAAAAACATTATTGTTGAATAATGATTCGACGTTGCTAGCCTCCGGGTCTATTGTCTAGTTGAATATGTAAGAGAAATATAATTCAAAAACGCAGAAAGACCTATCCAAGATGGCAGTTATGAATACGAATATGACATCACCAATAAATCTTACGAATATCAAATGATATGTGGCAGTATAAATTTCAATATTCTTGTACTCGCACTTTAGAAAGTAAGACCCTCGTCATCCTAGCACAACATCCTAGTCAGAGTACTTCGGATAATAATTACTCGTGAAAGCGGAGCCGGTTAAGGAAAAGGGCAAATTTCATATAAACAAAGCAAGTAATCGTTTATTGCGATTTTGAAATTTGTCTCTGTTAAATAATCACACATAGTTGACATAACCATTATTGTGTATTCAACAGTATCTGTCTCATAAGTGTGACTCAGTACATGCATTTTTCGAACAACCCAAATATTTTCATAACATAGAATAGTGTACAAAGTAGTATTATTAAATTTATTTTGTTAATGAATTCAGTCAATATTGGATAGATTGAATTAAAATATAAATTTGTTTCGTGTTTTATAAAAAATTCTTGAAGAGACATCTACCAAATTATTCAACGAAGTCGTGATCTGCAGTTAGTTAAGAAGTTTAGTATATGCATCTTTGAAATTTAAACAAAGTTGGAATATTTATAAAGGCGGCAGGCAAAAGCTTCCCGAGCACTAATTGGAATAATCCAGTTCCAATTAATTCTGCGGGAAGTTCGACGTTACCTTCTGCAAGATTAACTTCAGCAAAATGCAGTGGTGTAGCTCATTCGGTTAAATAAACCCTTCCTCACGTCTTGGGATCTTGTCAATATAGTAATCTCTTGAAAAAATACAAGACAACACAATTCGCTATCTTATAGCTACTGAACTTTCCAAAAATTGTGAAGTTTATGAAGAAATCAAATGTACAGCTACTAATGAAGGATTGGTATCATAGCCATAGAAAAAAAGAAAAACCTCGCGTATATATTGGACACTACAATAAGATTCGCATCGGATGAATCCCAACCCTTTGTTGTTGATATGGAGAAAAGGCATATTCATCAACCCACTATCCATTTCTTCAAGGCAATATATGAAATAGCTGAAGAAATTAAAATTATTGGTTTAATCATTGATATTTGCTGAAAAATTCAATTTACCTATAAAAATTGTTGATTTATTCATTGATATTTGCTGAAAAATTCAATTTACCTACAAAAATTGTTGAATTCATAGCACTTGAAGTTTTGAATTTTTCATAAGAATAATGAGAACACATATTCATTGTCAATGACAGAAAACATTATTTCTTCAATAGTTTGAAGATATTTTATTATTTATTGTATTCTTATACAGTTTTTATGGTATTCCTTGTTATTTATAAAGATACATATGTTGGTAGGATGTTATTATTGAAATTGAATCCTTGGCTTTGCTCAGGTTCTGATGTCTGCTTGCGGATTTTGTATCACCTCTGGTAGCCTTTCCGGTCTAGTTCTTGGTGCTGCCTGCACTTTGTTTGGTACCTGAAGTACCAGATTCTGAGTGCCAATTTGATTTTGCCACCCAGGGTGTCATCTTTCGTAATTTTGGGTTGAGTTTTCCTCGCCCTGTTTTTTTTCCTTCTTTCCATATGGCCCCACAAGGAGCTAGGGAAAAACGGTCACCTACGGCAAGGCCCCGCATGCTGAAGGAAGGATCATGAAACCGGGAGAGGGCGCTAGTGATTTTATGGGTTACCTGACAAAATAAAAATATTTTTTCCACATAACTTCCCCATTTTGAACAGTGAAGGTTATGGAACACGGAAAGAAATACCTGTGGAGATTTGTTCCTTTAACAGTGTAAAAAGAATGTGTAAATAATGTATACAATTGTCGAAAATTAGTACACCTGGTTGTAATTTTCACCAATGATTTTTCATTTCGGTTTGTGGCGAAATTTTCCCCAATTTTGTGACTTTTATACACAATATGTGTAATACATAATTGTCGATGAATTTTACACATTTTTTATTCGAAAGGTACAACAAAAAATGTGTAATAAATGACAAACAAGACTACCTGTCGATAGAGGGCACAACCCGCGCTATACTAGGATTCACTAAGGCTGAGGCTTACTAGCAAGACCGAAGCAAACTTTAACACCAGTTCCATTCAGGCCCCGACTGGTTAAGAAGGAAAGGATTAGATAGCTAGAGAACGAGGAAGCAGTGATGAGATATTTAAAAAACTCATTGTGTCTCCACACATTAGGGAGTATTTTAATTGATATTCTCTAACAGGTATTTAAAAAAACGCAAAGCCTTGTGTAAAATTCTTATACAGTATTGTGCATTCTGAATTTCAATTTTGTCCAGAGAACTATAATAAAAACAAAATGTTTAAAAAAAATATCACAATATTGTGAATTTTTCAATTATATAGTCCATAGAATTGTACAAAAAAGAACTACAATTTCTGTGACATTTATGCACAAAGGAGTTGTTAACAAATTTGAACAATATTGTGTAAAAACTAGATTCAAAGAAATACCTATACACAATGTGGATATATTATTACAACAAATCAGGATAAACAATAGTGTACGAAATTTCCACACAACATTGTTTCTGTAACAATTTGTTCAAAAATTTCAAACAATCGTGGAAAAAACTACACACATTTTTTTTCGTTGAGAATATATTTTTTTGTGTGCATCGAATGCTATGGTCATCAGCTGCACCTTAGGAGCATCACTGTCAATTATTAGCGCAACAGTGAAAGTGAATTTAATCTTTGAGATTATAATATGTGTTATACTTTGTGAAAAATTCCCACTCAATATTCACCACAACAAAATTCATACATTCAACAGGTAAAAAACTGATTAAGAAGGAAATATACCGAAATATCGTGGATACACCACTGACTCAATTGAGATACTGACAGACTCTTAATCTTCCTGTACGAAATATAGTCACTTTAGTCTTGCAAAGGTAATTCAAATTCATGTTTTAATTAAGTAATAACGTTATATACTTGGTAATGTCACTTGTTGTGGGGACTGGAAACAGATTGACAACGTCTGCTTCATTCACTACTGCTTCAGATTTACAAATATTGAACCACGTCGATTCGTTACATTTATTCGTGAGTTTATTAGTTATATACTGAGTGTTATGCATTTTGGTTCAACTGCCACGAGCATAGTGCGAAATGTTACTAAATTGAACACGAAGAGGGCGCAAAGTGTATAGAGCACTTTAAATCAGAAATGGATTCTTATCAAAATGAGTTTGCCGAATCGAATCAAAAAGTATGAGCTTGTGTAAAAGTTGGACAGCTGACACAGGCCGTTGGCAATTCTAATAAACGCGTTATTCATATTGTATACAGTATCGGAAACTTTTTATCTGGGGTATAGACAGAAATCTATGCGAGCAACAGACTCACTACCGTGCGCCTCTCCTGTTACTCCACCCGACGCATTACCGGACCACGTGGCAATGCGACACACCGCACACAGTGCATGTCGATATCCCTTCCTCGAGCGAGGCGACATATAGCAAGCTATTCTTTACGCTCTCATGATCCCACCATACATGAGATGAAAACTTTCCGTTACTGTATACGAATATATCAATATAACAAAACTGACCAATTGCTGCGTGTTGCGTTTGTCACAGTTGACCATAAGTGATATTGTATGAAGAAATTATTGAATCAGTATAAAGAAGACGCATCTGTCAGCTTGGCAATTTTTTTTTGTCAAGCAAAACTAGTTCTCTCGACACAAAAACCTACAACTATTGTTTTTTGGAATGAAAATGGTAAACCTACTGCCCATTGACTATATATTTGCAGAAAAAAGCATTAACCAGAGAGTTCATGAAAAGAACTTTCATCGGGGTATCGCTTGCAGTCACACGTTTGTAGTAGTTAGTCATGGTCACGGGCAGCCGATGAACTTTGTCTCGTTTTCGACACTGAATGGGGTTACCCAAACTCTCTCAGCGAGTTGGAGCCCGTTCAGCAAAAAGCTCACATTAAAGCTGCGGAGACTGAGGTCCTTCTGCAGCTACATAAGGATAAGCCGATGCATGGGGTCTTCTTCAAGAACAATGAAGGTTTTAGCTTATCCAAATATTTTACCTACGCATTCCTCAGGTTAAGTTGGCTGAAGTCGGAGACCGAGGGATTCATAATGGCCTGCCAGGATGGTGTCTTAACACCCTGGTCTATCGACCGTAGTCGCGTGATGGGTATAGAGGTCCCAGACAATGATGCATAGCATATAGTGAGGCGCCTAAGACCATGATGTATTTTGCTGTCTGCGTGTCAAGAAGACATTCGTGCGGTATACTGAGCGAATGTCTTAGATGACACCGGTGTTGCCTTATGTTCACGGCAGTTGAAATAGTGTAGTAGAAATAGCGTTGGAGGTTCAACTAATTGCAACAGAAATGATTCTTGATGTACTGAAAATATACATCCGTACTATTTCTTTCTTTACCGCCATCTTGGAAAAATATAAAAAATTTGGAAGTATCATGAAAAATCATGTGTGTTATCAAATAACAGGAAATTTCATGGTAAAAAATAACAAAGCGTTGGTTTTTAAAATGAAAGGGGGAGATGGGATATGGGATATGATGATGAAATTATACCTACACTCTGGATTTCCACGTTGAATGCTTAAAGAAATATACTCACTTTAAATCACATCTGTACTTATCGCTGTGAGACTAATTTTGTTTTATTATTGTTTTTAGCTATTCATAAAAAAAAAAATTCTAGGGAAAAGTTTGCGCATAACCAAGAACCTAAAAATCAATTTTGACACATGTCACGTGATCGCTGGTATGGGGCAAACTGATATAACCCAGTTTCAGACACATAAACAAAGTTTGAAGGGAAAAGGCAAGAAAATCGAAAAAAGCTAGTTTCCTATCTGTATAAAAATAGCAGTTATTTTTCTAATGAGTAGCTTGACTATACTGATGATAATGACGAAACTTTCTCATTTTTTTATTACCATAGAGCACTAAATAAAATAAATTTCATTTTGTCAGAACTCTGGCTGTTACATTGGTTTCTATCTAACAGTTATATCAGAAGTCCACGATTATTACGATAATATGGCAATCCAAAACTATTGCGTTTTGCTTTTCAGTTCATATCGCTATAAAAGCGTTTTTCTTCAGTTTTTTCGAACTATATTCGGAAAGTCTGAAGGAATTAACAGTTGAACAAATTGAAGCAGACAATTAACTAAATTGGCTGATTAAACTCCAGCCATATCTGAAATAGTTCACCTAATATCGTTCGAGAGTTTCTTACATCAAATATCCGAGTGATTTTTCTTACCTTTTATAATAAAAGTTTGAAAAACGACAACCCGCTGAGAATGTGGATGCGTTCCGCAAAACAGAACAAACACATTTGTCAATTGAATGAGAATCCTCTTTTTACAGTCGGTAGCTTAGGAAACCTCCATAGTTTTTATTCGTAAAATACCTGCCCGGAATCCGCTGAAAATAAGAAATAGCGCAGTATCCCATAAAAACGACATAAAACGCGAAGGTTCCTTCGCTTCAACCGTAACTTCAAACTCCCGCAATAAACATGACAACCAATTAAGATGTAGATTGAAGCAGCTACTTTATTTACATGATGTAGGTGTGTGTACCGAAACGGTGTTTTTGTTTGAGAGTGTGTTCGGAATGAATTACTGGGCCAACTGAAAACGAAACGGAGCCAGTTTCAGGAACTGCGTCGACATTTTGGTGTCTTTTGAAACTCTTACAATTCTCTTTACAAAAGTCTTTAACTTTTACAATTCCACCCAAAACTTAAAAAAGTACATGTTGAAATTTAAATGATATTTAGTTGATAAATTGGCTAAGGCTTTCGCGGCCGAAATTTTCACTATCACTATTTTGAATCGGGTTTGAAGGCCGTCGTGGTTTGGAATACTTTCCTAACGTTTCGCTAGCGCGAGTGGCTAACTTCTTCAGAGGTCTGTTCATCTTCGTTCTACTCCGAGTCATCTTACTTTCTTACTACTTAGTTGATTAAATGCTCAATCTGATGACCGTCCATTTCCATACAATGAAACAGATTATATTTCCAGAGTGATTCGACGCACTCGTCAATGATTTTTTGACGCAAATCATCCAACGACACTGGTTGTGTTCTATAGATTTCATTTCTTAGGTGTTTCCAAAAAAAGAAGCCGAGTGGCGATAAATCTGGTGATCGTGGAGGCCATTCAATACTGCCTCCTCTCCTTATCCAATGCCATGGAAAACGTTGATCTAAAAACTGACAAACAATTAATTAACGCATAATGTGGAGGAGCACAAAAACTCGTTTTTTTTATTTAATTGTTTATAACAAATCAATAAATGATAGTTGCGTGTCCAAAAAATAGAAGAATATAACTACGGACTGTCCCTCATGTGATGGCACAGTCGGTTTCCTAATCGTAGTTTTGTTAAATAATCATTTATTTCATGCTCTATTTATTGGTGTAGATATTCAGACCCCTGAAAAAAACTGCCAGTCTTACTTTCTCTGTAGATTTCTCTTACTTTCTCATTTCTACTTCTACTTCTTCTACTTTTTCTACTTCTACTTTTCGTTATCTGTTTTCCTTTTCGACCCTGTTTTTATTGATTTTAAAATGAATGCCACTCTAAATCCACTGTTTACATTTCTGCAATGAACGTCATAGACAAAAAAGTACGCTTTTGTCTATTACCGTTTCTTCTTTGAGTGGATAAATTTGTAACGTACTCGTAATTACTCAGCGTCCTCTAAGAATTATGTTCTACACAATTTTCCTTTCATGTGATTATCACATCACACGCTATAATTCATTTGGGAGTTTTATGCAGGTCATTGAACAAACCGAATTTCATATTTCTCGGGCAGTGATTAAGACCTAGCTGTGTCTGGTAAGGTGTGATAAATGATGTTGGCAGACCTGAAGGATGTGACGTAGTTTCAGTTTCCGGCAAACATATATGTTCCACACATCATTGGAGTAGGTACTGGTGGGAAAAGTTGGACTTCAAGATGTGTTTTGTTCAAGTGTTAATTCAATATTTCGTTATTTTCATTAGCTGGTATCTTTTACAAAAAATTGTGAAAAATTATTCACCACAGTGTATAGGTTACAAAAAAAGTTCGTAATGTTCAGTTATTACCATTTTCCGCAGTATTTTAAACGTTACTTTTTTTCCTACGTGGTCGTAGGAACATAACTATATTCAGCCCATTGGGGATTACACGAAAAGTGCAAAAATTGAAAAATAATGGATACTGATTTTATTGTATCCCTTTTTGATTATTCAAAATAATCCTATAAACTCTACCGCTCTGATTTCTTCCTGATGTTATTAATAGGCTCATACACCTTTCTTGGTTCTGTGCCATGAAATCATTCAAATATAATTGCGAGTAATTTCACAATTTCGAATAATTTCTCTCAATTTGCCGAGGAAATAGATTTGTCAGAGTTCTAGTTGGGCATGAAGCTGGAATGTAGAATGTAGGCGATTAATAATTTATGTCTTCGTCCTTTTGGTCGGCCCCTTCCAGGGTTATTCGTATAAAGATCTTCAAGAACTATTTCTAAAATTTGTGTTTCCTTACATATGAAGTTGAATCGAGCACTAAACTATGAAAAGTTGAAAATTGAGAAGAAGTCTAATATTTGAGCCACCAGAATTGAGCTCAAAGCAAATGAAAAGTCTAATGGGAACTTTCTTAGTCAAAGAAAAGGCAATTTGGGTAGCACCGGAGATAACAAAAAATACGAATTCTGACCAGAAGTAACTTACCTTTATTTTATTATATTCGGATTTGAAATCACAGCCACCTAAGCAAAAAATGTGATCGTAAACTTAAAGATTCGTACTATTTAATTGTTAAGCATTAATTATTTTTTTCTGAGAAGGGAAAAAAGTTTGATATTTTATCTCTGTTGATAGTTAATAAAATATAACTTTTTATGGAATAACTTTTTCCCCGAGTACCGGGAAAAAAATAGTGTATTATACACGGGAACAACCTCGAGCTAAAATCTAATACTTTTTTCCCTTGTATAATAAATAACTATTATTCATTTGATCATTTTCTCCCATTCAATCTTGTTGTTATTATGGAAATGCATAAGAAGTGAAATATAAAATTTGCACAAGTTATTTCAGCAAATGCCAATATTATAGTACAAATAATAAATTTTTATCGAATTTCACATTAAAATATAATTATAGTAATACCAGGGAAACGCCTTAGGTGTATAAATAGGTACTCTTTATGAGTCTAGAACCATACAAATGGAATTTTTTGAATATATATTAGTATACTCTTGGATAAAAAAGTTTACTGTATGGTGCAAACTTTTTGAAACTCACTCTATATCGCTATCAACCCGTCATATATTGTTTTTAAATCGCCTAAAGAATATATGACAAAAACAGTTTATTTGTTTTTACATTACAATTAAGCCCCCATTTGCATGCATCATGACAGAAGAAGAAATTATCCTTCAATATGAACGGTAATAAAAACAGCAAATCAAATATTAGTTTGAAATAGTTAATATTTGTCCGTAATGGAATATCTAAGCTGCGCTGGATTCTGTTGAACTTTTCTCTCCGAAATTAGATTGAATATTCTCACATTTGTTTGCCTTGTATGCTATAGGAAGGAAGTAAACAATGGCTCGAAGGTACGAGAGGTGAATTTCTGACGTGAACCTGGTTTCAATCCCTTTTATTAATAATATGAGTACCGTTTATTATATCTGGATAATAAAACAAGTTTGAGTGTACACAGAGAGCTTTCGAGGAAGTTGCGAAGTTGATTATTTATATAAAACAAAGGGGGATATAGTTAAAGTTCGTTTTCATTAATATAATTTACAACTCTACTTCAAGTTTTCTATTTTACCAGTTAGAGTGGTGATGTTGAGAAGAATTTTGAAGAAAATCAAATTCTGAAATGTCGCCTAAAATTTGTTTTGAATAATCAGAAAATTGAAAGAAAATTCCACCAGGCAGAGGCAATATGGCAAACCTAAAGAAAATCAATTTCACAAATTTTTACATGATTTTAAAGTGATAAAATTCAGATTGAGAGAACTGTCGTGTTCCATTTGCGTTTCTCACATGAAATTAGTCTTACTTTTAAAATTAACACAACACGCTGAAAAAACTACGAGCTATACATGTTTCAGACAAATTTTCAGACAAATTCATCATGTAGTTGAATTTGTATCTTGACCTAACTTCTGTGTACCATAAAGGCCGATTTACAAGCATATGCACTTTTGACGCATGTGCCTGAAAATTGAAAGACAGTTCACACGCGTGCATTTTTTCACTTGCGTTTCTATCACAATGTCATATTTTATTTGGTTCTGCATTAATTTTGTCAATACTGGAGAAATGCAATTTGAATTTTTCAAATTATCCCATCGTATATTTCACTGAATTTTTATTATGTTAACTAGAACATGACATAATTCTAATTCTGTGCGTGTCCACCCCGCGTTTTTCGCGCACGCCGACAGGCACAGGTGTGAACGTCATGCATGCTTTTCTCTCTCATGTAGAGTCAGAAATGCTCGGTGGGTTTTGAGAGACAGTTTAACAAAAACCCAACATAGTTAACGTGACCATAGTGACACATTTTCTAGGTAAAACAAATATAGGAATTCTTGAGGTATTCCGAGTCGAATAATATTATAATAAAAATAATAATTTTATTTGTGAATAGGTAGTAGCGTAATATAACAATTGGAAACTAGATGTCTTGTCATACCAGGATGCTCGCTGCAATACAGTAATATATTTGGGTCAAAAATCCATCAGAAAACAACTACTTTCCTGGCTGATACCACGACAAACGTTGAATTACATCAAATGAATTTCCGTGCAGAGTTCCTACAAGGCTATCTCCGCAATTGCTAGTTGCATGGAAAATGTTAATTGAAACATTGGGATCACCTATAGATCGATTTCTGGGTTCTTGCCCTCAGCTTTTGTCTATACATGGATTGATAATTGAATCATTTGTTGCGGACATTGTCTGCAGAGACCTACCCTATACTGATGAAATTTGCTATTTTTTGTTCTTCCCTGTATGCCGTTTAGATATTACAAATTATGACAACTTATATGCAACTTTTCTGCACCAATTTTAATGAGGAATAAATTTTTCTGACAAATGTATAATAAACAAGTTTTCCATATAGTGCAGACTTTTTGAAACTCGCTGTATAAATAAAATAATTTTCAATATGGCCCATTTAAAAGATGGTTTTTCATTGTTTATCAAAAAAGGTAATTAATTCTTGCATTTTAAGAATTTGATTAGCGATATGACCTTTGTATTATACAAAATAATAATAATTCAGTGATAATAATTCAATTCAGTTCATGAAAGTATACAATTTTTACCAATGTTTTCTTATGACGTTATCATGTGAAATGATCGTCGGTAAACCGACATTAAAGACAACCAATTTTTTTTGGGGGAAAGTTTTATTCTTGGTTCTGGTTATGACACAAGTCTATCAAAATCCTCTTCCATTTTCCCAAAGGAGAATTTAAATTATTATGGTTATCTTTCTGAAGCAAGGTAGATGAGAGAAGTTAATGCTGTCGCGGAGATGTATAATCTGGGAATAATTCACGCCGAAATACCTTCCCCTTTATTCAGAATCCCTCAGCATTGTTTTCCAGGTTTATACAATTGTTTACATAGCGAGTTAATTCAGATTTTGAAATTATGATTTATCGGATGCCCTCACACATTGCTTTGCCTCTTCAGCCGTTGTAATGTTGGGAATAGTTTTTAAAATTATTGTTTGAAAACTGTTGTGGAAAAATCGCATTGTTTGACGTTCTTTCTACGTCCATAACCTTTCATAGGTATAAAACAATAACAATACAATATTATTGTTTCATTGCAGAAAAGAGAGCGTAGACTTCGGAAATTTTAAAGTGTGTCAGAAGAGAAAATATTATTTTCTTTGTTGTGATTGTTTGATTTCTTCCAATCGTATACCATTGACAAACCCTGCATTTTTCATCAATGAAAATGCAAGTATAAGATACACAAACGAAAAAAAAAATCGAAATATTCATAACGGGTATTAGTGCAGTGGTTAAGGCGTCCGATTGGTGATCGAAAGGTCGTTGGTTTAGTTCCCTGCAGTAGCCAGCTTTTTTCATTTTCAAATGAGGAAATAATAGTAATAATAATAATAATAATAAATAATAAACGTCTTTAATTCTTTCATTAATTCACAATACATTTACAAATAGTTGATAGTATGAAATAAAGAATAGGGCGGAGTTCAATTTAATGATTGAATCCTGTGCCGACTGGGAATAATCAATCCTCTACGATTCATTGTTGCGTTAAAAATTAAAAATGCTGCTCCTAAGGTGGCGTATCGAGTTAGTAACAAGACCTTGCCAGATCACATTATTATCCATATTAAGAGGACCCTTAGGTCTGTTTGTATATAAAAAAATAAGTAAAAGAAATGGTTTGTTTTTGATTAAGCAGTGTTGTATTTTTCAATGTAGATTTAATTTTTGCCCCTAGTTGGATATCTAGGTGCATATCATACAGGGGGGTATTTTCTTTGATCTGGAAACCTCTCTTAAGGTCGAATAAAGAACACGCATCGGTTTGAAATGCTTGATTGACCCTCACGAAATTATATTGTATGATAAAACAGAAGGTTAAAAAAAATTGTTAAAATAGTTTTTTCCGTTAACCAGCTGTCGTCCCCTTACGAACGGCAGCCCTCAAAAGTCGAAACTTGTGCGAGCCAAGAATTAACGAGGTCTTACCTTTTAACGTGCGATTCCTAGCACTTTCTCGGGCCATCAGATAAAAATCTGAAGTCGCTGAGGATTCGAACCTAGCCGACCAGCAGTCAATGGTTTTGAACACTTCAGTCTCAACCACTGAGCTACTTGACCCTTTACTGAGCTACTTGCAGCTGCAAAGTGTTAGTAGTTGAGAGGAGGTTAAGTACGTCCAAACTTTTCAGAGATAAACAGCGAAATAACCATTCGTTCGTTTGTTCGTAAATAATAGTAATACATGCTTCAGCACCACTTAAATAAATAAATAATATAAAATTGACCCATTTCTAGATTTCCATTAGCTATTAAGCTCCCAAGTCGTGAGTTATGTCTGCTATCAATGAAGGTTCTTCAACTCTAGTTTAGATTACTCTCTTCTTGGGGAAAACACTCCAACTTGGGAATTTCAAATGGAATACTCTGTATACTATTTTTATGTTTTTTTAATTCTAAGGACAATTTTGATCACAATCACATGCTTTTGAGACAAAAAATAGGTGACTTTTTAGAAGCGTTTCTGTTTCTGTAAGTTTTCATGGAATTATGAGTGTTCTTTTCTTTGTTGAAATGGATTAGAAACTTTTGTAATGAGAAAATTGAGGTTTTTAAATCCAGTTTAATTCTATTCTGTATCCATACTAGACTTGATGTGCGATATACTATAATTCACTCATAATGTTTAACAAAAATTAAATTTATTTTTGTCGATTCAAATTCATAAGTGGATTCGTCGTTAAAATTAGAACCTGAAAATTATGTCTTTAGGAGATTTGAAAAAAATGCCGTTCTTACAATTAGTGGTCCGCTCAGTCCGCCGTAGGTATACTCAACAAGTGGGACAAAATTTTCAATAATATTTTTAAGACGTTTTTATTAGCTTCACCTGTATGTATGTATCTATGTACCGGAATCTTTGAACGCGATTTTCACCCACGTACGAATGATTTGAAATTTGGCAGCTGTTCATAATTCAAGATGGCGGCTCCAAGATTGCGGACGAGATTTCTGATTGAGGTCAGATTCGATTCAAATTTGGTATGTGGGGTTTT
This sequence comes from Chrysolina haemoptera, assembly GCA_958298965.1. Classification (NCBI taxonomy): domain Eukaryota; kingdom Metazoa; phylum Arthropoda; class Insecta; order Coleoptera; family Chrysomelidae; genus Chrysolina; species Chrysolina haemoptera. Next base: position 12,162,349 of record OY282602.1, on the reverse strand, counting down.
TCAGGTCATAAGTAATATAATAATTTAAAAAAACTGAAGAACACTCTTTAATTCCAACATGAACTAATAAGTAAAAAAATATTCGACAATGTAATTACTCAAATGTAAAAAGCAGAATCGTGTTAGTATATTTTGGAATTTACACATTTTAAATAAATAAATTTAAAAATATGTGGCGTCAAAACACGCAATATCTCTTTTCCTTATATTTGGAATGCGCGGAGTAGATGGAACTGATTCGAATAATTTCTGGTTGGCAGAAAATCTACTTACTGCTGAAGGTAAATAATACTGGATAAGAAATTCGAAATTAACTTGAACCACTCTCTTTTCATCCTTAACCTAATTGCAATTAGAGCTTTCAGAATAAGCCCCGCTACTGTGAAAGGGAGACTGATGAGAGAAAATAAATTCTAAACAAAAACCCTATACCTGTAGACTTTAAATAAGGGCTTATTTGATTTTGTTGGGAAAATCTTCTCAGAGACTTATTTATTCAGACAGTATACATACTGCACTAACGAGGATATTGTCCCGAATTCTAGATGGAGTACACGAAACAGATGAAAAATTACAAGTCTTAAGAACTCGGATCGTGACACAAATATTATGCTGGAGATTTTGGTATGTTTGTTAGCGACTAATAAACAGAAATATATTTTGTTAATTCTCCGCAATTTTTGGAATGTAGTTGTTGATGTTGCAAGCCTAATATTCTTCTCATATAGATTCTTGGGATAAAAAACTGTATCGTTTATTCGAGTTTAATAGCACATTGGTTGTATATTACTTAACCAATCTTCAACACATTATAATACCCTATATTGAGTCAATATTGGTTCAATATTTCTCATCAATATGGATGAAACAATATTGTCCACATATTGTTCACAACATCTATAGTAAATATTGCAATCCCAATATTCCTCTTATTCTAGGGATAAAAAACAATTTTGTATATCCACGTTTGACATTGACAGCATATTGCAGTGGTTGAATTGTTACTATGATCTTTTGCTAATTTTGAAATGATATTATTAATACAAAACAAACTTATTACCGTTATTGACTGTTGAATGTTGGCCGAATACTGAATTTTGAATATTGGCTGAATATTCGATATAGACCTTATTGAATAGAATTATTATCAAACTTGGATAAGAACCCGTTGGGTGGTTCTACATACAGAACGTCAGCGAAAACTCCTTAAAACATGTTTTCAAGACAGTGTGGAGTTATTGGACATTCAATAATTTATGAAGGTAAATTATATTCACTTTTCACTTGCTACCAATATAAGTCCAAATGATATTGTATCAATATCGCTAAATGTTTTCAGGCCAATATTGTTTCAAGAATATTTTACCAATATTTGTTTCGAAATTTCCAAAAAATATTGGACGGATATAAAGTTCGCCAATATCATTTTTGAACAATTTGCCAATATTCTCACACTATCGTACCAGCTATATTGGTACAATATAGTTGAATATTTTAAGGTCGATATTATACTTGAAGAATATTTCGCCAATATTATTCCTGTAACATTGGACCAGTATCGGCGAATATTCACATTTTTTCTCTCGTCAATATTGCGTTTTAAATATTCTGCCAATATTTTCAGAATATTATACCAATATTATCCCAATATAGGTGTGTCACTTGGGCACTCGACTTATCCTCTACAGCTTCGAATCAAATATTACATCCAATCTCACGTTATGAAAATTTCGGTTGAAATTATTTCTTCCATATCGAATCATTTGCGCCAGTAGCAAAATTTTTATCTGGAGGAGACTCAGTAGACAAATTTTCTACTTCGTGATATGTATAAGAAATAATTATTGAGGATGATTTTATCGCGACACGATTCGAAAAATGTTTAATGAAATTGATCGTCAAAAATACAAGTTTAGGAACATTTTACACCAAATCATTCCTATCACCATGTAGTGAAAATCTCGAAGAATAATCAAAATGATTTTAAATTTATTTAGTTTTTTACCTCCTTCTATTCTCAATTGAAATTTATATAGAAACAAAACGAATTTTGGTACAGACTGTCGAAAATATTTACATAATAAGTACATTTAAAGAAAAAATCACAACTACAACATAAAGCATTGTTTAACAGAATAACGCATACTGAATGTATCAAAACAAATAAAAAATGAGTTATATGCTAAATTATAACCAAATTAACAATACTCAATACCGTAAAATCTCCCATTCCCGCATACTGGCGACACCCTTCGGCTTAACATCCAAACTTGGCATCGCTAGATGTCGCAACATTCCGCGTATCTAGCTCAAATTTCTGGAATTCTGCATTCGGATTCCATCACTGACCGAGGGTGGGACGTCGCGCCTCGTGCGGCTTCTTTTACGTATTCTGCTCCACGCCGATTGTGGCGTTTCTTCTCTGATGCCTGTGATTTTCAGCAATAATTTAATCCACATAGTCGTACATAATTTGTACCTCCAGAACAATAATCCGGATTGGAACTGAAAAACAAAATAAGGGTAGTTCATCATTCAGATAGATACTTAGACCGTTAATTGAACTGCTCATTGCGGGGTAAATACTATAATTTTATAGAAATTATAATACATCTCACTTAACTTCCGGAGAACTTGTAATGTGAATGATTAATAGATTTGAGTAGTTTTCAGCATTGAATAAATTGATTTATAACATTACAAATTAATAATTATTCTTAATTGTCAGTTTTGTGGTTTCTAAAGAGAAAATATAGAAAAGTTTATTAAAATATAGTGGACAAGGGCAAAATTAAGTTTGTGCTGCAGCACCTTCGCTGTCACTTTCGTTTAAGAAAACTAGAGGTGATAACGATTTTCTGTAAAGGTTCTTATATACAGGGTGATTCCGAAATTAGAGCAAATATGAGTTGTTGTATCGAACATATGTATTAATAAATAGCAAGAATTTTCGTTTTTGAAGTATTCAAAAATGTTCGAAAATTTTTATGAAATTTTATGAAAACGCTTTCAGTTAACTATGTTTGAGACGCACTGGTAATAACATGGCAGACTGATTGAGAATACATGGAAATTAGTTCTGATTATAACAAAATAAGTTCAGCAGTGGTCAATTATTCACATCAAGTTGATAGTTAAGCAGTAAGTTTGAATTTTTAGCTTAATTTATTTCTAATGATTCCAAATGATTCAGCTTTAATCATTTATTTTTTATGTGTAAATATGATGGGCATTATGATTGGTTGTTCAGTGTAGTTGGGAATATGATATTTATAAGTGTGCTAGTATATGTTAACTAAAATTTTATTTTTTATTCTTATTTCTGATTTCGTCCGATGTTACAAGAACCAGATACATGGAATTGAATTTGATTGTTTTCTATGAGGAAAGTATCTCTAAAATCAGATAGTACCTACGTAATACGTAATTTTTTATGGAAGTTGCCATTTTCAACCCAACTGTCGTAAAATGTGACTTGAGGATATCCGAAACTGCGATTGGTTCAATTATACAATCCAAAAAAGTCCCGAGTTTATGTTTTTCGCATTGATAAATTTAATTCTATAGTAATTTTCTTCCTTTTTATTAATCACAATTATTTTGATTTTTGATCGAAAATATGAATAGGATATTCATAAAATCTATTGTAGAATCATCTGAAAGACAAACTTTAGTCGCTATTTTCCATCGTTCAAGATAACCTCTTGGGAGGTATTCATGTTGAAAAGGGGAACATTCTCCATGTAAATTGAAAAATGAAAAATGTGATTTATTTGAGATATCTAACAGAAAGCAACTACTTCTCCGGCTAAAGCCACGCTGGTTATTGAACTACATCTGATAGATATTGTGAAAAGGCTCCAACTGAAAAGAAAAAATCTGAATGTGAAAATTCGCATTTTCATTTCAATTTTTTTCAATTTTCCCCAGTTTTCTCCAGTTTTCATGGAAAATTCATTAAATAAATTAGATAGGAAGAATGTTATTAAAAAATATCGTTCATTTCATTGAAGCAAGGTTCGCTTCTCTCGCATTTAATACCCATACATTTTTGTCGACGAAAATCTATTTCGCTCTGCCAAGCTCTTCAGGAGGATTGATAGGATTGGAAAAAACAGGCTCTTCAGAAGCAGTTACAGGAATGGATATGGGGGAAATATTTCTTCTGCGGTAACACTTTTAAAGTTATTTCCTGACATAGACCTGTCATGGGCATTGCACTTTGATTTTTGTTCGAAAATATGAATAGGATATTATCGTTCAAGATAACCTCTTGGGAGGTATTCATGTTGAAAATGGAAACATTGTTTTCTGTTAGATATTACAAATAAATCACATTTTTCATTTTTCAATTTACATTGAGAATGTCCCCCTTTTCAACATAATAATTTTATTATAACATTATTATTGCCTTGCCATCAAAACAAGTTGTCACTTATAAAAACTACAATCCAGAAAGCTTTTTGTTTACAAATTTTAGTTGAAGATAACGGTAAAAGTACCAACCGAATACACGATCCCTTCAACCCAATGAAGAAATGTAATAATAATAAACATTCAAGACGATGAATAGAAAGGAATCGACCTCTCTCTATCGCAATCAACAGAACTGCAACAACAAAACTAACGTGGTCTATCCAATTTGACCTCCGAAGGGGCAAATCTCAATAGACAGTAATGATACACCTCTGAATCGGATTAATTCCACACAAGTTCAATTTAAACCTACTGAAAGGCTCCAAAATTGACTTAAATGAGCTCAACCGGTTACATCCTGTCATAAACAGGTGAATGTATTCGCTCACGTTCTACCTACATTCAAATTATTCCGATTGATAATAGACCTATGTGGGGAGCAAGAATTGTTCATATTGTTTTCTACAGGGTGGATTGGAGATAATGATATAGTTTAGTAATGAAATTAATACTCGAGGATTTCAATTCAGTAATTAGGATATCAGTAACATAAACTATCCTATTAACTACTCAACGATAATTTTAAGTAGGCACTGTTCACAGTGTGTCAAGTGATACTTTTTGAAATAAATCATAAGAAGCTCTTGACTAAATTGATAATGCATGGCATTAGGGGTATATCCTTATAGTGGATATCTTCTTTTTTGGAACACCTTAAACAATTCGTGCGTAATTTTTCCATTCGTGCGTGATATTTTTTTTATAACACTTGTCGCGTAATATACTATAATAGTACTCCAAGTTTGCAGAACTTTTGTAATTTTTTCAACGAGCATAGAGCAAAATTCAAGTCAATTGCAATTTTGACAATGTTCCGGACTTCGGAAAAGGTTGCAAAATTCTACATTTCATTTTCAATCCTTTTCCGGCTTGTATTAATGTATACAAACTTTTGGAATGATTGTCTATATCTACTGGTCTAAAATGCATTCCATCATAAACATTTTAATGTGATTATTTCATTTCCATTGTTTTGCAACAACGCTCGTTGGTTTTCTTTTCTTTTTCTTATGGCTATCTTTATATTTTTATGAGTAAAAAAGAGCTTATTTCCATAAGTGCGATTCCGTAGGTCCAGTCAAGAATTGTCAGTTAGGTAGATGACATATTTGCGAAGTCGATACTTTTTTTCATCTTCTGAATCCTATGAAAAAAATAATTTTGTAAAATTCGGATGAGTGGCGAAAAATTGGAAAGAAAACTGAAATCTCGATGAAACTGCTAATTGTCGAACAGTTATTAATATTACAGAAGAGCATTAACGGTGAAAATATCTCTGAAAAAGCGATGTTTTGTCAACCCTCATGTAGTGTTCCAGAGAAGTAAGAAGGTTTGTAAGCGAGCCATCACGAACGAGACGAATTGATTTTTTTGGCCAGGACAGCTTCAGTTTATATTTAGGTACTGTAATCCATATACAGTATCGGACAGTTTTCATCTTGGGTATGGTGGTTTCATGAGAGCGTAAAGAATAACTTGCTATATGTTGAGAGAGCATTACAATTTCTCAACTCACTCGAAGAAGGGATATCGACGTGCGCTGTGTGCGGTGCGTCGCTTTGCCACGTGGTCCATTAATGCGTCGGTGGGGTAACAAGAGAGTCGCACAGTAGATACCCCAGATCAATTGTTTCCGATACGGTATGGGAACAATATTCCAGCACAGGTTTGACCTGTGCCTTATAGATCATTACCTCACTAAGTCTTGGACACATTTTGCCGAATATTATTCTAACAATATATCCATAATTCTAACGTAGGGCAGTGTTTACTTTATACTTCCCTCGTTTCCCATTTTCTTGTTTCATTTAGTTAGTACTTGTGATTGTAGAACACTCTAGGGAATACTACCCTGTTTCTTAGGTATTTTCTATTCATTTCAATAAACGTGATCACGAAATATAGTTAGAAATTCATTAAAAGTTGATTTTTAATTGCTCTCCAAAGAGTTATAACCTTTCCGGAACTTTCAGTTAATTTAGTGCAATGAAATATCGTTGGTTTTGCAAATGCTGAAAGTTTTCTGTCTTCGTATATTCGGAACAATTTCAGTGAAGTGGGTTACAGTGAATTTATACAAGTTGCTTATTTGTTGAAATAATCATTCGAAAAAATATATTTTCATTCGCACGGAAAATATGTATGAATGTTGAATAATATTAAACTGATTTATTCCATTCATCTTGAATTTCTCACACAATATGACCAATCGCAATCAAACGATTATTTTCTATACTCTCGTCATATTACTATTGAATGCTCAGATTGAATTCAATCAATGTACTTCCAGGTTTCAATGAAATTATTTCGTCAAAAATTATCTTTCCAAACATAACTCGTTCTCCAAAGTGTATCAGATGATTTTATTTATTTTCATCACTCAAACTCGTTTATTTGAGGCAAAAATATTCAAATTCAAAACTCGTCCTAACAGACTCGTGATTTTATCAATCGGTTTATTTTCATGTGGAAAAAAAATATCGATAAATCAACTCCTGTAGAAATTAACCTATTTAAATATGACGTCTGAGTCAGTTTGACAGTGATAAAAAATGATGCACCTTTTTTATCGCGATAAAAATGCCTGTTCTTCAAAAATAGACTGAATCTAGTAAGGGGAAGTCCCTTCAATTTCTGTCATGACAGCAATGATTGTTCAGTAATGTTGACAGAATATGAATCGTTTTGGGAAAGTTTCATCTGAACAGATTACAAAAAGCATTATTATAATTGTGTTGTTAATAACTGCTCCTTCAAATAACTGTTTCAATCAAGGTGATTATTATTGTGGTGTATTTATATATTGTCGTTGATTCATCTTGCCAAAAAGCACTCAAACTTTTTATTTTTTGAAAAAATTTATGCGATAAAAAAAAGCTCTTGTGCTTTTACTATTGATAAAATTGTGGTTATTACTTTGATTATTTTTTCAACCCTGTATTTTGCCGTATCAAATAGGAAAGCTTAATATAAGATGGGTTTGGCAAGCAATCCCTTTCGAGAATATTCATTTTCAGTTTGATAAACATATTGTTACATTTTTAATAAAATACAATCACAAATGAAATCCTTTCTATATGAAACCATTTCAACACATTATAGGAATATTTGTGTAAAATTATATAACATGCCTATCTTAATAAAATGGATAATTAAAATTTTTTTTTATTTTCAGGTACTTACAGTTTCGTTCAAGCTGAGATGTCATACCGTGACGGAAATTATATTTCTTGAATTTGATTGAAATATCTTCACAAATAAGGAAGACGAAGGATTCAAAATGTGAAAAGTCAAATACCTTTTATATGAGGTGAGCCACAAAATTTCAAACATAATGTATTTCAAAAATAAGACATAATAATGCATGGAATTTGTGGAAGACAAACGGCGTGTTTTTATTCTCAATAATTGTTTCGTGTTCGGAATATCTTAGATAAATCTTGAAAATCAATACTAATAAATTGTAATCAAATGTGGTGTATAGAATATCGTAAAACAAAATTTCAATCCGGGAACCTTATTATATAAATACTTGAAATGCCTCCAAAAATTCTCGTGGTATATTTTCAAATTGAGAACATTCTGAAACCATTCGTGAATATATTTAGTTTTTTAATATATAAAAATAATTGATATTGAGAGACAGGCGAGACAATAGACAGTGTTTCGCCGAGGTGCATATCACATTTTGTCGTCGACATCTACAAATTACCTACTAATTTCCGATTTTCGCATCAATAATCGACTATTTTCAAGGCAAGTATTTTTCGTCCGCAGTCGAAAAATAGTCGATTTTTCGTCCGAAAATTAGTACGTAAAATGTAATTTTTTGTAGAGGTCGACGAAAAAAATAATTAGAATTATAGTGATGTGAATTTCATTTTTTTTAACATTAGCATGGCAACTACACTGGTCAGTAATTAAAAACAAGCATTGGGTCTGTAGATTGAAAATGTGGATGGTAAGAGAAATCAAATTAACAGTACAGTTTTGTTGTTTTAATATAGTATTGTAGAAAAAATATGGCATGCAAATACAGGGTTTATAAACTCCTATAGTCACCCTTTTAATAAATTATTTAACTTATTACTAACAGGGCGTTTATAACAAAGATTATCACTTCATTAGAATAACTACAATTCTCATTGGATTGTTATTTCTGGCAAAAATTGCCGTGAACTCATCGGGTGGATCCGCAAATACAAATTTCTTTAGACCTCCTATTATAATTGCCTGGAATAATATTAGTATGACATCTCGGTGTATAAAATCAACTGCTTTATTATTGCACAGAGCGAATGCACCTCAAATCAATTATTCATCCAATGAACATCATTAGTATTCCCCCTTTTTCCCATGTTCATTATGTGCCTCATTATTCTATTTGGGGAAAAAAATATGATACAAAAAAACAGGAAACCAGAAGTCTCAAATCATAATTAACAAAGTACCATGTAGACTAACTTAATGGAAATATTAGAGACTGTCGGGAAGATATTTGAAATTCAACTCCAGAATACCTACAGAGTAGAGCAAAGTATCAAAACGACATGTCTGATTGATGACTTGGAAATATTTATATACAAGTTTTATGTATTAGCTTTGCCAAACATTTGTAGTTGGCTATTAGTTGTAAAATCGGTAGCAGCTGTTTTCGTTCAACCGAAACATTAGATATAGGTATTTCAGAAGATTAGAGGTAAAGTATGAGTGTTCAGGTCTGCGCTAATTGATCTATTTTGGAATAGATTCCAATAAATAATGAGCTTGTCGAATTACGTATTCGAGTGTCGAAAAAAGATTTAAGAAATATGTCTTATAAGATTGGCATTCTATAATTTATTTCAAATGCCGGTTAAAAATTGATGGTCTGCTTTCTGAAGTATTTCAAAACTAATGACAGAAATTATTTGAATAATTACTGATTACCAATAATAGTTCGTACGCTTTGTTAGGTATATCTGCCACATCATCTATAATCAATTCTTTCAAGTCAGATGGATTTCATGATACTTAGATGGACTTTATTACTGCGGTTACTTCCTTTTTATATCGTTGTTATTAAGAGTTTGAGTGGATACTTCTAGTTCCCAGGTAGCAACATATATCCTAAAAGTTATTGTCCGATTTTGCTAGAGGTGTGCAATCGGTAACTCATGAAATAAAAAAATACATCAAACAAGAAAAACCCTTTATTACAATCACGCTTCAACAAAGGGTCCCTATTTTTTTTTGGTTAGACAACATTTAACAATAACTTACACAAAACTTACAATAGGTATAGTTGCTCGAAATGTCCTCCTTGAACTTCTATGTAAGCATTACCTCGTCTCAACATCGACTACACGTTGAAATATTTCTGTCTTATTTGATCACATGAATCCCATATCCAATGGATTCATTCTACTTTAGTGTTAACTGGAATTTCATAAACGAGCGACTATGAATGCCCCCAGAGGCCAAAATTTAAGTGATTTAAATCGAGGGTCCTGGATGCCATGACTATGGACTTAAGCGACCGATTCAATTTCCTCCATAATTTGCATCCAGAAATTGACGTGCCACTATAATAGTCCATGTAACCAAAATTTCAAAAAATGACGATACTTTGACCATTTTGTCTAGGGGAAAGAAAAATGAGGTCCAATGAGATAATGAACCACGATACCAACCCAAAAATTTACGGAATACTACCGTTTCATGTTTGATCGAAAACATTAGTTTCGTGTTATTTTGCCAAATGATACTCTTGCGTTCTAGAATGGAATTTATTTTGCTGAGTGAAGCAAAATAACCATTCGAAAACGCAAAAATATTTCGCATTCGAGATGCACACAATATTTTTTTGAAAACTGCAATAAAACTAATATGAGAATAAAAATTTTATAATTAAATATTGTTAATTGTTAATTGACCATTTCGTGACATTTCGTGTTTGAACCAAAACGAAAGAACGAAGTCTTTTAGGTTCTAGAAGTCAGTTTTCGAAAAAAACGATTTTTAATCAGTAATAAAATTAACTTTTTCAGCTTGCATGTTAATGACAATTATGTACTAAGACAGATGTGGAGAAAAATAACAGATAAAACCCAGTTTTTGATGATTTAGTAGATCAATTTTTTTTATATTTTGCTATGAAGTAATTTTTTGTTTTTTCTCAAATAAAAACAAGATACTCAAATCGCATTCTGTAGGTGTAAATTTATTCACTTCATCTTTTCTTTTCTCATCCAACCATATCGTAGTCATGGCAAGGTTATAAACACACATCGAGTGCTGAATTTATTCATTTTCAAGTTTTTATTGCTGGACCATATGGCGAATCGAAGCTCAATGCTCTTTTTTTCAGTGAATTAATGAATTTATGGCCAATTAACCTAGTATAGTTTACGCTGATTATTATTTTATCGAACTGAAATTTCACATGGAAAATTGGTATTGCTCACGGTTACTGTGAAGTAAATGGTTGTTACTCAGTTCATATCATATAAACAAATTGATTGTTATGGCTCTACCGAAGGCTATTTTCATAACGATACATTAAATCAATTTTGTTATTTTGAAAATTATGCAAAAGTTATTCATTGAGCACTTATCGATATTTCAACTTCATGTACAAGGCATATATTTCTTTATTTTATTTTATGTTTCTGAATGTAGTTTATACATTTTTTTCTTTGGGGATTTTCTAGTCAGGTCCTTTCTCCGAAGCTCCGATGAATCCGAGTGTGGGGGCGCGCTTCTATCATTCATCTAAATAAAAAGTACCCACGTCCGTGGAGTAAATGGTTGTTGGTCCGGAAAACATGTGCTCTGAGTAGCCGAACTGAAACAAGGATAGGGGCCTGCTGCATTCGTCTGGCTGAGATTTCTGCGGCAAGCCGGTATAATTTTCAGATTCGAGAGCAGCGTGTTTTTCATTCGACCAATAACCACTGTGAATAACAATTTTCATCTGGTGCTCAGCCATATACTCCGCTTATCATCAAACATTTGGCGTGGATTTGAAATCAATACAATATGATTCGCATGAGCAGATTTCTGCTTCACCGGCTATGAAAGCTGTCAGTAAGTACGCTCCAATAAATACATTTTGGTCGACGAAAATCTATTTCGCTTTCCCAAGCTCTTCAGGAGGATTGATAAGATTGGAAAAAACAGGCTCTTCAGAATCATACACATCAGGGATGGATATGAGGGAAATATTTCTTCTGCGGTAACACTTTGGAAGTTATTTTTTGACATAGACCTGTCATGGGCATTGCATTTTGATTTTAGTTCGAAAATATGAATAGGATATTCATAAAATCTGTTGCATACCATACCATACCATGCATACCATGCATGTGAAACAATGGGTAATATGGAGCGCATTTCTATATTTTTTAACTACCTCCATATCGACTGAATTTATCATTATTATTATCATTAATCAATTATTCATAGTTGAAACGCGACAAGATGTCTCCGAATAATTATAACCAGCAGATAAGTAATGCAACAATGTTTTCTTTCCAACTACAGTGCAGACAGTTTGCATAATGCATCAAATTTATGCAAGATTAAGGAGTACATCAAGAAAATTATATGAGCGGCCGATATGATAATATCGTTTTGCAAAAGTTTTCATTCTATTAATGGCTCTGGAGATGCAGATTCAATTTTCCAACTAAGTATAACATTTCAAAGAAACAATGTCGAATTTAGAAATGTAATAATAATCTCCTATTTCTCGAGAAGAAGCACGAAGAATTCCCCATTGATGTGCCAAGGAAAATTAGAAAAACTTAAAATGCTTGGCATGATTTTGAAAAAAATGTACATAACACCTTCATGCAGTAATGGATATTACAAAATTTATACAAAATGGTTGTTGAAGAAAGTTTTATTTTTTTTAAATTCGCTTACAAAATGGGAAACGAAACAATAATTGTATAACATGGCATCGTTAACTTGTATAAAAATAAAAACGATAGGTTTCCAAGATAATGTAGCGACTCCGAGCCGACTCTGAAATTCGTAACCGACGAAACAATTAAATCAAACGGAACTCAGCCAACTCGTAAACAAGATGATATTATCACTCACGTACTTTGGGATGACTCGTGTCCTCTAGAAGCGAGTTGTGCGCTTCCTTAGTTTCACCAGCATCAGACGCACTGCATGTGTCACTTCGTGGAAAAAATTGAATGCATTCTCTGCTTTATTTCAAACTCATCAGGAAGCTCCCCTCTCATACTTTCCTCAATATAGCGCTGACATATTTGATTTTGGTTGAATCACCTCTTCGTCAAGTTTGTAGGCCTGGTTGAATGTTTTCCACTTCTATCAGAAGGTGAAGCTGACCAACCACCATTCAATGTTATTTTTCATATTTTTCAATATTTTCCTTCCAATTTGATGTAAGTCACATAAAGCTCATTTGCAAACCGTTTCGGTATTCCCATTAAAGTTGGATTTATTGTTTTTATATCAGGAATTTTATGCTCGATAGTTCCTTTTCGTTCCCAGCTCACTGGTCTCTTTATGATCAACGCAAATAATAACACATTATTTGAATGTATGTCGACTTTTTGAAATTGCTACAAGAAAGCGATTATTGTAATCCAGTCTAAATTTTTCTCGACACAGAATTTATTTGCATCTTTGGAACAAGAATGTTTTGTTAGAATAAATAAGCTTGTCCTGTTGATCTGTCAATAGTTGGTTTACGTTTCTTCCAAGCATCAGGATCGCATTTAATTTTTTTGGACCACGTTTTTGAGACAATATATATTTTGTTTTCTTTTTTGTGAAATGCTTTATCACTTTTTGCCTTCACATACTCTGCTGAAAAACAACTTATTTGAAAATGTTCTGGAATGGTTTAGAAGTTAAAATTTTGGGAAAATGTTCCTTTTATAGATCTATAAGTGTGCAGAATCATATTATAACCTCCTGTATGAGCATTATAGATGGCAGAAACGCGCTTTCTATAACTCATAATCAATAATTCTGAAAAATAAGTCTACAGAAATAATGAGCAGCTATATTATCCAAACTCCTTAGAAAGCTTTCTACGTTTCCAGTTTTCATTTGATTTTTATGCCGGTCGAAGAACACTTGAAACTTCTAATCTGCGAATCTAAGTTTTGTTCTCCTTATTTCCTCGACAAAAACACTAAATTAAATTTCGTTTACCCTCCAGCCTGTGTGTACCGACTAGTGAAATTATGTTAAGCTATATTAATTGCAGCAAGGACGGTATTTGCTTTGTGCTCAAGAAAGTGAACCGGATTGCGCTTGTATATAAAATTTGTGAGCCCTTTGTACGGCTGAACCCTCATAATCCCTTTTAAATACTAAGAAGTTCCTTCCGAACGAATCCTTGAAGAAAATTCCGAAGAAACAAATACAACTAACAAACTAACTGGCTGTTTTCAAAGATTCCGCTAGAGGAAACTAATAGACTAGTGATATCTGAGCACAAGTTTTTTCCTTGATTCGCTATTATTCTGAGTTACCGCTCTCACTTGTTTCTGTCAGATATTGTGATTGAATGGAAGTTAAACAATGTATACTCATTTCGATAATTTTTGCCGGAGAGTATCAAATAAATGAAATAGTTTTGATCAAAAGTCTCCATTGGCCCGAGACCTGAAAATGAACAGTTTTTTAGGTATCGAAGGTCAAAAGTTGCAACTAGTCCTGATCTCTCAAGCTATGACAGTTGATTTTGACTCTGCATAATGGCGATGATTTTGTTTAGTTTTGCTAATGTTGAAGATTCTTTTACTCGCATTATTTGGAATAATATGGCTTTTAGAAACATACTTATTTGTTATGAGTGTAATGGGCCATTACGTTTATTTAAGTTTCGCACTTCTTAAGTCTCTAAAAAGTGATTAGTGCTTAGTAATCGCGAGCCTTTTATAAATTAAAGTGATTAGTGCTCGAAGCACTTTTTGACAGTGCTCGGCACAGCTCTGGTTAGCACATTATTTTTGTATTAGGCATGACATAAAGAGGTGGTCTATTCAACCCCTCTCGTCTGTAAATGGCGATTTCACATTTGTCGGCATTTTTTTCTACATCTATTCGAGTCATGAGTCTCGGGGTGAATCGCCCTGTAACAAATAAGAATGTTTTTAAAAGCCATATTATTCCAAATAATGCGGGTAAAAGAATCTTCAAAACATTAGCTTTTGTAGAAACTTGACATTTATTGACAATTCAAAAATTGTTATCATTCTGTCAAAACTAAACAAAATCTCCACCATTATACAGGGTCAAAGTCAAATGTGATCGCTTGGGAGATCTGCACTAGTTGCAACTTTTCTTCTTCTTCTTCGATACCTAAAAAACTGTCCATTTTTAAGTCTCGGGCCAATGGAGACTTTTGATCAGAAGGGTATAAACTACAACATATCCAAATTTCAGCCAATTCGACAAGGATCCATTTCCAATTTGATTTGTGCGGGGTCCTTTCTACCATTTTTGATAAATAAGAATGATCTGTATACATCCACATACAACCAATAAACACAATTCAGCAAAACTTACCTTACCGTGTGGGTAATAAGGCCCGAGAGCAAGTTTTTTTTTATTTGCCTTATTTTGGTTACCAAGGTTTTAAAACAGACGAATATTATTGTTAACATAGCGGCAAATATGACAGAAAGTCACCTCATCCACTTTCGAAATATTTTGTATGACATATAAAGGTTAGGTATAAATGGTAAAAAAAGTGGGCCTTATTGCCCAATACTACCCTAATTGTTATTTTTTACAGTGTATATAACCTGAATCCATATTTTGCTAATTTTCAATAATTTGTTTTGAGAATCTTTATCGGATCTATTAGCTTTGTGCTTGCTGTAACATCACTTTCCGTAAATGATTTTTCTTGTAAAGTTAGGAGTTTTTGAAGCAAGAAGCCGAAGTAAATAAAAATACCGAATTCCCAAGAAACGGTATTGTTTAAGCTACACACCACTGAATGTCGGGGCTTTAGTTGGAAGGCGATATACACAAAGGGAAAAGAATAAGAAAACCGAGACTTCTTAATTGTATAGAACACGATACTAATTGCCTTACTACTGTTTTGTGTAGCTCTGTCCAAGTGGAAGGGAATTTTTCCACTCTTTCAGGAGTTGTTGTGTTAACAATTCGACGGTATTGATAAGTTTGCTGGAGAGGAAAAACTAAAATTTCTTGGGAATACAGACAATCCGGAGCAAATGTATAGCGCTGGCAATAACAACAGCAATTTTGAAGACACGAACTTTTATGACGGTATGGTAAACTCGATTAAATTTCCACAGATTTTATTATCTTCCGAGACGTTTCGCTACACGTTAGCTTTTTCCAGCAGATAGACGTACACGTTCACCTGAGAAACATACTATGGATTTCCATCAAGTAACGACTAGGTACTTCAATCCTGAACATAAACGAATGATGATGATGATGGTGAAGTAGAGTAGAATATAAATAAAAATTCTATGAAATATCCTTAATGAGATAATAGTTTTAATGCACATGAAATACGTTCATAAATCTCTCAATTCTCGTTCAAAACTCAATGTTTTGTGTGCGGTGAGGAAGTTCCACCAGATTACGCAGCCAAGCAGTTGAAAAATACCGTGAGTGAGAAAATTGATGCAAAATGGCACATATTGAGGCTAGTGAGAGAGAAAAATGATGACCACAGGTGTGAAACTATTGGTCGTATAGACGCAGTGCTTGATTTGCCAGCGGCATATGCACGAAAATTTCACTTGCATGAAATCTCTTTTTGAACTATCAGCAAGCCATCAATCAAGGCGTGGTAGACCCAATGCAAACAAAGTTCACGTTCCTTGAACACTGTGAGGAATGCCAATTAACAATAAGCAATAATTGTTGAACTGATGAGTCAGATTGAAGGTGACATTCGTCCTTATCCAAGCACAGTGAAATCGCGACCCATTGAAAAGTGTGCTGGTAATGATTGATGACAGCATTGTATGTTTCAAGGCTACAGGGCACACGCTTCTCATAAACTGTTGGTAAGTATGAGGAGAAGTTGCTATACAATATCGGAAAGTTTTCATCTTGGGTATGCTGGTTTCATGAGAGCGTAAAGAATAGCTTGCTATATATTGAGAGAGCATTATAATTTCTCCTCTCGAGGAAGGGATATCGACGTGAGCTGTTAATTCGTCGGGTGGGGTAAGAGGATAGGCGCACAGTAGTGCGTCTCTCTTATTTATGTGGTATTATCATATAATTGCGTTCCTTGTTGCTCGCGTAGATTTCTGTCTATAACCCAGATAAAAAGTTTCCGATACTGTATATGCCGAAGGATCCCTTGGCTGAGGAAGCGGAACAGATACGTTTGGAAGGTAAATGTTAAAATAACTTTATTTCATGTTAAAAATTATTAAAGGATAACAAGAAGATAATCTTTTGATATTAGCAGAATTAGAAACATAAAATTTTGATATATTGAGATTACACGCACAAAAAGAGACATTTCAAAATAATAAGCTAAATACATATTTATATTCAAACATCTAAAAATAATATATGCGTTTTTCAGAATATAATGTGGATTTGAATTTTGTAATGAAAATAACAGGGACGTGTTAAAAAAAAGTTTGATGAAAGTTCTTCAGAAATGAAATATCGGTACTTCTCGAATTGAATTGAATAATATAAAATAACTGATGAAACCTTTTTTGTAGAAAATTTTATGAGGAACTAAGTATACAATTTTCTGTGGAGAAAAACGAGAAAAACCACCGCAGTGCGTATTAGGGGTGGTTTTTGGGGGTGTAGCTCACCCTACCAACTTAAGAACTCTTTTGATTTTGAAAGCTCTTTCTTTGTTGTGTATAATCCTCAAATTGCAAAACTTCATGATAATAATAATACTAATTTTTTGTATTCAGCTATTTTGGGAGTAATATAAACGAACGAATTGTCACTATGATGAGTATGTTTTGCAGCCCACCACATCCAAGGAATCCCAGCCCGGTTCATCATCAGACATCAATAAGACGTTGATGTGAAAGAGAAAGGAAAAATAGAAAGTTCAGTAAGATTTGTTAAAACGAGTATAGAGCGAAGAAAATTTGGATGAAAGAGTGGAGCGGAGTATTAAAATTTATTTTTTAGACCCTATTTTCTTTTTTTTATATTTAGGTACAATGAAAGTTCGTCTGACACATTTTATTCTGTATCTGTTCCTATTTATCAATCTGTATAAAGCAATATTAGTCAACCAAGCATTGGCAGTAGTCAGTAGCCACAGAATCAATATTTCCTACAGGTTGTTGAAATTACTAGTAATATTCAAGAAGCCAACTTTTCGGAAATATATTTCCGAAAAACAATTTATGATTATATTAACGATAAGACTTTGTACGTCTTATGTCGAGCTGGATAACTTTTTTTTACTTGCGATAATTCACGATAGGGGGGATAATTTTTTTTTTAATCCCTCAAACTTTTGTGGCAGGCCGACAACTAGAATTTCCAGAAAATTTTGTCGAACAATGTTACCACTTCATTTCCTGTTTTTATTGAACGATTCTAAACAATCAGCTGTGATAGGGTAAATTTTGTGACGTCATAACTGTATTGTGTTCTCAAACAAGTATAGTTTGTTGTCCAGCAATTTGTGAATAAGTAATTGTTTGTTTTCAACATTATACTTACTTTCAAATATTCCAGCAAATATCGTAATTTAAATGAGAATCATTTTGATTAATTCACCGACTTGTTGGTCTTCTATACACTCCCAATTTTCCATCTCCGTAGGCCGCTTAGTATTTATGTCTGCAGCCTAGAGTAAAAGAATAAGGACACACGGGATCAGTTCGCAATTGCTGCAACATTCGAAGAGCTCTCCTGTCGTCCTAAATGAGACAACTTTTGCTGCTTTACGCCTGACCTCCGACAAATGAACTTTTTTCCGCCACTATGCCGGACTAAGACCTACCTATATATCACTTCGAGAGGGAGAGGGAGTTTTCCTTTCTAATTTGTACTGGAGCTAGAAAAGCTGTATTTGTTTTAGCGAATTCATTGAGCTGGTCGAGCGTAATAATTGCACATTTTTCACTATTGCAAGCAACTGAAAAAATATTGAATGATTCTCAGTGCTTCCTATCTAAAACGGAATAGTTGGAGTATTGTATAGATTCGGGAGGTGTTACATGGGCTTTGTGGAAAATGAATTGAAAGAAAAATACGAGAAACGAATCTGATCCCGATAAAAAATTGCATTAAAAAAGCAGAAAATTAAAAAAAAAATTGATGCAGAAAAATAGTTTACAAATCCAATAACTCTTCGTAACTAGGTATACAATCACATAAGAAACAAAGGAGAACTTCTAATGATATTTTTCTAAATTTAGAAAAAGGGGCAATTTTAAACAAACTCTGCAATAAAAAATTGAGTATACCTAAAACAAAGCTCATAGTTCTATTGGGAAATCGTTTAACGACGACTGTCGTTGCCGACCTATGTTTTACCCTTTTTACTCCCATACAACTACTCTCCTGGCTAATACCACGATGGGTACTGGATTATATCTAACAGATACTTATTACTACACTTGATGAAGGGATATATTAACAAAAATGTCATCAATTAAATATTATTTTTTAATTTTAGTTCAATAATTTATAAATAAAAGCTTTCTTTTTTTACAAATTTCGATTTTTTTCTCGAAATTTCGGCTTTTTTCTCGAAAGTGTCGACTTTTTTTTCGAAATTTACTTCAAAGTCGAAATAATTAAAAAAAAACTCTTGTCTCTCCTGCGCTTTCGTAGTTTTTAAAATGAGTTGAAGTGAATTTTTTTGTTTTTTCTTAAAAACGAAACTAGATATGAAGATAATACCAGAGACCAATAAATTGTATTTTCAGATGCTTGATTTAAAAAAAAATTGTCAGTCAGTGGCGTACTTTTTTTACAATATTGTTGGTTGTGGTGCCCACTGAGACGCCACTGCCCCTAAGAATCTCAATCTATAATCGAGTTTTCAAATTGTAGATAGTGACTCATAGGTTATACTGTTCATAATTCATATAAAGCAGGTCAAGAAATATAAGAAAAATTAGCTAGTTACTTAGGATTCAAATCAAGTGTTACTTTGCCACTGCCTTACATCATCTCCGCACTTTCAAATCCCTTAAAAACCTGAAAATGTTCAATGAATCACTATCTACAATTTAAGAACTGGAGTATAGTTACGGCTAAATGAACGTCTTGTTGAAATAAATGTACTAAATTTCAACAGAATCGGTTCTAGGATATTCATGATATTGTATAATAACCGTTTTTTTTTTCAACGCCCTGTATTTCGGAAGCGAAGCAACTCCGGACATATGTTCATAGAAACTTTTCTTCTTGAAATGACCTAATGAATCATCATCCCCTGCAGTTAGAAACGTTTAGTTAGTAAATAAACACCCTGTATAGCCTATTTCCACCCTAAAGGCAGGACCACATACACTATCGGAAAGTTTTCATCTGGGGTTTGGTGGTTTCATGAGAGCGTAAAGAATAGCTTGCTAAATGTTGAGAGAGCATTTCAATTTCTCCCCTACTCTCCCCTACTGAGCTGTTAATTCGTCGGGCGAGGGAACAGGAGAGGCGTGCAGTAGTGCGTCTCTCTTATTTTTGTGGTATTATCATATCATTGCGTTCCTTGTTGCTCGCGTAGATTTCTGTCTATACCCCAGATGAAAAGTTTCCGATACTGTAGACCATTTTGTTAAGATAGCGTTCGTATAAAACGCATTCGCTCGACTATGTTTTCATTGATTTCAGCTGCGAAATTTGTTGCCACGAGCAACCCTTTTATTTCAACGGAATAGCTTGCGTCCTCCTTAGAGCCTTTTCTGATCATTAGTCAAAGAATTTTTGTATTTGTTTGAGTAGTTTCGGTGATTACCTCCTACAAACTTAAAAACTTCACCTCTTTATAAAATTAATATAGATTACTGTAGACTTAAATAGATTGTTCGGTAGTTATTCCACAAGTTTCTTGAAGATATCTGGAATTGCTTGTAATGGTGCAGCTTCAAGGGTGCCTTTGTAATGACGAATCTAGGTGCGGAGGTGGGGACGGTGGAAAGGGAACCAAAGTTTTTTACGGGGGAACCTTCCAAGGGACCCCCATATCCAACTCCCTAGGGACCCCTGAAAGAGACAACCACAAATACAACCTAATAGGAGAACCTCCCAAGGAACCCAAGATATTATAACTGGAGAAACATCCATTGGTACCCTTCCATCTGTTCTCGAAGAACAACAAGTGGGTGACGGAAAGAAGAAACTTTGACAAATATTTGTTACAAAAATGTTCAGAAATGTACTTTATCCGATAGTAGATTACACTAAAGGTTTAAGAACACGTTTTTGAATGATATTGTGAACATTCGAATAAGGCAAAGATTTTTTTACACTTCTAGACGTCGATTCATAAAAGAAGTTCTTGATGAAAGACAATAATAAATTAAAATAGTTCTTCTTGAAGTATAACACACAATCAATTGAATCAACTAAACAGTTCGCCAGTTGTGGAAATGGTGAGATATGGAAATATAGCTATTTATTTAATATTATGCTACATAGAGATAACCTCAACAATTGCATGTATGAAATATAAAAAAAATAAATAATCTATAAATTTGTTTGAGTGGGAATTGCCAAAGAGAATCCTGAGACATGGAATTGAACATTGTTGGTATATTTCGCGTTTTTAGTGAAAGTACCGTTTTTCTGTGCATCATCAGTCAGAATTCCAACGGATCCTTTTGTCAAGTAAACCGAGCGAATCCAATCAAATCGAATAAAATTCGTGGTCGTTGAACCGAAAAACCACATGTAACTATTCTCCGATCGCGCGTTATTTACACAGCCTCGGACCGACCGCTCGTAGAAACTAAAGGTAGACGTATTATATTGAAAACATCTGGAAGGCTAATAATATACATTAACTAAATGTTTGTAACACTTTATTCATTGTTTGGATTGTGGCCGAAATCTCTCCTTTGGGACATCTTCGAGTGGTCATTGTTTATTTAGCTCGAACGTCCCGACCATAGCAAACCATGCAGACGTATGAAAGCCCGTGGCGGTGGTCGATGCGGGGATTAGGGGATTTCATAGATGTGCGTCGAATTTTTTCCACGTAATTTTTCCTTCAACTTATTCTTTTGGAAGATGCATCATAAGGACGACTATCCATATGGACAAGAAATATTTCGTGTCACGCTGAATTTCCTTTTTTCCCAGTTTTTTTTTTATGTCATAGTTATTTTCCTTTAGCTCTTTCAATAGAATATTATAATACGAGTGTACAAGAGAGCCTTTAAAGCACTCGCAACGAGTTTGAGGGCACGATGGGAAGCGGAATGCCCTTAACGTTGAAAGTGCTTTAAGAGCTGTCTATGACACAAGTGTGAAAAATGGAAACACGGATGTGAATATTCGTAGAATGAGCGTTTACCTTTGCGTTTTTTTATATCATTTTAGATAAAACTTTTCATAGAGTAGGCGTTGCTAAGTTGCTTGTCTGTTATATTGATCATATGTGGTAATTGAGATCTCATTTGAAAAATTAAATAGAGAAACTTTTGATGATACAATAATCATTACCTCAGAAATACAGTGGATATTCTGAGGCATCCAAATTAGAAGAGCAAACGACCTTTTCACCAGAAAAATCTCGAGCATAATACGAAGCTGATTGCTTTGATTATCAATTATTTTTTTTCTATTTAATAACTTTTCGTACTATTTTTTTACTTTTCGCATAAGTAATTCACTTTTTGCGTTGGTGTTTCAGAATGTTCTTTTCAGATTGAGAGTACACCTAAAAAATAAAAAAAATAAAAAATATTACATTCCATTTGACAGTGTCGAAAGAGCATTTGTTCACGTGTATCATATGTTCCTTTTTATAATGCCACCATCTTGATTGCAGAAACAATGCTGGAATTTTGGATCAGGATGATATTCCTAGCAAAAACCTTTGTGTGATATATTCAAAATTATAGCTGTGTTATAATTTTCAAGATATCGCATGCTTTTAGTGCTTTAGACGAAGATTTATGCGATGCAGTTATAATAAAAAAAGTATATAATATTTAACTTGCATTGTTATTAAACGTGTGTTAATTTGGGTCAAATTTGGCAAGCTGAAATAGAACCACTTCCTCCCCCTCCTCCTATGGAGTTTTAATTGGTTCGTTGAAATAGGTTCCTTGACAATTATTGTCAAAAAATTTCTGTCCTACCTCCGGAAGGCTACATAGGGAACACATAGGAATTCAGAAGAATGATGGTCCCAAATGTCAAAAATAACGGTTATAAAAAATGTTGGTTATGGGGTCGGCATCTTCACTTAAAAAAAAATATTAAAACTCGCGAATTTAAAAGCTTCAAAATCCCTAAAAATAAAGAAATATATCTGTCCGGCAAATGAAACCTATAGATCGAAAACATTTTACTCCCCTGCCGTCCATCGAAAGCTAGATAGAGAACGTGTAAGAATTAAGAAAAATATTAACGATTTCGGACATCAAAAATTACCGAAGAAAAATGTTAGTCAGGGGCCTCGAACCCTCTTCTAAAAAGTTATGTTAACTCGCGAAATTAAAATCTTTGAACCCGTAAAAATTGTGGAAAATATCTGATCGTCATATTATTTAGTTTTAAAAATATTTACCCCCCTGCCTTCCATCGAAGGCTATAGATAGAGAATGCGGTCCTCCATGGGTTTTTTACATGAAAAATTACAACGATAAAAATATTGCCATTTTACCCCACTTTTTCCTTTTCATAGTAATTTTTTTCAATTTACCGCCATACCAGCGATCACGTGACATGTGTCAAAATCGATTTTTAGGTTATTGGACATTGCCATAGGAAACTCTCATAATTAAAAAAAAAACATTTTCTCCAGTTCCAGTTCCGAAAGATCTCGAACATTTTGTCTTTCCTGTTCAGGATTGTATTCATTCCATAACGAAAAAATGTGAAAGAAAAACGGTTAACGGAAATTACAACGAGTAAACATATTCTCGCCCAAGTATGAACGCAACCCGACATATTTCATACACTTAGTAAAGAGCACATCCATTTATATTATCATAAATATTGGCCGTATTTCAAAGCGTCCCGGCGACGCGATTCGACACATCGTCGAAACAAATACAATAGCAGAGAAAGCCGATGACGTTTCCCTTGCAGGCTTCAAGGATATTAACCCCACATAACTAAATAGACGACGCATGATTCGAATGCATCACTTTCAGCGATGAGTATAATCGCAATGCTTGATTCAATTACATTTTATATAATCCTGCACTCGAATAGGCGGCCATGGAGGACCACCGACGAGTGCATTTGTCATTCGGCAGTTCCGCCTGATCTGACAGGTCCGCTCCAGGGAAGCATCGAGGTTCGAGTGGAGTGCTGGTATTTGGGGTAACTTTTGGAGTCAGCTCCAGATAGAAAATAAAACAGAATGAAAAGGCTGTGGTCACCAAAATATTATGTTCTGAGTTTTGCGAAAAAACTAACGTTTGCGGCTTTTGATCACAGTTCCTCCTAATACCCCAGAGGATAAACTCATTTAATATCATGAATCCAAAGAAAGTTGAGCCAAAAAGGCTCATTGTGCTAACTCTGGTGAGTATCTGAAAGCTGACTGTTTGGTAGGTCCGGTTTTTTATTCTCCAGATATAGCCGTTTTCGATTGGCGTTTGGTTCTGGTAGCGGTTGACATAAAAATGACAGCGGTTTACTTTCTGGTACTGTTAATGACGTCATAGTGAATAATGAAACGAATGTGTTGATTGATTACCGCAACCACTAACCAATGACTACGACTATGACGTCATTAACAGTACCAGGAAGTAAACCGCTGTCATTTTTATGTCAACCGCTACCAGAACCAAACGCCAATCGAAAACGGCTTATGTCATGTCTCCTACAGAACAGTGGTTAACAATCAAACATCATACGATATGCTGTTTCTTTAAACAGCCCCAATTCTTTAAATCGGTATTTCGAAAAGTTGTGTATCATCATCACAATCTGATATTGTATAGAAGTATTAAAAGGGTGACAAACTCATCATTCATTATAGTCCAATCATTTTAGCAAAAATGGGGGTAAAAATTACAAAAGGAAGGAGATGTTCAAAAGTTGTTTTTTAGCTTGTAATGAAACTATACAAAGGACCCCGCACTAATCTTATGGAAAACCGATTTCGGTGAAAATCGCTGAAATTTCAATATGATGTAGCCCATGCCATCCTGAACAAAAGTTACCATTGCGCCAACTCTCTGAATGCCCGCGTTTGGATTCTACAGGGGGTCAAAGTTCGATATTTTGACGATTTTTCAAAAAATCCGGAATTTCATTTTCATTGTATCGATCTGAATTTTTATAATGAAATAGTCCACAATATGTGCATCAAAAAGTTCAAATGACAAAAGTTTCTAGAATCAAAACTGGCGGGTATACAGAGGGTTGAACTTTGTTTTTGGTAATTTTTATCGAACTTTTTTTGAGAAAATATTCGTTTTCCTGCAGATCCATGTGCAATTGATGTTACTTACAGTACATAAGAGGGCGATCATATTTTGCATTTGAACTAACCATCCAACTTTAAATATTTGAAAGATACGGGGCGATCAAAAATATATTTTCAATTTCGGAAAAATGTATCCCTTTGTATAGTCAGCTTTCACCAAAATATTTAGCTGATGTTTTGAAAGTATGTAGCTAACATACATACAAATGTGTCACCGTCTGTGCTCATTAATCTGAATCCAAATAAAGTTGCGGCGATGGTCCAAAAAATATGGAGAAGGGATGTTTCGGAATAATTTTGAAATGATTTCTAAAATCGTCCGTGAATTTTTTGTATTTTCTGATATAATGTAGATGAGTCATTCTTGATCAAAAAGTTCCACAGTGCCTACCATGCGAATGCCACGGTTTGAGTTATACAGGGGTTTGAAGTATAGTATTTCCTTGATTTCTCGAATAATCAATAATTTCTTTGTAACGGAAAATAATATTGTTTACTAGACAAACTTCGAAACATTTCATTGACCAAATTATCTGAAATGAGAATTTATGAATATACAAAGGTTGGTCCAAAAAAAAATTTTTTTTTCAAAAATATAAGTATCCGTTTACTATTCATATTTTTTATATATTCAGAAACTCTATTAGGACCAGGACCACCTTGTCTCCACCCGATGTTTTAGGAAAATCCAGTATGAAAACAATATATTCTCGAGAAAGATCGTGTGCGGAAAAACAAGTAGAGAGAAATGAGATGATTTGGTTTATATTCAGGTCTTCGCAACTGCCATTGTCTTCAAAAAATTGTGACCGCAACTGACAGATATATGAAATATGAATTAAAGTAAGTACATAACATGAATTCAGCACGATTCCAAGCATATGGGCTGATTCAGAGAAAACAGAAATGATGATAGTACCACAACAGCTACTGAACTGAGTCGAATCAATTCAGCAAGTACATTTTTTCCATGAAGACAGCCTTTCGGACGATTCATATTTCGTTTTCCGAAACGAGTTATACCGGTTTCGGGGTTTTGCCTCTCATCAGTGTAGGGTAGGTCTTATATAGATATCACTGAATAGAGCATGCGACATTCTTAAATAATTGGAAAAATCTTCCATTACAATGATTGAATCTGCAGTTAATTCAATTGCAATGAAGAATGAGGATGCAAGTGATTTCTATCGCAATAAAGAATTAGACTTCAGACGAAATGTCATGCATCCAAATTGACCACCTACATACCGGTCTTGGGTTTTTTGAGGTGTTATTCAAATAAATTGTGAGGAGTTTATTCACCGGCATGACTGTCATCGTTTCACTACCCAACTATTTCAAGCGCACCATCAGGAACCATTTGTTGTGGTCTATTTGCCGCGTCCATTACTGAGTTTAGTAGGGAACTTGAGGGGTATCGACTGTTGGGGTCATGTCGAGCATGACCAAGATACCATAGAACACTGGCAACATGCGCACATGTTCCTAAAGTTCTGGCGCCGGTTTTACAAGTACAAAAATATCCTAATATGGGCTCGTTTGGTTCATCAGGTTCTTCTCCATCATTATATTTGATCCACAGTTGATATTTTGTGGCATTTCTGAACCTCGAAAAAACCCTGACTCTCATGAATCCAGGTTCCTCTTCGAAAATATCGACCTGAAACTCTTCATTTTCTTCCCTTTGCAATTTATCCTGTATATACGAAGGTGAAAGTTTAACTTGGTATATACCTACGGTCAAATCTCTTAGATATTCTATCGTAAGGCGAGGAAAGTTTGGAATCAGGTTTCCATTCATACGGACCCATTGACCATTTCTCAGATGAAGATTGTCCACTTCCACTCGAGCCTGGACGACATTTACCTCCTGTGATTTTCGTAACAATTCTTGTGCCAGCTGAGCATTGGGCACCTCTCATTGAGACTGGGGGTGGAAGCTGTTGATGAGTGCACCAGCGATTTGATATAGATCGCTAAGATTGTGTACGTGTGGCATTTCGATCGTTTTATCAAAAAACTTAAACATGCTTTTCAAATGTCCATTTCTTGCTTCAACTATCCATCTAGTTTTCGTCACTAATCGAGATTTATTTGCTTCATCGGTGGAAAGCTGTTGTTGCCCTCGTGGAACAATCGCGGGCATTTCATATTGTATGCCAAGATTATTCAGTAAGGGTATGGCATCTCGATAACCCCGATCCACAACAAAAATGTCACCTTCATTAAACCATCCCCTCATGTCTTCTATGTTTCTTTCAAACTGATTCTCCAAAATTCTTGCGTCATTGTTGCGAGCGTCTGAGAAATAAGGTCCTTGAATACTCAGTATATATCCATCCGGGGCCACAATCAAAACTGGTTTCACCAGATGATGTCCCTTGTACCGGCAGAAAGATTGGCGCAATATCCTGAAATTACAACTTTTATTTATGGCGGCGTATGATCCGTCGATGTAAACGATGGCCTTCGGGTTGTCTGGGGTCGGGTTATATAAAATATTGGAAAACTCACTCACATGCCTTCTAATATACACATTCTTATCGATGGCTGCAAAGCCGATATTCGATGGAACGAATCTTTGCATCAAAGACTGTCTTACTTTAGAAATTGCTAAGCTGGTGGCTTGCCTAGAGGGATAATGGAATATTACTTTCAAGAAATCATCCGACAGACCCTTACGCAATTTACAGAGGAATGTCATAAGGTCTTTTTTCGTTATATATCTATAACCATGTTCCTGCGGAACCATATCACAGAACATAAAAAGACTACGAAATTGTTCTTTGGTTATAGGAGATATTGCCTGAAACTCATCCTCACTGAAATTGTTCTCATCTTCATAGCTGGAGTGTTCAATAGCCACAAAACGAAGCCCTTGAAGGAAAATGGATAGTTGCTGTCCCTTTATCACATAAGGTCTATTTACAAACTGGATTCCTGGTAATAGAAATGGCAAAATGAAACCGTTATCATCGAGATGATGTCTGCACGCCTTCACGTTATCCGGGATGAATATATTTCGATGAACAAAAACATTGGCCCTGCATTTATTGGATAGAGTTTGCTGATCAGCGGCGGCATTGCAGATGAAGCATGTATGGCTCGATGTTTGTGTCAAAACATTAAGTCTTATACAAGTTGGATCAATCGTCAAGTCCCTTATTTCATTCATAATAGATCGATTACAGTTTAAACATATTCTTGTTTCTTCTCCTATGATGAGAGGGGGACCACCTCGTGCATCCCGCCTAGAAATAGCTATTTGACACTTTTCCAAATGTTCTTCTCCATGAAGAAAATGTGACATTCGAGCTGGTCTTGATCGGGTATCGCATACAAAGCAATTTACTTGATTTTGATAGGCCATGATGACCTGGGAATATTCCAATATGAGATACAATTGAATATAATGATTATCTCACCTTATTTAACTTCGAAGAGCAGAAAATAAAAGAAAACAGGTAATTGATGACCAAAACATCAACCGATTCTCTAATTATTAGAAAATACTAACATTTCATCTACGTTCAACACATCAAAATATGTTTGCTATCAAAAACATCCATAACTCTGACAGCAATCGAATGACATTCCAAGGACTGCTCTATTTTGGATATGGAATAATACAGTTACTTGCACAGAAAAGTAGTAGGTACAAGTCTTGGAAACGAAAATGTTGTTATTTTAGTACAGTAAATTGTGTTAATCTGATCTTTTAAAATTGTCTTGGCTTTTTAAAAACGTTAAAGAGGTACAAAAGAAATATGGCAGTTATCAATTTTAGCAAGTCATTTCGTAAAGAATAAACAACACTACTTGACGGAAGACCATTAATTAATAATGAAAAATGGATTATATAATCCAATCTTCCGCATACAACCTATACTATAGGTAATTCGTCGGCAAGTATACAACAGAAAACAGTACAGCAGTAGTTGTTTTCTGTTGTATACTTGCCGACGAATTACCTATAGTATAGGTTGTATGCGGAAGATTGGATTATATAATCCATTTTTCATTATTAAGCAAGTCATGTTTACACTGCTGAAGTGTACTACTTTTCTATGCAAGCAACTGTACACAATTCGGGAATATATAAAACCTGAACTACCTGAACTTGAAACTAGCATATCAAAAGACATCATTTGAAAAATAAAATAGTTCTGGGATTGCAGGGAGATGTACGCCCCTTCTACTTGGAAAACTCTGCAGTAACTTGGCCATGCTTGGCATGGCACTTTACTGGCAGATACATTCGAAGCATTCCAAAAATTGTTTTCATCCTGTATTTTCCTGGAACATAAAATGAAAATGATGGTCCTTATAGAATTTGTATTATATTTTCATACACCGTATGAAACATGAATCGTATTCGTATGCTCATGCATATGTCCGAAAATATATTTACATAATGAGACTGAGTTGCAACCTTTGTATATTCATGAATTCTCATTTCAGATAATTTGGGCATTGAAATGTTTCGAAGGTTGTCTAGGAAACAATGTTATTTTCCGTTACAAAGAAATTATTGATTATTCGAGAAATCAAGGAAATACTATACTTCAAACCCCTGTATAACTCAAACCGTGGCATTCGCATGGTAGGCACTGTGGAACTTTTTGATCAAGAATGACTCATCTACATTATATCAGAAAATACAAAAAATTCACGGACGATTTTAGAAATCATTTCAAAATTATTCCGAAACATCCCTTCTCCATATTTTTTGGACCATCGCCGCAACTTTATTTGGATTCAGATTAATGAGCACAGACGGTGACACATTTGTATGTATGTTAGCTACATACTTTCAAAACATCAGCTAAATATATTGGTGAAAGCTGACTATACAAAGGGATACATTTTTCCGAAATTGAAAATATATTTTTGATCGCCCCGTATCTTTCAAATATTTAAAGTTGGATGGTTAGTTCAAATGCAAAATATGATCGCCCTCTTATGTACTGTAAGTAACATCAATTACACATGGATCTGCAGGAAAACGAATATTTTCTCAAAAAAAGTTCGATAAAAATTACCAAAAACAAAGTTCAACCCTCTGTATACCCGCCAGTTTTGATTCTAGAAACTTTTGTCATTCGAACTTTTTGATGCACAAATAGTCCATATTTCATTATAAAAATTCAGATCGATACAATGAAAATGAAATTCCGGATTTTTTGAAAAATCGTCAAAATATCGAACTTTGACCCCCTGTAGAATCCAAACGCGGGCATTCAGAGAGTTGGCGCAATGGTAACTTTTGTTCAGGATGGCATGGGCTACATCATATTGAAATTTCAGCGATTTTCACCGAAACCGGTTTTCCATAAGATTAGTGCGGGGTCCTTTGCTCCCCCGTACAAGCCCGGCAACATTGTTGAAAAAAAAATTATTATAAACAATTGTGGTTATTTTATTGGTAAAGAAAAAATGCAAAGGAGTTGCAAAATGGTGGAAACAAAACAAAATATCATCTTTTAACGTTCCCAAGTTTGCGACCAATATTAAAGTATAAGTGGATAAAAAGGTCTTTCAAATACGCGCGAATTTTCTAGAGAAAATACGTAAGTATAGAACTCAAATAAATAATAAATAAACACACTATACTTCATTAGGATTGCATTCTTGTTTCGAAGATAACGGAGAAAAGTGAGCAATGATAAATTTAATTTCCTGAAGGTCATTTATGATTTGATAGTTTTATCACGTCTTGGATGATTGTAAAAATGTGTTTCTATTTTTAACTAATCAGAAAAATTAAAACGTGTTGGATTGGATCATCAATTCCTGAATGGGATTTTCATTCCACGTGTTGAGGTTAGCGTTGTTATCTTCATGTTAATTAACTCCATCGTCCGCCAACTTGGATGATTTCGTCATATTTTTGTTACTTCTCACTAGTCAGCGTTCACTAATTAAGTTGATAAAATTCATGATTAAATTTAAATACCAATACCAAATAAAGTGATCCCAGATTATGATGAAACAAAACATCTTCTTCATATATGATCTACCTACACAAGATATTTTAGGCTTTCCAATCAGGGTGACACAAAAATGGAATGTTGCTTAAAAAACAAAAGTACCATCGAGAAACTGGTTACACAAAGCATTTAGCAAACTGCAAATAATGTGCTTCTCTTACACTTGTTTAATATACTTATATTCATTGAGAAAGAAATGGGTTTTAGTTCAATTATGATCAAGATCAGTGACTTATGTTTTCAGTCGATTGTTTTAGTCAAGTAGAAGCGCCGTTTTAGCGATATAATACGGGGTGGTGCTGTAGGTTTTCCGGGTATTCCTAAGTACAACCAAAAAATGTGAATATGTCGCCAAAAATCAGTAATTCGCCTCGGAGCACCACGGCAAATAATAATAATAGTTGTCCTCTACCCGCACCTTTGGGAACACTCCTTGAGTGATTGTAAGGGAGTACTATTATTGTTATATCATTATGCTAACTAGTTAATAAAGTTAGTAATATACTCATGCTCAAGCTAACCGTTCTGTTCAATCTGGTAAATGTCATTGCAATAGTAAAAGTTCTCTGCATTATTTTAGACTCTAACCGTGGGTTAGTTTTTATATGTTCGGGAAAAGAGTTGTATACGAGCGTTATTTGGTACAAGACGGATATTTTAATAGGTTTACTCCTATGATCCGTACGTTCAGATTGTGCACAAATGCTCTTTAACTGATTTTTTGCCATTCATTAAGTAGGTTTCCGCATCGGGCTTTGCTAATTCCAAACACTGGTTCTAGTCCTATAAATGGTGATTCAGTTAGTTGTCTCGCAAGTTGGTCTACTTTTTCATTGCCTTCTATTTCCAGGAACTCACACAAGTGTAACCTTGTTGAGTTTTGACAGTTCTTTGAGGTTCTGAAAGCATTCCCTTTACTTTGAGCTTATTTGTACTGAATTTAGAGCTTTTATTGTGCTTTGGCTGTCAGATAGAATGTAGATGTGTTTTCTATTATACCCACTGTCTAGATTATCTGTATACATGTCGTTATGGCATATGTCTCAGCTTGGAATACTGTGGTGTTTTTGCCAAGTGGAACTATAACGTCACTGCAAAATTTGCAGTGACAGAGAGTGATTTTGTTAACAGACTAAAGGCACTTATGTCTAACGCTTCTTGGATCCATTGCTTCCTATATATCGCACACCTCTTATAGCCAAAATGTTGCCACCGAATTAAAGGAAAAGTGTCGCAGACACGATAATTTTGAAAGAGTTTTGAAGATATGAGATCATTGCACCGAAATTTGCTCGTATCACACCAAAATCAGGTGGTTATTAAGAGGCAATATACTGACCAGAATTTCGGAACTTCGTTACAAAGTTTTGATGTATTAACAGCAGAACAATTCAGAGTATACTAAATATATCTGACCTATTCGAGCATTTGAATACTTTGAATAAAAAGCCTTCAAGGACAAAATCTATGGTTTCACAAATAAAATTGACCCGTGGTCATTTTCCATATACAAAAACAATTTCTATTAATTTTCTTCGAGTTAGTCACTCACAGATAAGTTCAATGTAACAGACAGAAGTCAAATGTTTGGGAACTGGCTGCTGCTTTTGTAATAATACCGAGTAGAAACAGGCGCATCCGACACGTTGATACAGACACTAGTCCAGTATCTGTGTCTTCTGTATTGGTGTTATTTTGTATTTTTGGATGCTGATTTGTATTTTCTTCAATAAACATAGTTAGAACTATTATGATTTTTATATATCGGGGGTCGCAACCCACTCGTTCAAAAACACTATTTAGAGGGTTTGAATTATTATTTTCCTCTCATTTATGTTTACAGCAAGTGAAACCAATCAGTTCAGGGCCTCGAATTACACCGATCCATGCCTGTGTCATCGCCGCGACGCTCCTAGGACGCACGCGACTGTCAGCGCCGAGGTGCACGGCCGTCAGATCAACAAATCACATTAAACACAAATAATCACATTACACTCTCTGCTGATTTATACAGCACGTTATTTAAGCGACCTCTCCTGGTATAAATCTTCGTAAACTGTTTTGCTGCCACCGGTTATTCATTTCGGTCTGATATTGACTCTAATATAGAGCAATTGCCCTAAAATCTTGAAAATCACTGATGATTCTCGTTTTTTTGTGCTGTTTAGTTCAATGTAACAGACAGAAGTCCAATATTTGGGAACTGGCTGCTAGTTTTGTAATAATATCTAGTTTTTCCGATAATTTCAGTTCCAAACCTCCTATGATAATTTTGAATTCTGTTTATTTGTATAATCTCTCAATGAATGCCCTTTATATGCAAAATCAAATAATTCTGCATAGAAGAGTCATATTATCACCATTAAATTATTATCATCATTAAATAACTCCATAAAAAAGTAACGAATGCATTTTTATTCACTACTTTGTTTTTTTTTTTCAGAGGGAAAATTTGAATATGTTTCTTTTATATTGACGAAGCAAAGATCAACAAATGATTATAGAACTTTTTACTATTGAAAATGAACACAACTGAATATTTCAATGAATTGGAAAGATAATTCTCAATACTGAGTAAAACTATTAAAGATCGAATAAAAAAAGATATTCTTTCTAATCAACAATGGTAGTAACTGATCGATGTATATTAGTTGAATTATCTAAATTACTCGATTTGGGTAAGCAATAATTTTGGTATTAGGCCCCCATTTCGGGATGCGGACTTGACTGTTGGCAGTCACATGTGAGAGTTACTGTTTTTGCAACGATATCCGTTAACTTGGTAAATATTCAGTCAGAATTCATAATAATCCAGATGGTAATAGATAATCATTACAAGTATCACAAAAAATCATATCAAATTACCTATGCTTGATTATTTTTTATAATAAAATAAAAATAAAATAAAATAAAAGTTACTAACTAAATATGTATGTTTTATCTCTCCTCTAAAAGTAATCCATTGATCAGTCCAACCCCATTTTTTCAGCAAGTCGAACTGAATTTCACATTGTTTCCTCGAAGTGTTCATTAAAATGAGCAACTTCCAAGAAGTAAATCCCTTTTAATTACTTGACTTCGACCGCCTTATATTTTCATTTGGCGATTATTGTTTCTGTCGCTTCCCACGAAATAACAAAAAAGTGACATCTGGCAAGTCTTCCCATCAATTTGGCGATTAGCAATCAACACTTTGTATACACAGTTTCGATTTTCTCGTAGGCAATTAGCGGACCCTTTTAAAAAATGAAATACAAATCTTTCCTGAATAGCCTGTTGTTTAAAGTGACTTAAAGGTATCAAATGTAGAGCATTTTTTATCGAGAAGCAATTATTTTCGAGAGGAAGGTGGAGTTTGGAAAGAGGTTTTTCAATCAAAGGGTCTTTAGTGTCTTTGCGTGACAATGAGAGGAATCCTTATGGATTCCTGCAGGAAATGGGTCGCTTTCATTACTTCTACGTGCTCCGTTTAATGGAGTTTTCTTGTAAAAAACCTATAGGTGAGGCCTTTTATCTGGCGATTTATTACTTACGAATCTCGGTGAATGAACAAGTCTTGCAAATTGTTTTAGAATTTGGAGTTCGTTTTCTCGTTCACACATTTGAGAGGTGATTTTTTCGAGAGTTTCTCATGGAGGGCGAGGGCTCTATTTCCTGGCTATAGAATATCCGAAGTGATTTTCACTGACGCACGCTTGTCAGGGTGAAATGTGAAGAAATTATTCTGCGTTCTTCCCTAAACTGATGTTTATCAATTTCTTTTTTATATTATACTTCAATTTGCCTCTTATTATTAACTAATATTTGGCTATTCTCTAATCACATATTTTCACCTCGTATTACTCAGAACATATATGGCTTTCTCACACTTTTACAAAGCCAAAATTGATGTATGAATCAAGGATACAGAACTATTTTCAAGGTAATTCTACCAAAATTCCAAAAACATCGTAACCATGCAAGTGAGCTAAAAGAGAATAATACAGTTAACTGAAATATGTTCTGTGTTATTGACAGCCCATATTGTGAATGTCCTATTAATGATTTGTTAAAATTTGTTATTACGAGCAAGGGGACCTGGGGCCTACATCTTAAAAAGTGGATTCCGAACCAATTTAGCTCCGTGGTGGCGGTGGAGATCGAACCCGGGCAGCCTGGGTGGGAGCAAACGCTCTAACACTTCGATCACTGATTGATGATATTAATGATATAATGATGGGTGAAGATTTCTACTTCATGTTCAACTTCAATGTAATGTATTAAAGAATAAATAAAAATTAATTTTAATAATTTCATTACTGATTTTTGTTCGAAAATATCAATAAGATATTCATAAAATATGTTGTGGAATCATCTGCGGCTTAAAGACAAACTTCTGTCGCTATTTTCCACCGTTCAAGATAATCTGTTGGGAGGTATTCATGTTGAAAAGGGGAACATTCTCCATGGAAATTTAAACATTTTCATGGAGAATGTTCCCATTTTCAGTCTCATTACTGTTCTTTCCACGTTATACTCGATTCCTTCTTTCTTACCATACTAGAGGATCTTCTATGCGAGTAGAGGATCTTCTATGCGTATTGCTGCGAGCAAGACATCTGTACTCGTTGGACGAAGTCCTTATGACGGAAGTGATAAGGGGAGAGCTGGAGAATAGCGCTGTGAGGAAGCTGATAAAAAAAGAGAAATATTGTCCTCGAGTTTTTGATAGTAGTTCAAATTTCTAAGCGATATTTCCAAGGGCTCGGAAGATATAAAGGTTTGAAGTGCTCACAGACGTACAGACAGATGAACGACATATTTTTTTGCGGGGATCATTTTGTCCAAAGTAACCATGGGTCTATCTCTTCAAATCATGGAAAGAATTAACAATTGTATAATATTTTGACCAATATCGTTGAATTTGATGAAATTAACGCTTAGTATTCAGAAATTTGCCTATCCAATTTCTAACACATTACAAAAATATATAGGGTGCTTTATTAAAATAATAGGCTTGGAGGCATCATCGTCATGACTGGAAGTGTCAAAAAATCTTTTTCAGCTTCAATAAATTAAAAACAATTGTATATATTGGGAAACAGTTAAGACTGATCCTAATATCGTTATCACCTGGTATAATAAATACTTCATCAATCCTTCTACTTCCTCTACATTTCTCAGCGGGAATATTGCAGCTGTAAAGAAATGCACATTTATTTTTGTGAAAGTAAATTTAAGGTACATACATAGATTACCCCAGAGAGGCACACAACACGGATATTCATCGCCCTTCGCAAATCGTCGCCGCACAAAGCCAATTCAGATTCTCTGCTAATGGCACATTATATTGTTACCTTTCTCGCGTCATCTAGAGCCTCACTTTGCATAAAAGTGGATGTACACTGGGAAAAGTAAAAGAACAATATATTTTGAGGCATTTCAGATTCTCAACCATAAGCCAGCAAGTTTCTTGTATTAATTTTCGTTCGTTATCAAAGTGTATGACATAAGGTGCTATTTTTTGTTGATTATGACAGACTTTTTTCATCAATGGAGCACCTAGGCTTCCAAAGAAACCCCTTTAAAAGTTTTAAGAGCAATCAAGCTCCAGGACTGGCGACAGTCTGTCTATTGGAACCTACGTAATTTCGGTGAGAACCAACGCTCTACCATCACGGCCTATCAAGCACATTTTTAGACTACTTTTCTGCTGGGCATTCCTTAACTTCTTAATTTTTGTATCAGGAAAACAAGTCTTCAAACAATTATGTAATAGTAGTTTACTTAACAAGTGTAGAAAGTGATTGCTGCAATAAGTCACTTTAGTTACACTATTTTTCTACTAGCGTGCGAAAAAAAACTCAAAAGTTAACATAAAAGAAATATTCATTATTGAATACTTATCAACAAATGAATTATTATCAATATTAATATCAAACGTATAATTTTTAGCTTTCTTTAAATTAACTGCAGAGACACATTTTTTCCATTGAAGTCGGGGACTTGAAGGTTGGGTTTCAGTTTTCCACTGCTTTGTTGCAAGCACTAATTGTTGCAACCGTGGCCATGAGAGTTACTTGGCTAAAAGAGGTCACGGAACTTCGAATAGGGTATTGAGTTCTCAGAGTTGTCAGAACGACAACTTCGCTTGTCCTCGACTAGGCGAGTACCAATGCTCCTTTTCGTTTGTCCGATATAAACCCTACCACAGATACATTGTATCCTGTAAACTGCTGATTTGAGTGGATCCCTGCTGTTTTTGCAGATCTAAATAATTCCTTCATTCCCTTGGTTTCCAGACGTTGTTTATTTTCTTCTTCCTCAGAATTTTCCCAATTTGATTGGTGCCACCTTCTATGTATGGCAGATAGACGGTGCCTTACGGTTGCTTTTCTTGTGGACCTATTGTCGGATTTGTATCACGAATTATCTCTTTTTTGTTGTGGCCGTTCGCTTGTAACACAGTTGTTGAATGTCTCATTTCATCGTCAATGTGTCTTGGTTCACATATTTTTACGATCTGTTCACTAGGGTGTTGATGACGGTGCGCTTTTGTTTTGAATGATAGTTAGATTCATTATGGGTATGGTCCGTATAGCGCCGAACATTTCAGATCGGTAAGTAGCGGTATCTGAGTTTTCAAGCAACAGGCTGCACATATACGGACCCCCTCTCACTTGTTTTCAGTCAACAATTTGAAATAAATTTGTTAAAAGAAAGTATAATTTTTTCCCAAAGACCAAAGTTTCAAATCTGGCACTCAATAAAATTATTCCAACTGACAAATGACAAACGGTTCCCGAGTTACTGAGGAAAAAGTACGGTTGCTCTGGTGGCAGATAAATCACCGAAGTTTCAGGAAATGTTTCCGAATTTTGGTATATACGGACCGCCAAATTACTAACCAGAGTGACCAGGATATATACGGACCATACCCTATGTAGATATCGATCGGTGTGTGCTTTCTTCCTCTACACCTTATGGCCTATTTGGAGACCTTCTTTGGTTACCAGTACATTCAGAAATGGGATTTGAAGTTTTTTTCTAATTCTATTGTGAACTGGACTTCTGGGTGAAAACGTTTCAGATGGTTTAGGAAGTTCTAAAGTTCTTCTCTTCCATGGCTTCAAACAACGAACGTGTCATATATCTATCTCAACCCAGATGTTCTACATCAGAGCTAACGGAACGATCTTCAAGTTGTAATTTGATGTCCTTAATGATGTCAACAGAATGTCCAGAGTTCTTCACAGACAGAGAAAATGTCAAATTTTAGGCTGATGAGTGTCTGGAACTGTTATTGGTCTCAAAGGCCACTTCAACTCACCTCCTCCAAGAGTTAAATCTAATGAGGTCCATGCAAATGCGGACTACATCTCTAGCAGTGAAGCTAGAGGAACATAAACGAATACGGGAGTATCACATAGGGAGGAACACTGGTTCAGAGAAAAATTTTTAAAGGCAGTTTGTATCGCAGCCTTTCGGCAACCTAGCGTAGAGTTGAAAATGTTTGGAAACCGCTCATACATGGTTGTGGCGGGAATCGGAGAATCAAATATCATCCTAAATAACAATGGGCAGGTAGCAAGTAGAAAACTGAAAACGAGTATTTAAGCATAACAGAACGCATTGACTGGTTATTAGGATTTACATAGTACTACGATTATAAACCTCAAGAAACTTGTCAATTCTCACCTGAAGGCGACTGCGAAAAGAAGCAGTTGGAACGTTGTGAACAAAATAAATTATAAGAGAATGGAAGTCTGAAATGAAAGTACTCAACAAATTCACCTGTATACTGGAAGAACTCACTTTTCTCAGTTCAACTACAGGAAGAGTGGCTCATGAGGATCGTATAGACCACGCGGCTTGTCAGCTGTTTTAGCTCCGACTCCGTTATGATGGATAACGGTGGGGCATCAATTAAGATTAGCTCGAACAATACCTATCCAAGTGAAACTCTGGAGTGGCGGCGGTGTTAGTGTTATATAGATGGCACGCAGTTTCCAGTCGGCAGGCAGGCACATCATTGTATAAGCTGCTTCTCACCGCTACAGGAGCACTTTACTGTATTGAATTTGGGCGGTGTCGTGAGGGTTTTTGCCCATTTTGCCTAGGAAATATATATCGCCTTCATCTATACAAAAACCTCTTCTCTGTACCGAATCGCGCTCACGCTTCGCTTCCAGAATTCAGTGGGGTATTGTAGGGTTGGGATGATTGATACTCGCAGGTGTGAGATAAACAGTGCCATTCAAGGAGAAATCAGATAGGAAAAACTTTTAATAATATGTTATTTTGAAATTGGACTTGGGTGTTAAGTCCTGCTTTAAAAAATGGTCGTCTTTATTATGCCACTAAGTTTTAATCACTGAGTATCGTTGATACAAGTGTTTCTTCTTTATTTTAATCGAGTTTGGTCAGTACTAACATGATGCCAAACTCCATAATGGAAAACTCATTGAAATGCTTCATATATTTGATCAAATTTTGGGACCTTTTACACAAAAAACTTTGAGAGATTATTTTGAGAAAATTTAGGTAAAATATCAAAATTTTATTTGGTTTCAATATGCTATTTCGATCTAGAAATATCTATTTCTATCATTATATAATCATTTTTCTCACTTCTCAGTAGTAACACCACAAGTGATTTAATTTTCGCGATAAGTCTGTCGATTCATTTCGGAACGAAACTGAATTGTTACGAGAAAACACCACGAATCCGCATGACAGACTTATGAGTGGAATAGTATTAGACTATTTCAAAAACATTTTTGAATGCGTGCACAGCGTAATCACTTATATTTGACTTTTAACTGTCACATGCACTGTAAACAAATCTGAAAACACCGAACTTGATAGGCTAATCAGAGTCAAGAGTCAAGTTTGGTATTATCGGTAATCCGAACTTGACTAGAGCTTCTGATTGGTTCATTTCGAAAGTGAGTGAAATAGTCATGGAAACACCCCCGTGCAATCTGAAAATGCACAATGCTACGCCAAACATTACGGAAGATAGAAGGGTGTTTCTTGAGAAGAGAGACGATTTTGGATTTTTCAAAACTGAGTTTATTTCAGGAACAAATTGAATCTGAAAACATTTTTGAGTTATTTTGCCTCCTACCATGATTTTTCAGAAATATCGATGGTTCCATCTCTGCTTGATTATATCCTGTACAGGCAATTTTATAAATTTTTGGTGTATCTATCGATTCTACAAAATTCATAAGTTTACCCACAAGTTACGGAAATTACGGGGGTGTTAACTTGAGAAGTGAGACACACTATATATTGTTTGAAGATTTGGAAATAAATAAAAATGAAGTCAAATATGGAATGCTGGATATGGATTGGATGGAATATTTTACGAAGATTATACCCTTTCAAACTTTGACAGTTTGATACGGTGCTCTTTAAGCGTCAATTTACTTGGAGGCCAAAATTCACGTGGTTTGTGTAATATTTTGTTCATATCAGCAATGAAAGCACAGAGGCGTTAGTTTGGGCAAATATATGGTTAATCTTCCGCACTAGGTTTTTTTCTACATCGTCTCGGCATTGTACACACTAGAATATTTTTCCAAAGTCTTATCAACCCCAAGATGTCATCCGGATTTTCCGTAGTGGATCTACTTCAAGACACCTATCGTTTCCTAGTTTCGTTTTTTTTATAACGCAGAAAGTCATTGATTCTATAATGCAGATATTCCTGATTGTTATTGTGACGGTTTTTTTGGTACTATTTCGTATGTGCAGTAAATTCTTCTTCAATTAATAATCTTTGACATGTGATAGTTAACATTTTGCTTTTATGTACAAATGGAATGTTATTTTTCATATGAAAGGAGATAATATTTCATAATTATATATTCACTAAATATTTCGAATGTGTCTGAAAATATTTTGAGAACTTGCATTTCAACAATGAATAGGTCCATCGGTAAAAAATGTATATTAATCAAATCTATCTATGCTTGACTTGATGAACTTAATATTTGAAACAATTTTATTCAACTTATCTTTTCGTGAATACTCGGCTGAAATTTGCAAGAATTCCTTTCCACATCACTTCCCAGTAGACAATCCGCATGGACCAGTCAAAACTATTTTAGTTCTGCGTGATGTGCAATGTAATTTTAGGTTGAAAATGTCGCAAAATGAATTTTCCTTTCTCACATACAAACACCGCCACTAATACCAACGCGTAACTGTCTGCGCGACTCGGGTAATTTTCAAAAAATTCATGTACTCGAAAAATTTCCGGTAATAATTCAAGCACTAGGGAGATTATAAGTGACAATTTTACTCGTATATAAAAAATCGCATATGCCACAGTGCAATTGTCACTTTGACAGCGGCAAAAGTTAGCTTCGGCAAAAGTTAGCTTCGGCAAAAGTTAGCTTCAACTTTTACAGCGACAAATACACTAGTGGTTTTTTCACTCATTCATTTGTTTATCGCGGTGTTGGTTGCCAAAATGAATAGTTTGACATTGATATGTTTCTGAATTTCTTATTTATTCAATTGTCCCGCCGAATTACACTCGTATTGATATCGGGTAAACTACAAACCACTCGTGCAATTATAAGTGAAAATACATTGTTAAGGTTTGTTCGTATTCAATTCGTCTGCAATGATCGAAATCTTACTTTAGCTAAGTCATACCAATTTTTTCAGTGCATTCTTGCTCGTGTTCTTTTTCCTGTTGTGTTCAACAGTAGGCGAAAAAAGGATCATTGTTATCGCTGACCCAATTTTCCCATGCTCCTTTTCTCAATACGCCACTGAACAAAGGTGTAATCTGATAACTGGCAATTAGTTAAATGCAATCATTTATCAAACGCAGGACATGCTGACTCCTTATTAAAGTATAATTAAATTTCGACATAATTCTCAAAAGGGTCAGTCTGTGAATGGTCTCAGCCCCTGCTAATTTTACGTGAGGAAATAAATGATAGTCTAGTTGCCGCTTTATACCCGATCCCGAAATTAACATTTAGCTTGAAAGCTTCGTAACTTTATTAAAATCATTATGGCAACGTGATATTTTCATAAATAAGTGAATAGTTGTGCAGTGAAAGATTCGAGAAATAACTGTAAGGAAAGGTATTTGGGATCTGAAACGATCATTATTGATAATTGATACATTGAAATTAGTACATGAGTTTGATTTGAAATATTTTAGGGAAATTTAAGAAAATCGCACCCCTCTTTATTGCACCCGCTTCGGAACCTTACCATCATTCGGACTTCTTAGTAAAGGTCACCATTTCCGTCCTCTCCAAGTCAAATAATTCCTCTTGCTGGAGTTTATCAACTCCAAAGATTTCAAATCACACTCTCCGAGGAAGTGAAGTTTCTTCATCTTCCTCACAATTGCGGCAAGTGGGACTGTCTTCTATGCCCATTAGTGACAGGTGTCTGCCTAACATGTTATGCCCTCTATTAGTATTCCCATAAGAAGGCGTAGTGCTTGGCAATTTCTGCCTAGGAGCCATGGCAGCACTAATTTTCAGAAATGAATTTCAGTACAAATTATTTACATAGTCAGGGTCGGTCGGTCGCTAATTTATGAATATTGTGAATGTTCATTCTCAACGTTCAAAAACATTATCCTCACTAAAGTAATTTTTTTTTCATTTATTGAAATAAATCGCATCAACCTAAGTAGTTATTAGCTAGCAGTATTGATGGTAACACAGTGCATTGTATAGTTATTTCCATTATTTGTTTTGAAAAAGGGGTTATAGTTTCTTAATAATGTTTATCGAGTTTAGAAATAATAGAACATCACTGAACACACATTTTGGTCCTAGTATTGAACATAGTGGTGATATTGTAGGAGATTCTTCGTGGGGTAAGTAGTGTACATTCGACGAAGAGATGCTTGATTGTGATCTTCACGTTGCAAACTTCACACATTGTTTCTGGTATGTTCTCAAGCTCGTTTGCTAGTATAAGAATATTGTGAATGTTTATTCTAAATATTCAAAAACATTGTACATACTATAGTAATGATTGATAACTATCCTTGACTTTATTTCAGAACTGATTTTCAATCACTGAAACAATCGATTGTAGAAAGAAACCATAATACCCGACGGCCAAATCACAACCCAACACCATTCAATAAGTGTCGTTCTTGAATTCGAGTTGTAACCGTGAGGGTTCGAAAGGCATTTTTCGGAATGCGAACGGCATTATGCAGAAATCAAGGAGACAATATTGGCCCCATTCCTAACGAGTCTGATTGAACATACAAGCTACCGAATGTATTCAATGCCGTTGTTTCTCCGATACCTCGACCGTTTGATTAAATTCTGATCGCGATAAGTTCCGTTCTGCCAGTCCCTTTGGAAATTCCAAACGAAAGAATGGTTGAAGGGAGATTGGGTATTAGGTGGCTGGAATGAAAGGGGTTTTTCACTTGTTTTTCAACGGATGTTATATTATCTTGCTATCTTTTGTACTATTTTTACATTGGCTACTAAGCATTATTGTGATATTATATGAATTTTTAAAATATCATAACTTTATTTGGATTTCTGAATTGGAACGAGGATTCAAAATGAACAGAGCTATATACTACTAGTGGTTCGCACGAGACCAACGAGACGAGATAAAGTCTTGTCTCGTCTTGCCGAGGAAATAATAAGTCTTGTATCAAGTCTTGTCTCACAGCCTCCACTGTTGTTTAGGCACAATAAACATCGTGCAAATTCATTATTTAGGCGATTTCGATGTTTTCTTATCTTAGATCATTTTCTTATACACATCGCGTAAGAATAATTTTTCCGCCTGGACTGAAGTAGCCGGTATGCTTAAGAGATCTAATGCCTGCCATATTAAACTTAGAATAGGAAATTCAGAAGCATGGATTTTCCACCATTGTAATATCTGTTTCTGCATTACACCGAGGCATTGTATAATATGTTTGATGCTCCAGCATCCACAATTCAAAATACTACAGTAAATGTAGTGTTTTTTTTTCAGATTTTTTATCTTGAAGAATAAGATTAGTTGGCGCTGGAAATGAAGATTATTTAGTGTCCTAGTTTTATAAGGGTGCTTCCATCTTAAATGGGTTACACTGTAGGTGAAGAAATCTATCTCGAATTCTCTAGTTGCTACTATTCATTTCTAGATGGCTTCGAGATCCAGCGGGACCGTCCGATGACTCACACGAAATGAATGTTGTTTACGAGTTAACTTATTCCGCCATAATTCATTTCCTCATCGGTCACGAATTACAGAGACAGCTCGAATACGCGATGTACACTTTTGGGTAAGGCTGAGAAATTAAATATCTGGTACAAAGAAGCC
Organism: Chrysolina haemoptera; assembly: GCA_958298965.1. Lineage (NCBI taxonomy): Eukaryota > Metazoa > Arthropoda > Insecta > Coleoptera > Chrysomelidae > Chrysolina > Chrysolina haemoptera. The sequence goes on along the minus strand of OY282602.1, from coordinate 12,117,991 downwards.
CTCAGGTAATAGTGGATCAGTTTTCTCGTAAAAGTGGGTCCTCAGGTTGAAATAAGCCTTTCATAAAAGCGCCCCCCCGCTTGAACACTGTGAAATAGGTAAAATGACAACCCATTCCAAGACGTGTGGGAAGTGGAAAAAATATTTCAAAGAAAAAAATTTGGATGGAATTATAAAAATACATACCTCTTCACCTAGAGAGTTTACAAAAGACTAGAAATCATTTATTTTAAATCACTGTATGACTAAATGGGGGCATATCCCAAAACTTATATATAAAGAGACGACAGAGACGTCTGATCTTCTTGGCGTCTTGTTTTTCTTAACCAACCAAAGATATCCACTCATATTTCTGAAGTGGTTTCCCCAGAAAAATGGAAATGACTTCTCTCTCATTGACGCGAGAATAGAATGAGAGTCCTGTGAAATATCATTTAATTTTGACAGGTAGAAATATAACTGAATCTAGACTTTTTTTTCCGGGAGGGAGATGGGATTAGGTAACTATTTGCACAGAAAGCTTATCAGGATATCATTGATGACGAGGAGGTGGGTCAAATTAACCGATGGGAGAACACTGAGCTCAACTAAAAATACATACGACTTTCACAGTTGAAGAATATGTCGCTCAAATCTACAACTGAGTTGTTGTCGCAGATACATAGAGAGTTATTACTTAGACCTGTTTTGTTTGTGTGCTTTGGAAAATTCCCTTGATTAAATCTTAGACGTGTCAGGCTTGTACAGTAAAACCGACCTGTCGATATTGTATTCGAAGATGTGGGGAATAGTATTTGGTAGAGTGGGGTGAATTGCTGTGTACGGATTTTTCGATTTAAGAGTGAACATTCCACCTTTCCCCCCCACTTTTTTTCACCGTGGACTTTAGACGCTAGAGCCTCGAGAGAAGACCTCGAATCCATAAGGACAATCACCTTCACAACGTTGTTATCTAAAACGTATTTCAGAAAAGTTCTGCAGTGAAATTTTAAATAGTTTTGGGAAGTCTGTACCATATAGATATTTTTGTTTCAGACAGATAAAGGCCACAGCCTGTACCATTCTCATTTTTAGATCCATGTGTGTAAATGTGATGATAATTAGTGTAGTTGCTGAGTATGGATAGTAGAATTTTTTCGTTAAGTGTTATTAATTCTGAGTAAGGGATATAAAAGGCTGGGTTGAATGTTAGACATATAAATATAAAAACCACTTTTACGACTACTCGAAAATAATCATTTTGATCACCGGAAATGCAATTATGTTATGTAGAAATGAATAAAACGAATAGCATGTTGATATTTCAACTGAATATACCTTGTGGGAAAAAAATGCTATTTATAGCAATAAGACGATGAACATCCGAAACAAGAGCAATTAATCATATTTCGGAACATTCCATGCAAAATCTTAAAAAAATTACTCATGCTATGTTTGATCAGAATATGATGGAAAAGATTCCTTCCCATATCAAAACGAAAGTTTGACATATTCGTTTCAATAATGCCAAAGACACCCCTGAAATCACCGTTCACAAACTTTAAATAATCGGCATTGGCTGACACGACATAACGTGTGTATTTATCGCATATTTCCGTTCGAGTAATGAAAGTTCTTCGGCGATCCCTTCTATTTTAAAGTCCAATATCGACACTTTCTTTAGGTACCGACCTATCTGTGTCCGGGCGGAATTCAGGAACTGAAAATAAAAGTAATCTGACTGTAAATGTGTCACAGTAAAGTCTTCTTTGTGTCGTTTGGCTGTGCCAATAACAATCGGCGATCGCAAGAATCTCTATGCGATACGTGATATATGTGACACGGTAGCAAGAAAATTAGTTTTTCGACGAGGAAATTGCGCATACCGATGTTGTGCTTCTGGATTATTCCAATTTTTTTTAAACTCTTTCGATTAATGTTCGGAAGTGTGTGTGAAGCACAGTAAGGACACATTTTTGCTCTTCTATCTCTCACAGAATCATTTATGAGTTAACTGGTAGAAAATTGAATTTTTAGGTCGTTCATATAACAACACTTTCAGATATTCTTCCACAGGTCGTAACTATAGTACTATCAAATCATATACACTCTTACAATAGAAAATGACGATATGATAATGACGAAAAAGATATTTGACAATCCAAATAATTGTATTGATTACAAATAAATGATAAATCACCTTGGCCATGAAAAAAGAAAAAAACTTAATTTTCAAACGAATTATGAACAGCACTTGTGAAATTAGACATGGGTTCAATTACCGGAAATTTTTATAGAAAAAATCATTCATTGATCCGCTTCTTCGAAAATATCTATTAACTTTTTATAGTTGCTTTGACTTTGAGTATTTAAGCTATGAAAGATTATTTGGCTCTGCTTCAATGATGAATATTGTTCGAAAACAAAATGAAAAATAATTTGATGATTTGATATTTTTTCTGAAATTTTCCGAATCGAAAAAGGTTTGGGAAATTTTTGGCCGTCCGTGGCCTACTGTTTATTTACTTATACAGTATCGGAAAGTTTTCATCTTGGGTATGGTGGTTTCATGAGAGCGTAAAGAATAGCTTGCTAAATGTTGAGAGAGCATTACAATTTCTCCTCGACTCGCTCAAGGAAGGGATATCGACGTATGCTCTGTGCGCTCTGTCGTATTGCCATGAGGTCCATTAATGCGTCGGGTGGGATAACAGGAGAGGCGCGCAGTAGTGCATTTCTCTTATTTATGTGGTATTATCATATCATTGCGTTCCTTGTTGCTCGCGTAGATTTCTGTCTATACCACAGATGAAAAGTTTCCGATAGTGCATACATTATGGACAGTAAATATATACACTCAAACAACCAACTCAGCGTATTCATATTTCATATTTTGTTTTGGATTTATTTGGCGATACATTTGAGATGACATTTCCAGCAGCATCATCACAGTCCTTTTTAAATATTGTTTAGCGTTGAGCAGGTATTAAACCGAAATAATTAGGGAATCTCTGACTTTTATCACAAACCTTCTTGTAATCAAATAGCAGAATTTTGTTTTGATTCGGACAAGGGGACCACATTCAGATTAGTTTCAAGATGTTTGCCTCGTCATCAGTACAGGGTACAGTACAGACAGCTATGAGGCCATCTATTTCAAGAATCACTCGCAACTGTTTCCTCTGTAATGAGGTACGTTGCACAAGTATTTGTCAGATATAATTCAATACCCGTCGTGATATTAGCCTGGGGAGTAGGCATTTGCCACAATAATCCTACATTATAGGTGTTTATGGGAGTCAAAAGTATTAAACATCGATCGACCACGACTAGCGTATAATATCGATGTCCCAAAAAAACTCTGAGCTTTGTGTTCAGATATCTCACTCGATTTTGTTTTCACGAGTTTTCGTAACTTTTTTTTGAGCCCCTCCCCCATTCCGATATTATTTATGCCGTAATTTTCCAACTCTAAATTCGTCAGAAGTTTTTCTGAATTTCTGCACGTTCTCTATCTAGCCTTCAGGGGGCAAAGGGGTACAATTTTTTTAAATTAAATAATTCGACAGTCCGATGTTTTTCACTATTTTCATAGATTTTTCCGATTTTATTTTCGTAATTTCCCATATTTTTTCACGTCCGAATCTTTTCGATTTTTTTTCCCATTTCTACACATTTTTTATGAGGGGTAAAAAAATAAATCAAATTATTCAAAAGTCCGATGTTTTTTATAGATTTCCAATTTTATATTCGCAGGTTTTATTAATATTTTGAGGGGAGGATGGGGCGGATATTTGTTTGGGTAAGGCCTGCGAGGACCATCAGTGATATATTTCAAAAATCATTCATCTCGCCCATTCGCTGGACGGTTACAGGGTTTCCCAAAAGGACCACGCAGAGCTGTCGGTGAAAGTTTTAATTTTTTGATTAGGCTGTGTTTCGAAATTGAAATGAAGAAGTAATGAAAGTATCGTTACTAGCGACCAGAGAACACGCCTTTCCTATTTCCGTCTACTAAAGACACCTTTTATATGAATCACTACGTATTTTGAAACGAATCAAACGTCTGGAAATTCGGATATCCACCTCCATGTCCAACAATTTTCCGTAAAGTAATCGATGGGATTATATTTGTATCGTTAGGGCTATAGACGTTTAATCTGATGTTGCCCGGAAGAATTTCATTTGCGATTAATTTTGAGCGGCCTCGTCTTCAAAGTATACCGTTTATCCAACGTTTTCGATAAAGTAGGTATTTATAAGTTGAAAGCAACAATGCACTCAAATGGAGCGACCAAGGCTTCATAAGCGTTGGATAATATGGTTGTTTTTCCGCTTCAGAGGTACGGTCTGAGATGATTGGTCTCGCATATTGGATATTTTCCAATCGAAACCATTGGCGTACCTTAAGAAATATAAATATCAGGTAGTAGTGAGATTGTAATTATGTTGATATTTTTTCGATATTTGATACCTTAACTAGTAAAGTCCCCAGTTTTGAGTTCATTCAATTTTAATAAAAATAAATGCAAATTAATTTTAATTAGAAAAATTCCGAAACAATAATTGGACAATAATAATTACCATCGCCTCTCAGTATTTTGTCTGAAGAAATGCGCGCCTAAGGTAAAACAAGTTCTCTTATAAAATTAGGTAGTCATTACATGACGTTTGTGAATTATGAAACGTCAGTTTTTTCAAAACTGTCACTTGAGACAAGTGAAAATGAGTTGTATAATATTCATTAACCAACTAGTTGTGTAATGAAATAGAATAAGAAACTAATAATTTTATCTCTGAAAATATTCAAAACAGGATTTGCTGCGTCATATCTAACTTTATATTTTTGTGGTATTAATAATACATTTTATGCTTTATTTGCCGATTCTTCTGTATCAGACCCTATTTCGTCGGAACAACTACTGATTTTTGACATAAGCCTGACACGTTTGATATTGCTTATTAAATATTCATTCTGACAAGTGCTAATGCCACTGTCCCATATCAGGAGAAAACCATTGTATTATATTCATGAAATGACATCATTAGATAAAGTTTTGTACGAAATACGTTGTGCAAAGATTTATTTGTTCGAATCGCGTTATTTGCAAAACTCACTCACTCCGTTCACTTGTTTTGGCAAATATTACACTCATCGAACAATATCGGTCTTTTCATAACTGATAACGTAAATAACTATTACACGGTTGTGAACTTCTTAGTCCCAAAGAAGTACAAATAGTTTTTTTATAAAACAAGTATCGTGGTGCTATCGACTGAATTTCTCCTAAACATTGTAAGACACTGGAAATAACTGTAATATACATACAGTATTTGCTACGTCGAAATTCATTTCTTTTTTGATAGTTTCTCTTGCAAATATGGTACTAGATAAGTTTTGCATCCTCCAGTCTAACTTCTCATCAAGAATGTGTCCTAAGAATTTTATTTTTATAGTTGTTTGGGTGAATTATTGAAATTGATCAGGAGTTTGCTTGCTGTGAACTAGCATATAATGTCATTCATCGCATTTTCTGGGTTTGTTACCAGTTCATGTATTTTTTTAAACAATGTACTAGTTACATACGCAAATAGAAAAAAAAGACATTATTGAAAATCTCTGTACCAGGTCATTTAAATATTTCAAAAATAGCGTAGGTCCTAATAATGATCCCTGCGGTACATCGCCCTTCGGAATTCCAGTTAAGATGTAATTCATCAACTCATTTATTTATTGCAATTCTTATGAGATACAAGACATAACCTGTGTTATTAGGGTTTTCCATAATGTTTTCATTGTATATGAGCTGTTTATCAAGTTAGAAACTAGATGTCCTGCCATACCAGAATGCTCACTGCCATTTTCCTATACAATATAGGAATATATTTGGGTCAAAAATCCATCAGAGAACAACTACTTTCTTGGCTTATATCACGACGAACGTTTATTTACATCCAATGAATTTCCGTGCAGAGTTCCTACAAGGCTATCTCCGCAATTGCTAGTTGCATGGAAATGTTAATTGAAACATTTGGACCATCTATAGATCTCAACCTCAGCCCAATTAAACAATACCCACTTGTTCGCAAAGAAGGAACGAAATGGATTGATAATTGGACTATTTGTTGCAGACATTAGTTATTGTCTGCAGAGACCTATACAAGAACCCAGAAATCGATCTATAGGTAGTCCAAATGTTTCAATTAACATTTTCCAAGCAACTAGCAATTGCGGAGATAGCCTTGCAGAACTCTGCACGGAAATTCAACGTTCGTCGTGGTATTAGCTAGGAAAGTAGTTGTTCTCTGATGGATTTTTGACCAAAATATATTCCTATATTGTATAGGAAAATGGCAGTGAGCGTCCTGGTACGGCAGGACATCTAGTTTCGAATTAATTAATATTCATTCGATTAAAAAAGTTTTTCAAGAAATATTCCATAAATCTGTGGCGCCGCTGTCTGAGAACCGGTAGCATGGCCGCGAGCCGCCGAGGCAATAAATGACCTCCTCCCGTCCTCCATGCATATATATACATCAATTCGACCCTTGTCCACCGCCGCCTGCGGCCTTTGAGGCGACTCTGGGAGACACTTTGCCTAATAAAAATACCGATATGAGACTGGACATAGGTTACATGTATAAAGAAGGTATATGTGTATGCAGACAGCAGGGGTCCATCATATCCATTTCCTTCGATAGCATAACACGTGCAGATCGTATTTCCTTTTCTCACCAGGAGGGGAAATGGAAAGATTTAACGAAAAGGACTTCTATTGGAAAACTCTCTTCGGCTCAATTATTCAACCCCACGTAGATGCTATTGAGATTTTGTGGTCCAGTCGAATCGAATATGTTGTATTTCAATCGGCGAGTTGTGTTTGGTCTCCCCACTTTTCAATAAAGGTTGTTTATTTTGTTACAGAAAGATTTTGCTTTTTATTATTGTCAGTCATCAAGACAGGCACAGACGGTTTATATGGGTTTCAACTGGCAAGGGCGTTTTCCAAGATATGACTATTTCAATCCAATGAAAATCGAATAGTCAAACAATACATTTCTTCATCAATAAATCAATTAGGGACATACGTCGGATAGTATCGGATGAGCTACCTTTGGAGTCTCCTATACCATATTGAACAATCGCACGTTTGGAGGTGAGATTCTCATGCATTTTTTTGAGGACCAACAATAAGTATTTCAACAAATATATACCAACATGTTGTGCCTCCTATACCTACCTAATGGATGAACTGTTTTCTTGTTAGTTAGCTTTTTGAAATGTAGAAAAAAGCAGTTGAAATACTGTTTTGTATTGGTTACAGATATCACTCTAACAATGGACCTGAAAATCAAGGAAACCAAAATGTTTTGTAATGGATAAATAACCCCTATTAGCGAACAGAAAACTGAGTTTTCAATAGAATATTTTTTTCAAATGGACACGTTGTTTTTCCTAAAATGTCTAAGGATATATGCATTTCCATGTGTTAATTTGTAATACATGCAGAACATGCCTGTTGCCTTCTGACGTTTCTGCTTATCTCGTTATACTGTATGATATTCTGTTTGAAGGAAGGCAATCTATCACTCTTTTTATTAATTAACACGCTTATATTAGCTTCACTTGTATGTATGTATGTATGTATGTATGTATGTATGTATGTATGTATGTATGTATGTATGTATGTATGTATGTATGTATGTATGTATGTATGTATGTATGTATGTATGTATGTATGTATGTATGTATGTATGTATGTATGTATGTATGTATGTATGTATGTATGTATGTATGTATGTATGTATGTATGTATGTATGTATGTATGTATGTATGTATGTATGTATGTATGTATGTATGTATGTATGTATGTATGTATGTATGTATGTATGTATGTATGTATGTATGTATGTATGTATGTATGTATGTATGTATGTATGTATGTATGTATGTATGTATGTATGTATGTATGTATGTATGTATGTATGTATGTATGTATGTATGTATGTATGTATGTATGTATGTATGTATGTATGTATGTATGTATGTATGTATGTATGTATGTATGTATGTATGTATGTATGTATGTATGTATGTATGTATGTATGTATGTATGTATGTATGTATGTATGTATGTATGTATGTATGTATGTATGTATGTATGTATGTATGTATGTATGTATGTATGTATGTATGTATGTATGTATGTATGTATGTATGTATGTATGTATGTATGTATGTATGTATGTATGTATGTATGTATGTATGTATGTATGTATGTATGTATGTATGTATGTATGTATGTATGTATGTATGTATGTATGTATGTATGTATGTATGTATGTATGTATGTATGTATGTATGTATGTATGTATGTATGTATGTATGTAACGGAATTTTTTATGTGATTTTCACCCACTTCCAGACGTCCGAATGATTTGAAATTCGGCACGTATTCATAATTCCGGTGACAATGCAATATGACATTTTTGTTAAAAAAAAAACAAAATCGCGGCTCCAAGATGGCGGAGGAGATTTGTGGTAATGGTCCGATCGATTTAAAATTGGTATATAAGAGTTTTCTCGGGGTCAGAGATTTTTTGTTAAAATTTACAAATTTGAGATGGCGGCTTCAAGATGGCGTACGAGATTTGTAATTGGGGTTAGATTCGAATAAAAATTGGTATGTGGGGGTTTTTCAGGCCATAGATTTCGAATTTTTCGTCAAAATTTATAAATTAAAGATGGCGGCCAAGATGGCAGACGATATTTGTCATTATGGTCCGATTCGATTCATAGTAAGTGTGTGAGGGGTTTTCGGGGTCAGAGATTATGAATTTTTTGTCAAAATTCATGAATTCAAGATGGCGGCCCAAGATGGTGGACGAGTTTTGTGATTATGGTCAGATTCGATTCAAAATTGTGTGTGAGAGTTTTGAGGTTCGGATATTTTGATCTTTTATTCAAAAAAAATATTTTAAAAAACTAAAGGACACGTTTACTTCCAACCTGAACTTAAGAATACATAAGTTCTCTAAGATATAAGAATATAGGTCAAGAGCATCCAAGCTTTTTTTATATTTGAATAATCAAATTGAAAATTATTTTTTACTTTTTAGTTCAGGTTGGAAATAAAGCGTCTTCTTGAGTCTTTACGTGAAAAACTGGGAGCAGCCTTCAGCTGTTTTTTCAGTTTGACTTCGCCTTCTGATATTTCATCACATACTTCATCAGGGCCTATCTTCAAATCCACAAATACAATATTTAAATGAACAAATGTCAATGAATAAACATTCCATCCGAGATATTTATATAATTTTGTATCTTTCTGCTCTTGTCTTTCTGGCTGTTGTAATACGGAGTTGAATGTTGAATGAAAATGAAACAATTGCAGATAAAAACAAATATTAAATTATAAATATTAAGAGTTGATCAATAATTTCTCAATGCCTTATATTGAGCTAGAAGCTATATTTTGAGGGAGAACGGTATTAGTTTTGGAACGTGGATTATGTTGATGGTGTTTTCAATGAACTTGACGTCAGAGGTATACTTTCAAATGTGCTATTTTTTCAAAATAAAAAATCAGATAATGGGCGTTTTAGACTAGGAGCAATCGATTTAAACAAGTTTTGTAATTAATTTTTTGTCTACTGTTTCGCCGTACAATGGCTTCTTCAAATCTTTTTATAACAACCACCGAGTGGTGCTGTAGGTTACTCGGGTTTTTCTACAACTGAAAATTGAAGTCACCTCGGAGCTCCACGGCAATTTATGATAATAATAACCATCTATCCTCACAAGCTATATCAAGAGATTAGTACATTATGTGTATCATTATAGAAGCTTGCTGGTGGTAAGTCAAATCGAAACATTATAAAATCGAAACATGATGTTTCAACACAAAAATTTCAACTAATCAAAATTGCATATTCAAGCATGTGATAACCAGTTTAATCTGGTGAGATGAGTAATAATGACAAACAAGGCTGTTTTAGTACTTTTCAGGGGTAGGTATTATCATGGGTGCATCGAGAGTTTCGATGGTATTGATAGTATCGATTTTTCATCTGGTCATGACAAATTTACTTCTAACTTTCTTGAATTGCAAATATCTGTTACTGAATTTTATGATGAATACTATTTATAATTCACTATAAGACAAATAATACTTGCTATACTCGTACTTATCCCAGATGTATCCTTGCTTTCAATTGATATTTTGGTGTTTTGAAATTTATTGGTATTTAAATGTCGATGTCGAGCGGTTCTCTAACATTTTACCATTACGTATACGGAATATGAAAACTGGATAACTAAAAAGTCCTATCTGAATGAAAATAAAGATTTTCACTTTTGGGGAATTTCTTTCTTTTTAGTTAAGGTCTTTTCACAATATCTATCAGATGCAGTTCAACGTCCACGCAGCGTTGCTTTATTCGGAGAAGCCATATTTGAAAAAAATAATCATATTTTTCAATTTTGGATGGAGAATGTTCACACCTTACGAGATAATTAAAGATTGGATGGTGCATTCAAAGTTTAAAAAAAATCTGAATCATTATTACTGAGGAATTATTTAAAACTGTTTCGCTACGTTTAACGTAGATTTACCAATATATGTATATCTTTATTATTTCCCGTTATCAATACGTGAACTGTTTTCCTCCATCCAATCGACTCTAAATAGCTAGTTAAAGTTGCCCTCTGATAATCTTTCAATGAGATACGAGTACGGGGAATTTATACGTTTTCCATTTATGATATTGATAGGAACGAATCCATTTAGAAAGTATAGGAAAAAGTTCAGGAAGGGCGATAGAAATAGATTCATAACAGTGAATGAGTCATTGCATAATACGGCAAGCCTCATGGATTTCATACTGAAGGCTGTTCCTGCCCATTTGCTCATGTATGAAAGTAGAACGACTCCGATTCAGGATTGCACTAATACAGTTGATATGTTTGTGGATGAGTGAGAATTGAAATGGATCGAAGACTAGCACAATACTAGCAATTAAATAGAGTAGGTATTCAAATCAGTACTTTTGATAAATAAGGGTAATTGTGTGACGAAAGTAACTTCTCAATTCTTTAGAAAAAAATAGTATATTTTTACACGATACAGTTTTTTATTACGTTTGGTATCTGTTATCAAAACGATAAGTTTGGTTTACTAGTTGCTAAGTAATACTCACCGACGCCTAAATATTTACAGACGTCTTCATAATACTGGTTGCCAAAGGCGTCGATAAGTAATTCACTTACCGACGCCTTATGTCACTTTTATATAAACTACGATCATGCAAAAAACGCTATAAGTATCACGAACGTTAATAAGCACTATCGATCGCTATGCTCTTCCTCCAAACAATTATTATCTTCGATCGGTAAAATGTGTTATCGTTCTTGATATTCAACAGATATAAGAAAATATCTATATATAACTGTTTTTCGTAACTAAAGTTGGTATGTTTTGTATTTTATTCAACGCGATAATTTGGGCATCAATGAAATTTATAGATATAATGTGAATTATTTACTGAACGTACATTTCTACTATCTTTAGTGTAATGAAAAGTTTTAGAAAATGAGAGTTTATAATCATAATAACTAATTTGTTTTATTTATCGTAATATTCATAAGTTATATGATGTTACTTTTGTCGTTTAGCGAGCGGCAAATTAAAAAAACGCTCGCTCCTCGGAAAAGTGTAACTTTGCGCTTTCTTTTTGAAGCGCGAACATGGTACTTTTCGCTCGGTTGTAGAAAAATTCGTTTTCAAAGAATTCGGCGTTCTATGCAGATTGTAGTTGCGATATATCATCTGTATACACGATAACTTCAGAATTCACTATTATAAGTTCCAAATTGATATTGATGTAGTAAAAAAAAATTTAGTGAAAAGACAACAGACCCTAATATGGAATTGATTCATTCGTTTTCGTGCACTTGTATCACTTTCCTTGACAAACGTTTTTTTATTTTTTAGACTGCGGAGGATTACATTTCCAAAATCAAACGTTGAATCGATAAGAATAAGTACTTCTGACTATTTTCTTGTTTACGAGAAAAGTAGATTTAGTGGGTTATTGTTCGAAAAATTTCATTGCAACTGTAATGTCATCCTTCAGTTACAAACAATTTTAATCCGAGTCGCCTATAAAAATAGCATAAAAATGTTATTTCTTCATCGGAGCCAGGTTTCCGTTTGTTATACCGACGGTTCACCTCAGAGAGGAAATATATGAGAAATGTCGCTGATGACACGACTTGACGGCATATGGATGGAAGCGACAGCACAAAAGAATGGCAGCATCTTTTTGCACGAGGTTCACTTCGTGTTATTAACAAAGACTATAAATATCCCTTGCGTGTGTTATTAATTTGGAACTTCAACTGTCTATTATACATTGTTACTTTCAAAGAATGTCGAATCATTTAGCCACTTTTTCTTGCATGAATATTTTTCAGATTCGATCTTTATTTATATAATTTATAATTTAGAATTGCACTTTTCCGTTTACAAGACTATTTTCAATATTGTTGCGGACCTGATAATCAATGGTTTTGTATTATTCTAGAAATTTCGTCAAACATTTAGAAAACTTCTAAGAACTCCTCAGAAGCATCTGGAAACACTTGTTTTTTGTCCGATGTGTAGTTTTTGCACAATCGCGTTATAAAGAATTTGAGGGCTTATCTTGCAAAATGCGCTTTCATTTTGAAGCGCAAACATGATTATCCTAGGGCATTTGTCCTCTCATACCAAGACTTAGACTAATGTTCTGCCTTGGTCTCTGCCGTATATTCTAGTCCCAACTCCATTGCTTATTGGTTTTCTTAGAGCCATTCGTATTCTAGATTTTCCCTATTGACAGCATTGGTAGAGCCCTTGATGAGACTTCCCCATCTTGTATGATGGTGGTGTAGGAATGTTTCATCACATGACGTCCATTATCTTGGCGTGGTTTAGTTGTTGGCCCTCCATTGGCTCAGGTCCTTTAGTATTAAGGCTTCAGTCCTCGCGTCCGCTAGAATATGCAGAGAAGAGATTCAGAACGCAAGGTTGCATATGTTTTCGAGGTCCTCACTATCTCTTGGTTAGCCAAAGTTATTTGTAGGTCAAAGTCGCCATGTTTTGGCAAAGGAACGCCTAGCAATCATTAGTGATGTCCTTGCCCGTGTCAGTGAGTTTTCTAGATGTTTGTTCCGGGTGAGCTTTGAGTAAAAGGAACTATCGTAGTGTTTTGGGGGTCGATCATGAAGTTCTCCAGGTATGGAGTCAGTATGTCTGCTCCTCACACTAGTAGTACCGGTTAAGTTAAATAATTTACCATAGCCCATTCTAACTTCCTGTGGGTGGTGGCATTTTTTTGAACGAAGAAATAAACCCTATCATTATTTCGCTTAATTTCTCCTGCTATAAATGACCTCCATCTCCGATGCAAACCTGAATTATTACTTGTATCGTACACAGCCTGCACCGGGGTAGAAAAAACATCTTCCGTGGATTTATTACACGTCCTATTGGGTCGTAAGTCACGACCGAAAGAAAACATGCACGGGAAAATCTCACGTCCGCTGGACACTCGCAGCAATAAAACTGGCCAATATCCGGGGACGTACCTTTGCCAAGAACGCATATGGCGCCCGGATATTGTAACTCAGAAGAGTAACGTGTGCATGCTCCGGACATAAACTGGAAAGTGATCTGGATTCTGGTCATAACATTTATCAATCTTCCGTTACATCTAAGTTTATTATACGCTCTCAAGGTGGAATGTCCGACTCGAAGAAATTTTAATATGATGCAAACGTATTTTCCAGATGACCGAGGTTTACGTAATGCACCAGGAGCATGTAAAATGTGATGTACAGGATCTTTCACGTTAGCTGAGTCGATATTCGAGTGGGGAAAAATCATATGTCTGAAATGTGCAATTTGAAGTGAACATTTCGAGTAGATAATTGCGGTAGGTAGAATAGAGGGTCAGTTAAAATAGATAATGAGTGCAATTAACCACTCAAATAAGTAGTAGGTATAAATAGGATTAGAATTTTGTTCTCTAGCCTAGTAAGCTCTTGAGAAACACACGTCAAGTGAAAGTTACGTAGTTTTGGTGTTTTGGGTAGCTTCTATTTCTTGAATTGTATTCACACAAAAGGTTCCAAACATCCATTTTCGAGCTTTTTTTCTATGTTCGTTATTCAGTGATACAGTAATACACCCAAAAACAACTCACCCTTGTTAAAAATACAGTGCAAAAAAATTAGTTTTTTACGAATCTTTAATTTTCCTCTTGAGGTGGCAATTCATATTTCATCGTGAGCTTCTAATTTTGAATATAAACAGTGAATGTACGGCAAAGCGTTAGAAGAGTGACTTGATTGACTTTTCCTGGACAGATACATGTATCCACACTACACCACATCATTCTAAGGAATTTGTGTGATGCTTTTATTTCACTTCTCTCCGTGAAGCACACCCACAGACAAAGCTCACGATTTCTAGTACATTATCCCGCTCAGTTCCTAGAAGTAATGGAAAAGTGAATTTCGATGGACATTATTGTTATTTTTAGTATTTCAACCAACTCGTGGGTTTCTCGATATTGCTTTTTATGGAAATGATGGATAATTTTTATTTTTGTAAAAGACAACTTTTAGTGTAGCTCGGTACCACACACTCCGTTCAACAAAAAAGCTCAAACTTTCAGACAGGTATGCCGAATGCAAAGTCTTGAAATTTGTTATTACAGAACTCCCAGGTTTTCCTAGAAAACCCCTCAGAAGCAGAGCTTGTCCGAGCAAGGGAGACCCGGGACCTACAGCTAAAAAAGTGGATTCCGAACCACTTTAGCTCCGTGATGGCGGTGAGGATCGAACTCGGGCCGCCTGGGTTGGAGCAAAAATAATCATTTCTACTTTCGCAGAGAAATGATCAATTCCCGAAAAATTCTCATGATTTACTGAAGAATCGATTTATCAAAAAGTCTTTTTTTCCGCACGACAAAAGTCAGTCTTTTTTTGTTTTTTTCTATTCTCAACTATATTTTTCTATGCAAATATATTTTTTTCATACCACCCTAAAGTCGAGGTTTCCACGAAAAAAATTAACACTGATGAAGTTGAAAAATTGAAAAATTTTTAAACAATTTTTTTTTATTAAAAAATTTAAATATACAGGGTGATATACTTAAGATGGAAGCACCCTTATGAAACTTTAATTTTTCTACCGATTGGAATGTTTTTTTTTTGTTAGGTAAACATTCAAAAAGTCCAACTAGGACATCAAATTTCATGGATAAATCTTTATTTCCAGGGCCGACTGATTTTTCAAGATCAAAAATCTAAAAATTTACTAGCGATTTGTTAAAAGAAAGCTGACTACACCACTGGATTCGCGACATTTTCAAGTGGTTCATGTTAAAATAACGTTGAAATGTGTCAATCAAAAAAAAGTTATAGGGGCATGAAATTTGGGAAATAGGCCGTTTAATCAACCCACCACTTCAATTTTAAAACTTTTATCAGAACTTTGACTACACCACTGGATTCAGGGAGTCTCGAAATATCACTGACCATAATTTCATCGAAACTTGTTGTTAAATGAAATAATAAACAATTATGAGATAAAATTTTCCTGAAATTTCATCAACATATTTTTTAAATTGTATCATCTTATGATTTTTTTTATCTATAAACAGATTCCGATGAAAATATATCGAGACCTCCTGAATAAAGTGGTGTATTCCGAATTCTGATAAAAGTTCTGAAATTGAATTGGTGGGTAATCAACCCAAACGGCATATTTTTCAAAAAAAAAAAAACCTTCCAATCGGTTGAAAAATGTAAGTTTCATGAGGGTGCTTCTATTTTAAATGGGTCACACTAAAAATAAATATTTTGCTCAGAGGTAAGCAAGGTTGAGCAGAGACAAGCAAGTAGGTTAGGTTAGGTTAGGTTTAAATGTGAGTGAGCCCATACATCAGGCTCTCCACTGCGGCCAATGGCCTATTGTGGCTCACCCTATGGTTATATTTCTCCCAGCATATCCAATCTCTTAACGAAATTGAGTAACATGTTGGGAGAACAGTTTACCAGATCTTCTGGCCTTACTTTTGTATTGCCAAATATTGAAAATCTGGTTCTGGCTGCTGCAGGGCATGTGCACAGGATGTGTTTAGCCGTTTCATCATCCTCCATGCATAGACGGCACTCTGCATCCTGTGCAAGTCCGATTTTATGCATGTGGTGTTTGAGTTTGCAGTGGCCAGTGAGCAAACCTACTATAACTCTGAGATGTGCTCTACTGAGTTCTAGAAGTTTGTCAGAGTCCTGTTTTTTCCTTGTATAAGCAATAAATGCTTTGGAATGGGCTAGTCCTGGTAGACTGAGCCAATACTCAAGTCTTTTATTGTCTGCCCAGGCGGTTGTAGCATTCTTGGCAGTGCTATATGCTAAACCGATGACCGGTTCTGGCCCAGTGAACGTTGTTTCGGCCCCCCCTTTTGCTAGGGCGTCCGCTATTTCGTTTCCTTCTAGGCCCGTGTGACCTGGTATCCAAACTAGGGTAACGTTGTTGCCTTGTGCTAGTCGGTTCAAGGTGTCTCTGCAGTTCCATACTGCTCTGGATTTAAAGCAGTTGGATTCAAGCGCTTTCAATGCTGCTTGACTATCTGAAAATATTTTTATTGTTTTTCGTGTGAGGTGTCGGTTTTCCAGCTCCCTTGCACACATTTCAATGGCATATACCTCTGCCTGAAATATCGTAGCTAATTTACCCAAACTGAATGAGCGTTTCACTACTGGGTTCATACCATATATTCCGGCTCCGACACCTTCCAAAGTTTTGGAACCATCGGTGAACCACCTTTCATTTGCCCTACATAGGTCAGTTTCATTCCGAACCCAGTCTTCTCTTTCAGGGAAGACCACGGTGTAGGACATGTTGAGGTTAGTGGTTTTAGGCATGATGTCTGAGGGCATTCCCAGAATGTTGTGAGCTATTATGCCTTCCAGCATGCTGCTGCCTCTCATGACACATGCCTGCGGTAGACTAATGGCCGCTTGGTAGAGTCTGTATGTTGCCCATCTTGCTTCTCTCTCCAGAACTATGTGGAGAGGAAGTAGTCCAAGAAGAGCTTCCATTGCTGCCGTTGGCGTGTAACAGATGAAACTTTTGATAAATATGAAAGCTTATCTGAATGTTCAGATGAAGTAAATTTATGCACAGAAGAAGAAAAAGACGAAAATTCATGTTTGAGAAATCTATTCTTTTAAAACAGATTGATTATTTGTAAAAAAATATGATAAACATTATTTCAATAAAAAAAAATCAAAATCGTAATAATATTTGAGGTCATTATTATGAAATACATATGACATTGACCATTTTTTTATAAACAAATTTGTCAGTTGTTGCAGCTAACGTACGATGAAAAAATTCAGTAGTTTCCAAATTAACAATACTGAGCGTTCAAGAGCTCAAGCGAATTTTGTCAAGCACCCCATGCTTTTTTTTACAATTGATTAATTACATTGCCAATTATTTTTTACTTTTTAGTCGATGTTGAAAGTAAAGCGTGTTCTTTATTTTTAAAATTATTATTTTTTTCGGTGGTAATATAAAACCTCGTTTATCAGCGAATGAATTTTTCAATTTCAACGAAAACGATTTTGTTTGAAAATTTATCGAGTTGAATTCGGAGATTTATGTTCTGAATAAAACCGGAGAGCTTTTAAGCTCGAGGGTTTTATTTTTTGAACATAAATCTTCCAATTTAACGAGATGCATTTTCTAAAACAGAAATGTTTGAGTGGAAATTCCAAAATTTATTCGGTTTGATAAACGACGGTCGAGTTATATTTGATCAGATTATTTCCCAAATATGTCAATTAACCAATAACATTTTTTCCACAACGTACATAATTATTTTTATTAAATTAATGAACATAATTATTTACGGCACGGCACGACTTGTAAAATGTGTTGCATACATTCAGGCAACTGTCAAGAAGGACCATGCAGTTTATTCACTAAAGGAACGAAACGGGTTTATCAGCGAATAAATTTTGACAGATGAGGGAAATAATCGGGGCAAATTGATTCATTTTCCCTTCCACATTTCCACGAAAAGATATCGGAAACCATCGATCATTCGCATTCAATAGAAAGCGAACTCGATTTCATTCATACCTCTTTTGTATATTTTCGTACGACGAAGGACTTCCTGAAGAGATCCAATGATTCCGAATAAATGAACCCCACACCTGTCGAAAAGTGCGCTCTAGCTTACGAAAATAAACGTTATCAAAGCGTAATCCTCCAATAACCTAAACAAGTCTCTGCCGTTGCTATTTCGAAATATCAACCTCTGACACCGACCATATTGTGTCCTTTTACCCAAGCTCGGCGTTATTTATTTTTTAACCAAAACAAAGGCCTACTTTTAGCCAAGAACAAATGCTCGTCGAAGGTATTTACGGATATATTCTTGTAAAATGTGAGCCTATTTAAATAAACTGTTCCTTCCTGTTCTTCTACCTACTTCGCCATGTGAGCGGCTCGCATAAGCGTTTTCAATAATATTTGAGGATTGAATATTGAAATGAAAATAAACATTGGCTGCATTGAGTGATTCGCAATGTGAAACACTTAATATACTAGTTTCAAAATATTCAGATATGACGCCGAATAATTCTCTGAAAACAAAATGGGATTTACCGTGATTTTCCTGAAATTATCTTTCATACTAAACATCAGCTGGCCTGATGTACACAAAATAATCGTTGGGACAGGTTTTTCATATGGAACAGAAGAATAACAAGACACGCTGGTTTTCTGAAAAATTCATAAAATTACAAAACATATTAGGTTGGATTTTGATTTTTGTTCGAAAATATGAATAGGATTTCATACAGTCCGTTGTGGAATCATCTGCGGCTGAAAGACAAACTTTAGTCGCTATTTTCCATCGTTCAAGATAACCTCTGGGAAGGTATTCATGATGAAACGGGGAACATTCTCTATGAAAATTGAAAAATAAAAAATCTGATTTTTTGTCTGTAATATCTAACAGAAAACAACTACCTCCCTGGCTAAAGCCACGCTGGACATTGAACTACATCTGATAGATAATGTGAAAGGAGAATGTTATTAAAAAATATCACTCACAGTAATCATTCCTTTCATTTAAGCAAGATTCGCTTCTCTAGTATTTAATCCCCAATACATTTTTTTGGTCGACGAAAATCTATTTCGCTTTGCCTAGCTCATCAGGGAGATTGACAGAATTGGAATGCAGGCTCTTCAGAAGCAATTACACATCAGGGATGGAAATGGAAATATTCATTCTCCGGGGAAGTAGTTGTTTTCTGTTAGATACTACAAAAAAATCATATTTTTCATTTTTCAATTTTCATGGAGAATGTTCCCCTTTTCAAGATGAATACCTACCAAGAGGTTATATGAATATCCTATTCATATTTTCGAACAAAAATCAAAATGCAATGCCCATGACAGGTTTATGTAAAAAAATTACTTTCAAAGAGTCAATTTCGTTGAATTATTTTTTCTTGGTTTAATTCCATAATACTCGATCTCATTTTCTCTTTTATTTCGAAGGTGTCATAGTTTGTTTGTTCTACTATGCTTCTCGTTTTTCATATTGAATAAAAAAAATTAAATTTGGCATTTT
The DNA here is from genome assembly GCA_958298965.1 of Chrysolina haemoptera. Classification (NCBI taxonomy): domain Eukaryota; kingdom Metazoa; phylum Arthropoda; class Insecta; order Coleoptera; family Chrysomelidae; genus Chrysolina; species Chrysolina haemoptera. The sequence continues at coordinate 12,098,307 of OY282602.1, read as the reverse complement.
ACCTCGGCACTTATATATTTTCACCCCAGTGCCACGAATTACCTTAGATTGATAGATTAAGGTATGTGGGCGGACGGAACCATAAGCATGTAGGCCTCTCAATCGGGCCCGTTAGGCACCCACCACTGCTGGGAGATGGTACAGTTTAGAAGGTAGCATATCTCGCGAGCGAAAGAGGCCAGCCTTCTAACCGATACCTCCCTCTTACTATCCGGGTTCAGTACGATACTCCTGAAGTGCACTTCCCGCGTTGCTGCCACTGCCAGGCATTCCGTGAGGATGTGGGTGGCTGACTCCTCTTCCTCCAAGCATCACCTGCATTCGGTATCATCCGTGAAACCTAGAATGTTGAGGTGCCTGTTGAGATGGCAGTGCCCCGTCAGGAGCCCTGCACCTTGTCTGGCCAAATAATCAGCCCGTTCGTTTCCAGGTACTCCGGTATGACCAGGGACCCAAAGTAGCTTTACTTTATTGGCGGAAGATAGCCTTTGCAGATCATTGATGCATTCAGTCACCAGCAGCGAGGTGACTCTATATGATGTGAGAGCCTTGATCGCCGCTTGGCTGTCGGTGCATATCGTGATTTGCTGACCGCGGTAGCCTCTGTTGAGATTTTTTCTTACACAGGCGAGTATGGCAAACATTTCTGCCTGAAAGACAGTGGCAAAAGTTCCTAGAGCGTAACAGAGTACCGTTTTCGGAAGCTGCCCGTATACCCCGGCGCCGGCTGACTTATCCATCCTGGAGCCATCTGTGTACCAGATGATCCCCTTGGTGGGAAGCAGGCGGTGCACAAATTACCTTTTTTGTCACCTTTATGATACCCAACTGACAAACCTAACTATCAATGAAGGCATTTGAGTTCGACTAAAAACAAATTTCGCCTGCGGCGCCTCTCTATTTTCTATTACCCCCGCCCCCGCGCTAGGAATTACCTTTTTTCCCACCTTTATGATACCCCACTGACAAACCTAACTATCAATTTAAAGACATTTGACCTTGAACAAAAAAAAATTCTCTTGCGTGGCTTTTCTATTTTCTGTCACCCCCGCGCCATGAATTACCCCCCCCCCCGCGCGCCTGAGACCACTGTTGTAGAATATCGCAATTCAATAGCTACAGATTGAAGTGGATACGAAAACTTCCTCCACTCGTACATTGAAGCCGGATTCTACAACTAACAATTGTGGTGGAATGGAGACTGCAACAGACAAAGTTCACGATGCAGTGATCTCTTTCTTATCAAAATTTTCAACTGAGAAATAAAAAAGAAAATAGGAATTCTCCCTGGTTAAACAAAATGGGTGGTATTTAACAGTCTACCAAATTTACCCAATTGTTTTGTACAAAAAATACTTTTGTTTCCCAAAAATACTAAGTGTTCAACAAAATTGATAAAATACGTAATCTTTTTGATGTTCATGAAGTTCGGCGTATATTCAATCGGGCTGAAGCGTTAGGTAACTGGCATATTTATATAACTGCTCTAACAAATAACAATAATAAATTTAAAAAGGCAAAACGGAAATTTTGGAGGACGCTCTGCGAGAGTATATCCGACATAAATGTGCATGTAAGATGCGCCAACGATAAACAGAGTTCCAGCTCGCACCCAATATTCAGAAGCATAGCTAGCTTTGCCAAGCTGTTCCTCGCAGCACAAGAATCCACAACATTATCTCTAGATAGTCTACTATTGAAATCGGGTCGATAAAATGACCGGACGGAACACTCACGACGTCTAGAAAAAACATCACCAGGAAAAATCGACTAGAAGGTAGCTGAGAAAGTTCATAGCACCGGCCGGCAGTTGAATAGTTCAAATTTCTCAGAGAGGAAGGTAGTTTTTCAGCTCTGCTCCAAAACGGACTAGAACAATACTTTTATGCATTAGCACGCGGTAAAGTACACACTCGGTTTAGCGAGCGTGAAGTGAAACTTTACCGCCCGCGGGTGCATTATGGCCCGCGGGCCGTAAAGAAGACAAAATTCTCAAATTGTCTATATTACTTATCATTTCATGCAAGACCTAACACAAATCTGAATTATTTCAATTCAATAGAGATATACCCTTCCTAACATTTCTTCAGCGTTGAGTGATATACCTAATAACAAATTGAACTATACTACTATACTATTATATAATTATAAAATATAACTGTAAAATACAAAACAAGTTTAAATGTAAAATGCAAAGTTTGAAATGTAAAATATCACGTGTAAAATATAAATTATGAAATGTAAAATGTTAAAAACATTAATAAAATGGGCAATGAACAGTGACCAGTAAATAATGAACAATGAATAATAGTCATTGAAAGATAAGAACAAGCATCTATCTATCTATCTAGCCAATTGTCGAAAATTCTTCAAAATGTATATCACTCTTTTCAATTATTTCCCCATCATTCCACGAATGAGTAACATATTATGGGGAAATAGTGCGACGTATATTAAATTGACGATATCGTTGAATGTCAGTCATCATTTTAAAATATAACTGAGAAACCGCACAAGAACTATCTGTCGTCATAAAGGAGAATTATTAATGTTCCGTGTATTTCTGCCAAAGTAACTCTATCTTCCAAGTAATTGTTTGTGTACAATAAACTCCAATATAAGGCAATTGTATTCCTGCGGGCACTCAATTTATATATAAAGGAACCACCGTGTTGTTGCCATCTATGCGATGTAATAAAGACCTGTTCTAATTGTTCCTAAGTGGAGGTAATCAGGACCGCACCGAGAAATATTCAGGAATATACAGCTTTCAAACGAACTGTCGCGACCAGGTTTCCGTGCAAGAAATGGATTAGTGATTATCGAAACTAAAATTTTAATTTTGAGAAAGTATTTTCACTCAATTTCTAGGCTAGCTTGCTCAGGTTTGGGTTTGTGTGTAAAACGCAAACGAAAAACTAATTTACGCATTTTCGACTCGCAAGCTCATCATGATAAATGGTTGGGAAGTCTGAATGCATCGGGTCCATTTCAATAAAAACAGATGTAGATCATTTGGTTCAAATCCTTCAAAATGAACATACATTTTGTGAGTGAAATAATTGATTATACGTGTGAAATAAAAGGTTGTTATTGTTTATTTGATTTCCGTCAACCGACTGTACCCTTTTGAGCAACCCTCAGAAGTCCTCGAGAGACTTGTGCGAGCTAGGGAAGACGCAGCCCTTACCTTTTAACGTGCGATGCGATGCACGAAACCGTTGACGCCGTGAGCCGAACCCACATGCCTCGGATTTGCAAGCGAGCACATTAGCTAGGTGCCACTAAGGTCCATTTCTGAAAAAGATGTTTCTGGCTCGTTAACATATATGAGAAAAAAATATTAATTATTTTAGCATCTGCTGAAATAACCGGTATAATTTGCCTATTAGTGCTCACTTAAATATTTCTCATTTTTTAGATTATTTTAGTAGCTACTGCTAGTAATGCCGGACCCAGACCAAGCAGACAAAACAACGACAAGACAAAGACATTCATGTTTCTCGACAAAGTGGTAACAAATCCGATACATTTCTGCAATATTTTTTTCTTATGTTCGTTTTGTTTTCAAATTCGGAGACTTTTGCAAGTCTCGTCTTGAATAAAGATCAAAGGGTTTCTACGAAAATACACTCTCGGAAAAAATATGGAAAAAAAACGGAAAATAAAAAATCCGAAAAAAGCCGAAAACTAAAAAACAAAAAAAAAACTCCGAAAAAATCTTCCGTGAAAAAAGAGGGAGTAATTATTTAGGCTGATCGAACCAGAACGAACTTACCTTGCGTAGACATTTGGGTACGTGGAAATGAATACTTATATTTTCCGAGGAGTAATTATTTAATCTGATCTAACCAGAAAGAACTGTTAATTGAAGCTTCACAAACTTCAGGTATTATTACAGATATTGACTGCTTTGATACTTTTGAAAGATACATTAGTCTATGGTAGGAATCGCGTTGTTGATAGAAATCGCGTTATTGAAAGAAATCGCGTTGTTGATAGAAATCTTAAAGTTATCTTTCTATTACACTTATATAGCATTTCTGTACTTAGTCTTAGTCTTTTGGCAACTGCAGGACCAAAAGGCATATCCGATTCTCGAAATCTTTGGTGAACATTCTAATAAAATTCTGCGACTGAAAGAAAAATTTTAGTCGCTATTTTCCATCGTTCAAGATAACGTCTCGGAAGGTATGTTGTATAAAAATTCGAACAGAAAACAACTACTTCCCCGGCACAAGCCACGCTGGACATTGAACTACATCAGATAGATATTCTGAAGAGCCTGTTTTTTCCAATCCTATATCAATTCTCCTGAAGAGCTTGGCAAAGCGAAATAGATTTTCGTCGACCAAAATTTATTGGGGGTTGAATGCGAGAGAAGCGAACCTTGCTTCAATGAAATGAACAATTTCTGTGAGTGATATTTTTTAATAACATTCTCCGTATCTAATTTATTTAATAATTTTTTTCAATGAAAAATAGAGAAAATCAAAAAAATCAACTATCTGTATGATAATGCGAATTTTCATTTTCAGATTTTTTTTTCTTTTCAGTTAGAGTCTTTTCACAATATCTGTCAGATATAGTTCAATGTCCAGCGTGGCTTGTGCCGGGGAAGTAGTTGTTTTCTGTTAGATATTACAAATAAATCACATTTTTTTATTTTCATGGAGAATGTTCCCCTTTTTCAAAATTCTCAATGTTTGAAAGAATCTCACCACTAGTCCAATTCACGTAACTGAACTAACATTTTATTTGTGGAATAACTTTCTCGCTTTTTAAGCTTGGTCTCATCCAAAAACGTTTGCGTTTCATTTTATAACATTGGATGCAGAGGAGAGAAGGATATAACAAGTGGCGATTTCCTAAAAATCTTTATTTTTGAAGTTCATCTCCTGGTGGACACATGGTTAAACAACGGATTCTCAACAAATTAATTTTGTTGCACATTTGTCCTTGTGGTGTTGACAATTTGTCTCATTTTTGTCTTGGCTGAATACCTAAAATTTTGTCGCAATTTTGTCGTGTTTTTGTTTTAACACCGTGTTCACTTTTTGTCTGCTGGGTTTGGACCAGGCATAACGAATCACTTATTTTCTCCTAATTCCATGTACGTTGGTAATTGAAGAAGTTATGTAGTACGGTCCTGGTTATGTGGACCACACCTGCTTAGTTCCCGCATGCAGAGACAATGAACTCTTATGAGTCGCTAACAATGATAACTTTTTCACTGTCTCAGAGAAGGTAATCATTTAACCTGGGGGTCAAATCCATCAAGAAACCTGGATGAATTTACGCCGTCGTAACGATAATTTGTACCTTTTGTTTATTCTCTGCTAAGATTAAAAATAGAATCTGACAAATCGCTAAATTGTGCTTAAGGATGGGGTATTGAAGCTTATTAGCGTCGATGAATGTATATTGTGCTACTCTTTTTAACGCAGAAGTGCAAAATAATTATTGATTAAAAGTTGTTTGTTGTCGTATTGTTACCTTCCACAGTATAAATATGAAAAAATGTTGAAATTACCTTGATTTAACATTTTTTCATTCTTTCAAGTCGAGTCAAGTACGTTGGTTCATATTTTGATTCCCATCACCCGTAGTATCGTTGATTCCAATGTATGCTATTGAGATAAGACTTTTGCGCTAAAAACAATTCTAGTTTTTTCAAGAATTTGCGGTCTTTTATCAATTCATGCATGAATTTGATCAAGTTCTTAATTTACAGTATGCACCTTCAGTTCATCTATCTATTGATGTAAAATTCACATTTATCACTACTCTTTTGCCCACTTAAACTGGATGGAGATTCATTTCAAGTAGTACTTCACACAATATCATTATTTATGCCGTGTTCGAGTCGAATTTTATTATTTTCCGACTTCGAAGTCGGAAATTAGGGAAAAATATTTTCAAAAAATTATATGGCCCTTCTACGCCTTCGTACGAAAGAATATAATGTTTGTTTCCCCAAATATTTAACTATACTAATTGTCTTTAATGAAACAAGTAACAGTAACGTCGACTGAAGTTCAATTTGGATCCTTGATGAAGTAAAATTCCTTCAGCCTACAAAAAAAATATAAAAATTCTGCAAGCCTTTGACCGGATGAGAAATTAACCTTCTCTTCCCTGTGAAACCAATTATTTTTCAGTCACGTCAACAGACGAAGTCACTAAATCACGTTTTTTATTTGGTTTCAGGTAAGCCCGAATCCAGGCAGACATGGTCGACCTAAAAATGAAGCTGTTGGCATAATCTGGACCCGGTGAACTCGACTGAGGTATTAGTGTATCACACATGCGGGATTAACAAACAACCCAACTATTTAATGAGGGAAAACAGTGGAATGTTTGTGGGAATGACAACGTTGCCAAATTGAAGGGCGATTCTCTAATTTTATCTGAAAGCAGAAATGGATCCCTAAGAGGCCATGAGCGCGATCACATTTGTCGTCTGTCGATTTATTTCTGAACGAAACTGAATTGCTTCGTGAAAACACCACGAGTCCGCAGGACGACGTGAAAACAATTCAGTTGAGTTCAGAAATAAAAGACAGACTTATGAGAAAAATTCTATCACCAGTTGAATTTTATTAGACTATTTCTCGAATGAAGTTTCTTCATTGATATAAATACGAACAATGTATGACAGTCATAAACAAATTATTAAAATCGTCAATATTATAATGTTTCGTTTCATAATTTTATTTTTCTACATTCATGCAGAAAGCCAAACTTTATTGAACTATATATAGTGGAAAGAGAAGTTCTTTATTGCACTAGTGCAATAAAGTTTTTATTGCACTCATCTGTCATTCTACTTCAACGTGCTGTCATCATGACAAACATAAACAATCAAACCCACTACATATTTAGCAGACATTCTGTGAGATTGGCAATACGTTTTAAACAGTTACATATTTTATATTATTTTGTATTAATGTTAGCAGCCAGAGTTGAACAAACAATAGTTTTTTTCTAAACCGTTTACCTGCATACAGCAAACTGTCTTTGGCTTCCGATTGGTCAGATTAGGTGAGAATTTTAAGATGAGTGAAATAGTCATAGATAGTCGAGGTAACTGCAGTGGCATTTCTCTTCCATTAAAATTTGAAGCAATCTTCATCCAATCGAAATGAATTTAGTATCAAAAGAAAGGTAAAACGTTGATCTATGTACGTGCTGTAATGTTTTTTCGAAATATTTTTTCATCTACCCAAGAAAATGCTTCAAAGTAACTACATATTTGGGACATTTTTAAGATTTTTTTTGTGAAAAAGTGAATTGAAATATCAATTTCTATTACAGCACGTACGTATAATCAAACGTCCTCTAGAAGTCTGTCCTTGTTTGCAATCGATACGTCTAACCGTTTTTGAGTTATCAATTGACTCCTTTACCCTAAAAAGCGTCTCAAATGTGATCACGCTCATGGCCTCTTGAACAGATCGCAGATCTTATGAAAGACGGTTTCATAGGCTGAAAGGACATCTCACGGTTTTTGGGTTTACAAAATCATATGAAATGTTTTCGAAATTTTATTTATGGTGCGCTTAAATCTGATAGTTAATAAAAATAGTAACCAATAATGACAGAACTGGTGACGCATTTTGTTTGTTTTTATGGCATGTTTAACATAGATTTGTTGGTGAATGCGTCGCAAAAACTTTTCAATTCAATTCAATTTATCTTCTATTTATTTCCCTCTCTCGTTGAAGCTCTGTATGATTTGGATTTACTCACTAGTACACTCTTCGAGAGGGTTTATTTTGTCTCAGAAAGTGACATGAAAAAAGAGACAGGAAAATTATTATGTGGGCCGGTATAACAAATCACAAGCAGCAAAATTACGTGGTGCCAACGTTCTCTTAAGCGATCTTAAGCGATCCGACATTGGAATTTCACCTCTGTCCTATCCCACGGCAAGCGCATTTTCTACCTATTTGGTCAATTAAATCAGGGTTGGTACAACGTGGTCATAAAACTAATAGTTGAAGGACGACGTCGTTCCGACCAATTCCCAACTGCATTTTGTACTCTGAATACTAGTCGGTCCGACGTAGGAACACGACTTGCGTCTTAAACCTATAAGCCATCTTTATTCGACCGGATGACAGGAGTTGACGAGACAGAAATATATTATTTTATTAATGTAGTTACCACCGGATCAGTGTTAGGTTTGTTTATAATTTTCGAAAATGGTGATGTTAAATAAAATATTTATGAATTGTGTAAAGATGCTGGAGAGATGAGAAATGTAAACGCACGTTGTTTTAACGATAAATATGGATAGGATACCAGGAAAAAAATACAAGCAACTCACGAATAATGAATTTTTAACGATTTGTTGGATAATTATATTTAGTTATTTCTATAATATTAGTTTTTTGTGATAATGTTCCTTCAAAACTCCTTATTATGTGTTAAAATTAATTTTATTCGTAGATTTTGTTCGTCGTTGGTCGTAACGTACAGAATGCTTTCTGCAAATGAACACGAAATAGGGACGTAAACTCACGCGATTAAAATATGAAGGTAGAAAAACCATACTTTCAAAGTACTTTCCATCAAGAAAATCAATCAAGTGCAACCAGCTTCACACAAATGGGAGAGAAATGGTATCCTTTACTGGTCCACATCCAACCGGGAGGTACGATAATTTCAGCGAAAAATTGACCTCCGATGAATAGGAAACAACAGTTTTATTGAAGACAGAGGGCGCTGTATATAAATGATTTACACATTTTATTCATGCTTTTCCCGACGTCGCGTCGTGCGGTCGTCGGATGCAGAACTTCCACGTATTGCAACGTCGTTTGTCGACCGTCAATGGACGACAGATACCACAAAATTCGTTGTCAGATTTGGTTCAAATTAGGTCAGTAGTATGATGGATGTTATCGAGCCGTCGTTGAATACTCAATTTCCACTTTTTGGTAAAATATCCAAGTAGGGTGCGACGTCTTTTGGCGACCGTCAATGAATGACTAATATTTGTACCAAATCTGACGTCAGATTTGATACAAATTCAGTCGGTAGTCGCAGAAATGCTGCTTGGGATATTTTTTCATGGTTTGTTGTTCATCATAACATCCAAAAAACGATATTAAGATATTACGCTGTTGAACTATAAAAGACACCTTAAAAAGTAAACAATTTTTTCCGTTAAAAGAGATACCTACTCTGTTATTGAGTTGACAACACTGGATGAAAAATGCCACCTGCAGATGCCGACCGACGCGGTGATTATTTTACTACCTGACCTTTGAACGATCAACACCCAAGCCTCTTTCCCCTCGATTCCCCGAACGTTAACTTTTACCTCCAACATTGAACACATGTGTCTAGCACCTTTCTTGAATGGATGGAGTCTTGGTTCCGTGTGGTTTTGTTTTATATATTTTGTTCCTAATAACAAGTGTTTTATATGTCATACCGGGTGGCCATTCAAGACGATCAACCCGGAATATCTTCGACGAAAATAATATATTATATTAACTCACTCAAATCTTGTAACCAATTTTTAGACCACTTCTAATTGTCCGATTGAATTGAAATTTGGCAGGTGTCTGGTGACAATGTTAGAGAAACAAAACAAAATGGCGAACGAGTTTTGTAATTATGACCCGATTCAATTCAAAATTGGTATATGGGGGTTGTCGAGGTCAGGGATTATGATTCTTCTGTCAAAATTGAAAAATTCAATATAGCGGCTTCATTATGGCGGACGAGCTTTGTAATTATGACCCAATTCTTCTGTCAAAATTGGAAAATTCAAGATGGCGGACAAATTTTGTAATCATGATCCGAATCTATTGAAAATTGGTATGTGGGAGTTTTCAGGAGCAAGGATTATATATGATTCTTCTGTCAAAATTGAAAAATCCAAGATGGCGGCTCCATTATTGCGAGCGAATTTTGTGTTATGGTCCAACTCGTTTCAAAATTGGTATCTGGGGTTTCTGGGGTCAGAGATCATGATTCTTTTGTTTTAATTGAAAAGTTCAAATACATATATACAGGCTGAGTCAACAAGATTCCCGTGGTCGATTGCTCCGTTGTGAATCATTATTTCTATTTCTTATATTTTTTTGCCGTACAGGGTGCATCATTGAAACGTGGCTGACCAAATGAAACACCCAGTATATTTTTATATATTCTATTCGCGATATCTTGCATGTACCTAAAACAGCCCGTTTCCGAGATATTCTCGTTTTTAAAGGAATTGTTCAATTGCAAATCCAGCAATCCTGCATATTTTTCACCTACACGTTTCTTTTAAATTATGAATAACCAGTAAGTATCAATTTTTTCTAGTTTAGTTATCCATGACTACAGCTGAAAAAAATGACTGTTGACATTTGTAAATATAGCTAACTGTTAAACTACACTCCAATTGCGTTGAAAAATGTGGCATTATGACGTCATGAAGAAAACACGTAGTGTAAAAAGTAGTATGTATAGTATAGCATAAAGTGTGCCAAATTTGGTTGGAAAATATTTAACCAATCAAAATATAATTGGGGGGGGGACTATTTACGTCCGCACTGTATAAATATGTCATGTCACGATGTTCGTCCACCATAATCACCGAAACCATTCGATCGATTTCAATGACATTTTGCGTATATGCATTGCTTGGTTCAACTTCATAGGTATATAGGATCGTTTTTATCCCGATAAGTGACCATCAATATTATTTATTGCAAATTTAATTATTTTTACTATGACCAGTAGCGTCTGTCCGCGACTTCGCCAAAAACGAGGGTATCTATTGGACAGGTTAGTCGGCGAATCAAAAATATACACATCAATAGCAACGATGATAGGACAGAACAACCACTGCAGGGTTATATTATAAAAATGCAGATTCTCAAAAACGAAGAGACAGATTTATGATTCGAACATTATGAACGAGTTTTTTGCAAACCTACACCACACACAATTGGATTAGTGGACTACATTCTAACGTGAAATGACAGTATTTGTATCAGATGATTAGTAATATGAATAAGGAAAATTATAACGGCTGATTATGTAGGGTAATGAAAATCAAACAATCCATTATATGATTGGTATTTTTCAAAACAACGGCGACAGATTCAGCATCAAAACAATAATTATATACATAATTTCAACATTAAACACGTTACAAACAAACCTTGCAAAATAATTACTCTCATTAAATTCGACAAAACAACAATACAAATCCAATAAACAATACCGATACTTTTAAGGCAATAAACCAATATTTATTATAAAATAAAATCCCCTTGTGTGTGCATTCATAATTCCATATTTATTACTGAACTGTTTTTTATGTGGCTTACGCTGTACAAACGATTCTGAATCAGCCGGTGAAGTTCTGCGGCATTGTAGCATTAATAAACCTATTAATTTCAAAACCAAAATCCGAATAAAATCCTATCGCGAAATAAAAAAGACCAAAACCTCCTCCTGTATCCTTTATTCTGTACAATCACGGCGTATTAATTGTTTAATATCTTGCGGAACACGTGTTTAAGCTCCCGATGGGGATTTACTTTATAAATGTTAATTGCCCGTGCAGTTTGCGTCCTGAATTATTGTCCTTTACCAGTGTGCGAAACCGAATTTAGGTTTTCTCGATGAGACTTTTCGGAAATTAGTGTTAACCGATATGGAACAACAGTCGAGATACCGTTCGAATTTCATTGGCAAGAGATATAGAAAGTTCGGTTTTATTTTTGGATTTTCATCATAGCATACAGAATTTCATTACCTTCAGAAAAAGATTGACACTTTTGTAAAGTTTCCTACACTAGAGGAATTTCGTCGGCAAGCATCGAACAGAAAATAATCCAACCGCTGCAATACCCGGCAAAGTTTCTACAAGTGCACTCTTTGCAATGTTCCCTGTAACAACTAGCAAATGATATCCAAAACAGATGACTAGTTTGACGGTTCTACCGATCATCACATACGGTCAGGCCGAAGAGCTAATACTCATACCCATCAACCCATCATCCTGCAATAAATTTCCATTTGGTTTTTTCAAATATCCTTGTGATATCTTGGGTACCCAGTCAGAAACTAGGCACAAAGCCACGTACTGGACTTCAATTTTTTACTTGGACTGTATGGAGTCAGACCAAAATTATCCCTCCTGGTTAATCATGCCTGTTTTAAGAGGCGACTAAACCAATAACCATAGGTGGTAGGTGGTCACCATCATATTTCGGTAATATACCATTATATATTTATATGTGCTGTAAAATGGATTATTCCATTTCAGTGTTTGGTCACCTTTTTCCCCTTTCATTTCCAGGACATATTCTAACGATAATTATGATGAAGTTTCCTTGAGTAAAAATACCCTGGCAGCAAAAGGCCTCCCCATTCGAATTTTCGGGCAAGATATACTCGAAGTGACAATTCGAAGATTCACTTTTGTATCATCCTTGAACAAGAACATCAATGACGTCCACCATCTCCTATACAGGCGGAAAACTGATATTCTGGATCTAACAGAAACAAAAGTAAACTATCACACCAACAAGAGCCACATACTTTGTCATGGTTACAAACTCCATTCTCGATTCAGATTGGAACGTTGCCTTTATTCTAAGACTTACCTATCATGGAACCTCGCAAGGATTTTGAAGCAGAAATATTTTGACATTATGGGGTTCATGCTGGCTGATATCAAACATACCTTTTCCTCTTCTGCCATTAATATTATCTTCTAATGAACCATCCCATGGACTTCGACTTTTTATCACTCAATTTAGACTTTATCCAGAGAATCAATAAACAGCTGAAGTCATCATGATGGCAGATTTCAAACTGCACATCTTGTTCAAATTTTCCAAAAAATTAGATGAAACTGGTCGTCAAGCTGAGGGCTTTACTGCCACAGTCTTTCACGAGACTTTCGAAATTCGAAACGAGACTAATGGTATTTTTTCGAGACGAGATCGAGAAAAAACACTTCGAGATTTTTCGAGATTGAGAAATTATTTCGAGATATTACTTCTAAGGATATTCTTATGGCAGACTTATGGCACCATTTTTGCATAAATTTCACTATGCAGTACTGCGACCCCTAATATTAAGATAAAATAATTTGAGTAATATCGATAATTTTTTTTTCAACAGACGACTGTTTCGATTATAAAAAATGAGTTTGTTGCTGGTACTGGTACATTCTTCTCTTCACGAACGAAGAAATAATTTTAAACTTTCACCTTTCGTACCTAGGTGAATTTTAAATGTATGGATGAAAGATTAAATTAAAACATCAAGGATTCGTTTAATGTAAATTGTTTATAACAATATTGTTTCTTTTTTGTGCTGATACTCGGCGTTTTTTTGTTATACGTGGCTTTTAGTTCATAGCATATAGTCTGTTTTTTTTTAGAAAAAATTTAATGTCCTTTATTTCGGTGCAGCCTTGGCCTTGTGTTATACGTTATAACCTATACATAGCATTTTTTAATACATTCAGTTTTGTTTCTAGGAATTTAGGGAGTCTCGAATCGAGATCGAGAAATTGTCTTCGAGAAAAACATCGAGATGAGAGTTTGTTTATTTCTCGTCTCTTTTTCTCGTCACCAATTCTGATCCATACAGTGTAGAAATTATTGCTCCACTTGGACACTCCGACCATACCACTCTTTACTCTGTTTCTACACCATCGAGAACAGAACACACTATAATTCAGCCTACTGGGGTGGATTTCGTATGATTTTGTCAGCATTTCCACGGGGAAGAGTGTAATTCTCTTTTGGAGATCCAATACAATGCACCGAGACAATTTCTGAGATCACAATGCTGGTGATGCAATTATAATATATGTAGCAAACACACCATGGGAAACATTGGGTCTGATGAATAAAAATCCTGAAACTATCATCAGTAAGATTATAACAGGACAAGTTAACGAGTTTAGATAAATACATTTTCATTCTGAATTTGTCTTATTTTGACTACAGTGCCTACACAGTTTTCCTTTTCTGTCATTCCTACACAATCACTCACGCATTTTTTAATTCTCCAATTTCTGTCGAGAAATAATTTTGCAATCATATATTATATAGCCGTAGAAAAGTATATTCGACGGAAGAAACTATGATTGTGCATCCCTCTACCAACTCATCGATTCAATCAACTGTCCCCAGGAGTATTTACCATCGCTAGTATTGAATCGGAAAGATAAGGATGCAATGGTGCTCTATCCATGTGAGCAATGTATCTCTCTAATTGGTAGTCCTAGTTTATGCAGTTCCAGAATTGGATTGCGGTAAAATACGCTGTGCGGTTTCTATAAACTTCGCCAGGGACCTGTCTCTACGTCTCAATTACCAGAGGTAATATATCGAATTCTAACACGCCGATCTATATTTTATCCCATCGAATCCGTTTTAATGGAATTATTCACGATCCACTTCAAGAAGTCGCTGTTCGGATTTACACTGCACATGTTTCTCCGTCGTACATTTTCATTTCTTTGCTCTCCACTCGAAGATTTCGATAAATTATTCCATTTTGCACCAAATATTAAGAGGTTCCACAAACCTTATTTGAATAGAAGATGAAGGACGAAAGCTTTTACCTCGGTTAGATGAAGTGAGTTTATTGGCAATTTCCTTCGAATCCTCATTGATTTCCTAGACGGTAATTTGAATTCCGTACACAGGAATTTTTATGTCTTCAACTTATCTCTTTAATGAAATCACTTCGTGACTACAGTAATAGTTGGAAATAATTTAGATGGATTCTCCAGCCGAGAAAATTAAAATGTTTGCAGGAGCTCTGAAGTATCGCTGTTTTTGTGAGGTAGTTGATGTTTATGGCTGTTTTCTGGACGGTCGTAAATCGCACGCAAGTGGCAAGCCTTGGGGAAAGGAGGAAATCAAGAAATATTCATATACCAGCAATGCATTGTCAATTAAAGAATTATTATACAGTGTCCGGCAAAAAGTTCGCAGCATATGGAAAACTTTTTTTATTGATTTCTCAAAAAGACTCATTATTCATAAAAACCTCTGCTTCGTCTCAAACCTGAACTGCAAATAGCAGAATTGAATTATTTACGACTTTATACGAGGAAAATTAAACAACATGCTTTGTTTTCAAAAAAATATTATCCCATCACTTTACTTTTGACTGTAGGAATAAAAGTCAAGAGGAAATATTGTTCAGAATGGAATGTTGATCCAGAAATTCAAATCATAGCCACATATGACCAATTTAATTTTTCAACTGTTTTATTCATTTTCTATTCATCACCCTGTACGACGACATAAGGAATACCTTGATGGATGGTATATTCTTAGATATGATGATGTCACTCTCTGGATGTCCTCACCTTCCTTGCTTCTATCAGAAAATCACATTTATTGAAATATGTGACGGCATTTTGCAAAATTTGTTGCAAATAGTAAAGGAAACTGAAGAATCTCCAAAATATGATGCAGAAATTCATTCTCATTCTGGTATCAGAGCTTGGAGATAATTCAGTTTTTATTGCTATTTGCAGGTTTGCAGATTTTGAGAAATTCCGTCGCATATTTTAAATAAAGTGATTTTCCGATGGGAGAGAGAAAGGAGAAAACATCCAGAGAAAAATATCATCATATACAACAAAGTTTCCCTAATGTCGTAAGTGGCTATGATACTGAACAATATTTCCCCTTGACTTTTTAATTCCATCGTGAAAAATAAAGTGATCATAATTTTTTAAAAACAATGAAAATGTTTTTAATCTCTCTCGTATAGGGTCGTAAAAAATCAATTCTGATGTTTGAAATTCAAGTTTGGGATGAAGCAGAGGTTTTTATCACGAATGATTTTTTTTGAGAAATCAATAACAAAAAAGTTTTCCATATGCTTCGAACATTATGCCGGACACTGTATAATTGGTTGATAATTGGCTGATACAGAAGTAGTAACTAGTCTCTAGCGAAGTAGAAGTATGGCATCGTTCGTAACCCAAACAAACTCTTTATACGGGGTTTAATCTAACCTCTTACACTCCCGTTAAGGGCGGGTGTATAATGCCATTTTATAACGAGCAGGTGTCAAAAATTCGAAAAAAATACATGGAAAGTTTACCCAATCGTTATGGATTACAACTGATATTTCATTAAATGAAATTTAGAAGTCGTAAGCAACAGAAGTAAAGCCCCATTACGTTCCATGTAATCTCGTGATTCCACGTTTTCATTTTTTCCGAAAAATACTCCACTATGAGCAGTTCATCTTCTAATACACTCATTATTATTTATTGCTTTAGTTTTTGGTGCACGGTCCTTCTGGACCTCTCGGCGGCCTCGACAAGTTGGCTTTTAATAAAGAATTACTGGAGAGACCTGGAAGACGTTCTCTCTCGTGGTGGAGCATAACTTGGCGTATAAGAGATACACATTATACCTAGAGGAATTCCTCAGAATTACCAGCATGGTCACCGAATCTTGCCAGGTCAAAGAATAATCTAGAGGGCTACGTAATACGAGATACAGTGTAAGGGCTAACGCTTATATATCGTTCTCCAGGGATTCGCCCAACTATGTAGCAAATTTACCTTTATGGCTGTGGGAACGGGAGTTGCTTATGCTTAGGTTTGATGATATGCGATTTTCGATGTTTTTATCATTGCAAGACATGGCTGAAGCAAAATATACATTTTATTTTAGATACCCAGTAAATCGGCATGGAAATTTTCCTTCATAAAATGTTTGTAGAAGTCCCATCTTCTATATAATAAAAATGAATCGATAAATGTGTTGGTAAGCGCAAAACTCGATGACGGCTGGGCCAATTTAGCAATTTTTGTTTAATATTCCTTCGAGGAAGGTTCTTGTGAAGAGAAAAATTGGAAAAACTGCTCGGAAAAATTTGTATTGTAATTTTAATTACCTGCGTCTGTCAAAGCGTACTGTTCCACACGTTAATTTTGTATAAAGAAAGCTTTCTAAAAAGTATTTTTAACCATTTAAAGAACTTGTTATTGTTGAAAATTATCTCTGAAGTGTGTTATTTTCGATACAGAATATTAAATAAAGAGAGATTAGAATAATAAATAAAGAAAGTATTATCGAACACAGACCTTAGGAGCCTCTGTAAATGTGAATTTATGCATTTTACTTCAATAAAGAATCCATTCTGAAAAATCACAAGAAAATATAACTTTTCATTCAGATTTTATGTGAACGTCATATAAATCCAGGAAATCGGTTGTTTGAACATGGAAAATAGAAAGTAACATCATGTATTATGTTTCTTTCTCAAAATTCGTATGACTAAAACACCCACCATCTTTATAGTAAAATTCATATACCGATATACATAATCTGAACATAGACATAAAGGTACGCTCTAACTACCTGCTTTTAGAACAGAAATGTCAAGAAGGTCCTTCAAATGGAAACATGTGAATTCGTTCCCAGATTAAGAAGGGTCAGAATAAATGTGTAATTCGGTTCCGATATTTTAGGTTCACCTGATTTTTATGTGTGGTTCCCGACATTTTTGCATTAATCTCAAACTTGAACTCAACACAAAATGAAATTATGTAGTGTGTGGAAATTGAATATGTACATGTTGTGAGTAGTGATTAATTGGTATAATTGAACTAGATTGAACTAACCGTACGTAGACATTGTGCGTGGAAATTCAAAACAACTTTAAAGAAATTGGAATTTCACTGAGCAAGCAGGATTCAAGTAAATTTCTGATCTACTACCTGGTTGGAACCAACTCACACCAGTCCCCTTGAGTATCAAATTTTCAATGAATTTCAAATGAATTCGAATTAATGACTAAAAACCATTCCTAATGGTGAATATTTGATCTTGCATTGCACTGAACAGAACAGAATAAAAGAAATTTCGTAAATAGCATGTTGAATTGTGAATGATATAGGTATTTTTTTTTCTTTGTCTCTTTTAGGGTTTAAGTGACCATTCTCTATATAAATGCTTGATTCACAGAAAATTAACTTCGCTCTTTATTTTCAAATATTTGATAATTGTCACTATTAATGTACCTAGTGGCATTTCGTACATATGGATAAATTCGGCACTTTTATTAATATATTTATTATTATCTATTGAATTTATGATATAATAGAGCACTGTGAGTGACGTAATATGACAGTTGCGGAACAATATCATGGGGGCACAAACAAACCAAACTGAACAAAAATAAACCCGTTGAACCTATTTTCCATAAGGCTACGTGAATCACTTAATGTCTGTAAAGTTTATAAAAATCGCAATTATCCACTAACATCCACAAAAAACGAATTTTCATTTCATCAAATGTCAAATGCTTTGTTTGTCCCCCCATGACCGCCATGTTGTGACGTCAGCTGACAGTGCTCTATTGTATTTTGTTAACGTCTTCTTCAACTGTTCCTGTTCTGCCAAAAGTATGAAAGGATATCGCAAAGTACGGTCCTGACCACATATTCTTCGTAGTTCGCTAGACAGGTCAAAATATGTATTTTTTCGTAGCTCTCATCAGGCCGCTTTCCTATTACTTTTACTTATGATGACACATGTTGTGATCAAATATCACTCGAGATAAGCTTCACAAAACTTGTTAATGGCACTATGAGTTGGCTTCAAATTACTGTCTTAATGGATGAGTTGTTTTTGTGGAGTGGCTTCAAATTAATTATCGGTAAAAAATGTCTTTCAGCCATTAGTTCTGGGGACTGTTTTTCTATACTCGTCTAGAGATGGCTTCTTCACCTATAATGGCGGATTCGTGAACACTTGTACAAATATATGTCGGTCGCGTTACTTATGTTACAGTATCAGAATATGATAAGGGTGAGTCGTAGGTCTGTATCTTCGAAGGTTTTTGTCGTTGAGAAAATATTATTAAAAGTTATTGAAACGACAACTGTCAGAAGTTGGTTCTCCTTTTTTATAAATCGAACCCAGGTAACTGATATGAACAGGATGTTTTTTTGAAACACTTCAGACACGCCCAAAAATATTACATTTTCAAATGAAGATTCAGTGTGTCAGAATATACTTCAAAAATTAAATTCCAATGTGCTTGGATATATTAGTGGGTAGTGGAGTAACTCTACGAATATTTTGAAAGCAAATGAAAATCAGTTGCGGAATAACGGTATATGAGTATTAGCTGTCCGTCCTGACCGGGCCTGCATTGATGATGATGATGATGATGAAAGAAGTCTGAGTCAGGTGACGCATTAGAGAAATTGATTGCGTGAAACTTGTTTGGGATACATGTTTACATGAAACTAGTTTCTCCAATACGAGAAACTAGTTTCATGTATGATATAATTAAAATAACTAGTAGCAAATATGCCTTTCGATGAAGAAGATGTAGTTATATTATGGTGGGGGAAACGGAGACGCCGAAATAGAGTAATTAGGAAAACAAGACGCTTTTGGGTACATCTTAGTAATCAACCACTTTGTCCCATACCATAGCCACAGAGTCCCGTTGCTATATTCCGGTAACTGATAATTATAAAAACAAGGGTGCTGTTCGACAATTTTCACAAGTTTATTATCAAAATCTGATTTTTCCTTTGGCATTTTATTAGCTACTAGTATTAAAATCCACATATATACCGTCCTTTAGTACGGCGAATACTACGCAAATGAAAGAATTTCAAAAGAAACAAGTAACAACCAACAGAGCACGGTGCGTTTCGTGCAACTTTTTGACGAAACACTTTCTGGTCTTCTATTTCCGAAACACCAGTGTGCATCGTTTCATATAAATAAGTACATGGGTTATTTGATATTGAAACGAGTTGCCTGTTTGGTTTCACGAAATTAGTTTCTCCATCCAGTGTGTCACCCGCCTGAAGATAGTCGATCTGTTTTGATTAACATTTACTTTTGCTAGTTGTTACAGAGAACATTGCGAAATGTATTTTTGTAAAAATATTTACCAGGTTTTTCTTTGACGGAGTCAAATGAAATCTGCCATACATTCTTGTGATTGACATTTGCTATCTTGATACATAGGGTGTTCGGTATCGATCAATCACTATTCTATTAGTTCTTATTTCATCTCTGAGGAGACGTAACCAGATAACAGTTATATAGGTGAAACATCAAGACCATTGATTGTGCGCCATGAAGAACATAAAAGTTACATAAGAAATCGAAAAATAACAGGTTCGAAAATATCCGAACATATTCTAACATGTGATGGCGATGATATGATGGAGTGGAATAATAACAAAATTTTATTGAGAGAATCAAATCAAGAAAAAAGAAAGTTAAAGGAAAGTTAAAAGAAATTCTTTTATCGAACAACTGCTGTTCAACAAATTCCATCGAAATGGACCATACCTCTTTCTCAGATATGAAATAAATAGAATGGTGATTGATTGATACCGAACACCCTATGCACCCAAATGTCAATCAAAAGAATCTATGGCAGATTTCATTTGACTCTGTCAAAGAAAGATCTTGTTATTTCCAAACCGCTATTGAAATACAGTTTTCAGCGTCTTTTTGAGCAAGTTTTGATAACGGAGGCAGATACAACCTCCGAAACGTCAACGTTTTTCAAAAAAGAGAAGTATTCTTGGTTGATTTGATCTCATTTTTTCAGATAGGCAAATTCAGTGTAGGATACGTTACTGACAAAAATTAATTTCATTCAAGACATCAGTCTTGTGAACGGAGTTTATCGGGCAAATTAATGAATTTGCCCTTCTGCACTTGTACAGATTTCTTTGGATTAACATGTTTTTCATTTTCAGATTGTGGAAGGTTACAAACCCAAAAAATCATGTCAAGAATCGTAAACCTTACATTTGAACTTTATGTATCAGCTCACCGTTCGAAAATAATACTTTTGCCTGAAAAAACAAGATAGCTGTATCTGCATCCGTTACTTGTTTATCATCTTGCTCGGACGCCGAAACCATCCCGCAACCGGACGCCCCCTCCCCCCACCTCGCCGCCCCCGCCTCCGTGACAAGGGAAGCGCGTAATGGATTGTTGACGTAGCTGACCGATGCAGGTACAGAGACGTCGAAGCGCCCACATTTACATATTGGCCGTGTTTGGTTGTGATAGGATGCGGGAATGATGTCGGCCGCAAACTTACGCCGAACTTCAGAAGGTAAACTCCCAGAAATTTGAATATTGATGTCATTCGCATCGATATCGGACTGAATTATCATTCGAGGAGAATTTATTACTTGTGTATTTTCGACGGAGTCGTGCACGATTTCCTGCATTGTGGAAGAAACGCGCGGAAAAATGTTTTGACAGCGGAGGAGATATACGTAGAGGGAGTGCCTGTACCTGGAACAAGGATAATTCGATTTGTTCAAATTCTTGTGATTTTGCTGACTTATGTAAATTCCTCACCCTTATTTTTTTTACAGTTACTGTCATCTACGCGACGTAACTGCTATATAAGATAGAGTTTGATTATTAGAGTGCAAGCAAGCAGAAAAGTGGTTATGTATGCATAAAATATGATTTTGTATTGCAAAAAAGTAACGACTTTTGTTTTTACTTTTTTGGTTAAATTTGACTACTGTTTTTGCCTTTTAAATTCATTCTACGTGAATAATTTATTGATGTTGAAACTAAGGTAAAACACGATTAAAATGTCCACAAAATACAGGGTGTTCCTTAAAGACATGCTAATATTTGAGGGGGTGATTCTTTGACTTATTTTAAGGAAAAAACTTTCTATAAACGTATGTCCTAAAAGTCCTAACTTTTGAGATACAGGGTGATAAAGTTTTGAAAAAAAATCAGTTTTTTAATAATAACTGAGATAATATTGTAGACGTTTTTATAAAATTTGGTACATGTCTTCTATGCATCAAGGTGCATTTTTTAATGCAAAAACATTTTAATTTTCTCAACCAGTGGCGTCCGTACGGGTTTTGCATTGAATATTTTTGTAGAAAAAAATACTACGCCACTGCTTTCCCAAAAAAAAAATACTTTTGAGATGCTCATTTATTTTTGAGCAAATTTAATCACTTGAGTTTTCTTTGTCCGCCGCATGGTTTTCGCTTAAAAAAATAAAAATCGTTTCATTTCAGGATCAATTCTTCAAAAATCTGATGCGGTGTGGAAATGTTTGTGCATCGACTGAAAGCGGAGGACCTCAGCAATGGCCAGCAAGATCCCCTGATCTCAACAGTTTAGATTTCTTTTTATGGGGGCACCTTAAAACTCTAGTGTATAAAACTCCCGTTAATACTTTAGAAGATTTAAGAGAGCGAATAGTTGCCTCGTGTGAAACTATTCGAAATACGCCGGGAATATTTCAACGTGTGCGTAATTCCATGCGTAGACGGGCGGAAGCATGCCTATTAAATGAAGGTGGCCATTTCCAACAATTTTTATAATCAGTGTTAGTATTGTCAATAATTAATGAATTTGATCCGTTATTTATTTAAAAATAAAATAAAATTCGTTTTTGTACAAGCTGAAATCCATATTTTTTTGATTCTCATTCATTTTGGAACAAATCTGATCTCTTTATTTGCTTTAAGTCGATGCACAATCATTTCCACACCACATCAGATTTTTGAGGAATTGATCCTAAAGTAAAACGATTTTTATTTTTTTAAGCGAAAACCATGCGGCGGACAAAGAAAACTCAAGATATTAGATTTGCTCAAAAATAAATGAGGATCTCAAAAGTATTTTTTTTTTGAGAAAGCAGTGGCGTAGTATTTTTTTCTCCAAAAATATTCAATGCAAAACCTGTACGGACGCCACTGGTTGAGAAAATGAAAATGTTTGTGCATTAAAAAATGCACCTTGATGCATAGAAGACATGTACCAAATTTTATAAAAACGTCTACAATATTATCTCAGTTATTATTAAAAAACTGATTTTTTTTCAAAACTTTATCACCCTGTATCTCAAAAGTTAGGACTTCATCAAAAAATTTCATTCGGAAAACTTGTTTAGAATCACAAATATAATTTGTGGATTTAGAATAACAGCAACCTGCTTAGAAAATAGTATATTTTTCAACAAGAGATGAAAATACTGTTTTTTTTTCGTGAGGTGAAAGTTTGTCCACGAGCGAAGCGGAGCAGAGCGAGTGTGGGAGCAGAGCGAGTGTGGCAATCTCATGAACGAAAAAATGTACTCCATTTCGAGTAGGAAATGCAAATTTTTCTGCGATAGATGATGTTTATAAAATACTGGGTTTCAATTTCTAGAATTTAAATGTTTATAAACTGTCAAACGAAGAGACGTTCTTTCGCTGATTCAAGTGCCAAGTAGTGAGTAACTGTCATTAGTCCCTAGGTGTACGAATTGTTGACCACACTATATTATATTCCAAGAATTCATGATTCAGACTTTTTCTATTCATAACATTGTGATTTAAATCCTCCATGAAGTTTTCGGACTCCAACTTCCCTTTTCCGTTGTATATATAAAAACTTTTTTAGGTAACTTCCAAAAATTTGAATATTGATGTCGAACATCGATATCGAATTGAATTATATCTCTACTGGAAACACTCGGCCAACAAAAGAACTCCCAAGAAGTGGACATCACAATAACACTATTTTGGCCCTTTTCAACATTAAAATCTACGGAGACGTGTATCTGAATTTTTATGGAACAGATTGGAAAGTTTCTAGAATAATATTTTTCATTCTTCTAGACGATGACAGAAGGGATGTTATTCCAGGAGGCATTACAATCCTGATTTCAATACCGAAACTCACCACTGAAAAATGATAATATCTAAACGAGTACCTCAAAATGACTGTTCGGAACTACAACTATTCCTAACGGTACAATTACTAACGCCAATTTAATTTCCACGCACTCAAATGTCTACGTAAGGTTAGTTCGTTATGGTTCAATCATACTAAATAATAACTCCCCGCAAAATATATGTATTCAATCTCCACGCACTCAAATGTCTACATAAGGTTAGTTCGTTCTGGTTCGATTATTACTCCTCGCAAAATGTATGTGTTCAATTTCCACACACTACATTATTTTATTTTGTGGTGAATTGAAGCTTAGGAACTGACAATTCTGACGAGTTCAATACTGAGCATCATCAGATGGTTGAGCCTATCTTTATACATGGTTGATCCAGGCGCGTACCTGAGAGGGGTAATGGGTTAATTATCCCCCTCCCCCCTATGACTGCCTGAGAGTGACCAGAATTGTACTTATCATAACGTAAATGATATGAAATATGCTCGAAAAGGAAGTTGAGGATATCTAAGGCAATATTGAAATCACCCACAATATTTATTACAGTAAAGCTTTTCACCAAATCTAACAAGAATTTTTCGGTCCACCAGGCCTCAATGGCTGACTTGAAAACATCTTTTTTTTACGCCGCTTGGGGATCTCAGATTTTGGGAGCCTAGGGCGAAATGCCCCAGTTGCCCCTTTCTGGGGACGGCCCTGTATACCAAAAGCTGATTTTTTTGATGATTTTCGTTCTCCGTTATGCAACTCTAACGTTTTTCGATATCACAAACAATTTTATTTCTGGTTTTGAAATGTTTATATGAGTTGAATAGATCTTGAAAATCTGAAAATTATACTTATACTTTCGGTATAACTAGACGATGACAATGATCTGTACGAAAACCTCTTGATCAAATTTACAAATTATTCTCGGAAATAGCCTAATGTTTATATCGCACGAATTTCCCTGTATATATGTCTATTTTTAAACACTGATAACATCTTGTTCAAGATTCAAGTTCATTTCCATGAAAGCACCTCAACTCGACTTGAACATCAATCATACCATTGATGGGCATTCAATCGATTATTAAAATAACTAAAACGCCGGTGAAACCTGAATGGACCTACTTTGTCAATCCAGCAACTGAACCAATAAACTTCCAGATGACAGATACCTTCGAAGAAATATAAATCATTTTAAAAATATACCTGTTCCTGAAACACATTTTGTTCCTAAACATTTCAGCGCCACCATCTCTCATCTCGAAGTGGGGTGAAACAAAATCGTTTCTCGTTAGAAATAACAAAAACAGAAAAGCCGGCTTCTAGGTAGGAGCGATAGTAATTAGGTTGTGTTGCTCCATAGGCGTAAATAAGAATTCTGCGAAATTCGGTTTGAAAATTAAATCTCGACTTTTTCAAATAATTTATATATCCATTTCAGGGATTTGCTTAGAACCAGTGATTTTTAAAGGAAAAATTGCACTTGAAATTCAGCTGATTATTTTATAAATATTGATTGATTTTGAACTAAATTCTTCTATGTATGATGTTTCTCTCTCTAGCTAAATTTAAAACAAATGATTCCAAAGACCACCCGAAACTCGAAAATAGAATAAAACAATTGATGTTGATTAAGTGTTCTGGCGTCTTACGGTTTAAAACGTAATTCTCGGTGTAGCAACATAATGACTATCTACAAACTACTTATTGGTATCTGATTAACAGTGATTTTCACTGTTCTGTTCTACATTTTATAAATTGTATGATCCTTATAAAGTATCGGAAAGTTTTCATCGGGGTATGCTGGTTTCATACGAGCGTAAAGAATAGCTTGCTATTATGTTGAGAGAGCATTACAATTTCTCCTCGACTCGCTCGACGTGGCTGTTAATTCGTCAGACGAGGTAGTAGGGGAGTCATACAGTAGTGCTTCTCTCTTATTTATGTGGTATTATCATGTCATTGCGTTCCTTGTTGCTCTCATAGGTTTGTCTATACCTCGATGACAACTTTCCGATACTGTATGGATGTTGATATAATGTTGTTCTGGCGTTATATGATTTAAAGTCAATGCTAGGTGGGGCAATATAGTGATTATCTACAAACTATTTATTGTTCTCTGACTTACAGTGATTTTCCACTGAGCTGCTCTACATCTCAGAACCTGTATGGTCTTTAAGTATGTTGATTTGGTGTTCTGGCATCTTATGGTTCGAACTCAATGCTCTGTGGGCAATATAGTAATTATCTAGAAACTAGTTATTGTTCTCTGACTTCCATTTTCCACTATGCTGTTCTACATTTCAGAACCTGTATGGTCTTTAAGTATGTTGATTTGGTGTTCTGGCATCTTATGGTTCGAACTCAATGCTCTGTGGGCAATATAGTAATTATCTAGAAACTAGTTATTGTTCTCTGACTTCCATTTTCCACTGTTCTGTTCTACATTTCAGAACCTGTATGGTCTTTAAGTATGTTGATTTGGTGTTCTGGCATCTTATGGTTCGAACTCAATGCTCTGCGGGCAATATAGTAATTATCTAGAAACTAGTTATTGTTCTCTGGCTTACAGTGATTTCCTGTGCTGTTCTACATTTCAGAACCTGTATGGTCTTTAAGTATGTTGATTTGGTGTTCTGGCATCTTATGGTTCGAACTCAATGCTCTGCGGGCAATATAGTAATTATCTAGAAACTAGTTATTGTTCTCTGGCTTACAGTGATTTCCTGTGCTGTTCTACATTTCAGAACCTGTATGGTCTTTAAGTATGTTGATTTGGTGTTCTGGCATCTTATGGTTCGAACTCAATGCTCTGTGGGCAATATAGTAATTATCTAGAAACTAGTTATTGTTCTCTGACTTCCATTTTCCACTGTGCTGTTCTACATTTCAGAACCTGTATGGTCTTTAAGTATGTTGATTTTAGTGTTCTGGCATCTCACGGTTTAAACTCATTACTCGGTAGGTTAATATAGTGATTATCTACAAACTACCTATTGGTCTCTGCTTTACATTGATTTTTACTGTTATGTTCTACATTTCATAACTTGTATGGTGCTTTACCTAACAATATTCAAGTAGGATTCGATCCTCTTAGTTATTCAGTACATTTCCTTATATTTTATTCTGGTACTATAAATGGTACTCAGTAACCTACTTAATAAGTTCAAACCATCAAAACTCGTCTATTTTCTCGCAAAAAGTCGATAATCACAGTACTCGGCGTCATTATGCCATGAGTCAATAGGGTTAATATCACCAGCAATGCTCTGTTTGGATATTTGCCTTCGCCCCGAACATTACAAGGTTCTCATTTTCATGTGGACCAAAATAAAAATTGTATGTGTTCGCACAATGTGTAATAAGAGGCAAATATTTTCTTTTCTTGGTAATGTCATCAGAACGAGTGTTGGACCAGATAATTGTCGACGTTTCTCAATTATTTTTTTTATGATCAAACAAGTAGCAGAGCTTTGGAATTATTTGGCCGTGGATAACTCACTGTAGACTAGTTTCGAAGTTGAGTTCTCTCATCATTAATCAAATTCAATGTAGCAAACAAATATCGTGGTATAGTGAAAAATGGGACTTTTAGATGAAAATGTCCGTAATGATCATAAAATTATGAATTATAATTACCTTCTTTCTCCTTATAAAATTATTTAATTTCTTAGATGGACTGAGGGAGAGTCCTGCATGTTTCACAGTGCTTCTTCTAAGGTTGTGTATGGAGTTATAGTAACAAAGTCTAATGATTGTTAACCATTAGTTAAAATAGAATCAGCACCTTCAGAAAATATCCCGAAAATCTGGAAACCTGTGAAAAGTTGTTCTCTCATCATCAATAAAATTCAATTCAGCAAACAAATATCGAGGTGTAGTGAAAAATGGGACATTAAAGATGAAAATTTCCATCATTATCATAAAATTATTATTCCCCTCTTTTTTCTTATAATTCCGTACTTCTCTAAACATTTTGTTGTTGCGGCTAAATGTCATAGATTAATTTTAGATATAAAATTATTAAATTTCTGTTTGGCTCGTGCCAAGCCATTTTTGTTACTTAATCAAATGTATCACGATACTGAATTTAAACACCGGCATGGCACAAATAACTGTCATTTCATTTCGTTAGAGAATACAGAAATACGAAAATATATTCTTAATTTTTTTGGCATAAATCTTTCACTAACAAATACGGATAACCCTATCAACATAATCTGCAGCCACGCCACTGCTTCAGTGGATGGAGTTCCACAAGTAAGGTTTCTACGGTCATTTCCGGTCAGAAAACCAAAAAATGCAATTTGGCTTGACAGGTCGGATAGGTTAGAAATAACACGAAAGGTAATAAGTATAAACAGAAAGATATATTGGAGATGCTTCTTTTCATCACATTTTTAAAGACCTACATATTTGCACAGTTGTTACTCGGAATGTAGTTATTTTAGGATAGACTGAAAAATTGCGAATTTTACTCAAGCTCAAGAAATAATGCGAATAAAGATCTGCTTCTCTTAATTTAGTAACGAGTTTTGAGTTTATGATATGAACTACACCTCTTTCACATGTATAATTCGAGAGGACAGCTCGAACGGTAGAGCGCGTGGGTCATCGATATCAAAGCCAAGCAACGTGATGAGAAATTAAGGTTTGGATGGAGACTTAAGGACGACCTCCTTTCGAGATCTATTCTCTCGGGTCGTGCTAGGAATCGCACGTTAAAAGGTACGACCTCGTTAATCCTTGGCTCGCACAAGTTTCGACTTCTGAGGGCTGCCGTTCGTAGGGGGACGACAGCAGGTTAACGGAAAACACAATTTTAACACACAATTTTAACGATTTTTTAACAATTCAGAAAGTGTAACTTGCAATTCAGAATCGTTAATTGTAATTCTGAATTTAAAATTCAGATTTGGTAACTGGATTCCAGAAACCGTGACATGTAATTCAGATTGGTAAATTGTATTTCAGAAAGTTTAAATTGAAATCAGATTAGTGAATTGTAAATCAGAAACCATTACTTGTAATTCAGATATCATCAAGTACTTGATAGGTAAAAGTAAAATTATGAGAACAACGAATTATTCATTTGATTACTTACATTTCGGTTAATGGTTGAAAGATTTATATACCTGTTTCAACTATTGAGACGATAGACGTCCGAAATGTAACCCAATTGTTGAAGAATGCCATCGAATAACAATGCTACGAAGTATTCAAACAGCGCAAAGATCGAGAAGTGTTTTGAAGATGACTTTCGTTGCAAAAGATGCCTCCACCGAAAATTAAATTGGCATACTCGAAATGTTGGCTGTTTCGTATCAATGACTCACTCAGTATGTAAATAAAATCTGCAGGGAGCCCGCCAAACAAACAATATTTTTTTTTGTTTCCGTTGCATCTTCTTGAAACAAAAGAAAAATATTTCAATATTTACGAACCATATAATGCCGTTTGTGTCCAAATTTTAATAAACTCAAATAGAAATATGAAAATTAACATTTCCAAATATTTATATTAGTAATAAGTATTGCTTGTCGAAACGAAATTTATATCTAAAGGACGAAAAGGTTTTTGTAATTCAAAATAAATTCAGTTTGTTTGTTTATCATTAATAAGCAGATGAACTGCAATCATTTATTAAGAAACTTTCCCTCAATCACGTTTGTCTACATTATTCCAAATGATTCGTTTTGGAGATTTACAGTGCAATAAATATCACGTGCACTGGCAATGGATAGGTACTTTATGTCAAATTATTCAACCGTAAAGTGTAAACATTTTCTTTTCACATTTTGACTAATTCATGATCTTCAGAAAAGTTTAAAAACGAAATGCTGTTTCATATTCTACTGTGATCTCGTTCAGCACTCTCCAATTGACCATATTCACCGTCGCCATATTGTCATGCGACAATACCAACTTACCCAGGGTTCTCAACTAAGAATAACCAAATTCACTAATTACAAACGTCAGTGAAATTTTAAAATGATATTTATTTAGGCAGTGCAGTTATCAAAAAATGTTTAGTTTAGTGAGTTTAGTACCAAGTTGATTTCATTTTTAGATTAAAACTAAGGATCCGTGGACAAACACGTTTTGGAATTATCAAAAACATCAAAAGAAAATGATATTTTGAAATAAAAAGAGGAATTTACAGAAGGCGGCAGAGTCAAAAATTGCACATTTTTGTTTAGCGTATGTATAAAAGGCAAATATATAAAGTTCAAAATGTTTTACTAAGTTATAGTGCCACTATTGTCATTATTGAAGCTCAGGTGAAAGCTGATATCGATAGTGGTATATCTTCCCATTTATAATAGATTTTCTCTTCAGTTACATTTCAAATCAAAAATTACCTCGGGTAAGGCCGGCAGCATTGTTAAATATGAATCACAAGCAATTCTGTTATTTTGTATAAAATATGCAAAAGAGTCGCACAATGGTGAAAACAAAAAACATCCTTTATCGTTCCCCAATTTTTGTCACCATTTCCAAGTTTGAAAATTTGGCGGAGGAATTATAAAAAGTAATGAACGTAAAGAAATGCTCTCTATGTCAAAATTCTAACCGAATACTTAATTTATTTACTCTCATGCCAAACTTGAAAATGGTCGCAAACTTCGACGATAACGATAAAGGATGATATTTTTGCTGAAATGATTGGCCTAATTTCCAAGGGTACCAGGGGAAAAACCAGTCCATTTTAAATATAATTGCGATAGCTCCACCATTTGGTGGCAAATTACTTTCTCTGAAAGATCAAGCTGTCGTGAGAATAACCAGACAAATCACAAGATCTGGCCGAATTGAAAACTCCCATACAATACAAACTTATGATGAATTTTCAACTAAAAATGCCAATAACTCGGATATCGGTATTTGTGACTTAGCTGGTTTTTCCCCTCTGTCCTTCATTTGGAATATCAGTGATTAAAAACGGAGTATTATATAAATCGACGTTGTGATTATTATTGCAATTAATTATATAGATACCTAATCACCGAATATCTAAACTAAAAGACCACATGATATACACACGCCTGTTTAACTTCAAACTTTGCTCACGTTTTCTTACAGAGGTGGTGAACAAGGCTCGAACGCCAATGGTTGAAACTTAGTTTTATATCACCTGACTCCACCTGTTCTCCTTCCCAACCACCTGTTCGATTCCACTCCCACGGGGAGGGTTTATGCGTATCAGAAGCACCTGACCGACTGACTACCTGCACCTTATAGTTGAGGTGCGTTGTTATATTTTTCAAGATGGTGGCGGAAAGTTGTCACATAGAAGGGTCCATTTGAAGTGGAATTAACTAGACATGAACTAGAGAAAGATATCAAAAAATAATGTATTGTTAATGAGAGCATGCAAAGGTAATCGTTCTCATACGTACGAAAAATTTGATATAATGATTCTTGTTTTCGACAGGAACTTGAAGTGGGGTATTGAATGGTGGCTACTGTTCTTTATCACGCCCCAGTTGTTTCTGCATGTTTTCATAATTTTTCTTAAAAAATCAGACAAAACTTCTTGCTTATGCTGGTTATTATTAATATTATTAGAAAATAAAAATAAAAATTCCAATTATATATATATATCACTGTTTCTAAAAAGATATATACAAGTATTATTATGTGTATTGATATAGGGACGGAAATCAATACCAAAGTAATTCCATTTTTTTCGAAAAATCAAAATGTAGAAGACCCTGTACCTGATTAGTAGGTTAGTATTTGAATGAATAAAACTTACGATTGAAATAGAAGTTGTCGGACAATCGCCTATTTGAATATCTGAATCATTAGGAATGGACGACGTAGACATTTTTAAAAAGCCCACCAACACTAATAGACTTGTAGCGGTTCTAGATGTGATTTATTAGAAATTTTAAGGATAACTTTTGAAGTTTGTATTAACTTTTGACAACTCGTTGCCGTCATCAACAACAATACAGAATGATATAAAAATAGGAAATAATAAAAATACTACTAACAAAAATTCAATTGTAGCGGTTCTTGATGTGTTTTTGTTTATTGTCGAAATCTTGACAATTAAGTCTAAATTATTGAATTTTAACATAAATGTCGAAGTGATTAAAAAAAACACCTGTGGCTCTCCTATGCGCCTTCGTATGACACCGCTGTTGTATCATGTGGACGTAGCATTGAAGAACAAATTTTTTTTACTAAAATAATATTATGTTACGAGCAAACTAGTTATACAGAGTTTCATGGAATGCTATTGGACCATAAGTTAAATTGGACTGCTTATGCTGGAAAAGTCCTGAAGAAATTTGCCACTTACTGTTTTACTGTGGTAGTTACGATATAAGGTTGACTTACCACTTCTTTTGACTTTTGATGTAGGTACTGGTACGCTTTCGTTCATTCTGTTTTGAATTATGCCTCATTCACTTGGGATAACCTTTGTAACCATTGTACCTACAATGAAAAATAACTGTAATATTCAAACCAAGAAGGTACTTTTGTGAGGAAATGTTTTCTCCGCTAAATATTCTTGCCACTTGCCATTCATCAGCAAATACCAGTTCTCAATCAAATCTACAAATACTTTTAGCATATGTTGGAAACTCTAAGTTCTAACAAAACAATGAAATCGGTACATACGTAGGTCTTCCCCATTCAAACCAAAAAATAAATACAGCTATATATTCAAAAAGCATTGGAAAACCCTGTAAATTACAAAATATTAACAGCTAATTCTGCCGCAAAAATCGTTAAAATTCTGGGTAAATAAATAACATTCCTCGTACTACAGACAGGGGTTTGCTTGGTACACTTTTCAATCCTCACTCCTCCCTCATCCGAACTTCAGTAATGACCACCCACGGTCGGTAGGTATAACGTATCAGACCTTCATTGTATCCCCATGTCTCTAAACAAGCCACATCATCAATCAAAGCCAAGTAAAATGTCCACCTCGACTGAGACTTCAGTGAGACTACTCCAATCAACCTGCATCAGACCTGTCTTTATCCTCGAAACTACCTCTCTATATAACATCCCACACACATTTAAAGCGACGAGTCTGTGCCTGCTATTATGGAAGTCAAACTGTGAGACCCATTCCCTGAATTTAGTATTTTTTCTACCTGACAGACTGTTATGGCATGTGAAATTGTCGGGAAACTTGATACACGAGAACGCAAAGATATTGGTTAGGTAATAGTTGAAGGCATGTTCACTAACGAGTAAGGTAGTAGGAATTTCAGTGGCGTCCTTAGGGGTAATAGGTCATCTAAATATTTGCCTCATGGAACATTTTAGTTATTTATGTATCAAGTGAAGTAAAGTGATTTGACTTTCGATACATCGTTTAGTTTTTCCAGGAGCCATACTCAACTCATTTTTTTTTAAAGACCTGTATTATTTTGTAATAATTTCAGCAGTCCTTATGTTCCCAGGATTTACTACAGCTGAAAGGTGAATACGCAACCAAAAATCAGTAAATCGTCCCGAATCGTCAGGGCAAATAATAATAATAGCCGTCCACAGGCTATGCCTTTGGGTACACTCTGAGGTATTATTATTATTATTATCATCATAATAATTGAATGAAGGTTTATGGGGTTAGGGTGTCTTGAAAAAACCCAATTGCAATTACTTATTGTAATAAATTATTCAACAGATTATCCTTCATTTGGCTGGAGAAGACCACCTGCAGATGCGTTTCGCGGTTATTGACGCTCGTCAGTGACAAGAAGAACATTGCACAAATACCTTTCAGATATAATTCAATGTCCGTCGTGGTATTAGCTAGGGAAGTAGTTGTTTTCTGTCAGATGTTTGCCTCATATTTTCCACATGGTGGAAATATTTGGAGAGAAGGGTACTTCGACATTGTTGATTTTATTATTTCATTTATTTGATACTCTACGGCACAAATTCTCGAATTCTGTTCACTTCCTGCTGTCTTTACTACCAAGGGTTGCTTGTTGGTTTTCCCACGGGTGGCGCTGCGACTGACTTTTACTGTAAGTCGCTGATTCATTTGTGGGGAAATATTAGTTATAGAGTGGATTATAATTCATTGGGCTGGGGCAGGACGACTCTAATGTTGTTCGACCTAACCTGTCACTGACGAGCGGCAAGAACCGCGAAACGCGTCTGTAGGTGGTCTTCCCCAGAGAAATGAAGGAGATTCTGTTGTATAATTACAATAAGCAATTCAAAACTGGATGTTCTTGGAAGAACGTTGCAAAAATATCTGTCAGGTGCAATTCAATGTCCGTCGTGGTATTAGCTAGGGAAGTAGTTGCTTTCTGTCAGATATTTGCCTCATATTTTCCATATATTAGAAATATTTGGAGAGAAGGGTAGTTCGACATCGTCGATTTTACTATTTCATTTATAACCGATTGGTGTTTCTTTATCAATCGAAATTCACACTAACAGCATTCTCTTTACGTAATCAACCTCTCTGCCGCCTCCAGCGGTGTATCTCAATGTACTCCTGCCTACCGCCGTCCATTGACATCGATTTACTTTGTAAAGGACAACCAAATTAATTACCACAATATCGCTATGTTGGCTACGCTCTACTTGTCAATTATATCACAAACAATGACCGGTCAGTCACTGCAAGATAGCGACGCACTGTTGAATACCAATCGACAAGTAATTGCTTGGATTTTATACGCTTTTTCATTTGTTTCACCAGATAATAGTCAAGTGGTGGTAGTGGCACTGAATTTCTTTTCATTTTCCTGGAGTGAAGAATGCGAGAATAGCTATTTATATAATAAGTTGCAAAATGAGCGTGTTTTTTGCGCCAGACGTGGTATTGGAACACGAGCGAGCGTGTACAAAAAACTCGCCATTTTGTAATGTGTTACATACCAAATATTTTTGGAATTTCGATGGAATCCTCATGCAATGAATATAATGGATTACACTGAATACGGGTATACGTCAAAACACGAGTTTTGAATGATGTTTGTGATTATATTTCCGGACAGTCGGTAGCGGAGACACTACCAGGATCTAACCTTATACTAAAGCAAGCAAGAATTTTAGCAAAGGGTAGAAACCTTAGCTTTGCGACTTATTATGGTAGAGAACGTGAAGTGGAGCCTATGGAAGCCTTTATGTTACAATATAATGTTTGTAACTAACCAGTATGAATGAGAATATGGGACAAAATCGACAAATTGTCGAGAAAACGAAAACGACGAAAAAAGGAAAATGGTTACAAAAAAAACACGAATACCATTAGAACAAGGACAGAGGACAAGAGAAGTAAATAAGAAATGAAAAATACCCCAGATCTGAGAGCAGATGAGATAACAAATAAAAATTGTTTCTTCAATATTTCCAACAGTCCTTCCTTTGGTCTAGGCTGTAAAAATACATATTTTTTATTTGTAAACAATTTTTGTTTATCAACATTGGTTGATGTGTCACATAAAATTTTTAATAAATTGGAAGCTTCGAAAACCACGAACTGTCTCGTCACACACCTACAAGGTTCAGTTTCGGTTGAGCTGAGTACCAAGCATATTAATATCAAATTGTATTCTGTTTATTTTTATCCTCAAAAAATTGGGTGTGATTCAGATTAAAATTGAACAAACGAAATTCAAGAATATCTTTGTTAAAATTAGTAAACAAAAATTTTCATTTTCCATTTAATTTAAAAAGTTCGATTTTTCGTAATATCTAATAGAAAACAGCTTTCTTCTGCTAAAGCCTCGCCGGATATTGAACTATATCTGACAGATATTGTGATTTTTATTCAGGTAGTTGTTTTTTTATAATCCAGTTTTCATTGAAAATTTAAGAGATAAGTAATTAGGAGAGTGCTATAAAAAGTATCACACACAGAAATCGTTCATTTCATTAATGCGAGAATATAGCACTCCTTTCGCTAGACCTCCAATAAATGTTTGTCGACGAAAATCTATTTCATTCTCTCAAGATCATCAGGGAGGTCAGAAGAATTGCGGAACAGACTCTTCAGAAGCAATTTCACTCAACAGCGATGGAAATTTTGACATAAACCTGTTATGGGTATGGTATTTTGATTTAAAATATGAACAGGTTGTTCACAAAATCATTTGTGGAATCATCTGCGGCTGAAAGACAAACTTCAGTCGTTATTTTCCATCGTTCAAGATAACGTCTTGGGAGGTATTCATGCTGAAGAAGAAGAGTTAAAAAACTGTAGCCGGGGAAGTAGTTGTTTCCTGTCAGATATTACAAATTTTTTTCAATTTTCAATGAAGAATGTTGACCGTTCTAACAAAATAATATTTCGACTAATGTATCTGTCACTCAATTCTTGCCTTCACTGAATCCCTATAGCCAATACAATTCTTTTAATAAATCCATATTGAATGCTTTCCAACTTGAACGTTGATCATTCACCATTTAAAAACAACCATCGTAAAATATATTCTTTAACGTGCAATTTCATTAAAGCACCTGCTATCGGTAGAAAGTCAGATTCATTCTATTTCAGTCAGATGAAATTCAAAAACAAAAGTATTTAAATGAATCCGCGCATCATTAATCAACACCCATATTTCAAAAAATTCACTTAGCCTCAACATACAAATTGCATTATATTTTCAATGAAAACAACTGGCACCTTTCAAACAAGACATTTTTCAAGATGAAATTCAACGACAGGTTAATCTAAAATGTTATATTTTTTGTTGAGTATCAGGTATACAAATTCTAAGTTGAATACCTATTAAAAACTTGGGGATATGCCAGACTGAAATTTTGTTATTTTTGAATTTTTTCCAGTCGGATAATTGTCTCACGTCTGGGTAGTTTCGGTTTTATTCCTGAGTCATATGCATTTCTTTTAGAAGCCAGTGGCGTACTTAAAATGTTAATTATAGTGCTGAGAAAATATACATTGAACTTAATGCATGTCACTTTTTGTGATTGCATTTACATTTCTTCGTTTTCACTGATGTTGTCCTGCTCGCCAACTAACCCGTTGTCGTTTTACTAATTTTATGGCGAAGTCGGCGGTGAAGGCTGGCAACAGTTTTCAACGTATAAATAAAAAATTAACCAAAAAAACAATTTGTAGTGTACCGAATTGTGACTTCAAACCATTCCCGAATCCAATTGAATACACACAAAAAATTTAATCGAAATCTGTCCAGCCGTTTAGGAGTAGTTCACTTTCGTATGGATGCACAGAAGATTTTTATATATGAAGATAGTGTTATTGGTATGAATGATATTGAAAAATGCAGTACTGCTTCCAAATATACACCAGTTCTACTACAGAATAATGTGAAAAAAAAATTCTAACACTATTTTGTTAAAAACGGGTTCTTGGTGAGATTTTTACCTGATTTTTAAAAATTATAAATAAACTGGAGTATGAAATCAATTTTGCTTCGCAGATATGAAATGTTGCCCTTATTCGCTATAAAATATGAATGAGGATTTATTAACCCACCCCCAGTATGTATTTAAAATATTTTAGAACTTCCTGAGTTCCAGTATTTCATTCATATATTATGTTGTCATATTGTCAGCAGACTTCAATTCGCGGTATTTACATGATCTTCAAGCATTGACATATTTTACAACGGATATTGTAACTTTCGGTTTATTTTACTATACGTTACCAATCACAAATAATTTCCTTCTGCGAAATGACGATAACATCGTTCCCACTATCTCACCGCGGCGCCAGAGCCTTTGTATACACAGGGTGATTCGTAGTTCAACTGTCTGTGCGAGGATTATTGAGTTGAATTCGGAGATTTATTTTCTGAATAAAACCCGAGAGCTTTTAAGCTCTTTGACAAATTCTGACCTTTTTCATCTACGATAATTCTGTCCTGATTATTATGAAATCGGACATAAACAATTATTCTCCAGCCGCCACTGTTATTCCTTGAAAAACGCTGCTTACACTAATTTTTCTTATTGGAAGAATTCGAGTTTCCTTACCTATTATAGGCATCAATTCAAAATAAACTCTCAGTCCTACGGACAGAGGTATTTTACTTTCGTTCACATGAAAAAAATGAAAAAGAGTATTCAAATTAGTTTCATTCCTATCTTTTTTCAATATTAGTATATTTTCTTTCTTCGCGACAATTTGAATAGTTCTGTTAGTCTCATCATTTTCAAGACAACCAAATTCGTATCATCCTGTAATATTCATGATAAGTTTTTTCCTACACGTAACCTAGTTACCCGATGAAAAATTGTACTTGATATGCGTAGCAAAATTCCAGATGTGTTTATTTTATCTTTTGTTCCTGTTCACACGGACTCATTACCTCTTTGGTTATATGCGGAATCTGCAACACATCTGTTGCTATTTATAACACAAACCTTTACAAAAATGTCACGTTTTTGCATACAATACCGTGTAACTACGTTCTGTTGTACGTACCGGCTTCCCAT
Organism: Chrysolina haemoptera; assembly: GCA_958298965.1. Taxonomy (NCBI): domain Eukaryota; kingdom Metazoa; phylum Arthropoda; class Insecta; order Coleoptera; family Chrysomelidae; genus Chrysolina; species Chrysolina haemoptera. Next base: position 12,060,186 of record OY282602.1, on the reverse strand, counting down.
CTGGCGAGCATACTTGGAAATTATTGTCGGATTCAAGTCTAGGTGAAGCTTCTAATGGTATGGTCATTGACGTAAATCTTATTCGGAATAATGGAAAGGTAGGTGGTTCCTTGATTCATAGTTGTCATTTGATAATTGTTGAAATTCTATAGATAGTCCGGTGGCGAACTGGCTTGAACTGATCAAATTAGGTCCATAGCTGCCATCATCTGTATTTTGTTTTTTTAAATCGTTGAATCCGAATATGTTAATTATTGTGCTCAAAAACCTATAACTCAATTGTCATTAACAATTTTAATTTGTGTTAATTCAAATAACTCAATCTAAATATTTACAATTTTAAATATTTTCGCGTAAGTTAACAATTGGTCTGGTTTTTTTCTGGGTCACCCGGAGACGTCCACCCGAACTTTTTTCGTACTTTACAATCGCCCGCAAACTTTAATTCGACAAAAACAATAACAACAAAATATAATTTGAAGTAAAATTGGCGTTGAAAGTCACGAGGGTGCATTATTTCAAGGCTCTTGTGGTTGAGGTCACGAATTTGCCATTCGTTATTATCCATAATCACTTTTTCTGAAACTGTCAAAGAAGACAACCAATTCAGATTTTTACTACAAATATGACATGACTTTGGCATATTTGTTACAGTCGATGACTTAACTAGTCCATTGGCAAAAACTTTTCATTTTTTTTTCAAAATAATCGAACAAATCAAATATTTAAAGGCTAATATAGTTGCCACAGTAAATATGAACTGGCTCTTTGACCGGATTTCGTTGTAATTCGGATGTGTCATTGTTATTCGCATAACATTTTCTGTCGCCCAGCAACAACCGTTCAAAATTGCACCTTTTCTCACGATTTTACGATTTTCCGTAGAATAATGATATCGTATTTTGATACTGAAATATTGTTGTATAAATAATTACTTTTCGCGAGATGTATGTATTCAATTTTCACGTACTAATATTTTCGGCAATTTTTGGTAAGTTGTAAGTTGAAATTTTTCTGATTAAAACTAATACTAGAATTAACGAATCATTTTTGGTTCATTATTGGTTCATTTTATTGTTAATTTACTCATGATTTATTCATGAATTTTATTGTACAGTGAAAGCGATGAGAAAGATGAGAAATTACTGCGAATTTCAAAATAACACAAATTTATATATCTTGATTGATTTGACCGATACTTGATGGATATCCATAATTACGAGGAATTGTGTGTTTTTTATTTAATTCCTAGTACAAATTCATATCTTCGAAGAGAAGAACAGATATTTTGTTGAAGTAAAAGATACTAGCCCATAATCTCCAAGATTTTGGAAAAAGTTTTTTTGCATTTTATTAGTACTCTGAGAATAGTCCACAAGTTATAAACGACATATTATATCATTAGAGTTGTTATAACACCAGAAACATGGATATATGGGAATGTTAGCCTTTTCAGTTCTCAATTTCATTTTGATTGACAGAGGCTTTGTATTATTGATAAGCAATTCTCCCAACGGAGCAACAACATTCAGCAATAGCAATGCTATTATGTCATTCATGAATGGAATAAGGACACGCCGACGATGAAATGTCAGTGCGTGTCATAAATCGATCGTAACGTAAGTAAAAAGGTCAGTGAAATCATTACAGTCTGACAGCGAGGTCCCCAAACGGTTCAGGTTTCAATGAATAAGTCAACAGCCGGCATAGTGGGAGCGAAAACCTCAGGGCGAAAATGCTTTTCTCCGTGAAAGGAAATAAGGCATCGATATTATTTGTATATGAAGCGTTGGATTCTTCTGGAGTTTTTTTGTTGCCGAACAGACGGAGAAAAGACTATTGTTATGAGGTGTTGAATACAAAAAGATGTGAAGTATATCGTTCACTATATTGAATAAAAATTGAAAAATAATGATAAGAAATGGGGATATAACAGCTAGCGTCAAGCTAGCATTTGAAGTAAAGTGACGTATATTATACTTATATTTATACATATAGCTAGGTAAAAGATATATTTTTTTCTCAAATGGCTAAAATGGAGAACGCGTAAAAATATGTACCGCGCCGAATGATCTATATAGATTAGATTATATATTAGGGACTTTCGTGCTACAAGCCTCTACACCGCGACCTTTTCAGATCTATTGTGTTTGTCCTCGAGATCATTTAGAGTTCTTTGTCTAGCCCTGTCTTCTTTACGAGACTCCACAGGCTAGTTTTTAGAACTCCCATGAATCTGGGAGCTCTTGGTTTTTCTTCTCCCAGCGTTAGAAACCTTTGCCTTGACAAGCCCTCGCAGTGGCATAGTATGTGTACTGATGTTTCCTCTTCTTCCTGACAAAACCTGCATAGCATTTCTTCTGCCAGGCCTATTGTACTCATATGTTTGTTGAGCCTACAGTGCCCTGTGAGAAGTCCCACTACTATTCTAGTAGTGTTCCTCTTCTGGCTTAGTAGATAGTCTGTGAATGTTGGCTGCGGTTGTTTGATAAACTCTTTGGCCTGTCTCATCCCTGGTGCATTGTTACACCATTCTTGAGTCTTCTGTTGAATCCATGATTTGGTGTTTGTTTTTAGTACAGCTTTTGCTATACCGCAATACGGTTCTAGCCATTCAGGGCCTTACTTGCTCCTTCTCGGGCTAGTGTATCGGACTCTTCATTGCCTCTATAACCTGTGTGTGCTAGTGTCAGTCTGTTCTGCATTGAGTTGACTGCTTTTATCGCAGCTTGGCTATCTGAGTATATGGCAATGTTTCTTCGTGAAAAATCGTGCCTTATTAGCTCTTGTGCACAACGGTGTATTGCAACGATTTCCGCTTGAAATATCGTCGCATGTTTCTCCAAGCTCAGTGAGATTTTCATCTTCGGCTTGGTTCCGTAAATGCCGGCTCCTGCACCTTCATCCGTTTTGGAGCCGTCAGTGTAGACAGCGATTTCCGCATTGATGGGAGGCCCCCCCTTCCACGCATCCCTGTCCGTTATACTTATCTTGAAAGTTTTGTCAAAGCTATATCTGGGAAGAATGCCATCTGATGGAATTCTTGTAACCGGGTCGTTATCCAACTCTTCATATAGCTTGTTGTAGTCTCTCCCGTGCATATTGCTAATGGGTGCTTGTCCTCTAAGCAACCTGCTCGTGACAGACCTGGCTTCGGCTTGGATGTATATGTGTAGTGGAGGTAGGTTGAGCAAGACCTCTAAGGCGGCTGTTGGGATGGTTCTCATGGCCCCGGTGGCACTCAGACATGCTTGTCTTTGTAGTCCTCCAAGCCGTCGAACCACTCCTGCCTGCTAAATGATCTATGAATACACTATGATACACTGTAATAAAAAAATAACACCACATAACACCAATCGGTGTCCATATAGGTCCTGATATTTCACACCGTTCTATGGTGTAACATAAAATACTGTACATGGTGTTGATTGAATTCGGAATAATCAGATGTCACACCTGAAATAAGTCTTAGAAAACACCATCGTGGTGTTAATTGTCCATTTTAATGGTTCAGAAGGAACTGCTTCTACTTTGTTGCATAGTACATTTTCATGTGGAAATAGTATAAGTTTAATCAGTTGTTAGAGTGTTCCTGAGTGTTCCTGAAGAGTGTTATGGTGTATATTGAAATCTTATCTATACATAAGAAACAGGTTAAATTCAACACCAGTTTCACAAATATATTCATACTTTGAACATGACAAACATTGTATTTTCATACCAGTAATACAATTCGGTGTTTTTTTGTTATCTTGGTGTAATAAAACACTAGTTTTAGAGCTTCTTCTGGTTTATTTATTATCAAATAACACCAATCAGTGTTTACCTTGAAACAATCCGGTGTGAAGTAACGACACCAAAAGCCTCTGGCGGTTGGCCCAAGAACTGCTCAACCTGTACTGGACGGCCGTCGGGATCTGCTGTCTCTGTATTTTCTTTTATTTCGGTTTTTCGGTATTTTTTACTCTGTAGATTCACAATCTGTATTCAAAGCACAGATCAAGTACCTAATCTGTGTTTGAAGCATATTTTCGAATACGTTACCATGCATGGCCCTGGACAATACGCTGCGCTCGTGCACAAAATACTCATTACTTCATCCATCTGTGTACCATTTGATGGCCCTTTTGAGTCTTGGGACGGTGTCTTTTTCCATTTATTTTTGCTACTTAGTTTTGTGTTGAATTCTTTCACAAAGCTAAGTTTTTTTTGTTATCTCATCTTGGGGCAAATCCCATGTTTGGTGATTCTCAGGAGTCGAAACTTCAGTTTGATGGTTCCCTCTGGTCATTTTATAAGTTGTCCTTATCGCAATTATATTTTCCACTACTATATAGAGGCTTAGGATCACCTCCATTGAGGCACGTTCTATTTGTACCTCGTATGCATACACACACAGGCTAGTCTTTTGATTTCAGATAAATTAGCCATTCTACTAGCTTGCTTTGGTCTGCTGTCCCATCAAACCACTGCCCCGGAAGTGATAGTCGGTCTCACCCTTTAATCGAGTGGTGCATTTCATTTGAGGGTTTAAGTGACTGCTATCGTGTTGGAGTTCATGTGCACCGCAAAAAGCAAAAAATACTTGAACCAGATGCTCTATCAAGCAACTCGTATTTTGGGATGATACTGTGAAGTAGATATAATTGTTTTAGTATTCAGAACCGATATGCGATTGTCTGATCTCATTCGAATCGCTGACATTTTAATCGTGATGAGTAATGACCGAATTCTGTTTCGTACCTACCCCGTCGTGTTTTCGCCACACGTTCGCTTCACTTGTCCCCCATCGTTTCAGGTTACAAATTCAACGGAGCACGAACAAAGGGCAAATTGCATTTTTTACGTACGTCAAGATACGTGAAATGTGATTTATGATACCTCTTGAGGAGATCCATTGTCGTCGAAACCAGGAAATACAATTAGGTAGATAAATGTAAAAAACTAGAATAATTAAAGGGGTACAAAGCTCAAAATTTATCATATTAAAAATAAGCGTTAAAACTGTGACGGAAACGAAAGAAAAACAAAAGGGGCGCTGGTGTGAACGGGTTGTCAGTCGCGCTTCTGAATCACGACAAAAACAATGAAAGAGTTTTCTATTGTTTCGGCGGGGCGCTTACTGCCTGAATCCTGCTCCTTCGTTCGACGATCGTTCATTCCGACGTCAACTTTGATGGCTGAATTTCACAATGTATCCTCATGCTCAGTTTCTCATTTGCCACTTTAAGACGCTGTTGATTTCAATTTTGGAGAAAAGCTGTTTCTCTGCTTTCACCTCAATTTTATTCTGTGTCGGAGCATTTTAAGGCGGAAATTGTTTGTTGCGGATTCGATTCTTGTTAGATTTTGGGTAACGAGGTGAATAGATTTCTGCATTATCATAGCATCTGATAGCTGACCGAGATTATTACTAACAAATTTTCGATAAAAAATATTATTTGTTATTAATACACTAGTTTTTCATAAACTATGCTCTTCTTGTTTTTTTTTTCGAGTGTTTGGTAGATGTCAGCCAGCCAGCGACCCCATTCACTCATAAATCCGTTTATACACTGGATCAACTACGGAGAGTATTCTCATGTATAAGATGCGGGTAAACTTCTTATAACATGCGTTCAAGCATGTTATTGGTATGTAATTTTTTGGATCAGACAGATTTCCGTTTTTGGGGTTGAACACCGTTCGCCCCTCTGCTGCTCCCCTTCCAGCCATGAGTTGAAAACTCTTGCCAGATGGTGTCGGTGCTTGAAATTTTTTTTCACCAAGAGATGTTCAACCCATTCGGACCTGTAGCGGAAAAGTTCTTACAGTTCTCAGGCTGACGAAGTATCCTGCAGAAAGCTTCGAACGACGCTAGGGCTAGCGTGTCTACGTTGAGTGGTTGCGGAAACTCATGTTCTTCTAGAAGGTTTTCACCCGATCTGCGACCAGCGGATTATCCACCATACTTGGAGGCTCTTGGAATAAAGAGGTTTATCGCAGAAGTTCTCACCTGCCTCACTAAGGGCGTGAAGGGCATATTGGCCGCCACATTTTCCACCACACACTGAATACGAGACGAGTGTTGCGTGTTCTCTCACCGACTTAATCTTTGCTTCCATATAGTGTATGCGCCTCTCATTCTACCAAATCAGAGGGTTGGTATCCCTTCTCTCCGCTTAGACGGTGGAGTTGGTCTTCCGGATGTCAGCCTCTTCACCATGCCAGTTGTTGTGGGTTCAGGCGCTTGGTGTTATGAAGCACCCTACCATTGGTGGGATGATATGAGCCTCCACTACAGACAGAATTACACGTTGCATATCTGCCTCTTCGTTAACGGACGAGAAGGAGCGTTGGCATAGCTCCGTCTCCGAATATGGGATACTTGATCCCTTAGGTTTTAAGTGGAAACGGCGGCATGCTCTGGGCATCTCACGCACCACAGATTCTCGCCATGTATTCATTGCCTTCGGGCGGGCTCTCTGCTCTCGTAGCAATGCTTTATTATCAGTATAATTATTTTGTCCGTTAGGAATTCCCAGTCCGGCCCTATCTCCGGAGCCCTGACACGTCCGGGGGGCATGCTGGTGTCATTTACCTGGCTAGTGACTCCCCAAGTCCGTGGGGTGATCGATCACTGGGGGTCCGAGAATCTCCTGTCTTGAGTGGACGTCGTGAACCAAGGACTAAGATTTCTGCCACATCACAGCAAGACATTATTATTTTTAGATTGAAGAACAGCGAGTATATGATTCCACCTAGTACCCCTATGACCAGAACCAGAATAACAAAATAATTTGGGTGAAGCCTGCGAAGTTGAAAAATTATATCCCGATATTCAGTTCGTTCCTCCTTCTCTTTTTCTTTTTTTTTTTTCTGTTCGTTTTGCCAGGAGCCAAAAAGTCTATGACGAAAATCGTTCTACTTTGATGGTCGAGGAGGACTACATCAGCTAGACACGCTCTGCATCTAGTGTCCGGGACCTCTATTCCCACACGGCTATCTATACAGCTCATCCTCATGTAGCTGCAGTAGGACCTCAGTTTCGTCTCCGCAGCTGAACTCGGTGAGAGAGTTTGGATCACCCCGTTCATTGTCGAAAACGACACCAAGTTCATCGGCTGTTTCGAAAAGGAATGCTCCGATCTCTGAAAACATAAAAACTTTACTCCATCCAGTACCATTCTGTTGTTGACACTCCATACTCAAAAGTCCACGGCCTTCCTGTTGACAGGGGTGGAACAACCGTGGAATGGACGATTTAGGATGCAAGTTTCTATGAAGATGCATCATTTTGCAAGTTGTCGCTGCTCCTCTTGAGTCCATTTCATCACTCCAAAGAAGTAGAGTAGGATCGGAACGACATATTAGTTGCAGAAACTTTATTTTTCCCCGACAGTTCTGGTGACCACATCTGTCGAAGTTTATGCTGGTACTTGCCGCGGAGAGAGTTTTTAACTGTGGTTACCTCTTGAGAGCGGCGTTGTTCCTGCACTAGGTGAGTATACGCCTCTCCGGCATCAAGATGATGTAGGATACTTTCGTGTACGAGCTGGACATCGTCTTCGTATTCCTCGCATTGTCTCCATGCCGTGTACTCTTGCACCACCCTTAAGGAGGTATATACTTTGAGGACACCCATGTAAAACAAATAGGTGACCCTGTGTCTTCTGTTGCTGGTGGTGCCGCAGTTTTATCAACTGGTGTTTTTGAGCGCAAACGATAATGGCAATATTGAGATGTGAGGGCTGAGTGAGTTTCCCTGGAATAAGCCCCTTCTGAAGATAACCTGCTCTGTTGGGACTCTGACTTGACCAGGTCTTATAGTAAAGCGAATCCTCCAGAGCTATTTAAAAGGACAACGCAAGACATCTGAGCAAAGTTCGCCCTTGACAAACCAGCCCGGAATCCGCTGTTTCCTATATAGCCATGAGTTGAAAACTCTTGCCAGATGATGGTGGGTGCTTGGAAATTTTTCCCACCAATAATTACTCAACCCATAAGGACCTGGAGCAGCAAAGTTCCTCGAGCATTCATAGGCCTGTCAAATTTTTTTCGGACCTCTCTAGTGACTCCTTTGCAGCCACTAGCATTCGTATCCTATCAAGACAGTGCTGATTAATGGTGTGAAAGGCAACTGATCCATATAGTCCACCACTCACTGGATACGAGACGCGTGTTGTCTCGCCGACTTGATCTTAGCTTCCATTTTTTGTATGCGTCGATCTTGCCTTCCAATAAGAGACATGGTATCCCTCCTCTCATCCGCTTGGAACAAAGACTGCTCGGTGTCATACACGCCATAGTTGATCTGTCAGTTGCCAGCATTTTCTGAAAGAACATCCGCGCTTGGTGTTCTTGATGCTTAACATTGGTGTGTGATGTGAGCCTCCACTACAGCTATAACGACACCTGGCATATCTGTCACATCGTTAAACGGTTGAGGAGGAGCTCTGACATAGCCTCGTCTCCGAAGATGAGATGGGTTTTGGTCGAAAAAATCAATATATGCTCTCCGAGCAAGCTCACTGCTCTCGTAGTAATGCAGAAGGTTGTCCCTCAAGTAAATATTATTATATCCCAGTCGGGCCCTGATATTATTATCAATATCATCGGCAATGCAAAATTCCGGTGTACCGAGAAACCACAGAAACATTAAAACTATTGCACCGGTGTCGGTAAAGCAGTCTGCGTATATAAACACGGCAGTGAAGTTCGCCGCCAGCTGACAGGCCGGCTTCATTCATCATACGGCCCACAGCCCACCACCGTCTGTTCATCGCTCACGTTCGACAAACTTTTGATAACGGTTGAAGTATTACAACTCGAATGTCAATTTCACCTAGATGCCCCCTATAGTTGGTCGCCATCGTATACGACGACGTCCTCCGTCTACGCAACGTCTTTCCGGTCGGATTTGACCTCTATGAATTTTTATTGAGGAAGAAAAGTCAATAACAAGAGTATACAGGGGTTCCAACCATTTTCCCTTTCCTAAGTGGATACTTCCACTTCACGTTCGTTTGTTTATTATTGAATAAGTGAGAGAAAAATTTGGTCAACGAATTGAGAATTTGACATTTTCAATAACACATATCGATCATTTCAGACAGTACTCAACCAAGAAGACTAGAATACTTCAAAAACCCCAATGCTCACTTAATAATAATTACGTCGTCGTGCTTTCCTGGTTAATATTGCGAATGACATGATTGCGAATGATAAGCTGGTTTCATGTTTTTTACAAAGCACCATAATAGAATAGTTACGTGTTTGTTATTTGTATGGGGTTGGTGCCTATTCTTTTGTATACTGTGTGCGGCAAGCTATTGAATAATTTATGAATTATGACTAAAAAGGCGAAAACCACTACACACCAATATTGAATATAGAAACGAACTACAATCACAAAACTCGTCCACATACCAATTTGGAATAGAATCGGCCCATAATTACAAAACACGTTCGTCATGTTGGAGCCTCCTTGATTACACGAATTTTGAAATAAAGATCAAAAAGAATCAAAAACCCACACACACCCAATTTTGAATAGAACCGGACCATAACCACAAAACGTGTCCGCCATCTTGGGTTCATGGATTTTCAGCAAAAACCCCATAACCCCCTCCCCAAACCAATTTTGAATAGAATTGGACCATAATCACAAAACTCGTCCGTCATTTTGGTCGTCCACCATCTTGGAGTCGCCATTTTGTTTTCTCCCTACCGAAATGGGTATTCACTGAAATTACGAATACCTGACAAATTTCAAGTCAACTGGACGACAATAAGTCGCAAGATTGCAAGATTTCACCCGAATTTAAATAGGGTAAGTTGAATAAAAGCATGTTGAAAGAAAAATTTAGTCTATAGGAGGTATATCGCTCATTAGTAGAAATAATTATAATTAGCGTCACTATTACTTCCAAAATAAAAATCTACATTCAGTGTCACACAGCATTTGGAAATGCTCGCCATTTTGTTTTCTCCCCACCGCAATGGGTAGTCACTGAAATTACGAATACCTGACAAATTTCAAGTCAACTGGACGATAATAAGTGGGTCAAGATTGATTTGCAAGATTTCACCCGAATTTAAACAGGGCAAGTTGAATAAAAGCATGTTGAAAGAAACATTTAGTCTAGCTCATTAGTAGAAATAATTATAATTAACGTCACTATTATTCCCAAAATAAAAATCTACATTCAGTGTCACACAGCATTTGGAAATAATTAATGGCGAAGTTCATCTTGATTTAGATTCAAGTACCGTATCAACATGATCTTCCTCTCAACCAGTCTTTCCTGTCCCAATAATGACCAACGTCAGTCTCTTTAAAATAATGGTTTTACTGAAAACTTAGTACTTTACTCAGAACATTGATGTAGGCAACGTACCTACATATTTAAATATGTGCTTAGAAACCCAATTCTCCTGAAGACTTCTGAGGGTTGCTCGTAAGGGTGTAGCCTGATGATGAATAGTACAGATATTGGTGTAGATTATATTTTCTATATGTTCCAAGATGGCGGACGAGTTTTGTGATTATGGTCCGATTCGATTTAAAAATGGGTAATTGTAACTCAATAGTTCTGTGACTAATAAACATAAAGTCTGTCAGACTAACATTAATGTCATACTAGGCTTCAAGATGATACATTCCCTATTGATGTTTGGATTAGTGTTTGCCCATGACGACGTGGTCTTACCGACTCGAATGGAAGGTATTGTGTACTATCAAAGCACACCGTTTTGATTGGTTGGTATCGCAGGAGATGAGAGTTGCATTTAGCGATTGAAACTTCATCTAGTCTATAGTTCTGTCAACTAGGCCTGGATATAAAGCAGATGTGTTCCATACAATATTTACAGTGTCTTCAGTTTTCAAGGAAAAATTTAAAACTGTAGACATACTCACTCTTTGTATAGATGAGCCATTGATGTTATTTGAAGGTAATGCATAGAAACAATAAGATAACTTGACAGACAAAGCAAATCAGAAGCATATTATCAAGTAACTTCTCCATCTGCATCTGCGTGTATATAACTTCTAGTCCAAAGGCGAATGAAAAAAAGTAGTCTTTTTTGCCTGTAGCATATGTGTTGCCTGAAGGTTATTTAGGTTATATTCTCATCTCACTACTTACGGTGTCTGTTTGTTGGTGTTTTATTTTTGTTTGGGTTTTTAGTACGTTCTGTAACAGTAGGTGGTTTGTTCCACTCCGGACGTACACAGATACACGTTAACGATTCGAATACGTCATGTTTTCTGAACAACTGCACAAGTGTTCATTACAGAGTGGATCAGTTTAATCTAATTATAATTTTTCAATGCACATTAAATCTGTTTAAAAGAAATACCAATTTTATGGGGAAAGAATGATATCGGACTGGTTAATGTTTGCTCGAATCTGTGTGATTCCGAAAAAAAAAAATGAGGACTCTTTTAGAATCTTAGAGAGAAAAAGAAGATGGCGTCGGTTAAGTTCATGTGGACAGCAGCTACAACAAAAATGTTAATTGCAGAATATGAAGTAAATTAAATGCTGTAAATGATTATAAGAACAAGAATAAACGTTGGATACTGTATACGCCAATTGAACAGGCTAATAACAATATTACTGATGGTTGTATAACAGCAAATGTGAGGAAGAAAATCAACAGGTAGAGCTATCATTATTAGCCGAAAAAATTACTGAAAAAATGCGTTTTGAGATTGATTTGGATACTTTGGTCACTAATATAACAAAACGTATTCTGCTCATCCATTCTCATGTAGTTCTCATGATGTTTGTGATCTTCACATTGAAGCTCTTTCATCAGTAATTGGTTATGAATGTATATTTTGCAAAATCCATGGTCTAATGCACAAACGTTTTATCTTTGTACATCGTTTTTTTAAAATAATACAAATTGTGGTTATTGAAGTTATACAACATCAAGCAATTTCTCTTCATATGTTTTGCTTTTACATTGAATATGATCAAATATATTATGTAGTGAAATATGGTTTCAGATTATTTCATAATACTTTTTCACCATATACTTTTACCATATATATCTATGTCATAGAAATATTATCGTGTCATATCAACCTAAGAAAGTATAAGGTATAAGTGAGTTTTTGTGTGATAATTTGCTCAAATAAAATAGATTTTATAATTTTTTTCCCGCAGATATATAATCAGGTAATCGACAAAATTATGCGTTACAAGCTAAGATGGAACTTCAGTCAACTCTTACACCGCATATTTCTGTCCCAATCTATTCAATTCGTCACATCTTCTGGCAAAAATAGAAAAAAGCAATACCTCGATGGCACAAAACGTTCTCCCGGCTTCGTGATCCGACAGAAACAAAGTTCGTTCCTAAACATGGCAATAAATAAAGTTTTTAGTTTTCATAATACGCCGTTCGAAACTTATCTCCTTGTCGTTTACTAATATTGGCTTTCCGATTTACGATCACTTTCCTACGGCTCAATCTATCTCCACCTTTTCGCCCGGAAAATGGGAGAGTGCCGCGTATAGCGGGAACGGTGAATGTTTTCGAACCTCCGATATTCCTTTACACTCCCACGATGGAGGTATATAAAAAGCCTCAGATAAGAGAAACATAATACAAGGGAAATGCATACGTAATTTGATTTCCTTTCCAGATCTTTACGACAATAGCGACGCGCCAGCGTGGAAGGAAACTGGATAGAATTGATCAGGTATAACACAGAAGAGACATGAAAGGCGTTATTGAAAGTGTGCAGTATTTACTTCGGTGAAAAAGTCATACCCTTCGTCGATGTTAATGGCAGACGGTTTTATGTCAATAATAGTAAACCACAATGATTTTTTGGGAATAATCTCGTGTCCATTATATGTCAGTGTTTACCTATGATTTAAATCCCATAAATGTAATTTACGTTTTTCGCAACGGAAATGTCTGTTCTTAATACAGCTTCCATTCTTGTATCCGGAATCTTCTTCACTCGGAAACAATTGTGTCGAAGTTATGCTTCTCGGAGGAATTCATTAGTCAATTATCTGCTTCCATTTTCGAAACCATGAAGGAGTCCTTCCAAGAAGAAATCAATACGAAAAGTATCCTAAAGTTTTTTACAGAATTATACTATTCCCATACAGTTTTGGTAATAGTAAATGTTCGCATCTAAAACACTGCATCTTCCAAAGTAGCTACTTGCTGAGTTTTCAGTAGTTGCTGTGTTCACAGTTTCAAGTCTCCTTTTACTTTCGATTGGTTACAAACTATACATTTTGTTTTAACGTCTACTGGATCCACATCTTCTTTTCTATCTTTGACGTAGGTGCCGGTTTTACTATCTTCTGCCGAACTTACCTCGTTTTCTTTAGCAGTGTATGTGATATTTTATGCTTTTTTCATCTTCATTTTACTACCAATACAGATTTTCGCTGGAAAATTTTCACTTCTGAATAATTCAATTGTGTGAAATTTATTCACAATTATGTATTACACATATTGTGTATAAAAGTCACAAAACTGGGGAAAATTTTACCACAAACCGAAATAAACAATCATTGGTAAATAGCTATTTGTATTACTAGAGAGGAAAGTGTCACTTTTCCTCCCGCAGGATGTAGTTTACTACCCGACGCGAAGCGGAGGGCAGTAAACATCCAAGGGAGGAAAAGGCACTTTACTCCCATGTAATACATATGATTTTTCCTTCTACCCTTAATGAACCTTTTTTTGTAAATTTAAAACGCATCTCTGCTTTTGTCTAAAACGGACCTATACTTGCATGATGGAAAGTATAGACAATACAGTCATGTCCAACTGAGAATCTGCGGGGGTGCAATGGCTAGCGTCTTGGGCTTATAATCTGAAGGTCCCGGGTTCGGCTTCTGGCAATTGCAACTTTTTTTTTAAGAACTTTATTTTACTTTTTTCTTGTTAATAGTGATTTGAATTATTGGACATTTAGATAGCTTATACATTTCGGATTTCTATTGGGTGATTTTCTCATAAGTAATGTTATGTGCCTATTTGAATGAAGTGTCGATCATTTTTTTTTTAAGAGCTGCGCTTGTAAAAAAAATAATGTGTGTATTTCGAGCACAAAGTGTCATTCATTTTCGTTCTCCAAAGATTATTCTTTTTGTCTAGCGACAATCAATCACTTTGCGCTCTAAATACACAAATAGCTATTAAAGAACTAAAGTAGAAGTAACATTCATGTTTGATTTTTACCAGAATACAGGATATCTAAGATGTTCTAGAAATTACGGAAACAATTTGATTATAATAGATTCACAAGTTTCATCGTTTACAACTTACTTGAAATGAGGGGGAGGAAAAGTATGAGTTTCCTCCCCGGTTTGAGGGAGGAAAGTGTGCACTGTCTAAAGGGGTAGGAGGAAAAATATATTGCAACCACATTGTTAAAAGAAAAAATCTACACAGGGATTTCTTTCCCTGATACATTACACATCTAAAGGAGTTATTTTCTACTTTTTAGCGCATTTGAATAAAAGCTTGTCTTTGAAAAACTCAAACTCAAAATTATTTAAACTGAAGTTTTGTTGGAGGCTTTTCCCATTTCTTGGTTACCTCTTATTTACGATAATCAATAATTGTTAGAAACTTCATGTACCAACTTGGGTACTTGTATATGACATCCATGTATGAACGTATGGCAACAAAGTATATCATTTTACTTTGTAATCTCTCTTTCCAATTCCTCCATTCATGTAACGCCCTCGATTCCGAAGTTCTGTATCCTGTGGCGACGATAAATCAGCTATCTCGTTCGTTCTTATTATTTTTCACCCCTCAAATTATAATATTTAGTGTATCTATCGATTGTAAATTATTATTTTAGAGGGAGATCTCGTATCGCAAAAAACTCAAATACCCTTTTCGAAATGTCTGGTAATGTTTGCAATCGTAAAAATAAATTATACCGTGTCCCTTTTTTTGATGTTTGTTCGCCCTGGTTTCCTCTAATATGGGTATGTTAATTAATTCTTCATGTATATGCAGGAATCGGGATCGGGTTTCGAGATAGGAAACTCAATGGGACATTTTTTTGTCTAACGGTTTTATTATGTTGGTTGTGTAAAGGATGGAACGATTATTGTTATGAACAATTTCTTTCAAGTTACCATTGGAATTTATCAGTACGGCCTTTCATGGTATCACGAGTTAGATATGCGTTTTTTGTTTTAGCTGGGGGGGGGGGGGTTATTCTCGAACCATTCGGCTTCAATTCGTATACGAATAATAAAGACAAACATACATATTTCATGTGCATTAGTGTGAAACATTAATTCAAATTCGTATAAGGACAAACTCGAGAATATGACCTCTTTGAGGGTGTTAGTTAACCTTCCTTTTTTAGAATGGGTTCTAATACTCTATTTTGGATTAAGGAGTGTCATCAAAAGTAAGCAAAATGGTTGATTAATGAGTTTTGCTCAGGAATGTTGTTGTCAAATGACAACTTTCTCCACCTACACTTTTTAAAACGTGCACAACTTCTGTTTATGTGCTATTCCATTGAACGAAAAAGACCAAAATTCATCTTTTAGACCATGATTTCGGAATTGCTTTGCTTCAATTTAATTAGTACTTTTTATCTCTCTTTCTACAATTTTAATTGGTTTGTTTTTTATTGCAAAAGCTAGTAGTTGTTTAATTAATTTGTGGTAAAAAATACTAATGAATATGCCAAACATACCATCAGTTTTGCAATTGAATAACTTTATTTTGAAAAGTGTGTCTTCAACGATAGAATCCTTTAATTCAATGGTACGATTACAATGAACATTTAGATAACCTAAGGGTATATGGCTCTTTCTGCTGCCTGTCGACAAACTATATGGATGTCCTATATTATCAAACACTTACGAGGGACCTTTTCACTCACTTTATATCGTGATAATCAAGTATTCATTTATTTGTGACAGAATCCTGTATAACACCAAAGGAGTAAACATATCGATATTCATTATTATTATGTAAGAGAGTTTTGAAAAAATATGTTTCCCTATATATGTTTCTTCAGAGGAGAATATTGCTGTCTTCGATAAACTGTTCATTTTGAAACATCGCCAAAGAAAATTCAAAGTAGGCGGGGATAAGTAGTGTAGCAAATAAATTCCAAAATAATACTGAGTGCAATTGTTCACTCAGATGAGTATATATAGAATTATTAGTTTATTATGCTTTTAGTTCCTGAGAATGCCAACTTTGTTGGCGAAACACGATTCGAGTGAGAAATTGACGTAGTTTAGAGTTCTTTGAGATTTTCTATTTCTTGAATAATTGTATTCACACCAGAGATTCCGAATATTCATTTGTTCGAGGATATTAGTAAACTGATAGAATTATGTAAAATATAGCATCGTGTTTATGAGATTCGGAGTAAAGTAGTATTCATCATTTTTTTTTCTATTGTCACTTTGGATTAGTTGAGTATTGAAAAACTGGCGAAACACCAGATTCTGGTTCAGAAGACCGCAAGGCCCACATATTTTGTTGCCTGAATCATAAAATTAAATAGAATGTCATCCTGTAAATGGTAACACATCTTACTTTTCATTCATTATTACTAGTTGCCAACTACAGGAGACACAATGTATTTTTTTTGCTATTGACATTCTGAAATATCTTTCAGGATAATGAATCATCCATAAATCCATTGTCCACCGCTATGATGAATTAAAAAGAAAACATTTCAAAAACATTATGAAATAAGTGGTCAGAGATGCTACTATTTACAAATGACTTCCTATATAATTTCATTTTTCCGGCATAGAGATCTGGGGGCTTTACGGTGTTCTGAACCAGAATCTGGTGTTGGTTCTGAGATGAAAGAATTTCTTCTCAGTATCTTTTCCGCAATGTTTCAAGTTCCTACTGATCCTAGAAAGCCATTAAAAAGTAATATTTGGTTATTTCCTATAGCATTAATTGAATATATCTGAGTACTTTCTGAGTAGAGAAGAAATTTTTTAAATGAATTAAACGCTAGGGATGAATAAAAGTAAATCATTTTGACAGCTACAGATGACATTCATGATTCAAAAATCAAGATTTGTGGATTTTTTTGGTGTTCTGATCCATAATCCGCTGTTACGTTTGTACTAAAAAATTCTTAATGCGTTTTCCCCACTTTTTCACTTTTCGACTGATCATGGATATAGTTATGAAAAAGTAATATTTAAATATTTTCTTCAGCATTATTTCAACATTTTTACGTACTTTGTGACTAGTTACAGATGCTACCTTGTATACTATAATGAATCAAGCACTAATATTTCGGGGTTTTAGGTTGTTCTGAAACAGAATTTTTTGTTATTTTTGAGGAGACCAAAAATCGCTAGTATGTTTTTCCCAATTCTTCACCATTCAATTGGTCATAGGTAGCTGTGAAAAATGTATACAGCTTGGCTTGGCTTGGTGGGACACACCGTAGAATTCTCTATAAACTTTTTCCTTTGAAATGTAAAGTTTCATCATTAAAACATATATTATGATAGGTTTCTATGGAAAAAATTATACTGCTATTCAAAACTGGATATCACAAAAGATACACAATATTGATCTCTTCACTGCAAAAATGTTTGTAACTGTAATAATAACAGAGTTGGTAATGGTAAAACCCTTGAATTGGATATATGATACTAAATAAAAATCTTAAATTATAATTTTGACGAGTTCTTCATGTATACTAATGCTTGTTGTAAAACACCTTTATAATTCCATCGCAAACTCGTTTCGAAACAGAATTTTATAACTACCGTTCACTAACCAATTCGTACCATTTCGCTCTCACCAAAGACAACCAGATACGAGGTCAATCACACCCATTTGACTCCGAATGTTTTAATCATCATCAAGGAGTTGGTATGTGTTGGAAATATTCAAGATCGCCAGATGTGTTCGTTTAATTTTGTTTTTGTGATCTAGATGTATAATAAAAAAAAAAAAAAAAAAAAAAAAAAAAAAAATATATATGTTGTTGTTGACTGTCAAGTATTGTCAATAAAAGTAATTTTGCAATTTGAGTTTCCGAATAGTATTTATTAGTAAAACTAGACTGTTCTTCCATTAAAATCCATCAGGTTATGGGCCCAGTAGTTTAATAAAACAGTCTGTATATCAAGTATATCAAGAAAAGTAAAGCGGAAACATAAAACTGCAGTAAAACCATTCAGTTATGGAATCGTCCTCTGAAAACTCAAGATTTGGAATTGCCAAATTGAATAACACTAATTACCAGCCATGGAAATTCAAAATGAAGATGATCTTGATCAGAGAGGGAACATGGAAGGTAGTCGATAAACCAAGACCAGAAACACCAGATGAAAACTGGTCAAGTTTGGACGAGAAAGCACAAAGTTCTATATCGTTATCAGTAGAAAACAACCAAATAATCCACATCTGCAATTGTACATCAGCAAAGGATATGTGGGATATTCTTCAAAAAGTTCACGAAAGAGCCAATTTAACCAATAAACTTTATTTACTGAGAAAATTATACCAAACAAAACTTGAACCAGGACAAAGTATGTCGGAATACATCAGAATGACTCTAGAAATGGTCGAACTGTTAAGAGGTATTGGTGAAGAAATCAAAGACTTTCACGTAGCAGCACTTTTACTGGGTGGTCTTCCAGAAAAATTTGAAACTTTAGTTACAGCACTAGATGCTCGTCCCGATGATGAACTCACTCTAGAATATGTAAAAGGAAAATTAATGGATGAGTTCAATAGAAAGGAAGGAAATGACATTGGAAAAGGTAAAGAAACTGCTTTGAAAACATTCAGCAAACAAAATAAAGAAACAGCAAGCAGATACGATAAGGAATGTTTTTTCTGCAAGAAGAGGGGCCATCTTCAGAAAGACTGTTATTTCCGTAAAAAGAACGTCCAAAGAAGCAATGACAAGACTCAGAAAAATGATAAAAATGCTAAAAGTGCAGTTGAAGAATTCTGTTTCTGTGAAGGTAACCAAAATTCGAGCGAATGGTTCATCGATTCAGGAGCTTCCAATCACATGACTAGCAACAAAAATTTTTTCGTCAATCTCCGAAGTGCCGATGGAAACAAAATTTTTGTAGCGAATGGTCAAGAAATGGTATGTTCAGGAATTGGAGATGGATTCCTTAAATGTCAAGTCGATGAAACTTGTCAAAATGTTCATGTTACAAACGTTCTATATGTCCCTCAATTACGAAGTAACCTATTGTCAGTTAAAAGACTTACAGAAAAAGGATTCAGTATCGTATTTGATCAAGAACGATGTTCGGTGAAAATGGGAGATAGAATTATTGCTATTGGAATAATTGAAAATGGAATTTACAAATTATGTTTGAAGTCAGATGAGCAAGCAAATATAACAACACAAAGTCGCCATGAAAACTGTATCCATACGTGGCATAAACGACTAGGTCATAAAAACCCCATCGATATCAAAAGACTTGTTACACACAATCTAGCCTCAGGAATAAAAATTGAAAATTGTAACGAAATAATCAATTGTGTGAGTTGCGTAAAAGGTAAACTGACAAAGAAACCATTTTCGAAGAATTGTGACAAACGGTCAAATCAATGTCTAGATTTGATTCATTCTGACGTGTGTGGCCCGATGAAAACAGAAACTCCAGGCAAGAAACGATATTTTCTGACGTTCATAGACGATTACTCCCGTTACACTACACTATACCTCCTGCATTCCAAAGAAGAAGTTTTCCAAAAATTTGAAGAATTCATCGCTCTTCTTGAGAACAGATTTGGAAAGCTACCCAAAACGTTTAGATTTGATAATGGAGGAGAGTATTGCGGATCAGCACTTCAGGGTTTTCTGAAGAAGAAAGGCATTTCCTTCCGAACTACTGTTCCGTATTCGCCTGAGCAAAATGGAATAGCAGAACGTAAAAACCGAACCTTATGTGAAGCAGCAAGGTGTATGCTTTTTGATGCAGAACTGCCAAATAGATATTGGGGTGAAGCAGTTACAACAGCGAATTATCTTCAAAACCGTCTTCCAACAAAAGCTATTGATTGTACCCCATATGAACTATGGAATTCACAGAAGCCACGATTGGATCATCTTAGAGCTTTCGGCAGTATTGCTTATACCTATGTACCTAAAGAGACTCGAACAAAATGGGATGCTCGAGCACAGGCAGGGATTTTGGTAGGATATAATGAAACTTCGAATGGTTACAGAGTTCTGAATCCAGAAACCAATAAAATAACAATAAGTAGAACAGTAACATTTTTCGAAGACGAAAATTATTCTTTGATGAAATCTGAACATACCAAAACCTTGGATAGAAGCAATGAAGTGGAAGTTTTTGTAAACGAAGCGGAAGGAAGTAATGAAGAGAAGAAAATTATGATCGAGAATCATAATGATATTGAAAGTGAACCAACAAATTTGGATGGTGAAGGGTTGCAACATTTAAGAAGATCTACAAGGAATAATAAAGGAAAACCTCCTGAGAAACTGTCCTACTTTGCTTCAGATGAAACAATCAAAGACCCCGAGAGCTGGAACGAAATAATGATGCTACCAGAAAATGAAAAATTGAAATGGATACATGCTATAGAAGATGAAATTGAATCATTCAGGCAGAAAGGCGTATGGACGCTGACCGAGCTACCTCCGGACAAAAGAGTAATCAAATGTAAATGGATTTTTAAGACGAAAATAAACTCAAATGGTGAAATAATGAAATATAAGGCTCGTTTAGTAGCAAAAGGTTATACCCAGAAATACGGAGAAGACTATGACAGTACATTCGCCCCGGTGATGAGACAAACAACTTTTCGAATATTACTGTCAATTGCAGCTGTCCAAAAATTAAAAATTAGGCATTATGATATCAAAACCGCATATTTGAATGGTCTGTTGGATCAAGAGATTTATATGTCTCAGCCAGAAGGTTATATAAATGAAAATGAATCTCATCTTGTTTATAAACTCCACAAGGCAGTGTATGGTTTGAAGCAATCCGCCAAAGCATGGAATGATACTATAAGTGAAAAACTATTGGAATGTGGATTTGAACAGAGTAAAAATGATCAATGTTTGTTTATGAAAATGGAAAAAGGAAGTATGCTATACGTATTGATATATGTTGATGATCTGTGCATTTGCCATGAAAAAGACGAAGTGATACTATGGATGGGTGATAAACTAAATGAGTGCTTCGAAACTGTAAATTTGGGATATGTTTCATCATTTTTGGGAATCAAAGTTCAACGAACTGAAGATGGAAGTTTTCTGCTGGATCAAAAATCAAAAATTGATATCCTTCTAAGAGAAAATGGATTGGAAAATGCCTCAAATGTAGCTACTCCAATGGATACGGAATACCCCAAGACCGATACAAATCCCCAGTTATTACCCAACAATGACAAATATAGGAAAACAGTAGGTGCATTGCTATATCTTTCAACTACTACACGTCCAGATATATCTCTTGCTGTGGGATACTTATGTAGGCGAGTAAGTCAGCCAAGTCAAAAGGATTGGGATGCAGTCAAGAGGGTGCTCAAATACCTAAAAAGTACGAGTGAAAATAAACTAAAATTTTCCTCGAATACTGACTTATCTCTGAAGGGATATGTTGATTCCGATTGGGCAGGCGATGTCTCTGATAGGAAATCAACAGCCGGTTTCATTTTATTCCTTGGGAATAATCCTATATTGTGGGCTAGCAAGAAGCAGTCCACAGTAGCTCTATCATCCACGGAGGCGGAGTATATATCTGCGGCTTTAGCAAGCAAGGAAGTGGTTTGGTTAAGAAGACTTGTAGAAGATTTTGGTATACCTTGTGAAGATGCAACTGTTCTTTACGAAGACAATCAAGGTTGTATCAAGCTAGCAACCAACGAAAAATGTAGCAGCAGAACCAAACATATCGATGTGAGATTTCACTATCTGAGAGATTTGATTGATAATGATATTATTCAGTTCGTTTATTGTGAAACTTCTAATATGACAGCCGATGCTTTCACGAAGCCTCTTTCAAAGGACAAATTTCAACTCCTCAAAACATCAATGGGAATTATCGAAGAATAATCTGTCGAGTGGGGGTGTTGGAAATATTCAAGATCGCCAGATGTGTTCGTTTAATTTTGTTTTTGTGATCTAGATGTATAATAAAAAAAAAAAAAAAAAAAAAAAAAAAAAAATATATATGTTGTTGTTGACTGTCAAGTATTGTCAATAAAAGTAATTTTGCAATTTGAGTTTCCGAATAGTATTTATTAGTAAAACTAGACTGTTCTTCCATTAAAATCCATCAGTATGTGCCATTTAGAACCCCCGCCTTCTTTAATTGATGTGTGTGCGACTCTCATACATCTGCTTGATTGTTTTTTGAATACTATTTAAATTGAATGTTGCTTACTTCTAATGAATAAACGTTATGAAGATTTACGAGGTAAACTACCGAGCAGAGTTAGTCACTCCTACAGAGTGGATTTTTAATATAGCTCTAGTCTGCACACGAGTGGGAAAGGCTTGGATAATTTGAATAATAGGTGGAAGAATAGGGGGTGCCTTTTCGACACCAAACTTGTCAGGTACCAAACTCTTCAGAAGGGTATCTCTAATTCGACAGGCTTTTTCGACACCGTTCCTTAACAACTGTAATAAGATAGGTAACAATAATAGTACAGTAAAGTATAAGTAGATAAAGAGGTATTTCAAACACGCGCGATTTTTCGAAATAGAGCAAGTGTTTGAAAGAGCAGTTATCCACGAATACTTTACGTTATTTTTTTCAATTGGCGCACTTTGAAATCATGAATACTTTTAAAATTTTAATTTCGAGCAAACAGAGAATGTCTTACGACGAACGAAACTAGACTTCACGGTTCTCGATTTGTTGATAGCCATGGTAACTTTAAAAAATGCGCGTTTTTGAAAGTGGCACCAATTCTATTCCTATTCCTATCCATGGTATGTCAAACTCGGCACATGTCTCAGGTATACGAATTAAAAATAGTCAAGCTCGGCACAGAGATTAAAAGATTAACTTTTATAATGTTCAAACTCGGCATATGATGTAATATTAAATGCGATATTATTTTAAGATATTGCATTTGAGAAAAACAAGATGTCCTGCAATACCAGGACCACGCTTATTGCCATAATCCTATACAATAGGAAAACAACTACTTTCCTGGCTAATACCACGACGAACGTTGAATTACATCTAATGAATTTCCGTGCAGAGTCCTACAAGGATGTCTCCGCAATTGCTAGTTGCATGGAAATGTTCATTGAAACATTTGGACCACCTATAGATCGATTTCTGGGTTCTTGCCCTCATCAGTATAGAGGGTAGGTCTCTGCAGACAATAACTAATGTCTGCAACAAAAGATTCAACAAACTATCCATGTAAGGCAGAAGCTGAGACATCGCCCGCAGCCTAGCGTTCACTAAACCACGGGCGCCATCTGAACTCCAGCGCCTTAACCGCAATACCCAGAACTTGCGTGATTAATCTAACCACTAATACAAATCAAAGATATCTGCATTGCATTGTTCACAATAAGCTTGTCAAGAGAGAAACACGCATTTTGCAATTTCCACGCACTGAAATGTAAGGTTAGTTCGTTCTGGTTATATCAGAGTAAATCATTACGCCTTCTTTTTTCAAGGGTCTCTCAATCTGAGTTATTCAGGAAACTATAGCCGTATACGTATACGTTGGTTAATTGGGGTTTAGGTGCCTGCAACAACTTTGTGCCGAGTTTATACTTTTAAAACTGTGATTTAAAATGCACCTGGGATTAAAGGATTAGGAGGTGCCGAGTTTGATATGATTTGCCTTCTTGTTTCGTACACCCAATTAAAATTTATGTGTTCAATTTCCACGCACTCAGAGAGAGATCCAAGGCATAGGCAATAGTCTTGAGTCATTGTTACTTATTGGGGAAGATCGATCGCCGAAAAGGTCTTACCTTTTAACGTGCGATTCCTAGCACTTATTCGCGACAATATAGCCATCTGAGGCAGATTTTTGGTGTCGAAAAGGCCTACGCCCGGAAGAATAGGGGATGTCCGTGTCAGAGCGGTCTAGGTCGCTTGCGCTCGAGTTTTGAGTAGCGGATTGTTCGATCAGCATTGTTGTAAGTTGCAGAACAAGGTACTCCGTATCGTCATTAATAGTGACAGGTACATCAGCCAGGGACCACCTGAAAGATGTAATTTCAGGCTGATAACGAATCCTCACTACCTTCCACGAACTTTCATTCCTAACATGCACCCTACCAATCCCACGACTCTATCCATCTCATCATGCAACCTCTCATTCAGAATCATCCTTTCCCCAACCAAGCGAGGGCACTCCAACATTGTGTGCGTCACAGTGTCCGCTAGCCACCTCAATATAAGCAACCCCTCCTCGGTCTTTTCGAACCTCTCACGGTAGGAAGAGAAAAATCCATGCACCGTGAGCACCTGCGTAAGGAAATAGTCCACCCGCCTGTGCCCGCTGGCCATCCACGTTCTGAGGTTCGGAATTAGCGCTTTCGTCCACTAAGATGTAGATGTCAGTGCCTCCAATTCGTTTTGCCAGTCCGATATTATTATAAACCTTTCTTCCCTCCTCGCTCTTTCGTTGTTATACCTATCTAAGTACGGCACGTCCGCGTCCATCTGCGGAGGTTGCACCCTCTCGCGAGGACCCCTTGGAACTACATTGGCTAAGTGCACGACGTGCACACGGAGGCGGCCGGGGCGTCGTCATGCACATTCGCTGCTTCCCTTGTCTTCTTCCTTCCAACCATTGCCGGAAGAAGTTCAGCAAGGAGCCGGAGTTTGTGGTTTGAATGGGATAACCTACTTAGAAATATCAATTTATAGGCAATGAAATTTTATTCTTCATCTATTAATTATTTATACTAGTTTTGCCAGCAGCTGATAAGTGAAAGAGCTTTCGAAAATGTTGGTACAAGACGAAACTATATTGGAGACTTACCCTTGTTGTTGTTGGATCCCAGTTAATATCGTCACTGGTTCTGACATCTGTAAAAAACAATATCGTAAGGAGTTAATCCTGAATTGAAAAAAGTTTTTGATATTTTGTTTCGAAAGTTGAGATACACGTGCATGTTCATGTGTCACATATTTTTCCGAAATCTATCAAAAACTTCGGTTAAACTGGTTGTTGTAGGTATCTCCAAGGCGCTTGATCACGTTTGGTATTGATTGATATGACTTGCCTCCCCAGTTGTGGTCCTTGTTATGTAGCTTTCTCTCAGACCGAACTGTCCACGTGGTGGTCGATGGAGTATCGTCCGATACTCTACAAATAAATGCTGGTGTTCCGCAGGGATCCATTCCAGCACCAAAGCTGTTTCTTCTTCACTCACATCAATATTGCTTTCTCTTCCAAAGCTCCTATATCAGCCAGTAAAAGCAGAGAGGAACGGGAAAGAATCGTGAATGAAATAAATACAGACTTCCAGAATGTATTTTTCCTAGAAAGTCCGATCTTACAGTGGCCAGCGTAACAATGTCAGGATATTAATGAAATCTTCCATTTCAATGCTCGGTATCACCATCAGCAGTAGCCTTTCATGGGAAAATCATCTGAGGTGCATGGCCAAAAGTACCTCTCGAAAACTTTTCTTTTCGTGCAAAAAGTATTTCACTTCTCGCCAACTGATTATGATTCATAAGGCACAAATTCTACCTGTCATGGAATACTGTTCGCTTATATGGAGTGCAGCACCCAAACACACATTGTCGGTAATATTTCACTCACAAGCTCTCTCACCTCTCTGGAACACCATAGAAAGGTTGGCTATCTGTCTGTGTTTTATAGATGCTCTTCCGAAATATCATCAATCATTCCACCGTTGGCGGTCTCATCGAGACTGTCCCGTCGAACTCAGTTCTGACATCCATATGCTGTCACTTTGGAGACATGCGAACATCTCTTTCCCTAGACTCGTTCTTCCAACGTACGGCGAAGCTTTGGAACTCGCTGCCTCGGAAGGTGTTCCCTGTGGCACACGGCCTTCAGAAATTCAAGAAAGAACATCAATTTCCTACCTTCTCTCCCTTGGCTTTCACGATGTTCTCTGAACAATACAGGAATTTCCTTTTCGTGGGAACCAGAACTTGAAAAAAGTATGACGTATTTACTGGTTTATCGAATTGTTGACAATTGAAATAGTATATTAATTATTTAACATGTGCTGGAAACGTCGTTGTACTAACGAGTCTATTAAGCATAAGCGCAGCGTATTAGAGGATCGTGTTTTCAAAGTAGTTTATAAAAGCGTTATATACCATACTTTTTGTACGAACTCAATGGGTTTTCTCAGGTTATCTTGAAAATTTCAATTGATAAACCATCTACTACCCTGTCAGGCGTTATTATAACCACTGATATAAAACAGTTACCATAGTAATGTATTCAAAGAAAGGAGTTACCATGGAGGTGATGCTTTTAAAATTTGCTTCAAACACAATCTGTGAATCTGTGAGTAATTGTGTTTTTCAATTCGTCAGAAAATGAGGTCGAGTCATTTCGTTGACGGATTCACTAAATACATTTCTGCTAAAACTCTTTTCACAACTTCTAGCTTTTTCATTTTCGAATAAATCCTAATTCGTTAATGAAATAAACATTTCAAAACAAAAAGATGAAACAAAAGGTTTTTTGCGAACGGAATGTAAATACAATAATTCAGCCGGCAAAGGAACCGAGAACGAAAACAACTTTAAAATTAATTGATAGGCCGCCATTCCATTATTAAATTTGGTAATTCATTAAATTATGGCAATGAAAACTTTGTTCGGAATGGGTTTTTAAGAAATTCATAATGAGCGGTGTCGCTAACTTCTCTTCAAAGAAATAAAAATGGCCAAGTCGAAAGGCCGTTTCACCATTCAGATATGGAAATAAGATCATAAAAAGGGAATTATAAACACTGTAAAAATATTCGACGACTTATTTGCATATGCTTTTCTTTCAAAAATGCTCTAGAATAAAGCAGGCCTAGGTTATTCGTGCATTACTTTATTTTGCATAATGAGTGAGTATTACGAACAAAGTTTCATCACTTTATTTTCAACTATCTTTTTAAATTTATGCTTCGTTTATACCACTGAAAATTAAGTTCCCCTTTTTATTTCTTATTCGTCTCAAGGAGCATTACGTTATAACGAGAATTAAAAAGGTGTAAAACTTAATAAGAAGATAAACTCTTCACTGATTAAAAAAACTCTCGGTGAGTTTTCACCGTGGAAATGAGCCGAGAGTTAAATTTCCATTTCCATCTTTGAAGGAAAATCGTAAGACAAAATGAATAAAAATACATGTTTTGAAAAGATACGGCTTTATCTCTGGGTTTCTGAGATTCGAAATAGTAATTTTTTTGTCTGCACATGAGAGAATTGATTTTGTTTCATTAGCGATACCTTATTCACGATCCCGCTTACTTTTTCGGAACATGTCAGAGTTTTTAATATTGATGGGTATTTTAATAAAATCTGGTCTATCTTTTCATTTGCCGACCAGTATTTATTTTTTCCTCAACGAATGTTGAGACTTGGGAACTTCTCAAATGTTCAGTTTCTCATTAATTTGAGATACGTGGAGGACTTCTTTGCATTTGAAGGCACGGAAGACAGACAGAATCGTTTCCTAGACCACCCAAATGCCCAACTCAGCATTAAGTTTACCATGGAGACGGAACAAGATCAACGGGTAGCCTTCAAAGGTGTGCTTGTTGAAAAATATGGCACTAGGCTGACTCACAAACTGTACCAAAAACCTTCCCAAACGGATAGGTATCTGACAGAACGAACTCGAAGAATATGTGAGCCGGAAAATTTACATCTTCCAGTGGTCTTGAGATCAGATGGATGAGGTGTATACTACATCAGAAGGCCCTTGAGGCCGAAGATCTATATGGGCGATTGCATGTATACAGGGTGAAGCAGAATAAGACCGACAAACTCGTATACAGATTCTTCACCTCATTTCGAGATGAAAGGATCCGAAAAAGATATAACCTATATGTAATATAACCTAATATTTTGCTAACTACAATTAATTTTTAGTTTGTGGTAAAATCCCTAGGTAAATTCGACTAATATGAGCAGTAAAGCTAGTTTAAGAATAAACATTAACATTTACCAGAAAATATCTAAACTTACGAATGCTATTCACAATAAAAACAAATAGGTTGGTTAAAAAACTTACTTGTTAATTTTTGAATAATAGCACTTCTATTCAACCGCTATAATTATTTTCACAAGTGTGAGCTCCCACCTAAATTTTGACAATAAATTGCCCTATTATAAATAGCTTCTCTCGCGTTGATAAACGGCTGTCTATTTATTTCTTAACATGTTTCACTTATTCCATGATCCAACTGGACTATCGGTCGGCATACAGTGGCTATGATTTTTTACGTAAGATAGCCCCAAGAAAAAAAATGTAGTCATGTAAGATCCGGAGATCTTGGTTGAAAATTTGTAACGAGAAACTCTCTAGCCATGCGATATAAATAGGGAGAGGCCCGATTCTACTGGAATATGATTTCATGATTTTCTAACTCCTAATCAATACAATTTTTATACTTGAGGTTCTAAAACATTTCTATAAAGTTCTCCTGCAAGATTGCACCTCATGGAAATCGGTAATGGTTCTGCTTGTTGACTTTTCCAGAGGAAGCCGCGATCTACTTCATCTGTTCTTGTTAACCACTCGAAAAAATTGAACCCATATAGGATTTTTATTTTATAGGGATGAAACTTTTCCTTTGGGCACTTTTCGAACTTACTCTTCGGGATTCAGCAACTATGGTGTCGACTGAGTCAGATTAATTGCCATATCAGCAACAATTTCTACCTTTTTTTCTGAAAGTGTCGGTTTTCCTGATCATGGAGCATCTTGTAGCGTATACCATTTGTTGAAGCGTACTCAAAAGTTTGCCCAAATATAATACATTAAAAGGGCGTTCGAGAAATCTATCATTAAACATACGGATTACTAGATGAACATTTCTTCGAGCTTCTCTAAAAATCAAAACTGCTTCAAATCCATCTGAACTACGAACCAATGTCACACTTTTCATAAAACAATCAAGGCGCTCAACGGACTATATGTCAGTTAACAGATAAGTTTGACAGTGAACAAAATGTTAACGCGTCAACAACTTTTTTTTCAACGCAAACTTGATTGAAATCAACATGTGTTGGTAAAAACTGTTAGGAATTATAAGCAGATTTCGAAAATGGAATAATATGTGAGATATTCTATTTCAAAAAATTATTCAAGATGGGGCCCAGCCGCCACTTTAGAACTTTCAGCAATATTTTTTCAAAGTTCTCATCTTTTATTTAAGCCAAGTGGTTAGAAAATTAGTAGGAAGAAAAGGACTTAAGACAATGTTTAACTTTGAATAAGGTAAAATATCATATGGAATATCGCTCAATGTGGACTTTTCGGAGTATCGTTTTCTATTTGCTTGGTACACTTTTTGTGACTTGTATGTTCTCCGTCAAGTTTTTTACTTTTTTTGTTTTCTTGATAATAATCTATTTTTTCCATAATATGTTTTCTGTTATTTTAAAATGCTGTAAACTGGATCTCAATCAATATCAATAGAGAACAATTAATACATGTAGAATTCCCTATATTCTAAAAGGGTTTAATCTAACCTATTGCACTTCCGTGAAGGACAGGTGTATAATGCCATTTTATAACGAATGGCACTGTGAAAAATTGGAAAAAAAAATTGTGGAAAGTTTAAATTGTGTTAGAAAATTCGTAGAAATTTTGGGAACCGCTATCCGCCTAACGTCAGCTGACCGAAGCAGAGCCACAATAATACTGGAACTGCCGGGTGGAAGAAACTGTAATTTTGAACAGCGGTTTTCAAGATTTCCCGAATTTTCCAAAAAAAAAATAAAAGTTTCATAATTTTTTTTCGAATTTTTCACACCTGCCATTGGTTATAAAATGTCATTATAAACTCATCCTTCACGGGAGTGCAAGAGGTTGGATTACACCCTGTATATTACAGATTTCCATTACGGCTTTCTATCAGGATTTTTTTCGAATTAAAATTTTCTGAATGAAATTCGTATTCAATATACATCTACCAACCCTGAACCGAGAAGATAATATCATGTGTAGACAAAAAGAGATGGTGCAATTCAGTAAAAAATGTGTGGTTAATTTTCCACTTGTGTCAAGATTTTACATCCCACGTTTCAAAAATACTTTTTGATGAGCCTCGTACATTAACCAATTGGTAATAACTCGATTCCGTTGCTACTGTTCCGTACTAAAGGTAGAATGAAAAAAGCAATTTGCGAGGAGAAGGTTTTAAAAAGACATAAAAAGAAAGTCAAGTGCTGCAGATGGAAATAATGGAATGTCTTAATGATACCTTCCACCCTCCTCCTCACGTTTTAATACCAAATTGCAGCGGGATTTTAAAATTCTAGATATATACATGACTGCTATAATATCAAGATTGTGCGAATTGCATGGCAGACAAAAAATTCACCCTAGAGAGTTTATTCAATATTTTTATGATATCTACTCACACCTTCATTTGATGTTCTGAATTTCTAAAAGAAAGCAATCATTTCCATTCAGCAGGTTTCTTCTGAATTGCTTGGTAATTCCATTGACGTCACTCCTGAAAAAAATTGTTTTGGATTTTTATTTTGTAATTTATTGATTTGTTTAATGAAAAGTCCTCGTTACTTTCAATAAGTTTCAAAATGAGGGAAGTCAGGTAGTTTTACATCCTACCAAAAGAAAATTGACTTGTTAAAGAACTTTCTACGGATAGATGGATGTAAACTGAAGACATTTTTTGGTCGGCGTTTGCCTGATTACAGAGAAACCTTCAGGGTATTGAAATGTAATGAACGTTTTATATGACACATCAAAAACACTAGAATCTTTTTACATTTTTGAAATATGAATTTTAAAATACCTTGTTTCCATTTAAAGGTTGTGAAAATTTAAATTTGAAAGCTTTTGTTTCTTCAAATGTGTCTCGGTGTGTTTTCGGATTGCTCCAATAAGTCGTCCCTCAATTTTAAATATAAATTCTTGAGACTGTTCACTAACTCTTTGTTTGATATATTGAGCAATTGAAACAGAACTCAGAATAATTCACTATAATTTTGTAAAAATTCAAATATTTCCTGCGAAGATGTTATAATTTGGTCCATCATTTTAAAGAAGAAGTTCATTTAAAAAATTTACTTGGTTTTTTTCGAGGACGCTTCTTCTGAACTGGCTTCAATAAATCTCTCCATTTTATATAAAAAAAATTATTCTGGCTCTATTGGTTGCCTTTGGATGACATTTTTTTTGTTTTAGAATTTTGAGCAAATTAATTGCACTGCTGCAAGTTCTCAATATGATTCTTGATTGTTTAATGCATAGTTAGTGTTTCTGAAAGTCATTTTGATTGTTAAGGCTGCCAACACATTTGAAAACAAAAATTTCGCAACAAAAACGAAATACTGAATGAATGAAGAGGAATTTTTGTATAAAAGTGTATAATTTCTAAAAATGCAAAGGGCTTTCGACTTTCGTCATCTTCCGTGCTCTATGAAAGTAAATACTCTGATTGTATGAGGAATTCTTGAATTGAAATGATTTTAAAAATAATAATAATTTGTGAAGACATCTTAAATACAATTAGTAACATTCATACTTGATTCTAACGAATATCATGTTAGAAATCAGAGGCCATGTGGATATGTCAGGTTATATTTTAAAAAACAGCTTGAGGTAGTAATAAACTGAAATGTGTATTAGATATCTTGAACTGTCTCAACATGTTACACCCTAAAATAAAATTCACACTTGAAATTGAAACTGAAAATAGATTAAATTTTTTAGATGACGCACATTAAAGAAATTGCGGGACAACCTAAAAAATTGAAAAAAAAAAACAGATCTCAAGTATACAGACTGTACACAACAATAAGTGCCCGGTATTCTACACATTTGAAGCCCTGCAAATGACATACTTGTTCTCGGATTCGTTCAAATCGTTGATGATGCCGTAACTTTGTATATTAAAAAATTCAGGAAATTTCCTCTCCTCCGGAACGTCATCCATTATTTTCGATAACGTTGACTGAACTGAACTGAATACATATCAACAAGTTCACATTATCAACAAATCCAATTCATTATTGATAGTTATTCATCTTTTAGCAACCACACATGCTTTATAAGAGATACCGAATAGCAGACATTATTCTGTATGAAAAACAATTTTATCCACCTGCGCTTACACTTATCAATTGACGTCATTGAAAAAGTTTATTATATTTCCGCTTCCATCTCGTACATCAGTTCTGCCACATGTGATTAATTATACATGTGATTCTCCTCTCTTGACTAATTAATTAGTGAACCGGGTGTCGTAAAAAATGCTCTTGGAAACTGAAAAGGTCAATCAACTCTTTTTGGATACATTAGAATGAACGTAAAATAGGAAAAAAAATTGATCCTCATTCACATTTTGGTACAACTATTAATTAAAGAATCCTCAAACTTCAGAAGAGACTTCAGCATATCTATTATTATAATAAATACCCATTTTCAATAATTGTAATTCCATCCAATTATCGTGCCCTTCTAATGTGAACTTTATTGAATGAAGCAATGTGCAAAGATAAAAAAATCTTCAATCAAATATATTGTTATATGTTTATTATGGTTTTTATATAGAATTTTGTTAAGTGTAGTTATTAAAAAATTATATCACATAAAATAAAATAGGTATAATGTTTAAATAAATTTGCCTGGCTTCAGAACTTAATACCCTTGCTTCAGCTGAGTTCCAGCTCAGTTGGTACGCTTATGAACATGAAGGACTCTTTTTTCTTAAGAAAAATGTATGAATGTTGAAATTGTATGTTTTGTAGATATGAATTGTAATACATTTTGAGATGGTAACCATTTTTTTAAATAGGACACCCTGTATATCATTGCGTGATCGGTTAGGGATGATCATAAGGAATCCAACAATATCAAGATAACGAATTATATCTCCAAAGAATACGGAGGTATCGCCATTTATTTCAATCATAAGCTCAATGAGTGTGAGAGAAAATTATTGATTCCTTATGATCCCTAACCGATCATTCTATGATATACAGGGTGTCCTATTTAAAAAATGAAACTTCGAAGTCACTGCGCTTTTTTGAGACACTCTGAATAAATGAAACCTAAATCACTAAAAAGATCGAATGAAACCCTGCAACCTGTATTTTTAACATTTTTTTGTAATATGTAAAATAAAGAGGTTACAGGGGGAGCAATGGACATTTTTAGTTCTCACTGTAGAATCAATTATAAACTAATGCGAATGCTGCAGACAAAATAAACTGATTGATTATTTCTACTTTATCAATTTATTAGAGTTGAATTTAATATTCTCCTTGTGTCAGTATTTTTTTAACATGTTTTTCTTTTCTTTCAGGTAAATTTGCATCGAGGAAAAAGCATTCACCACCATCAGCTTTTTGGCGACCTCATCCATCATCTCGGATTGAATCAGGCAGGGTAAAGCGACAAACGAACGGCTCGATCCCGACATTTAATTCAATGCCTTATAGGCTAAGCTGATTTTAGGCCAGTCATTTTAGCAAAAATGGGGGAAAAACAACATAAGAAAGGAAACTCTCACAAAAGTTGTATTTTAATGCTCAATAAAACTATACAAATTTTCCCTTTCGTACAAGCCCAGCAACATTGTTAAAAAAAGTATTATGAACAATTGTTGTTATTTATATGTAGGAAAAATGCAAAAGAGTCGCAAAATAGTAGAAAAAAAATAAATATGATCCCTTATCGTGCCCAAAGTTTGCGACCATTTCCAAGTTTGGCATGAGAGTAAATAAATTATTTTATTTTTCACTTGTCCATTACTGCTTTATAATACCTTGGCAACGGTTGCCCTGGGCTTTATGGAGGGCATTATGAATCATAACGCCCGCTAAATGTATTTTTTTGTAGTTCAATAATATAATTACTCTGAAAATTTTTATTTATAACTGTACATAAAAAAGGGACTAATTATTTTCTCTCAAATAGAAATTACAATTTTCAAATGTTCCTGAAAAATTAGTACCAAGTTTGAAGTTCTGTGAGTGAACTCCTCAATGTGCATTCGGTTTCGTTCGGAACGTTAATATTTTCTTTTTCGGAAACGGAATGGGCTATCATTGTAGCAATTTGGTTCTTCGAGGAGATACTTTCTTCAATATAGCTCTCCGCTACTGTACTACTCTTTCATTTCCATGTAATTTTAGTGTTTCAAAGGAAGCACCACATTGAACAAGAAGCGTTGAAGACGCGACGTTCGGTGTAGGTAATGTCCGGTGTAACCTTTCGGGTTTTCCATTTTAAGGTAATTCGCTATGATAGAAGGAACACTTCCTATAGTATTTTTCCTGCAATGCATTTATTATTTCTGTGGGTTAAAAAAACCTACGTTGTCTACATCCTTTTGGTCGTAGTGCAATGTACTTTTTAACTAAGTTCAAGGCTCCTTTTTCGCTTTCTTCAACAATGATGAAACTTTTTGACGTGCAAGTCTTGGTTTCTGGTACCTTGATCAGTAAAACGGCTCCTCTGTCCTCAATGTCATCAATTGTCATCTTGACCATTTCATCACGTCCCCATTACCAGAACAATTTTATGTAGCAGAAAAGTATCATCTGGATCTTTTCTTATGAAAAGTAATACTTGTCTACCTTCCAACACCTTTAATTTTTTAGGAATGTATCCTTTTGAATTAACTTTCAGAAAGGCTATCAGTTGACTGAATGCTGGTACATTAATGTTTTCTTCAACAATCAATGTTGATTTTAGCTGTGAGTATTTGGTCCATAGACTATTTGCACTATATTTTTCTGACTGAAATAATGTAAAATAAATGAAAAATATCAATATTTTTCATGAGATAAACTCACCAGTTCCTGGAAGTATGCCATTATGACAGTTTCATTTACGGTATTTACTCTGTTTTCATCTTTCCATTTCAAAAAATGGTCGTACTTCTTCTCGTATATGTATTTGGATTTCACAGGCAGTAAATTTCCTAACGCTTTTTCAGCTTTGAGAGTCACATTCTATGGGATCTCCATAATAATTATGAACATAACCGTTTTTAGTTTCCTCCGCTAACAAGCTTGAAAATTCTTACAAAAATGCATCGTCATTTTATTAAATAAACAACCCTTAGCAACCTCTTCAATGTTCCATGGCAATTGCACAGAAGCTCACTTGTGCTCTGTCGACCAGAACGCAGTAAATACTATGAGAAGAAATTTACGAAGTAAACAACGTCGTTTAAGATAATTTTTTCGTGAAAAATAAAAAATTATGAAGTAAACAACGTCGTTTAAGATAATTTTTTTGTTTTTTGTGAAAAATGAAATCTTGTATGCACCACGAGCGTTACTAGATCCTAACGCCCATCAGGCAACATTCTTTCTTTTCTAATTTTTTCCCATTTTCGATTTTTAATGCTAAAATGATTGGCCTATTATAGGCTGAGTTGTTTTTGGCTGGGACTGACGTCTCCGATGCATCAAACTGTTTAGATATATACAGTACACGAAGACAGACCTGGGAGCCATTTAAAAAGTTGACTTAATGAAGGAGCTGCTAAATGAAGATAAATGATTCTGATATTGGATTAGCAGCCGAGTATTTACGTGAAGAACTGAGAAACGATGATACTGGTTGTGATGTCTCTTAGTAAGACAGTCTCAAGACTAATGTCGCTTCAGTCTACCTATTACGTTGAATAATTGATGGGTTATTCTGCAACCGCAGGAAAATTCGCGATGAAAGGCGCGAAGATGAGAATATCAATTTATAAATACTTTGAGAACAAGTAAAGCCGATAACTAACAGTGATATATACAAAAATGGTGATTAACATAATATACAGCGTTTATTTTGAAAAAATATCGCTTAAAATTTGTTATGTGGAAGGTCCTGAAATTTGATTAGATATGTCAAGTAGTTCGATGATTTTTTGGATAATGATTTGTTTATTCTGGAGGCATGATTATTCTGAGGCAATTGTTGAATTGTACCGCACTGATCTAGCCCGAATATTATTCAAGAATAATTGCTCGAAAATAGCTCATTTCGGTCTCCGATGGAGTAAATGGGGTATCAATAAAATCCGTACTTTCAACAGTATGTAGCCAAATGAGTCCGGAAACCTATGCTAATATTGCTGAAAATATCTCGGATTCCTGAAACCGTACATTATATCAAAAATTCGTGAAAATTAACCGATTCTTTTTTGAAATACAGGGTATTTATTGAAAAAACAGTATTTTTCTAAGAAACTTGGACTGTATCTTTTTACATCAAATGATTGTGTGATATCAACAGTGAAGAATGTTTGGTTTATGTATGACATGCTCTCCCTCATCCGAACTTAGAAAATAGGGGTTGACGTACCACTATTTTCGAACCACCCAGTATAAAAAAAATTATGTCATGTAACTTTGGTCAAGATTGAGGGAGTTCATCCTGGCTAAATTGATAATTCAATTCTTATCAGAGAACTCACACTGGTTGGTATAATATTAATCGAATTGGATTTTTTCTGTTCACCCTGTTGTGGAGCACAAAACGAAAAAGTTCAATGAATACGAGATAAAGGTGACATTGTACCATCATTGAAGCATCGTAAAATCTTCATTTTTCATCTTTGACACCCTGTATCTCGAAAAATAGTCGGCCGATTTTTATGTGCCCTTGGACACTTTTGCTGAGGCGGTCTAGAACTACAACATACCAAAAACTCAGAAAATTCAAAGTAGAAGACTGGAGTGTTGAGTCTGTAATGGAAATAGACAGTGATAACGATCTAATACCACGAGAAATTATTAAAACCGCTCAAGCAACGTCAAAATAGCATGAACATATTTTTTATTTGTGTTTTTATTATTATACTGTGCTATTAGGTATGGTCCGTATATATCCTTGGTCACTCTGGTTAGTAATTTGGCGGTCCGTATATACCAAAATTCGGAACCATTTCCTGAAACTTCGGTGATTCATCTGTCACCAAAGCAACCGTACTTTTTCCTCGGTAACTCGGGAAACGCTTGTCATTTGTCAAATGGAATAATTTAATTGAGTGCCAGATTTGAAATTTTGGATCAAAAATCTAATATTTATCTTATAAAAGATCTTTGGGTCTGAAAGCATAATATTTCATTCTTTTTTGAAGAAAAAATTATACTTTTAACAAATTTATTTCAAATTGTTGACTGAAGACAAGTGACAAGAGGTCCGTATATGTGCAG
This sequence comes from Chrysolina haemoptera, assembly GCA_958298965.1. Classification (NCBI taxonomy): domain Eukaryota; kingdom Metazoa; phylum Arthropoda; class Insecta; order Coleoptera; family Chrysomelidae; genus Chrysolina; species Chrysolina haemoptera. The sequence goes on along the minus strand of OY282602.1, from coordinate 12,022,852 downwards.
CCGGTTGCTTGAAAACTCAGAAACCACATTAGTAATAGTTGGGTATATATCTTTTTGAGATTGAATATGACTACACAGAAACATGATAATAATTGATAGTATAATTAACTACTCAGAATTCATATTTAAACCCTCATAATGCACATAATTTGCATATTCATACTAGTGCACTAGTAATGTAATATAATATATATATATATATATATCGCACTGTACAGTTCAACAGAGAGTGGCGTTTATCCGCACACATGAGGAAAGTAAGTCAACTGCATAATTTCTGTTAAGATTTACCGCTGTCAAGCTGCCAAATAAAATCTCTATTTAGATATACTAGCGTGATATTTATATTTGAAGAAAAAAAACAGACATTAGAAAAATTTAATTGTTTCACCCTATAAAAAAAAGTTAACAACGCTCAGAATTGTTACTGCGTACTACTGATTGGAAATTAAAGTAATAAAAAAAATAATCAATTTATGCAATTATACACATACAATTGTAAAGTGTATACTACTTGACATAAAAATAAATGAAAACTAGAACTATCACATACGACGTAAGGAGGGAGTTGAGTCACGTTAAAAAAAATACAACGCTTTACCAACTGAGCTAATTGGTCATATGCATCACTTTTACAAAAATATTGTATTATGTTTTAAGTGTTATGTCATGAACAAAATATTTTGCATTTGACAATATATTTCCTTGCTTAACAACCAATCAGTGGATTTCAAATTTTGAAATTCAGCCAATAGAATCGGAACTACAGTGAAAATATAGCTTGTCGCTGTATTTTCACGGTGATAAACCTGCTGAGTTTTTGTTTTACTATCTGTCAAGTGAAAATAATGATTTAAATTATAAACGTCAAATTTATGTGTTTTGACTAGTTATCTTTATTTATCAATATGAGCGATCGTTGGGGACAAATGTCCATTGGTATCATAGATGAGGCCGTGGAAAAGAGTATTCCGTTGAATACGGCTAGAAGTAAAGCATCAACTACCAGGTGACACGATTTTTCTTTATTTCAAATCGATATATTGTCGTCGTAAATATAATTCGTGGTATGATTAAAAACCTATAATTTTTGGAAAATGAATGCGGACTCGTTGTATTTTCTTGCATTGGGAATTATCGGTAATAATCATACCACTTATTATATTACCCCTGAAAATAATTAATCATACTTGACGAAGTTAGTTGAAATGGTTCTTAGAAAGCTATTTTGTACGATTTTCTTGTCAATAACATCGATATTAGGTGATAAAATTATCGCGTGGTCGTAAGAAAAATAGTGTACAGTAAATGTGCGAAAGTGAGTTTTAACACTCCGCACTCGTAATTTAATATACTATTTCCGTCGACCGTTCATTTATGATGTATTTTAACGCACTCAAAATCGTTGATTAATGACCCCTGTTAATGAATGATTTTCTATTAATCAACGATTTGATTATATGCAACCCAACATACATTGCTCTTATACATTTTATATTGGTTAGTACTATCTGTCATTATTTATTTGTCAATTTTCAAATAAAATTTCAGAAAATGTTCATTACGCCAGTTGTCACTCAAAACCATATATGGTCCCGTGGCGTAACGGTAAAGTTCACGTGTCATGCAACACCAAGGTCGAGAGTTCAAAATCCATCGAGGGTAAATATTTTTTTTTTTATTTCAGTTTGAAAATAAATAATTAAAAATTATACAAAACTACCACTAAGAAAAATTAAACTACCTTTGAGTAGAGTTAATATAAATAGGAAATAGTGATTGTTTTTTATCGTAACGTTAGATAAATAAACATTGAAAGTGAGATATCTCTATTTTCGAAAACTACTGTCGACGGAAAAGTTTTGTAACAAACTCGTGAATTAAAATGGCGATTAACAATCTCAAACATTAACGCGCTCGCTCCGCTCACGCGTTAAATTATCTCGATTGTTAATCGCCCTTATTAATACACTTGTTCGTTAAATAACCATTTCATTCCAGTGACTTCTTCATAATCCATAATAAAATAAATGTCGTCGATGTGTTTTCGGATATTTCATTTTCGAGGTGCTACAAACTGACGACCTTAATTACCCCTCATCAAGAAGCAATAATTCAAACATAAACTAAACGAATTTTAACGTGTGGAGTTTCATGGAAGTTCGCGATAATATTTTCCTTTTTCTCGGTTAACCTCTCACCGCAGAAACTTTCCAAGTACAGTCGGAAGATATATTTCTGAGCAATGCGGTATAATGACATGGTGTAATTGCCTCTAATTACTTGTAAAATTACCTTGTGGCATAAAAGATGTTGCCTCGAATGCTCGGAAGTTTTTCCGAGGGTTGAGGAAATGAAGCGAAACCCTTTTCCCGACGCCTGGAAATTCTGGGATCCGACTTTGAAAAAGTAAATACCCGATGTGTATTATTGTTTCATTAGGGAGAACCGTAAGAAATATGGTGAGCTGCTAATTAATTTAAGAAAGTTTAAGCAATTTACGTTGAAATAATATCTGTTTGCGATATTTAATATCCTGGGCGTTTGGAAGGAACGGATTGCTCGGCTAATTTCTGGAATTGGTTCCACATGTTTTTATTCGGAGAGGCGCTGGAGCGTTTTCTTTTCATAATTTTCAGAAGCAATTAAGTGGAAGTTATATGTTTTTATACTAATTATGAATATATTTATTAGAACTGAGTTATTATTTACTGTTTTTCTGAAAAGTAAAAGGAAGACAGAAGAACTTCTTGAATACAGGTCGCGCCAACAAAGTTATTCATTTTAGCTGATTAGATTAGATTGGATTGGGTTGCCCTCATATACAGAGAAGAAATTTTTCCGGTTAGAAGCAAGGCTCTTGTGCCGGATGGCCGACCTTCCATAAGGCATGAGGCCGTGATTGTTGCCAATCGTTCGTCTATACCATCTGTCTAGCGAAGTCCCTGGCAAGGGAACCCAATCCCAACTCCGCACTTCCTTAAAATTAGCGGGGAAATTCGAACTTTCTTTATTTACTTACAATGTTGTTAGTGTTGTTCCAAGTCAACCCTGGTCCTGGTCGTCTTCGACCACCATATCAGCTCCCCATTTGTTAATTTGAGTTGTGAATTCTCGATCTAGATTTTCCCTATTTCTTATTACAGGTGGGTAGTTAATATTTTTGCTCACCAGGTTCTCACGCATGTCCGTCCTTGCTTGCATTCTTGTTGGTAGTGTGCAGTCCTGTATGATGTGGTTCACTGTTTCGTCCTGTTGACCGCATTCGAATGTCTTAGTCTGAATCGTCTGTAGTAAGTCTGTAGGTGTCCATGACCTGGGTGGTTTTCCAGTTAAGGTCCACTATGCCTCTGTGGACCACTGGGAAGATGCTGTGGACCGATCTTCCTTTCTGTGAGTTGTCCCAGTACCGCTGCCAAAGATGCATCTTCCTATCCATTTTGACTGCCTTTAGCCCGTTGTCTATCCTATCCTGCATTATCTTCTGTATTAATGTTACCTTTTTGTCCTTGCTCTCCCTGTTGCTTATTCTGTCTATTGACCTTTTGGAGTCTGTGTATACACAGACTGCCCTCATATACAGTGAAAAGTACGACACAAGAGAAAAACTTTATCAGAGTAGGTAGCGAAAATTTTGTGATCAATTGTGCATATCCGACAAATCGAAAATCAATTTTGAAACGTGTCACGTGATCACTGGTATGGCGTCAATTAAAAAAAAATAGGTTAAGATGGCAAAATATCAACAAATATTTTTCGAAAAAATATAGTAGTCGTTTTTTCACTCGTTCGGCTGCACCCCTACGAACAACCTCAGAAGACTTGTGCGAGCTTGTGACGAGCGTCTTACTTTTTAACGTGCGATCCCAATTAGGTGTGTGAATAAAAAAATTATGGACAGCTACATTTTACGACGCTTAGCGGCTGAAGGTTCTGGTTGCTCTTCTGGAATATAAAAGGGATATTGGTTGCATTTTTAGTGTGAATACAGTGAATTCCATATTATATCCCTCTTTCATCTGCGGTGTAAATAAAAAAGTTATGGGGGAATAAAATTTGGGAGATATGCCTTTCAATTTACCCACCACTTCGATTTCAAAACTTTTATCAGAGCTTTGACTACACCACTGGATTCAAGGAGACTTGAAATATCATTGACCAAATTTTCATCGAAATCTGTATAAATAAAAATAATAAAGATAATAAAAAATATGAGTTAAAATGACATATTCCTGAAATTCAAGTAACATATTTTTCAGATTTTATTATCTTATGATTCTCTTATTTATAAACAGATTTCGATGAATCTCTGACCAGCGATATTTCGATACTTCCTGAATACAGTGGTGTATTACGAATTTTGATAAAAATTCTGAAATTGAATTGGTGGGTTGATTAAACGGCAAGTTTTTCAAATTTCATTCCACTATATGTCGCGAAACCAGTGGTATAGTCAGATTTTTTCTAAATAAATCGCTGTTATTTTTTTTATTTTTTATCTTGTAAAATAAGAATAGTTGGCACTATAAATGGAGATTTATTCATAAAATTTGGTGTCCCAGTGGACTTTTTAAATGTCTACCTAACGAAAAAAATAAATAAATAAAAAATCATTCCAATCGGTTAAAAAATTTAATTTTTTAATGGTACTTCCATCTTAAATGAGTCACACTGCAGATTATAATTAGTACTTGAGTAAATTCGAGTATATTCAATAAATAACTAAATTTGTTATTAATTCCTTACAAAATGTAGTTTGAGCAGATTCTAAATTTCAATGTAATTATTATCATAGTTTTTGAGTTTTTAGGTTTTCTAAAAAGTGGTTGATTTTGGCCTTTTTTCAGCGGCCTTTAGCGTCCAAACCATTTAACAGAAAAATACATTTGAGGTATGCTTTTTGTAGGAAATTCGATGTACTTCATTTTTGTATAGAATGACCTTCCTCGAAAAGTGCATGGGTTTTTTACTTTATGGCAAAGAACTGAAAAAATGGCATAAATGGCATAAGGTTATTTGAGATTTTCGTTGTGAAGCCATATCCGTAGGAAGTAGACACTGTGAAAATTCATTTTCTGTCATCATGTCCGGCATATACGTGCTCAGCTTATATCCACAGATATAACGCCGCACCCTATTGAAAAGAAGGTTACCTACTTTGACAACAACATAATTTGTATTATTCTTGATCGTGTCAATACTTGCTTTTGAGAAATAATTCTTCAAAAAAAGACAGAATTAATACAACTCATAAATTACAGGTAGGTTGTTCTTTTTGCTCAATCTATGTGTTTCTGCTATCGATTTAAAAGACCAATTATATCACAAATTCAAGAATGAGTAAGATATCTCATATGATGAACCTTTTAAATACAGTCGGGCATTTATTACAGTGAACCTGTAAATCAAATGCGAAGATAATTTTCCAATCCCATTGTTGGACGCAAATTTATTCGTTTCAATTATAATTTTTGGCTCTTAAAAGCTTCTTGTATGCTATGTCATTAGATAATGGGAAGTCTGGAGGGAGACGCAGTACAAACCACAACATCATAACATTATTTGAATCTACTTTATGGCGCATTTACGTCGAAAAATTTCGAATGGACCACCGCTTCCACTCATCATAAACAAATCTCCTTAAAACGATAGTCTCTCGGGGGTGGGTCATGGCTGCTGTGATCCGAATTGCAGCCTGTTGGAATGCAGCCAATGCGATGGCCACTTTGTTTGCTGGAGAGTGGCGAAATAATGTTCAATTCGAGACGCATTTTCCGTTTTGTTTTCGACATGATCTTTGACTTCATGTTACTCGTAGACTAACCCTAATCGGGCGATAATGTATTGAGGATTTTTTACCACAATTATTTTAAAATTAATGACAAACTAATTTTAAAAAATTCCCAGACAATTGTGTAATTGTTTGGCAATGTGATAGGGATGTTGAAGGCTGTCAAGTGTTGTCCAACCGACCCTGTACTGATGAGAAGCAACTGACTCAAAACTAGTTTGTAGGTGGTAATAATTTCCAATTGCTTCACGCGCGATCATTTGTGGCTACATTACACAGATATCTGTCAAAGATTCAATGTACGTCGTAGCGTTAACAAGAGCAGTAGTTATTTTTTATTCGATATCTGCCATAATTTTGAGAGGAAAATAGGTTTTCAATCAATCAAAACTGTGGTCCAAAGTGCTTCTCGAAACGTTTTTTTTCGTACGATCGATCCGTAAGATGTAACAACTGAAGGGTCGCGTTGTGACCGTAAAACAGGATCTAGAATATTCTGTGAAAAAAAAAACATGCACGCGAAGAAATCCCTGTGTATATTTTTCCTTTAACAGTTTAAAAAAAAAGTGTGTAAATAATGTATACAATTGTTGAAAATTAGTAGACCTTTTTGTAATATATTTTTACCAGTGATTGTTTACTTCCGTTTGTGGTGAAATTTTCCCCAGTTTTGTAAGTTATTCACACAATATGTGTAATACATAATTGTGGATAAACTTTACACTTTTTTTATTGAAAATGTACAACACGAAATGTGTAATAAATTACAAACAAGACTACCCGCCGATAGAGGGCATAACCCGCGCTATACTGGAATTCACTAAGGCCGAGGCTTACTAGCAAGACCAAAGCTATCATCATCATCATCATCACCAGTTCCATTCAGCCCCCGACCGGTTGAGAAGGAAGGGATAGCTAGAGAACGAGGAAGCAGTGATGAGATGATTAAAAAACTGTGTAAATGTCTCACACACTAGAGAATTATTTCAATAACTCATAAATTTCGAGATGTATAATTATACAGGGTGAAATGCCACTACTTAGCGAAAATTAAATAGGAATCTGACATCAGCCTTCAAAAAGGCGCCACTGAATGAATCAACTATAAAATTTGCCTCTCTGTCTAAGTAGGAACTCTCAATCCACAATGTCTCTGGGTCCACGCGAATTAACAACCGCAGTCTGTCATTATTTAGTTCATCGCCGACCGTCGTGTTTACTGAGACATTTCGACGTATTTCTGTTAGTCGATCGTTCGAAATGCAGTGATAGCTTGGAGCGAATGTAATTTGTGCTCTAAAGAACATTGTTACGCGGATAAGGAAAGTTCTTTCGATACCAGTATTATTCACTTACATTTTTTTTTTCATGTGATGTGTTGTGTTCTCCTATTGGGAGCCACGCTGATAAAACTCTATTTTGAATAACCAGCTTCCGTTTGATTAGGATGACCTGGGGAATAACGATTCTGCCTTTCCACAAGTGTTTATCCAGGATTGGCGCTTTCCTACACTTACAAAAGGTATTATTTTTGGTCCAGAATTCCAAATTTCACTTTGTTTTCTACTTCTTTTGGTTATACAATTTTCTGTACTTAACTGGTCTTAGTTCACCCTGTACAGCTATTTCGGATTAATAGCTATTAATGTAACGAGATTATTATGCGATTTATAATAATCGAGGATGTTACAGGCACCGAGACACCTGTGCAACCTCCGAGATTTATATTGCATAATAATCTAAGATTTATCGTATCATCGACATTGACAATGATGATGTGAAAATGAAATCAACAACTTTGGTTATGTCACGTTATTGTCATTTAAAGGAAGCTTAATATCCAATGATACGATGATAGTTATTTATGCAACAAGTGCAAAAAGTAAGTGTTTATTACACTCGACGTGAAATTGTGACGAGGCCGTGCACTAAACAATTTTTGCACAAGTTGAATAAATTTTTTTTTCTACGTTCGTGCAAAAAGGGACATTATCCGGCACTAGGTGTAGGAAAATGAAAAGCGCAACTCAAATAAATAATTACGATCGATTTGCATTGAAACAGATCACTATCATCTATTTTTCCATTATTAATACTAGCTCATTTGAAAACTTTTAATTGTGTAATTGTCAGAATTAATTTTTGACTGACGTTTCTTTAACCACAGTTGCATTATAAAAATCAAAATCATAGTAGTCTTGAGCGCGTATGTTATCACGAGGTGTGGTCATGGTACAGACAGTTTGCTTTAGTGAGGAATCACACTGATCGACCAGGACCGACCGTCCGCGACCGTCCACCTATGACCAAAAGTAAAAGTAGATCAATGAAAACTTTCAAAGTCACACTGATCGACCATCCACGACCGACCACTAGAATAATTTTGTAAATCTGACATTAATTTGACATTCGAAAGGTTATGCGAATTGTCTGTTCATTTATTGAAAATAAATTAAATTCATAATATAAATAGTTTTGCTTTAAATAATGAGCAGTAGTGATACTGAAGAAGAACATTTTATTTTTCCGGTAGGAAATATACCTATTTACATAAGTTTTGTTGAAGTCAAAAGTTCATCATAAATGTGTGTCAAAATGACATTACGTCAGGATAGTGTGACACCGACCAAAATTTCCAGGAGACCACAATTTCGAACATGGTCTTTGAAAAACGGTCGAGGACGGTCAATGACGATTATACAGTGTGAGTTGTGCGATAAGAATATACGTGTTGGAAATTTTGGTCGTAGGTGGACGGTCGCGGACGGTCGGTCCTAGTCGATCAGTGTGATTCCGGGCTTATACAGTCAGACGGTTTAGAACAAAGCGTATCATGAATTCTTATGAATTAATGTTGTTATAAGTAAGGCATATTATAGGTAGTAAATGAGCTGATATATCCTCCCTTTGAATTACATACCTTAATCGAAAGATAAATACTTTTGTTAAAAATTTGTTCGCCGTACGAAATTGTTGTTGTTGTTTTGTTAAAATTGTTTTTTCCGTTAACCAGCTGTCGCCCCCTTACGAACGGCAGCCCTCAAAAGTCGAAAATTGTGCGAGCCAAGGATTAACGAGGTCTTACCTTTTAACGTGCGATTCCTAGCACTTTCTCGGGCCATCAGATAAAAATCTGTAGTCGCTAAGGATTCGAACTTAGCCGACCAGCAGTCACTGGTTTCGAACGAGAAAGTCTCAACCACTGAGCTACATGACCCTATAACTTATTCCAGAAAAAAGAGGTATAAAAGTATAAAAGAGGTAATAAACATTGATCTCAGTTTAAGAAACTATAGAAAAACTCTGTGTTGTGCCAATGCGATTGGAACATTCTTCAGCAACTGATTTGAAATTTCAATGCTTCACCGGTTGACGGACGATCTCCTGGTCCGCTCTCTCAGCGTTGCAACAAACATTTTGCCACCTTAATTGCGCTTCGAAAGGAAAACAACTCCCACGAGGGTGCCGTAGAACTGATTTGCTTAATGCTTTGTCATGTGTAACGAAAGTATAATACTTCAATTTAGTTGGCTGTCGTCGGCATGCACTTTTCCAGCCACTACCTTTCAACGAGACGTCCGTTAAATAAAATGCTGCGGCGAAACAATTTTGCAGCACGTCTACAGAAAAAAAATGTCATTTTTCTATTCGCTTTTTCTTATAAACTCGGCTAAAGTTATTAATACGAACTAACTGGTTATGTCAAAGCCAAACATTGGCATCGTTAAGAAATGCTCTGCCGAGATGGAATACTAATAAGGAAAAAGCAGAGCACCAAGTCCGTACTTTTGATTGATATGGACAGAGAATGGTAATAAGCTGGAATTAAAGAAGTAGATGACTGTTATATCGAGAACGGGAAGAAACCGCGGTTGAAGAATCTATTCAGGACGGTATTAGGCCGAGGGGGATATCATTGGTATAATGAATGCAAATGGATCACAATCCATACAAATTATTAATTGTACTGATTATTAATTGAATAACTTATTATCATCGATACTCTATTCGTGGAATGTAATAATAATTTATGGCGGAAAGTAGTTTATTACAGACAATAAATGTGTTTTTATGATGGTAACTACAATATTTTGCACTCTGACTGAAAAGAGTTGCATAAATTAGCTATTCATTCAATAAATTACGATATAGTTAATCTCACTGGATAATGAACTCATTGGATGATTATAAAACATAGTTTCATCAGGGTTCAGTTTAATTCAGTTGTATACTTATTTTGATTAAAATAAACAGAAGAATATATGAAATACGATTAGGAGGCCCATTCATATGCAGGTAGGTACACAAGAGTTGTTACAATAGTGTCAAATGTCAAACTTAATAATAATAATAATACTAATTTATTTATTAACCACTTCGGTAAAATAGGTACATATGGTAGGTCAGATAATAGGTATATAAATATATAAATAAAGTTGAAAAAATAAAGATAAAATGTTCAGATGAAAAAACACCAGTCACAGTATTTGAATTAATAAATATTCAACGACACAGCTTTACATACAGAATTATGAAAGAAGTACATAAAATTAAATAATTAGGAAGTATCATACATGTACTCTTGCAGAGTATAGTACTGTCAATCAGTAAACATTTACTTAACTCTATCACAAAAAATGTTTGTCACTTTGAGAATGTTTTATCTCAGTCGGCAATTTGTTGTAGTGAGACAAAGCATTATAAGAAGGGGAGTTTTTGTATTTGATTATTTATAAACTAAAAACCTAGTTTTTTTTAGTTCCTGGAGCTATTCGTGAAAAGATGTGGAAGAGATATCCGTTGGAAAAATCAAGAAAATTCCTTTTTTCACTTTTTTATTAACAATCCAAGGCATTGAAATTTGAGAATCGTAAATTATAGGCAATCAGAAAAAAAAATGTTTTTTCAATCATCCTCATGATTATGGTTCCTAACGATAATTAAAAAAAAAATTAAATTCCATTGTTTAAATAATTGTTATTAATATATGTATTATTACTGTTATGTAAAAATTGTACCCATGAATGATTATGCAAATAAACATTAATTATTATTAGATTGAAAAATCTTGGCAGTCTAATTCTAAATGAAAATAATGATTCATAAGAAAAAAAAAACACTTTCTTAAAGAACATTGGTGCTAAAAAACACAACGCAGTTATTAGCAAGTGCGTTTTTTAGCAATATATTAGTTAACATATTTTTGTTGACTTATTATTGTTTACTTGTGTATTTAGTACGTACTAATATATTTTCATTACTCATTGAAACGGTTGAAATATTTGTTTTTCTTCTGATTTGTTGCAAGGATCACTACCCGTTTCACCAATAAATTTTACCGGCCCCCATTTTCCAGTTTAACATTTTTTTCCAAATTCCATTTCGAATCGAATACGACCATGATCATAATTTTCGGTAGTCTTGGTCAGCTTTTTGACAAAATAACATTTATGAACCACACGTCCAAGTCGAGATCTCGAGATCTCGAAATAAAAGTCGAGATCCCGAGTTAGAAGTCTGGATTAAAAAAAAAAGAAAAAACCGTGGCTCTTCTACGCCTTCGTAGGTTTCTTTCTACAGACGTTGATTTATCATTATTCATAAAGATGAACGACACCTCACCTTCACCAAAATTAAAATCATATTAAAAATTTCCAGAATGGATTTTGAATGGAAAAATATCAAAGGCACATTCAAATACGAAATAATTCACAGATTGACGCTGAAATTATGCTAATCGAGAATTAACGAGCAAAGCATAAAAACATTGCGGTGAGTTGGAGCGTGTTAATTTCGATATTAGAACGAGGTGATGACGGATATTAAAAGCGAATTATTTTGTACCTCGATATTCCACCATATTGCAGTTCGGGAAAACAGGTTGGGAATTTTCCGCCATGGCGAAGCACTGAAGAGTGTTTAATTGCTTTTTCAGTGATTGCTCGTTTTCATCCACAGTTTTTATCATTTTGACAGAAATCGTGGAATATTTGTTTAAATTATTAGGGGTCTTTTGAAAATTGACAAGGGATAGAACGTATTGTTATATAGTGCGCGCGTAAAGTATGGAAACAATAATTTTTTTCTGAATATGAATATATTTCGAAAAAATCCTTAAATAGGTCGATTTTCTTTTCCGAACTATTTAGAGTTATCCTCGTTTGAGTGAAAATTACTTTGGTGATATTTTAAATGAGATATTTTTCTATACTTGGTTAGAAATCGCCAATTACATATCCAGTGATACGAGGTTTGATGGGATTATGTCAAACAGCTGCCGGGATATGGGCAAAAAACTTTTCATATGCCCAATGAGTGCGACAGAGACTTGTAACTTTCCGAATAGTGTGGAGTCTCAGTCATACTCATTCGACATACAAGGAAGTTTTTTGCCCATATCTCCGCAGCCGTTTGACATAATCCCATTAAATCTGGATTCGCAATGACGATCCATACGCAAATATAGGAAAATATACTTAAAAATGCTACCAAAGTAATTTTTACTCAAAGGCGGATAACTCTATATATTTTCGGTAGGGTTCAAAACATGACCCATCGTAAAAAAGTCAACCTATCCGAGGATTTTCTTGAAATATCTTCATACTCAAAAAATTGTTTCCATACTTTACGCGCGCAATTTATATAAAAAAAAATTATACAATATTTATCAAATTGACAAATTATTGATGGCTGAAATCAGGCAGAATGGAAAAGTGGATTTCACAAGAGTTTTAGGTGTTATTAATTGTTTGACTTTAGCTCAAGTATTATCGACACACAGTTCAAGGCCCAGTTTCACTCTGGACTAGAAGTTCACATTAATAAAATAAACGCAAAAATCTTTTTGGAAACAAGATTTTATTTATGAACTTATGAACTAAAAATAATAATAAAAATATATCGTGTTTGCTCGATGCTTCATTGAGTATAATGACATTCTACGCCTCAGGCTTTCAAGTAATTTTTTAAATTTTCATAAATTTTTTGTTTTCATATAGTAAATAGTATTTCTTTCTCTTTAGTTCGAAAGTTTATCACTAAAAGCTTGTTTTCGAAAAGATCTCCAACGTTTATTTTATTTTGCACTTTTTAGCATCAGCTTTTGTTTAATTATTTCATCACCCTACCTTCATGGACACATATACATGCCAAGCTACACAAATTGCTAGACTGCCCTATGTTTGACACTAATACTCCAAGAAATTCATAGGACATAGGAAAAGTACAGAAACAACTCAGAATGACAAAGACGATCAAAGAACGACCACAAAACCCGGTTCTTTTCCTTCCCTAGATCAGGGGTTTCTTGGAGAAGATTAGACGGATCAGGAACAAATACACTATCAAGAGTTGCTTTCAAAATGTAACCAGAAATCACAATAAAATCCAGCAAAAACCGTGTCACGAAGTGTCATTGGAATGAAGATTACTACATCGGACGGACTTAGAGTCCATTATCCGTAAGAAAAAGTGGACTCGACAAAGGGAAACATCTAAATCGGTAATTGCTGACCACTCGTGGACATCAGAGCACCATCGAATCATTTGGGAAGAGGCTAGTGTCGTTCATAGAGAGGAACATTGGTTCAAACGCAAATTTATAGAAACCGCCTATATCGAAGCCAATGGTGCCTTCAGTCAACCGAGCGTGGAAATTGAAAGCGTGTCGAAACCGCTCATGGACCGTGTTGGAGGGAGAAAAAATACGAAACTATGCACGCGCGCCACAAGACCGCGCGTAATTACACCACATCGACAGACTTATAAAACATCAGATGGATTCCAAATTTTTGTCAGTTTTCACCTAAAGACGATTGTGAATTCAAGCAATGGAAACGTTGGAAAAATTGAAAGAAGTAGAAATATATCAACCATCGAGACGATGGACATCCGAAATGTGAGTGATCAAGTTACTAAATCGTCTTCAACTTTTTTTATCACAATTATTATTATACCCGGTTTTTAGTTGCTTCAATTTGTTGTTTGTTGTAGTTAAAGACGGTATATTCTCAAGAGATACATTACCCATCGACAGAACTTTTATTATGAAACGGAATGTTTTCATCTGAGATTTAGTATTCACTCTCGAATGTCAAACCTTGAGATTGCCCGTAAATACATGAGCCAAACACTAAACATGCCTATAAATCTGCGTTTAACACTCGGCTTCAAAGACTCACTTTAATGGGCCAATCGTCTTAAGAAACGTATCCAAATGTAAGTACACATAAACTGGTCAAATGTACATAGTTTGGTGTACAACCGGTGTACCGTGCGAATTTGACATTCAAACTATCGTTTATGACGGTGGATGGAGTTTCCTTTGAAAAGCCACCTCATTACTCAAGATCAAACAGTTGACGTGCGCCATTAACAATTTTTCGAGTACTTTATGTGGATGTACTGTTTGGTCTGTTTGTCATTAGCAATTGAGGTGTTTTACGAGGGTTTGTGGAGACATTATCGAAAGTTTTGAAGAGAGTGATGGTTAAAAATGAATGATTCATCAGATTCATTTCATCGAGATAGAAATTTATTTTAATCGATTTTTCTCAGTACTCAAATGATTTTTCTCAGTACTCAAAAATCGAAAGCAAGTTGTATATGTCAATCAGAATTGCAGTTCACCATTAGATATAACCCAGGGTGTTCCTCAAGGATCAATTTTGGGCCCGTTCCTTTATCTGATATTCGCCAATGACTTGATCAATTTTCTCACTAAAACCTCTCCAGTACATGTAACTTGTTATGCGGACGATACTAATATTTTAATTCTAGGAAATAATAACACAGACCTGAAACTAACCACAGAAAATTCATATCTTCAAATACTGACATGGGCTAAAAAAAAACAATCTAAAACTCAATAAAACAAAAACTAGTACAATTACGTTCTCTTGTCATGGACAGCAACAAGAAATTACCCTTTTCAAAAATACTGAAGATGAAGTTTCAATTTCTGAATCTGTAAATATGTTGGGAATTACACTAGACTCTAAATTACAATGGAATCTACACATTGACTCATTATGTGGTAAGCTGAGAAGAACCTGTTATGCTCTAAGATTTTTGTCTGCCCATATTGTAGCGAGAAAGTAATGTTAACGTTATATTATGCAAATTTCTATTCCCACATGCGATATGGTATTCTGAACTGGGGAATGAGCTCTTCCGTCAATAGAGTTTTTATCCTTCAGAAATATGCTGTCAGAATCATTGCTAAACTGAGATACTCCTGCAGAGATGCGTTTAAAAAACTTAATATATTAACTCTAGTTGGAACATATATCTTAGAAGCGTGTACATATGTTTATAAGAATAGAGCCTTGTACACGAGAAATCGTGTATTACATATACATAATACCAGATTTAGAGACCTGTTGCTGCCCGCGGTACACCGCACTGCCTTGTATCAGAAGAGTTTTGAATACATTGGGTGTAAATGTTTCAGTAACGTTCCTGATGAAATAAAAAATGTGCCAAGTGTTCATGTATTTAAAAAAAAGACCAGGCAATTGACAGTTGAGAAGAATTGTTATACTCTAGAGGAGTTTTTTAATTAGGGTAGTGTGATTTGTGTTTTGTTTGTATTTATCTGTAGCTTTTTTTTTTTGTAAGGACTTTGATCTCTTGGCTTTTTGAATTCTGATGTCTTTCTAGTTTACTTGGACGTATTTACCAATTATTATATTTATACAATTTATTGTTCTTATATAATTTAATTGGAAAATAAAGATTTATTATTATTATTATTACCAATCTCATTAAACAAAAAATCATCGAACTACTTTAGGAATCAAACTAAATTTCAGGACATTTTTCACAACAAATTTTAAGCGATTCCATTTTTTTTATAATATTCGCTTAAACCTTGTTTGTGTAACTGGTCCTGGGTTAGATACGTGAAGTAGATCAGTGATTTTTAATGGGTTAATGAGTTCGGTATTATCTTAGTACTGACAGCAATCGATTAAAATAAATTTCATAATACGGGGTGTTTCCGAAATTGGAGCAATAAATGAAATGGGAAGTACGAGATGACAAAACAAAACGATGAAAGAATACTTTTTTGTAGAAAAAAAAATTTAGGAGATAGGATAGGATAGGATAGGAAAAAGTTTTCAAGACCTTTTTTATTACTGATAAGAGATCGATAGCCTAAGCAAATCATGCTGAAACGCTGCAAGTGGGCAGGAGAATCAAACCAGTACCTGCCAAACAAAGGTAACTGAAAGCGATTTCATAAAAATTTCGGACAATTTTTGACTGCTGCAAAAACGAAAATTCTTGCCATTTATTGTATTTGAAGATATATCAAGATTGCATCAAACAAAACAGAAATTTGATTTGTATATGAGAAATGCGAAAGGCCATCAGGACACCAATTGAGAAATTGATTATGTTGCTGGAATTATACTTTACTAATTATGCATGTCTGTCCAAATTTTTCTTATATCTGTCATCGTAGGAAGTATTGATTGAGCCAACCCTTTTCGAGACAGCGCTTTGCCTACAGTGGTCCCTAGGGCAAATATATCTGCTCCCACGATATTTTGAGGGGTTTTCCAGGTATTTTTTATTTCTACTTAAGGAAGCAGTTTGAAAATATTGGGGTTAAGGTTTGGTGCACTGAGAGCCGCACAGTTGCCTGATGGGATATTTGATAGTTGATTTAAGATTTGTCTCTGTCCAACTCTGATGAGGTGAGGTAATTTTGCCACATGAACCAACAAACGGCAATGGATAGTACTGTCCAGATGAGCCTATAGTCAAAGCAAGAAAATATGGCCGCCAAATAAATTGGCGGATGAGTGGAACTACATGGTGATATTCTCTGACGAGGAATGAATTTCCTCAAAAGTAATCTGACTTGTATTTATGTTTCATAATCAGACGCATCAGGTTTGGTATGTGGGAAGCGATTCAAATAATGTTTCTCAGCTTAATTAGCCGAGGTCTTCGACGTTTCTTAATTAGACCCCATGCATAGGCTTCTCCCTGTGCAGCTGCAGCAGAACTGCATTTTCTGCAGCCTTTATAGAACTGCATTTTCTGCGGCCTTTATTTGGAATTTTTGCCAAAAAGGTTCCAACTCGGTGACAGAGTTCGGGTTCCTGCCTTGAAGAAAACCCGCTCCAATCCCTGCTTTTTCATGCAGGGAAGGAGATTGAACTCTTGAAGTCTTTACAGGTTTCATCCAGTACCATCCTGTTGTGATTTTTGTGAAGACAATCAAACTCAAAAGTCCTGAGCCTCCTTGTTATCGGAAGATATAACCGAGGAACGGACGATTTAGGATGCAAATTCCGTCTTTACGTCGAGCTGTCGCAGCTCTTCATGTGACCACATGATCACTACAAAGGGGTAGGAAAGATCGGAACGGAAAGCATATTTTGTAGCAGCATTTTTGTTATTCACCGATAGTTCTGATGACCAGATCTCTCGGATTTTATGCTGATACTTGTCGCGGAGAGATCTCTTTACAGAAATTATTCCTCAACAATGGTATTGTTCACTCCCAACTATGTATATGTCACTCCGGCATCCAGAGCACGTAAGATGCTTCTGTCTACGAGCTAGATGTCTTTCTTGTAATTTTCGCATAGTCCCCTTTTGAGATAAACTGTTGCAAATTGGCGATTCCAAACTCCATGTGGATAGCCCGCGTGTACCCTTCCACAACCTCAAAGACTGATATTGTTTTTTTCACCTGAGGCATGATCTCTAAAGTCATCCATTTAAAACAGATGGGTGACATTATCAATAGTGAGATGCAAAAGAGGAGAGGGCTGAGATAATCTCTCTGAGACAATCCTTTTCTAAAGTTAACCTGATCTGTTTGGACTCTATGTTGACCTGTCATAAAGCGCTCATATCATGTTGTCTCAAATGCCTTCCGGGATCCAAGGGATCCAAACTTCTGATGACTTTACAAGCTCCATCCAGTACCATTCTGTTGTGAAGATACTCAAAAGTCCTTGGCCTAGCTTTCGCCGGTGATGATATAACTGAGAAACGGCTATTATTATTTTCGTATTATCATGAAATGTTTCTATTTCCATTGGTCCTTGAAATGTGAAACTAATTATAGATTATTCAGACGACAGGGATTGGGTGAGAACTGTAGCATTGAACTTGGAAAAGTAAGTATCATTTCCCATTGTTGACATGCTTCAGCCTCTCGTATTTTAATTAACACGATCTGTGTATTTTCAGGTATATTCATATGGTCAATTGTTTGAAATGGGTTATAATACAAATTTTCTTGTTGATTCATATAAAATCGAACAGCGTATCCAAAAAAACACCCGAGGCCAAACAGGAAATAAAATCACCTTTATCAAACACCATTCCAGCCCTTCCGATGAGTATGTTTGTATCAGAATAAAGCATAAAGCCGTGCGTCCCGAGAGAGAAAACGTGTGAGATTACATCTTGATTCTATGAATAGGTAAATTCGCGCCAACCGCGACCGAGAAGGTGGTATATAACTTGCCTACCCGTGGGACTGCAAAGCCGCATAAAAACCAAATAAACCAACCATATGGGACGACATATCACACAGATAACACATGTGCTCGCCGGGGAGCATACATGAAATATGAGACCAGGTTAAGAAAGATATCGACGAAGACCCAGGTGACCTTAAATAGAGTATCTGTTCGGGTTACGGTTTCATCTCGACTGCAAAGAGATTTATTGCGCAATCGGCGGTTTTGATTTCCCTGTCAACCCATCAACAATATTATTAACTTGCTTTTTCCTAAGCTTCATTCGTCGACGTTTGTTTCGTATTGGCTTTTCCTCATGAATGTTTCCTTATAAAAAGGGAAATGGGAAGTATGAATTTGGATGTTATGTTAGGAGGTTGATTATTTCAGTGATTTCCAGGGTGTATGTCTGAGGATATATTATGTTTTTTTTGGAAGAATGTAGAGTGACTCACCTCAATCAAATGGGAAAACCGGTTTCAAGCATGGAGCGACTCCTAGGCCACCGGATATTTACAATCTTTACAGCTAAGGATTCCGTATAGATACCATGGGGAGATTGCTTTTGGTAAAATTGGCTGAATTTCTGATAATTCATAGTTCATGATATTCTGATCAAAAATTCATATGAGCGCAAACTTCTAAGTAGGTTTTTTATATACAGAGCTTGGAAGTTGCACTTTCATGAATTGTCAAATGATCTCAAATTTAACACTAGTTTTACAGATGAGATGATCGATAGTCAGTAAAATAGATCTCTCTAACAGAAACACTTCAATCAGATATTATAAACAGAACACCTACTCAAAAGGATTTATAAGTTCACACATGTATTTGGCCGTTTGTGCAATTGGTAATACTAATTCCTTTCAAAGTTACAAACGAAGTAGTATTCAGTCCAACTGTAGAAGGTCCTTCATCACTGATAAATAATGACATTCATAAATAAAGTGCTTAGGGGTTTACTATATTTGAAGTATCTGTCAGTCAGCCTTGTAACCAAAGATCGTGTGTTCGAATCCTTATGGATCTTATATTTTTTTATTTATTTTTTTCCTACTAGCAGTAACTGTTGTACAAAAAAAATTGTATGATACATTTGTTGATAATTTTGCTCGTCCACTTCTTCTGCTTGCAAATGATCGAAAATCTTAGATTACAAATTTTTGTATTATATGTTACCTAATTTACATCACTAACCCATTTTTCTGCGTGCAAATAATCGAGAATCCTTGAAATACAATCGCTTGGTTTGACACTTCCCATGCTTGGATCTGGCAATTTTTTGTTGACTGGAGTCGTGCAACAAGTTATTTTTCCATTAATTGTCATCTGATTTACATCCCTTAACCATTGCCGGTCGATGCCGTTCACTTCTTCAGGTTGAAAATAATCAAATGTTATTATAAAAATATTGCGAGATTTGACATGCACTACTACTTTTTTTATTGAAGTCGCTCAAAAAGTCATTTTTGCATTAATAATTATCTTATTTACATCCCAAAAAAATTGTCGGTCCAGGCCGGACACTTCTTCAGTTTGAGTTTGATAGAATGTTGTGACGGTAAAAATATAGCGAGATATGTAATGAACTGCTACCTCATATGCATGGAGCTGGCACCTTTTCTTCGATTGAAGTCGTTCAAGAATTAATTTCTGCATTAAAAATAATCTCATTTTATCCCTGAGTCACTGCCGTTCGAGGCCGGCCACTTTTTCATGTTGAAAATAATCGAGTGTTATAGTAAAAATATTGCGAGATTTCCGTTACGTGATTATTATTCTCATTTGGTGGCTACCGAATAAAAACAATCAACTTTCAATTGATAGAAAAAAAACAGGCTCCCTTGTGACCGTGGTGGAATAATCGAGCTTGAAGCTGGCCGGCCGGGAGCTAACATGACCGAGGTCATCATCACACCACTCCATCTGTTAGGTCACTCTGGTCTCACGCTGGTGAAGCGGGTGTAAGCCGCTCCATCTCGTGAGTAGATCAAGAAGCACTCCAATTTTCCGGGTCGATAGATGCAGTCAAATATCTGAACAAAAAGCTCAGACTTCTTTTGACTACCACACTGTGATAGTAAAACTGCATGGCCTTGATCGGTTTAATGAAGGAATAGTGTAGGCTGATGACATAATCATCTATTTGACGTCACTTTACTCGAGGCCAGTAATTCTTTACTCGTGGCCCATCGTGTACTTTTTCTGAATCCTTCCCTGCTTCTCGGTCCCTCGAAGGGCAGTAAGCACCGTCGCTAATGGCGCCGAAAGAGACCGCACCGCGAGAGAAGAAACAATGTTTCCAATTAATGGCGAACGACACGGAAAGGAGGAACTCGTAAAACGCTCTTCATTTTTTCACCGACGCCGACCGACGAGGAGAATCTGCCGTCGAGCGGCGTTTAATTTCCGACAAAATTGAAAAATATTAAGAGAGCTATTTTAATTAAAATACTAACCGCTGATGGTTATAGGTACAACTTTAGAAGTTTTCCAATTGCACGGCAATTACGTTGTCGGGTGGAATTGGAGTTGTGGCGATATTCTTCGGGAAGAGCAGAACTTATGAAATTTCCACATGGACTCGTGAGACTAACATTCTTTCAAGATATTGTTTTCGATTGCAGTCACTTGACTTTTCAGAACATCTCCAGTGTTATTTTAGAACATACTCTTTATATTGAGGGTTCACTTGTATTTCCCAATTATTTATTCATATACAGCAAAATATTCCACAAATTATTTGTCAACATCACATATGTTGTACGGAAATTAGTAACTCAAACGACTTCAGACACTTCCCCTGGATCTTTGATCCCCAATTTCTTCAAATGATCTTTTAAAATATTTGCTGATATGATCTTGGTGAATTGGACAGCCAGGTTTTCTTTTGACTCAACATATTTCAAAATGATTATCTTCTGTTCTATCAAATATCTGATATAAAAGAGTCTCAAGTCGATGTGTTTGGATCTATTGTATTGTTTTCTGATAGTTTTATTGATCCTTGGTTATCAATAAATATGGGAAATGGTTCTTCGAAAACATTTTCCGTGTGAATTTCGTGTATTACTTTCTTCAGGAAAGTGAATCCTTAGGTGCCTTCACCGGGAGCAACGAATTCAGATACTCAAAGGCATAGCCTGTGCGGGTAGAGGACAGCTATTATTATTATTTGCCGTGGCGCTCCGGGGCGACTTACTAATTTTTGGTGGTGTATTCACTTTTCAGCTGCAGGAAAACCCGGAAAACCTACAGTACCACCAACTGAGCTACTACTTTGGATGGTTCTGGGTTCGTTCTATCTTACAGCCAAAACAAGCCTTATGACAATTCATTCGGGATTTAGATGAGTTTATCTTTATGCACCAACCAATCAAGTAAATTTGATAAATATTGAATTCAAATTAGCAAAAAAGTTATATACAAAAAAAATTGGTTCTAAACATAACATTGTTCTTGAAAGAACTAACTGACGTTTGAATATCGTTTTATTTTCGGATTATTCGGTGATTCGAACAAGAAATGGAAGGTGAAATGATGAAGATAATAGGACAAAGTAGTTCCAGTTCTTTACTATCCCATATGAACATGCACTCAAAAAGACACTCTGGAATCCTAACTAAAATGAAAGCGGGTTCCAGTTCTGCATTCAGCTAAGCCAACATTATGAAACATCCTGTAGTATTGATTTGGATGAAATTTTTTATGTAGATAGAGTTCATCTTTATAGGCGTCTTTCTTGGCTTCAACGATTTGGATCAAATTTTGTATTGCAGTTCATATTAGATTAGAAAATAAGAGAAGCTCGGTCGCCCAGGTAATTTAAAATTAAACGAGATAATATATATCACCATAACCAAAAATGAATCAATCAAAATATTTTTAATAGTTAATATTACCGTGATCCTCTGATCAATCTGGAGAATTTAATTGTCCATGAAAAGTAACTTTTGTCTGTTTCCGACCTCGTTCCTGGTAAAATTTCCCCTCTGATGACAATCGTCATGCTACCTTGATTTCCTCGGACGACTAACGGTGTGCTACCCTCCTAGGGCCACCCTTTTGAGTTTTCTTGTATGAGAAACAAACAACAATGATGAGTGGGATAGTATTCCCAGCACGTAAAATATTATTTTATTTTTTTCTCTAGGAGAAAGGTCACTTTCTTTGTAACGTAGTGTCTATTATTCACTATTGCAATGGACCTTGTGATTTTATTGCCTCTGTTGTTTCGATAGCCCTAAGTATACCAGCAGGAGAAGTTAAGAAGTAAACCGAAGTTTTTGAGACTAGTATGTTAGAGTGATCGATGTTTTTTTCAGAAATGAACGGTAAGTGGTTCATGTCGCTTAATGTCCCTCTTAACAAAGGTATTGACACTTCTTTAATGCGGTTGTGGACTAATTTCGGTAAATGTAAAAGGCAGGTTTCGAAATATTGTGGAAATTTAGTTTTAATCACAACTTGCTAGGTAGGATTTGTCATAACTTTGCTAATAATAATAGTAGAAGGAAAAGAAAAACGTATAACGTTCTGAAGACTTCTACTTCCTCATGCAAATATAATATGTGAGTATTTGAGTATCCAAAATGTGTTTTATTCCACTTCACATTACCCTTCTACGATATTTACGGAGGATCCGAAAGTCATGGATATTTTAGTTGATACGAAATGATTATACTGAAGCAGGAATCAGTACCCTCTTTGGGTAATGATGTTGAAAATAATCGCTCATACACATCCTACATATAAAATTAAGTATGTGCTTTCAAGTTTGAGGTTTGCGCTTCACAATAGTGTAATTAAACATATATGCAGGATATGAATAAGCAACATTTACTGAAGAGAATTCCAGTTTTGTGGGTAAGTTGAAAATGAGGCAGGAGTAAAACAAAGTTTCTTTATGACCTGTCACACTACTCTAAATTTTTGCATATAGTCCAAAGATGGTATAGGTTGCTGCTTTAGTATAATAATTCCATATTTCCTGAATATTCATGATTTTCGAATCATCCGCAAACATCTCCGTAAAGTGCGACAAAACACATTAGGTGCTTAAATACTCGCATATTATATTTGCATGAGAAGGTAGGAGTCTTCAGAATCTATATGCATTTTTCTTTTTCCTTCTCCGATCATGTTTAGCAGAATTATGACCAATGAAATATTCGGCTCCTCCAGAACTTCCAGCGGCGGGTAAGCGTGAACCTGAAATTTGATGTCGGCGTTCAATCACGTTTTCTGAGAAAACGATCGGATTTTTTAAAAAAATACTAGGAATCATTTTTGTTGCGTTGCGTCCATTGTTGATTTGTTTTGCGAACTGTCAACTTTGACACGTTCATTCCAATTAGTAAAATTTCATCGACATTAGTTCAGACCATTAAAGAATAGATTCAGATATAGAATCAGCTACAAATTAAAAAATTCAAACCTTATTACCTGATAAAACCCGGGATAGATACTCAAATTTATAATAAATTAGTTCTTGTTATCCTTTTCCATTGAATGGACTGACATTTAAAAAGAGAAACAAATGAATTTTACTTTACCGCACTAGTGCGGTAAAGTATCTCATTACGAAACGCATATCAGTATCGTAATGTTTGATATCACATGTTGGTGCTAGGTAAAATTTACGTTCAGTATAATGGGTGGTTGGATGGCCGAGCGGTCTAGGTCTCGAACGCCAAAATTTCAGCTATAGCATTGGAGAGTTAGTGCGAGATACGGTACAGAGACATATCTTCTTAGACGTATCGTCATCGAGAAACGATATAATTGTATGAAATCAAGTATGTTATGATAATTGTAAAAATAAAAAAGGCGGAGATAATAGTACTGCACAATGATTTTAGTTACAAAACAAGAAATACTGCTACAAAATACCCTACGCCCTTTGTAAGTAAGCGACAGCCAGGACGAGTTGAATTACGTCACCATCGACGCGCTATCGAAGCGAGGAATGCAAGCAAAAATATTCTAGAACTCGACGAAATGGATGATTCTAGGCGTTTTCATCGCCGCAGAAGTTCTTGAAGCTTCCATGGGATTATAAGATTATATGAGATTCGAGCGGACAAACAAGTTGAGGCTGAAGTTTATGTTAATAGAAGTTTATGTAATAACAAATTTTAACAAAAAAAAAATTCCATGTAGCGGCTCATTCTTAATATGAAGCTGCAAAAGTATCTTGTAGATTGTAGTGGGGTTGTATAGGCTGTGCAGCCTCACAAGCACTTCCAGGAACTCAAGCCTCTTGCAGAAAAGTGCTGGGCATTTGCAAAGCAAATGTTCTACAGTTTCCGTGAAGTTCTCGCAGGCAGTAGCGGCAACTATACCTCTGATTTATCCATCTTTTTGAGGTGGTACCCCAGTGAGGAGCCCCGTTACCATCTTCAAGTCTTTCTTGTCCAACTCGAGAAGCTGTTTAGCTTTCTTTGGCGATAGGCACACTAGTCTTTTCCCTTTTTTGGCCAGGAAATCTGCTTCTTCGTTGACTTTAATTCCTCTGTGACCTGGCACCAACATCAGGGTGACCCGATTGTTTGCTGCCAGCTGTCTCAGCTTAGACTTACAGGTGTATGACCCCAGAGCTTTTAGTGCTGCTTGGCTATCTGATAGTATATGGATATCTGCCCTTCTAGTGCCTCAATCAAGGCATTCTTGGGCACATAATTCTATAATTGAATGAAGCGATCATCAGTGCGTACTCGTCTGGTATACAAGAGCCAAAAGTTCAGAGGACGATGGAAGTTATTTAAAATTAAGATATTTTATAACATTAACAGATCAAAAGGTCCGGGCCAGGATTAACCTGGATAAAATAATTCTAATAGAACATGTCCGTTTGAATGTCTCTTGAAATGACTATGTTCACAATGGTGTTGATGACGCCTGTTCGTTTCTGTTTTGGATAATCGTTGGATCCGTTATGTAGATAGAGTATTTGTTCACTTTGTTGTAACTTTGTTGGAGCATGGTTTTCAGGAAGAAATTCATTTTGGTTATAGGTCGTTGTAGTGAAGGGGGCACAAGCATAAGCAAGGGCAAATCAACCCCAAAAAAGAAACACAAGGAATGTTTGTGTCAATAAGTGAGGAATCGACCAGGACCGACCGTCCGCGACCGTCCACCTACGACCAAAAGTAGAAGTAGATCAATGAAAATTTTCAAAGTCACACTGATCGACCATCCACGACCGACCACTAGAATAATTTTGTAAATCTGATATTGACTTGACATTCGAAAGGTTATGTGAATTGTCTGTTCATTTATTGAAAATAAGTTAAATTCATAATATCAATAGTTTTGCTTTAAATAATGAGCAGTAGTGATACTGAAGAAGAACATTTTATTTTTCCGGTAGGAAATATACATATTTACATGAGTTTTGTTGAAGTCAAAAGTTCATCATAAATGTGTGTCAAAATGACATTGCGTCAGGATAGTGTGACACCGACCAAAATTTCCAGCAGACTACAATTTCGAACATGGTCTTTGAAAAACGGTCAAGGACGGTCAATGACGATTATACAGTGTGAGTTGTGCGATAAGAATATACGTGTTGGAAATTTTGGTCGTAGGTGGACGGTCGCGGACGGTCGGTCCTAGTCGATCAGTGTGATTCCTGGCTAAGAGCTTAATTTAATTGAATAAATCTGATGTGTACTGCTAATCAATGGTATTGTCACTAGGATTATAAATATATTTCTTCTTCTTTTGGCAATACGGGTAAGGCTAGCTCGCAGACAACAGCGTTAATATATTCGACTACGCTGTGCTGCGGCGGCCCAACCCGTCTGGGATCTTGACAGTGATATTCTGAACCTAATTGTTCAGGGACGTAGATACATAGGATTTCCCCATATTCTTAGAGCGATTCGCCGTACGGTATTTCAGAAAATTAGATTTCAATACGGGTTCTTATACTTATTAAAATATAATAAACCAAATATAATCTTATTATAGATTGAAGTATAGCATGGAGATCATTGAATGAATGGGTTCCCTTTCATATTATGATAGTGTTTTCTGTGATATACCAAATTTCATACTGGTAGCCACAATAGCGAAATTGCAATAGTATTTTGAACCAACCTAACGCACTAGTATACGTTTTATTTGTTAGCCAGTCTGTTCAAACAAAAACAAAGCAATGCGTACAATAATATCCCACGTCGACATGATAGGTAAACGGTCCTGTTGGAGTACGCGGATTTCGGACCCCAGACACATGTAACTTAACGCGAACGAGACTCTAATACCCGTAAAGGGCCATGTCGCTGCTCGAACACGGCTCCTGACATTAATTACCTATATCCGTATTGAGCAGCGTCCAACAGAATCTGTCAATTAGACAGCATTAGTCGGGATCGCTCCGATTGCCATTGCCGGAACGGCGATTGCCTTCCTTGTTGACGAAAGCGAGTGTATTACGAGTGCAAACTTACATGATCTATTTGAACTTTAAACGGAACACGTCTGTTAGAATAATTGATCCAGTTGATACTTCAAAACTCATTGCAAAAAACGTATTAATGGTATTATACAATCCAATCTTCCGCAAAAAAACGTATACAATGGGTAATTCTTCGTTGAGTAAACAACGACTGCCCCTTTCGTCCGTAGAATTATATCAATGGTCTTCTTCAATGGTCTTCAATGGTCTTCAATGGTCTTCAATGGTCTTCAATGGTCTTCAATGGTCTTCAATGGTCTTCAATGGTCTTCAATGGTCTTCAATGGTCTTCAATGGTCTTCAATGGTCTTCAATGGTCTTCAATGGTCTTCAATGGTCTTCAATGGTCTTCCGTCAAGTATTTTCGTCCACGTTTCATGGAAACTTTTGGCTTCATATTGAAGTCGAAACAATAGCTGGAATGATTTTCCTAGAACCTAGAGATAGCGCTGGATATATACTTCAGTATTATTCATCTTAGGAATTCCCAACAAATAATGAATTTGTTCTTCGATTTAATAACTAAGCATCGCTGATGCTTGGAAAATACCATGAAACTGGTACGTATAGGTGTTCCCCATTTGAATCTTCTTCCGTCAAGAAGTTCGTCCACTCTTCAGAACAGCTTTCAATTATAAACTATTGGCCTAAGAAGTAAAAATAATATTTAGTGTACGAAAACAAAGAACTTTTTAAAATTCAATATGTCCTTGAAAGCTTGGGGCTTTATTTTCAAGATTTTTTTTCAATTTTAATTTCTCGTAACTTTTTTCGGTAGTGTCGGACCTCACCATCGGATATTTTTCGTAATTTTTCCATTTCCATGAAATGAGTGTTGTTTTTAATGGCACAGAGTGTTAATTTGTGGGCGAGATCGCAGGTCGATGCCAAAAATTCTCTCTAATGTGCCATGAAAACACGAATTTTATACACGAAATACCAACAACATTTTTTGTACTACTGTGAATGTGAATTTACATCGTCTGAAATATATTTAAATTAGAGACATCCAATATATCTTGACGTGGTTTTTTCTCCCGATAAGTTATCGCTTTCAAATGACTGTTATGATATTACTCAATGTTTTCAGTAAAATCGTATTCAAACATTTTTCGTGTCTGAAAAAAAATAAGTCCAAAATAACTAAATAATATTTCTCTTTTCTATACATGTTATCCTCAATGTTATCAATACTTCCAATACAATTTCACAGCATCCAGTGGTCTTTCTGTGTCGTTACTATAGAAACTGTTTGTTGGCACGCCGCGTGTTTGACTGTTTTTCTGTGTTTTCTCGTAGTTGCTTCAATTTCAAATTATTTTCAAGAAGATGGATGTTGATTATGATAGTGGTAGTGATACCACATCAGATATATCTGAGAAAGCATAACCAATTTCGTGAATGGTGCAAGAAACATGTAAAAAATTATTCTGAAAATGTGTTCATATGCTATTTTGAGGAATAATCAAAAATTATAAAATCTCCTACGTTATGGAGTGTCTACGCAATGTTGAAAAGTACACTGAATGTTAAGGAATATATTGATGTAAGGAAGTTTTCAAAATTGGTCCCGCTTATTAAGAACAAAAGCGCCTGATAACGAGTTGATAAATCTAAACTGTTATCAAGGGATGATAAATAAATGTATTCAAGATGCTGATAACGGAACAAATTTACTTCATAAGGTACAAATATAATCATAATTTTGTAAGATTAGCAGTTTTCAATATTATTCATTTGTAGATTGTCCTAATCTTGGGTATCAGCGGTGCTTGTCGCCGTGGAGAATTATTACTTATAAGATGCTGTCTCCGTAGCAGAAGCATATATAGAAGATAGTTTGAATAACAAAATTGAGATTTCTAACAAGATATTGAATTGTCCATCTTCTTCCAAACAAATTAAAATATCTGATAAAATTGTGGAATCAACTCTTCAAGAAATAACTAACGTTTCTGATCAGCAGCAACATGGAACATCTTCGGGAATTTATGACGGAAGTAATTGTTCAAACTTTACTATCAATAATTATTCCAATAAATGAAATTGTTTTATGATGAATAATCAATTAATATTTGAATCTGTTAAAAATAAATCCTTCAAAAAGTAATATTTTATATTTATTTTGTGAATTATTTTGGCAGTGAAAAAAATTAAATATTTACGCATCAATAGAGCTGCAGAAATGTCAAGTTTTTTTGACAGTTTTACGAAAAGCAATTATTCGATCGAATCATACGTTGGTGCCATGATTCTCACTATTTTTACTTTTTACGGATTTTTCCGATTTTAATTTTGTGAGTTTCGTCAATTTTTTTCCTCCGTGCTTGGGATCGCACGTTGACAGGTAAGACCCTCGTCATTTCTATCTAGCACAAGTCTTCTGAAGACCTGCGGCTTGCTCGTAGGGGTGCAGCCAGATGACGGTTCGAACAAATTTCAGAACAAAAGTAAAGCAAATAATTTCTAAATCTCTGAATCATCATTTCGTATTCATTTTAAGATTAAATGAATACCCAGAATAATCAGAAAGCGTTTCGTCGTTTCTTTCAAGGCTGTATTTTAATTCAACCCAGATCTACTTTTTACCCGTCCGAAAGAATTTCAACTTATCCGACCGAATCCGCAAAACACAACCATTCGTCTTCTGAAGTGAGCTACACTAGGTGCATCCATACGGGATACATAATGTTCTCGCTTCCTGCGTGTGAATCATGCGGACAATGCGGCCATTTCCCGCCGTATGCCAACCAGGACGGTGGATCTAGGACCAAGGACGGCAAACGTACACCCTTCTGGTGTCTGAGTCACCCTCTTCCGTCGAAATGTCGCATGTGCTCTTTTTATTGTTCATTTACAAAAGGTATGGTGGGTGGACCCCTTTTGTGTGTCATTAATCAGTGACGATTGACAGCGAGGGCACCGCCTCATGCCTACTTTGAGATTCTGAATGAAGGTAGCCAGAAGGGTGAATCGCAGTTATTCTCATGGTTCATTAGGTAGCAAGGAAGAATTTCAAAGTCCCCATCTCATTGTCCACTAGGAGTTGTCAATACTTTAATACTCTGCGAAAAAATATTTTTATTGTGAATTGGAAGTATGAGTTACTCAGATTATTTGACAATGAGCTGCTTATCAAGTTAGAAACTAGATTTCCTGCCATACCAGGATGCTCACTGCAATTTTCCTATACAATATAGGAATATATTTGAGTCAAAAATCCATCAGAAAACAACTACTTTCCTGGCTAATACCACGAGACGAACGTTGAATTACATCCAATGAATTTCTGTGCAGAGTTCCTACAAGGCTATCTCCGCAATCGCTAGTTGTATGAAAAATGATTATCGAAACATTTGGACTCCCTATAAATCGATTTCTGGGTTCTTGCCCTCATCAGTATAGGGTAGGTCTCTGCAGACAATAACTAATGTTTCAATTAATATTTTCCATGTGTAATATTTTCTCAAAATTTGTGGCATACGGTACTTATTTAAAATTCTTGTGGGAAATGTTTTGTCATTTTGGATTTAATAACTCACAATGTAGTAAATAAAATCCATTCGGTCTTGATAAATTCCGTAAAGCCCGGAACAATAAATTAAACATTTTTTAAGTACGTTGTTTTTACTGGAAAATTCCGATATCAGTTTCTCCAACGCATGACATCATTTTGAATGAAAAAATGACGTTAATGAATTACCCCGTGCTTCGATCGTGTAAATATTTTCAACAACCTGAGGATGTAACACTAATAATTAATGGTATAATTTGTTTTGATACCGATTAACCTTGTCCGCAGAATTTATTATAAAATTTCCTCACTTTGTTGATCCACGTTGAGTGATTTATTTTGGAAAACGATAACAAGGTATTTATAAAGGTGCCGATAGACGGAAATGACAGCAGCAGTTGGGTTGTACAGTTTTATGTTTCCATGCGCCATGGCGTTTCTAAATACAGTTTTGAAGGAATATATTTCATTTTGAACTTGGATACATGCGATATAAGGCAATAGAAAACAAAAAAATTCTAACAATAATTTCAAGAAAAATCTAAAAGAACGTATCTTGATGCATGTCAGTAATGGTACCTTATGTACGGGTGTTTTAAACGTCATTTTAGTAACGAAGCTTGTGTTTAATAATCGAGTGTCCAGAGAAATGTATCATCGCCGTACATACCGTACTTTTTTATGACTGAATAAAACAACAAAATAATATTTTATAAAGTTGATTTATCTTAGGTTGTCATGGAAGTTTCAATTGACAGACTACGACCTACTATGTCAGGTGAGTTTTCATCCACTAAAGTCATAAAATGAGTTTTTAAATTAAAAAAAGAAGTTTATAAGAAATTTTATTGAACAACGATTGTCAGTCTGTGATTAATCAATCATTGAGCGTAAGTACATATTTATTAGTTATGCGAGAATAAAATAAATGTTATATCGTCATGAAAGAAATGTATGACACTGATAACAATAAGGCTATTATTACCAATAATGTCAGTGTTAACATTGCCTTTTTTTGGTTTTTTATATATTTTTAAATTATAAAAATTGAAAATGAAAATGAATGAATGAATTGAAATGATACTAAGTATAAATGGTTACAGGCATTACCATATTTTATGATGAATTTTATTAATATTCTGGGCAGGTCCTAGCAATGGTACATCGACAAAATACGATCATGATCAGAATTAACATGGATATGAAAAATAAATAATTTTTTCTGTTCCGATCTGTTTGTGTTCCAAGCCTGAACTGTTTGTTATAAAAATTGGAAACAATACCTTTCGTATCATAAAACTAGAGAAGTAGTTTTAAAGATTTTCGTTAATATTCATATTTATTTGTTTATTTTCTGAGACATTACTTTTACACCATATTAGATGAAAAATTACTAATTTATCACTACAAAAATACTGGCCATACAGAACTTTAGATTGTGGTTATTACTGTAATATGATAAAAATTTCAGGTAGAAAAGTATGGGAATTACTATAGCGGGTGCCGCCCAACAGTGCGTATTTGCTCGATATATCGATAATGCTGACGGCACCAGAAAGGCCATATTTTTAAAATAGTTCCAGATGCACAGGTTTTCCGTAATTGGAAACAAATATATTTTTTAAAACTAGTTTAATTTTCTGTCATTGAAATGATCCCTTCGTTATCTACTCAACATTAATTTTTTTCCAGCCTCAAAGTGCCGCTGCCAAGTTGTTATTTTTTTGTTAATTTTGTCTGATGAAGTGACTAAGAGAACACTAAAGTTGCTCTGCGATTATCATTTATGATCATACAGGGTACTTCAAATGTTACTTTCACTTTCCTCCATTTCTATTTAAGTTTTTGCCATTTTTTTTCGGATGGAACACTGTTTATATTAGTTTTTCTTCGCATTCTACATGAAATTACCTAACTGAGGATTACCAACATGTTATAATATGTTATTCCAAAAAGTTCTTCGATCATTTGTGTTTTTCAAATTATTTTAAGATAACACAAAAATTTTCCAAATTTCCAAATGTTGAAGACTCAGAGATTAATTCAATTGTATCAACATGAAGGTTGAGTGGAAGAGTACAGTTATTTGTTGACTACGGGCAATAACTATAAGATCTAACTATGCCTTTTGGTAGTTATTCATTATCCATGTAGGTATGTTTTTTTACTACCAATAAAATAATTTACTATTTTTTTTATGGTGTGTTGGCATCGACTGCTATGGTCATTAGCCACGTGTTCTGGATAGGCATTGTTACTAACTCCTTACGCCACC
This sequence comes from Chrysolina haemoptera, assembly GCA_958298965.1. NCBI lineage: Eukaryota > Metazoa > Arthropoda > Insecta > Coleoptera > Chrysomelidae > Chrysolina > Chrysolina haemoptera. The sequence goes on along the minus strand of OY282602.1, from coordinate 11,990,314 downwards.
TTAGGAGCAGCACTGTCAGTTATTAACGCAACAGTGCATCGTGGAGGATTATCCCCAGCCAGCAACAAGATTCAATCCTCAGATTTACATCTGAAACTGAAAAAATCTTCATCTGCCTGGGGATCGAGCTAGCGATCTTTCGATCACGAAGCCCCTGCGCCACCACTGCGCCAATCCGAGCCCCAGAATTTATAATTATTATTATTATATATAATATGGAAATATGCCTAATTTTTTCAAAGTTCCAAACTATGGTTTCAAACAATCAACCAAATTGAACTTGAAATAACAAAGTTATTGATGAGCATTGATAATTTAATTTTTCTACTAATTTTGCCGGTGTGTGAAGAATTACGAGACATTTATTTCTGTTTTTAGAAGTTAGAGTCAATTCACTTTATTGACCTTTCAGAATACATTGACTCTCAAATTAACCGCCCTTGAAAGAAACATCTAAAACATTACTGAAAACATCTGTCCCGTCCACTATTATCTAGTTTCCCATCTTGGGCGATATCGAGAAATTAAAACTGGAACAAAAGTAGCGAACGCGGTTTCAGCTTGTTGACATTTCTATTAGGAGCTTGTCTCCTTCAGAGACCACCCATCAATTAGTGCTCTCGACTGAACCGTTTCCGAACAAATCACCAAAGTTCACACAGACACTAGTTCTAGCCATTGAGAAATAGTCGGTGGTAATTTTACGAGAATCGAATGTCAAATGCGATTGAAAACGATAGGTCTGAGAAGTGTTTTTTTTTATTTTTGCTGAAATACGTATGGGTTACGAGAATGGATTGAATCTGGATGTATCAAAACAGGTGGGTTCACTCGTACATTGAGTAGTTTCCGTCAGTAGAAGTCTGTCAAAAGTTGTTGTTCAGTAACAATTTTTTATCTACGACCTTGCGTTTTAATCCACTTTCCCACACGCATTTTTTTTTTGAAGTGTCACTTTCCCGCATTTACATTTGCATCGCGTCGTCGCAGTGCCTCCACTGTGATTTTAAATGTTTTCAGTGTCTTAACCAAGTCACCGATAAGTTCATATTCTGAATCTAATATCGGAAATAGAATTTTTAAATCGATCATTGCTGATGATGAACCTATATTGGTTCGAAACATGTACTACTATATATAATACCGTTGAAATGATCGATAGTTTTTGATCATTCTATTATGACATAACATTTGGTTGTTATATTAAATTGTGGAGATGACTGAGTTTTTCTGCATCCTATCTATATCACTCCACTTTGAGGCACAATGGACTTCTATACCACAGTTTTATTGTTAATCTTGAAGTGGAGGTTGAATTACTTACATTGTTAGAAACATTATAATAAATATGTACGGCAATTTCGACCATATCTACCGAAATTGAAAAATATTTCCTCTTTCTATGTAAACAAAACGAAGCTGTTTTAAAACACCATGAAATTCATCGGAAGTCATTTAGTTCGTACCTCTTTGTTACGTCAAACTTTTGTAGTTTTCGTTCATTAACCGAAAACACCATAAACTTATATTGATATTTTACGTTCGCATATGTCTTCTACCTTGTTCGATACTTCGAAAGTAATAAAACTGCGAGGAAGACGGTATGTAAACAACTTTACATCTCCACAACAAAGGAGTCTCAGAATCGGAGAAGCTGCTTGCACGTGGACCACACGGTCGCCTGACGTTAAAGTCGTCCGTGTGCACCCTAAATGAAGTCTTTGATCTACGATGTCACACAAACATGTGCCAGCGCAAAGAAAACTGAGATGTGAGCGAGTGTTGAAAAAAAAGGAAATCCATTCCATTCGCTTGTTTCAAGGCATAGATATGTAATAGAGACGATGACAACTTAAGAAAACCAAAAAAGAAAAGTATATGAATATGGAAAGGAAAGTTCACAACAAAGGGACACTTACACTTAACCTTGAAAATAATCAACTTAAATATAGACAATCATTCTTCTCATGGTAACCCGCGGCGTAACTTTTGACGTGGAATTCTGAATGTTGCTAAGAAGCAATTCAACGTTGCGGCGACGTGTTCAAAAAAGTTGGGCAACCAAACATAAGTTGCGTTGCCGACGTCAACACAACGTTGTCACAACCCGGTTTTGCACCAATTTGGCTTTTACAACGTTCCTGCTGCAACTGTAGGTAGCAGTTGGTCGTTTCCTGAACGTTGCTGAATTTACTTAAGAACAACTGCACACCAGCGCCCTCTTAGGCGGCAATGACAGTTTATTTGCTATGGTGTTCAGAAAATTGATGTTTTATCAACCAAATAATTACTGATGGTTGAAATGGACACTAAAAAAAACTTTCTGGCAACTCCTACCGCAAGTTAATATCGAAATTTAATATATATGCTCAATATTACCGAAAAATAACAATTTCGAAACAGAAATTGGCAAAGCATTTCATTTTACTCTTAAATACGCCATTGTTTCATGCTAAGAAACATGCGGGATTTCAATCTGTTTCAAGACTTCAAAATTCAAGAATAAAACAAAAAATTTTATAAACAATTTTTAATGTTGATATCGATTCAGTCGTGAACTGAACCGGATGCCTATGAATTATTTCTGGAAAACTAAAATGAGGCTTTGAAATCCTCTGTAAAGGTTTGTTTTACGTCCCAAGTTTTAATGGCCGACCATGTTTCCAAATAGAATTACACTTCCAATATGGCGTGGGAGTAAACAAGTCGTCATCGCGACCTTGGTTGTCAGATAACTAAAGATATACTAATTTTCAACGTTAGTCTGCCAGACAACAAATTTCATACCCGAAGCGCGACTGGAGTTGCTTATCGGACCAAAAACTGAACCAATTCCAACTAACGAATACATCCCCCCCCCACATTTTGTAACCTGTCTCTCCCGCGTTTTTTCCTCAGTTCTTCCGTATTATTAAGTTGTTGCACATGGTAATCAAGTTGTTTGCACTTCTACTTGATGAAACGGACCAACCCTACAACTTGAAAAATGGCATAGTTGTGATTTTTTTTTAAACAGCAACATTTTCTGGTTTTTTCCTATTTTTCCCCGTTACTAATGATAATCCAGTACGATTGGATTTTGAGACAAGAATCGATTGTAGCACCACCAAACTAGGTATGCTAGTAGTTGGAACCATGCTAAACAAGAAAAAAAGTTGTTAACCATAATTCCAGGGGTAGAACATATTTTTTTCCTGCAATATATTTGTATATATTCAATAACAATATTGTGAAGTGCAAACGTCAAGCTTGAAATCCCATACTTCATTTTTTATGTAGGATGTGTATGAGCGATTATTTTCAACATTTACTGAAGAAATTGCCGGGATTATGGGTGAGTTGAAAACTGAGGCAGGAGTAAAACCCAGTTTTTTCTTGTATAAGGCATGTATAAGTTAGACTTGTCTCAGTAGCCCTAAATCGTTGAATATGGGCCAAAGAGGGTACTGATTCCTGCTCCAGTATAATTATTTTGTATATAAACTAAGATATCCATGACTTTCGAATCCTCCGAATATATCGTAGAAGGGTTATGTGAAGTGGGAAAAAACACATTTTAGGTACCTAAATACTCACATGTTATATTTGCATGAGGAAGTAGAAGTCTTCAGGAAAGATATGCACTTTTTCTTTTCCTTCTACTATAATTTTTAGCAAAGTTATGACAAAACTAATTTTCGGCCCTGTCTGAACTTGCAGTGGCGGCTTAGCGCGAGCATGAAATGTGTCGTCGGCGTTAAACCACGTTTTCTGGGAAAACGAGAGTATTTTATGAGGTATTACTGAAAATCAGTCTTGTGGAGAATTGAATTATCAATCAACCTATCGAAATCGTTTTTTGATAAAACTTATATTTTCTGAAATAACAACATGAACAATTTTTTAGGTTCCACCCCTGATTTTTTGGTAAACAATTCTTTTTTTCCAATAATACATGATGCCGAGATGTCATGTGCCGAGTTTCAGAGAGTGCTACAATTCATTCTTCACTTTTTGCTCGTGTTTGTCTGCCGTTACTGGATTATGATCCGATCGGGTCATACACAATCTCATTTTGTTCGTATATCAATTCTCTATAATTCTTTCCATTGCTCTCTTAGTTTTAATTGTATAAGCAAAACACGTTTCTTTGTTTTAACAAATTAATAAATGACAGTTGCGAGTCCAAAACATAACAAAATATAACTACTGACTGTGTTTCATGTGATGGCACAGTTGGTTTCCTCCTGGTATTATTGTTACTTTTGGCCTAATGAGATCGTGAAATCCCAAAAATTGCCTTGCATTCAAACCACCTCGACATTATTGGTCGCGTAGGTGTGCCGCCCACCTGAGGCAGGTGAAAGTACAGGTGCTCGTTCGTAGATTGGTCGAAACGGCGGCGTTTTCATGCGCGCTTCCTCACCTGCCTAGCCAGGTGCGCAACAGAGCGTGCAACTCCTCCTCGTATCGACCTGTCAGGTGAAAATGCGTTTTCATTGGTTGCGGTCGTTCGCGGAGGAACGTTATCGAATTAATTGAAATTTTACAATTCGATTTGAATTTCGTGAAAGGCGGTGGAGATTCTGCAAAATTAGGGAACTCTAGTTCTCTTCCTGAATAACGTAGAATAAATTCCTATATGTATTATGCCTAGGTTCTTAAAATTTAATCCACGTTATTCTTGAAATAGAGAAAAAGTTGAAAATCAATTTTATTATGAATGTGTTGTGGAATATTAATGGTGAAAGCAGAAATCCTCTATTTCCATTACCATCAACTCAAATTATAAAATGAAGTTATTATTCAGCCTGTATGTTCATATATATCTTAGGGAATCAACCTAATCTGTGCCTTAGGGGCAAGATTATCAGCAAACTTTTATTGCGAGGTTTGCTTGGAAATGAATAGGATATTTTGGTTCGTCGATTAAACAGTATTCTTTGTTTTTTTGTGTTGGACGTAAGAAGATTTTAGACATGATTTTTCTGGGTGATATAAATAACAACGACTTACAGCGGATTGCTGTCTCTACTGCCAAAAGGAGATTGCCACAGGGACACAGGATACCTATCAACAATAAGTGCATAAGAACGAAAATAATGGGATATAAAATAAAAATTATTACTCAAATGATTATTCAGTATGGCCACGGAGTCCTTGATTACTGATGATGATTTCATCCATTAACAATTTGGGCAGCTTAAAATTTTTGGTGAAATAAAAAAGAACTATGGAATTGTTCCTTGAGCTCCAATCATTAATCCTATCAATTGACTATACTTAAGGTATATTTGTCTCTGAAGCATAGAATTGGGGGATTATAATAGTTCCGAGCACGAGCTGATGAAAGCTAGCGCGAGGAACCACGAGTATAACGAATTTTCATTCTAAACGAGTAACAGACTGTGCTTTCTCCACAACCACTAATTTCACATATAATCAAATAGAAAGTAAACAAAAAATTACTTTGACATTTCATTTCATGTCTTGTCACTATGATGTCAGTCAAGGCTAACGTAATTATTGCTACAACAGTGTCAGAATATTCATTCGTTATACAAGTGATTGAATGAAATACACGCAAAATGCATAAGACAGCAAGTGTTTTAAAATATTTATTCAATATCAAGAGAGTGAATGTTACCATTCTGTTATCAAATATGATTTCAGAATTGGCAAATTCTGTGAAGGTTGTGGAGAAATTTCTTTTTTTTTCATGCATATAAATATAAATCAGTTTGTATATCAGAGAATTCATAAAGGATAGTTAGGATGATAGATATCTTTCCCCGATTGAAATAATCGGTAAACTGTAAAAAAACTAGGAATTTTTTTCCTAACCGTTTTTTCGTTTTTTCGTTTTTTTTTTATTTTGATTTTTCGTTGTTTTTTTCCTCGATTCGAATGAATCAACTGCCCGTGTTGATCCATCAATTATTGCGTCGGTTCGAGCCCGATGTAAGTACGAGGGATTTTTTCTCAAGTACGCAATATCGGAATCGATAGACGACCACAGTCCTCGTTGAAAGAAAGCAAGTGTATTGTGTGTTGTCTAGATGCGCCAATCTCGTCTAGATGCGCCAATCTCGTCTAGTGCTAGCTTGGAGTGCACACCGGCCACCCGAAGTGGTGCTGTAGGTGTTCCGGGTTTTCCTGCAGCTTAAAAGTGAATACGCCACCAAAAATCAGTAAGTCGCCCCGGAGCGCCACGGCAAATAATAATAATAGCCGTCCTCTACCCGCACAGGCTATGCCTTTGGGTACACTCTACGAGTGTTTATGAGGGAGTATTATTATTATCATTATTATATTGCAATATAGCTGGCCTCCTCGTAAACTCCCATCTTATTTTTTCTCAATTCATCTGCAATAAGTGTTCTTACACGATGACGCCTCGCATTCCAGAGCAAACAATCATTTCTACGATTCCATGACATACCGTAACGCAAAAGTTCGTAATTCCACAAATGGTAACGGACAATTCGTAACGTCGACAATTCGTAACGGCAACACTTCGTGACATCCACAGCTCTTCGTAACGCTATAATTCGTAACAACAACATGTAGTTTTTTAGCAAGTTTAGCATAACTGAATTCAGACCGTCTATCAGTTTTTTTAAGTAGCAATTATTTAGTCTGATCCAACCAGAACGAACCAACCTCACCTAGACATTTGAGTGCGTGGAAATTTAATACATACATTTTGCGAGGATAATAATTTACTCTGATCAAATCAGAACGAACTAACCTTACGTGGAAATTTGAGTGCGTGGAAATTAAATTGGCGTTACGAGTTATACCGTTACGAAGAGTTGCAGCTACGAACTGTCGATGTTATGAAGTGTCGCCGTTAAGACTTGACGGCGTTACGAATTGTCCGTTACCATTTGTGGTGTTACGAATTTTCGCGTTACGATATGTTTTGTCACCCATTTCTACAGTATCCAAGAACGTGTGTGTTTCATTTTCATTGCAATCAGATCATCTACAATGGCACCCATGCCCCATTCTTTTCTTGTCTGTATTAATCAACTCTGTTAATGACGGGTCCTTCTTGGAGTAAATCCACCTATTTCCATTATAATAATGTTTTTCCATAACCGTTACAGAATTTGCCAATTCTGAGCTAGAGAAACATAAACGCTTTAGGCAGCGAGGCACACGTCAAAATACGGTATTGCAGATCATGTCTGGAAAGAATATCACCAATGTTAATGGAACAATGCGGGAGTACTACATAAGAAGGAATACTGGTTACGGAATAGTAATTTTCCTAACAAGTGCGGAAAGACACTTTCCGCATGAGTTAGGAACAATACTTTTTCTACAAGCGTAGGAAACAAATTCATTTTTTCAATTATTTATTCATGCAAATGGAAACAACTAACAAGAGTAACATTTTCTATCCACTAATTATTCGTAATATTTATTGTAAATGTACAATTTGATGCATTATGTAAATTTATAGCGGAAGCCAGCATATTTTTTGAAGATGGCTGATTTCCTCAAGAAGAAGGTAACTCGGGCAATACATTATCGAAAGTGCAGGCACAGGCATCAAATCGTCGCCGATCGATATAGACGTGGATGGTTCTAAAATGCACCCGGAAGACGATGTAGTGTTCAAATTGAGAATTTTGTTGGACATTTCTTTTTTTTTGATTGGTGGAGTCTTCTAAATACCCCTCTGCAACTGAAGTCGATTTCCATCCTCCTAGGCGTTTGATATTAGTTATACCCACACCACAGTCAGCAAGTAAAGTGGCTGAGGAACGCCTGAAGCTGTGACCAACTCACTTAGTATTGCAACAAAAAAGCTTGAACTTTCATATTTTGTCACCCACCACTTATATTTTACGAGGATATCATATAAATGTTTTTCCCGCACTAGTTTGGGAAAACTTTTCCCGCACAACTGTGGGAAAATGACACTTTCCAAACTGAATTGCGTGCTGGTAGAGGGTGAATCACGCACGCTTGTAGGAAAAAAAATAAAAAGGCTGTTTATATCCCAAGCCAACGGAGCTCTCAGTCAACCCAGTGCAGCGTGGAGGTCATCCTAATTAACAATGGTCAGGAAGCAAGTAAGAAAAAACTGGAAACGAGTAAGTAATAAGTCGATGGAAGTCCGAATTAAATGAACTCAAGGGTACTTTAGACTTGGCTCAAACTTGCCGATGGGCCTCCTATATTACGTTTGTTTTGCCTATTTGATAGCGATTTAGGGAAAGAACAATTTTTTATCAAGAATAACTTTTTAACGAATTTACTACGACTGAAGATTTTGGTATGTGAATTTGATAATTATTACCGTTTTTTGCAGTTATTGGCTTGATCCTATTGGACCTTAAGAGGCCATGAGCGCGATCACGTTTGGGACGCTTTTTGGTAAAAGAGTCAATTGATAACTCAAAAACGGTTCGTCTTATCGATTTCAAACAAGGACAGGCTTCTAGAGAAAGTTTGGTTCTACGTACGTGCTGTAATGGAAATTAAAATTTCAATCCACTTTTCCACAAAAAAAATCTGATAAATGTCTCAAAAATGCAGATACTTTGAAGCAGTTACTTGGGTAGATCAACAAATAATTTCAAAAAAACATTACAGCACTTACATAGATCAAAGTTTTTCCTTTCTTTTGATACCAAATTCATTTCGATCGGATAAAGATTGCTTCAAATTCTAATGGAAGAGAAATACCACTGAAGCTACTTCAACTATTCATGAAAAGAATCTTGAGGTGCTACCGCAGACATAAAGTCTAGTTAACAGGTGCTCTTTTGGTCAACTTTTTTCAGCAGTCTCCGAAAATTATGATTGAAGTGTCATTCGATTCGGAATGGCATTTAGATGATTTTTTGAAAAAAATCAAGTTCCGCTTGCAAATATTGCAAAAGTTATTAACAATTAACTAAAAAAAAGGGGGATTTAGTTTTTTGTAAATATTTAAAAAACTAATGAAGATTTTTCAAATTTGAAAAAAGATTCAAAAAGTGGAAGAAATTTCCTAAGAAAAGTCTCGATTCTTCGAATATTTAAAATTTTCCCAGAGGGTTGAAAATACGCCCGAAAACGGGTACTCCGGCTTGCGCAAGCCACATCCTCTTCGGACCTCTAATGAATAAATAATATTTAAACTAATTTAATATGAAAATAAAAAATTGAAAAAATTCAGGGGCCTACAGGACAGATCAATGAACAATAATCCGTGGTTGAAAAATTTTTATTGCGATTTTTCAATAAGTTGTCCATTAATTAATTGACAATTTTTTGTAGCATGAACATTAACATTGCAAGTACTATAATTGTTAAACTATTAATCTGAGAATTTTTTTCTTTCGTGGAGCTATTTTTCAAAGATCTTAGAATAAATTCTCGTTGGAAAAATAAAAAATTGTTGATTTTCGTTTTGTTGTGTTTTACTAAGATGAAAAATTATAAAGCTTTATTAAACATTGGAAAACATTTTTTATTTTTAATATTATTATTGATCCGTTTTCTCATGATCAGAAGCTACTTAAAAATGATTTTTAATAATTTTTATCTTCTATTGTTTAAATAATTGTTATAAACAAATGCGTTATTTATGAAATAATTTAAATTTTTTTTTGATAACATAATCTTCAATGATAATTATGATTAAAAAAAAACAGTTTCTTAAAAAAAAAATGTATTGCTGAAAAACGCATTTGTTGATTAACAATTATTTTCTTCCACTTCTAATTAATATTAAGGAACCATTTTTTTATCATTTTTTATTTTTCTTTTGATATAAAAAAAGTATTTTATTTAATTTTTCATTGTTTATGTAATAAATAAAACGTCCTCTAGAAGCCTATCCTTGTTTGAAATCGATACGACGAACCGTTTTTAAGTTATCGACTCTTTTACCCTAAAAAACGGCCAAAATGTGATCGCGCTCATGGCCTCTTAAGATTTGTCTGGATTCATAATAGACTGAGACAGTGAAAATATCTATACCTACCTATATAAATTACATCAACTACAATAATAAAAGAATGCCCCATCATCAACCACCAATTTAACGTTCCACTCAAGTTCCTGAAACGAGCGTGTTTTCATATTTTCTCTCCGTATTTTACATTTAGTGAGTGCAGCGTTTAGTAAGCCGTTCCTTATGAATATTTTCTTTGTAGGAATTTCGTAGCTCGCGACATTTAAAAGTCATAAAATTGTATTTAGTCTCCTGAGTTGAAGGGATATAAAAAAATTTATAGCCCGACTTGCTGACATCTTTACAAATTCACCTGAATCTTGTATACTTCAGACAGTTTTTATGTAAACGACATATTTTTCATCAACTTGTTTATTTTATCTGAAGAATTCATAACAATTTTATGACTCACGTTTTGGTCTGTGATGTTTTGAATGTTTCAGATTTCTGTATTGAAATGAACAAACACCTATTAAATTTTTTGATGTTTTTTAGAATAAACTCAACAACTATAACAGATAATTCTTGACATGATTTTTTGGGTTTATGACCTTCCACAATCTGAAAATGAAAAAAAAAAATTTAATCCAAAGAAATCTGTACAAGTGTAGAAGGGCAAATTAATTAATTTGCCCGATAAGTTACTGCGTTCACAAGACTGCTGTCTTGAAAGAAATTAATTTTTGTCAGTAACGTACCCTACACTGAATTTGCCTATCTGAAAAAATGAGATCGAATTAACAAAGAATACTTCTCTTTTTTTGAAAACTGTCGACGTTTCGGAGGCTGTATCTGCCTCCGTTATCAAAACTTCTTAAAAAGACGCTGAGGAAACTGAATTTGAATTGCGATTTTGGTAATAAGACCTTTCTTTGACAAATATATATATAACAGATAAGTACCTACCGGTTTAACGAAGTCGAAATAACCTTTCCTCCCAATTAACGTAAGAAATGGGACAAAAGGCAAATATCGGATCTAAAACAACTTCTCTAACCGATACCGTGACGTATATTGTGGAAGATTAACGAATGTGACTGGCCAGTGTGTTTGAACTGAGTAAAAAGAAGAAAATTTCAATCATTCATCTAGTCTACTTGTAGTAGTGACAACCTCTGTGTATTCGATAAATATCACGATACTTGGGACGATGATAATGATGATAAACACAGTCTTGAGATCACCACTGTATTCACCTAAAGACGTTACACGTAAGTTTAACGGGATATTTGATAAAAAGTTTTCTCATTTTCAAGTTGACAGGATGTTTTACGTCTGATCCTATAGTTTTTAAGGTATAAGTTTGTTTTACACACATTTTAAGAAAAAATTGCGACCGAATACTATGTGGTGGCCCTTACAGATATACCAAAACCAGATACGTATCCTATTGAGCGTATGAAATATATCATTTTGCTCTGAAATCACAGGGTTCGAAAATAATTTCAAATTCAACAAATTCAACAAATATTTTTTTTTTTTTTCGTTGACCAGCTGTCGCCCCCTTACGAACGGCAGTTCTCAAAAGTCGAAACTTGTGCGAGCCAAGGATTAACGAGGTCTCACCTTTTATCGTACGATTCCTAGCACTTTCTTGGGCCATCAGATAAAAATCTGTAGTCGCTAAGGATTCGAACCTAGCCGACCAGAAGTCAATGGTTTCGAACGCGAAAGTCTCAACCACTGAGCTACATGGCCCTCAGTTGATACCAATTATATTGCAAAAACTGAAATTTGCACACCATTTGGGTTATTCAATTATATTTCAATGCATTTTTGGTCTACGATTTTCTTCACAATATTTTCAGCGTTTCGTACATGAATTTAGTAGCAATTTTTAATTTTGTTTTTTATTTAAATGATACTGATGTTAGCTAGTAAAAAAATATGAATGGACATCTTCATTAAGCTGAATAACTTTTTCAGAAATTAAAAGAATTTGGAGCTATTTGAAATTTGAAAAAATATTAATTTGGATACCTAAGAAGGCATCTTCTAAATTTCGTTAGATAGTTAACGAAAATTTTTGTTTCGGGAATTTCATCCATTGTACTGAAACTTAAACTTTTGCTGTCAACAGTGAATAATGAATCTGACGAAGAGAAAACTTCTAATAGAATTCAAATTCATAAGAAACTTTCCAAGTAATCAAATCAACTCTATCAAAGCAAGGTTTATTAATATTTCCTGAACAAAATGCTGAACAAGTATTACGGTAGATGCTTCGGATAATTCAGCGGGGGAAGTTTTGCAGGAAAACGTCAGATGTCACAGTTGTGATAACTGAGTATATCTTCTGTAAAAGTGTAGGCAGGTAAGGCTTTACGAATAAATTCAGCATCACCAATAATAATCCTACATAAATAAATTTATGATTTTATTTCTACCCACATCACAATAATTATTAGTTCATATCATAGGAAATGCGTTATTCCGTATTGATTTGAGTTATTAGTATAACGCTGTAGCAGAAATGTATTTTCTGAAAATATCGTAATTTTAAACATACTACAATGAACTCATCCAGGGTCTTCACTTTCCTGTAATAACAAAGGATTTTTTTTGTGCAGACTTTAAAATTTCACTGATAAAAAGGATATTTTGCATTAATGCATATTTGCATTGATTCAAGTCGATTGTATTCTTGAATAGGTCCAACCAAATATTAGTTTGATTTTTTGACGGAATCCTCTTGACCACTTGAAAGGAAACTGTTTTGAGACATATGAACACTTTCTTCACTGAATAATGGGAGTTGTTTGGTGCAAAAATATTTCAACTTTCATAATGAACACTATTGTGAATACTTTCTTTGTTCGATGGTGTGAGTTGGTTGAGGCAAGAATATTTCAACTTCAATAACGAACAATATTCTTCTTCATAATGCAATACATTTTTGATTCAAGATTATCTGCATTTCGATGCTCAGTACAAATGTGCACTTGGTTATAAAAATATGCCATGGAAGCCATGTTCATATGGTACAGTTCAACAAACAGAGAACAACTGCGAACAATTGAGGTATAATGGTTATATATGAGAATAGTTTTGTAATATTTTAATTTCAGAAACTATATAATCAACGAAGGTACCTCTTCGGTGACGCATAGAAATGCGATCGAATATAGAAACGACAGCGTCATTCGCCATTATCACACACCTGTTGAAAACAAAAATATCTTCAACCTACCTCCATAACTGGTCTATAAATGAACTAAATTCAAATCGTTCAGATATAATTGGACCTCCATATTGCACTTCTGTAGCAGTACATTTGCACATAACCACTGTGTCAAATACAAAACTAACAACTTAAATTATGAATCAATCACAACCCCCAAACCAAACACGGGCAAAAGCACACAGGATAGAGGTTCCAGTCGGCAGTCGCAGTGCGCGCTTTCGCGTGGGTTCGCGTCGTTCCGGTAGCTGGGTTTCGCCAAGAAATCATGTTCTTGAGTCAAAAGGAGCATTTTTCACAAGTAGGAGTTCTCTAGGGTAAAGAGTTGGAATGTATTAATGCAAAAAAATTCATTTCAAGATAATTTATGTAAAGAAGCAAACAGTTCAATAAGTTTGAAATAAGAGTATATTCAATAATCAATTAGAAATAATTATTCTTTTCAGAAGATGATTCTGTTCAAGAGGATATATATATATATATTTGATTGAAGACATCCTTTTTATCAGTGCAACCAATCAATACGACGACATCTGAAAATGGACTGATTAAGATACCACATCGTTCATAAATTTCAAACACTTCCGTTGTATATACAGGTAATGTTCCCAGTAACGGAAAACCGCACAGGGGCCTCGGAGTCATCTAGATTTAGTCATGTACCTGATAAGGAAACAGTCATATATTTTATCATCTGGAGGAAATAAACAGCGGTTTTGCTATCGTCTATTGGCGCGTTAAAATTAAACATTATACAGGGCGACTACTGCTTCAGAAGATTGAAGCGCCTAATAAATCCCTATTCAGAAAATATAAACATCAAGATGAAAGTGAAAATCCTTTTAAATATGCTAAAGTGTAAAATTAAATAGACTCCTTCATGCTTCTTCTTAATGAATGTCTATAACGTTGTTTGATGTATCGTGAATAGTTCTTTATACGTATCAGCGCAGGCTACTACACCTGCAGTTGAACAGGCTTGAGACAGGAATTCTAAAATATACTAAAATATACTAAAACGTACATATACAGGTTCACCTTTGACCACTTACATTTACAAATTATACAGAGTGCTCTCCCCAGCAAAAGAAGTGGAGAGTTAAGTTAAATTTTAAAATCTGTACAAAAAACACTTCCTTTTGTATGTGTAAGAAAGCGCCGCCCCTGTTTGAACACGTGGAAAGTCGGAATCAGCGTTTCTTCGTTCCTTCTCCCTAATCCAACGTTAAACTAGACGTGGTGATTCGGATTCAAGTTTTAGCATGACTTTGAAGGGAAAGATGCAAAATAAATAATATTTGCAGCAAAATACATCACAACAATGAGTGCCAATTGAGATTAAAAGTAAATAGTATTGGTGTCTAATTAACTTTCCGTATACGCAAACAATCTTATTTTTGGGCTATTAATAAGTTTTGAACAATAGACTGAAGAAAAAATGTTAAAATAAATGTCTCAGTAAACACGTTAATATACGACAAATGACAAAACGCGTGCACAGTAGTTGTCAATTTGCGTAAAACCACAGAAATTGAATATTGAGATATGGTACCTTGACGGAGAGTTAAAATATAGCGCATCCTCGAAGGTTGGCAAACAAAAAAATATATAAATTGTCATTTTATTTTCGGTATTTTATGCCACGACCAGAGTTTCACCATGTTTTTCAAAACCATACACCATATATGTGAGACCTAAGCAAGCAAGTTACTTGCTATTTTAGGCGTTCGTCGTTAATGTTTTATCTCCTTTGGATTAGCCTGAAAGCAAAACGGTTTCATGCAAAACGTTTTGCTGTACAGCACAACAGTGCAAATAGGGTCGCTTCAACGTGTTGTCTAGAACTAGGTTTCCCAACCGCTTTTTGTAGCAAGACAAAACATTTCGAACTGCACAAAACAGATTCATTCAAAATCAGTTTGTTTTGAGCAGTTTTAAAGAGCCTGAAGGTGTTTTCTCGTATCTGTTGCCGTACCAGTGTGTGTCACTTCATATAATTCGTGGAGGAAAAACAACTTGTTCTGGATTCGTATCATTTTATGGTCAAGTTATGTTATGCAAATATATTGTATAACTTTTATAGTTAAGTTTTGTTATTCATATAGATTTAGCAATTGTCTTTGACTCCGCCACTGGCGGATTCTACCTACTACGTACGTATTTCAGTTTATACTTTCAGAGTTTTTTTTTTCCTTCTTTTTTTTATGTATAACTTTTCACGCGCTCCACGAGAATGAAATATATCTAGAGAGAATAAGCCAGTATTGTTCGAGAATCTTCGAATACCGCTTCATTATTATTTCATACCGAACGCATTCGCTATTAATTATTACCGCCAGTACGCAAGTTTGTGTGATGTTCTGAACATTCTTTTCCGCATTTCTACATTTAGTGACAATAGTAGTTACGAATCATTGAGCAGAGGAAGTTCCTGGGGGCCCCCAAAGCAGCAAACCAACCAGCTGAGAACCAACTGGTAAGTCTTGAAAGTGTATTTCATTCTCTCGAATTTATAGTCCACAATTCTCTCAAACGAAAGAGTTATCGTTTGTGCTAATACACAACACAACTCCTACCTAAATTACTTAAAAACGTTTTCGATTTCTTGGTGTGTCGCCAGCGTAAGGAGGGAAATGAGCTGTGGTAAGAGATCAAAACGATCAAAGACCCGATAGGATACTAAACAAGTTTCGATCACGTTTCAGCTCTGAGAGTATCTTTTCTTGCGCAATTTTCTGGTTTCAACAAATTAATCTGATCTGGTCTCAGGGCTCGGTTTTCTGTACCATCGATGATGCTGGCTTTTTGAATGCGACAGCTCTAAAGCAGTTTCTTCTATACCAGGCTTCATAAAATAATGTTTTTCGTGACGTGTTTAGTAGAATATATATAAAGGTGCATATTCACTAGAGCATTCGTTCCTCATGAGCAACGAATGAGCGAATGCTCGGAAAGTGTGGACGCTGATTTGAGCACGAACAGAATGCGCGTGCGGTGCTAGGGCCGATGCGTTTTTTGTAGATTTTTTCGTGCTTATTAGGTGCTTATGGAAATACTTTCCAGTATTGTAAGCAACGTATTAATCAATACTCAGGAATCGCTGGTGAAAATTGAGTTGATATAACTGCATCGTTTTCAGAACCCTTTGGTAAACAATTCAATATGTATGGCGAGGTACCATATCATGAAAATTATACATTTTTAGGACATTGATTAGTTTTGGCCAAAAGCTCTCACGGTTAATCATAATTATGTTTTCTGTTATTTTGACATTCCATCTCATTTATGTCAATTGGATTATTCCTTGCACTCCGAATGCTCTATCATCCCAAGGAATTCAAATTCTACAATAATACCTAGTAACTAACTTCTAATTGTCGTTTTCGATATTACATCCCAGCCAAGATAAAGAAGCTATTGTATTTGACTGAAAAGGATGTGCTTCTTGAAGTTTGTTTAATGTGGTGAAGCGGCATTAAGGTGCGTTTCTGTAATTAATTTTCCCTTTCGCTCGACACAAACAAAACTGTCTCGGCTCTGTATTAGACAGCCACTTCTCTGTTTCAAAATACGAGTGTCTTGACAGATACACTTCTCCCGGAATGATAATTCAAAAGAGGAGAACATACAAAGTTGTGTGATGTTTGTGGGAGAATGGGAGAAACATGAATTTGAAGTAGTTTCCTGTAATTAATTTCCCAATCCGTAGGTAATTGATAATTATTTCACCGGTGGTTTGAGTCAACATGAATTATTTAAGGTTTGAGAATACGAGAAAAAGAATATATACTGTGTAATTTTTAATAGTATTGTACCTATAACTCGCCCTATGATAATGATATACTTGCATTTAGTTTTTGATATAGATTAGGTCAGAAGTTAGAAAGCAATGCATTACGATCATCTAGCAATGGAATATTTGGGATATTTGATTTGTATTTGTCTTATTATGAACTTTGTCGCATACTGTATTTATAATTACATTTTTTGAATAACCCACCGGAAATACAGTAACAATATTAAAAACGCCACTATTTAGCTAAAATGGGTTCAAAAATGAAAATTTCAACCAATTTAGTTAGAATAGGAGTTCCACAAGGAATAGTACTAATGGCAGATTTTGTATTTTATTTATTAGTAATTTATTAGTACAATCCAACACTTCAACAAATGCAGATGACCCTTGTAATAAATGCAGATGACCCTGCCGTTGTAAATGAAGGGTATTCTTAAAGAGCTTTATCTGATATAAAACCTTTTGAGCCTAAATATAAATAAAACAATCTAACTCGTACTCTGCCACAAACAAAATCATCAACCGACGAACTATAGGACAAAATCTTGTCCTGTTGTATAAAGAGTGAAAAATGTTAAATATTTGGGTGTTATGGAATGTTTATTCTGAATATACAGGGTGACCCAGGGTTAAACCGCCAAACGTTCAGTATAGGTGTTTTGAGTGAAAATAAGATGTTGTCTTCAAACAAGCATGTGTTCCAATTTTCTTCATTTTCAATATACAGGGTGTCAAAGTTTAAAAAAATATATATTTTTGAATTCCAAGTACAATAAAATAAGCCTTATCATCGTAAATAAGCATGCCAAGTTTTATCAAAATCAGTGGAAAGATTTTTGAATTATAAATAAAAAACTGATTTTTTTTTTGAAAACTTCGACACCCTTTATCTCGAAAACGAAGCAAGTTGGGACACATGTTTATTTGAAGAAAACCTCTTATTTTCACCTAAAAAACCAATACTATAACTCTCTAAGTAGCTGAATATGTCCTAAGATTTTCTATAAATATTTAGAATTTACAATAACATAATTTGCCGGCTTCAAACAACACAAAACTAACTTATACGCACTTACACTTTATAGTAATATGAACTAAAAAGTAAAGAATAATATTTAAAAATTAACTTTAAACAACTTGTGGTGCTCGATGTCAGTTATCTTCATCTTTTACTGCAATAGCTCTTCGTAGATGCTGTAATTATGAAAATGTAAGTGAAATATACTTATTGATTCAATTCTATTCTATTCTAGCAGTTGGACTCCAAGGAAGAATTTTCAATACTATATCTTGCATTTCTGGAAGCTCTCGTATTAATCCAAAACATAAATATCTGAATTCAACTTGTTAAATTTATTTTCAAACTGAACCATTGTCGTGGAGATTTAAAAATGAATTTGTTTATGAACGAGGTCATATATTAATTATTATCTGAAAATGTTTCAATAAAATCAGCAACTTAAGACTCCCCATAATAATTTTGGCCTCTCCGCTTGACCCATATGTATGTTAGAAGATGTTCATCAGTCACAGACTTATAAACAACGTGTAAGAAAGATCAATCATTTATTGTATTCACCGACATGAACTTTGACAAAAATACGAATGCCTTCGAAACACCTCAAAGATAAGAGTCCTAAGTACATCCTCAGCTCAAAAATAAAACCCCAATTCAGGAAAAAACAAACGAAGAATATCCCGAACGGTCGTTCTACGTTTCTGCAATACTGCCTTTTGTTTTATAAAAACAAATCCTCGGCTATTTCGCTAGCATCGCCATCGTATACAAGTTTGTTTATTTTTTGTGTGACGGTTGACGCCTGCAGACATCAAGGGTCGTGTATCGCAATTTTGGGCGCCTCCACGCCGAATTGGGATACTTCACCGATAGCATCAACAATCTCGGAGTTCTCGAGGCCTCGCGTTTATCATTTTCAGAACTTAAAATGTCCTTTCCTCCACACACTTTTTGTTCTTAGGTATAAAAAGTTATGTCGGAGTCGGTACGTAGGTTGTTTTATTTCGAACTTTGAATACGTCTATACATCGTTTATCATTCTGGATATGTTTTTGAGTAATGCCAAGCAACACACTGTCACCGACATAGAATTTTATCGACTCCTGTTTGATTTTGAAACGTTTAAGCTTGGAATCAAAACGACTTAGACAGAATTCGTTAATACGTGATGGTCTATAGACTCAATCAGATTGCAGATTGGTATTCACGTAACCTCATGTTGAAAATCAAGGGATTTCTAATCAAAATCAAAATATTTCGCAAATTATTCTAATTCCCCTAATTTCTTTATTTTTTGTGCCGTGATAAATTAAAACTCGTTAGAAAATAGAAGGTCCTGCCAGTTTTGAGAAAAAAAAATCAATTAAAATACTACTAAGTACCGCAGGCATGTGTCATGAGAGGCAGCAGCATGCTGGAAGGCATAATAGCTCACAACATTCTGGGAATGCCCTCAGACATCATGCCTAAAACCACTAACCTCAACATGTCCTACACCGTGGTCTTCCCTGAAAGAGAAGACTGGGTTCGGAATGAAACTGACCTATGTAGGGCAAATGAAAGGTGGTTCACCGATGGTTCCAAAACTTTGGAAGGTGTCGGAGCCGGAATATATGGTATGAACCCAGTAGTGAAACGCTCATTCAGTTTGGGTAAATAAGCTACGATATTCCAGGCAGAGGTATATGCCATTGAAATGTGTGCAAGGGAGCTGGAAAACCGACACCTCACACGAAAAACAATAAAAATATTTTCAGATAGTCAAGCAGCATTGAAAGCGCTTGAATCCAACTGCTTTAAATCCAGAGCAGTATGGAACTGCACAGACACCTTGAACCGCCTAGCACAAGGCAACAACGTTACCCTAGTTTGGATACCAGGTCACACGGGCCTAGAAGGAAACGAAATAGCGGACGCCCTAGCAAAAGGGGGGGCCGAAACAACGTTCACTTGGCCAGAACCGGTCATCGGTTTAGCATATAGCACTGCCAAGAATGCTACAACCGCCTGGGCAGACAATAAAAGACTTGAGTATTGGCTCAGTCTACCAGGACTAGCCCATTCCAAAGCATTTATTGCTTATACAAGGAAAAAACAGGACTCTGACAAACTTCTAGAACTCAGTAGAGCACATCTCAGAGTTATAGTAGGTTTGCTCACTGGCCACTGCAAACTCAAACACCACATGCATAAAATCGGACTTGCACAGGATGCAGAGTGCCGTCTATGCATGGAGGATGATGAAACGGCTAAACACGTCCTGTGCACATGCCCTGCAGCAGCCAGAACCAGATTTTCAATATTTGGCAATACAAAAGTAAGGCCAGAAGATCTGGTAAACTGTTCTCCCAATATGTTACTCAATTTCGTTAAGAGATTGGATATGCTGGGAGAAATATAACCATAGGGTGAGCCACAATAGGCCATTGGCCGCAGTGGAGAGCCTGATATGGGCTCACTCACATTTAAACCTAACCTAACCTAACCTAAGTACGAATACTATTTATTCATTATGCCATAAATATTATGTAATTGTTGTGCCTCGATAAATTATTTTTCTTATCAAAAAATTCAAATATTTAATCGCCATAGAGAACAGCCAATTTGCTTCTACGCAAGAAAGTTGTACTGTCAATGAGATAATAATATCAAATTTTCTGTAAGGTTGGGCATTTAATATACCTATGTACAAAATCTTTTCACATCTGTAGGTAGACGATAATTAAGGAAAATTGTCTTACTGACCAAGCAAATCACTGGATTTCATTTAACCGCCGGTAAATTCGACTCACTAGATATTTTATTTAAGGATCAATATTTATTAGGAAGAAGAAAAAGAAAAATCAGACGAATTATTGAAACTTTGGGAAATACTTGGATCGATGAACTTTCCCCTTTTTAGATTTCGAACTTATTGATTTCTCTTCATCATCTGAAGTATTTTGAACAGATCCAAGCAAAAGGATAGTACCTGTTTTTTTGTGGTTTAGGTAGAGAAAGACCCTAGAGTCGATAAACTGATGACTGAACAGTGATCACAATATGCACATTTCATAGTACATTTGATGTGACCAAAAAAATTATCCGTGATCTTGTAGTTTTTGACTCTTGAGTACTAGTATGACTTGAATTTTCTGAAATCTCTGCTGCTGTTGTCGCCTCTCTGTTGATTTATCTACTTATCCCTCAGCAGGTATCCTTAAAAGTACTCAGCATCTTTTGGTACCAACCGATGAAGCGAGGTACGAAGTTTTGGATCTGACTCTAAGTACACTCAATCTTATGAATCTTCTGATCATATATCCTTGAAAAGAAGAAGAATAAGAAGGAGAAGAATAAAAAGAAGAATAAAAAGAAGAATAAAAAGAAGAAGAAAAGGAAGAAGAAGAAGCAGAAGAAGAAGAAGAAGAAGAAGAAGACGAAGAACTTAAGATTCCCGTGTTTATATCTTTCTTTTCGACATCATTCTCTGAATACTGCAGCAACTATTTGGTATTCGATAAGCAACATTGCATATCAATGTTAACCCAACACATTTAAAGATTAAAAGCTATATCGTTTTTTTGCACTAGCAGACTATTGTGATTTGTAGTCATGTTTAAAGATTTTCCTCAACCGACGATGTGAAATTTCTTACAGTTTTTGGTATGTGGTAAGTATAACTGATGAGGCGTTTTCTGTTTGCATTGTTATGCAATTACGCTGACTAAAAAAGGCACAATGATCTTCTAAATTGTACCACCATTTAGGTGACAAGAAAATAATCGAAAAATTATACGTTCTACGAATGGTACATATTAATATGAATGGATATATTTATTAGTAGTTTTTTCATTTGAGAAAGTGGAAACCAAACCAGTTATCTGATTTCATTATTTTTACTTCCAATCCCTACGATGCGGGACTGAGATAAAGTTTCATTCTTGCAGGGATCAAAACTGGCATTTCAGCGTGGAAGATCTGGAAGTGAAATAATGATTTCAGTCTTCGCAAAAAAATAAGATTCTGAAGATTTCGAAAAATTATATCGAAAATATATCGATTGGAAATTCCCGCTGCGTTGTATGCACGTTCGCCCACCCATTTTCCTGTCGAATCAAATGAAACCTTCGTTTCGAACGAAAGTCACGATAATCCACTATCAGCTAATGAACTTTCACTGCCAGTCTAACCTCTGTAATCTGTCGGCAAACTGTGAAGAAAGACATCATCCCACAAACCTGCACTGACCGTTGCTCGTTTCCTGAGAAGTTATCAAAAGTACTTCCTTCCAGCAGTGCATGCATTTGCATCCAGCGTGGGCACCGCTAATGAGCTTTTTTTACGTACAGATAGGAGAAGATTCCTAGAAGTTCTTCCATGCTATAGTCGGAGGGATAGGAACATTTTTGACACGGTATATTTGCTTGAAGATTTGCTATCTTGTCATTACTGATTTTTATTCGCATTATCGATGTTCATTGTAATTCTATTTTCAGATGCCAGCAAACCCATACTGCTATCTAGTGTAGTATGAATAATTGCAGCTCTCATATATTTCAGGAAGTGGTGAATTTTACGTAGTGGTGTCAAAATATGCGTATACAAGTACTATAGCGACATACTAAATTTAAAATCTGTATCTTCCAAAGTATAGAAAAATGGGGGGGGGGGGCGTATTTTATTATGGGTTCATTAATAGTATCACTTTTGAACAGTTTTCTTTTTTAAGTGACCGTACATATAGTTGCCCTTTGACTATTATTAACAATGATACATACTACACGCCTACAATAATATTTATCTTTGAAAATAAATACATACGGATACTTACGGCAATTTTCAGTGTTTCTGCATTAAACGAAAATATTATTTTGTATGCAATGTTCAGTTGCCATATTTCATGCACAGAAAAGAATTTTTGGATCTCAAATGAAAAATACGATAATAATAACACAGTTCTTGTGCAATAGAAATGCACATACAGAAGATATTTCATTTGCTTGAAATATATGGATATGTCATTAACTGATTCTTCAGATTCAACTGATTTTATAACATAAGGTACCTATCATTTCAATTTATATTCCTATCTATTTGAATAAAAAAATCGTAATAACTTATTCAAATGTACCGAAATCATCCTTAGAATCGCTCGTTTAAGCATAACGAACGACTCGAACGCTTCGTCCGTTACCGCACCGCCTTTGAAAATGTTTACCGCAGATGTACTTGCACTGCACTGTTTGAAACCTTTGGTGTAGTAATGAATATACTGGAGTTTTATCCCAACATCAATCCGCTATTTTTGACACATCGACACGTGTTTCAATCACCAAGTGATCATCTTCAAGAGGAAGATTAAAGTTAAAAATAGCGGTTTGGTGTTGGGATAAAACTTCAGTATATTCATTACTGCAGATTTAGACGAAATGTCAGGAAGAATTACGGCAAATTCGTATAGAGACATATTCGATATTCATCAGTATTTAAAAGATATTACAGATGGATATTTCTTCAATTTCGTATAGCATTACCTAGCGTGAATCTGTGATATTCAAATGTGTTTTCAGACATAACTGTTATCCGTTTCTATCAGCGATTTCTGGGATGAATGCTACATGTTTTCATTTCATGAGGTCATCCAGTTTGAAAATGAATGAGAACATGAGATTTTATAGCAGTAACTCGATTATTCAATAAAAATATCAATGATACTCTGCGAGATTGTTCCTGGCCCGTTCCATATGAAGATAATAAATCCAATGGATTATTATATATATGCACAAATGCACATACAGAAATAATAAAGTCATTTTCAACATTTCTACTTCAACTGCTGTGTAAATTAGGCATTCATTTCTAACAGAAACAGGAGGAAGATCGTAGATCTGTGCAGACAGTTTTAATACCATCTGCTCCCCGTCCGTATTATCACAACTTGCATTCTACCGTGGCTGGCTATTTGCCCACTCTGATCCCGCGCTGCGTAATGTGGTCTAGGCCGCACCATCTTTCGAGTAGAGGTAGAACGATTCTGGTAGAAGTCTCCGGTTAGAGATACATTCATTTTATACCTGGCATTCACCATTCCATTCATCAAAATAAACAAACAAATTAGGTATTATTTTATTATAAGTATTGCTTGGCATATTTTTTAATATATTCCATTAAAAATTACTGAAACAATGGGAACTGAAATTCCAACCAATGTTTCAATTTCTTCAAATACCGTTCCAGATTTGTTTCAGCTTTTCAATCAAATTTTCAATAACATTTCAACGCCCATCGCCGCAGGGCGGGTACGAAAACACGAATATATACCTATACCGCCCTTTTCTCTTAAAATATCCGGTCTGGTGATTGCATATACATGAGCGAATTTCATATTAATTTCTGATTATACCGAAATGAACGACCACAAAGCTTTTATATCACGGAACGGCACGGAGCTTTAATAAGACCTGTAATCCGTACTCATATGGAAATAATCAGAGATATTACAAACGCCTGGTGGCACTGCTGTCCATTCGTGCTATTTGCTCAGACATTTACTGATCCAACATCCAACATGCAAATTTTTTTCAACGGAATTTTGGGTTGATGAAAAACTTTAATTGAAAGGGTTCAGGACTGAATGCGGTATTTATATGTGGAGAGGTGGGAGGCTTGCCAAGATGTAAAATTATCATTTCTAATAACTCACACCCCTGGGAATTTTTGTCTCACATACGGTACCTAATAAATGAAGATTTCTAAAAATCAGAGATGGTACGAAGTAACTAAATTCAATTCCGATGCTATAAAAAATCAGAAAGCTTAACATTTAACAGAATTTGAATAATACCATCTAGAACCTGGTGTGAATATAATTCAAGAAACAGAAGCTAGCCAAAACACCAAAACTACGTATCTTTCACTCGACGCGCGTTTCGCCAACAAATTTAGCTATAACTTACTACACAAGTGAATCCTATCCCAATTCTATAGTAGTAGGTATATGAAGTGCGTTCATAAAGTGTGGAAACGCTCCATTATGTTACGACCTAATTATTTTCGGAGATAGAGCTTGGACAGGTCGATTTTGTATTTCAGTCTTCCACCTTTTTTTACAAAAAAATGATTTTTTTCCCCACCACCTTACAAAATATGACGTCATCGATTATTTTTTTAAATTAAATGGGTATATTTTTATATAAAAAATTGAAAGCCCATATTTTTAAGAGTTCACCCACCACATATCACCACATATATCATATCTAACACTTCAAGTTACAATATACTGAGTATAAAAGAAACCAGTGTTCATATTTCTCAACATTTTTTTTATATGTTCTCAAAAATGACCGGAAAACTGGAAAAATAAAAAAAAATGGGTAATAGAAAATTACTCGGAAACGGAAGGTACCATTCCCATTCACGAACTCTATCGCCCCTCTAAACTTAATTTCTCCGAATTAATTAACAGAGCAGAGAAAAAATAAAATCCAAAAAAAGTAGGGGATTTTTTTTGATAAAAGCACCAAAATCTCAAAAACTAAACGAGATATGAAAAGTGTGAAAAAATGTATGTAAATATTTACGTATTGCACTTCATCATTCACATGGTTTGTCCATATTTCCAATAAAGTTTTTTTCATCTTTCGTTCATAGTATTATTTCATCGCCTCAAAATAATATTAATATTCTAAAAAAATGTATTCCATTTGTTCTTTCCGGCTAACAGATGAATAGCTGTCTAATACCTACTCTTGGAAATACAATGTGGTCGAACAGAAACAATTCAACCTAGTTTTTAAGTCTTGATGCAGAAATTAAACTTTTTTTATAATGTTACATGGTAAACTTAAAATAAAATATGGAATAAAATATATGGTGTTCCATTTGAATATTTTAATTGTACAGCTTCCGATTTTAGGGGTTCAATTCAATAAAAATGAACAGTGGCCAGCAAGAGCGGCAAGAAGTTTTTTATATCTATACTGAATATCCATTATACAGTGAGTCCAAGATATTGTCTACCATGAAGATACCTGAAAAGGTAATAGATACATTATAAGTCAAATGGGAAAAAAGTTAAAGAGATGGAACAAATTAGAAAGTACTGACGATAACACCAGGAAAAATAAAATTGGAAAATTTTATTTTTCCAGAATTATGTAAAGACTAAAATCATATTTGGAAACTTCATACCTCCAGGTGAATGGCCCTTCTGTTGCGCAACATTTTACACATTTAACTAAAACTATGTATTACCGTTTCAGATATCCCCGTGGTGGATAACCTTTCTTGGAATATAAGATATGCTATTGGTATCCATAGAATATAAACGAGATATCGAGTAGATATCTTCATGAACATCCATAAGATATCTTCTAAATCCTGGATATTGGCGGACATGGATATCTATTGTATGTCTATAGGATATCCATCTATATCCATCGGATATACTTGATATCTAAAAAAGATATCCTGTGGATGTCTTATGGATATACTGTGCTGTCTGGGTACGTTAAGTGCCTTATCACTGGATATATTACGGACCATAATTCATTGTGCTACGAGTGCGCATCACGTTTTCAGCTAGGATGGTCTCACTGTAAAAATATAGCAATTTTTCACCAACACTTTCTTTCATATATCTATAATGTAGTATGAAGAACAATGTAATACAACAACTCAGCAATGAAAATAATAGGCTGGTTATGTAGTAATTTTTATTGTCGTATTGCTCAACAACATAATCGATGTAGACATGTTTATGTTTCATCTCAATATTACGTCTTATCTGTACACCAGCGTCGTCCCATCGTTACATCGGATCCTCGGAAATCACGTATCAGTCCGATACTTGCTAGCACTTAGCCGTAGTTGTTCGGGTCATTAGAGGCCTTTCGGCAACGGGCAGGATATCTTTATTTATCTTGGCAACGTCTTGGTTGGTTATGACCGCAACTTCGCCGTGATCTGTGCGGTCCTTTAGACAGGACATTTCCCTCCTTCCGATGACAACTGTGTGTTTGTACTTTCGACAAGTTCCGCAACCCTATCTGATATAAGGGATGAAGGGTTGGTTTCGGATGGCTTCTTGGCTTCGGACTTATCTCTATTGCATGACGATTGTCTCATTGTCCGCGGGAGCAGGCGGCTCCTCTATCTTTCGTGATGATGTTAGATGAGTTTGTATTAGGGAGGAAGGGAATGAGCATCGCTAAGTATTGCATTGCAAAGAAATAATCCGTATCCCCCAAGGGAAAGAAACTGTTTGATTTAAAATGAATAGTAAATATCCCATTTTTTTATTCGATTGGGCAAATTTTTTCCATGATATACAGGATATAGGGGAAACTAATCATTTTATAAAGGGAGAACTACGAATTGTAGAATATCACTTCTCAGCAGAACAAACATACTGTGTAAACCAGTGCAAACAACGGCTAGGAGCCGTATTAGTAGCTATTATTTATAAATTAGAGTTTTGGAAGAAAAAAAGTGCGTTTTTGTGGGGACAGCTGAAATATGTCAATTTTTAACTAGCGCTTGAGCCTAAACAACAAAAGAAACCTAATAATAATATTTTCAGTTAATGCTATGTATTTATGAAGTTGTTCACGAAAATTTGATAGTTTGCAGTACCTAGCAAAATACCTATATTTTTAGTTATTTGCTTGTTAGAAATGCTCAGATTGGTATTCGGCACCTCAAGAAAAAACAGATTCCTCAATAGTGGCCCTTTTGAGTACAAATGGATTGTATTATTAATCATCGATATTTTTCTACTCAAAATGTGAATATCTGTTACTACTTCAATGTATCAAGCTAGAAGAATCCTAATCTAGCTGACTGCCGTTACGAGCTTTACGCAGTCATCTTTCACAGTGTTTCCGGAGTTGATCCTGGTCACTACTGCACCTCAGCTAAAGACAGAACGAAAACGGACTGGCACAAATTTGAAGATAGTTGCGTAAATTGAATATCTTCTTTCGAACTGGACCTTTTGAAGCCTCTGGAGACAGACACCATACCTCTTATTTTACTGTAAGTCAGAAAATTCCATAGACCTCTTTAAAAGTTTTCAACCAATACATTCCAACTCTTTAGATGATGTGGTGTTGCAGATTTTTCCGAGTTTTCCTGTAACTGTAAAAGCGAATGCGCTACCGAATCCATTTAAGCCGCTCCGGAGCGTCAATTGTTTTTTTTATGTTTTCACTTTGTCGCTGTTGTTTTCAATATTTTAACAACATATTTGGACATTTATCACATGCTTTGAGGAAATCATCAGTTTGTAATCTTATATCAAACAAATAGAAGAAAATATTTTAGTCTCAAATACTTCGTGATCATTAGAAGTTCCCAAAATCTGTGAAATAGAGAAAATATAACGCAAATAAGAAAGCATTCATAGCTTTACAGAGCATTGTTACCGGAGAAAAATATGGGAAAATGAAAAGTTTCTACTTATTTGACCGTTCAGTCAACGTTAATAATGTCGCGTATCCGAAGAATAGATAAACAAGCTGATGTCACCGCTCAAGAACGCCACGGTGAACACATTTCGTTCGGTATGAATTCATTGGTTGGCCGGTTGACTTCTAACAGCGACTCGAAGCCCGAGAAGCAAGTAGAACATTTCCGAAACGACGGGACGGTCCATTTCCAGTTATAAAAAGCGTGATACTCGCCGCATGAAAAAGTATTGAAGTATTGGAAGTTTGAATAGTAGCATAAATAGCCCAGTCATTGTATCACATGAATAACTGTATTCCAAGTGCTGAAATAAATATTTTTAGAGTGAAATTGTGAAAGTTCTTTACAATAACAATAAAACAGATATGCCAAATCAATTTCACACTTGAAAGAGAAATATAAATTTGTTGTCTTTTTTGACATCTGTAAAAAATAGATATTTTTGTATCTAGAATGGAGGTTATATTGCCGAGCTTCATCTCTCAATAACTAACTACGGTACGCCTCTAAAACCAAAAAGTTTTGGCAACGTTGGATTTCGCCAGCTGCCGAAAGGCAGTCCTTTAATTGCCCCACCCAGTTGTATTTGGAATCAGAGATATTCCCCACTCACAAAAAAAATGCCACTTTTAACACTTGTATCACAAATAACTATCAAATTAATACATGAAAGATATTCAAGAATAGTTTAAATATTTTGAGTAAGAAATAAGCAACCACCGATTTTTTTCTATGCCATGTTTGAGGTTGTCGCCGATCCAGCCCTGTGAATCCCGCATCGGCACCGTTTACCAACCGACGACGATGAGATTTTCATCAAGTATGCAAATGAAGGAGAAAATTACTTTTCCTATATAATCGTCATTATTTCGACATTGACATCAGAGCCGCGTGCGATCACATATTGCCGTTTTTCCTACCGCTATCGCAGCTTGCCATGGCCATCATGGATATATCAACCGTAATACCTCTATGTGCACTCACGACACAAATATTACACCAATATGGTATCCTCTGGGATATTAAACTATAATCCCATTTATCAAATATGTCAAATAACATGTTTGAATGAATACGGTGGAGAACTTTCATAATTTGATGTTACCCGAGGACGAAAATTGTATATGTTTCACACGCTGAGTGATCTATTATAAATGCTTAGAGGCATGTGATTTTTCATTGACTCAATCTGACTGATTAGTCTGGAATCTGATCTCATCAGGATCATTCAATGAATGCTGATAATGAAAAAAATGGTGAAACCATAGCTCCAGGTTTTCCCGAGGCATTTGGCACCGAAATTCCTCGTTAAGGTCCCATTTTATTGATAACTTCATCAGTTGTGTCCTTTTATTTCTTGATTTTTCTCAGAAAATTATCTCCATGTGGTAGTGGATGATCTGATACTCTAATTAATAGTAAGCATCCCACACGGATCCTTTCAGACACCAGAATTATTTTTACTTAGGTAATAGCTTTGCGGATGATATTGTACTTCACAACGCTTTTTTCTTCAAAGCTCCAATGAAATCAGAAATGAAAAGGAAGGGAATGTGAACAGTATATTGATCCGATACGACATTTAGCTTTGCGCTACTGGATAGGATCATGAAATTTAAGATA
This sequence comes from Chrysolina haemoptera, assembly GCA_958298965.1. NCBI lineage: Eukaryota > Metazoa > Arthropoda > Insecta > Coleoptera > Chrysomelidae > Chrysolina > Chrysolina haemoptera. Next base: position 11,960,310 of record OY282602.1, on the reverse strand, counting down.
GGGACATGTAAGTCATTTAGTAAGTTTCTGTGTACTAACCTTTTATAATCCAAATGATGTACCACTTATAATCACTCAATCAGAATTGTAATTTTTTCCTAATTTGTATACAACCAATCTTTACTTTTTCAACAGTGGTACATGATCATAGTTGGTAACAATGACTTCAACGTATTACAGTTTTCTTTTTTATTTATTGTCATCTGAATATGAATGATTTAAAAATTTTCTGTTGATTTTTATTCGCAATTTTGCCCCAATTTCAACCATTTTTTATAATTCTAAAATTGTGTTGTCGCTATGTTTAACAAGAACATGTACACTAATCTCAAAATAGATGTAAGCAAGATCATATCAAATAATATAATTTTGACATGTATTCTTTATAGTTTCCTGAAGATGTATATGAGTAATATCCGAAAGCTTGAAATATCTCTATAGAATATACTTTTGACCTGCTGTAATCCCCAATATTAACTAGTTTTAACTAGGGTATGAATAAGCGATTATATTCAACATTTAGTGAAGAGAATGCCGATTTTATGGATAAGTTGAAAATGAGGCAGGAGTAAAACAAAGTTGTTTTTTGGCATGTATAAGTGGAACCTGTCACACTACTTTGAAATTGGGTTGCTGCTTCAGTATAATAATTCCATATTTACCTAATTATTCATGATTTTCGGATCAAACACATTTTAGGTACACAAATACTCGCATATTATGTTTGCCTGAGAAGGTATAGGAGTTTTTAGAAACGATATAAACTTTTCTTTTTCCTTCTCCGATCATTTTTAGCAGTTATGACCAATCAAATATTCGGCTCCGCCAGAACTTTCAGCGGAGGGTAAGGGTGAACCTAGAATTTGATGTCGGCGTTCAATCACGTTTTTCGATAAAACGAGCGAAATTCTAAGAATAATTTTTGTGGAAAATTGAATTGTTTTTCACCCTGTTGAGTTGTTTTTTCGATAAATAATATACTTTCCAAGATTACAGCAAAAATCTATTTATATATTTTTAAACGAAAAAAAAAAATGTTGCACCTCTGGAATTTTGGTAAACAATTTTTTTTCTTGTTTATCATGGTTCCAACAACTAGCATATCAAATTTCGTAGTGCTACAATCGATTCTTGTCTCAAAACCCAATCGTACTTGATTATCAAGAAAAAGCAATTTCGTCAGAAATTATTTCGAACAAATTACTTGACTGAATCCTTCTCTGCACATATCCTGCTTGATTAATAAAATTCGGCAAAATGATGAATGCTTCTCTTTGTGTGTGTTGCTTGTATACAGGAATTTTAAATTAAACAGGTTGTTAACATGTATGTTCTACTCGCTACATTCAGAATATGATACGGCTTTAAAAGTGAAATAAAGCTGCCATTCATTGAAAACAGACTAATGAAGTTTGTATATTAAACTTCCACCTCTCGAATGAGTCTCGCGCCACAAAATGGATTCGTTGTTGTGAATCCGTATGTTACGGTACTAATTAATAGTACGAATGATACCGCTCGTAGGTTTTCAGTTACATGGAATGAAATCTGTGTAAACCCCAGCAGCGGCTACAGGCGAGACACCAAAAAGTTTCATTTAAATTTTCTGCTCGGATGGCATCGTAATGAATGGAAGTTTGGACAAACTGAAGGTATATATTCATGAAGTATTTATGAACTTTCATTTTATTTATTGAAATGCCCAAATTATCGAGGAAAGAAAATTAATTCGTTGTTTATGTTTGATGATTTGTATCAATGATTGACTCTCTGTCTACGATCTCTCGATGTTCAATTTACCGGAAACTATTTCACTTGTTAATTAAGAAATTTTGAACATTTTCAGTATAACCTTTGGTAGTTAACCATTCATACAACAAATGATCAGTACTAAAAGTTTCCAGCATATTATGACAAATTGATAATAAACTGGTGAATTCATTAAATGTGGAAATATTCTGTTGCAAAAAATATTCAGCAAAACAACGAAACGCTTTCAGTAAAGGTTCAATCAAAAACGTAACTGTGCAAGTTAGAAAAAATCTTTTCTTGAAAAATTATTATTGTTGTGTAGGGAGAGAACAAATCCTGCTGCAGACTCAGTCAATGAAATTCTCGTATTTCAAACTGAGGAAGTTTGGTATTTTCCTCCACATGTTCAGCATAATATTTCTTTTTCAAATGAAAATGAGCGGGGTTTGTGACTTCCGTGGTTGCTGACTTCATTAGATATATTTTCAAAAATAAGGAATGAACACGAATATGTTGCTGGGCATTTGTCGATATCAACCACACTTGGATCAAAATACGAATCCGAAAGATGTTTCTTATTCATATGTTTTCTGAAACAAAAAATATTTTGAAAAACCTGATTACAGTCATTTTCCCAACATCGAGCTATGGAATTCGTTTCTAAATCACGTTTTCGTTTGAAATGTTTATCAGCAATGTCAAAAAAAATTAAATGTTGTGGCAAATTAAACACATCATTTTCACTTAGTCCATTCTAAAAGTTTAAGTCTATAATATTTCTGAAGATGCACCACTAAATCAACCACCTATGTTTATGTTTGACTCTCTGTATACGATCTCTCGATGTTCAATTGATATAATTGATCGTGGTTCCACGCACGTTATACAACTGTGCACGCGGTTTGATATTTTCGATTTCCTGTATCTCCAGTGATAGGGTGGAAAAAAATTAAAAACGAAAATTACATTTTTTTTTCAAATATCTCTAAATCAGCGAACCTTACCTATTGTATTTTTTTTTCAGTATTTCCGTGATCCCCATACATATAATCAAATTTGATTCACATAGTATATTTACCGATACTTCCTGTAAATTTCTTCATGAATGAACGAAAACATACCTGAAGTTTCGAAATGTCACGAAAGCTTTATATTCCAGTTTTGAAACGACTTCGCCTCTTTCATTCTGAGCCGGTCCTGTCTTTTCCTTCATACATGCATGTTACATGTTGACATTGGGAGTCATAATCTTTTTGATAAAGAGCAAGAATTGGGAAATATTACATGTATTCCAGAAGTTCATGTTAGGCTAATACTATACTTCTTTATTAATATTGAAGTTTCTCTGTGTATTTGCATTCTACATGTAGCTAGTCGTATATTACAGTGTTTATAATGCATATGCTCGTAGTGCCCCCATAACAAAATACGTTTTATTACGTGTTTAAGGCTGTGCTTTATTCTTCAAAGATTATGGATTGAAGTGCGATATAAGAAACTCTGTCTGATCGCTTTGATCTTTGGTTTTATATTATTTTATACACGCACATTTTATGGAATTCGGCATTCGACAGATTTAGCTAAGATTTTTATAACACTACCTTGTCATGAATAATTTGAAAGAAAATACCTGAAATTTTTATGCAATGTCTTTCAGAATTTTTTTTTCATTCTGCCATCTTATCATAATGAAGGAGTACATGGGCGACCGAGTTTCGCTCGTTATGGAATCTTACCTGCTTAGGGCTTGATACCTGCATATAAGCTGCAAAACCGAAAAAATTACTATTTGTTATTTTTCAGTTGCATCAAACGTTTCCCCATAACCTGTAATGTTATGGGTCTTCAATTTATAATATGCCGAAGGAGTATATGCTCATCCACCAAAAATTCGAACTTCGATTCAATTTTTTTTGTGAAATCGCTTTTTTTTTTCAGGTAAAATGCCTGTATAGATCAACGTAAGAAGCAAAACTTTACCTGTATACAAAATATTATCCAAATCGTTGGAGCCGTTTCCAGATACATAATATATATAAATATACAAAATTACTCGTTTAAAGATATAAGATAATCCAGTCATGAGTAGGTGTCATGAAGTAACATGTGCAATATTAAATCAAATGAAGCTTCCATGTTGTGGAGTCAAGCCACCCCACAAACAAATCCAGTTTGTTTGAGAATTTGAGCCAATATTTATTAGGGGATATAAATATCCCAAAATAAGTTTTCTAGATGGTCGATTTCAAATATAAGCCGAATTATTCTTTGTTATATGAAGAAAACATACGAACTTGATTTGTTTTTTGAAGCATATCCTAAATAAACCATGAGACATTAAATTATTTCGGTTTCGTCAAAAGATGTGGAGAACAGTTTTTTTTAAACTTATGTATGTTGTTATATTCGACCTAGTTACCAAAAGTGGCATGGCAACAACTTAATCCTAATATGATTAGATTTCTAGATACAGGTTTGTTAAATTTACCAGTTTTTCTGTTTTTTTCAACTCATTATCACTTCTATCTACTCTCTCAAAAATTATCGAAAAAATTGTTAAAAATTAAATTATGAAGAAAAGGGGGAACATTCTCCATGAAAATTGAAAAATGAAAAATGTGACTTATTTGTAATATCTAACAGAAAACAACTACTTCCCCGGCACAAGCCACGCTAGACATTGTACTACATCTGATAGATATTGTGAAAAGACTCTAACTGAAAAGGAAAGAAAAAATCTGAAAGTGAAAATTTGCATTTTCATTCAGAATTAGATAAGGAGAATGTTATTAAAAAAAGATATCACTCACAGAAATCGTTCATTTCATTGAAGCAAGGTTCGCTTCTCTCGCATTTAATCCCCAATACATTTTGGTCGACAAAAATCTATTTCGCTTTGCCAAGCTCTTCAGGAGGATTGATATAGGATTGAAATAAAACAGGCTCTTCAGAAGCATACACATCAGGGATGGATATGAGAGAAACATTTCTTCTGCGGTGACACTTTGAAAATTATTTTTTGACATAGACCTGTCATGAGCATTTTGATTTTAGTTCGAAAATATGAATAGGAAATTCATGAAATCTTTTGTGGAATCATCTGCGTTTCAATTTAGAATTTAAAAGTTAGTAAATTGGTTTTCTTGGCATTAACACACAGTGAATTTGAGTGACACCAGGACTTGACATCTTCGAGTTCCAGGTATATAACACTTTTCAGGGTATCCACATTCTTCCGATGCCAAATAAGATGATTCCACAAAAGATTTTATGAATTTCCTATTCATATTTTCGAACTAACATTAAATTATGAACTTTCTACAAAAACATAGAATGTATTGTCACAGTACCAATTTGGTTCACAAAAGTGGAAAGATACTGGTGATGCAATGGGTGAGATGATAGCAGAGGTATTTTGTGATTTTTTTTTTGTGTTTGATCGCATGAATCGCGAACTATTATTGAACGAACTACAGAGTATTATTGGTTTAGAGGAATAGCTTTGAAAGGTTTGAATTACATATTTTCAATAGAAGGTATGCCGTCAAAGTTATCAACGAAAGATCAGAATTCTACGATATCAGGTCAGGAGTTCCTCAGGGGTCGGTACTCGGTCCTATCTTGTTCTTATTGTATATGAATAACTTGACATTTTACCTATCACAGCAAAATGGACACTTTTTGCAGATGATACCACTCTTATTTGGCATCGGAAGAATGTGGATACCCTGAAAAGTGTTATATACCTGGAACTCGAAGAAGTCCTGGTGTCACTCAAATTCACTGTGTGTTAATGCCAAGAAAACCAATTTACTAACTTTTAATTTCTAAATTGAAACTCAGTTTGGACATGAACCAAATTGAAAATAAATTTCACACCAAATTTCTTCATATTAAATGAAGTTGGTAATCTATTGCCAGAAATACATACTTTTCACTTATAGATTCGCATATACAGGGTATAATCTAACTTCTAGGACTCCCGTGAAGGACGGGTGTATACTGCCATTATATACCGAATGGCAGGTGTGAAAAGTTCGAAAAAATTTAAATTGTGTTGGAAAATCCGTCGAAATTTTGTGTAATTCCGAATAGCGGTTTTCCAGATTTTTCGAATTTTCCAACAGAATTTAAAATTTCCAGAATTTTTTTTTTAATTTTTCACACCTGCCATTCGTTATAAATGGCATTATACACCTGTCCTTCACGGGAGTGCAAGAGATTAGATTACACCCTATATAAAGCATACCCTTTGTGGTTTCTGTGGTTAACACCTGCTGCATTATTTGTACTGCAAAAAGGGTCATTAGATGTATGTGCAATGCAAAAGTAAGATACCATTGCAAGCTCCTTTTTCTTCACCAAAAAATTCCCCTGCATCATCGAGACAGTATGGTTGATCCATAAAGAACAACCCTCGGTGCCTGTAGGTACTTCAAGTGGCAAACGCACCAGGAAAAATGAAACCAGCCCAAGCCTACCCATACCAAAAACATCACTAGCAAACAATTCTCTTATATATCAGAGTAAAAAAGTATACATCATATATACATTCTGTATGTATACAAGTATACATACAGACATCATTTGCCCGAACATGTAAAATCTAAAAAACAAATTAGGAATATCAAAACAGAAGTGAAAAATCTGCTAATTACAAAAGCGTACTACGACCTGCAGGAATACTACGAGAAAACAATATAGGCCATTTTATATCTGGTTTTGAATTAATAATTATTCAAATTTCAACTCTATTATTCATTTTATTTTATTATATTATTCTTTCTATATTTTATTCTTTATTTTAGTTTATTTGATAACTTATTATTTATTGTAATTATAATTAAAACTCTGAAAGTGTAATAATTTTTAAAAATTTTAAAATTTTAAATTCAACTATCTGTTTATATTCTATAACACTAGAAAGATATACATCTTCACTGCTGTGTTAATAAAAATTATATTTCTTATAACAATATAGCACAGTTTCGATTGATTGATTGATTGATATTTTTTGTTCAGATATCACTTGTAATTTATTTCAACTATACTTCAGTTTTTAATAAATTCAAACTCATTGTTAAGTTATGTTCCATACGGCTGTTGGAAGGAATATTTCTCAATGATGGAATTTATTACATGTTTTCAAATTAAATTCCTCTATTTATTGAACAAGCTACTCAAAATAATATTTATCGTTTCTCGTGAAGGTGAAGATGCCTCATCGTGATTGTTATGACTATTAATGTATATGAACGTGTTGTATAAATAATAAAGATCAACTAGGTGAGACTATAATTTTACGTAAAGTCAGTAAAAATGTTTCTATCTTCCATCAAAATAAAGTTATATTTGAATTCGTCAGTTTGTAGAAAAAAAGAATTATATTAAAGAATAGGAAACCATTAGTCTAGAAATTCCAAACACAAAAACTTTTATTTGGCGGTTCAAATTTTGTATGAAATCATTCCTAACTTAGTGCTACAGGGTGTTTCACTAGAGCATTCTTTTCGCATGAGCACCGAATGAGCAAATGTGCTGCTTGTTTCAAGCTCAGGCTGCATCAGGCTGAGCTTAAAGAAAATAAGATGTGGAAATTTTTTTGACCCACCGTGTAGATTATTTAATTGTGTCACAACTACAAAGTTGTAGATAAAATTTAATTATTGTTTGACCTTCTCAAGCCAACTCGAAACGGAAATTGTGCTACGCCTATTCAAACCTGTAGAGATATTTGCCCAGGAATTAGGTGGGCTGGATCTACCAATTTTTTTTTGTAGACTGTAGTATGTTAAGCTTGCAAATCTCGCCTTAGTGAGGACGTTCCGCAGTTTTCTATTTTCAAAACCGCTGTACGTAGGGTTCATTTGCCTTGTTTGGCAGTATTTTCATTACTTACTCGACTATGAAACAATCCGTAATTTTTTTCGTTTTATTAGATACACTTCTATTAACTTCAACTCGTTTGGCATTCAATGAGGCCGACCCTGCGCTTTCTACTTCTACTTTTTCTACTTTTTCATTAATGATATTTTGAAAAGGTTCCGATTCCATTACGGACAAATCACTTAAATCAGACAAAAACAATTATTCTCTAGCCGCCACTGTTTATCCTTTATCAACGCTGGTCGTCATCGAGCAATCGGGGGCCTGCTTGCTGTAACCTCGGTAAATCCCCTAATTTAACAGCTGAAATGTTGTGAACAATGCAAATTACAGCGGTGAAAGTTACAAATATTACAATTTTTTTCATGGAATATAAAAACTGTAGTTAGTGTTTCTCTGCACCGGCACTGGTGGTTGTCGGTTCCAAAAACTCATTTGACCAGCGGCTTTGTTTACCGACAGAGGATTGCGGGGGTGTGCTGGCGGTTCTGGCTTAAACCTGCTTCTTTCATTAACATGGAGTCAACATTTCAATAACCTTCGCTCATATCCTGCCTCTCTGGGCACTATTAAAAAGGACTGACTCTCCTATATCCCGACATCGTCAACAAAAAAAATCCCCTTGATGAAAAACACGCTATTTTGAAGTAAGAGCTTAATGAGAACATGAGGATACCTACCTATGAAAAATATCGGCGTGTTCATGTATCGAAATTGTTATTATAATAGTTTATTATGTATTTTACTCCTAAAATAAAAAAATAGATTATAAAAATTTTCTATTTGGGGATTATATACATCAAAGGAAGAGCTTTCATAATGAAAAGTTTTTAAGTTACAGCCAGTTCCATAATCATCACCATGAAGGTTCCTTTACTTGAAGTCGGCTTTATGATAGTGTCCTTTAGAGTGACTTCCGTTATATAAACGTACCAACACCTCCTCTTAGATAAAGCCGTTATGTTTTATACTGTTGGCTACTATGAAAAGTAGTATTTTTAGGGATATCTACAGTAGTGGTTGTCTTGTTAATATTCAGGATCAAGCGTGTGTTCTGTAGTTCTATGATTCATGTCATTTGAATCATTTGATATTTATGGGTGTCTATGCTTGCTGTTCTTGTTCCTGAGTAAAATAAATGAATTCAAAAGTTTCCTGGCAGTGTAACATGAAAATTAACAGTTCACAGAATTCGCAATGGAATTGGAGATTTTTTTTCTTTCAGCGTGGAGAGAGGAACAATTACGTCTCTTTGAATTGACAGCGACAAAAATATAATCGAAAATAAGCAATATTGGCAAAAGAAGATTATCATAAGAAAAAAATAGCTCATCTTTGAATCTCAGAACACACGTTGACATCGTATAGGTACAGATTCAATTAATTTTAGGTGATGGAATTTTGCATAATCTGGAACTCGAAACCTGCCTATAATGGTGTATACAGACAAGTATGAAACCGTCATGCAAATGACTCACCTTCATGATGGTGGATAACAAAACATTTAAAATGTAATGAAAATATATGTTACTCATCTATCATGAATCAGAGAGCAATGCCGATAAGAGGGTTTATTGTACTCGCATGGAACTAATAATATGTTTCATCTAGTTTTTGAAATCAGTCTTCCCGAAACTGATGGTGGAGGTAATTAAAGTTTTGTCAACAACTTTTTTTTATCTTATACATTATTTTTTTATCGAAATAATTTTGCCAATCAGTACTTTCACGAGAAAAACTGACTGAAAAATTGTCAGACAGTACATCAAGCAATTTCGTGTATTATCAATTAATCGATTAAAATTAATGATGGAAAAATTTTGAATTGAAACAAAAAATGTATCCATTACAAAAGTAGAGTTATTTTCAGGATAAATCAACAATATACTACAGCTTATATCAAATTAAGTCGGCACCATTGCTAACTTCGTTGGGTTGATTTATCAACTGTAAAAACACAAGAACTTTTTTTTTTAAGATAGATTTCTTCCTTCAACGAAATAATTTCACCTACCAGTAAATTCACAAGAAAAACTAACAAGAAAAAATTGAACAGGAATTTTTATCGCGATAAAAAAGTTTCTGTCAAAATTACTCAGAAGTCATATTTAAATGGGTTTCTTTCTTCAGGAGCTGATTTATCATCATTAAAAATCGCTCATTGTGTTGTAGTAGTTGTCGAACTTGTTAATTTAATATTCTGACTCATTTTTAAGTAGCAGCGACAACAAAAAACGCACAAATTTGACAATTTCAGCCAAATATCAGACATGAAAAAAAACTCCTTCAGAACCAACTACCGTGCGAATGTGGAAGCCGCTACATCGGTGAGCATTCAGCATTAGGGTAGATGGACCCAACGCGAAGAGACGTCAAAGTTGGAAGTCGCAGAACACGCTTAGACGCATCCCAGTGGAAAGATGCCTCGGAATATCTCGGACTAGCAAGAACATTAGTTTGAAAACGAAAATTCTAAGAGCACCTATACATCCAACAACGCTTTCAGTCAACCAAGCGTTGAATTCAAGAATGTGTGGTAAGGACCCCTACCCATTACCACGCTTAAGTATGTCTAATTAAAAAAACAGGTAAAACAGGTAATCCTGTTAATTGCCTCATGACATATAAAGTTCTTCTCGTTACTATATGGCAGTCAGTACACACTTAATAACGATCGGAGATACTGGAAGGATTGAAACGTCGTGCTTATAGAAACAATCAAGACAATGTAAGTTCGCAATAAGAGTAATCAATTTACATCACTGTCTAAAGCTTTCAAACAAACCTCTAAGATACTTTCAGAAAAAACAAATGAGGAAACTTCCTCAGATATGCACTTCCTCAAATCATGATGATCAAATGAATTATGCTATCAAACAAATATATTTTAAAATAATATCCAAGTGTTGCGAAACAAATCGGTTTCATTGAAAGTGAATGATATTGTATTTCAGACATTCGGTAAATAGTCGAAGCTGAATCTGAATATTGAACTCCTATCATCCAAGTTTGACCGCTATTATCGTGAAGAGGGTTTCTTCATATTTATCTTACGAGTTTCATTATTTGTGTAAGCAATAGGAAACTTTTCTTATACAGATTATGATTCAAGTTTCCGCAATGGCCTTCAACAATGATTTCGCAAGTTTGTGTACGAATATTTTCTATGGCACACTCCAAACTTAGCCTATAGCCATTACCAAAGTGAGATAAATCAGGGTAGTTTATTATTTTGGCCGCTATTCCATTACGAAGTTTACAAAAATAACGAATAAATGATGATTGCACAAAGAAGTTGAGTTGTCGATTGCCTCGAAGAAGTAAATCGGTTATCGGTTTGTGCCAGCGAAGATTTATTCCTTTTAGGAAGTGCAGTATTTAGACAGTAATAATATAATCGCTAGTTGGGATTTCTTCGTTATCTAAGGAAAGCCAAAAATCTGACAAAGAATCTCCACTTAAAATTAATGAAATGATTTAAGATACACCCTATGTACCTAATGTACGTTAATATAACTAGTAACTGAAAATTTTATAACATATGGTGTAGATCCTGTCACCCTCATTACATAGTCCAATTCACAGTTCGATGCTAAGACCAGTTTTCGAGCAAGAAACTGTCAAAAAATCGATTTTTGCCATCTTGGCTATTATGAATCGATTTGATTCTTGTGCTCTAATTCGAAATTGCACTTTCATAGAAATGAACCCAGCTCAGTTCTCGCATCAATACGCTATATTTCTGGAGACGTGCCGAAAATATGCGAATACTATAATTTTTCAAAATGTTGCCTATGTTGGTGTTTTCTTATTGAACATTTGGAGAGCTTCAAATCAATTCTGTTCTAAGAAATAAGCTATATTGGGGTGGGGATAAGCGCAGTGGTTAGCACTCAGGCGTGGTAACCGAGATGTCACGGGTTCGGTTCCTAGCCGGGCGAGCTTTTTAATCTTTCTGAATGATTGAATCTCGATGCCGACTGGGATTAATCCTCCACGAGTCACTGTTAGATTAAAAATTGAAACGGTGCTGCTCCTAAAGTGGCGCAAGGAGTTAGTAACACAGCCTACGCAGAACACGTGGCTAATGACCATAGCAGTTGATGCCAAAACACCAAATGTTGAACTACATTTCGACATTATATTATATACTAAAATTAGTTTTGAATCCAACTCCCAAAAAGAAATTTCTTCTATATTTTTCATCACATAGCTCTGGTGTATCCCATTCTTCCATCTCATTTTTCCAACACAGAAAATCGTAACTCTACAAATATCTCGGCCACGTAAGTGGAGTGGAAAATAAAGAGTATATATTCAACTTATTTCCACGTTTTCATTGAATAGGAATCGTGGAAACTCGTGAACATTCAGACTTTCTCAATAAAGTAAAAATGTAAATTGTATTATTCGGTCAATGGTAATTCAAAGGATTGTATGTCAGGGGCGTATCGGATTGTAGGTGATGGCAAGAAATATATATATGGAAATCCAATAATTTTGTGAAATTCTATGATACCATACCACCTGCAGGACTAGGAATGATACATCATACTCTTGGGCAACGTCTGCTCCACTGAGGATTTGTGAGTGAGAATCAAAACTGGACTATGAAATAATCTTGGCGGTAACTAATTTCGTGATTAATGAATTAAGAAAATTATTTTGAATAACAATAATTGGAATTCATATTAAAAACAGGAATCAGTGTGGATTATTAAAATTATCAACTATACGCCTTCGTTTAGAGCTGAACTATCTCATTCTATCGTTACTGTTTAGTTTTCACACTGTAAACGAGTGTTGAGGGTCAGCTTTCCCATACCGTGCTCGCCAATTTATTGATTAATGTCAAAAATTGTTGAATATTTTTTTTAGTGAATCAACTGCCCTTATGTACTTTTTTCATTAAATTCCATGTTCACTTTTCTTAAGTATTCATCGCATGTATTAGTCAATCAATTTGAGAACGAATACTTATATGAAGAAAGCGATCCTGAAATATTTTCGGAATATACCTACCTACCTAATTGGGTTTAAATGGTTTTTCAATTAGAACTTTCGAAATCCTTAAGCAATCTGTTTTCGACTATGAGTCCCATATTCATTATACAGTGCGCCCATCAATAATAGAATGAACTTATTATTTCCAATCATGAAGATATTTTGTAAATACTCAGAAAGGTCGATTTTCTTTTCCGATGGCTCGGTTTTGGAACCATATCCAATATATACTTATAGTGTTATCCGTATTTGGGAAAAAAATTCTGGAGTTATTTTTAATGGGACAGAATATTTTTGCATATTCAATTGGGGATCATCATTACGAATCCATTGGCAACATATTTGATGGGATTATACCGGCGGCGATGATTATGGGACAAGAACGTTCCTATGTGTCTGATGAGTGTGTCCTATGAGGGCCATGTAGCTCAGTGGTTGAGACTTTCACGTTCGAAACCATTGACTGCTGGTCGACTACAGATTTTATCTTATGGCCCGAGAAAGTGCTAGGAATCCCACGTTAAAAGTTAAGACCTCGTTAATCCTTGGCTCGCACAAGTTTCGACTTTTGAGGGCTGCCGTTCGTAAGGGGACGATAGCTTGTTAACGGAAAAAACAAGTTTAAACAATTTTAAACAAAACAACAATTTTAAAAACCTTCAGAATCGTGTGCATCCTTGGTATAGCTCGGCCCCATTCACCCCACTTTTCTGGTCCAGGTTTATTTCTGAAAATTTATTGTATAATTCATAAAAAATTACTGTGATTGATAATTCGAAAAAAAATCGGTATTATTAATTCTGGCTTGTAAAATTCGTAAACTAAAGCCTTTAATAGCGTCACTATAGCCTATTGCTTCGTAAACAGAAATTTGTAGGTGTGATATGATATTCAATAATCATCAAGACATTATCCAGAATGAACGTTATTGTTACCTGCAAGATACCTGTTATAGAAATCTTCATAGTCATTTGTTCATGATTTTCATTAATAGCGTATCTGTCAATTACAGTATTTTCCTTATTAAAAAAGTTACAACCTCCAGGACGGAAAAAATGTCTCCGCCACTGCCGCGTCCGGTTAACAATGGCCAAAGGCGCCACATAAGTGTGATTCAAAAGTTATCCAAGTTACCTCGAGCACTGGCCACAATGTACCTATTATATTAAATCAACGAGTGACCGTGCAGCTTTTCAGACCTTCTCAAAACAACATTGGCCGGCAAAGTTGGCCGCCGGAAATGCCGACTCCTCTGTCATTATCACCTCTGGCGAACAAAAGAGATGATGAAGTATGGCTGCGGCGTGGCGAAGAAAAGAACTGCATTAGGAGAACCGACGACGCTGTTATACACTTGCAATGGAAAAGTGGCGAGCTTTCTACCCCCGTCCCACTTTTCAGGAAGGAATCGGAATCGGATATATTGACCTCTCACATTCAAACATAGAAATTTTAATCGAAAATATTTCCATTTATTAGGTACTTGTCAGAAATTACGCATTTTTTTGCGCAAAACAAGGGTGAGAAAAGTAGGATTAGGAATTAGTAGGAATTTAATTTGTCTAGATTTTCTAGACTCTCAGATTTTCGGGACAAGAATGAGATAAATCTTATGTTGGCATCTCCTCTTGGTAACTAATCTCTTGTCTTGACTTTTTTCCTAAGCACATGCAGTGGTTTTCGCAGGTGGCAGTACCTTGTTAAAGAGTTCCTAAGAGAGTTTCATCTCAGTTCCAGAAGTTGTCTTGAGAGTAAGTCGGTTGGCCTTATTATCATCATCTTTCCGTCAGTATTACCTGAGCCAGTCTCTCAGGTAGATTGAAGATTGAAGATGGTTCTCAACCTATTTCTTCGTGCCTGATTGAGAGTTGTTGCTGCCCCCGCTTCTGCCAGGGCATCTGCGCTCTCATTTACCTGGATGCCCCTGTAACCTGGTACCTAGACAACTTTCACCTTGTTCTGTGCTCCTATTTCGCTGAGGTTTTTAAGTCTTCCAAATCAGTTCGGAAGAAAACCTGGGTGATCACAGGGCCTTTATTGCCGCCTGACTGTCGGAAAGAATGACTTTGGGTTGCTTTCTAGACTTGAACTATTTCTCGTTCAAACGGAAAATCCTATTACTTCGGCTAACTACTACTACTACTACTACTTCTAACTACTACTACTACTAACTAATGTCTTGGCTCAGTCTCTTCCCATATATTCTGGCTCCTACTCTCAGATCTTGAATTTGCATAGATTGTTCCCCCTTCTTTGGTCTAGGCACTTTAGTCAGGAGGCTACTACCCTTGCCTCCAATACGATATGCAAATGCAGAGGGTAAAGGTTCGAAACTACTTCCAGGCTAATCGTAGATATGCTGGGCATAGCAGCAGTAACCCCAAGCATGGCCAGTCTTTGTGAACTAGCCAGCATCTCTCTAGTTGTCACTTGTTTAACCTTTGGTAGTTATGTTCTTGCTTTTGTTGGCATGTTTTCTAGGTGCTTGTTCCAGGTGAGCTTCGAGTCTAGGATTGACCCTTGTATTTTGTTTCTCCTGACATCTGTAAACTTTGACCAAAGATTCAAGCAGATCTGTTGGTCTCTAGGTTTTGTGTGTTAACCGTGAGGTTCTCCCTCATGTACCACGTCTGTACGTCTGTAAGGGCTGATTATATCGGATCCATACAGACCCCCGTGTACTTCCCATTGACCATTATGGCGATATCATCAGCATAGCCCTGGGCATAAATTCCTGTCTGTTATGATTATAAAGGAGATGGTTGAGTTAAAACGTTATTTGGTTGGTTTGATGGACAAACTGGTTTAGAAACATAGATTTATAAAAACTCTACGTTACTCTTCGTATTTTCAAAACTAGGATAAACGTTCCTGAATATATCGTTATTCCATAGGATCCCCCAGTTACTCGGGGTTTCGAATGCATTTTCAGAACCCTCAATATGAAGGTGCTATACAAAACTTCGCATAAACTACAACATTTTTTATTTTTATTTATGTTTATATCCAAACAGACCTAATGGTCTTATTACTATGGAATTCTTGTAAGACAGAGGATAAAGGAGAGTCAGGTATTTATGAAATTAGCTGTCTGTTAGGACTACAAAAAGAAAGATGTGGGACAACATTGCTCATATGAGGTTTTTGGAGACTACAAAAGTTAGGTGTGGCCCAACATGCATTAAATCACGACAAGTTCAAAATTAATTGGACAGGTTCATGACCATATTCCAACAAAAAAATAAAAGATTTAGTCTCTCAAAGTATTTAGGAAGCCTTTACATAAAGTTATTATAATCGTATAT
Organism: Chrysolina haemoptera; assembly: GCA_958298965.1. Taxonomy (NCBI): domain Eukaryota; kingdom Metazoa; phylum Arthropoda; class Insecta; order Coleoptera; family Chrysomelidae; genus Chrysolina; species Chrysolina haemoptera. The sequence continues at coordinate 11,944,363 of OY282602.1, read as the reverse complement.
TATTAAAGAGATAGTTAAATCCATATTAAGAAAAATCAAAATAAGTGTTTGAAAACTATTTAAACCAATTCTTGAGAAACATCTTTTATTCCTGTGGAGTCGGATGAATGATCATATTCTGGTAAAATCTCAAGAGATAATTTGTGATGTAGAGGATATGAAAAATGGAGCGGTGCAATATTGATCAAGAAAACACTTCTTCAAATTCTTGGGTAAGAACAGGCACAGATTGATATCATTCAGAATGGAAAGAAACTTTTAAAATGACAAGATACGTTGACAGCCTGAGAAGAAATCCAGAATCTCATGATGGTACAAACTATTTCTTGAATTGTATATATTCACACCAAAGGTTCCAAATATTAATTTTCGATAAGTGAATTTAGGTTGAATTATTAGAGTATGCGTGTGAAAAATTACGAAAACTTTAATTTTTAGACAGAGCCTTTATGGTTGACTTTCGATAACAGAAATAAAAAACAAACATTCGAAAAAATCTCTTGTTTTTTTATTTCACTCCAAACACAATCGTTATTCAACAACATAAGAACTTCTCGCCAATATTACATTCGATTTAATAAAAGTAGCAAAGAATAATTTCCTCACGCGTGGCCGCTGTTTCTTGTCATGAAAAAAAATTGATCGATGACCTGTGGTCACACGTCATCAACACTCGAGCATTGCCAATGAGGTGGAAGGTCCGTTTCCTGAGATCCACCATGGCATGGCAACCATCTATTTACTGGCGAAGTTATTCTTGTTTCTCGACCTTTCTTTTATATACGTGTTTTCGAAAAAGTTTCATAATTCCGACTGTGTATCCGAAATCAAATCGGTTGAATATCCATTTTTTTTTTCATAGGAGAGTAATATCTGTGAATGGTTATGGTGAACAGGTTCGCAGCAATTACCCACTAGAGAGGGGTTATTGCGATCAAAAATATTTTAGCACAAACATGGCAAGTAAAGTAAAAAAATATTGTAATGGACCTTGCTTTCTAAATAATATAAAATATTTGGCTGTGTATGAAATAGATTTTTTATTATACCTACCGGAAAACACTATATTTACATGCTTATTGAGAGCACCGAAAGTGGGTTATTTTCCATGCGGGTGCACGGAAAATTTTACGGTAAGCTAGTGTCATTAGTTGACTACTTACAAATAAAATAAAATGTTATTGATAGTTCTCTAAAAATCGTAAATTGTTTATATATTTTCTTTGCAACGGGGTGAATAACGTTTGTTTTGTGACAATTTTTAAAAATTTTTATTGGAAATATTTAAAAATCATATCACCAGAGGATGAAATATCACGTGAAGCGGCAAACGTAAGTGCAGAATTACTGTCCAAGTCAAGGGAGATATAAAAACCAGTATCGACTATTTTGCAACTGGCGCAAACAAATGTTTCTCTACAGTCTGTGGTTTTCAGGTAGATATAATAAAAAATATCGTGTATAGCACGTCCATAGGTGCTTTTTCCGTGCTTGCACGACTTTCCGTATTCGGCTGCTCCTCCCACGGGAACTTGACGCGTGCGCACGGAATAAGCCTATTTTCTCGACTCCTAATGAAATATACTATTAATTCATTTTATAGTAAAATCTTATCAGTAAACCATTGAATTCAGGTTATGGTTGGTCCCCTCCCAATGTAGACTGAGATGCTATCAATGGCATCAATGCTGATTCATCTTCTCATAATAATATATTAATACTTCTCAGTTTCCATCTCTTCATTACTGAATGAAAGGTAATAAACGCAAAAGAAAAATCGGCTGAAGTACCTATGAATATATAAAATAGTTTCTGAATATCAATCCTGAATCAATTCAAATTTGTCGCCATGAAGTGGCGCCTGCTCGGCGCGGTCTGATTGGTCAGCCTCTTTCAACAAGTCGATGGCGTAAGATGATTCAGACTAGACAAGACAACCCTGAAATATGATTTCACTTTGCTGAAATATGCCTGCTAATTAGTTTAATGAAAAGCATTTTTCCGGCATTCTCAATAGCGTCAAAATAAAAATGTATACCAATTCATCTGGAACTTCATCAATTTACATTTTTTTTAATTTTAGTGGACGCGCGATTGAAGCACCTAACAGAGAGAATGCGTGCAAAAAAGTTCCACTACAGATGAAAAAATACATCCCTTGTTCATTCGCAAATATTTCATCTGTGACATCTTGACGAACAGCCCTCACATACGTTATAAAACACATCTCTTGTATAGATAAACCAAGAAAGGTATATTTGATGTCGTTTCGGTTTTGTATTCCTATCATGGCCAACTCCAAATAACTGCGATTTATCCGCGTCCGGCCCGAACAAATGTTCCCCGGAAAACGAGGAATGTGCAAAGATTGAGAAAATGCGCCAAAAGAAAAAATGCATACTATTCCTGGGAAAAGACAATTTTCCCCTTCATTTCTCCCGTCAGTTAGAGGAAGCTGTCCACGTTGGAAAAATACCACCGAGCTTAGGTGGGTAATTACAATCGATAATAATTAAGAAGTGGGATAAATCAAAGTGGAAAAAGAATCAAGGAAGTTTTAATTTGAACGGGATCCGAGATATTCCCTTCCTAGCCCGTTTTCATGGTAAATTAGAGTGTAAATGAAGAGCAGGATTAAAATATGCCCTCTAATCGACCAAAAAAAACGTTTAAGGTTTTGATTTCGTTGAAGGAAATTGAATTTAATTTCCTTAACATACACAATTGAACAACAAAAAACTGATTTCTGTTAGACAGGGCGCTAAGGCATTTTTTTTTTACTTTTTATTTCAAGAAAATACCCCTAGTGTACATTCATTGGGCTAGACGGTCCTTGATTACACTAAGTTGTGAAAATTCATCAGATTATATCTGATTGACTTATTTTCTTGTGGAACCTTTGGTACCTTTTGGGAAAACTAAAAACAAATCATATGTAAAAGTCTGCTAATATAATTGGTTTAGATATAAGCAAATGAAAACCATTAAGTATTTGTTAAACGATGCCTTCGGATTTAAATTGGGACGTCCGTCGCTTTACGGGCTAGAAGGTTTTCACGACGTTTCGAACACTTCTATCTGTAATCGTCTTCAGGTGAATACTGATAAGCTCAAGTGCTACGTGGTGTCTGGATGATGTATTCATCTGAAGGGTATAGCAGTCACAAGTGATAAAATCGTCGTGGAATAACTTCTTAATGGATGGATCATGTCATCTAGAACCTTCAAATAAATGATTTGCGGGCATTGAAAGCTGTCATTAAGGTCTTTCACGAATTTCAATTACTTAAATTGGATAAATGAATAGAAATATATGTATGATACTACTCTTACCTGTGTTTGGAGAGTTATATCATCACGAACGATATACCATATTCCATTCGAACAGGTCATTTCTATAACAAGAGAAAATTCAAATTATTATATAATTATAGCAGAAACAAATGATCAGGAAAGGAAAATAAAATGGAGAATAACATTACCTACTAGCACATACATACCTACTAGCAAAATTATTAGTCCGATCGAAAATTAAAGTGTTTTCAAGAAAACAATTTGAACAAAATTGATACTTCTCCAAAATAAATTTATGTCAAAAAGTGAAAAAGAGACGAAAAGTTTTGTTTTCTAGTGAGGGAGGAAATAAGTTCAGTTGTTCAAACAAGAAAAAATTTTGAAGAAAAGAAAATTTCCTTGTAGATACTCTCATAAGAAAAGTCACAATGTAAAAGTTCTGGACAAAAAAACTGCCCAGAACATCTCAGGACAAATTAATCTTCATTGTATTCAAGAAATTTCTGCCAACATAAGAAATCACTGCAAACCAGAGACAGAAGCAACTGCAAGCCGCAGTCCAAGTTTTCAAAATCAATAGCAACGCACATCTATTTCAAGAAGTATTCATTACTTTCGAAAACCTATCAAATTTTTCGTTTTCTTTTCGATGAAGTAAAATATTATTAAAAAAAACTTTTTTCTACAAAATTTAAAAAATGACAAGGTTCACGCATTGATAACAATATGCAAAGTGACCCTTCTTTTCATTTTCCTGCGTTACCGTGACACCGTGCGCGAAATACATATTTTGCACACTGCATGTTAACTATATGGGACTTTCATATTTCAATCTTTATGATCCTCGATCAAGCAAACATCCAAGAAATGATCTACTAAATATTTAATAATAATTAAGACTTTTTAACACTTTTCAACTTGTTATAAAATTTTACACTACCTAATTTTATTTTTTCATACTAAGCTAAGCATATTACTTACTTAAGAACAATATTTTTTGACGTTTGTAGAAAAAAAATTGTTGGTATTTTATTTTCTGCTTTTTAGTGAGTACGCATTCATCTACAGATTTTTGATAAAGAATGTTTATCACAAGGCCTGTTTCCTGTGAGTTTTGAGCTATCTAGCTCTTGAATGAGGAGGCTGTCTAATATTTACCGGTCAGCCATCCTGAAGCAGCCATCTTCAATTCAAAACATCCATAATCTTCTATTCCCAATCCTCCCACATACCAATTTTGAAGAGAGTCAGACCATAATTACAAAATTCGTCCGCCATCTTGGAGCCACCATATTGCATTTATGAATTTATGAATTTTAACCAATAATTCATAATCGCCGACCCCTAAAACCCCGACATACCAAATTTTAATCGAATCGGACCAAAATGACCAAACTCGTCCGCCATATTGAAGTCGCCATATCTTATTCATGAATTTTGACAAGAAAATCATAATCTCCCACCCCGAAAACCCCCACATACCAATTTAGAATCGAATCGAACCATAATCACAAAACTCATCAGCCATATTGGAGCCGCCATTTTTTATTTTTCTCTAACAAATTTTATAATACATTGTCAAGTTGTACAAGTTAATCAAACAACTAGAAATGGGTCAAAATTCAGTTGTAAGATTCCACCCGAACAAACATAGTTACATACATACATACATACACAAGTTGAATAAAATCTTGTAACTTGTAAAATAAAATAATAATGAAAAATACTATCACTACAAGACACAATGGACTAGACTTTTATATCATATTTCAAGTTAATAATATTGACAACTTTATTGAATCAATGCCCTTTTTATTTGTGTTGGGCGGTCATAGAGATTTTTTCTATCATACTCTCCTCAATGGGGTTTGCCAGTTTCAAATCGAAATAAAGGATCGAAAGACAAGAACAGTCTACACACCACCGTACTTTCTAGAACAAATAATTTTGCAAATATAGCCTATATTATGATCTATTACCTGAATTCTCATGATGACTTCATCAAATGCCAACATGATGCATTGTCCCTTTCTGAACGAGAAATATATTTATATTCATCCGTTTGCATACATTTATTGTTTTCCCTCGGCAGAGAAAACATTCATTCAGATCGCCAATATATCGGCCCCTATGGCGAATCCAAGATTTTTCGTCGTTCGGATCGACCCTTGCACAGCACATCCGCCTGAGTGGTTGCTTATTCGTCCACGTGCATCAGAATAGAACTTTAATTGTTCACCTATTCTCCTCGAAGTTGTGCCCGATGGTCTCTAACAATAGTTCCCCCTACGTTTATTATGCACAGGAAAGAATAACAATTTACGGATTCGCACAGATCGATGATTTACTTAACGATTCATGGAACATGAAAAAAAAACGACCGAAGTCATTAATAAAGATGAGTTTGTTGTTGTAATGCGAAAATGTGTGGAGTTTTCAGATAGACAGTAATGGTAGTAGTCGAGACTATACAGGATGATTCTGAAAAACTCTAACTTTAGTTGAAAGCAAAATCAATAATTTTTGATGTTGCTATTGAATAAGTATTAGTTAGTTACTTCAATTGTCAGTTCGTTTTTGTTTCATATCGTTGGATAATTATATTACAACTGAACCAAAGCGATTTTTTTATCAATCAAGCAAAGTCTAGTAAAAAGGGAAACAATTTTCTCTGACCAAGGAAAAACAGAAGATGACTGGTACTGGAATCTATCTTATAAGACCACCCCTGTTGCGACTAATGATCTACCTTCTAAATCTCCTGATTTTAAATCGATATAAATCGCCGATGAGGCTTTGTTAGTTCTTGCAGCAAATGCGAATTTTCACTTTCAGATTTTTTATTTTCAGTTAGAGTATTTTCACAATATCTATCAGATGTAGTTCAATTTCCAGCGCGGCATTGGCCAGGGAAGTAGATGTTTTCTGTTAGATGTTACAAATAAATCACATTTTTCATTTTTAAATTTTCATGGAGAATGTTTTCAACATGAATACTTACCAAGAGGTTATCTTCAACGATGGAAAATAGCGACTAAAGTTTGTCTTTCAGCCGCAGATGATTCCACAACAGATTTTATGAAAATTCCTATTCATATTTTCGAACAAAAATCAAAATGCAATGCCCATGACAGATCTATGTCAAAAAATAACTTTCAAAGTGTTACCGCAGAAGAAATATTTCCATCATTTCCATCTTTGATGTGTATATTTGCTTCGGAAGAGCCTGCTTTCCATTTCTATCAATATCCCAGATGAGCTCGGCAAAGCGAAATAGATTTTCGTCGACCAAAATGTTTGGGGTATTAAATGCGAGAGAAGCGAACCTTGCTTTAATGAAATGGACGATTTCTGTGAGTGATATTTTTTAATAACATTCTCCCTATCTTTTTTAATGAATTTTCAATGAAAACTAAAAAAACTGAGAAAATTAAAAAAGTCAACTATCTGAATGAAAATGCGAATTTTCACTTTCAGATTTTTTCTTCTCAGTTAGAGTATTTTCACAATATCTATCAGATGTAGTTCAATGTCCAGCGCGCCATTGGCTAGGGAAGTAGTTGTTTTCTGTTAGATTTTACAAATGAATCACATTTTTAATTTTTCAATTTTCATTGAGAGTTTTCCTTTTCAACATGAATACATCCCAAGAGGTTATCTTGAACGATGATATTCTCAACTGTTGATGGGTTATAGGCTTTTTTTACCATAGAGTTGTTTTTTTAGGGATGGAGCAATATCCCTCCATTACGGATTATTGTGGTTTTGTGATTGGACATTCACTATCAGTTCATGAATGAAAATCTCCATGTCGAGTTGGCTGGATATAATGTATATTTCACTTCAGCGATTGTATTAGTAGTTTTTGATCTTCGGATAAACAATTATAGACGAGATATGACATTTCAAACTTGAAAAGTCAAATGAAAAACAACGTGAATAATTGACAAACATTCAGTACACAGATGTTCAAATTGACTCAAATTCCCACTCATGTCTACTAATACTGTTCATCAAATAACCCCAAAGAAAGAAGTGCAAGGTACTCAGGTCTGGATATCTAGCAGGCCACTTTAGTAAACGTCTTTGACATGTCCATCTAACTGCATCTTTGGTACAACCATTCACTCACAGGCACAACATAATGGCGGTGCACCGTCAATCAGCATTCAATGTATTATGGGGAAACATTTCTAAGGAAATGGAATTTATTTATGAAGATTTATATATGAATATAACAATTTATATATTGAAAAGGATATTTTTGATTATTTTTTATATGTTTTTATTATTATAGTACGTTGTTGATCCAGTTGGTGTTCTAGGCTGTTAATCAGATTTTGATCATAGTAAGTTTTGCCTTTGTTCTCACTTGCCTTTTTATTTGTTTTTTGGGTGTCAGTCAGTCAATTGATAGTATCTATTTCTTTGCCTCAGTTGACTTTTACTTCGCCTTCTTCTTCTTGTTATGTGGGTGCAGGTAAAGGAACCATCAGCCAATTTTCCAGCATTTCCGATTGAAGTCTCATTCTCCTTTATTTTTTTCAAAAATCACATTGATAGGAAAGATCTATATTTATTTTAGTAGCTGTAGACTATTATAATATGCAATGTGAGAAACCGTTTTACTTTTCAATCGTAACTTGTATTTCAGCCTAAAACTAATATTGTTTAATAGAAAAATTACTATAATATTGTCAAACGTAAACCTGTCGACTTTGAGACACTGATATGTAATTTTTTGTTGTATACTCAGTTTTTTCTTTCAAGTTTAATCCAAATTTATTGAATAATTTATGAATTATATATTTCTGTTGTTATGTAAGAAAAAAATTGTTCCTATTGAGTGCGCAAAGTGCTTTTCCGCATACAAAAACTAATCCGATTCCCTTTTCGCGCCGTTCGTCTTACTGTATTTGCTTGCGGTAAAAAGACTTTGCGCCCTTGTTAGAAAATTAACTATTTTCATCTAGAGGTTCGTAGAATTTTATTATTCAATATTAAATGACTATTCTCCTAAATGAAAGCATATTAGTATCTTCCCTAAATTCTCATTGTGTATTCATTTCGCCAATTGCGTTTGCATTATCATTTGACCGGCTTCCAGACGGAACTTACCGCTCCCTATTTCAAATTACAGCGTTTAAAAGGGAATAATCAAATTAAAAATAGAACGTATGAAAGCAGGATCGCTCTTTCGCAGCTTTATGACCCACCGCCGACCAATCCGTTCTCACGGCAAATCACATTATACCGAAATGGTTTTTAAAAGATCCGTAAGGTAATAAATTGCTTTCTCACCCTTCCGCGGGCGAAAAGAGATCGGGGTATAATGGCAATAATACGGAATCTAATTATAAAAAATATCTCGCACATGGATGCTGCCGCGCGATGACAAAAGAATAACCGGCCTAGCGGCCCCCTATGTCTATCTGTGGGAATCAGAATCGCAAATATAAATGAATCATTGTGCTGGGATTTCGGGACGCGTGTCTTCAGAATTAGGCCCCACCAGCCACGTGCTCTTAGGTATGCGATTAGTGCGTACTTCGGTGACATCAATCAACGGTAAAGTGGAGATAACGAACCTACGCCGCGATTTTCTACGCTCTAAATGGATTCTGTGCAACCCCACCCTTATGGCGATGGTATTGCGTTTGATGTCGGACGGTCAATTGATCAACATTCAGTATAGCGTGAAAAATGAAATGTGGGAAACAATCTCTGTATGGCTCCAATCAACAAATGCTCACGATATGAGTAGGTAAAGCACATGTCAAAAACCAAAAATAATTTGTTTCTTACCAGAAAATTCGATAACACATAGCAATAACAAGATTTATTCTAGGCCAATAATATTTCCATTAAAAAATGGGAGTGAATGGGGCAGTGCTTTCTACCAATGTTGTTCGAACTGTCGTAACGACTTTTGCAGATTTGCCTGTACAGGTAAAAGTTGCGTTGCTTGTAAGTCAAGAAATAATCCTTTTAGTCGAAATGTCTAGGTAACAGCGGCCACGTTTGGCCACGACTCTTGGTAAGCTCAACCAAATAGTCTTGGTCATCTTGGTGTATACAGTATACTTGGTCAGGTAACCAGCTTGGTTTGGTACTGAAAATTGTTGCGTACGAGACCAAAATAAGTAGATGACCAAGATGGTGGAAACACCTATAGCATTGACTCTCCAGCAAGATGCAAACTTTGGTTTGAATCCTTGGTAAGCAAAAAGTCTGGCTTGTGAATGTACTAAGAGTACCCTAATATCCATTTTTTTGTAATTTGATGTTAGTATTGATGCTCGCGTTAAAAGCTCAGGCAGTCCAAAAGCTGTTTCTCAAACGAGTGTAAGGCAATTAATTAAACTATTTAAGTCGGGAAAAAAATACACTGCGAGAAGTTACTGCAAAGAGGAATAGATAAATTGGGATGAATGCTTCTAGAGAATGCTGTCACAAATATATCCACAAGAGCGGTCTTATATTTATAAGGTATGTTTGATAAGTTTCTTTGCGGTAAAAATTTTCTATTTCTTGACTCACAGGCTAAAAAAAACCATTGTTGGCGGAAACTCAAAAAAGGAAACGTTAAATTTGGGTCAAATCAAAGCTTTCGTGTACCAAACATGACTGGATAAAGTTATCTATTAGCGACAAACGAAAATTTCCATCAACAATGGCTTTTCTTCAACTGTAAGTTGGAAAAGTAAAAAAAACAGAAAATTTATACCGTAAACAAGAAACAAGTACCAACTAAATATTGTATCTTTTGCCTGGTCAATAATGTGCTTATGATACACTAGCCGTTATTATCCAACACCCAGACCTGTAACTAAGGAAAATCGAAGATTTACTTTTCAACTAGGTACTTCATTTTGGACCATATTGTTTCGATTAGGTTTAACATTGGGAAGTACAAACTCAAACGAAGAAGACTTGCCTCAGTTCCGTCCAGAACTTTTTCTAATCTTGAATGACAAGGTTTTGATTTCTTTGATCTTGCCGTAATGGATGACTTGATATTTGTTTGAAGTATGTAGACGATGTAGTAAATTAATTACTTACATTTTGATTTTTGTTCGAAAATATAAATAGGATAGGTATTCATAAAATCTGTTGTGGAATCATCTGCGGCTGAAAGATAAAGTTTAGTTGCTATTTTCCATCGTTCAAGGTAACCTCTTGGGAGGTATTCATGTTGAAAAGGGGAACATTCTCCATGAAAATTGAAAGATGTGATTTATTTGTATTATCTAACAGAAAACAACTACTTCCCCGGCTATATTCCCCGATATCGTGAAAAGACTAACTGAAAAGCAAAAATCTGAAAGTGAAAATTCGCATTTTCATTCAGATAGTTGATTTTTTAATGTCTTCTAGTTTTCACTGAAAATTCATTAAGTAAATCAGATAGGGAAAATTTTATTAAAAAATATCATTCACAGAAATCGTTCTTTTCATTGAAGCAAGGTTCGCTTCTCTCACATTTAATCGCCAATAGATTTTGGTCGACGAAAATCTATTTCGCTTTGCCAAGCTCATCAGGAAAACAGGTTCTGCAGAAGCAATTATACATATCAAGTATGGAAATGGATGGAAATATTTCTTCTGCGGTAACACTTTGAAAGTTATTTTTCGACATAGACCTGTCATGGGCATTGCATTTTGATTTTTGTTCGAAAATATGAATGGGATATTCATAAAATCTGTTGTTGAATCATCTGCGGATGAAAGACAAACTTTAGTCGCTATTTTCCATCGTTCAAGATAACCTCTTGGGAGGTATTCATGTTGAAAAGGGGAACAAGAGGTTATCTTGAACCATGAAAATTTTCATTCTATATGATAATTGAAAAATTTTCATGGAGAATGTTCCTCTTTTCAACATTAATTACTTGCATTTCGGAATTCCATCGTTTTAATACTTGAAACATTTCTACTTCTTTCAATGCTTCACTAGGTTTTTGCTTGAATCTGCAATCGTCTTCTATAAAGCAGAAGAAGTAGAAATATTTCAACCATTAAGACGATGGAAGTCCGAAACAAGTGATCATTTGGATATTTGATTCACGTTCCGTTTTGTAGGAGAATACGATTGTTTGTGATACCTGAATTATAATTAATACTCTCTGAATAACAACGTACGCTTTTTTAATTACATGTCACACTCTCTGATTAACAATTCACTTACATTTTACTAATCTGAATAAATTACAAGTTACAGTTTCTACAGTTTATACTTTCTGAAATACGTCTTATACTTTCTGAATTACAATTGAAAAAGGTGTAGAGGATTACTGAATAATACGGATATAATGATGAAGCACTAGTTTCTGAGGCAAATAAGAAGCATTAGTTTGTTTCGAAACTCAGTGGGACATGTGTCGCCGCAGTAGCGAAAGGGTCAGGGCTCATTTCATATAAAACTTTACCTAAATTGTTGTTGATATTGTTCACATGAATATACAAAGTTTTTGGGGAAAATTGCGAAAGTTGAATAGATTGTTTATTCATCATTTTGCTATGTGTAGCTAGTTTTTCATGACCACGTATACCTGAAAATGCGACAAAATAATCTTACATTGAAAAACCGTATAGAAATAAAACAGTAAATATCAATAAACTCGGCCACCCAGACCCCGGTCCAGACAGAGACAATGCAAAATAACTTCAGTCGCATAATGATCCATTTCGATGATCGCAACAGTACACAGTTTCTTACGCTAAATTCGATTATCTGCAACGCGTAGATGGTCATTAATAATAGCCATAAACATGCACGTATAACGGTGTGCTATGATTGTGAGTCATACGTGTGCCTGCGTTGATTTGGCGCGTATAGTCTAGGGGTATTGGTGTGGCAGAATCGGGATCTGGCATGTAGATTAGACGTACCCCAATGTGTGCGGACTGTTCTCCGATCTGGCCCAGTTATACACCGATTAGTTCTGCAGGGGTGCACAGCTCTAGCTTCGCGATCCTTGTCCTCCGCTTGCGTACCTTGGACGGCTGTTTTTTACGGGGGCGGGGGTTATCTCCGTTCCTTTATTTCTGTAATTGTTGAATTCAGAAAAATGTCCGCCTTGTTGCATTTACAGAATGAAGGATATGTTAACTATATGTATTGACATGATTTGTTTGTTTTTATGAATTTGAAATGCATTTTTGTTTTTCCTTTCAATTTTCATTTTTACTTTTTAAAATACAATCCCCTGTCTAACCTTTTTTATAGCCTGCTCGGACTTGCACTACAGTGTTTGGAACCTTTTGTGTACTAATGATCATATAACTCATCATGAAATTAACCAATAATAACTGTAAATTTTACCTTGTTACCTCGTATTGAAGAGGGAATATGTCCTTGACGACGTGGTATAATCAATAGTAATAGCATGAGTGAATTTTTGCAATAAGTCTGTCGATTCATATCTCAACAAAACTGAATTGCTTCATGAAAACACCACGATTCCGCAGGAAGAGTGGTGTTTTATCAATACAATTCAGTTGAGTTCAGAAATAGAAGACAGACTTATGAGATGAATTCAATCGCGAGTGGAATTTTATTACACTATTTCACGAATACAGTTTCTTCGTTATAAATACGAACAATGTATACAATCATGAACAAATTATTAAAATCTTCAATACTATAATGTTTTATTTTATAATTTCATTTGAATTTGCAACGATGCCAGTCATTTTGACAAATACACCTATATTTATTATTGGTCAAACTGTCAAGCTTATTCATTTCGTCATGGTTACGTCTTTGAAAATAACGAAGCTGATCCCTCCAATCAGAATTGAAAAACAGCTGGTGTTATCGCGATAACACAAGTTGTCTTTGCTTTGCGATTGGTCAGAATATGTGAAAATTTCAAGATGAGTGAAATAATCAGTAGTAATACCACGAGAGGTATTACTACTGACTAATTCTCTCATAATCTGACCAATCGCAAACCAAAGAAAACTTGTGTTATCGCGATAACACCAGCTGTTCTTCAATTCTGATTGGAGGATCAGCTTCGTTATTTTCAAAAACGTAACCATGACGAAATGAATAAGAATAATAAATATAACTGTATTTGTCAAAATGAGTCGCTTTGGCGCAAATTTAAATTTAAACACTTAGTTTCATTCCAACACCAAACCATTGTTTTTACCACCTCGACACGTGTTTCAGTAAAAAAGTGACCATCTTCTGGAGAAAGTTTGATTTTGTGAAAGTGATTCAAATTTAGGGACTAATTAAAGGACATTTGAATTATTACAGCCAAGAATATTGCTCATTGGTGAATTATAGAAGTATAAGTGCGAATTTAGAAAGTCTCATAAAATTCATGAATAAGATAACAATGTAATTGACCAATATTGGTTGTATTTATTCGTCGATTCTAATTAGATAGAAAGGTTCAACCCAAGAACCTTTATCCAACGAACAGATAACATAACAACATAACAGAACAAAAGTTACTAAAAATTGCCGTAAAATTCCTGAATTATTGGTAATGTATGAATTCGAAAATTGATGTTTGGAATAAAATTCAAAAAATAGAAGCTAACCAAAACACCAAAACTACATACGGCGCTTTCACTTGACGTGAATGAAAATGACGTAGTTTTGATGTTTTGGGTAGTTACTACTTTTTGAATGTATGAATTGATGATAATTTTCTCTTTAAACCCATCAATAAAATTCACATCATTCAGAAAGTCTTTAGGCGTGAACATTTCATTAAGTATCTGTCACAGTAAACAACTATTCCCGCTGCTAATACTGGGACGGGTATTGAACTATATGAAACTATCTTATTAAACATAACTATAGTTCATTTCGAACTACTCTGAACCATTGAACTATTGAAGGCGTCGGCCTTCAGAGATCCCTAACTTACAATATGCAAAACGTTACTCAGGCCGGTCCTGATATATGGCACAGAGACATTAATAAAAAAATATATTTGTTTGTTTGTTTGTTTGTTCAAAATTTGTTCATTCCGTCAACCGGCTGCACCCTCCAAAGCAACCCTTAGATGTCTTCGACATATATAACGACAAAAGAGCTCTATACAGGGTGGCCCACGAGGTTTTGGCCAGAGAATATCTAGAAACTCTATGGTAGTGGATAATTGAAATTTTGTGGTTGTAAATTGAAGCAATTGTTGCAGTTTTTTCTGATATCATGTTACCTTATGAGCTTTTTATTCTCGGTCATGTGACATCAGATTCAAAATTATTAATGGGACATCTGGTATATTCGAGAATTTCTACGTTTCTCTCGATAGAACGATTCTAACAAACTATCACACTTGCGGTCTAAAACTATTAGTTTTAGAACTACAGGTATTTCAATATCCTTCGCCCCACGACGTTTTTTAATAAAATGTGGTTGATTATTATAATTTTGCCTTGTTTCAATCACAAAAAATATAGGACTGCCCAAATATATAGGGTGACCCTAAACCTAAATAATTTGGCAATAGCTCGTTTCAGACGTCGTGAGCGACAAACGATATTGAAGTACCTCTAGTTCTTAAACTGATTATTTTAGACCACAAGTGTGATAGTTTGTTGCAATCCTTCTATTGGGAGGAACATAGAAATGCCAAAATATACAGGTTATCCCATTAATAATTTTGAATCTGATGTCACATGACCGAGAACAAAAAGCTTATTGGGAAACAGAATATCAGAAAAAGCTGCACCAACTGCTCCAATTTACAATCCCAAAATTTAAATTCTCTACTACTCTCGAGTTCCCCGATATTCAATGGCCAAAATCTCGTGGTCCACCCTGTATACGAGACAAATATTTGAAGCAAGACAATGAATATCGACTTTCCAATGAACTTTGAAACAACCAGGAGGGAATCGAATTAAAAGTCAACTACGATCTAGATGGAGCAGAGGGATTTTGAAGATAGTAGTTTGGACGTGGCGGAAAGTAGCTCGATATACAGGGTATTCCACATTCGATGGTCTATTAGACGTTTCTGGAGAACTGAACGACAGATTATTTCGAAAATTTGTGGGCATAGATAATGAAACATGCTCTACTCGGCTAAAATATTTTCATCAACACAGTGTTCCACTTGTATCAGAAAGTAGAAGCCACTTTGTTATTTCAAAGGAAACACCCTGTATATTATATAATTTTTGGAATCCCTATAGGATTCCTCACAACTTTTCCATATTATTTTATATACCTATCTGTGACGGTTATCGAGAATAAAATTATTTTGTAAAATTTTTGTGTAAACCATTGAAAAATGCAATTTTAAAAAATATGGAAATTTGGACCAAAGCTGCCTAAGGCCATTAAGTATTCTGTCGAGGAACTGGATCTCAGTTTCAGCATACAGGGAGGTTCAGAAGTAACTTACTTTCGGGGACTCATGAAAATTAATGAACACTCAATTTTTTCACCCTGTATATTACTTATTTTCGAATTCAATTAGGCAGTTTGAATAAGTTTCATCGACTATTTCCTATACCTATCTCTTACCGTTTATGAGATATTAATATTTATTTAATTTTTTAGGTCTGTCCAAGTACAAAATTTCAAGTGTAAATTTGGTGAAAATTCTAAAAAAAAATTTTTGGTCTTACGAATCTCTCAGCTCTTCGTAGAAAACCTCTCAAAAGCAGAGCTTGTCCGAGCAAGGCAGAATTTCTTGTTGTGAACAGAGTATTAATTAACATAATCATCACCTTAATTTTGAAAAATACTGTCGTCATTTACCATTTCTGAATTTTGGAGCGACTTATTCACACCACAATCTGCGTCGCCTAATTTCGCGTGATGATCTCGAATGAAAACGATGCTTTTAGCTCTCGATGAAGGTAACTCATCTATTAATAATTGAATTTATGACGAGAGACCGCATCATTGCCCCCATTTCTTCAGATGACGTTAAAGCGGATGACTCACAGAAATTATCGCACCCTTGCGTTGTGTAATTAATCCGCTTACGTTTGGAAGTTGCAGCTTTTTTCATGGGGAAATTAACCACTCTCCTGCCGATAGTCGCACGTATGTCGGATTCAGATGAAAATTCTGCTGATGAAGGGGCTGCGTGATGCAGGCTGGGTAGGTGTGAATGATCGATCGATAAAACCGAAATCAGGAAATAGTGGAGAAGCGTTACTTTTATCTCGCAACTGATCAAAAAATATCTGTAATTGACGCTTCAAGCGAAAAATCTGCCAAAATGAAAAAAAAAAGTAATTTATGATACCAGTGTTAAAAGTGGCATTTTATTTTGTGAGTGCAGCAAAATAAAATCACTTTTAACAAATGTATCATACAAATTTTTTTGTACAGATACTGCTAGTAAGAAAAAACAAAAAAAAATGAAGGAACCCTAAGGATTCGAACACCCGATCTTTGGGTTACAAGGCAGACAGGCAGATGCTCCAACTATAATAAACCCCAACGCACTTTATTTATGAATGTCATTATTTGTCAGTGGTGAAGGAACTTCTACAGTTGGACTGAATACTACTTCGTTTGTAACTTCAAAAGAGAGATCTATATTACTGAGTATCCATAATCTCCTCTGTCATTTTACTTTTAACACTAATGTCAAAAGTATTTTTAACACTAGTTAAAAATGATTTTGTGAAAACGTCAGTTTTTAGTTCATATTTCAATGAATTAGAAACGTCATTTTTAAGGACAATTGTAGAAAAACTGAATTTTGGGAAATACATTTTTTGCTGAAACCGGTTGTAACAAATAAAAGTCGTGGTGGAAATTAGACAAAAGTTATTTTCTCTATCCTCATTTTAATAATATGGCTAATACCAATATCAATACAAATACCGGGTGTGTCTGAGAGATGGCGCACTCCTGTTTTTGAGAGAACTTATCCGATTAAACCACAAAAATTTAGGGTCTATTGGAGTTCTTCAGCATTGAAATAGTCCTAGTTTAAGTTATTCAAATAGAACACCTGGTATATTTTCTCTATTCTATATTCTAGTTCTCCAATAGCCCACTAAATTCAGGCGAAATGAATCGGATTATTTCTCTCAAAAATAGCAATACAAACACTGCGATATTGCGATCATTAAATTGAGTGCATTGAATACTATTTTCTTTCTATACTATCTGAAATATCAAACGTAATCCTTTCCCTGTCTGAGATTGATTACTCTGTCTGGATTGATTTGGTCGAATTACCATCACACGACTCATTCAGCAACAACTCGAAAGAAAAACACAATTCGTGCTGATAGCCTCCTCAATCTCCAATTATGTTTTCGTTTACTAATTTCCTCGAGATTTGTTTAATTTATGATAGTAGATTGTGCTCACGAGAAGCTTTTAATTTTTCTTAATTGATGGGGTTAAACTGAAGGGTGGCGAAAGAGGCTCTATGTAGAAAAACTATTGATATTTATTAAAATCCATCGTGATAGTCAAAAATTATTAAGTCATTATTTCAAGATTGCACGATGAAAGAGGGTGCAGGAGCAATTGATGATGATTTCTGGCGAGGATGAAAATGTATCCGAACTGTGCATCCTGTTTGGAACAATGAAGAAGAGTGATGTTATTGTTCAAGACAATACATTCTCGAGTTCACAATGAAAGAAATTACAGTATCTTCCGGGAACATCTTAAAATCGAAATTTAATATATATGTAGAGAAGGGAAAAAGAGATAGAAACTGGAAAAAAGTTTGGAGAGGGTATCTATACTATCAGACTGGAAAAACTGTTCGGTGTCAGACAATACAAAAAGATTGTTTATTAGCTCTAAATTTTTTTTTGAAAAATGCTTTCGAAACAAAAAAGTCACAGAGGAAAACGGTGGCAGACTAGGAGTATCTATTAGTAAAATTCTTGCCGATGGGCACTCTATAATTACTATTTTTAATATTTTACTCGTTTCAGGCGTGACTTGATATTTTTAAGAAAAAACTACCAAGAGTTCATAGTACGACTCTGCATGTTTGAAAAATCAGAGTATGGC
This sequence comes from Chrysolina haemoptera, assembly GCA_958298965.1. Taxonomy (NCBI): domain Eukaryota; kingdom Metazoa; phylum Arthropoda; class Insecta; order Coleoptera; family Chrysomelidae; genus Chrysolina; species Chrysolina haemoptera. The sequence continues at coordinate 11,926,092 of OY282602.1, read as the reverse complement.
TCTGCCTGCCTAAAAAAAATTTTTGCCACGATAACCTATTGCGTTTCCAAAATTATAAAAATGTATCAGTTTCTTTTTATATTTTCAAAGTTTTTCAAAAATATAAGCATTTTTAAAAAATTCAGAATTCAATATTTTTACTGACAAAATTTAATAGTATTTAAACGCAATAACTTATCGGGGCAATTTGAGTTATTTCCCCTTTTATACTAGTACCTTCATTTACTCGATAACGGTCGAAAATACGGAAAAACTACAAGATACAAAAAAGTTTGCAAACTAAAAAAATGAAATTTCTAGCTTAGAATTTACCGACATTGCACTGCAAAAAAGTTCAGTAGAAGAAAAGGGGAAATGACCCATAAAAAAATATCACCCTGTAGATTCAAGCAAACATTTGAGATGTCCAACGATGTGAGCCCTATAACGTAATATACGTTTAAAATTTGATCCAGATATCTCAAAAACTGCAGGATTTATAAAGAAAAAACAAAAGAAATCGAACGAATCGTTTGCATGCGGACCTATGTTTATATGAACTTTTAGTCTTGAACCACTTGGCTTATTCGATTTAAAAAATTATATCATTGATCATTATGGACATCTGTATTGCTTCACTCTAAGGGTCAGAAACTCAACTTACTTTTTTGCTTTCCAGCAAAGTCGAAATCCGAATTTGGAAATTGTTAGGCCTGTCCGCGTATAGCCTATTTTTAACAAATGTATCCGTGAAATTATTTTCAACTGGAATATATCACCAGTTGAAGTTTCCATTTTCTCGACTTTTCATGGTCAAGTTTATCGAACTTTGTTTTATTGGAGACACAAAGAAATCCTTCTATGCTTTTCTCGAACCAAACTTTTTGTATATATTTACCAAGTGAACGCCCACAAATCAGCCCGACAAAATCCCGACAAACAAATCCGAAAGGAGAGTATTTTGTATTTCAATATTTGACCTAAGAGTTAGCCCAGTTATAGAGCTGGGACATAAATCACAATTAAATAAAGTGGGGTCGCGAGAAAAGAAACTGCTCCGAATTTACTCTGTGCATTTTGTAACGGTCCACTTGGAAAGGTTGTATTGTGCGCGGTGACAGATTTGTAGGCAAAGGGTCCGATTTCGTTCTATTTGTTTGTCGAAAAGATTTATTCGTGAGCACCTTTCATAACAAGCACGGGTAGGTTTACTCACTTCTACTTTTATGCTAATGTGACACGAGGCTACGTTCAATATAGTTGCCGAATAGGGTGAAGGAAATAATATGTTTGTTCATACATGAATAATTATTATTGATACATCTCATAAAAATATGTAGTGCTAAAATCAACTGTAAAACAGAACTCATTAAAAATATCAAAATAATAAAATAGTTATTTACGTAATCAGTTATGAAAAGACCGATATTGTTCGATGAGTGTAATATTTGCAAATTACACGAGTCGAACAAATAAATAGTTTCATAACGTATTTCGTACAAAATTTTATCTAATCCCTTTCATGACTATAATACAATGGTTTTCTCCTGATATGGGACAGTGGCATTGGCACTTGTCAGAATGAATATTTAATAAGCAATATCAAACGTGTCAGACTTATGTCAAAAATGAGTAGTTGTTCCGACGACATAGCGTCTGATACAGAAGAATCGGCAAATGAAGCATTATTATAATACCACAAAAATCTAAAGTTAGACATGACGCAGCAAATCCTGTTTTGAATCTTTCCAAAGATGAAATTATTAGTTTCTTATTCTATTTCATTACACAACTAGTTGGTGAATGGTTATTTAACGAACAAGTGCATTAATAAAGACGATTAACAATCGAGATATTTTAACGCGTAAGCGGAGCGAGCGCGTTAATGTTTAAGATTGTTAATCGCCATTTTAATTCACGAGTTTGTTACAAAACTTTTCCGTCGACCGTAGTTTTCAAAAATAGATATATCTTACTTTCAATGTTTATTTATTTAACGATACGATAAAAAACAATCCCTATTTCCTATTTATATTAACTCAAAGACAGTTTAATTTTCCTTCGTGGTAGCTTTATTTTATTTTTTCAAATTGAAATTGAAAAAACAAAACAAAAAAAAACTGCCTGATGTGGGTTTGAACTATCGACCTCTGTATCACGTCTCAGCTGTCTGCCAACTTTACCATTACGCCATGAGACTCATGTAATTTTACGTGACAACTACTGGTGTATTGAAGATTCTCTGAAATTTTATTTGGGAATTGACAAATAAATAATGACAGATAGTACTAACCAATCTAAAATGTTTAAGAACAATGTATATTGGGTTGCATATAAGCAAATCGTTGATTAATAGAAAATCATTCATTAACAGGGGTCATTAATCAACGATTTTGAGTGAGTTAAAAAACATCATAAATGAACGGTCGACGGAAATGAATATTACACAACCCATTTTCACTTGTCTCAAGTGACAGTTTTGAAGAAACTGACGTTTCATAATTCACAAACGTCATGTAAAACCTGACTTTTCGAAACTGAATTAGATAAAGGATTTTTTTTGACTGCAAGAAATAATTTGTGCAAATTTCATGAAATCAGGATCCATTGTTTCTCTAGCGTATTCGCTATCGATCAAAATAAAATTAGTTGACTCTTCCTTCCCTATTGTTCATAATGCACAATTATGATAATGACTACAAAAATAATGATAATACTATTTTTCTGAGACTAAGAAACTCCTGCAGCTACACAAGGATTATTCAATGCATGGTGATGTCTTCAAAACATCGAAGACCTTCTCTTATATGAAGCATAATATGTGCATATATTATCAAGAATAAAGAAGAATATTATACGCTCACCTCCCACACTTGTACGGTATAGACGAGACATCACGGTTATGTCGGAAAATATTACGTCCAAATTAAATCAAATCAAAATATGCTTTATTGTGCGAATAAAATGATTAGTTGGATGTTAACTTAAAATAGTTACAAATTAAAAAATTCAGTTAGTACGTATCACAGTCACAATAATATAAAATTGAAGAAAATAAATAAACCTTCATCTAACTTCATCATGGTACTAAGTACTAGCATATGCCGAGATATTCTTCATTGCCATTACAATATGTATTCCCAAAACTATTTTGACTTATATTTCTCAATGTTCCTAAACCATCTCTGACATAACCGAAACCCCACCATTTTTGTTGACTTCACTTCACTTCAGTTGCAGCCTGGCAGCTGCAACAGCTCCCCCACAATTTCTACTACTTCTCGAGACGCTGTTATTCTGAGAATATACACGTTTCTTTCTATGAGCATCTTCGTTTGTCATATATTGGTTGTTTCAATATAGACCGATTGGTGATCGTGACCTCAGCTATAGTCTGCATCTGGTATCCACTTAAAGCATTGGTTCGCAAACATCCACCCTTCAAAGCCATTTTTCTTTCATTTTTATGATTGTTCAAAATCATACTGGTGTTAAACCATTTCAGAACTTGCCTGCAAAGTGCAAAAATCCAGGCTGCAGCTATTTTTTCCACCAATCCAGACATTTTAAGCTGCAGTGGCTTCAAACTGACGTCTATACTTCGTCCAAGGGTAGTTTTCCACATGCTTCGGAACTTCTACAAGAATGTCCACTGATAACTGTGCTTTTTTGACTATTCGAGCATTATTCTATGGAACTGTGCTTCTCTTTTGGCTTTCTCCTCCTCTACAATTTCCTGCAGCAGCTGGATGAGTTCTTGTTATCCCTCTTCCCATTCTGAACCGATCTGTTCTTCTAAAATCTGCTGAAGCCGGCCTCGTATCTCTTAAGTTCCTTCAGATCTTGTTGTCTTTCTCGGCGTCTTTCGTTTTCCTTTTTTCTTGTAGATGTTACAGTATCAGTCCAAATTCTCTTGTATTTCGTGTTCCTTTGATTTTTTCTCAGTTTCTGTTCTCTTTGTTTCTCTTTGAGTTTATTCTTCATCATCATCTTCTTCTCCATCTTTGCGCCTTCGTTCTTCATGTTCTTCTCACTGTGCTCTCCCTTCCTGTTTCTTCTTGTACTTTCTTTCTTCATCTTCTTTTTTTGCACTAAATAAATTACCACGGAGTTTGCTGTCAGTGAGTGGTTAGCAAGTCACTTCTGTTTCGCTTCAGTATGCTGAACATGTGACTGAGGGTACTTTTTCATAGAAGATATGTTTCTAAGTACTCTGATCTGGAATGGAAAGGTACTTACTTGAGAAGTTTATCCGCTGCAGGGCAGAAGGAGATAATGCATTAATTTGGAGATAGACAAATATGCTTATAAAAGGTAACCCCACTCAGTTCTGTCAAATCACATCCGACGAAAAGAATGAATAAACGAATAGACAGCATCTCATCCAATAGAAATACTCCAACCCTCCCACGCCGCGTATCAACTGGAAACAATAATACGTCACGTCACGAGAAACCGCCTCACCGAAAATAGAACCCATCAAGGAATTGTTCATCTGAGGACAGTTTAATTAAAAATTAATAGCGAACCGTTGGTCTCGAACGTTCCTGCGGATATAATTGATGTGCAGAAAGGCGTAAATACATTTTTATAGAGAAGGTAAGGCCATTGTTCGCTTGTCCGGCTACCAGAAACAAGGATGAAATATGTCGTCGAGATGCGGGGACTCGACCGAAGCCAGGTAATTACTTTCCAGACAATACGATCAATTAATTACCGATGACGCGCACCGCAGGTCGTCGGGACTCTCGCTGATATCGGCGCGACGTCGACGCTACAAACAACTTCGATTGAGATACACGGCGCGGTGTTTTTAAATGTGTAGGATGGATCTGTTCGGCAAAAAATAGTAGTGGAAGTGGTGGTTGCAACTTTATTATTATACCTGATCCATTATCAATCAACAGAGTGGTGAAACTATGAGTTTCAATTCAAGAAATAGAAACTACCGAAAACACCAAAACTATGTCCATTACACTAGACGCAAGTTTCGTCAACAAAGTTAGCATACTCAGAAGCTTAAAACTTACTAAACTAATTATTCTATTCTAATCCCATTTATACTATTTATCTGAGTGAATAATTAAATTTATTATCATTTTGCAAATTTACCTGCTCTCCTATTTGTCTCCGCCTACATCAATTTACCTGCTCTAAATCAATTTTATTCTTGCTTGTTCAGGTTGTAATGACATACGTTCTTGAAATTTTATTATAAAAATACACTATCAGTTACTACCAAAATATATAAATGAAATCAGTTCATACAACGAATCAAAAATAAAACAATGAAGAGGAGAAACCCTCATTATAGTATGAACTTGAATAATGAGCTGTATGAAATAGGGCACTAATCCACATTTATGCTATTTTCACGCTTCGCAATTTCCAGACTCCAGAATTATTTTTTAAACTTTATGTCATCTGATCTGTGGTCGTGATACTAAGCATGTTGGGAACTACTTGATTTTTTTGGTATCCAAAATTGGACTTGACGAATATGTTCTGTGAAACGTACTTTCCTTGCCCTTCTAGTTCTACCCAGGTACTACTTCTCGCAGTCTTTATAGCTACTTTGATAAATCCTCTGCTTTTCTTTTTATTCTGTCCATATCTTTGGGAGTATCCAAGATTTGTTGTGGTTTATGCGAAGTTTTTTATACCATATTGAGGGTTTTGAAGATGCCATCGAAACCAAGTTCGTATTGGATAAAAGGAGTTTTACTATTACTATTAGACCAAGACCAAAACCAAGAAAAATAATGAACTTAAATCTACACAATATTGAAAAAAATCTGATGGAAAAGGAAAATGTTATGGCTTTTATTTCAATTATTCATTTTTCATATGTTAGGTTTTTAATTTTTGTTCACCCAAAATCGAAAATATATTGTTCAAATTCAGTATTGCAGTTTTATAGTTTAAAACAAATGGGTGTATGTTGTAAGGCGCAGTGGTTCATACCTCCTACTATTGAAGATTTAATACAAAAGTTATTTGGTTTGAATTTTAAAGTTTTTGAAATATTTTTGATACTGCGTTGTTGTCACTTCCAGCTAAACTTGGCAACGATTTTTTAGTTTAAATAAATCATCCTGTATATTGATGCATAACTATTTTAATTTTAGGTTAAATAATATTTTGTGTGAAATATGGAAGAAGTGGGCCTCATTATCCATCATTACCTTTATTATCATTATTATTTGATATAGATGAAATTACAGTTAACAATACAGTACAATACAATAAAATTACATAATAATACTCAATATATAAAAAATACAATAAAAATAACAATAAGTGAGTAAATAAATAAAAAATAAATCTTAAAAATTTGATTTGGTGATCTCTTGCTCATAGAAGAGAACATATGGTTTTTGGCTTACGAGCAAATCGGTAGATATCGGTGACACAACAGAATCATTATCCTCTTACGGCTGTATAGTGTCCGCTATATTTGGTTCCACTATGATTTGACAGAGCCAAACAATTCATAACGAAATGGTACATTATTTGCCGCATAATTATCCATCTCTAAACATTCCATTGGGAAATCAATGTTAACATTCAGTTTTTCTGTGAATATTCCTGTTTGCGAAAAACGTTTTAAATGAATCACTAGAGTTTTAGGGAATTTATGTATCGATAGTGACTTTATACACTTTCTCCTTTCGTTACATTCTGATATAATAACATTATTGTTCTCGACTATGACCCTCATTATGGAATTCATATTCCTTCGAACTGATCAACTTCCAGAACGAAAATGATACTGATACCAGTATGAATAATATTCAATTTTGTTATTTCCACAGCAATATTATTTTTGAAGTAATGGACCAATGTCGCGAAATATTAAAAATAAAATTCTCGTCAATATTACATTTGAATATTTTTTTTTTCACGATACTTCATAAACAGTAACTGAAACTTTTTTGATTCACCTTGTGTGGCCATATGGTCGTACGATGTACTTAACTCCTTTTTTATTACCCCGTTAAATACAAAATTATTTCAGTATGAGTAAGAAATAAAAAAGTCATCCTTTGATGGGGGTTGTTATAAGTTCGTAGAAAAAGTATATGATGTAAGTCATTATTTTCAGATACGTGTTTAATTGATTTTCTTATTCAATATAAGACAGCAGAATTGAAGTCACAAATCAAAAAATTTTGCAACAGTTTTCGATTTATGGTGCATATACTGTGAAAGATTATTATGTTCCTAGTGATGATATCCTGGAGGATATATGGATAATTTTCTACTTGGTCTTGGGTGAATATAAACCACTTCAAGTGATAATTCAACTAGATTCACTGGTGTAAGAATAAAGAAGAATTAACAATTCTCTGCCATTAATAACACTTCTTTTAACTGCACCTGCTCAACACATTTGTTTCACTCCCTTCTAGAGATAAGAATCCAACTTTTTCTAGCCATTCTAAAAGCCAACTCCGAGAATAATTAATTACACTTTTAAGATATGAAGGGTCTCAGGACAAGGTGTTTTTCATTATCTGAAATATGACGCCATATATCACAGATTAAATGATACGTGAGATTTGATGTATATTTTCACTTACAAACAGGCAGTTAGCAGTTCTGAATGAGAGGGGAAAGCATTATCTGATCATTTGGGCGGTACTAGTTTCATGGCAAGATTAATTATAATGAAAATATATATTCAATGTATTTTTATGTCAATATGCGAATGTGTCTTTCTAATCCGACAGCCTTTTTCGACACCATGTATTTTTCAATAGTTATCGATATTCTAACGACAATCATTCAATTCCATGCACTCAAATGTCTACGTGAGGTTAGTTCGTTCTGGTTCAATTATACTTAATAATTATTTTTTGCAAAATGTATGTATGTAGTATGTAAGGATATAGAGTGTGAACCACTAAGACCGGAACACCCTTCCTATTGGAATTTTTTTTTTCACCAAATTTCATGAATAAATCTCCATTACCAGGGTCAACTATTCCGATTTTTCAAGGTCAAAAATCTAAAAAAATTACCAGTGATTTTTTTAGAAAAAAACTGACTACACCACTGGAATCGCGATTTTTTCAAATGGTGTTAATGTGAATTACGTTGAAATGCGTCAATTAATAAAAACTTATAAGGGAATCCTCTTATAATCGCCTATAGCAAGAGACGGTTTACCGTAAATTAATGTACCTAATCATATTTTGTTATGGAATTATTCTTATACTTTAGTCACATAAACTACATAAAAAAGTGGACTTTTTTGACAGTAGTTTCAGAAAAAATATCATTATTATTACAGAAAAATTATCAAGTTACGATGTTTTCTCAACTACGAATTCCTAATTTCTCTACTTTGAAGTTACACAACTTTTTTCTAAATAACGCATAAAATGAAATATGCCGTCGATGTGAATTTTTACTGCTGACAATTTTTACGACCATTTGCAGACGCTGGACCCTCAACAGTCACTAATTTATACCGAGATAAAGATCTCTTCAAAACAGACACGAAACTTCATAAAAACTCTCCGTATCAACCACGAACCGCCTGCTTCATCTGCGACATACTGGTAGCCTTAAATAAACGAATTTCGGTTGCCAATTAGCGAATTCAAATAACCCACATGTGGGGCAACAACCGAAATCGCCTGACTTTTAAAACTCTAACTGTTGCTCCTTGACGTTTAAATTAGGTAGATATCGCACGCGATCTCCCCTTAAAAACACTTTACCATCACTTTTCATTTCCGTAACCAACAAAATTCACGCTGCCATAGGTGAATTAGTATACGAGGGGTGAAGGAAAACTCTTATGCTCGCCGTGGGAAGTAATAGATAATCGCGAAATTAACAAATACATGTATTCACTTTCATGAGAAGAAAACAGGCTGGTCTATGGGTGGATTGATTCACAAGTGGCAATCAGCATATATTATGGTCGACGCAAGTTTTGGAGTTTGATTCTGGAAGAGAAAATAGTAGATTATTTTATTAGGCGTAAAAGTGATAGGTCGTGTGGCGAAGTTGAACGTTTATCTGCCGAACGTAGTGAGGCAAATAATTCAGTGCTGTGCCACACTTTTGCTCAAAATAAAACATACTACCACTATCAACAAGTAAATGAACAAAATTATCAGGACGCTTCGCAAATAATTCACTCATAGCAGCACTTATAAACAGTGTTAATATTCTCGACTTCAAATGACTTTCTTGAAAATGCCATGACAATCAACTATATTTTTAATACTACTTTAAGCACTGAATTTTAGATAATATTGAAAAATATCATAAAACTGTTATTTGCAAAAGGCAGGTTTTGCTTCTCGCTATCTTTTGAATGCTCTGAAACTTTGGATGAACTCTTGGAGATTTCTCCCAAAGATTTTGTGTGAAATGGTATCTTCTGAACTATAGTGTCCGAAGATGTTCTCTCTCATGCGAGCAAGAGCTTCGCATTTGAACAGTATACCTCCTCTTAATCACAGAATTTTGTGGTAAATTAACAATTGTTTGAATATATTTGATTTTGAATGGTAAACTTCTCAATGTGCGAAGAACAAAGTTGACATGAGCGTCCCACTTCAGACATTGGTCTATAATTAAACCTAGGTATTTTGATTTCGCAACACTCAGTACTGGCTTGTTTCCCCTGTATCATAATATAAGATGATCGAAACATGGCAAATCACTCCTGCTATTAGATACTCTGTTCAAAAATAGCCTACTATTGACATTTAAAAGTCATGAAAAATTACACATTTTTGACGTAAGTAGTGGTAAAATATATTTAAAGTATATAAATTTCACAACAACGCACGGTATACCAGGACACGGGCTGTTGAATGAATCTTGGATCTTCTTCACCATATTATCTTTGGAATACTTAGTTCAACAATCACCATCCCAAGTGAATCTGTTATGGAAGAAAAATACAGCGTATTGAATTAAGATAAACATAATTAATTTTTGGTGGATCTTGAAGGCATACAGCAACTATACTCGAGCACTACGGTTGAAAAATGCTAATCAATGTGAATATTCGTTTATAGAATGTTCCCATGGAAATATGATGGCAGTCGAGTGACTCACTCCCAGCTACCGTTAATTCACATTTAAATTAAAACAAACACACACATTCACTTTTGATTTATATCTACGGCGTTATGCCTATAGATGATTCTTATTTTAAATATTTCACCGCCCCTTGTATAACGTTCTGAGATGACATCAAGGCACCCCCATGACGCGTATACGGGCACATGAACTAATAGTTCTTAAATTGGTCTTGATTAGTCCACATACCTGCAGCTGTCCATCTCTCCTGTTCCATTGTTTCCTCTACCTACAAAGATCACCGGATCACCCTTCAATTAACCAGACGATACGGGTCAATTCATTCTTTTGTACCTACGAATGGGATTGAGATGCCCTTTGTGCGCGTTGATTGCCTGTATGTCGTCCACCTTTGTACATTGTCGTGATCGAAATAGAGGTTTCGTTGTGATTTTGCCAATATTGTCGAAGATTTCGACAAATACAATTACAGTATTCAATGTCTTCACTAAAAGAGTCACTATTTTGACACTGAAATCGAGAATAAATTTGACGATTTTAAAATTTTCAGGAAAATATTTATACTTATTTATGAATTAGAAGCACAAAGCGCAGTGTGCCAAAACACCTACTGTATGTAAACAATCAGAAAAAGTCAAGATGTGTTATACCTGGTCGACCAAGAATAGAAATTTTCAAATCATTTAGTGTACAAGCTGTGCATTTATATGTCAGATTCTCAATTGGGCAAGTAAGTGATATAATAACTGGACCTGATACAGTATCGGAACATGGTATAACATAAGATTATAGAGTTTTTTCGAGTATTTTTTTATACATACTGTGTTGGAATTATTGATGAACAAATTCACCATCCTTTGATTCTCAGAGACAGAAATTATCACCTAAAATATGATCACTTTGTTTGCTAAGGGTACTAGCAATAACATCGTAACAATTTTAGGCTAGGCTTCTTAAAACGAACAACATTCGATTTTCAAAATATAAAAACCATATCGCTGCTGTATAAAACACTCATCCGAACCAAACTTAAATTTGCCTCCATCATCTGGGACCCAGGAAAGCTCCACCTCAAGAGTCTCGAAACGGTACAAAATAAATTCATTTTCTTTCTGCACTATAAAAAATATCGTAGGTGTCCTGATCGCTCATCTTTTGAGCCACTACGTAAAGAATTCAATACTCCAAAACTAGCAAATAGAAGGCTCACTCAGAAGATGTTGTTCATATTCAAAATATTAACAAATAACACAGAAAGTGAATTTTTACTTTCCATAATCAAAATACACGTTCCTAACCCGAATTTACGCCCTAAGCACATATTATTTCATATAAAGAAATATAAAGAAGACTTGATCGATAATATGTGTGCCCTATTTAACAAATTCTCTGAAAGACTAGTGCAGATGGATATTTTCAGTATGAGTTTGTCCTCTTTCAAAACTGGCCTACGCAAGGTGATGTTAGAACTCTGATACATCTAGTATAAAGTTAAAAATAATTATTTATTTACCAATCAGCTCCATTCAGTTATCGTTACTAGGTTTATTGCATGGTTTTATTCTTTTTATGATTAGGTATTATTAGTTAAATAATCTTACTTTAGTAATTTATGCTCTCAAAACTTTTGTAGGCAGTAAATGTTTAGCTATAAGTTGAAGATTCTGTAATTAGGTTTCTTGTAACCTGTTTGTAATCTTTTCTAAATAAATAAATAAATACATTTTCAAATTGACGGTCGTCTGAATGTTTGATGACAATTCCTTAGTCCTTTCAATCGTTGGCGTTCTCAACCAAATCAAAAAAAAATTCTTCCTTTGCATACTCGATCCCAATGGCCTTTCCCAGAACATGATCTACAAACAGCATATGTTGCAAGACACATTACATGTTTTTTGAAACCATAAAACTCCGACGATTTCTTGAAGTTGTTTTTGCTATGATTAGGCGTTGAATTATTATTCTTATAATGTGACGATATTGCATTCACCATCATATATGTTCTTGTTTCAGGATATTACTTTGCTGATTTTAGATTTCTGCTTGCTTTGCATGAAGGATATACATCTTCAGTAATTTTGAAATTAACTGCATGTTTTCGCTGCATTTCTTACCGGACATTCTAACAACAATTTCATCTCGTATGGGTTGTTTCTTCAGAATTCCAAATTCATTATATTCCGCCAAGCTATGCACTTTTGTTTTAAAGGAATTTATTATACTTTCACCTGGAATCTGAACAAGAGAAATAAACTGGAATCTTTCGAAAATAATTTTTCTGCGTGGAATGAAATGATTTTCAAAGGCTTTAAGGATATCCTCTTATTTCAATGGTTTTTTGGAAATTTAATTACATTTCCTTTGCTCCCTTAATATAGAATATGTTGATTTCCGCATTATCAGATTTTTGTGTTGATCAGATATGTTCATATATCTTTCAAACCTTTTTTGCCATTGATGCAAGATGCAGGAAAACTGAAATTGAATTGCTCAGCAGCACTGAACTGAAGGAGAATCTGGCATCGAGCTGATACACACATATCTACACGCATACTCAATATGATATTCTGATACATCTAACTCTAATTCAATGGTTTATAGATATCATTTCTAGCGGAACATTTATTTGTCTTAGATTTCCTATCATTTTATTTGCGCCACGCTTCTAGCACAATTATACAGAAGCACAAAATACCGGAACAGTTTGAAATTTGCTCATAGTGTGGAGGAAAAAATATAGTGGTGTTTTAGTTGGGGAATCCTAACGAAATTTGTATACTTATGGAGAAAGATTAACTTGAACTGAATAAATACAGAATTTGCTGATTTGGATTAACTCTGGTATCGTTTCTGTATTGATGCGAAAACAAATATTATAAAGGATCTATAGGAACACATTTCCATAATTGATTTGGATAAGTTCAACAAAATGTTCATCTCCTACCCTATCCAACCTCAATTTATCATAAACTGTCAGTTAGTGAACGTTCATGAAAAAGCGAAGGGATAGTCGTACGTCTCCCTTCTTTTAATTCAATAAGTAAAGTGTTTCGAAATTAATCTGATAATCTTGGCATGGCCGGAAGGCCGGACATCTATCACGACTGACGTGGTTTTGCAGTTGTTCAACATATTGGTAACACGTTGCTTGTCATCGCGTCAAGCGGTATTAATATGACGTGTGGAGATTGAAGTCAATAAGTAGATTAGGAAAACAGGGAAGTTTGCGATGGAATCATCCTGCCTGTTATATTTGCGGTGGAAAAATTTCTTCTTCTAGGATGGCCTAACACATTTAATGTTATAAGGATTTAGACTTTTCTATAAGTTGACAAACTGAAACTAACAATGAATAAAATTACAGTTGGAAAAAACTAAAGAACACGCTTCACTTCCAATATGAACTAAAAAGTAAAAAATAGTTTTCGATGTAATTATTCAAATGTCTTAGAAAACTTATGTCAAATAACTCACGCTTTTTTAAAATTTGAGTAATACATTGAAAATTATTTTTTACTTTTTAGTCCATGTTGGAAGTGAAGCGTGTTCCTTAGTTTTTTAATGTATAATTTTATTTCATTGTTTTTAGTCTTATGTTTGCATTATTTCGGGATAATCCGACGTGAAAGGTAAAGAACAGAACCCGACTCGTTCTTGAATGTTGAAAATTGGTTGAAAAATGTCGGAGGTACAGTTGATTGTTCAAACATCACAACTGACAAACGACATCAGAAGTTACCAGAGGAAGCCTCGAAGTGCGATACAGTAAAAAAACTGAGGTTCTCATGTAATTGCAGCTCCCATAATCCAACAATTATCAAAAATTTCCTAAAAACGGAATAGTACCCATAAAGAAATGCTCACAAATGCCATTTCTCAAATGGCAACATGTTCTTTTCAGTTCGGTATAATGAAAAATGATTAATTATAAGATTACTCTTGTGAAAAGTTTTGGAAAATCGAAAGGAATCGAAAATACAAGAATGTTTTATCATGGGTGTTCTCAAAATTAGATATTCTTCAACGAAGGCGGCCATGAACATAAAAAAGCGAAACAAAAAAAGCAACATCAATTATATAAGTAGAACAAACTGTAACTTCGTTGAAATACAATGAGCTTTTGTGTGTTGCTTTCTTAATCATGTCCTAAGCCACCTACGTTGAAGAACATTCAATTTTAGGAACACTCATCACGAAACCTGCGTGTATCTTCGTTTCCCTTAGGAATTCTCCAAAACATTTCACACAAGTGAACTGATAATTTATAAATTTTCATCACGACAAAGTGAAAAGTACGTGTTGTCATTTGAGAAATGCGAGCATTAATTTTTGGGCACAAACTGCATGTTCTTCCTGATAATGAAAAAAAAATTACAGAGTGTCAGTTGAAAAAAAAGGTTGGGGTCACTTGCGGTTAAACCGGAATTGGTGAATTTTCAGTAGTGACGTCAAAATATGAGTTTTCAAGTACTATAGCGACACACCAAATCTGAAATCGTTTTTTCAAACCTATAGAAAAATTGGTGAGCGTACCTCACCTCGTGGTCACCCGGTATGCATACATACATAAATACATACATAGATAGATACATAGATAGAGGAGAAGCTAATATAAATCATGTTGAAAACTAGTGCGGATATAAGTTGATTCATTCATGAAAATGTAATTTAACTTTACTTTACTTTACTATTACTATAAAGAAAACTTTCCACTTGAGTTTACTGAAAATCTATCCAAAATTGTTTCGTGATGGTGATGAATTAATTACATGACTTCTTTCCCCTACACCCTCTACCCTCTCACGAATTATTTGTAATAATATGTGGCTGTTATAAAAACATAATTACCACGTTCCTTTGGGAAAAATGAAGTTTAGAACATAACAAAATTTCATTTACTTTTTTCAAATTCATATAGAAAAATTAATATGCTCTTATACAATAAATACCTTTACCTGTTTCTTTACCATTTTTGTTTTCTAGCCTCAAGATGGTTGCAATCTCGATTCCTCAGATTCTTGATGTCAATTTTGGAAATTTTCGAATTAACGTACCAATCTGATTTTTTGTGTGTTCTTGCTTGATCGACTATGTATACATTTTTATAAATTTTGTTTTGTGAACAATTTTGTTAGTTTTGCTATAAAAACGTCAATTACTTTCAATAAAAAGGCTTGATATTCTCAACAGAGTTTCTGCCAGAAAGTCTCCGGTGTTATAAAAACTGAACAGGTTTTGGGACCAGACATCGCTAGGTATTAATGGAGATAACCGAACCATAGTAAAGAGTTTTGTCCAATGATATTTCTCAATAATTAGTCTAGAGTTAACGCTGGGCTTTGATATGGATTTCAAACCACACATTGAGAAACAGGAAAAAACTTCGAATCAGATGAAATGGCGTAGACAGATCAAATTGCTTTCACGACATGAAATTTTCCTTGTTGGAAGAACAATGCAAATTTTGAGTTAAATGCAACGTGGGACAAACTGTTATCAGGTTATGAGCGCAGAGTTCTGGACAACGCCTTGAGAGAATGATGAATCAATTTTTCAGTAGTCAAAATGATCCAACCGTAGATGTAGCAACTCACATATCTCCAGAGAAATTTTCGGCAGCTAAAAGAAGAGTTAAAAAGATTGGTCCACACCGAATTGCCAGATTTTTTGCTCACGAGTAGAATTATGTCTACGCTTTCACATACGTATTTTGAATTTATAAGTTTTTGGGAATCCATCCCGATGGAAGACATAACTGTAAATGAACTCACCAAATGACTGTGTCTGATTGAAAGCGACTACCAGCTAAATCAAATCAATCGACATCGACTGCATGTGTTGCTAAATCCTACCACAAGAACATTACGTCTAAGAAAACCGAGAAATCATGAACTAACTACGCAACCAAGGAAATGTTTCAAGTGTCACGAAATGGGGCATTTTGCGAAAAATTGTACTAAGAAATTTCAAGAAAGGCAAGCGACAATTTCGAAAAAGCCGACGAAACTTGAAGGAGATGCATTTTCGTGCACAGAAAACGGGATTCGATGTGATATCGCAGAAACTAATGAATTGATATCACAGTAAATATAGGAATGTCAGTTTGACACTAATTACACAAAATGAACATTTCTGTAATACCGATTTAGTCCATATAATTCGTAAAATTGTCTGCAAGCAAGCTCTCGTGGTGTTTCTAAGGCTGTAAATAGACGGATTGCAATATGCGGTTGCTGGCGACTTCATAAATGCTGCTCAAATCAATGAAGAGGAAACACTGTTGCTTCTTTGTTTTGCTACGTTACAAAAGACGTAGAGACAATGCATCAAATTGTCGATGATTTCTTACTTCAACTTGAGATAAACGAAATATCAAATAATCTGGGACCTTTCCTGAACTCAATGGATTTCCTGCTGTATCCAATGCTAGCTGGTAGCAGTTACCTCTACATTACTCGATTCTTTGAAATGATTTGCCCCGTCCAGTTTCATTAACTATACGGACGCATCGATATTTCTCGTATGAATTCCTTCAGGGGCACATGCAATTACCGCAAAGTCAACAGGCACACAGAGTTACGCATCTGAGCGTGTGTTCGGGAGTTGGGGTCGGCATTCGGCATATATGAGGGCGCCACGACGCGCGGTTTGACACGGCGTCCACTCGGCGCAAAAATCTCCGAACCGTGAAGAGCCTAGCCGCCGCCGCATCCCGGTTGACATACTACTGAACCGGTCAGGATAGTTCCTGAGCAAATATTCAAATCCCAATGGTTATATCGTCGACTAGCGCTACTCTCTGTGTTGTAAGCCTTTTTAACAATTACACTTTTACTGTCAATGTTAATATAGGAAACCAAATTCACTGCGTATAGCTATGGCACTATCGAAAAGAATTTTATTAAGGTTCCGTTATTTTAAATGTAAATTCTTGTTGCCTAGGGATGTTGTTCTGGAGCATACAGAAAAATTGAAGAGCTCCAATTTCCACCTACTTTTCTTGGTTCTCACGATGTTCTCTGAACATCACCAGATTTTCCTCTTCGAGATTGAACTATAAAAATACCTACCTGTTAATAATCAAACTAATGAATGTATATTCGATTGAATTAACATCGAAATGAAAAGTTTTCAAATTATTTTTTTTATTCAACTTCAAATATCTCGAAAACCGTTGATATTTGTGAAACGAAACGTATTTCTTTTTTGTATGGGAAATATTGGGGATTAAGAAAAAGAATACGAAATCGATATTAATCCAGTGGCGTGAAAGTTGGGGAGGGGATTTGCCTTGAAATATGAAACTGAATGCTGTCAAGTGACATACCAAATTTCATTAAGAAAAGTTAAGCCGTTATGGAGTTATTCTGGAAAATATATTTTTTTTGTGTCACTTTCAACACCCTGTAACTCGGTTAATACTCATTTTAGGGTATATATTTATTGGAACTTTCAGCCTCAAAATGAAGTGAGGATTCTACCCTCGGAGTTTGTTTTATTTATTTATTCTGGGACACCCTGTATATATACAGTGTGACCCATTTAAGATGGAAGCACCCATATAAAACTAACATTTTTCAACCGATTTGAACGATTTTGTTTTCTTTAGTTAGAAATTCAAAAAGTCTACTACGACACCAAATTTCATGTATAAATCTCGATTTCCAGGGCCAACTAATCTTATTGTTCAAGGTCAAAAATCTAAAAAAATTACTAGCTTACTTACTTTTTAGAAAAAATCTTACTACGCCACTAGATTCGCGACATTTTCATATGGTTCGTATGTGAATTACGTTGAAATGCGTCAATCAATAAAAAAGTTACGAGGGAATGAAATTGGAAAAATATGCCGTTTAATCAACCCACCAATTCAATTTCAGAACTTTTATCAAAATTCGAAATACACCACTGTATTGAGGAGATCCCGATATATCCCTGATCAAAATTTCATCGGGATCTGTTCATAAATAAGAATCATCAATCATAAAATAAAATTTGAAAATGGAATTTCAGGAAAATATCATTGTATCCGAAAATTTCCTTTTTTTTATTTATCAACAGATTTAAAATTATGGTCAGTAATATTTCATGACACCCTGAATCCAATGGTGTATTCAAAGTTGTTACAAAAGTTTTGGAATTGAAGTGGTGGGTTCATTAAAAGGCATATTTCTCAAATTTCATTCCCCTATAACTGTTTTATTATTTTACGCATTCCAACGTTATTTACATGTGAACCATTTGAAAATATCGCGAATCCAGTGGTGTAGTCAGATTTTTTCTGAAACAATCGCTAGTAATTTTTTTAGACTTTTGAACTTGAAAAATAAGATTATTTTTCCCTGGAAATGGAGATTTATCCATGAAATTTTGTGTCCTAGTAGACTTTTTGAATATCTACCTGACGAAAACAAAATCATTCGAAGCGGTTGAAAAATGTAAGTCTTATATGGGTGCTTCCATCTTAAATGGGCCACACCGTATATTTATATCTATATCAATTATTCAATATACTTTTAGTACAATATCATTTTTATTTATCTTCCTTATTATTCATGTTGGAATTGGAGAATGTTCCCCTTTTCAAAATAAGTTATGTTTGCATCCTCTCCATAGAAAATAAAAACAAATTGGTGGGTAGATCGAGTTTACTTTTGGCATGTTTTCATTTTTTTCTAATGAACTTTGACAAGAAAGTCATTTTATTGATCATCATCAACAATTTATTTTTTCTACATTCATGCAAAAAGCAAAACTTTATTGAACTATATTAAGTGAAAAAATAAGTTCTTTATTGCACTAGTGCAATAACATTTTTATTGCACTCATCTGTCATACTACTTCAACGTGCTGTCATCATGACAAACAGAAACATTCAAACCCACTGCATATTTAGCAGATATTCTGAGATTGGCAATACGTTTTATTTTATATTATTTTGTATTAATGTTTGCAGCCAAAGTTAAACAAACAATGGCTTCCCGCGAATAACTCCATAATCAAAACTGATCCGATTTGTTCTAAACGGCTACTATGATTTTGATTTTCATAATGTAATTGTGGTTGTATAGAAACGTCAGACAAAAATTTACTTTGACAATTACAGAATTGAAAGTTTTAAAATGAGTTTTATTAATGGAAAAATAGATGATAGTGATTTGTTTCAATGCAAATCAAAAGTAATAATTAATTATTTAAGTTGCGCTTTTCATTTTCCTACACCTAGTGCTGCTCAATAAATCATTTTTTGCTTCTTGCATGAACGTAGAAAAAATGTTGTATGCAACTCGTGCAAAAATTGTTTATTGCACTCGACCTGTTGTCCAACTCGACCTGACGCCTCGTCGGACAATTTCACGTCGAGTGCAATAAACACTTACTTTTTGCACTTGTTGCATAAATAACTATTATTACATTCTGCATTCACCTCGCAGTATTATTGTGATTCAAATCAATGTTTTCCTTCCAGGCCGTACTCGCTCGGCTGCTTCCTTCATTTGATTTAACTCCAATCCCAATTCAAAACAAACATAAAGCTCCTTCTGTTATTGAAAATGCCTAATTGGATTAAAAGTTTCCATATTTTCTACCTTATTATTATGCAGGCTAGTATCAGTTTTAATTCCGATTGAATTATAAGTTGCAATCCTTTTCTTCTGTTTGTTGTATTATTCGGTATAAATCCGGGGCTCTCGTCGAAAACGAACGAAAACCCAGAGATTCTTTTTCATGTTCGAAAATTGATTAAAACTTTTAGACGCTTCAGTGTATTTAAGAGCATAAATTCTATGCATACTTCGATATTGAATTAAAGTGTTGTAATCAAACTCCCGGAGTATTTTCCTTGCCGCGCTGCGAAGAGAAATTTATTTATGTGTTGTTCTTCTTTTCCCTTCGCGAAATAAAACATAAAAATGCAATTGACACCACGTCTGCAGGTTTATATTATTTTTATTGCTCGCCTGAAATTGATTGCTTCGTGAATTAAGACGGGGAAAAGGTGATTTATCATTCTTTCATTTGTCGAATTCACTGTATGAAATATTTTCATTTTCTCTGAGCTCGAATAGAGGTTTATTCGAGGAAGTAATTGAGCGATAACCATTCTATGTCTGTGTTAACAGTAGTAAATTCGATTTCTCATGAATGATTTTCTACCATCTTTAGTATAATGAGTATTAATTAATGAGGTGAGATTTATAGCAGCACTGAATGTAATCTTGTTTCAATAGGATGGACAATCGGGTCAATTCTGTTTCTCATTAGCAAGATTGTTACCATAGCAAGACAATTTTCATAGCAAAATATATCTCAATTTTGTAGAAGGTGTTATAATGTGAATGTTGATTAAATATATTCAATTTGTAAATTTCTGTTTGATTTGTTTTATCTTTTCACTTTGCTAGCTCAGTGCCAATGAACATGGAGATCTCTTCTACAGGAGCGTTGCAGTGTTGGGCTTCTTCTGATTCCTGACCCCAGGCATACTTGATGAATACAAAATTGTATTTGACATAATTTTTTGGGTTTATCACCTTCCACAATCTGAAAATGAAAAAATTTTTTTAATCCAAAGAAATCTGTACAAGTGTAGAAGGGCAAATTAATTAATTTGCCCGATAAGTTACTGCGTTCACAAGACTGTTGTCTTGAAAGAAATTAATTTTTGTCAGTAACGTACCCTACACTGAATTTGCCTATCTGAAAAAATGAGATCGAATTAACAAAGAATACTTCTCTTTTTTTGAAAACTGTTGATGTTTCGGAGGATGTATCTGCCTCCGTTATCAAAACTTCTTAGAAAGACGCTGAGAAAACTGAATTTGAATTGCGATTTTGGTAATAAGACCTTTCTTTGCCCTTCTACACTTGTACAGATTTCTTTGGATTAAAAATTGTTTTCATTTTCAGATTGTGGAAGGTGATAAACCCAAAAATTATGTCAAGAACTGGATTTCCTCCACAAAATCAAACTTTTAATCAATACAAAATTGTATGTTGTGAATAAGTCAATAAAATATACATGAAATATGTTTGTTTCTTTCTTCATTGAAAATGGTTTCTAGCTAGTTGTTAATATCATAAAGAAATAAAATAAAATTGAAATTGAAACTAAAATTTTAATTTTAATTATTTTGAAAAGTTTCAAAATTAATGATTAGTCCCATCTTGCGTTACTTCATCTTATTGCACCAGCAACAGCTGAAAGAAACATCTGAAGCTGTGTCAAATTAATGGAAACGTCACAATTATTTAATGCGCATTCGCTATCTATCGCGATCTAAAAAAAATAAACGATGACGAATCTTGAAAGGATATATCGATACAACTACAGTTGGAAAGACCCAAGGTTTTTTCGCAGAATGATTTGTAATTTTCACCTATTTGGTGTCAATTCCAATTAATAATGCTGCTATTTCAACCCAACTGAGTAATTTTTGTGCCAACCCTTGAAGTTTTCACGTTTTCAACTTAGACTGGTAGTTCGTTTATTATTTTTTTTAAGTCTCACTGATTCCACTGATCTAGTAGTATACTTGTCACTGACCGATTTAGAAATTAATACTTATGTATTTTTATCTGAAATATGGAAGCAAAAAAATAAACACAAATGTACCTATCGTTTTTTTTCATTCTGGCTATTTCTTGAATGAAATAACTAGTTTTCTTATTACTACTTGAGAAAAAAATTTGAATGTTGGTGATCAATGTTAAATTATGATTCAGGTTTCTTTGACGCCAACCTTTTTGTCCACTGAAATAACGTCAATAAGGAACAAAACACAAAAAAAATGGAATTGAAGGAAAAGGTTCAGGATTTATAACTTTTTATACAACTGTCAAAAAAGTCCGCATTATATACGGAAAAGCGTGAAAAAGTGCACTCTCCTTAACGGTTGTTGCTAGACACTGACAAATGTCTGGTAGAAAAATAATCAAGCCGAATTACATTCGTGGTAATAATTTTTTTTAGGGTAATTTCAACTATATGCACGAATCTTTGTTGCTATAGAAATATCACGAGTGGACGATCCACAAATTATTATTAATATTAATGGTTGCATTCTGCAAATGAGTCAGAATAGCCGGTCCGGTTGATGACAACTTGGTTGTCATAGCAAATCTTTAGTTACCACAGTAAACCACTTGACTCCGCTCATTGTTATGTGGATTGATTTTGAGAAATGTATAAATGAATGAGCAATTTGCGAAAACAAGAAAAATTATCTGGGTTAGATTAAATATTAAAACCTATAATAGTTTGAATAGTAATATACAGGTAAAATCAATGAAATGTACATAATAACGTTGAATTGACATATTTTACTTTTCCGCACTAGAGCGGGAAAGTGACACTTTTAAAACTTAAATGAGCGTGGGAAAGTGGGTAAAAACGTACGGTCGTAGAAAAAGATTTTTCTAGCTAGTTATTCGAAACTTAGGTAAATGTTAATGCAATGCAAGATGTTATTATGTATAACACTTTCCATACTATGGCTCGTCTCGAAGCAAAACACTGGCTACGCCACTGATGAACCTACTTTATCGTGTCAACCTCTCCTACTCCACTGACCACAATGGTGGTGGCTCCGTTAAGGTGAAATAATACCCGAATCGATATCACAACAAAAACTATGAACGCCGATATCAATTTCTTGTATAAGTAAGACATGGGCCATTATCGGAAAACAAAAACGCGGAAAAAATCTAGAAGGAAGCGTCACCAGGCTGGGCAACCGTTAACGGCTAGATAGAATAATTGATGTGGTTCGGTGGAAAGATAGTTCTGATTGATGGCATGGCTATCGGTGGCGATGTCCGGTCCAGGATGATCGGCATATTGAGACTTCCTTCCTGGACGTCTGCCCTTAATGCGACTTAACGGCCGAAGCTGTGTGTCCCGCTCCTCGATTCACTTGGTAATTTTATTGATTATTATAGGTAATAAAAGACCAGAACATATTAAATTATATTACCTCAATGTTCCGATTTGGCGAGTAAACACGCCGGATTGGACTAATATTGATTTTTTGTATTAATAGACGACAATAAAAGTTTTACTGTTATTTTCATAGCCACGCATCAAAAACCTGCTTTACGACTTTCTTTGCTTACACGAAAAATGACAATCTTCAATTATTATACCACAATATTGAACAAGAAGAGTAGTGAAAACGCTTGTCGAAAGATGCTTGAACAACTTTATATTCTTTCGGTTGCGGGAAATAGAATGGCAAAGAAAAATTAATTATATATAATTATATAATAATTAATCAGTGAGAGTGAAATTTTGATATTTATTGCAGTTGTTGTCTTCGTCGGTCTTTTTTCTTTGGACTTCTGAAGACTCCTGCGAATAATCACGACTATGTTGAAAACTTCGGATTCAGTTGAGACACGTTTGCATACAAGTATCCACCAAGGCTTCCTTAGTTCCTTAGTCGACTTCACATGCTTCATAAAGAATTTGCCGATTATCACCCCAAATTTAGTTTTTATTTTATTTCAACTGACATCGAATATACATAAATGTGTGTGATATCTGAAGTATAATGATATCTCGCCAGTTTAGTTATGAAGGTTGAAATCGATAAGAGTATACAATAATACCCACCCTTATATACTACATTGTAATGCTTTATATTTGTTTACCATGTACTTTTGAATGAACTGGAATAAAAATATAATTATGAAAATTATTAGAATTTGATGTATATTTTTTTGTATTGAAGATAAATGATAACCTTATCGATTCCAGATATTTAATTCACTCAATGTTCAATACAGAGGAGAGTGACACCAATTACCTCCTCAACTTTTTAAAAGCATGAAATCAGCAACTATATATTTTCGGTAACATTTTATATGCCTCTTCTTTAAATATTATTTTTTCTCATAATTAAGTGTCTTGGGAAGAATCAGTTTTAAATTATTTTCGCATGATCTACACGGAAAGAAATACCTGTGTAGATTTTTTCCTTTAACAGTTTTATAAAAAGTGTGTAAATAATGCATACAATTGTCGAAAATTAGTACACCTGGTTGTAATATATTTTTACCAATGATTGTTTATTTCGGTTTGTGAGTATCTTGTAATGATAATAATTATTATAACGTTGTATCTTTGAATATCACTTTATGAATCGAATATTTTAAAAAGTAACGTTCACATGAAATATGGTGTAAATGTTAGAATTTTCAAATGAATAGAAAAGGGGCTATAGTAACGAAATAAATTCACAATGAAAAGAGATCGCTTCTTTCAACAAGATTTTTTGTTAAGCACGATATTTTTCCAAGAAACCCAGGTAATCATTAAAACGTATGAAAAATAATTCACGTGTCCCTTGTATTTGCAATGATGGTTGACTGAAAACTCATGATTTCAACTTTTTTGGATAATTGTTCGACGTTTCTTTGGAATAGAGTTAAAATATTTCAGGTTGCTATGAAAATCAGTATCCTTAGGACATTATCTGTTGTATGATGGAAGCAATGATCTTTCTGACAGGTGTGGAATATTGAATTTTAAATTGACTTTCAAAGTTCATATTGAAATCATATCAAAACCATACATTTGTCAGATATTCTAGTACAAACGAGAACCAACCCGCCCGGATATAAACAATCCTTCAAAAGGCATATAAGCTATGGTAATGAAAAATAGATTTATTAATGTATAATACATAGCACGCAACAGGTATTTTTGTCGGCAAGTCTCCAATAAAAAACAAATTCTGCCCCCTAAGTCCGTTGAATTATATCTGTTCTATTCTGGGTTTTCTAAGAGCTATAACTAGGTAACTATTTATGATTGGTTTGCTCACAACGCCAAAATATTGCAAACGAAGAGTTATTTAGTTTTTTTATTTTCACGTAGAATTTTTTAATTCAGTTGAAATATAGGAGTTTCTAATACGTTTCAAAAGCTTTTATGTTATATGTTAGCGAAAAACTTGAAAAGCTAGCACACACAAAGTAAGTGTACCTCTCTGAAAATCATACAAACAATACTCACGAAGATACTTTTCACTCTCCATGTATAGGTGAACCCTGAACAAACAAAAGCTACTTTCGCCATGTCGAATTATTTTTATGGCTTACGATATGTTCGAAGAGCGGCGAAATAAGGAATAGCACTCTCAAATATGACAACAGTGAATCAGCGCGAAGCGAAGGCATAATAAATATGAAATATGTATCTGTGATTGTGGAAAGGGGCCTTTTCGCACCCTTTTTCCAGCCGCAAACTTCCCAATAGACGTGTATTGGTACAGATACCCCCTGAAGTCCGTGCATAACTCATAGATTACAGTAGCGTAACGTTAACATCCCGAACAAAAAACTAAACGACTAAAATAAAGTATATTATAATATCCCTATTCTTTAGATTAGATTAGATTAGTTTGGGGCTTTCGTGCCATAAGCATCAACACCGCGACCTTTTCAGATCTATTGTGTTCGCCCTCGAAATCGTTTAGAGTTCTTTATCTAGCCCTGTCTTCGTCACGAAACTCCATAGGCCAGTTTTCAGTACTCCCATGTATCCGGGAGCTTTTGGTTTTTCTTCTCCCAGTGTTGAAACCTTAGCCTTGACAAGCCCTCACAGTGGCATAGTATGTGTGCCGATGTTTCCTCTTCTTCCTGACAGAACCTGCATAGCATTTCTTCTGCCAGGCCTATTGTACTCATATGTTTGTTGAGCCTACAATGCCCTGTGAGGAGTCCAACTATTATTCTTGTATTGCTCCTCTGGTTTAGTAGATATTCTGTGAATGTTAGCAACGGTTTTTTTGATAAACTCTTTGGCCTGTCTCATTCCTGGTGAATCGTTCCACCATTCTTGAGATTTTTGTTGGATCCATGATTTGGTGTTGGTTTTTAGTACAGCTTTCGCTATGCCGCAAAACGGTTCTGGGCCATTCAGGGCCTTATTTGCTCCTTCTCGAGCTAGTGAATCAGCCTCTTCATTGCCTCTGTAACCTGTGTGTGCTGGTACCCAAGCTAGTGTCAGTCTGTTCTGACTGTCTCGCTCTTTTAGGGCTTCTATGCAGTCCCAAACAAGTTTTGAGGTGATTTGCATAGAGTTGACTGCTTTTATCGCCGCTTGGCTATCCGAGTAAATGACAGTGGTTTTTTCTGAGAACTCTTGCCTTATTAACTCTTGCGCGCAATGGTGTATTGCAACGATTTCCGCCTGGAATATCGTTGTGTGTTTACCTAAGCTTAGTGAGATTCTCATCTTCGGCTTGGCTCGGCTCCATATATGCCGGCTCCTGAACCTTCAATGGTTTTGGAGCCATCCGTGTAGACAGCGATTTCCGCGTTCCCTGTCCGTTATGCTTGTGTTAAAAGTTTTGTCAAAGCTATATCTGGGAAGTATGCCATCTATGACAGGGTCGTTTTCCAACTCTTCACATAGCTTGTTGTAGTCACTCCCGTGCATGTTGCTTATGGGTGCTTGACCTCTAAGTAATCTGCTCGTGACCGACCTGGCTTCGCCTTGAATGTATATGTGTAGTGGAGGCAGGTTGAGCAAGACTTCTAGTGCGGCTGTTGGAGTGGTTCTCATGGCACTGGTAGAACTCAGACAAGCTTGTCTTTGCAGTACTCCCAGCTGTCGTACCACTTCTACCTGCTTGGTCTTTGGCCACCATACCACTGACCCATATGTTATCATGGGTCTGATGACTCTGGTATATAGCCATGTAGTCATTTTTGGTTGTAGCCCCCAATTTTTCCCGCACATTCTCCTGCACAGATTGAAGGCTACTGAACTTTTTTCTATTACTTTTTGTAGACGTTGATTCCATGTTAACTTATGGTCGAAGATAACTCCTCCTCCTATTTTGCCTCTTTGGCAAAAGGAATTTGTATCCCGTTTAGAACAGGTGACTTTAGTCCTACCAGTACTTTCCTCCCTATTCTTAGTTAGGTATACAGTTTTGACATAGAATTGATCTTATCATCAGATGATCAATTTTTTTTTAACAAACATCAAAAATATTTCCGAAACTTGTCATCAGTTTTTCTTTCACTGGACGAATGCTACTGAATAAAATAAATATATTTAAATTTTCACCAAAAAAAAATGGGGATCACAAACTTTCTCTTCACGAAAACTAAAAGTGTTTTGATTACTTTTATTGCGGAGTTCCATTGTATGAGTTCAAAATCTGGTGATATCAGTAGACGCAAAATTCAAACAATAGGCACGAGAATAATAAATCTACTTTATCAGACACAAGATTTACCATCTTCTGACGTGAGCCTCAAGAACAAAATGTATGTAAAATGTGAAAATGTCATTGGTATGCGTTCAATTTGTAACAATAAGAATTTATTATTTTAGTTTTTTTTTGTATTCTTGTATTCAAGGTGCTCTATTAAGTTGGCGACATGCATGTAAAGAACTTTTTTATTTTTTGTTTTAGGAAAAAAGCCATTCCTCATAAAAAATCTGCCTATCCTAGAAACTAGTATTGGATAATGAAATCTTAAAATTTGCCAGTCGAATACGAGTACACGTAATACACGTAATAATTTATAAAAGTTCACACATGCATTTGGCCGTTTGTGCAATTGGTAATACTAATTCCTTTTGAAGTTACAAACGAGGTAGTATTCAGTCCAGCTGTAGAATGTCCATCATTACTGACAAATAATGTTCGAATCCTTGGATGGATCTTATATATTTTTTGTTTGTTTCTTACTAGTAGTAACTGTTGTACAAAAAAATGTGTATGATACATTTGTTAAAAGTGATTTTATTTTGCTCGTGGAATAACACCCATGGAAAATTGTAGGCAATAAAGTTGTATATCAATTTATTTATTCATTTATTTTTTCCATTCATTGGTTTCCAATGCGGTCACAGTTCCCGTTCATGGTATTAAACGTTAAAAGGTAAGGTCTACGTCTTCCCTTGCTTGAACAAGTCACTCGTAAGGGATGCAGCCGGTTGACAGAAATAACAGTTTCAACATTTATTTTATTTTATCTTGAAATCCATTTTTTATGATTAAATAAAAATATATACAAGTTGTTGGGATTAGGTCGTCTTACAGAAAAACCAGTATTTTTCAACAGGCCAACGTTTCAGTAATGTATTTTGCCATCCTCAAGGCTGTGAAGGGTTTTAGTTTTTCTTCGTCAAAATAAAATATAACACTTGTTGCCTGTTGAAAAATACTGGTTTATCTGTAAGACGAGCTAACCCCAACAACATAATTAATAATATCATAGACGGTCGAAACTTCATCACTATTCATGACATGCTCTCCCGCTAGGTGGCGGTAAAAATGTAGGCGCGAAACAATATCATGGTGATCAGCTGCTAAATTCCATAAGATACCAAGATACCATAGTGTTTCATTTCAGTCTCATTCAAATTTGAATGAAGTTTTCGAGATATCAAAAGTTGAAATGAGTTTATCAGACATTTTCATCTACTTGAATGGAGCAAAATTTGTATTTCGTGCAGAAATATGTTTATAAAATCCAAGCCAAAACCATAAAAACATCATGCGTCCAGAGGATGATGGAAGTTATTTAAATTTAAGACATTTCATAACATTAACAGATTAAAAGGGCTGTACCAGGTTTAACGTGGATAAAATAATTCTTATAGAACATGTCTATTTCATTGTCTCTTATGATTTCATTTTATTCTTCTGACCCCTGTTGACGAGTAGCCTCTGTCGCGCGATCATCCAATGTCGTAGCGGCTGTACCTCAGCACCTACAAAACACCATCAAATTTCGTTGATGGCCAGATATCCTGATTTATGCATATTATATGACCGAGCCACACGGCCGTTTGGATATTTTCGTTTTCTTAGATAAACATAATATCGAACGGCCTATACGCAGGAAAGAAAATTTACTGTTATTGCGCGAATCTTGTCCCGCATATTTCATTTCAAGGTTGAACTGAAATGAAGACTTACCGTAGATGGAGATGAAGTGTTATGTTGCCTGATATTCTCATATTAGATTGTTCTTCGAAGTGTTTTGGGCCTTGACGTTTAATTTTTGAAATGTTATTATTATTAAAGTGTTATGAAATTATCAGGGCCGGAGTGAGCCAGCATTGGGCCTGGGGCAGAGTATGCAGGTGGGCCCCTTCCTTCTTTCCTTTTCTATTTTATACCAGTATTTGTATATCAGTTTTCGAAGTTTGAATTGGTCAAAAATACATTTTTATTGAAGTTTTTTTATTTGACAGATATTAAAATTAATGTAAACTCTTGTAACTATAACAGTTATTTATGGTACTAGTGTGTTACATTGAAAATAAGTGACGCTTCGCGTCGGGCAGTGAAATTTATCCTGCGGGAGGAAAAGTTGCACTTTTCTCCCGTGCAATACAAATAGCTATTATCACCATTTTGCGACTGTTTCGCAATTTTTCTACATTATAACAGAATTGCTTGATTCATATTTGAAAATGTTGCCGACCAAGGTGGCAAATTTGTATAGTTTTATTGAGTACTAAAATATAAATTTTGTGTAAGTTTCCTTTCTTTTGTAATTTTCCACATTTTTGATTTTGAATGCTAAAAAGATTGGCTCAAATCGGAAAGTTCGAAGTTGCTACCTACCTGATACACATAGATATAATATAATTTTGTGTCTGGTATATTTGTTTCAATTCATACAAATCAGTATTAATTATATAGAAAAGTAGTTCAATAGTTGTACAACAGACAAACTCGAGTAAAAAATGAAGAATGAATTGTAGCACTCTGATACTCGGCACATGACATCTGGAAATCATGTATTATTAGAAAAAAAATTGTTTACCAAAAAATCAGGGGTAAAACCTAAACAATTTTTCATTTAAAAAAAATTTAATTTTTTTTGTTGTTATTTCAGAAAATATAAAATTTATCAAGAAATGATTTTGATAGGTTGAGAGATAATTCAATTCTCCACAAGAATGATTTTCAGTAATACCTTATGAAATACGCTCGTTTTCTCAGAAAACGTGGTTTAACGCCGACGTCACATTTCATGCTCGCGCTAACCCTCCACTGCAAGTTCAGGCAGGGCCGAAAATTAGATTTATCATAACTTTGCTAAGAATTAAAGAATAAGGAAAAAAAGTGCATATTGTTCCTAAAGACTCCTACTTCCTCATGCAAATGTAACATGTAAGTATTTTAGTACCAAAAATGTGTTTTGTCCCACTTCACTTAACTCTTCTACGATATTTACGGAGGATCCGAAAGTGATGGATATTTTAGTTAGTCTCATTTATACATGCCAAAGAAAAAAGTGGGTTTTACTCCTACCTCAGTTTTCAACTCATAATCCTGGCAATTTCTTCAGTATATGTTGAAAATAATCGCTCATACACATCCTACATAAGAAATGAAGTATGTGATTTCCAGCTTGAGGTTTGCACTTTAGAATAGTGTTATTAAATATATATATGCAGAATATGAATAAGCGATTATTTTCAACATTTAGTGAAGAGAATGCCAATTTTATGGGTAAGTTGAAAATGAGGCAGGAGTAAAACAAAGTTTTTTTTGGCATGTATAAGTAGGACCTGTCACACTACTCTAAAATTGTTGTATATAGTCTAAAGAGGGTATGGGTTGCTGTTTTAGTATAATAATTCCATACTCACTAAATAATTCATGATTTTCGAATTATCCGCAAAAATCTCCGTGAAGTGCGACAAAACACATTTTAGGTACTCGAATACTCGCATATTATATTTGCATGAGAAGGTAGGTCTTCAGAAACGATATGAACTTTTCTTTTTCCTTCTCCTATCATTTTTAGGAGAGTTATGACCAACCAAATATTTGGCTTCGCTAGAACGTTCAGCGGCGGGTAAGGGTGAACCTGAAGTTTGATGTCGGCGTTCAATCACGTTTTCTGGGAAAACGAGCGCATTTCGTAAGAAATTACTTGGAATGATTTTTGGGGAGACTTGAATTTTCTTTCACCTTTTTGAGTTGTTTTTCCGAGGAATCATATGATTTCCAAGATTATAGCAAAATCTATTTATATATTGTTAAAGGAAAAAAAATATGTTCCACCCCTGGAATTTTGGTAAACAATTGTTTTTCGTGTTTACATCTACTACTACTAGCGTACCAAGTTTGGTGGTGCTACAATCGATTCTTGTCTCAAAACCCAATCGTACTGGATTATTGTATTTCTACCGATATTCATAACATACCACAGTGACATATATATACCAATGTTGAATAACCTTTTCTCATCTATCTTTTATTACTATTAAATTCATTCAAAAATATTCACCTTAGTCGATTCCACTGAATAGATAGAATGCTTTCCCTGTTTCATTCCATCTTTTGCTCATCCCTCCGCATCACGGCATTGAAAATATAACGAAGCATCAACAAAACATGGGCTTTTGTGACATCAATAATACAGGCAACAGAATAAAAACGCTCCCCATTCCACAAACGCCAATAACTTTTTGGACTGTATCCATGTAAATCAGGTAATCTTGTACATTTATGGCATTTTCTCAAAAGAAAATATATTCAATAGAGATACCGCATATTCCGCATATATTGGTTGCTTACTACCTCGAACGAAACCGTAAAATGAAATCTGTTTGTATGCAGGTCTTGACAAATAAGTTTATGTTCGAAATGGATATTACTTACGGTACCTTCATATTTTAAAGATTATACCACAACTGCTATTCCGACAAAATAAGGTTTTCAAGTTTTTCTACTCTGACGCAAATATTACCTCTACAGTGCTAGTCCAAAGTCCGTTCCTCCCCTACTAATTTTTGAACCACCTGGTATATCGCAACGAAATTTGGAAGGCTCAAATAGGAGATGAAAACCTACTTCTTCATGAGAAAATTCCAGCTAAAAGTTTCAAAATGACAGCTGAGCGCCATCTTCAATAATTTTTTTTGAATAGAACACCCGGTATATCATTGCATGATCGGTTAGGGACGATCATAAGGAATCCAGCAACACCAAGTTTGATGCTGTTATCTCTAAAGACTATGGAGATATCACCTATTACCTTCTCCATAAGCCGAATGAGTGGGAGAGAGAAACTTTTTCTGGAGGGTCAATAAATAGCTCGAACGGTAGAGCGCGTGGATCATCGATATTGAGCCAAGCAACGCTATGCGAAGTCACGGTTTGGATGGAGACCTACCGACGACCTCCTTGCGAGATCTATTCTCCTAGGAATCGCACGTTAAAAGGTAAGACCTCGTTAATCCTTAGCTCGCACAAGTTTCGACGTCTGAGGGCTGCCGTTCGTAAGGGGACTAATGCTGGTTAACGGAAAAACAATTTTAAACAACATTTTTTTATTTATTTTATTTATATTCCAAGGCAGGAAGATGGTGCCAAGCGAATGTCTTCAGTATCGGCGAGAGGAAAAGCGTTTGTGTCCTGAGGTATGTGTATAGTTTTTGTCTTTTCTTTCTTTGTCTTTTAATTCTATCATAAACTTTATAATGCGTGCATACTTATATGAACAACTTGTACAAAGTCATGGGCATGGCATTTTGATTTTTATTAGAAAATATGATTAGAATATTCATAAAATCTGTTGTGGAATCATCTGCAGTTGAAAGACAAACTTTTTTCATCGTTCAAGATAACCTCTTGGGAGGTATGTTGATAATGGGAACATTCTCCATGAAAATTGAAAAATGAAAAATGTGATTCATTTGTAATATCTAACAGAAAACAACTACTTCCCCGGCTAAACCCACGCTGGACATTGAACCACATCTGATAGATATTGTGAAAAGACTCTAGCTGAAAAGAAAAAATCTGAAAGTGAAAATTTCGCATTTTCATTAAAATAGTTGGTTTTTTAGCGCGATTTTACTTGTTTTTAATTTTTTCAATTTTCAGAGTGGTTTCTCTCATAGTTTAATTTGTATTGAGTGCTAGTGCTTTGGGTTTCCACTGATTCCATTTCTGCCACTTTCTGTTTTTTATATTTGTGGTATATGGTACTCATTTCATTTCTGCAAGACAGTACGCGATTTATCTACTACAGTTTACACTCGACTACTATAGAAGCCAGCAGTATATTTTCTGTTGAAATCTGTCCTTGTGAACACAGGGTATGCTGACTTTAACCGCAACCAAGAAGGCTCCTGATCATGATTCCACGGTTGCCCAAAATTTTAATTAGCTACATTGTGCTGATGAGTCTGAAACACGTCATACGTACTTGGTTAGCACCCAAAGAACAATAAAAATAATCAAACAACAGGGCCGAATGCACATTCATTTTGAGTTTATGTGAGTTGGAATACAAGGCAAGAAGATTTTTTATAGTGGGGCTAAAGTACTGGATATTGAGCTGGCTAGCTATAATTGCTTGCTCGCGAAAATTTGTATCGTATGGTATATTCAGTTTTACTTTCTTCATTGAATTTTTTTCCAGTTCAGCCCCCTCCCCTCGAACTCCTACAGACCAACTACTATTTCTCCCACATTGAAAATAAATGTTCCGCCGTGGAATCTTCTCTTCTAAGTACATATTTTTAGGATGTACTTGTATATTATCTTGTCTTAACTCCAACACTATCATCAGGAATGTGAGTAGACTATTTAATGGGTAATATTTTCTACGTTCATTGACTGACTTATTTTTTCCAGATGTTAATCAAAAATCAAAATGAATGGAATAAGGAACTCTCAAACTCTTTTCGATTTTTTTCAAAAAAAAAAAGAATGATAAACGAGTATACTATACTTCAGATGAAGTATTGATGCTGTGAGTGATTCTCAGCCATCAACCTCTGGGGTGGATGTCACTACTGTTGCAGACCAATCTGATATTTCTATCTTCAGAAACAAAAACAAACAGCTGAATAATGGTAGCAAAATAAAAATACTGCAGGGGTCATCGGCACCAAAAAAATATTGAGTATTCGAGTACAACTTTTGGAAATTAATCGAGGAAATTCCAACATGATTGGCTCGAAAAATATATTCGAAAAATTTATTCGAAATCAGAAGACGGTGCTTACTGTAAATATTGTTTCATTTTCGCCCAAAAAGAAGTTGGACATAATTCAGCTTAAATCACTGGCCATCTTGTTAGCGATCCTTATCGAACTTGGAAAAAAGCTTTGGAGAAATTTCAGAAACACTAGACAACCCAATACCATCGCGCTGAAAGTATTAAGGCTGATAACTTCTTGGTAGTAATGGCGGGGGAGAGTCACAATCGATTCTCAAGTTGATTCCGTAAGAAAACGTCAGATCCAAGTAAACCAGGAAAAATTGGCACCGGTTATAAAGACTGTCATAGTATTGAAAAACACATGACCTTGACCTGAAAAAAATTCGCCTGTGGCGCAATTTTCGATCCGCATGCAGTCATGTGTGCCCCCCCCCCCCCCATCACTGATAAAAAGAATATTTTGTATCAATGCATAAGTGCATTGATTCAAGTCGATTGTATTCTTGAATAGGTCCAACCAAGTATTAGTTTGATTTTTTGACGGAATCCTCTTGACCACTTGAAAGGAAACTGTTTTGAGACATATGAACACTTTCTTCGCTGAATAATGAGATTTGTTTGGTGCAAAAATATGTCAACTTTGATAATGAACACTATTGTGAATACTTTCTTTGTTCGATGGTGTGAGTTGGTTGAGGCAAGAATATTTCAACTTCAATAACGAACAATATTCTTCTTCATAATGCAATACATTTTTGATTCAAGATTATCTGCATTTGGAGGCTCAGTACAAATGTGCACTTGGTTATAAAAATATGCCATGGAAGCCATCTTCATATGGTACAAATCAACAAACAGAGAACAACTGCAAACAATTGAGGTATAATGGTTATATATGAGAATAGTTTTGTAATATTTTAATTTCAGAAACTATATAATCAACGTAGGTACCTCTTCGGTGACGCATAGAAATGCGATCGAATATAGAAACAGCGTCATTCGCCATTATCACACACCTGTTGAAAACAAAAATATCTTCAACCCACCTCCGCAACTGGTCCACAAATGACCTAAATTCAAATCGTGCAGAAATAATTGGACCTCCATATTGCACTTCTGTAGCAGCACATTTGCACATAACCACTGTGACAAATATAAAACAAACAACTTAAATTATGATTCAAACACAACCCCCAAACCAAACGCGAACCGCGGGCAACAAAAAACAGGATAGAGGTCCCAGTCGGCAGTCGCAGTGCGCGCTTTCGCGTGGGTTCGCATCGTTCCGGTAGCGGGGTTTCGCCAAGAAATCATGTTCTTGAGTCAAAAGGAGCATTTTTCACAGGTAGGAGTTCTCTAGGGTAAAGAGTTGGAATGTATTAATACAAACAAATTCATTTCAAGATAATTTATGTAAAGAAGCAAACAGTTCAATACGTTTGGAATAAGAGTATATTCATCAATTAGAAATAATTATTCTTTTCAGAAGATGATTCTGTTCAAGAGGATATATATTTGATTGAAGATATCCTTTTTATCAGTATATCATTCTGGGTGCGCCACTGTTCCAGTTTATATATTTTTCTCATCCCGTCCTCACTTGATTTTGGTATAGGAAATTCAGGTACCTGCCAAAAACATTTGTATTGAATGTATAGAATCTCAAGAAGGAATTTGTCATAAATTCATATCACCCATATAGTTCCTCAATTCTCCTTCAAATCGAACCACTCCATATATATGTATTTGTGCCCTATTTCATTCACTGAGCACTTTATCTGCCGAAAATCGCTCCTGTTATTAAATTTCCGAAAAAATCGCCGATAAATCTCGGTCTGTCAATAAACTTTTTGTCCGAATGCACCGTGCCATCGTCTCTTATAGCCCGAATCCCATCTGATTATGCAGCTTCACGCGTGTGGAGAACCCCGTCCAAGTATACGTTTCCAAATAGATACCGAAGCCAGATTTACAGGAGCATTCCGGTTCGAAACACAACCAATCATTTTTGCTGATACAGTCAAAGTGGCACAGGCTTGTGAAAAAAATCGTTCTCGTTGAGTTTGTATTCAGCTTTTGAAAATCCATGTACTTTAATAGTTATATATGTATCAAGTGAGTAGTGTTTTTTTTTTTCGATATAAACAATACTCGTAGAGCTACGAATATCTTTTTGTTTACGCTTTGTCAAGAAAAACTCATATTCGCACTATCGACGATTTTCTCCATTTAATCTTTCGTTTCCTACTTATATAAACCCCCCAGACACTATGCAATCTGTCGTACAACGAATTGTACTGCAAATTGGCCGAACAATATGTGCAACCAGTTGGTTAGTAAAATGCCCACAGACACGAACGATTTGAACATCAATCAAGTCGTTGCAACTGGCAGTTGGGAAACCAATTCCATTCGTCTACATTTTGTGTCATGGCAAAGACTATTTCGGAAAAGATTATAGCAGCAGTAGTGGTCATTCTGTTGGATGATAACGAAAAACTAATAAATAAAAAAAAAATAGTGCAAAACTTGGATATTCCGTCCAAAATGAATGATTATTGCCCATTTTCACTATTTTCAATAGAAGTAAATGATACAGCAACCACCGAATATTAATTAAACAGCAACTAAACAACAGAGCCTCACGTGTTTTTGAAATCGTTTCAACGTTGGCATCTTTTCTCCGATTTTGAAGAACTTTTTTTTGAATTGTAGAGCTCAAAAAATTGTACTTTTGACTAGAATATAATTTTCTTTCTACAAAAACCAAGACCTGCTGCGTATAAATTTAGAGCTTAAAATTCAAGAAATCGTATTAGCGATCTTTATAGGAAAAATTTAAAATCACCATTGGATTGGGCACCCTCTCAAACGATGGTATACCAAATTTCATAAAAAAATATTCAATATCAATAATTCTGTGGCCGAATCAACATTCACCAATATTGTATCATTATATAATCTTGAGAGGCCATGACGCCATGAATCAAACGTCCTCTAGAAGCCTGTCCTTGTTTGAAATCGATACCACGAACCGTTTTTGAGTTATCGACTTTTTTATCCCAAAAAACGGCACAAATATGATCGCGCTCATGGCCTCTTAGTTACGGGAATTCATAGAAGCTTCCGGTTAAAAATGTATTCCATAGGATTCTGAAAGTTCAAGTCTAACCCGCCAATCTTCCGTTTGATTTATCAAAATCCGTTTAGCAGAGCCTGAGTAATGCCCGTTTTTACTTTGAAAACATTCTATCGTATTTAAAAACGTGAGCATTTCCGACACGAGCGTTGTTATGACGGTCCAAAGTAATTTCAGAGGAGACCTTTGATATTTTGTAAAAAATAAACAACTCCTTTTTCGTTCAAAATTTTTACAGCTTTATTTTTGATTCCTTGATACCTTTTCAATTTCCACGTTTTTTAAAGCCATTTAAAGCCAGAAAAGCGTCGGAAAATTCTTTGAACCGTATTTTCTTTCGATTTTCACAAAGAAGGGCAAGAAATTTTTTGAAAACCTTTTCCTCTATTATCAAAATAAGCTCATACCAAATTTCATCACCATCCAAGTTTTTGAGCAGAAGAAATATCTGCTTACTGTACTAGTACAATAAATACAAAATGTCAATTCTGACAATTAGTTATTGAATAAATTCAAGAGAAATATTGCCAATTTGCATTTCTGAATAGCCCAAATGTCCCTATTAACAACATAGCCTCATTTAAGTAATAATAAATAATATTGGTATCGAATTATGTTTTCGTATACGCAAATACAATGTCCTATTGAGCACAAATCACATACAGTCAAGCTACTAATGGCTTTTGAACAATCTATTACCGAAAATGAGTCGAAATAAATGTCTCAGTGAACATGGTAATGAACTGAAACTGAGAGACTGCGCGTACAGTTGTTAATTCGCATGGTACCATAGAATTGGCAGATCTAGAGATCGTTCCTAAACGGAGAGACAAAATATAGACGGGTTCGTTCCAATGCTGGCAAAAATATGATATGAGTGATCTTGGATTTCTCTGAAATTTGTTTGAAATGTGTTTCTACATGATAGACTTGACGATGGACTAGATACCTGCTACGAGCGACTGCTCGGCTAGTTTTCTGACTGCCACCTGATATGGTGTACTACGACGTATTGCTGCGTTGCCAAATTTAGTGTGATACTACCTCATACCCGACTGCGGAGGCGCTGGTGTCTTTGATTGTGGCTAGCTCGAGTTGGAGCAGATATTTACTGAACTTACTGGCTAAGTCACTTTCCTTTGTCTCTGATATCATTTACAATAATATGATCAAATGGATTACATTTCTATAGTAATTATACCTTCAAATTCACTAATCACCTAGTCTTGTAGAGAGTGATTCCCTACATCAGTTCAGACAAAGTTTCATATAAGGTAAACATTTTCGAAAAACTAATAAAATACAAGTTTCTTTCAAACCCGAAATTCCGGACACTTTCACCGGCCTATCACACCGTACCAGAGAATTCCAGCCTGCAGCACGAAACCAATCTTCTTTGGTGGTTTAGCACCGGATCGCGATCGCTTTTCACCTTTACTCCGGCTATCAATTTTCTAACACTCTATTACGTTTATGTTCACTGTGCAATCGGCTACGAAACGAGGATAAAAGAGCTTCATTTTTACCCCATAAACAACGTTACGTCGGGACCGAGTCTATAAAAGTTTATCATAGTTTTGTTTCGTCATACCTTGGTCGGTCAGTTGCGTGGATGATTTGATTACTGAAAAATGACGTGTTTTCTGCGCTTGTCGTTGACACTCGAGTTTCCTTCACATTTTATTGTGTTCATGCCATCAAACATTTCAGTTTCTGTAGGTAGTGTTCATCCATTATCATTTGTAACCACCCGTATAAATTGAAAGGATGTGCCTGTCCACGTGGACTTGATTGACGTGCGTCAGAATGCAAAATCATTGTACTTTAACCAATTAAAACGACGAATCATTAGGTTGAACGCAGTGTATTGGTCGAGAGGCGTAATCAGCCTAATGGAGACTCGGGGGGGGGTTATAATTCATAATTTGAATGAGATGTCCGCAGATCGAACAAAACTGTCGGTAAGCGTTCGGATGATGGTCAGGCGGGCACACGGAAAACATGGGGGCTTAATCCCAAAATGGTATATTGGATATACAACATTGTGGTGAAACCCATGATCACATATGCATCTTTGGTATGGTGGACAAAGATAACACAAAAAATAGCCGCAGCTGAGTTGAGCAAGGTACAAAGACTTGCATGCCTTGGCATAACGGGAGCTATGAAAACAACACCCATGGAAATACTGTTGGACCTCCCACCGATTCACATAACAATCATGGGAGAGGCAAGAATGGGACTTCTAAGGCAACAAAACACGAGCAACAGATCGGATCACAATAAGATAAAGGAGATAGTGGGAGGCAACATTTTCGAAATGAAACCAATGGACCGCATTGCTCCCAGGTACTTTTTCAGCATAAACTTCGAGGTTATTATACAAGATCGAAGGGAATGGACAGATGACAACATCAGGGACAAACCTGGAGAGAGGATCTGGTACACGGACGGATCCGAAACCAGGGAAGGAACTGGTGCTGGAATATACAGTGAGGGGATTAACTCCCAAATAAGCGTCTGACTAGGAACAAACACCTCCGTATTCCAAGCAGAGATGTACGCCATCTTGCAATGCGTGAGAAAAAACAATATGAGAGAAATGCACAATGCATGGATCAAAATATGCACAGACAGCCAGGCGTCACTGAAGGCCCTCATGACTCCGAATGACTGGTATGGGAATGCCGAAAAGAATTCAGTGTTCTCACAGAACACAACAAATTAACTTTGACGTGGGTTCCAGGACACTGTGGAATCGAATGAAAAAGCTAGCCAGAGTGGGCTCATCAACTCTATACCCAGAACCAGCACTCGGGGTCAATAAATCCGACATTCGAGGATGCCAAAGGAAAACAAAAGGAGAGATGGAACGAAGCCCTTCTCATGCACCACGGGAAAACATTCATTAAAGGACCGTCAAAACACAGAACTGAAGAAATACTCAAGTTGAGCAGGAATCAAGTTAGAACAATAACAGGCTTCCTCACTGGTCACGGCATGTACAGTCAGAATGCGAGGCATTAGACCGCAAGAGACAGGCAATATTCCAGAAACCTAGAGTAACTCCCGAAGAATACAGCAATCAACCGGTAAAGAACCTGTATAAACTGGT
Organism: Chrysolina haemoptera; assembly: GCA_958298965.1. Taxonomy (NCBI): domain Eukaryota; kingdom Metazoa; phylum Arthropoda; class Insecta; order Coleoptera; family Chrysomelidae; genus Chrysolina; species Chrysolina haemoptera. Next base: position 11,885,839 of record OY282602.1, on the reverse strand, counting down.
ACAGGGGACTAGAGTTACGGAGTGGGTGATGTAAAACTAACCCGGAAAACACAAAAAGCCCAAGAGGCTGAGGTGTAGCTGGCGAAGGTACAGCATCCGACGGAGAAAAAAAAGTGTTCGGAACGAGTTTTTGTGGGAATGTTATTTTCCGTCCACCCTAGCAGTATGCCAATTTATTTTCGAGGATTAAATTTCACAAAACCGAAAAAAGACGAATAACGTTTCGTCATTTTTATATTTACCTATTTTCAATTCATTTTCTATCATGTCCTTGAAATTAATTTTTGGTGCTCTTAGACCATGTTAGTACTTTTGCTCGTGTCTTAATTATAGTTGGTCTTAGCTAAACCCTTATATTTTTTTTTTAACATTCGACGGCGTTCATAGATTTTTGGTCACTAGTTTTTTGACAAATGTTCTCTTTCTCGATTCCTACTATTTCTGCAAGCAGGTTTTTGATAAACAAAATAAATAAAAATTCTGCTCCTAACCAGAATTATACCGATGTCTGGCTACTCCAGCCATCAACATAAGTTTTGTAAAAAAGCGGCAACTTTTACAAGATCGTTTGGGCTCTTGCAAATCCAACAAAACATAACACGTATTTTGATTTTCACTTATTGGAAAATATAAGCAGAATGTACATAAATCAGTAGTAGAATCATCTGCGGCTGAAAGACAAACTTTCGTCGTTATTTTCCATCGTTCAAGAAGGGAAAACATTTTCCACTGACAAGTGAAACATATGGTTTTTTTTGTAATATCTAAGAGAATACAGCTACTTCGCCGGCTGAACTGACATTTAACTACATCTGATATATATTGTAAAAAGAAAAAAATCTGTTAGTGAAAATTTGCATTTTCATTCAGATAGTTGATTATTCAATTATCCGGTTTTAATTGAAAATTCATAAAAATAAATGAGATGATAGGGAGAATGTTATCCAAAAGTATGATTAGTATGAAATCGTTCAATTCATTGATGCGAAAAAATCACTTCTTACGCTAGACCTCCAATACATTTTTGTCGACAAAAATCTATTTCACTCTTCCGAGATCATCAGGGATGTCCGAAGAATTGGGAAACACATACTTCAGAAGCAATTTCACTCAGCAAGGATGGAAAAAATGAAAATATTTCTTCTGTGGTGACAATTTGTTTTTTCAATTTTCAATGAGAATATTTCCTTTTTCAATAATATAAATGTTTAACTTGAGTCAAGTAAAACTTTTTTGTTTTTTGTACGTGTAGTCATTCATATCTTAAAAAAAAATATATTTCTTCACCTCTGATAAGCATATGCCAGTCGGGCAAATCACACTCCGTTATTGTTCTTGAAGCCGTCCTTGATCAGGCGGAAGAATTGCTTTCAATCTTGGCATTATTTGTAATATCGAAATGGTTAAGAGTAAACTTTCAGGAGGAATATAAACGAATACCTCCCTTCTCAACTTCCTCAGTAGCTTCTGACTCTTTCTAGTCTTCTTCGAATAAAAAAATATCCACCGTGCTGTTGCTGTCTCTATTGCTGTCTGTGAGTATAGTTTCAGTCAAATAAAAGTTAGTTTCTATGGAGACAAATGAATTGAGTGTTTTTAAGTTTGAGTATACGTGTTGAAATAAACTATAAGCCTTGTTTTATAAGCCATATTCATAACCTTTAAACCAAAGGTTCTTCGAGTTATTAGCCCAGTATAAGCCCCAAAAACAACTACTCCTTTCTGGCCTCCGCATTTTTGAAACAATTAAATGCTTTATACCTATAAAAAAGTCAACTAATACATACATATCTTTTTTGCGTTTCAGTCGAGTTGAACAACCCCACCATGCTAGCGGCCATTTCAGTGCCTACTATGACTATAACGCCGGACGACAACCACAACGAAATCATAGAGAACCCCGAAACGCTCCGCGAAAAGGGCCCTCCTAAAGTACCGCCCGAAGCAGAAGAGATACTCACCAGCAGCCTTAGCATGCACAGTCCGCCCGAAACGTGGAAAACGGGCGGGTCGGCCAACGAAACGTCTCAGGAACTTGCAGCTGCCGAAGCGACGGTAGGAGAAGAGAGCGAAGATGAGAGTATGGGGGATTTCGTCCACTGGGAAGGAGAAAGAGGTGAGTGAAGGAATTGTTTCATTGGATGTAATTCAACAGGTTCACCTATAGTATGGCATTTTGTCACACCAACTTTTTCTACAGATTTTGTCTTTTACCACATTCCACTGAATGAATCTTTAGCTATGTTGGAAGATATAACGATGAAACTGATGAGAGAGTAGATGAAATTATTATTTTTCTCCCAGAAAATGTTACAGCAAATAGTAAATGAAAATCCTGAAACGGTAGATATCATCATAGTTGAAAATCTACCAGCATGTTAGACGAATCACCAGGGGATTAAATTTTATACTACGAATGATGACAGATTGATTATTCATCAACGGACGATGTGCCCTTGTCTGAGTTATGGAAAAGTTGGCAATTATCCGATAGAAACGTATACTTTTTTTTCAAACGACTGGACAAAAAGAGATTTGTCTACATCTTCCCACCCTTAATATACTTCTTTCAGTAAATAATACGAATAATCGAAAAGACAAATTTTTTTTTAGAGGGGGCACTTGTTATGAATATTTTCAATATCAAGTGGCACATAATTTTGAAGGTGGCTCAATTCTCTTTCTAATGGAACTATGACTCAATTTTTTTTTTGAGAGCATCAGTTTCCGAAAAATAACGTTCTGCACTTACAGAAGTAAGTGGTTAGAAGAGTGCACCGTTTCAACTCTTGAATAACAGGAATAAAGCTATTCTATACGTGTGATTTTTTATTTGTTTAAACATGGGTGGGATCCACTTACGCCTATCTTATAAACTGTTCAAAATGTTCTCCATTTTGCTCAAAACAGTAATAAAGTCTGTTTTCGAACTCTTCTCTTAAAATTCGGAAAATTTACCGGCATGCTGCTGTAATTCATCTTTTAAGTTCATCAATATCAGCAGGTTCTGTTTCATAAACAACGGATTGAAGATGTTCCTACAAAAAAATCTGAGGGAGTTAAATCCAGTGATCTTGAAGGACATTCCACTGCTCCCCTTCTGTCAATCTGGGAGTTTAACCACTGTCGAACAGGAAGAATGAGCTGGAAATTTAGCAAATCCTGCAAAAGTATATTACCTTCCGCATCAATTTGAGTTTCTAGCTCGTAAACTATAAAAAGATCGATAGTCTCTTCAAGTATATCAAAGTACATATTGCTAGTCAAGTTTTCTTCAAGGAGAAAAGGACCAATAATGGCATTTCCAAGAATACCAGCCCAAACATTAGGTTTTTGTGGGTGTTGTGTATGTCCTTCTCGAAATATTTGAGTGTTTTCGTCACTCCAATAGCAATAATTTCATCTATCAACATTCAGGAAAAATCAACATCATTGCTGAAACAGATGTTTAACAAAATATTAGGGGTGACATTGACTCGATGAGATATGGTTTCACAAAACTCTATTGTTCTATTACAAAATACAGATTCTTCAAGAACTTCATGAGGATGATTCATGAAGAATCTGCATTTTATATGGAAGAAATTCATGTATTTTTAATTATATTCTTACAGTCTCTTGTCACATGTTATGCTATTGATCATAAGAAGATAGTGGGCTCTGTAGAAAATGTTCCCAAATCTCAAATTTAACCTACTTCATTCAGTACTCTGTGGTTATTTTTTTTTTGTTTTTCACCGAACCAGTTTTGTGAGACTTTGTCACCAAATCAAGCACATACCGGTGACTCACTTTACAATTTAAGAAGAAATGCCGCCCTCCAACTTCTCAATTCTTCGTTGAAGAATTTAAACCATCTTCACTTTTTCATGATTTTAACTAACACTAACAATCCAGCAAGTGAAACTGCATTAACAATACTACCAAATCCTTAAAATTTGCTGAAATTTTTTTTTGTTTCAAAACAGAAGCTTTTTACAGCAGAAGTAGCAAAAAATCGAGGCTATTTGTGGAACTTCGGCGATGAGAACTAAACATTCATTCAAACATTAGATTACTTTTTGATGAAAATTTGTTGGAACTACTGGCTAATGTTGCCCCTGATAAAGGGCTGGAGGGGTACCACCTAATCTCCTAACCAGTTATACCAGAAGGAGATTCAATACAATAATTTTTATACAACTAATGTATACCTAAAACAAGTAGAAGTCATACAGAAACGAGTATTGAAAATAATATATAAAAAGCCACCACGTTATCCCACAGAACAAGTGTATCTAGAGACAAAAATAATGGACATAAAACAAATATACTTCTTGAGGCTAGGAACAAATCAGTTCATAAATAAACAAGAATTGGTCAGAAAAAATATCAACAAAATACCAGAGGATGTAACGTTTACCAAATCCCATTTGTTCACAAATCAATATGCCAGAGGACTTACAGTTACCTAGGACCAAAGGTTTTCAATGCGTTACCTGAGAGTCTGAAAAAAGAGAAGCAAATGAGACAATTCAAAACACAAATAAAAAAATATGTCCTTGAAAATCCTAGGCAAAAAATTCATGAAATAATAGATACATAAAAATAAATGAAAACAAAATATTCCCATACTTCTACATTCTTAAACTTCATTAAAACGATATATCCCTATATTTTATATTATACATATTTATATACTAGACCTTTACATACAGTTTACACTTTCAAAAATCATAAAATTTCAACCTTAAAACACTTTTCTATTTTTCACAGTTTCTTAAATTTTTTATTCCTACATTTTTAACAGTTTTACCCTAAATTAATATCCTTATAACCTATAAGATTAGTATATAAGATAAGATTAGTATATAACATATTTTATAGTGTATAATTGTTGAGTGACTGTAACTCTATCATTCTTTTCATATCATCTTTTGAATACGTCCACAAACAAGCAGTTTCCACTGCTTCGTGGTATATTCTTTATTCACAACCAGGCTGTATGTGTCAACTTTACCTCTGTACATACTTTTGTGAATAAATTATTATTATTATTATTATAATCTGAAAACCGTGCATCCCAGTGCAGGCAAGTTCTAATTACTTCGGTATGTTTGGAACGCTATTTTTCAAAAACTGCTTATCAAAATGTAATAAGTCAGGGTACCATTGGAAAGAGAATTGAATGCCCATCAAAATGATGTGCCACTGGAACCCGTCACCTCTCATGTAGGATATCAAGCAGAGAACTAATCATTCAATCACAAAACAAAAGTAAATACTTTTGGAAAAGTAAATTTTTTCACGCTTTGACAACTAACTCCCAACAGGGGTTTCGGAATGAAGTTTCGCCGTACGTCTACATGGTCCTGTCTCTGCTTCCGAAGAAAAACCCCCAAAACGTTGATTTATACGGAGAACTACAGCATAACGTACTCTCGAGTCGCGACGTAAGGATGAACCCGGAAATGTGCGAACGCACGCCGTGTGCCAGAGGACGTGCTGGGTGCCCTGCAAATTCAACGTCGTACTTCTAAAATACATATAAAGATAGAACAATGCGATATGTGTAACTGAATTCGCGAGTGTTATCTTTCCATTTGTCTTGTTTCCTTTCAAGTTTCCCGGCTGAATTCGCGGGTGGAAAATAGTTTTCGTTGCGAGGAAACTCAACCAACACTATGCGTTACGACAATTCTCTGCTTATTAATATGTATCGCAGATTCAGAAGAAAAGTGGTTTAACAGGGTTTTGGCGATACTTTTATTAGAAATGAATATTTCTGCCTGAAAAGGAAGAAAAACTGTAAAACGTCCGAAAAATTATCCTCGTCCCAACCATTGAGCATAATGACAATTGAGGAAAAAAATTACTGGAAGTTAATTTGCTACTTTTTAAAATTACTTTCGGATGTACAGATAAATACGAATCACGTTTTTTATGGATCACCTTGTGTATTCTGCATTTTCGAAACCTGCTTCATTTTTATTATCAGGGATCCAAGTTGCAAAGTTATTCACTTTTCAATCAAATTTAACCTAACATCATGGACTAGAAAGCTTATTATAAGAGATCTATGATAGAATCTGGGTATAGTTCATTTCAAGAATAACGTAGAGTAAATTCCTATGTATGCCTAGGTTTATATGAGGATTTACTCTACATTATCCTTAAAATGAGGTTTAGGCATGTACCCAAGCTTCTGTCAACAATATTTGAAGTCACCTAGAAAACACAAGGTGTTCTGAATGTTCTGAAACAATGAGAGATCTTCGCTTTTTTCGAATTGATATAAATATTCTTTTCTGAACACCCTGCATTAAGCTTCAAATTTTGAGAACTCATCTAATGAGCTATTCAATAGTACGTACTATATCATTGGTTCATGATGAAAAAACTGAATATACATTAACAAAAATTATATTTATAAAAACACCAACAAACAAACAACAACAACAAACAAATAAAAATTAAACAGATTCGAGATTAGGTTAAGGAATAAGGACAATGAAAAGTAAAAAACAAATTGCGTTGGCTTTCCATTTGATTATATTAATTTGTGATTGTGAAGAAAGCACAGTCTGTTAATCGGTTAGAATGAAAATGAGGGGTGACTAAATTAATCTCATATAATAAATGATTTTCGGAAAATGATGTTTATTTCTAGTAAATAATTATATCATTCTTTCAATAATTTATAATATAAGTAACTGAAAAGTATGTCTATATTTGTATATTTATATCATTTTATCAATTTTTACTTGTCAATGTTCATAAATTCGTTGTATTTATAGTACATGTCTTGATACGGATTTATAAAAAAAATGTGTCCCACACGTAAACATAGTATGTATTTTTAGCTCTGAATAAGACATCAATGAACTCGAAAAAGATTTAGTTTCAAAAGTTACAGGGTGTTAAGCTACAGATCAAGATGATTCAAGAAAATCATTCAAGTATGAACACCTACAAAATTCAAAACATAAAATAGATAACTATAACTTGAAAATCGACACACCTCTAACAAAGGGAAAATAGTGAATCTTTTGAAATAAAAATGTCAACGAAAAGCTTCAATTAATACAATAGTAGCCCACTCGAGTAAAATAACGTATTAATCTATGTTGTGAAAACACACCTGTGAATTTTCAGAGCAATCTGTGATCATTCATTTAATTTTTTTCTTTGCCAACCTCATTAGACCCCTATGTTTTAACTCTCTGTCTACGATCTCTCAATGTTCAATGTTTATAGTCCTACGCGCTCTGTACAATTATTGATGCTGCCGGTCATTTTTAGTACAGTAGGTGTGTTCATGGAGAAATCATTTCGACGTATTTTCGGTAATAAAATGTGATTTGTGCTCAAAAGAAGAATGTGTTTGCGTTCACCTGCAAAAATCATTTGCAATTTCCTATTGAAAGTCTTGATAAAGCTTCATTTCAAATCACGTTTGATGATGGAGGAGGAACACTAAGTCTGACTGTCCATGTCCAGGGGCGGTGCTTTCCTACATATATAAAATTTGATTTTTTTGTCCAAATTTTACTGAGTTTTCCACTTTTTTGGTGAAAACACACTGTATAATTTTCTGTATTTGATTATTTATGTAGCGTAACATCTCAACACTTCGATAACTGGGGCGGATATCATATTGAAACATTATTTTTGTTTATTAATGTTACTTCTTGGAGTTGAAATATGGTTTATAAGTGGTAGTCTGGGTTTAGTAATTACATCTGTACAGTAGGTATCTGTTAATTCTTCTTTTTGTGCTAGTACACCTTTATCAGTAGTTATAACTATGGTTATAACTAACTTTGAACTGGAGTTAAATATCTCTGTCAGACTTTCAATATTTTTTATGTGGAAACACATATTTCGTTATACTGTGTGACTAAAAACATGGATATATCCAGTCACGAAAAGGAATAAAAATGTTTTATTCTTTTAAAGAAATAAACAAAGTTCTACCCTTTTTCACTGAGATAAGAGCATCTCCATACAACGAAAATATAATAGATATGATACTATTTTGAGACTTTCAATTGTAATGACCAATTTTCTACTGAACAATTATCAGAAACATTTCACCATCAAGCCAATTATATCGCCTGTTGGAACGACTCAAATGTTCCAATTTCATCTTGAACACAATTTTTAAAAAACATATACATATGGAATGAAGTATTAGGGATAATTTGTAAACGAAGATAATTTTTGTTCTGTAGTTATATTTGATTGAACACTGAATAATTGTTAACTTTCAGCAAACAAAAAAATCCACTATACTTTGAAAAAACTATTAGCTACTGTAGATATTCCGGGAAACTTCCTACTTCGACTCTCGATTATTATCCCTCGCCAGATTATTTATTGTACCAATTGTCTTCCTTCCTTCTAATATTACCGCTTATCTCTGGAAGTGGCCATATTTGGATTTTCGCCCTCCTCATCGAAATGACCACCGTTATTTATGATGCACGAACTTTGTTCTCAACGAGCCTAATTAGATCATTCCCCATTTTCATTACGGTAATTGGAAAGTTAAGACAACTTTGAGCACATATCACCCTCGGTCAGCAATGAATAATAATGCGTGGAGTTACATTACTGAAAGTTGTTTTTTGATCGTCAGGGGGAGCTTAACAACATTAAAAAAGGATTGCGGTGAAGAACAAGTTTGTATATCGCAAGCGCATTGGAAATATTAAGGGTCAATATTAAGTGACTTTCATTAAAAAATGTCACATCGATCCCAAAAGGACCCCGCACTTCTCTTATGCAAAATAAATTCCTTGAAATTTCAGTATGTTGTAGTATTCGATCGCACCCTTTTAAAAGTGTCCATTTGCCCAACACGATCCTATGACTAGTTTTCGAGATATGTGGGTAGGAGTCTTCAGAAACGATATGAACTTTTCCTTCTTCTTTTCCGATCATTTTTAGCAGAGTTATGACCAATCAAATATTCGGCTTCGCCAGAATTTTCAGCGGCGGTTAAGGGTGAACCTGAAGTAGTAGTAGTAATCAAGTAGGCCCCAATGGGCCCTTTTTGCCATCCTCTGCTCTCCACATAACTACATTGCCTCTTCTAGTCTTCCTTTCCGAACCTTTGTGACCTTCTAGTGAAGGTCAGTATGTCCGTCCACTCTAGTTCGATGAGTTCCTCTTGTTGGAGTTTTTCGACTACGGAGATTTCGAATCTTAGCCTCCCGTACGCCTCACACTCTCCAAGGAAGTGAGACGAAGTTTCTTCGTTTTCTTCGCACATATGGCAAGTGGACTTGTCTTTTATACCCATTAGTGACAGGTGTCTACCTAGTTTGTTATGGCCTGTTAGTATTCCTACAAGGAGGCGTAGTGTTTGGCGATCTCTGCCTAAAAGCCACGTCATCCTTGACTTGCTAGAGCCGGCCACAAAGTCTTGAACCTGAAAGTAGATGTCTGAGAAAACGAGCGCATTTCATAAAAAATTACTAGGAATAATTTTTGTGGAGAATTGAATTGTCTTTCATTTTGTGGAGTTGTTTTTTCGATAAATCATATACGTCCCAATATTACAGCAAAAATCTATTTATTTATTTTTAAACGAAAAAAAAAAATGTCCCACCCCTGGAATTTCGGTAAACAAATTTTTTTCGAGTCTATCATGGTTCCAACAACTGGCATACCAAGTGTGCTGGTGCTATAATCGATCCTCGTCTCAAAACCCAATCGTACTGGATTATTTATGAATTCATTGAAACTCTCCTCCATAAAATATTATATAGTTGAAAAATTTTAGAATCACATTAAATCGCAGTTCATGGTCGAATGGACGAAATCGTGTAAACCTCGTTCGTTTGCTCCCAGAAATCAGTTTACTATAAAACCCAAATAATTCCAAGAATTTTAAGAAGTATTAATCCAAACTGAACCGGAGTTTACTAAATTCGATCTCGATGAACGCCGCCTCCCGAAACTTGGCCATCAATTTCGTCGGAGTTAACCTGAAGACTGTAGATGTTTATAAAATGCCTAACATAGTTGATCATAGCCGCTGCGGGCCATACTTGGAAGATGCCGAGTTCACTGAGTTTCAACTTGCAACTCCTGGCTGGCTAGCAGCTTTCAAAGTTTATGTGGTTGACCCTCTAAACTTGGGGTTTCATCAAGAATACATGCAAAACTGCTTTCATCGTGTACGCCGCCCCGCTCGGATTGCTTGTAAATCGCTCTGTAATGTTCCATATAAACCACTTGCATCCGTAGATGTATACTCGTTAGATTATCTAACGGATCTCGGAGATTCTTTTCAATATGTCCGAATATTGGAATATCGCTATGGCGTTGCATACGTTATAGGTTGTGGTTTCGGGTTTGTTTTGTTTTTGCCGCTTGCTTGTCAGGTCGAAGAAATAATGTGCCCGGTAGCTTTTCGTTTGTTCGATGGATATGTCGTGGGTTTATTGAATGAATGAAACCAATGAATAGGATTTGTTGATCATTGTCAAAGTAGGTCGTTCATTATTTCATTTATTTTGTAACAACATAAATAGTCACCCTAAAATTTGCCCCTTGATCATTTTCTGTTATTGAATAGAAATAAAATGAATGTAAAAAAATTAAAAAACCCGAAAAAAAAAAACGGAAACGGAATAGCAGGATAGCTGGACTTTGCCTGAATCAAAGAGAATCATGCTATGAAATTTACGCATTTCCAAAAGAGTGTTTTCGACTATTCAAAACAAAGTCAGTGTTTGAAAACAAAAAAACATTTGAAAATTTGATTGTTTTATTGAAAGCTTGAGGCTTTATTTCAAGTGAAATATCATTTTATGCCTCAAGCTTTATAGAACATTTAAAAAAATAAAAATCTCTTTGTTTTTCACACAGTTGAAGGAGAGAGGCAGAAGGGTAATTTTTTATTAAATCAATCAATTCGATGGTCTCTATCTAGCTTTCGGGGGTGGATGGGGGTAATTTTTCCAATCACATTATTCGATATTTCCATGTATTTCAATATTTTGATTTTTTCGATATTATTGTCGCGAGTTTCCGTAGTATTTTTCAAGGAGGGAGGTTGCTGAGTTGTCTGTCGCTATATATTTCGAAAAGGCTCTGGACACTCCGTTAAACATGTTTTGTTGTAATTTTCAACTTCCGAACCGTTAGAATTTTTTTTTTCTCTTTCTGGATTTCAAGAAACAGAGGAGTGAATTTTTTTTGATTTATGTTGTAAAGGGGACATTTTCTATGAAAATTGAAAAATTAAAAATATATTTTTTTTATTATTCTACAGAAAACAAGTACTTTCCCGGCTAAAGGCACGCTGGACATTGGAATACATCTGATAGATATTGTGAAAAGACTCTAATTCACTTTAATCAGTGATCTCATGATTCTCACTATTTTCGTGGATTTTTACGATTTTATTTTCACGGGTTTTCACAAGCTTCTGCGAGGAGAAGGAGAGCGGTATAATTCTTTAAAATTAAATTATTGGATGGACCCATGTTTTTCACAATTTTTACGGACTTATCCGATTTAATTTTTTCAAGTTTTCGCTTATTTTTGAGAAGAAGGGATACCCGAATTCTCCTATCAACATTTTCATCACTTTTTCCGAGGAGGGTAGGAGAGTACATATACATTTTTAAATTAAATTATTTTATTTTTTAAATTAAATTATTTTAATGTTCCATATTTTTCACGATTTTTACGGATTTTACCAATTTTATTTCCGCAAGTTTCCAATTTTTTTTTCTTCGAGAAAGAGGATGATCCAATTATTTTTGTCGTCATTATTTTCAATTTCCGAAACCGTTGGATTTTTTTCAGAATTTTTACTCGTTGTACATTTGGCCCCAGGGGAACAATGGATTACTTTTTTTGAAATTATTGCATTATTATCGGTTCTCAATACGGGTGCAAAATTGCAGCTCAATCGATTGCCAGTAAGTGCTTGAAAAATGAATTGCAAATTTTGAAACGGAAAAACAGACAGAAGAACAGAATGTCATTCGAACAGAGTTAAATGAATCATATCTCAATTCATCAAATTCGTTAATTTTATTCTTATCTCTTTGCAGTTTATCCTGTACATATCCTGGACCTAAATCCAGACGAGTCACCCACAGTCAGATCTTTAAAATATTCCATAGACGAGATGCAGAAAACCTGGAGTAGCCTCCAGCTTTCATTTCTTCCTTCTAGATGGTCAGTCTCTACTCTTGCTTGTACGATATTAACTTGAACAATGGAATTGGGCCATTATCCCTCATTCATACTTCATCTACACTCTGCAATTTCCAGACTTTCGCATGCACCGAGAATAAGTCTATGGCCATGAAACTGATTAATTAATTGGTCTCAAAACTTCATATGATCAATGTGTTATTTGAACCGTACTTTCATGGCCCTTCTAGTTTGACCCACATATTTCTTCTCGGAGTTCCCTCAGCTGATTTCAGAAATCCCCGACATTACTTTTTTCTCTGTTTTCTTAAATCTATGTTTACTGACTACAAGACAGCATGATAGTACGTTCGCCATTCCTCAATACCTCCAAACCAGTTCGGCATGACGAAGCAAACAGCGACTCGGCTCTTGGCTCGCGTCCTCGCGCCGTTCCATCACTGCCCGTTTAGCCGGCGCGTTACATTTGCACAGCCAACCAGGATCATAGCTGCTTTAATGCACCGTTGCTCGCAAGGTGAATTATTTGTACGCACAAAAAACACGTTGAGCCTTGGTAAACGATGTAGTTGAATGAAATTGTTACACACGTAATTTACCCTGATGCTAATTGGAATTTACATTCTGCGTCGCGACACGTGAAGACGAATGGCCTCGCTGTTACAGCTATGATTAAAATATCGGAGTTTTTAGTCATTTCGGATTCAGCTGAGGAGTTGTGATAGAATCGCAGATCGGAACTTCTCGAATGCAGGAAGCTTTGACAATTTTTCCTCTAAATTACTTACAGAAATTCAGTTTGCATTATTTTTCTTCAGTTTCTGCCTTACTAGTATCTACCAAAATGAACTGTGTTTCTTCTTCGAAGGATACCGACTAACATTGAACCGTACCTACAGGACGTTTATATACAAACTTTTGGCTACAAACTATTCTATTCAGTCGTTTTAACTTCAAAATTGGAAAACACTTCTTGGAACATCCTCATCAAGCTGCAGGAATTTTTTTAGTAAACAGAGTCAACATTTTTTATTGAGAAACAGATTTAAATTCGAACGTCGTTTTCGAATGTCAATTTGAGAGCGTCTCTATTCTTATGAAAACATACAATAGTCCAGAAATCTTGCCCAAAACGGGAGCGATCTTGCATCAGATCCAGTTGTTTCGAATTTTTGCAACGCAACACAAAAGTATAGTATTTTCTACCTCTCTCAAATTTTTGGAGATCTCAATATTGATGAAGGAACAATTTGATGACTACAACTACTTTATATGTTTCCAAATTTGACTTCGAATTTTAAAATAATTTCCACAACAATACTTCTCAATACCAATAACGACAGTTCTCAACAGTACTCATAATTATATCTAAGAGTAGTACTTTGAGAGTTTTCTTAAATACTCTCCCCTTCCCAAATGTCTCCGTGATGTGGGGAACATGACCCCAGTGCAGAGGGTGGGGGAATATGTTTCTAATAATTTCTGATAATTATTTTTACTAATTTCTGCTCAAATTCATTACTCAGGACTGATGATTTTATTATTATTTCTAGAAAATATCCACACAAAAAAACACGTTTTAACGATTTACTGGAGGGGGATGACCCGGGAAGGGGTTAAATTATTGAAAATGATTTGTCCTTATTATTGATACCGATTTTTACTCATAGTTATTGCCCAGAACTCAAAAATGTCAGGATTCTTAGCAGAAACACGTTTTTGAGATTTAGGGGCAGGTCGCAATCGTACAGTGGATACATTACAGTTTTCATTTTGGTAAGTAGGCAAATAAAAGAAGTGACACCCAAAAAAGCCCTCGCGAGGCTTGTCTATGGGTGGTTTCAACATTTTTACTAAACATCATGGCTGACTGCTAATCCTTGTTTACGTCCTTCATTATTACATATATAGACATAATAATGTACCTAATTTTCCACACCTATGGTATCAGAGTGGGTATGGGGTTTCATAGTAAATATAAAAAAAATTAGTAAAACTAGTACCAATAATAATGTACAAATATAAAAACATCAAAAACATCAGGGTAAAAATATAACTATATATAAATGAGAGGTTGGCTATTATTATTTTGATTCAACAATGTTATGGAATATGGTGCGACTTGTAGACAAAATCCAAGTTTTCACTTTCTTTTTGAACATACTTTTTGAGTTAGTATATTTAATTGTTGTAGGCATTTTATTTCTTAATCGTGGAGCAATATGGATGAAAGATCTCTGATTAACTGATTTTTGCGCTCTTGGTAATAATTCGTTCGATACTGTTCTACTTCTTGTATCGTAATTATGTTCTATCACGGAAGTTACTGGTTTATCATAAGTGTGGGTTAATACAATTTCAAATAAAGTTGTCGCAAGTCCATGAATCCAAGTTGGTTAAACAAAGGTTCAGAGTGGTATCGTGGAGGTTTATTACATATAATTCTCAGTAGGCGTTTTTGTATGGTTTCTAAGGGTTTCAATTTCGTTTTACGAATACCTCCCCAGCCTATCATACCATATTGTATTATAGATTCTGCTAAGGAGTGATATAAAGTTTTCAACTGCTTCAGCTGTAAAAATTTGTTCAATTGCTTGAATTTGAAAGTAAGTCGGCGGATTTTATTAACAACTGTTTGAATATGTATATCCCAGAAACGAATCGATCATGATGCCAAGATATTTGGCTGAGTTCGTAAGTGGAACGGAAATGTCATCGAGCTTCAAATAATTAAATGCAGGTAGAAATTTTTCGTATGTTGTAAAAGGAACAATTTTAGTTTCAGAATGGTTAATTGTTAAGCTGTTTTCAACAAACCATTTTGAAATATATTTCAGGTCTTTTGTTGCAGACTCCTCCACTTCACCCCAGGTATTTCCTTTACAAAATACTACAGTATCGTTAGCAAAGGAGAGTATGGTACTATGGCAGTTTAATACAAGCAGGTCCTTCAAATAAATTATAAAAAGTATGGGTCCCAATACCGTACCTAAGAAATGATTACTATGACAAATTGTATAAATAGTTGTATAAACTGATTTTCATGACTAATGCATAGACTAAAAACTTGTGGCTTCAGATTGAAAACTAGGTACTACATAAATCCATCATACAGGTGGCCTTATGAATAATTATAGTCTCAGTAAAATTATTTATTCACTCAATAGTATTATAAAAGAAACATTTCTCGACAGTCTGTGATACTCCCAAATCTTAATATACCCAGTATTTCTGACCGAAACGGAATGTTTCTAAACCAAGTTTATCACAATACTTCATTAATATCCATATCACTCCACTCTGGTAAGAAGAAGACCCGGAAATGTCCCGAGGCGAGGATAATACATTGCAATTCCCAACAATCCGAAGATGTTTGAATTTAATAGCAACATAGATCATGAGTGCAAAACTTTCGCGACTATGTATAGGAGAGAAATGGATGTTGAGATCACCGCAACCTCTCGAGGCCCTCGGCCCTTCTTGGACCAAGAATTTCACGAGCCTGTCGCTTCTTACCAGCCCAGTGGCGTACACGTAATCAGTGGTAAATGTGTTCTTTGTATTGAGACTCATTGTTACCGGAAATGTATTTGAATACAGATGTAGAATATTGAAAATATTTTCTCCACAACCGTTACAGAATTTGCCAATTCTCAAATCAAATTTGATAACGGAATGGTAACATTCCCGCTCTTGATATTGAACACATATTCTACAACATTTGCTTATGTATTTTGCGTGTATTTCGTTCCATCACTTGTGAAGGAATGAATATTCTAACACTGTTGTATCAATATTAACGTTAGCCTTGACTGTCATTATAGTGACAAGATATGAATTGAAATGTCAAAATAATTTTCCATTGGCTTTCCATTTGAATATATGTGAAATATGTGATTGTGGCGAAAACACAGTGTGTTACTCGGTTAGAATGAAAATTCGCGATGCTCGTGGTTCCTAACCTATGTTTTCACTTTGAGCAAAATATCTCAAAAACAGCAGGATCTATAGAGAAAAAACAAAAAAAATCTTGAAATTGCAACACCCTCTAGATCGGTAACGAAGCGTTTGCGGACTTATGTTTATATGAACTTTTAGTCGTGAAATAAGCCAAGGAATACCCCCCTTTCGAATTTACATGATGTTTAGGAACTCCCTGTATATATATATATATATATATATATATATATATATATATATATATATATATATTTTCAAGTAAGTTTATTCACTTAGACTTTTGAAACACATATACGACTACATGGTGATATTCATTTAAAGATAACTAAAAGTACACCAGAAGAAGCCACCTAAGCTAGGCTTGAGTTGTGGAAATTCTTCTCTACCGGTGACCACGAGGTGAGGTACGCCCTTCAAATTTTCACATTTGTTTGTCGCTAGATAGTACTTGAATACCCATATTTTGACGCCACTACTGAAAATCCACCACTTCAGGTTTAATTTTTTAATGACACCCTGCCTGTATTTTTTTTTCAATGTCCGGAAGAGCATACAATTTTTGATAGCACTATTTTTCAAAATTGGAAATCGGTTGAAACATGGCGGCGATAGAGTTGATTGTTCAATCGAACAAAGTTGGCCATGGAACTCAAACTTTAATCATCACAATTGACAAACGACATAAGAAGTTACAAGAGGCATCTTCGAAGTGCGATACGATAGAAGCTTCCATATATCCCAATAAATATCAAAAAATTTCCTGCCAAATGGAATAGTACCCATAAAGAAATCCTCACGATTACTCGTATGAAAAGTTTTGGAGAATTCAGAAAGGAATCGAAGATGTTTTATCACGAGTGTTCTTGTGGAAAATTCGGAAAATCTTGGAAACCGCTGGTCGAAATTACACAGTTTCTTCCATCCGACAGTTTCAATATTATTACGGTTTTGCTCGGGTCAGCTGACGTTCGGCGGACAGGGGTTTCCAAAATTTTCCGAATTTTCTAACAGAATTTAAACTTTCCACGAATGTTTTTCGACTTTTTCACGCCGGCCATTCGTTGGCGAAATGCGTGTCAAGTAAATTTGACGTTAATTTTATGTTTTGGGTAGTAACTATTTTTTGAATTGTATTCACACCAAAAGTCTCAAATATTTCTTTATTCGACGAATTAGGGGATGATTATAATACGTAATATTTCAGAGCCAAACGCATCACCCTGAATCATGAAAAATATTATCCACATATGGCTTTTTGGTACACAACAAATTCTATAGAAACTTTTATTCCGTATATACTTCAACATATCCAGGAATTCATCAAGCCAAGTAGCTTGAATTTTGTCTTAAATACTTTACTTGACTTCTAAACTCAAGCTTTTGAAAAATTGATATTTAACTTGACTCGATTTACGGTGTGAAGTACTTGACTTGATATCAAGTGAAATGAAACTACTTGGCCCCCGATTGCTCGAATGGCGAATGGACCAGCATTGATAATGGATAAACGGTGGCGGCTAGAGAATAATTGTTTTTATCTGATTTAAGTGATTTGTCCGTAATGGAATCAGAACCTCTTCAAAGCAGCGGCTCAGAATATACCGTAGATAAAAATATCGTAGATGAAAAAGTGTCAGAATTTGATGATATCGAAACAGAAGTAGAAAGCGCAAGGTCGGCGCCATCAAAGGCCAAACGAGTTGAAGTTGATAAGAGTGTATCTACTAAAACGAAAAAATTACGGATTGTTTCATATTCGAGTATAATCCTAAGAGTAATAAAAATACTGCCAAACAAGGCAAATGTAACCTACGTACGGCGGTTTTGACATTCGCAAACTTAACACAATAAAGTCTACGAAAAAAAATTTAGTAGATCCAGCCCACCTAATTCCTGGGCAAATACCTATATAGGTTCGAAAAGGCGTAGCACAAAAGGTCAAAAAATAACTTTTAGCTATAACTATGTAGCAGTTTTTGATACAATCGAGTATTCTACACCGTAGATTAAAAAATTTCCACATCTTATTTTATTCAATGATTTTTTATTTGTTGCTGTTTTTTCAATTTAGAATATCTACAAAAAGCCAGAGGATTCAAGCAATCTAGTATAAATTAATTGTGGCACGTGCTATACATTTTTGTACAGGGCATTTCAAAAATATAACCTACTTTATCAATTGAAAGTGGGTGGAACGTGAATATTATTGTACTGTATTTTACTAACTCCAGTTTTGTTTAATTTGCCTCCATATATTTTTATTGTTATTGCGTTTGTGCAGTTAACCAGAATAATACAAAAAAGGTACTAGTTTTTCAAGAAAAATCAAGTAGATAGCTTGATTAACAAGTACTTGATGTGTAACTACTTGATTCGACTTGAATGCAAAAATAAATACTTGACTTGAGCTTGTCTTGATTTGAAGTCAAGTCAAGTATTCAGAAAATCAAGTCAAGTAGTGCACATATCGATGTTAATACGAACTAAATGTACACCATGTATAAATAATAACATCAACAGTGTTTGAATGTAATATAATCTAATTTTAGCCCGAATTCTGATTTTTTCGATCTCATTGCCGAGGTTTCCAGAGCACTTCACCGGACACTCAGATCCCAACCGCACTGATTCCTGGGTAATTGTTCGACGCGCTTTGCCAGCATGGAAAATTAATGGCGATGAAGTGAATCTATCGGATTTATAACGAGTTCTCTCTTCTCCAATTAAATTTACGGCTGTACCTATCTTTATGGAAAATGATCGCTGACCGCATGGTATTCATTGCACAGCTCGGATGCTCATGTTACCCGCTCGTTTAATATAATTCTGTCGTGACTCTAACTCAATCGGACCATTGGGATTAGAAAGATGGATGCTCATTAGATCTCAACGTGTGTCATCTGACTTTAATATTAGGTTTTAGTTTTCGAACGTACTTTATAGATTCTTTATACATATCTGATAGTTTGCAATTGAATGACGTGACAGAGGGTAACAAAATATTTATTTATGTTATAAGTATAAGAATCATTATTGTTGTTTTGTTAAAATTGTTTTTTCTGTTAACCAGCTGTCGTCCACCTACGAACGGCAGCCCTCAAAAGTCGAAACTTGTGCGAGCCAAGGATTAACGAGGTCTTACCTTTTAACGTGCTATTCCTAGCACTTTCTCGGGCCATCAGATAAAAATCTGTAGTCGCTAGGATTCGAACCTAGCCGACCAGCAGTCAATGGTTTTGAACGCTTCAGTCTCAACCACTGAGCTACTTGATTCAACGAGTTCAGAAATCGTGTCTTAGATACATTTACGGAATAAGAAAATATCAGAATATTTCATATAAGTTGAAAGAAACAAAATGGCTCAGTATGTCTGCAAGAAGAGAACTGCATACAGTAAGCTTATATCATAAAATACTTTTATACAAGACACCTCCATATCTTTATGATAAAATTACTTTCCGAAGTGATGTCCATAATGTGAACACTAGATTTAGAGGAACTATATCCCCACCATTTCATCGCACCTCAATCTTCGAAAGGTCCTTCTCACTTACACAGTATACCAGCTCTACAACCAGGTTCCAACAGATCTCAAAACACTGTTGAAAAAAATTGTTAAAATTGTTTTTTCCGTTAACCAGCTGTCGTCCCCTTACGAAAGGCAGCCCTCAAAAGTCGATACTAGTGCGAGCCAAGGATTAACGAGGTCTTACCTTTTAACGTGCGATTCCTAGCACTTTCTCGGGCCATCAGATAAAAATCTGTACTCGCTAGGATTCGAACCTAGTCGACCAGCAGACAATGGTTTCGAACGTGAAAGTCTCAACCACTGAGCTACATGACCTTGTCAACCAATAAATTCAAAAATATTTACAAAAATTTGCTGCTTCAAGCCAATGATTGAATTTTTAAAATGAGTAATTGCGCTATCATTATGTTGTTTATTCACATGCTGACATAGTTTTATAAATATTTTTTTTATGCTAGTCTTGTATCAGTTTCACTGCCTGCCATTCCTGTTTCGCAGCTTGATTTATATAATTCGAAATGTTGTTTATATATTATTTTGTTATCTTTTGTTCATTCTGCGAATAAATATTATTATTATTATTATTATTATTATGAATGGTAGTACTCGTGAATATTATCACGCCGTGCAGCATAATGATCCTTTATGATCCCAATTATTCATACAAAACTTTATCTGCTGGCATCAATAAATATTTATATACCGGGTGAGTCTGAGAGATGGGGCACCCCTATTTTTGGAAGAAATAATCCGATTCAAATCACGAAAATTTAGTGGGCTATGGAACAACTAAAATGTGATTTTTTGAGATAAAAATAAATTCTTTTTTTTTTTAATTTCTTTTTCTTAAGAATAAGGCTTTTTTACATGTTGAACGTTCCTCTCTGCTGCCATGTTGTCCGAGAAAATGAAATTAGCATTTTAATTACAATACTTTGCCACCAGTCGATGTTTGAAAGTAGCAAAATCACTTTTTTCGATTATCTCATGTTTTTTGAATGGCATCTCTATGGGACACTGTGTGCAACAGATTGTTTCGAAGGAAAGGAATCGAATTATACCAAAATTTTGAATATCTGTCAGTTATTTTCAGATTTATCACTCAGCATTTTGACATAATCCCATCAAACCTGGTATCACTGGATTCGTAATGACGATCCCTAGCCAAAAATATACTGGGTGTCCCATTTAAAAATATCTTTTTTAGTCAAATGCGGATAACCCTATATATTTTGGGTGGGGTTCAAAAATTGCCCTATCGGAAAAGAAAATCAACCTATCCGAGGATTTTTCCGAAATACCTTTATATTCAGAAATAATGAAATATTCCATAATTCAGCGGCGCACTGTATATAAAACGTTAACACCAGCAGAGGTTGCACTGAAACCCTTGGTGTAGTAATGAATATACATACTATTTTCCACACCTCGACACGTGTTTCAATCACCAAGTGATCATCTTCAAGGGGGAGATTAAACTTAATTTACATACATAGTTGTCCTTATTTATACTTATTAGATATCTTTGCTAGATACCTGCGTCTTGATTGTCTTGAATTAATTTCACAATATTGCCTAATTAGGTAAATGTTGAATTGAATTAATATGCTAATTATTAACAGCATGTGGTAACGAACAATAATTATTTTTACAAGCTATACAGTAAACTATTACATATTGGTCCACCATTGTCATTCATAATTTTATTATGTTTACTCATTCCTGAGCTTTCATAGGCATCGAGATGCCTGTTGTTGTTAACTTGTCTAACTAATCTCAATGAACTGAAGTCTATGGAATGGTTTTGCTGAAAAACATGACTTTTCCGAATTCTCGACTTTGTCCTTTGACACCTAGTATCTTAAAAACTAGCCATAGGATTAAGTTGGGCCCATGGACGCTTTCGATCAGCTTGACTTGTTCTACATCATATGGAAAATTCATCGAATTTCATCGGGATCCATTTTCCATAAGAATGGTGTGGGGTTCTTTCAACGCCGTGTTCTGACTCGAAGAAAACATTATGAGACGAAAGTTATTTTCAACACATGTTTTATGTCGAGAACAAAAAATCTTACACGACGAACGACGTAAAACAATGGCATGCCTCCACACCTCATTAACAATTGCAGTGCTGTTCGCGAGAAACTTTCCTATTTACATGTTACAGTTTATGTCGTCAACTGATACTTTCGTTTCTGAGCCAATGCTTCCGTATTGACTTTCGTTTTTGAAATCGTCTGATGTGCGTCTACTGAATAAGTTTCGATGTTATGAATTTGGACTAAGCCAGCACAAAACAAAACAGGTCATGATTTAGATCCTTGATATTACAAATGTAAGAAATATTTATGTATTTCGAAGATCTGTACAAAATTATTCCACGAATATTGCCCTGATCTGGAACTCAATCTATACAGAGACCCAAGAGGCAAAATACTTAGGAGTCATCTTCGACCATAAGTTGACCTGGAACACCTACAAAAAGCCATAGAAAAAAGTACTGTAGCCTTCAATCTGTGCAGGAGAATGTGCGGGAAAAATTGGGGGCTACAACCAAAAATGACTACATGGCTTTACGCCAGAGTTATCAGACCCATGATAACGTATGGGTCGGTGGTATGGTGGCCAAAGACCAAGCAGGCAGGAGTGGTTCGACGGCTTGGAGGACTACAAAGACAAGCATGTCTGAGTGCCACCGGGGCCATGAGAACCACCCCAACAGCCGCCTTAGAGGTCTTGCTCAACCTACCTCCACTACACATATACATCCAAGCCGAAGCCAGGTCTGTCACGAGCAGGTTGCTTAGAGGACAAGCACCCATTAGCAATATGCACGGGAGAGACTACAACAAGCTATATGAAGAGTTGGATAACGACCCGGTTACAAGAATGCCATCAGATGGCATTCTTCCCAGATATAGCTTTGACAAAACTTTCAAGACAAGTATAACGGACAGGGATGCGTGGAAGGGGGGGCCTCCCATCAATGCGGAAATCGCTGTCTACACGGACGGCTCCAAAACGGATGAAGGTGCAGGAGCCGGCATATACGGAACAAAGCCGAAGATGAAAATCTCACTGAGCTTGAGCAAACATGCAACGATATTTCAAGCGGAAATCGTTGCAATACACCATTGTGCACAAGAGCTAATAAGGCACGATTTTTCACGAACAAACATTGCCATATACTCAGATAGCCAAGCTGCGATAAAAGCAGTCAACTCAATGCAAGTTACCTCAAAACTTGTTTGGGACTGCATAGAAGCCCTAAAAGAACTGGGCAGTCAGAACAGACTTACACTAGCCTGGGTACCAGCACACACAGGTTATAGAGGCAATGAAGAGGCCGATACACTAGCCCGAGAAGGAGCAAGTAAGGCCCTGAATGGCCCAGAACCGTATTGCGGTATAGCAAAAGCTGTACTAAAAACAAACACCAAATCATGGATTCAACAGAAGTCTCAAGAATGGTGGAACAACGCACCAGGGATGAGACAGGCCAAAGAGTTTATCAAACAACCGCAGCCAACATTCACAGACTATCTACTAAGCCAGAAGAGGAACACTACTAGAATAGTAGTGGGACTTCTCACAGGGCACTGTAGGCTCAACAAACATATGAGTACAATAGGCCTGGCAGAAGAAATGCTATGCAGGTTCTGTCAGGAAGAAGAGGAAACATCAGTACACATACTATGCCACTGCGAGGGCTTGTCAAGGCAAAGGTTTGTAACGCTGGGAGAAGAAAAACCAAGAGCTCCCAGATTCATGGGAGTTCTAAAAACTAGCCTGTGGAGTCTAGTAAAGAAGACAGGGCCAAACAAAGAACTCTAAATGATCTCGAGGACAAACACAATAGATCTGAAAAGGTCGCGGTGTAGAGGCTTGTAGCACGAAAGTTCCTAATATATAATCTATAATCTATACAGAGACATGAGAAAATGAACAGTTATTTCAGCCATCGTGAAGCAACCATCTTCAATTCGGGAATTATGGCAAAACATCCGTGATCTTGGAGAGAGTAAGACCATAATTACAAAACTGGTCCGCCATTTTGGAGCCGCCATATTGAATTTATGAATTTTGACCGAAAATTCATAATCTACGACCCCAAAAACTCCCCACATACCAATTTGGAATTGAATCGGACCATAATCAAAAAACTCGTCCGCCATATTGAATTTATGAATTTTGACCAAAAATTCATAATTTCCGACCCCAAAACCCCCCCTCCCCCCATACCAATTTCGAATCGAATCGATCCATAATCACCAAACTCATCCGCCATATTGGAGCCATTTTTTATTTTTCTCTAACAAAAAATGTATAATGCATTGTTACCGAAATTATGAACACCTGCCAAATTTCAAGTTAATCGGACAACGAGAAATGGGTCAAAATTCAGTTGCAAGATTTGACCCGAACATAGTTACATTCATACATTGCAAGTTAAATAAAAGCTTGTAATAATAATACAACCTCTAAAAACAGTTCATGCTGTATAATTCCATAATATCAGTTTTAGAAATCAGTTATGTAATATTCCAGTTATAAAGGTCAACTGATAATCCCAAAGCTCAACTTTAATATTCATTGGCTCCCATATCATCGCACAATTCGAAACTGTACCATATACAACGCAGAGATGTCTTGTGCGATTCTTTTATTTTTTCTAGGGAAGCGGCACTCAAACATTTGCCAAGTCAAGCTATGAAACATAAGGTTATGTTATCTGGATTCCAACCAAATGCATAACCGTTTGTCAGGGCTAATGTCGGCAGGGTAGGGGAGCTCTTGTATCGCGTCTAGAGCCTCTTCATGCATACGCAAAACTAGATGCAGCCTAATTTATTATGCAATAATCCGGAATCTTGACGCATATCCACTAATTTTACAGTGTAGTGTACGCCTACTTGCTGTTTACTCGCGACATTATATTGGCAGTACGGAAAATTACATCCGGTCTTCTTTGAAATAGTACGACTAGACATGCGGCATAACCTTAGGCAAATTGACTTGAAATAAGTGGAATTTATTGGTCCAGTTGAACAGTTCGAATGGATTCGGGAAGTCTCCGATGATTAGTTTTTTGTATTCAGATATCTGAAGGACCATCATCTCTCCAAAGAGGACAAATTCCTATCTGCAGGCATTTATTTCGGTGATATCTTGTTTCATACACTCGTGTTTCGTACAGATTCAAAAATTACCTAGAATGTTCTTATTTGGTAAACTGAAATAATGAAATTTATGAATATGTAAATAGTTTTTTTTTTCCGAAAAAGGAAAATATTATTATTTGTCAAGTATTTTTTGTACATAACGATAAATGCTTGTAAAACAGATTTTTTTTTATTTTTATGTTCCTGAACAGAATATTTTCGACAGAACTCGAAAATTTTCAAGATCGGGATAAATTATTATGTGAACCGGTATTGATTATCGAATTACTAGGTCATATTTCAAAATGATACAATAATGATAATAATAATATTAATAATCTTTGTTTATCATTTAGGATCATAACATGATATAGAACATATACAGTGTGACCCACTTGATTTTTCAAATTTCATTCCCTAATAACTTTTTTCACACATGAACCATTTAAAAATGTCGCGAATTCAGTGGTTTAGTTAGAATTTTTCTAAAAAAACGCTAGTAATATTTTTTGATTTTTGACCTTGAAAAATCAGATTAGTTGGCCCTGGAAATGGAGATTTGTTCATGAAGTTTGGTGTCCTAGTAGACTTTTTGAATGTCTGCCTAATGGAGAAAATCAATGCAATCGGTTGGAAAATGTAAATTGTATAAGGGTGCTCTGGTCTTAAGTGGGTCACATTCCACATATATAGAACAATAAACAAACAATTGAATGAATTTAAACGTATCGGCCATACAAACAAGCAAACAAATGAATAAAGAAATCAAGAATTTACAAAATATTCACCATTGTCATTCCACTTAATATGTGTAGAATTTATCAATATTTTACTGATTTTTGATATCACTTGGATGACCATGTCGTTTTGGATGATAACGAAGAACCATGCAAGTGGGGTAGAAAGTATAAGCAATTATTTCGAATAAAGTTGAATAATATTGCTGGAAAGACAATAATTTCAACAGCGTCGAAACATCCTTCTCTCCATACACTTCCACAAATTTATATATATCAGGCGAATCTCTGATAGAAAACAAGTACTCTAGCTAATACCAAGCCGGACATTGAACTACATCTGACATATATTATTGCAATGTGTTTTGTATCATTAGTGTAATCAAAGAGTAAAGCTTATTCTTATTTCGCCAGGAATGACTACGTGTATAGACAAGTTACTGTGATTTTGTCCCTCATCAGTTCTATGGTAGGTCAGACAAGATTAGATATGCAATATGTAACATGCAAGTCTTGACATGATTTCAAAAAAAGAGAAGTATTCTTTGTTAATTCGATCTCATTTTTTCAGATAGGCAAATTCTGTGTAGGGTACGTTACTGACAAAAATTAATTTCTTTCAAGACAGCAGTTTTGTGAACACAGTAACTTATCGGGCAAATTAATTAATTTGCCCTTCTACACTTGTACAGATTTCTTTGGATTAACATTTTTTTCATTTTCAGATTGTGGAAAGTCATTAACCCAAAAAATCATGTCAAGAATCGGATTTCCTCCACAAAATCAAACTTTCAATCAATATGTATCTGCAAGTCTCACTCCCGAATATATATACGTAGGTCAAACAAGATTAAAATGATTCTATCCCAGCCCAACGAATGGTAATGTCGAGTGGTTGGCCGATTTCACGGCAATCTTGGTGATGGCCGCTGAAATTTCAACTAGCATTGAGTGCTGGTTCGAAACTATACAGGAAAAACATTTTTTCCAAATGTACCGGTACCGGTACCTTATTGAAAAGCAAATTTGCTGTGAGTTGTTTGGATGCCCATCTTGATCTCTAAAGCTTGCTTGGAATGCACACCGACAACCCGGGGTGGTCTGTAGGTTTTCTCGGGTTTTCTGCAACTGAAAAGTGAAAAAAAATCTCTTCGGAACGCTACGCCAAATAATAATAATAGTCGTCTCCCATCTGCACACTCTACTGGTGTATATCAAGTTGAAATAAATATTATTTAATACTTTTTGTATGTTCAGTGAGTTGTACTATGACTAAATTTCATACCTGATAAATATGCTTTGCTGACATTGAAACCATTTTTTTTTGTTTTTTTTTTATGTTGATATGTATGTTATAAATAAGTTTTGCAATTCAGCTTATGGCTTATTTTTAATTATTTTTGTGAATTCTAGCAGATATTCAACTAAACACAAATTTTTAAAATGTGATTTGAAGCATATATGCAACAGAAAAAAAAACTTAAAAAATAGTTATACATATTCTTCTGGTATACTGGTTTTATTCGTTTTATTTGGAAAACTTTTAATTTTCGACAGGAAGCGAAGGTCACGTGATTCCTTCCAATTAACCCTTTTTATATCTTTCAAAGCAAAACTTAACATACAAGTCGAATTTCTAAACGAATTATTCTCAAAAGATGTTCCCATATAATGCCAACTTTTTTGAAGGAAACTGTATTCATATATAAATAGTTTTTTCCTCGAGGTTCTTCCGTGCCAATGAAAACTGAGTTCGGTGAAATCTCTCAACTCAACTCACCCCTCCACCCAACGTCAACGGAGCGCTATCATCCGATGACATATCATCCGTCCCTATTTGTCATCGTTCACCTCGACATTACGCATCGTACGCCGTGCTCGTCCCGCTCGTCGCGTCATCATCATTTTCTCTTAAGGCTTCATTTACTCCATCCATTCCAGTCTTGGAGCCCCCTCACTTTCTCGCACGCACTCCGCTTCCCGTTTTCATTTCCTCTTCGACGACGTGTTCCGGCGCTTGTCACTCACGATTTTTACAACTCATGGACTTTTATAATCCAGTACGAGCATATCAGTCTCGTTTTGCATACAAAAGATTGGCGAATTGTCTCCGGATGGCGGATGGTCGGGGACCGACGAGAGGAAAATAGGGTTCGATGTGAATTGAAAAAGAATCAATTCAACGGCTCTGCATATTAGACTGTGATCATCTCAATACGATCATTAATTTTTGTTTCCGCATTTTTTCGGTGGGTACAATACGGATTGAGAACTATAAACATAGCCTTTTATATTAGTAATTTTCCTAACAAGTTCGGGAAGTGATGCTTTCCCGCACGCGACTGCCGTTAACCCGAACGACGCGGAGCGGAGTTCGGGTAAGCAGTCGAGTGCGGAAAAGACCCTTTCCGCATGAGTTAGGAACAATACTTTTTCTACAAGCGTAGGAAACAAATTCATTTTTTCAATTATTTATTCATGCAAATGGAAACAAGTAACAAGAGTAACATTTTCTATCCACTAATTATTCGTAATATTTATTGTAAATGTACAATTTGATGCATTATGTAAATTTATAGCGGTAGCCAGCATATTTTTTGAAGATGGCTGATTTCCTCAAGAAGAAGGTAACTCGGGCAATAAATACATTAACGAAAGAAATCGAATGTGCAGGCACAGGCATCAAATCGTCGCCGATCGATATAGACGTGGATGGTTCTAAAATGCACCCGGAAGACGATGTAGTGTTCAAATTGAGAATTTTGTTGGACATTTCTTTTTTTCGATTGGTGGAGTCTTCTAAATACCCCTCTGCAACTGAAGTCGATTTCCATCCTCCTATGCGTTTGATATTAGTTATACCCAGACCACAGTCAGCAAGTAAAGTGGCTGAGGAACGCCTGAAGCTGTGACCAGTGTAAAGCTCTGGATTTTGAAGGCGCAGATATACTGCTATTTCGGAGGGTATCTTTCCTATGGTATTGATTCCTACACATTGCACAGTACATTTTCCACTTTTGTAATACAAGAATAAACGACGGTGAGGAGTCTCTTTTGGACGTAAATGTACATAATTTCTGTATACGTTTAAAAAATAACCATCATTTGCTTCTTCAGATATCACGAAGGATCTAGAGGAATGATTTTTGGAATCCTTGATATTAACAATTATCAGGTTTTCTTTGTCGTCTATGTCGTCAATGATGAGTTTTGTCAGCTCTTCTCGTCTGCAAGCACCAGCTAATCCAAAAATTGCTACTAACTTAATCATGAGGTATATGTCATCGGGTGCTTCAGTCATAAATTTTGAAACATCTTCTTGAGTGAAGATTTTGGCCTTTTTCGGTCGAAAACCGACATTCTGTCTTTTAATGAATGCAATTATTTTGTAAAATTTGCTAATATCCAAATTTTGCTTTACTTTGAATACACTCTTCAACATTGAATATCTTGCCCATAAAGTGATCGGCTTCCATGTTTTAGACATTTCTAGAAAATAAGCCAAGAATACTTCTTCTTTATTTGGTGTTTTCACTTTTTTATTTCTTGCACCATTCAATAAAACTCGTGTATTGCTTCTCATACCTTTGTTTAGATTTCGTTGGCAATAACTCCAAGTTCGCATCTGTAGCTGCTTGCACGATTTCTTGTGGAAGTTCTTCATCAGATGAATAATCCATTGTGGCAATTTCACTGAATCGAAAATTTTATATAAGTGACGCTTTATCTGTCACTCTGACAATTACAAACAAATTTGTGTATTGATCGGCATGACAACATCAATTGTTACCTACTCGTTATCAGATCAATCAAAGCCTATATATAGGGTGATTTTCATAACAATACATTTTTATTTATCAATATTTGTTAATTTTTTCAATAAATAGTGCAAAATGATAGATGATTTTGAACAAACTCACTTAGTATTGCAACAAAAAAGCTTGAACTTTCATATTTTGTCACCCACCACTTATATTTTACGAGGATATCATATAAATGTTTTTCCCGCACTAGTGTGGGAAAAAATTTCCCGCAACTAGTGTGGGAAAACTTTTCCCGCACAACTGTGGGAAAATGACACTTTCCAAACTGAATTGCGTGCGGGTAGAGGGTGAATCACGCACGCTTGTAGGAAAAATAAGTTACCTACCACATGTGTAGTAACTTGCCTGCTTAACCCACACCATCTCCCCGTTAATCGGTAAATTCTAAGCAAGCACTCCTTATGAAAAAACAATGCACTTCATAACATGCTCATTTGGTAGGGCTCCTGACGGGTCACTGCCATCTATAGATCTATACAAGCACCTCAACATTATATATCCACAGCCTCACCAAATGCCCAGCAATCGCAGCAATTTAGGGTGTGAGAAGGGTATCGGTTAGAAGGCTGGCCACTTTGGCTCAGGAAATACGCTTCCTTCAAAATTGAACCAGTTCCCAGCAGCGGTGGGTGCATAACGGGCCCGAATGAGAGGCCTATATGCTTATGGTTTCGTCCGCCCACAAAAATATATTTTATCTTTTTAACAAGGTCATTCTCATGGAGTTCATACTTAAAATCGAAAAAATCAAAACAACATGCAGAACTTCAGAGTAGTATATTCTACATTAGTGGTAATTTCACACATATTTATTATCTGTGAAAAATATAAAAATGTAGTGGTATCTTTGCAAGCTGTATGGACTGTATATTCATGTTTACACATATTAACATACCTATGTATTCTGGGAAAATTATATAAACGTGTAATAAAATACGTTTTCCGTCGGCCGTTCATTTATGATGTATTTTAACGCACTCAAAATCGTTGATTAATGACCCCTGTTAATGAATGATTTTCTATTAATCAACGATTTGATTATATGCAACCCAACAAACATTTCTCTTATACATTTTATATTGGTTAGTGCTATCTGTCATTATTTATTTGTCAATTTTCAAATAAAATTTCGGAACATCTTCATAACACCAGTTGTCATTCGTGGCGTAATGGTAAAGTTCGCCTGGCAGCGAACACTGAGGTCGAGAGTTCAAAACCCACCGAGAGCAATTTTTTTTTATTTCAATTTGAAAATAAATAATGAAAAATAAAATAAAACTACCACTAAGGAACATGTAACTATCTTTGAGTAGAGTTAATATAAATAGGAAATAGTGATTGTTTTTTCTCGTATCGTTGAATAAATAAATATCGAAAGTAAGATATCTCTATTTTTGAAAACTACTGTCGACGGAAAGGTTTTGTAACCAACTCGTGAATTTATCTCGATTGTTAATCGCCCTTATTAATACACTTGTTCGTTAAATAACCATAAATGTGTAAAAATTAACATAAAGCTTACAGAATTACCACTAATATATGGCTATAAAATAAACCAAAATAAGTTAATTTGAGTAAGGAAAGCCCAACTATGTTCTTTATTCGACGAAAAAAAATAATACACTGGATAGTTTTTGCCCTAACTAATTAATATTAAAATACCGGTTGTGTTTGTCATCAATTACTATGCCAAGGATTTTATGCCACGTCTAGACGATTCATCTGTGTGTGATGATATTATTTTAGTTTGATTTTTGTTTGTGTTCAGTGCTAATTAATTTGTAGTAAACCATCTAATAGCTTTTCCAATACTTACATGCACTGGCCGATTTGGATAAACCCTGTAAGTTTTCATCATCGTTTATTATAGTAGCATCATCCGCAAAAAGTACGGATGTCACTGAGAGCATATATTGATAAAGATCGTCAACATTGGCTTCAGAACTTATCCTTGGGGAACACCGTGATTATATATTTGACAAGAGACAGTTGCATGCCATTGACTGAAATTCATTGTGATCTATCAGTGAGGTATGATTCAAGATGCATACCTCGCACTCTGAGTCTTACATCATGCATTTTTTCAATAAAATATCATGAGAAATGCAGTCGAACGCCTTAGTGAGTTTGGAGATGTCAGTCGCTCAGGTTGCCTTGGGGATGGGGGAGCAAGGGGGCCAAGGAACCACTGAAATGATATTCTATAACATTTGTTTAAACTTTTAACAAGACTCTGAATTTTTCAAGAAAAACTGAAACACTCTGAGTAAAGTTCCGTAGCGTCGCATAACTTCACCACTCTATCTTTCAGTCGCAGATGATTCCACAACAGATTTTATGAATATACTATTCGTATTTACTGGAGAATGTTCCCCTTTTCACCACTCACTTCCACCAACTACAAATCTAAGATCATATATTCTCACCCTGGGATTAAAGGGTATTGTAAGTAAGTTGTAATGAGACAATTTTTCACAAATTTGTACAATGAATTTTTTCATTAAACTTATGCTTCATTTCTGTGCCTGAAAGATATTTCAAAAGTTTCTTTACCAACATATTCATATTTCCGTTCAAACAATTCTCGACCAGGAAGTAAACAGACACTCCCAAAACTGGTAAATATTATGCAATCAAGGATAAACTTAACCCAGTCTACGGAAATCGTTGCGATGTATTTTCCTAAAAACACTGAAGCCCAAAATTAACTTATCGTTCCTCTTCGGAATTCGTAGAATGCCAACTTCTCCATCCAAATTAATTTCCAAGATTAGAACCCTAGCCACGAAAATAATTTCAATAATCTCAGTGTAATATCCTTGAAGATATGCAGAGGCAAGACAGGAAGTAGGACGATTTTCCGCCTGTTGGGAACATCACCGCCTCACTTTGAACGGCCACTGGACGGACATCACGGAAAACCCAAAGATAATGTTTCCCCGCAACAATTTCTTGGGTTGTTATGCGAATGCACATTAATCTGCATCTCGAAGTTAGGGTGTTTTTGGTCCTAGGGGGGCTGAGCACCTTGAGGAATGTCTTGGTCCAAACTAATCAGAGGCGGGTCTAGCCTACGAATTGGTTTTTGGCATCGTATTTTGTTGATGTGGGCTTGTGAATTTTTCGAAAGTGTCGCGGTGGTAATAGTTCAATATTCATTTTATCTTTACAATAATAATAAAATAATAAATACTTCATTTATTTGATTGTTCAATATTCAGATTCAGAATCATATACATATAGATCAATAAAGCAACTGTTCCAGTCGATCTCATTATTTAATTTCCCGAATTCATTGGAATTTCACATCAATATGAAGACTTGAGTTTCTTAACGAGCATCACTGCATCAAAACATAACGATCAACACGATTGTGTTGTACAGTCAAGATCTACAAATACCAATTTGTTAATACATCAAAATTATATTTTATCGAATTTTGAGAATAAATGTCAGGTTGATTCCATCCATACAGACTTTTCCAAAGCTTTTGATAGGGTCAACCAGGATATTCTAGCATTTTAGTGGACAGTTGCTCAGCTGGTTCAAGAGCTTCTTGAACGGACGAACACAATGTGTGAAAGTGGCTGGATGTATTTCACATGCCATAATGGTATCTTCTGGTATACCACAAGGTTCACATTCGGGTGCACTACTCTTCAACTTATTTATAAATGATATATCTCTTTCAATCAGAAATTGCCAGTTATCAATTTGCTATCAATTTGCTATCAATTTGCAGGCTCGACTATAATGACAGTTTTTCGTCCTTGGTACATAAATAACAATTTTTTTTGAAAAATTATTGTGTTTGGTCCTTGTTATTATGAAATATAAGTTGATTAGCGTCTGAAAAATGGGTTGACAAAGAGAAGGAGGATGATTTTTTAATGGAAATTTCGTGTTTGAAAATGGTCGATTTTCAAGATTCGGAAGGGCGTACATCGAAAAGTACTTGAGACCCGCTCAAAATTTCTATTCAGGATACAAAACTACCTAAGTAACATCACTTTTTTTCGAAGATGCTAAACTTACCTTTACCTAAGCTACAACTTTATAGGAATATGGGAAGGAAAGAATTTCTATGAATACCAATATCTGTGTGGAAAGTATGTTGAAATAAGAAATTTTCATGGACAATGTTCCCCTTTTCAACAAGAATATCTCCCAAGAGGTTATCTTGAACGATGGAAAATAGCGACTAATGTCTTTCAGCATCGTCCTCTTTTGAGATGAACCGTGGCACATTTATCAATCCCGAACTCCATTCCGATAGCACGCGTGTACTCTTGCACCACCCTTAAGGACTGATGTAGATTCCTTTCTCCAGAGGCATACAGTTTGAGGTCATCCATATAAAATAAATGGGTTATTATTATTATTATTATTATTATTATTATATTTCCGTTCGCAAATGAGAAGAACAGCACCCTTGCAGCCCGCAGTCGCCAGCATCCCAGTACGTTACTGGACGACGGCGGGCGCTCCGGTTATCTTGAGGAAAAGCACTCGTTCTCAAGTAACTGAGGTCCGGCACATAAGGAAATTACAGCGACTTGGCCCCGAATTCCTGAACCGTTTAATTTCGGGCCCGTAAGGCCGCCAAACAATGTTACGTTAGCCGTTTCAATAAACTCCACGGTTCAACGCACAAATATGAACGTAATTAAAATCGCTCGGAATATCTTACATTGCAGATCTTAGCTGGTCCGCTGGCTACATTGCCTGTAATAAGGGATTTTTGGGAGGGATCCAGGCAATAATTCAACGGGGAGTGAACGGTGGAAATGAATGAGTGGACTAGGTAACAACTTGGAGTATCTACTGCGATATCTGGGTTGGAGTTTTCAACTGCGAATTCTCTATTTGGTCTTCTTGGTCTACTACTCGGTCTATTACTTTCCGGGGCGAACTATAATAATGAAGTGGCCAGGAGTTCAAAGAATCAAGTTTTTTTTTAATAATATATGTATCTTCGGGCGTCCTCCAAAACTACTCTCAATGAAGAAGTCAAATTTTATTGCTTGAAATTTTTGGAGAATCACAGAAGTTTGGAAATTTATTTACTTTTTCTAATTTGAAAATCCGTTATTTATAACTGAGAGGTTTTGAATTATTAAAAAAAACTACTTCCTCATAGGTCAGAAATATTGTATTCACGGTTCTATTGGTTGTTCAATTCGTTTATAACAACAGGGTGAACTTTGACCATGCACTTACCGAAAATTACAGTATCGTCTCCCCACCAAAAAAGTGAAAATTTTGACAAAAAAAATACCTTGTGGATAGCCAGAATCCCTGTACACTTCCTTCATCAAACGTAAGACTAAAGTTGTTTGTTTGAAATGAAATTTCATTTTCACTACTAACAGGAAATTGCAAAAAAAAATATTTATTTTGCAAAACAACACAGCCACCACAGGAAAGTTGAAGTAAATTTTCGAATATGATGTCAAACATTTTACAATAATTTCACAATATTCGCGGGAGGTGTAACACTGTCATGATTATTATCAATTTACATGATAAAATTAATAATCACTAACTCGCTGAAGCAAAATGGAGCAATCTTTAGAGAAATATTATTTGTTTCTGAAATAATTGCAACTCATTGGTAGATTGCAGAAAAACTTCATTCTTGGAGGTTACGCCTTTGGAAACTCTTGATAAGATTTTAAAGATCTACAATAGCAAAATTCAGCAATTTTCACAGACAGCCATTTTTCAAATAAAAAAAAATTAAATTAATTTGACACACTTCTAGCAGGTAGTCCAATCAACTATTAATTTGGCGTGTTCATAATTCTGATGACAATGCGTTATGAATCAAAAAACAAAATGGCGGCTCCAATATGGTGGACGAGATTTATGATTATGGTCCGATTCCATTCAAAATTGGTATGTTGGAGTTTTTGAGGTCTGACATTTTGAATTTTTTGTCAAAATTTATAAATTCAAGATGGCGGACGAGTTTTATGATTGCGGCTAGATCTGATTCAAAATTCGTTGACAGGGCAGGAGATTATGAATTCGTTTGCTCCAAGATGGCGGCAAAGTTATGTGATTCGATAAAAACTGGTATCTATGTAGGGCTTTTCAGGGTGGGAAGTTATAAATATTTGTCAAAATTCATAATTCAATAAGACGGCTTCAATATAGCGGAGGATTCTTGTGAATGTGGTTCATTGTATTTAAATTTGAACAAAAAATTTATAATCTTCGACCTCGGAAACTCGCACTTTTGGGATCAAAGATTATACATTTCAAATTATAAATTTTAAATAACCTACAAAATACATCTAAATTTTTTCGTTTCAGCGCATTTGAATAAAAGCATGTTTTCAGAAAGTTGGTTTCAACTTTTTGTTTATATAGATGTATTCTATCCATTTCTTGGTTATATGTTTAAAATAAATCCGATTCATAATTATTGCTCTTCAGGTTCAGGAATTCCTGGATCAATAGAATAACACCGCTTGACTATGCTTGTTTTCTGATTCCGTATACTAATATGTCGCAAGTCGTTAAAGTTAAAGTTAAAGTTTACGATCATACAAGCCAAAATATATCGTAAAGTTATAATATATTACCATATGAAAATATAAAATTAATGCTTCCACAGTGATTGTAGTAAAATTCCTTAGGTACAATTCTGATGTTTGGGAGTTCTAAAGTTGAAATTCCTGACAGTCGAAGGAGATGCATTTTACTACATAACCCAGAGTAGTTTGTTTAAAATCTACTGTCAAATGGTGAATCTTGAATTTTTATCTAGTTTATGAATGCTCTGAATTAATTGATGGATATTCTGAACCAATTGATATGTATTCCAATTGATATGTCTCAAATATTCAATTATTGCTGAACTGTTTTGTATTTGATAACGCATTAACATTCAACTTTTGAATTGAAATCTATTAAGAAACCCGTCGTTTTAGTAGATAAAGTCGGGTACTGATAGTTGAAGTCAAACAAACAAACCAAAAAAGCGTAACTCTGGTAAGATTTGGGAGAAGTAGTTTAAATATACGTATTGGGATTTCCAAATCATCTTTGGAATATTAGCTACCATCAGTTTCTGACTAAAATCATGTTTATCTCATCAAATTTGATATTGATTGTGAACAAATCGAAAAAAACTGCCGATTAACAACCTTCTAAAAAAAAAGATAAAAAATCTCTGCTTGAAAGTAGCTTAAAACCAATCCAAGCTCACATCTGTAAAATTCAAGCCAAGCTGAGCTTTCACTTTTTAAAAGCTTGACTCTCAAGTCCAAGCCAAGCTTAGCTAGGTGAAACCCTGCTGATTCTGATAGATTCAGAAACTGGACACAGACAAAAGGCCAAAGCGCTATAGCAGAAAAGATCATTTCGTTCAGTCGGATATATTTCGATCACAAACTCGCTTACGTCTCTGGAACACCACAGAAAAATTAACACTTCAACCACTTCGCTAGTTAATCTCAGTACTAGAGTTCTTTCAAGAAGTAAGCGAAACGTTCTCCTGGGGAAAATTTAAGTTCAAAAATACCAATTCCTACTTTCTTCTTCTCGATTCTAACATCTTCTTGCACTGAAAAAATCCGACGGAAATCAAATGAACGTGAGATGGACGTAAGGGGAAATTACGTTAATTACTGGAAAATGTTCCATATTTCCGTGACTAATGAAATCGTCAAGTTCCCATGAAAACATCACACCTAGTGAGAAAATCCCCTGGAGTTTTCCAAGTAACTCCACCTAAATAAGATATACTGCTGCGGAGTTATGATCCCTGCGGAGGATGAAAACATTCCGGTAATCCAGGGAGTACATTTTAAAGCGGCCACTTTTCTTAAGCTGATTATGAGTGTAAATTGAGATAAGTCTGCAATATTTATGGCACTTACATGGTAACCTGCATGGATTCGATGTCGTTTCAGCCAAAACTTTTTCAAAGGGATTGTTAGCATAAATGAGGAGTTGACTATAAAGTACTTTAAGAGGGGTTTAACTTTAACTTGGTAAATTAATGGAGGGTACCTTTCAGGGCACACTTTTTATGGCCAACTCCGAATAAAATGGAAATGACTTCCGACTTATTTCGGCATGAGTTTCGGAAAACAGCGTCTTTGCATAAATTAAGGAGAAAACTGTATTCCAAATTACGCATCTGATTTTCCCAATAATTTCAGATTTGGTAGAAATGGAAGCCGTTGCTACATTTTCTATGTGATCGAATATTATTTCTTGATATTGGACTTACCAATGCAATAGAGATAGTATATAATGTGTCCTACTCAATATCTCTGGATAATTTTGCTAACATTCGGAAGTATTTTGAAATTAACTCAGCTGTCAATGCTTTTTCTCAGCTACTTCAAATCTGAAAAAACTCTTCTACTACCTTACTAGAAAATTTTACTTTTGCCCCTAAAGAACGGAGGAAAATGATACTTTTCCTTCCATCGTCGTAAGGTTTTACGGTTTTTTTTTTACTCCGCTCTCTTTCAAATTCCTCTCCAGTTGCCTCTTCAGTGAGATCTTTTGGCAGGTCGTCTTAGCTGAAACATATTTTCAATACTTAGAAGCAACTTAAAAGGGAAAACATCGTGACAGCTTATGACAACTGTTATGTTTGTATTACCAAAAATGTCATAGCAACAAATCGTTGTCAACACGATGACGATGGCGCAACACTTACTTAATATTTTGTCTTATATAGCCTCATATATTTCAACAACTTTCTGCAGTTGTTTTTGTTAGTATGTACGCATTATAATTTTTAGGACGATATAAAAATGACGACCTTAAAGCTAATAGAAAAAACTATATACGTCTGTACCTCAGGATAAAAATGCTATCAAACTATCCGCGGGAATTATCCGCGGCGGGAGGAGAAGCATGATTTTCCTCCCTTGGTATGTAAATAGCGATTCACCCTGTCATTTCTGTTAATTGTTATTACTCTTCAATTCAGCATTACTTCAAATGGAAATTTATATAGATGGTTGGTTGGTTGAAAGCTTACGAACGAGATGCTTGGTTTATCCTAGGGGTTTTTCTTAGCACTGAGACCAGCTAGAGTCTATTGTATTGTTCTATCGTCAGTGGTTCCTAGTTAAATAGTAGTCTAATTACTAGGTGTTTCGGATCCATGCCTGTTTCTAGATTGATCTGTCCGAATATTCTGTTGCGCCTATTGTGCCGCGCATCGCATTCGAAGATGATGTGAGAAGCTGCTTCCTCCTCGTCACCACAAAGTCTGCACTCTACTCCCATGTTGTGCAGGTGTTTTCTCAGTCCGCACTGGTCCCAACGTGTTTGGTGTTCTGTTTTCTTCCACTCATTAATTAAGTTCCGCATCACGTTTTTCCAAATCCAAACACTGGTTCCGGGCCTGTGAATGGTGAATGGTGATTCAGGTACTCGTCTTGCAAGTTGTCTGCTTTTGCATTGCCTCCAGACACCCACACAAGTGTTACCTAGTTGTTATGACAGTTCATTATTGAGGCTCTGAAAGCATTTCCAAACTTTCTCTGACTTCATCTGTACTTAATTCAGAGCTTATATTGCGCTCTGACTGTCAGATAGAATGTAGATATGTTTTCTATGATACCCGCTGTCTAGTCAATGACATATTACGGCTAGACTCAGTTATCAACATTTCGAACTAAGGTCACATTCTAAGCACCATTTTTATTACGCGGAACATAGTTGCCAGTGAACCCAAAAGTCGGCAAAGATGAGTTTCTGGTCAATTATCTGCTTATATTCCATTTTGAGTTCTGGTTCCCTCGAACAGGAAAATCCTGTATTGTTCAAAGAACATCGTGAGAACCGAGGGAAAGTAGGTAGGAATTGGTGTTCTTCTTGAATGTCTGAAGGTTGTATGCCTCAGGAAACACATCCTAAGGCGGCGAGTTTCAAAGCTTTGCCGTACTGTGAAAAAACAAGCCCTGGGAAGCGGATGTGCGGCATGTCTCCGCATATGGATGTGAGGACTGAGCTCGACGGGTCAATCTCGATGAGACCGCTAACGGTGGAACGACTGATGATATTTCGGAAGAGCATCATCGTCCATGAAAATATATATAGAACAGAGACAGATCGCCAAACTGTTTGCGATGTTCCAGAGAAGTAAGCGGGCAAAGTATCACCGACGAGACGAATGGCTCTCTTTTGGACCGAATCAGAAAGTTTCAATGTGTGTTTGGGTGCTGAACTTCATATATTGGAACAGTATTCCAAAACAGCAGATAATTGCCGCGAAATAAGCGACAGTAAAAATTGTGCTTAAAGTGTGACTCTGTATTGACCGCAGCTCGAAATGTAAATAATGGAGTCTAGCCGTAATATGTCATTGGTCTAGATTCCTCTGTGTGCGTGTTCTTATGGAATGTGTCTCAGTTTGGAATACAGTGTTGTTGCCAAGTGAAACTAGGTTCTTTTTTGACCTCACTCCACATATTTCTGCTCCTATATGGGTTTCATCGATGGAAAGTGTGAAAATGTGTATTGAGTAATAGCTCGGTTTTTTTCCTAGTACTCTTGTAGCCTCCAGTGGGTTTTTAAAGAGCCCCACTGATTTTATGAGGTTTTTGGAGAGTATATAATTTGTCCTCACATGCTTTCCTTTCCTCTCCTCCGATTGTTTTGTTGTATTCTTGTAGTGTTTTGGAATAATCCCCTCCAGTTTTTTTCGCTCTAATAAATATGTTGCGTGTTTTTTCATCTGAATTTAATGAGTTTATTTGTCCACCAACTTTCCTTTAGTTTGTCTGCTTTTCAGGGGCAGTTGTTTTAAAGTACTCCGTTATAGTATGACATTTCTCATTATGTATGCTTCATTATTTGATTATAATGCATAAACACATTTTGGAAAATCATTATATAAGTTTATTTGTTCGTCCACAAGAGTGTGGACAAATAAAAATGTTCACGAAAAAACAAGGAATTTCAATTATTCACTAGAAATTATGGTTAGGGGCATGGGCGCCGCTAGTAAAAATTTCAGGGGGGGCAGTTTTTTTTTACTAAAGCTCAGCTGTTATTTGAGACATTCGCAATTTACGTTTATCACATTTGGACTATCAAGGTTAAAATCCAGGAGGGGGGCGGTCGCCCCCCCTTGTCCTCAAGTAGCGGCGCCCATGGTTAGGGGCAAACTGTTCTTTAAAAATTGTTTTCGTTTTAAAGTTCAATAGCATCTGACTTGTAAACAGCTAGAATAATGAAAACAACATATTCAACAGCGCGATTTCCACAAAATGAATCTGAAGAACAGTCTAGGTAATGACAAACTACTGCTGGTTAGGGTGTTCTTCTTCCCCACCCTCCCTACCACAATAATCTCGTATTTCCGGCAATTTAACACTTCGTCTCCACAGCACAAGGTGCACAATTCATTACGTTAACAACCACTCTAAGAATTTATTCCGACAATAACAGCCTTAATCATTACACCGTATAAAAGTGTCATAATTAAAATTTATTCGGATCACTTTATAGATCGTTACTCTGTTTACGGCATACTCCAGAACGTTGTTAAAATTGATTATAATGTTCTATATATTGTGAAGGAAAAATTTTTATTCGGGCGTACGTCATATTTTATTGCTTGTTTGGGGGAGAATGTAGTAAAACGAATTATTTCATCCGAGAATGTTTCGGCTCTGTTAATTTCCGACTTCAATATACGTATGAACATAATAACCATTCGATTTAATCATTTACTACCACTGTATCTGATAAAATGTTCATATCACCTTATTGAAGTCAATCACAGAAATAAATACAAACATTATAGTTGTATTTCGGACAGCTGATATCAATGGCGTGTAGAAAAATTTTTAAATTTCATTTTGTTCTAAAATTTTACTTAACCGAGCAAATTGGCCTCATTTTTTTAAAGTAACTCTAGTAATTTTTTTTTGGATTCCTTTGCGTATTTTCAAATTTGATTATTCGACAATCCGATGTTTTTCACTATTTTTACGGATTTTCACAAGTTTTCGAGAAGATAGGGGGTGTGACACTCCGATATACTTTGTTGTCGTAATTTTTCATGTCCAAAACATTTTCCGGACTCCTATTCGTCCTCTAACCCTCATCTGGGCAGGGGGGTAAAAGAGTGACATTTTTCAGTTTTTTTTTGTTAGGAGCCCCCAAATTTTTTTTTTAAATAATTTTATTTTAAAATTCTGGGTTGTGAGGAAATTTTGGGCGACATTTCAAGAGCTTCGTACAAATCTGAGTAGCATTTGAAATTATTATTTTCCGTTGTGGTGCATTCGCCATTTTCTTTGGATAGCGTTCGCGATCGAAAAAAGGGTAGCCCCTTCATCACATATCAAAAATTCAAAGGAATTTGTAGAACGAGTACATTCGAGCCACTGGTATCAATGCTTTTCGAACGATCAACAAAAAACGTCGAAATAATGCATCATCAAACACCGGACTGACTGGAATATTATTATTAGATTTATTATCATAATTGTTATTATTGTTATGGTCATTATTTACATTGGAGAAATATAATTTTTATTATTCATCAGTTTCATTATGTATCTAGTTATTATTTGTTTTGTTAAAATTATTAAATTTGTTATTTCCATGTACCGGCTGCCCTCTCTCGAGCAACCCTCAGAAGTCTTCGAGAGACTTGTGTGAGCTAGGGAAGATGCAGTCCTTAACTTTTAACGTGTGATACCATGTGATACCAACCTTGTCTTATTCAGCTTCTTTTATTCATTTGCATTTTCAATATTGTGAAATTTTATCGTGAATCGAGAAAGAAAAACTGAATATTATCATTATTATAATAATCGTAGTAACATTGAACATTCACGGATTTTTGCAGATCATAGTCGTAGTTGAAATATCGAAGTGTTTGCTGCATTGGCGTATGTTCGGAGCAAAAAACTGTTATAAATCATCACGTATTGCTCTAAAATTTCACAGCTCTTTTTCGCACATGATAGACTAGTACACCACTTTATTTTCTTGATTGATCATAATTCAAGCGTGATATGTTTTGGCCAATAGAATATAAAAAAGCATTGGTAATTTTTTGTTATAGCAACGACCATTTTATCGTCTTGAAATTCATGCCATGAAATCTACAATGAGGGCTTAGTTTGTTGATGTTTGCCCAGTGCTGCATATAATCCAGTACGATTGGGTTTTGAGACGAGGATCGATTGTAGCACCACCAAACTTGGATTAATAGTTGGAACCTTGATGAACACGAAAAAAATTGTTTACCATAATTCCAGGGGTGGAACATATTTTTTTTTTCGTTTAAAAATAAGTAAATAGATTTTTGCTGCAATCATGGAAATTCTATGATTTATCGAAAAAACAACTCAACAGGGTGAAAGACAATTCAAATATCCACAAAAATTATACCTAGTAATTTCTTATGAAATACGCTCGTTTTTTTCAGAAAATGTGATTGAACGCCGACATCGATTGTTCACCCTTAACCGCCGCTGAAAATTCTGGCGGAGCCGAATATTTACTTGGTCATAACTCTGCTAAAAATGATCGGAGAAGAAAAAGGAAAAGTTCATATCGTTTCTGAAGACTCCTTATTTCTCATGCAAATATAATATGCCAGTATTTGTGTACCTAAAATGTGTTTTGTCGCACTTCACAGAAATGTTTGCGGATGATCCGAAAATCATGAATAATTATATACTGAATCAGCAACCCATACCCTCTTTGCA
The DNA here is from genome assembly GCA_958298965.1 of Chrysolina haemoptera. Taxonomy (NCBI): domain Eukaryota; kingdom Metazoa; phylum Arthropoda; class Insecta; order Coleoptera; family Chrysomelidae; genus Chrysolina; species Chrysolina haemoptera. The sequence continues at coordinate 11,842,753 of OY282602.1, read as the reverse complement.
CTCTATGCAACAATTTTAAAGTAGTGTGACAGGTCCTACTTATACTTGCCAAAATAAAAACTTTGCCTCATTTTCAACTTATCTTTAAAACCGGCATTCCCTTCAGTAAATGTTGAAAATAATCGCTTATTCGTATCCTGCATATATGTTTAATAACACTATTGTGAAGTGCAAACCTCAAGCTTGAAATTACATACTTAATTTTTCATGTAGGATGTCTATGACAGATTATTTTCAATATTTACTGAAGAAATTATCGGGATTCTGGGTAAGTTGAAATCTGAGGCAGGAGTAAAACCCAGTTTTTCCTTTGGCATGTCTAAGTGAGACGTGTCTCACTAGTATAAAATCGTGGCATATGGTCCAAAGAGGGTACTGATTCCTGCTTCAGTAAACTATTTCATATCAACTGAAATATCCATGACTTTTAGATCCTCCGTAAATATCGTAGAAGGGTTATGTGAAATGGGACAAAACACATTTTCGGTACTCAGTTATATACTCACAATATGTTATATTTGCATGAGGAAGTACAAGTCTTCAGGAACGATATACACTATTTTTTCCTTCTACTATAATTTTTATCAAAGTTATGACAAATTTACTTTTCGGCACTGCCGGAAATTACTGCGGCTTAAGGCGAGCCTGAAATTGTATATCGGAATTCAATCGGGTTTTCTGAGAAAACGAGTGCGTTTTGTGAGAAATTACTAGGTATATTTCTTGTGGAGAATTGAATTATCTTTCGCCTTGTTGAAATTGTTTCTAGACTTTCAAAGTGCGACGATTCGTTCTTCACTTGTGTCTTACATTTGTCTGTGGTTACTGTACTAATAATATACCTGCCGGTACTCTTTCTATTATTGATTTGAAATATATATAATAATAATAATATATGTTCATTCTGTAAATATATCCATACATTAAGCATTTTTATGTTGTAACAGTTTCTTACAAACAAACATAGAGAATCCCACTGAAACCGAAGTTGTGCGTGAGTGTATTTTTGTTGCTGAAACGTTAAAAAATACAAGTAAATGAATAATAAATAAAGAATATAACTAATTAGGGTACAAATCTAATCCGATAAATTAAAAACTTATAACTATTATTAGTGAACGTATCTATATAAGTAAAGGTATAAAATTGAGTATAAAAACGTTCTTAAATTAACTTAATATGTATTTGTCACGTTGTCAAGAACTGGGTGAAAATTTAAAAGGGAGTTAAAAAACAGTATAGTATTATATTCATGTTATTCGTTATTATTTGTTATGATATTATGAACAATATCTCTATTCAAGTTAAGCATATACTTTTTGAAAATTCCCTTTATCAGATTTATATGGTTTATTTCATGTATGTAGGTCTTGTATATTTCAGGTAAGTAGTTGAATACTTTACTACTGAGGTAACTATATGTATGCTGTCCAATTTTCCTTGTTATAGTGACTTGTTCGTCGCCCTTAGATTTATTTCTGGTGTTGTAATTATGCTCAAAATTTCGCGATATCATCCGGAAATTTATGCAAACGTGTGACAAAGACGTGCCAAGTGTTATTGAATATTCCAGCAGCATCCTCAAATCTAGTTTGGTTCAACATCATCATTATCGGATCCACATAATCACTGGCTAGCTCTGAATTAACTCATTTAGGTATTTGGCCGATACGTGAATACAGTACGTAAAGCTTATGTAAATGCTCTCAGTCCTAGGGTCAAGCGCGATTGCCAATACCGCAAGGAACCTTCCCATAAATCGGTTACCTTTCGTCCGAGAGTTTACAGATTATCTTAAGATGATTAAGTAACATCGCAAGCGCGACCTTTTAGCTGCAATTTACGTAACTTGCCCCCTCTCTAAGATATTAGTATGCATGCATAGGCCGTGGCAGTTCAAACAGCCCTCATTCCGCAAATCCCCGAATTCGACTGCACAATTTAATTACGACTGTAAACTCCGGCTGACCAGTAGGTATTATAGGAAACTATTCGAGGAGGATTTAACGCGTCTTCTGAAGTTGCATGTCTGAAATAACAGTTAAACTTGGGAGACCTCTTCGGAAGTTACACAACTTACGAAGTGCTCTCCTTATTTTGTGCCTTTGACTAAGTTGTTGCACCGCACAGCAATTAATTATATTGAACGTACGTAAACTGAGGGGCAAGAGATTTCACTTCTTGCTGCGTTTCAGTTTGGGGAGTTGGAAAGTGAACCAACCGACTTCGGTTCGGATCACGGATGAGTTGGGGCAGGCTTGAAGATCAGTTTCGAATTATCGACGTGTCTGTGATTTGCTTGATTGCGTTTGATTGATTTTTGCTAATATCTCCGATTCGAACCAGATCAAGAAAACGCATTAGGTTCTGCCTCTGAGTAATAAAAGACCATAGAGATGCCTTCTCCATCTTTGTCTTGAAGTCAACATAACTTTGTTTGTTTACAAGCGAGGGCCTTATACAGTGACCGCCAAAAAGTATGTACCAAATGGAAAAAAAGTTTATTATTAGAGTATTAGAAAAAAGATTCTTGGGAAAAGTTTGTGCATGTCCGATAACCTAAAAATCGATTTTGACACATGTCACGTGATCGTTGGTATGGCGGCAAATTGAAAAAAATTACCATGAATAGTCAAAAAGTCGGATAAAATGGCAAGATATCGAAAAAAGTTATTTGAAAAAGTTGCTTAGAATTAAATTTACGAAGTTTCAAAAGATAAGAGAAAATTGAAAATAGAATTTTTTTTTTAATATTTTCCTAGCTGTATAAAAATATCAAATTATTATCATATGAATAGCTTGACCATACTGAAACATTTGTATTTCAATGATAATGACAAAACTTTCTCATTTTCTCTACACCAGTAAGCACTAAATTAAAAAAATTGGATATTGTTAAAACCCTGGCTGTTACATTGGTTCGTATCTAACAGTTATATCAGAATTCCACGACCATTGTGATGACATGACACTCCATAAACATGATGTTTTCCAGATTATAATCAAGTTTCGATGATAATCGTGCCAGAGCGTTTCACTTCGAATGCAATGTTGAAAACTCAAGCCTCTTTAATTTGACGCACTATTTTTAAGATTATGTGCGAAGTGAAACGTTCGTGCACGAATATCATGAAAAATTGATTATAATCTGAAAAACACGATATTTTTGGATCTCCCTATCATCGCAATAATAGTGGAATTATGATATATCTATTAGATACGAACCAATGTAACAGCAAGGGTTCTGACAAAATTCAATTTTTTCAATTTAGTGCTCTCTGGTGTGGACAAAATGAGGAAGTTTTGTTATTATCATCGGAATACAAATATTTCAGTATGATCAAGCAATTCATAAGAAAATAATTTGATATTTTTCTCCAGCTAGAAAACTATTTAAAAAAAATTGCTGTTTTCAATATTCCCACATGATTTTCTCAAACTTTGTATATGTGTATAAAATTAAATTCTAAGCAACTTTTTTAAATAACTTTTTCCGATATCTTGCCATTTTATCCGACTTTTTGACTATTCATGGTAATTTTTTTCAATTTGCCGCCATACCAGCGATCACGTGACATGTGTCAAAATCGATTTTTAGGTTATCGGACATGCACAAACTTTTCCCAAGAATTTTTTTTTCAATACTCTAATAATAAACTTTTTTCCCATATGGTACATACTTTTTGGCGGTCACTGTACATGAAGATGGCAATAAGATTGATCAAAATCTAGCACAAGTGAAATCAATTCAAATAAAAATGCACCAGAGAAAAACAAAAAGGCCCTGTTTATGTAGCGATTCATCTTCTTCTGAATCAGATTTCAGTGTTCATGATAGTTCATCTGACGATATAGAAGATTTCCGCGATCTCAAGTAAAGAAAAAGAAAATATAGTGCCATTTACTCCCGAAAAAGATCCAGATGACACATTTTTTAAAGGTTTGCTAATTACACCCGATATCAAGATAACCCACTACGAAGCGAAAACCAGCAATTAATAGTGAAGCTCACGAACTAACAAAGGATTTATTCTCCTCATCGTCTACAACCTTCAAATGAACCTCAAAACTATTCTGCAGTTGGCCTCTCTGTCCGATTCAAAACAGGAAGTGCATGCAATAGTGTCCAGTTATTTAAATCTTGTTCCCCAGAGAAAGAGAATATTATGAGAGTCGAGGAAAAGTAGGTAGGAATTAGTGTGCTTCTTGAAATCTCTTGAGGCTGTATGTCTCAGGAAATTCGGAAACGCCTTCGGAGGCAATGAGTTCAAAAAGTTTGCGGTTCGTTGGAATAACGAGCCCAGAACAAGAGATGTTCGGGATGACTCTGAAGTGACAGTATGTGAGGATTAAGCTCGATGGGTCAGTATCGGTGGGATCGCTAGCGGTGGAACGATTGATGATATTTTTGAGATCATTGGCCATGAAAATATGTATAAAACAGAGACAGTTCATCCACCTTTCTGCGGGGTTTCAGAGAAGTGAGCGAGCTTGTAAGCGAACCAATTTTTGCATGTGGACTTGTGCCTTATAAATCATAATAAAAATAATAATAATTATATTATCGTTTTTATTACAGCAGGTTTACATGTACTTAATTCCTAATACAATAAAAATGATTACAATAAACAGAAACCTGCATAGCAAAAGGAAAAGTTCGCCTTTTGATTTGAATTTGACGGAACGTGAAATAGCTTTGTTACAAAATAGAAAAGATCATGAGAGGCACTTCTGGCCATGGACCTCACATGGTTTTTCTATGAAATGGTAGGTACTATTGATATAAATACCAAGCATCGAAATTTGGGACCTCATTGTATAGATACTCCCGACATAATGACGCTGATGGGCACTGGTGAAATAGGCGTTTCTAGAGAAAGGTAACCTTGGATTTCGTTTCGAATTCTACCAAGTTTTTGATAACTTACTCTAGAATTGTTGCTCAGTCTGTATATAAATCGTTTTTGTTTCTACAAAATTCATCACCTGAGGCTGATATTGGATTCTAATAGCGATAGTAGACTTCACAGTTTATTAATCTGAAGTATATAGAGATGATGTTTCTTTGTTATAGTAAAAACCGGAGCAAATATAATTCTACAGAAACTTGTATTGGAAGCAAAAAGAAAACCCATTTTGTCACCGACTCTCAGGAATGATTGATGTTACCGTAAAGGTCGTTTGAATTCATATGTAAATATAATTCAGGCACGCTCTGTTGAATTAGGCCATACATATTAAATTAATGATGTGTTTTTAATCTCCAGGAACTTTCCACACAATAGCACAGAATTCTTAGAGGATATTATGCACCTTTTGAGCGCTCGCCAGCAGAACTCTCAGTGGCGCATCTTGGAACAAAAGAGCAACTTTGGTTATCTACTAGCATTCCGTGACATATTGATCTGTATGTTCTAACAACACGACATTTTAACCGATACTGAAAAGTTAATGAGTCCAAGAAAATTCCTTGTTATTTTAATACATTTTGAATATAAAAACATTCAGACCACCATTAATGAAGCAATTCCCACAATCCGTCAAGTCGTAAAGGTTTCAAGGAGAGAATTGCTTCTTTTTGGTAATCCTGCATAATCCAATGTTGCACAGATTTAATTCCTAATATGTAAAAAGTGTAATATATTGATCCAAATTGTGACATTCTATTTTAAAAGTTAGCATTTCTGTTTCTGTTACTAGTTCATTGTCAATGATTAGTGTCGGCTACTTCATCTAATTGAATAATAAAAAATTGTTTGAAAATAATCATAATAATAATTTTAATATCTTCCTCAAAATACGTAACTTTGCCATCTGACAAAAAGTGTTAGGTCTGTTAGGTCTGATGACCGATTCTTCCACACTCTCCTAATTTGGAAATATATAAACAGCGCCATCTCTGAGTTTCAAAGGGTACTTCTACTATTATGTCTACTTGAACATGGAGCCAACCAAAACATTACGTGATAAATGGACCTGGAGTTTAAAGTGTGGATTTCGAATTCTGAGGTTTGAAATGTCAGGATTCACTTGAAAGCTGGTATTTCGGATTCTGAGAATGATACCTAAATACCAAGGTCTGAATCAATATTCTGAGTTTTAAATTGGATTTTTAGTTTCAAAGTTTGATTTCTGGTTCAGTTTCGATACACCATAGTCGACAGTCAGAATCCCGACTATAGCAAAGAAAAATCATGGCTCTTCAGTGACTTCGTCGTATCAGGCAGTGACTTATTTTTTTTCAATTTAACCATTTGATTTCCCACAGAAACTCCCCCCAGTATTATGAAAAGCCAGAGCTTGATTGGGAAATTTCAAGGAGATTACACCATTAAATGGAGGATTTCTATTTTGAAAAACTATATAAGGATTGGGAGAGGATCTTTCCGATAATATTATTACTGAATATTTCGAGGTGGGAGCAAATTTTTTTAAATCAGAGGTAGAAATTCCTTCAGATCTAGTGGCTTTGTCGGCTTTGCGAACCAAAAAAATTCTTCAGAAAAATGTTAATTGGAGTTTTAGTCATGTTTTCATTCTTCACAGTTCCCTTTCTCAATTTCTAATGGACAGGTGAAAAAATATGATCCATCAGTTGATTCACCAAGGTGAGGCAAATTTAAAGGAACACTTTGAATGTAGGTATCGCATCTTCAGAATGTTCGAGAATGTATTTCAACCTACTGATTTTTTTTTTTGTGTAATTGATGACTTGTTTATTTTGTGGAAATCTAGTGGAAATAAGACAAAAGAGTGTTCTTTCGTTTCATCAAAGTGACTACTGATTTTTCTTAACCGCCAAGAGTTATTTTGAAAATCAAAGTTAATAATACTGAGACGAACGAAGAAGACACTGAACTAGTTCAGGAACCAAAAAAAGAAGAAACAGCGTTCCTGCTAGAGAATTCTATTTTAATATAATACCATTCTATATGCCTATATGTATATAACGTAGTCGATATCCTCAAAATGTACATTTTTTTACAAAACGACCGTTAGTTTTATATACGAAAGGAATATTTGTATAATGATTATTAAAACAGAAATTATTTCCATTACAATATATTTCATCCAAAAAGTCATATTTTGAGGAATGATGTGTGCAATGAGCGAGAACTATACAATCTGTCCATAAAGTAACCCCCCTCTGTTAACTTTTGAACGGAGTGGAATTTTTCTTTGAATTTTTAAATGGTAGTTCATAAGCTACTTTGTGACAATGATAAAAAAATCTATCTTTCAAAATGGCGGCCAGGCCCCCTATGTTATTTAAAAAATCTGCTGCCAGTTTGTAAGGTAGACATTGGTTATTACTGTCAAAAAGTAGCTTATAACATACCATAACACCAAAAATAATTTCAAAAGAAAATTCCACTCCGTTCAAAAAATAACAGGGGGGGATTACTTCATGGACACACTGTATATCGATTTCTTATAATAGTCAGAATTGTCAAGTTGAAACTTGACCAACTTGACTCAACCTTCTGTTTCTCCAAACTAAGTGAAATAGGACATAGAACAATGTAATACTTGAATGAAACTGGTGATTCTGATCTTCCAAAGATAAAGACGGTACGGTATATAGTGTATGAAAATACCCCCTATATAAAATTCGCCTGATATGCCTAAACAAAAAAATCGATTCAGTACCACCACTCGATTATCTTCGACCCGAAACAACTGCGTTACGCCACTGAGCTTCCTCGACATAATTGATACGGGCTTGTAAGTCTTAAAATCAAAACCTCTTGTATAAATTCTGGCAAAAGTCGGAGGGGTGCAATGAATAATTCAAGCGGTTTTGTACGAATCATTACTCGAGTCATGCTGTTGGTACGGTGAACACTTTGTTCGCGCTATATCCACTGACTCTTCATCTTTTTCCATGCCCCCGCTTATTTATGTAAGCACACGCGGAAATCTCCGTCATCTATCTAAACACGTTGACAGTTTTTCTTGAAATTGTTTACGAGTCGCGAGAGACGCAATGAAAATTGAGAAGGGAATTAATTGTTCAGGCATGAAGTAAGCTAGGAAAAATCGGATAATTTATTCTAGGTAGTCAATAAACATTTTTTCAACAGAGAAAAAATTATATCAGGATTTTGAAATATGTAGGTACAGAAGATTCTACCAATAAGACGATCATTAAGATGAAACTCGAAATGTAACGTTTATAATTCAACTCGTGTATAAAATCGTCCATAAGAAACGTCAGTTTTGGCAATTTGATATTGGTTGAATAGGAACATAATCGTTTGCACGGGGATACATTTTTTTAGCTTCATTATTGAATAAATTCAATAAATACTTTTGTTTAATACTTCATTTATTTGATTCATTAAATTATCTCACTAAATACCACTCGAGGCTTTGTTTTTGTTTTGTTTATCGTCGGTTGCGCATGTCACATTTATAGCTAGATTTGCCAAGCTGTAACTTGTAATATGACGCGAGCAAATACATTAGATAAACTAAGTCCACCTTCGGTGTCGTGATTTTATCGTTATTTGCTCTCGTCAGTTACGGGAACGGGAACGGAAACGGGAACGGGAACGGGAACGGGAACGGGAGCGGGAACGGGAACGGGAACGGGAACGGGAACGGGAACGGGAACGGGAACGGGAACGGGAACGGGAACGGGAACGGGAACGGGAACGGGAACGGGAACGGGAACGGGAACGGGAACGGGAACGGGAACGGGAACGGGAACGGGAACGGGAACGGGAACGGGAACGGGACCGGGAACGGGAACGGGAACGGGAGCGGAAACGTGATTAATAAAATACAATCGATTCAGTTCGCGATATTAAACCTTCATATTGAAAATAATATTCTTTATCCAAGTTTGATATCACGGGAACGGGAACGGGAACGGGATCGATGAAATGGAATCGATTGAGTTCGCAAAATTGAATCTAGATATTGAAAACAATATTCTTCAACCAAGTTTGATATCAGAGAGGGTGAGTCTCTTTCTTCTTTCTTTGCTTCGAAATTGGGTTTAGCATTTCTTGATTTCTTTTGTCATTACAAGGATGTTCTTACTAGAATATTTTGAATTTGACACACTGTATAATTGGAAAATCTGAGAAAACCCGACCGAAGACCTCACAAAATGACATATTTCTATTGAAGCTCCCCTTCAAAATCTTTCGTTTCTGAATTATATTTTCCCTTATTCGAGATAATTTGCAGACTTCCGATTTGGGCAAGTCTACAAAACAAAGTGAAACCTGGAATGAATAATAAAATACCTAATAATTTGATAGAAAAAAAAAACGTTGGCAGATCTAGGAGAATAATTTTATTCATCACATTTCAAGAATAAAAGTTCATATAAGCGTATGTCCTAACTTGCTTGGTTTCTGTGTAACGGGGTATCAACAGCGACGCCACTGGAATTTCATGAAAAGGAAACCCTTGTTACTACTAACAAACACACGAAGTTTAATCAGAATCGGCTGGTGAATTTTGAGTACCTAATTCATGAAAAACCGATTTTTTATTAAATTTTTGAAACCCTGTTACTCGGAAACGAAGGTTAGGACTCACGTTTATATTCACTTTTTTTCATAGATTGTGACAATGTATCACCACCTGAAATTTATGACATCATTTAAGATACACCCTGTATATTTCGTTGAACTAATTCTCGAAAATATTGTAAATTATTTACCGCAGCTTGGAAGATTTTCTATCGACGTGACAACTCAGCAACGCAGAAAGGACCCACTCTCGATCCCCGTAACAAAGCCGATGTCGTTGAGTCGAGACACAAGAGAAACGAAAGAGAATTGCCGCCGTCACCGGTAACAAATGAGTTCGTCTTTCCAAAGAAAACACCACATAATGCTGGACGCAGGTAGCGAAACTTCCAACGCCAACTTCGTGAATTGCTCCCATTAGTCTCCATCCAGTGGGCCGTGGAATCAGTATGGATGTCGTGAGAGGGGACAAATGAAGAGTTATGGATTCCTAACTGCACCGGAGGATGTTAAGTGGGAAGAAAGTAAACGATTGATATGACAGTGAAATGCACTTTTTGTCGACGCCTTCACAATCACAATACGTGGCAGGATGTAGATATCGTTGATTACGGTTAGAATGTCGTTAAGATGTTAATCTTCGTGCTATTTAGTTTCTATAAGGGCCCTAACAAGTTGATTACCCCGATACAGAGAAACTTGTAGCTGACTCAATCAAGACGTATTATCCTTCAATACAAAATATGGCATTGTGGGCATTCACAGATAAGCTGTTATGTCCCAGTTCACTTCAAAAGATATTAGCTTCATTATCAAATTGAAGAAGGATCAGTAAGTCACCGACTGTTGAGAATCACGCGTAAAAACATCAACTGCGCGTAATAGTATATTCTGTAACAAGGTTAGAATGAAAAATTCGATGCTGGTCAGAAGTTCCGACTTCCGAGCGCGAGCTGAAAGCGAATGCGAGGAACCACGAGCATAACGAATTTTCATTCTAAACGAGTCACAGACTGTGCTTTCTACACAACCACAAATTTCACATGTAATCAAATGGAAAGCATACGAAAAATTATTTTGACATTTCATTTTACATCTTGTCCTTGATCTTGTCACTATGATGCCAGTCAAGGCTAACGTAGTTATTGCTACAACAATGTCGGAATATTCATTCTTATACAAGTGATGGAATGAAATACACGCAAAATGCATAAGACAGCAAGTGTTTTAGAATATTTATTCAATATCCAGAGCGTGAATGTTACCAATGTGTTATCAAATATGATTTCAGAATTGGCAAATTCTGTGAAGGTTGTGGAGAAAGTAATTTCTTACACACTTTATATGTTGACTCATTTTTTTCTAAGTCATCGTTTGATGATAGAAAAAACATTCGAATAAATGGTAATTTTTTTCGAAGTTCCTCTTCCTCAAAAGCAGAGCATGTGTGAGCAAGGGAGATTCGGGACCTATACAGCTCACGTACAAGTGGATTCCGAACCACTTTACCTCCGTAATGGCGGTGGGGATCAAATCCGAGCCCCGTGGGTGAAAGCAAACTCTTTCAACACTTCGACAAATTAATTAATGCGATACAATTGCTAAAATTTGTTAACTATAACTGTCGTAGAAAAAAATTTGTATGACACACTTTCGTAAAGAGCTTTTATTTACAACCATATAGGTATGTAATGCTGTCATTACTAACGTCATTGAAGGTTGGGATGTGTCACATTACACACCTCTACTTCCCGACCTCACTTTCCGCCCTTACTTCCCGCCCTCATTTCCCGCCCTCATTTCATCAATTCTAGATGAATATTTTTTATATTTAAAAAAACAACACAAGCCCTGGACTGCTGCGTGAGCAGCCTGTCGTACTTCTGGTTGGGTACAATCCATAAATTCTTCGTCGGAAGACATGTTTTTCAATTTATTATTCGCGAATTTAATATTCACATTTATTGACTTTATCTGACATTTATTTATATTGGTGACAATTGTATAACCCGTAGTCACGGTAACAATACATCTACTTGATTATTCTGAGAAAACCGCGTTCTTGGTGATTTGTCGTTAAATGTAATATTTTAGGTATGTTCAGAACGAAACAGATTTATTAATTTTGATCGAAATATGATGGTTCTAAATAAAATAGTAAACAAACCTCGGTAGGAAGTTTCATTCCTGTCTCGAGATCATAGCTAACGTCGACGCTTTGCGTCTCGGTTAACTATCTAATCTCACGACAGGAATGAATCCACGTCGATGTGTAATATACTATTTTATAAATAAATCATAAATAAATATTTCTGAAACAAATATGCCATGTATTTCATTTTATGTGGAGTTCTCGAATCTCTATACTCTGCATTGTTAGATGATGAAAATAAAAGTTGAAAAATAAATTTGACTATAATTCCATATTCTGGATGAATATTCGACTCTAACCTTCAACGTTTTTTTACTTGAAAAAATCAATTCATAATTTATTGAAAATATACCTATCATATTTTCCATCCAACTCATATACAGACGTGGAATTTTAAACTTTCATACGAGGGGGAAACCGCTGAGAATATTGTGTACACTAATTCCCAACAAAAATTTCAAGTAATTCCCGAGTAATACCCAGAAATATAAGAGAAAATATAAAATCGTGTCTTATTGTTAGGTTTGTTGTCAAGTACAAATCGAACGACTTTTTTTTTTTTCATTGTGGCACAATTCAGATTTCCGCTGTGCTTTTTCAGAAAATTCCAATTCCCATGTTTTTAAGACTTTTTTTTCTCTCACTTCCGAATAATTCCTGTAATACCCATGTAATGCTCGAGTAATGCCTCATAATTCTTAACTAATTCCTCTAATGCCCGAAGTAATACCCCAGAAATTTCTGTAATGCCCAATAATTTTGAAGTAATGCCCCTAATTCCCAACTAATATCCGAGTAATGCCCCTAATTCCCAAGACATGTACACCAAAATTCCCCAGCGGTTTTCCCCTCGCTTTGATAGATATCCAAAATTAGTATTATTATGAAGCAGAGAATTTTATCAATTATAGAATTTTCATCTATCAATATTTACAGCCTTCCGTATCATCTCATTCAAAACCAAGTTACGCTTTTTTTATCACAAGTCCAGATTTGAATGGTCATATAAAATTTTCAGCACGACAGAAGCTAATTCATAACGTTATTGGAACACAAAGGATTAATCAAGTTATTCTGTACCAGCGAATGTTGAAATGTACAAACTCGAGACGAAAAAATAAGAAAAAGGTAGGTTGCCTTCTCGGAATACCGGTATTTGTGAATAACATCTCTGTGACCTTATCCGCTCTTCTTGGAATGGCCAAGGAGAAGCAGATGCGCCTTATTAGCTGATTTATAATACATGGCTGTCTATAATTTTTTGCAGCTCTACCAAACGATCGCCATGTTACTGGACCAGACCCGAAAAAAATATACGGAGTGGCTCTGCAAATCAGGCCTTATAACTTGTCGTTTTATGAAAGTTTACGAACTTTTGAACTTTTTCAACAAGCTTATATTAGCTTCACTTGTATGTATGTTTCTACAGTGTGTCCCAGCTAAAACTTGTAACCCCCCAAATCTCCGAACTCGTGAAAAAATTAAAAATCGCTCAGACCCGTCGTTTATTTCAATGGGGAACATTTTCACCAAATACATCATCATTGTGTTGTCAAACCCCTCATCCCCAGCACCCACTACTTCAGAATTTTCAATGGAAATACTATGCTTGTGATACATTATTTTGAAGGGAATTCAATCCCAAATACATCGGTGTACTGAAATTGGGGATCGATCAAGTGTTGTTGAAGTTTTAATGAAAACTAACTTTTATCAAGATATTTTTATTTTCCATCATCTAAAATGTTATCATCGTAAGAAAGGTTCAAAATGTGAATCATTTTGTTCCATACAGAAGTTAAGCGATTTTCGAAATGTCTTCGCACATTGCTCAACATTTCTGGAGTCACGGCACGACACTCCACAACAATTCTCCTGCGTAGATCATCAAGAGAAGTTGGCTGTGTAATATAAACTTTGGATTTCAAAAGATCCCATAAAAAAGTCTAATGATGATAAAATCAGGAGATCTAGCCGGCCATTCTATTGGTCCTCGCCTTCCAACCCATCTCCCTGTGAAATTGTCATCTAAAAATTGACGTACAGGTGCAACAAACTGTGGAGGAGCTCCATCATGTTGAAAGGTGAGCTGACCATCAAGTAGCCTATCATCGTCTTCAAGTAACTGATTCTGGGGCGTTTTGGCCAGGAAAAAAATACGTTGGTGGTATTTTCTTTCGCTCTACCCGTTTTTTTTGGGTGCTGAATCCTAATTTCAACTTTTCTACTTCCTACGGATATGGCTTCACAACGAAATTCACAAATAACCTCAAAATTTTTGACATTTTTTTCAGTTTTTTGCTGCTACAGCTCCATTATTGCCTAAAAAATCAAAGTCCAGTCACGAAATGGATGGATAGGAAGAAATGCAAAACTATTGCAGAGGATGTAATTTTGGCTTATTTGGCGCAAAAATCTGAAACTGTCAAATCCTCTACCCTGTGGAGCATGTACTCTATGTTGAAAGTAGCATTTTAGTGAAGAAAAATGTAAACATAGCAAATTTCCCTAAGGTTGTCGCATTGCTTAAAAGGAAGAATGTTGGTTACAAAGCAAAGAAATCAGCAAGCAGACCAACAAATTCATTAGTGAAGCAAATAATGAAGCATATCTATGCTAAAGGTAATTTCAACAAAATATTACGATTGTAGGATATACAGGGTGTCATCTGACCTCTTGTACTCCCGTGAAGGACGGGTGTATAATTCCAATTTATAACGAATGGCAGGTGTGACAAATTCGAAAAAAATTTGTGTAAAGTTTAAAATATTTTGGAAAATTCGTCGAAAGTTTGGGAACCGCTATCCGCCGTCAGCTGACCGGAGCGTAGTCGCAATAGTAGTGGATCTGCCAGATGGAAGAAACTGTGTAATTTCGAACAGCGGTTTCCAAGATTTTCGGAATTTTCCAACAAAATTTAAAATTTCAACAACTTTTTTTCAAATTTTTCATACCTGCCATTCGTTATAACATGGCATTATACATACACCCGCTCTTCACGGGAATGCAAGAGGTTAGATTTCAACCTGTAGAAGTATCAACTTAATTTGCTATATTTTCAGGTAGCAACAATTATTGGGTTAGCCGGTGCGGGTAGACGGGAAGAACTAACAAAAATGTCAATTGATCTAATAAACGACAAGGTAGATATGTTGCTTGTGAAAATACCAGATTCCAAAACACATATTGAGAAAACTTTTTTTGTATATATATAATGAGATGACTGTTAAAATTTCAAGATTTGAGAATATATCTCTGCATTAGTCTTTGGAGCACTTATAGTCATAACTCCTAGGATGTTCTTTTGGAGAATCAATACTGTTTTGGCTCTGGTTGAATTTCCATAGCAAATGATGCAATAATTGATGGTGGAGTGAACATATGCATTGTGATAATTAAGTAAATTGTTCAAAGAAGCAGTTTTTCTAAGATATAATTTTTACCTGATGATCCCGAGTGAGGTGTGAACCGATTTGTACCCCAAGCAATTTAATGGCGATAGGTGGTTTTCTCCTAGATACATGTACATAATGAAGAAATATTCAATAGATTACAAGGAACTATTTTAATCTTTATATCACGAGGTTGGTGGCGCGCAGGTAGTGTTCTCGCTTGCTATGCCAAGGTACGCGGGTTGGAATCGCCGCGCCATCAAAGGCCTCATGCATGGCATCACACGTTAAAAGGTAAGGGCTGCATTTTTCCTAGGTCGCACAAATCTCTCGAGGACTCCTGAGGGTGGCTCGTAAGGGGACAGGTTGATAGAAATAACAATTTGACGTAAATAAGTTTCTTCTTTCTTTTATTTATATTAAATTGTTTTTCTAGTTCATACGAAGAGAGTCCAATTCAAAAGTTCCTTTTGCAGCTTCTCTTGTATATTTTCACGGTAAACAAAGGAGTTTATCCATTCCGCCAATACTTTCCTTTCAAGAAATTTCGTGTTGTATAATGAAGAAATACGAGATGAAAGTTTACCCAGCCACTTCCTTTAAAGGTACGAATTTCGGCAGAAGTTGAGCTGTGCCCAGTGCCCGATTAATTAAATCACTCCAGTCAATTTATGAGGACGGATTAAGAGCGAGTTATTCGTAGTCATAATCTAATTATTCCGACTGTATTTACTATAATCTGGAGGCCGGGATTCGGGATCGTCCGCCGGCTACTATGGATTTAATTTCTGAGCTTTCATAACTTCAATCGTCTTTCCTTTAATGTTTTTAAGCGCGGAAAAGTGAATTTATCAAGCACACACCGGCCGAAAGAGCAATAAAGGACGACCGTGGGCGGTTCGGTAGGGGCGGTCATAGGCAGCGATAAAGGGTTCTCTAATTCAACAAAGTCTTCAAGAGACCGTTTCAAATATCAGCTCACGAAATAAATTTACTATAATTTATATTAATATAAAAAGTATGTAGATTTCTAGGAAGTAATAGGAATCGTAAGGAAGTTTTAAGAAAAGATTGTTGGAATTACGAGCCAGCGAGGTGATGTACAAGAAAATGTATCTTCTATTCAAATACGTTTCCCTCATCATCATTCCCGTGCGGAAATGATGAATCAGAACACAGAAGACCTGCGTTCTTTATTTGTGAAGAAATAAAAAATTTATATTAATAGGGATAACGCTTCTGTTAAATCTAACAATTTTTTTTTCAAACCACCCATTTATTTTTTTCAAACTTTATCACATTCATTAATTGGCTGTTGAACTGCATTTTATTAAAGAACATCATAGCTGTGACCGGAATTCAGAGATAGTTTGTTCGATGGTTGCTAGGTTTTGAAATCCAAAGATAATTAGTTGGCCGATGTAGGGGCCTGGCTATTACTGATGTGATATCGCACCTGACTATAACGACCAAAAAACTAGAGGTGACAGAAGAAAATAAAAAGTCAGTCATTCTTTTGAAATACAATATTGAGTTACTAATAGTTAATAAAGACGTTTAGTAGTCTCTGTGAGTTGAGTCACTTGACAAACAATATAAGAGACCTAAAATTTTTAGGTCTCTTATATTGTATTTCAATTCAAATTTTTCGAAATCTGCTTCAACTGCAATAACTGCAGTTCGATTTATTCATCTAGAACAAATCTGTACTTAAAATTATTGGTGCAGATACAAGTGGTGTGAAAGAAAACAAATAAATAAACTTTTTCATAATAAACAATAACAATCATATGTTTCTTTTGAATGTGTTTTTTCAGAATATATTACTAAAATGTCAAATCGTTTTTTAAGGTCATTGGGAAATGGAAAATTGTTTTTACCCGAGGAGAAAACAAATGTTCAATGGTTGTTAGGTTTTGAAATCCAAAAATAATTAGTTGGCCGATATTATTTTAAATTTTTTCATAGGTTGATCAATCCCTGCAGGTTGTAAATAACTTCTTTGATATAAGAAAAAAAAAGGAAAATAACTCCCAATACTGAGCAAACCATACCTACACTGATAAAAAAAAATAAGTGAAATTACATAAAAAATTTCAGATTATATTCATTATAGAAATCATCTGTACGTTCAATGAATTTTTGTGTGATATTTTAATTGAGAAATAAAATAAAACTTCAAAAACCCGAAATCATAAGATGAATACTTACTTTGCTTTTGTGCAATCGAAGAAATACCCGACGACAAATTTTGGTTTATGGCTGAACACAGTAACACAGTCTCCTGTTTGCACCATCTAAAAAAAAAAAAAATTGTTAGAGTTTTCCTTTGCTTGTGAGTAGTAATGTGAGTTGTTCAAATGCTTTCTGACCATAAATTCCTCAATCGGTTTCTTTCTTTTTTGATGGTTGTGATTGTTTCATTTTACAATAAATATTTCGTTGCTGAGTATATCTACAGGAATTGACCAACTTGTCAAACTGTTTTCGCAAAACAACAATTGACTAATGGCACAAAATCGCGATGTTCATTTTTTTAAACGGATTTCCAGTAACACAAATCTTTACCAAAAAAAGTTCGTAAAACTTGACACAACATTCTATTGTCTTTATTAGTTATGAACGATCGGTCACCAGTACAACTTTCTTGCAATAAATTACTATAACTTTGAAATATATTTTGTTCCAAATACATAAGTCCGATCCTGTCCGAGCAAATCGTCCAAAGTTCCACTAATTATTAAATTATGAGATGGTTAACGAAAACTGGAAAAATTCCAGAAATTCCTTATAAGTTTCACATTCCATCCAGGTGGCGTACTAGTACAGTGCCATAAATTATGCAATTTTTGGAATGTTCTATTGAAAGAACCTAGATGTCACGCGCGATTGCAACAAACACTCTTTCTACAGTGACTGCCTAACTATCTTCTGTATTATCAAACAACGTTATTACAATTAACCAACCTCAGTCAGTATTTGTCGATGAGCGAGTTCTCCCTGCCATCAGTGATTCCCTTCTTTCATCCTCTGTGGAGATTATTCGCGTATATAGAATATGGGTGATTATCTTAAAATTATTGTTATCATTGTATTCTACCTTCGTCAAACTGTTGTGGTTATTTTTATTGGCACTACGATCATATCTATCTAAATAACTAGCTATCTCTCTATCAACATATTTTCTGGTGATTGGTTTCGACGACGACGACGCTACTGCTTCGTGAAGAGGGGCGAGGAGAGGTATAGGGCCCTGAATCGGAATTTATAAGCAGAATTAATTAGAGTAAAAACCACTGCAGCCTTCCCGCACTAGTCTGAGCTGCTGTTTTAATTTACAAAAGCCAAACTTAATTCTTGTTCTGACTAAAGGAATAAAGAGAAATGTAAAGGAAAATTAAAACGATTCAAGTTCGGGACTTTGATTCGGTTTAGCTCCGGAGAACGGCCGCCATTTCACGGTTCCTCGTTCTTTGCATTGGCGAAGACGAATTACCAAGAGGCAGACGCTAATCTTACAGGTTTTTCGACTCCCACTCGGGCCGCTGGAGGTTGGGCAATCACGTGTTTCACCTCCGACTCGTTTGCAACTCTTTCCGAAGAAGGCGAGGTTTTCTTGACTGAATAAAATTAATCTCATTATTTGGTGAGTTCGGCAAACAAAATAAAACAATATTTATGAAGAAACGAAAATAAACAATAGGGAAGCACATATGATTATTTCGTGACGTGTTTTCAATCGTCAAAACGTTTCATCTCAATGAAAGAATATCAAATAAGCAACGAATATACGAATATTCTATAAGTCTTTCTCCTCCTACCCCTATAGAAAGTACCCACTTTCCTCCCTCAAACCAGAGAGGAAAGTACTTTTCCTCCCCCTCATTTCAAGTAAGTTGTACACGATGAAACTTGTGAATCTATTATAATTAAATTGTTTTCGTAATTTCTAGAACATCTTATATATCCTGTATTCTGGTAAAAATCAAACATGAATGTTACTTCTACTTTAGTTCTTCAATAGCTATTTGTGTATTTAGAGCGCAAAGTGATTGATTGTCGCTCGACAAAAAGATTAATCTTTGGAGAACGACAATGACACTTTGTGCTCGAAATACACACGTTATTTTTTCTATAAGCGCAGCTCTTAGAAAAAAAATGATCGACACTTCATTCAAATAGGCACACAAAATTATGAGAAAATCACTCAGTAGCAATGCGAAATGTATAAGCTATCTAAATGTCCAATAATTCGAATCACTAACAAGAAAAAAGTGAAATAAGGCCCTTGAAAAAAAAAAGTTTCATTTGCCAGGAGCTGAACCCGGGACCTTCGGATTACAAGCCCAAGACTAACTAACTAACTAAAAAGATTTTGATTATCGATTAACAAATTCACATTTCATGGTAAATGACAAGACATAATCATTTCTTCTGAGCTTCATAACCCAGGGGGTTAGGGGAAGGACAGAAGAATGGGCGCAAAAGTAGCGTCTCTTCTACTCCCGATCATAGGTGCAGAAGAGCGCCTTGCCAAGCGAACATAGCCACCCCCGCGAGAGGGCGCTGTAGTCCGCCCGCGCTGATGGTAACGCTGGCCGGACTTTTCATTATACCACGGCAGTAGTTCGGCATGATACACGACTCCTGCAAAGCTTATGCGTGTTGTTCAATGGCATTCAATGCAGATATTGCTTTATGCAGTGTATGAGGCTGGTTGTTTCAATGTTGAATGTTGACAAGCCCAAGACGCTAGCCATTGCACCACCGCACATTCTTGAATGGACATGTAGTGTCTATACTTTCCATCGTGCAAGTATAGGGCCGTTTTAGACAAAAGCAGTTGAGATGCGTTTTAAATTTACAAAAAAAGTTCATAAGTGGATAGGAGGAAAAATCATATGTATTACATGGGAGTAAAGTGCCTTTTCCTCCTTGGATGTAAACTACATCCTGCGGGAGGAAAAATGGCACTTTCCTCCCTAGTAATAAAAATAGCTATTCCTGCTAGCAGAGAGGAATTTTATAGGAAAATAACAAATACTTTCGACATCTTGCAATTGATTTCGACAACTATGCCACTCATTTCCCACCCTTGGGCAAAAACAAGCCAATAAACATGATGTATTTTTCCTTGACCATCATAGTAAGAAGATTCTCGTCATAGAGTTCTTGGCTTGAAATGAACTGAATATAGTGATATAGGGAACTCCGCATGCGTTACCCATCGGCAGTATAGGTTACAACATAATATAGCGAAAAGGGCACGTTGGTCCTACATGCCTAGCTGCAGCATTAGTGCTCACCACTATCATTACTTCTACAGGTTAAAACATAGTACGCAGAATGTGGTCTTTTGCTACTGAAACATATTTTTTCTTTCGAACTTTCAAGATCTTCTTCCGGAGCCTCTGTTGTGGTTCATTCCACAATATTTTTGAATTCTCCATTATCATACAGATTCCAATTGGGTCTTCTTGGAAGAACGTTGCACAAATATCTGTCAGCAGTAGTTCAATGTCCGTCGTGGTATTAGACAGGCAAGTAGTTGTTTTCTGTCAGTTGCCTCATATTTTCCAAATGGTGGAAATATTTGGGGAGAAGGGTACTTTGACATTGTCGATTTTACAATTTAATTTTTTCGATACTCTCCGGCAAAACTCATTGAAGAAAAATGCTCGATATGAACTATTTTCATAAATCAGTCTTAATTTCGAGTCATCAGTCTTTATATTGAAATTAGCGGTGTCAATGTCAAATCATCCTCACTATCATTACTCATTTTCGATTACTAATTTTTTTTAACGAATTTTGTAAATACTGATGTGAAATGTCAAATCATTAGACTGTCGTTAACCAACTTGATTAACAAACTTGATCAACAAACTTGATTCAATCTTATATTATTTATGCACTAGCGGGCAGTAAAGTACATTTAACCACCCGGTTCAGCGAGCGTAAAGTGAACTTTACCGCCCATGGGCGCATTATGGCCCGCGGCCCATAAGGTAGACAAAATTGTCTATATTTACACATCATTTTATGCAAGACCTAACGCGAATCAGAATTATTTCACTTCAATAGAGAAATACTCTTCCTACAATTTCTTCACAATTGTCATTTTTTTCTACATGTAATTAAGTCATAATCCTGAATATTGAAAATGCAGTTTATTTACTGATGCTGGAGATAGGATATTCTCTTAAACATAATTATTACATATTGAGAGCTTCGTTACAGCATCTGCATCGATAAGTGGAAAAGTATGGTTAGTTCAAATAATTATCTGGTATAGTTCCGATCAATGGCAATTTTTTCAGTGATGATCAATTTATTTGAAATAGTTGCTTTCATATAGCTCTCAGCTACTTATAGTTTCACATTCCTCATACGTATGTTACTCTTAATAATTATTGTATACATAACGTATGGAACGTGTAGACCATTGTAATTCGAGTCAGTTTTTCTGATTCGCGCTATAAAACCGCTAGTGCATAAAATTTTGTATCACGTGCGTAAAATGCGGTTATGGCCTTTGGCGTGTGATAGCCCTCGTCTGACGCCATCGGGCCATCATCCACTCCGCAGGCCATATACGCCTTCTTTACGCACTTGATACATAAATAACTATTATTTATCATCATAAAATGCGTTAATACCAATAATGACAGTCTAGTAGTTCATGAAAGTAGTGGAAAATGAAATATTCTGTACTGAAATGATCATTACAGTACAGCTCGCGATGTAAAAATGAAAAAGTGTATACAATCGGCCTATACTTCCTCGATCGATAAAGCGCCTAAAATGGGCATATTTCTATGTGGTCGTAGAAAAAGAATTATTTCATTACAGAAACATTCATCTTTCAATATCAAATGGAAAAGCTGAAGACAAGGAAGTTGAGGTGTGATGGAATGCTTCCATAGTAGCAAACGTTTTCGCCGAAAATAATTAACCGTGAAATATGCATTTTTTCGGAATTCACGCCACGTATCCAGCATCCCTTTGAGAAAAAAGACAGTTCCCGGTGGCGCCCGGAATAGCGTCGCCGGCGTAATCCAGCACCGCTCGGCCAAATTGAAAGTCGCATCTACATTTACGCGTACAAATCTTCACGCAATGCCACCAGAATTATCATAATACCGCGCTGCCAAAAAAAGGGTGATTTCAATATCAAAAATGGAAGAGGGCACTTTTTCATGGCTCGTCTCGCGCGTCTCCCAAAGCAATTGAAGGAATAGCGACAAATAGTTTGCTAGCAGTGGCGTCGGCGTCGGCTAGGAGGCACGTGAGGACTCATCTCCGTGTTTCCAGGATCGTATATGAGCTGTAAAATACCTACCCAGTATTTTTTGATGAGTCAGTTTCAATCTCAGAGTAATAAAAGACCATAGAGATGCCAACTCCATCCTTGTCTTGAAGTCAACACATATACATGTTAAGTCCGTATCCATTCGGGTAGTTTCGTGTATGCCCGCTCATTTCATTCAGATCAAGTTGTCATTCTTCGTTTGTATTATGGTCCTTCATACTCCAAATGTAAACAAACTGTCCATAACATTTCACCACCCGTCACCCCCCTCGCTAACAAATTGTATAGATATAGGCAGGGCATCTCTATGTCTTTTATTACTCTGAGGTTTCAATTGTCGCATGGTTCCCGAGCTGATTTTCAGTAGTAACCAGGGATTCATCAAGCCAAGTAGCTTGATTTTTTCTTAAATACTTGACTTGATTTCAAAACTCAAGCTTTTGAAAATATGATATTTGAATTGACTCAATTTACGGTGTGAACTACTCGACTTGATTTCAAGTTAAATCAAACCACTTGATATTACTTGATACAGCAAGCAGGCCCCCGATTGCTCGATGACAACGTGCTGTTGAGTAGTAGAGCAGCATTGATGAAAGATAAATAGTGGCGGCGAGAGAATAATTGTGTATGTCTGATTTGAGTGATTTGTCCGTAATGGAATCGGAACCTCAGAATATATCGTAGATGACAAAGTGTCAGAATTTGATGACATCGAAGTAGAAAGTGCAGGGTCGGCGCCATCAAAGGTCAAACCAATTGAAGGTAATGAAAGTGTATCTAATAAAACTGCAAAAGATGTGTTTCTGGTTACAGGCTGGTTATGAAGAAACTGAACGTGAAACATATAATTCCGGAGTGCCTCCACTGTATGGAGGAGAGGCTATCTTCAGGGCGGCCCGAAGAACTCAGCTAAACTCTAGGAGAAAAAAAATACAGAAGTATTAATGTTAATTTTTCATACTTAGAGTATTGGGGCATTGGTTTTGAAACTGCTTTCTTAGAAAACCTCAAAACCCTTCAACAGCTTACTACTCCCAGCATTTCCTCATTTCATGATTTCTTGATCCAATTTCATTTTTGCACCCAAACTTTTGATTTGTTTATAAACAGATTAAACAGAATTTTATGATACTTTCTTAATCAAAAATGAAATTGTTTTAACAATATACTCAACAAAAACTTATATAAAAATCTTGTTTTATCTTCTGCGATGGAAAATATCAAAAGCACAAAAACTATTAGTTAGTGTTTGCATTGTTTTTGAAATTGATATACTATTCACGGCCGTGTCGCCCCTTTTGGGAATGGAAGTGCCGCCGCTCATGTTTCCGAAGCAGTTTTTCAGCTTGGGTTATGGGCAGAAGGTAATCTAATCTTTTAAATTTTGGCATTCATCTGATTTACCACTATTTTCGTTCAGGAAAATTTATTGTAGGCTATTTTCACAAATTTCCCTTTGGAAGTTTATGTTTATATTTGGTGAGAAAGGAGGCGATACGAGTTTCGAAATAAGCAGACTTCTCGTTTCGTTTTTATATTGCCAAAGAGATCGTTTGAACTTGATTGCTGTTAGCACTACATTGGAGTTGAATTGCGAAAGTAAATTACAAGTGACAAACATGAATCTGAAAATGGTATCAACAGTGCGGAAAACTTCAACGATGTCCGAAAATTCTCAAATTTCTCCAGTGGATATAATGAAGAGTTGCATATGAAATGAAAGTTTAGGTAGGTTGCTTTGGGTAATATTATCATTAAAAATATTATTTCATACATGATATTTGGAAAAACGTTGTATACCATTTTTAATGCATGGCGACCTAGGAAAAAATTGAAATTATGTAAAAATATCTGGTGGCTTGAAAAGATTTAGTTTGCTTCGTCATTTTTTGTTTTTTCTTCAGTTGAGAAGACCGCGAATAGGCCAAAATAATGACGATACAATAATAAAAGATATATTGTATAAAAATTATGGAAATTCTATCATATCAGTGATGAAAACTTCAACAATGTTTGAAAATACTCAAAATTTCCCTGGACATAATGCAGAAAGTCACTTATGAAACGAGACTGAGAATAACTTAAAGTCAGTTGTTTGGAATAAAATTATCATTAAAAATATCAATTCATATCTGATATTTGGAAAAACGTTGGATAGGTACGCAGTTTTTCATGGATAGTGACATGGGAAAAATAGAACTTATGAAAAATATCTGATGGCGTTTGACATAATTTGAAAACGGGATTCATTCTGACTTCACTCATGGTATCACCCATGCCATTTTGAAAGATAGACATTTCAATTGTTGTAAATAGGAGGTTATGAACTACACCATTTGACCAGAAAAAATTTCAAAATAAAATTCCAATACGTTCAGAAGTGAACAGGGCGGGGGGGGTTGGTTAATTTATGGACAGAAAGCATACATTTTTATTTAGCAAAAACTATTGTTATTGTCACGTTTTTTTAAAGATGCTAATATATCATCTCTAGATTGTTTTTGCAAAAATAATTCATTCAAATGATTCATAAATCTCTCAAATTCGTCGAACGCTGTGTATTTGTTGAACTATGATGGTGTACGGTATAATTAAAAAAATAGTCGAGATCACCAAAGTATTTCGCGCACGAGATGCAAACAATTTTTTTTCTACAAACGTCAAAAAAAATAGGTAGTATAAAATTTGTCACAATTTGTGTTAAAAGTGTTGAAAAGCCTTATTTAATTATTGTTGAACATTCAGAAATAAATGATTTCTTAGATTTTTGCTTAATTGAGGACTATATGGGTTAGAATATGAAAATCCCATATAGTTTACATGCAGTGTGTGAAATAGGTATTTCGCACATTATTTCGCGCACGGTGTCATGGTAACGATGGAAAATGAAAAAAAGTGTCATTTTGCATATTGTTGTCAATACGCGAACCTTGTCATTTTTTGACGTTTGTAGAAAAAATTTATTTAAATTGTCTACGCACCAAAATCACTTACATACAGTATATAGGAGGAAAATTACTTTTTATATCATTGATGGAAAACCAATTGATTTTATGTGTTATTTTCAATGTTTTACACTAACGTTATTGTAAAATCTTTTATCTGAATATCTGTAAGAACGTTTTCAAATTTTATTTACTCTATCGACTTCTACCAATATTTCTATTTGTTTTTTTATTATAATATACACTAATTTAATCCTTTCGTGAAACTTCTAAAGTAGTTTATACTTTTCCAGTTGCATAACTCATTCTAGATCGAAACTTCGTATACACTTTGCATACGCGAGATACATCGAAACCATCAAATTTTTCCGCCGTCTGAAGACCCATTAGAGCACTGGGGGTCTGAAGATATTTTACGCCGCGAAATGATTCGTCCCTATTTTAATTGCGGGAGTTGTTTCAAAAACTCCATCCGGCACATCATTTAATTACCGGTTAACGGCACCCTTGATGACGCTTCGCCATTGTCATAACGCGTGTATATCGCCAATAAAATCATTTACCCGTTTTATTTAAACTCAAGTGTAACATTCACTCATAACGCTCATCATCATTATTGCTTTTTGTACGCACTTGTTTTTATTGTGACTCTATCCGCGTTTATTGTCGCGCGCGACTTCCTGATTGCCGATTTTTAATTCTGACAGATGCAATTGTCTGGAGGCTATTTAGTTTATTATAATGAAACTACACTTATAATCCAGTACGATTGGGTTTTCAAACGAAGATCGATTGTAGGACCACCAAACTTGGTATCCTAGAAGTTGGAACCATGATAAACACGAAAACAAAATTGTTAACCAAAATTCCAGGGGTGGAACATATATTTTTTTATCGTTTAAAACTAAATAAATAGATTTTTGCTGTAATCTTGGAAAGTATATGATTTATCGGAAAAACAACTCAACGAGTTGAAAGACAATGCAATTCTCCACAAAAATTATTCCTAGTTTTTTCTTATCAAATGCCCCCGTTTTCTCAGAAAACGTGATTGAACGCCGACATCAACTTTCAGGTTCACTCTTACCACCGCTGAAAATTCTGGCGGAGCCGAATATTTGATTGGTCATAACTCTGCTAAAAACGATCGGAGAAGAAAAAGGAAAAGTTCATATGGTTTCTGAAGACTCCTACCTTCTCATGCAAATATAACATGCGAGTATTTGGGTACCTAAAATGTGTCACGGATACACTGATAAAAAGGATGTCTTCAATCGAATATATATATATATATATATATATATCCTCTTGAACAGAAACATCTTCTGAAAAGAATAATTATTTCTAATTGATGAATATACTCTTATTTCAAACTTATTGAACTGTTTGCTTCTTTACATAAATTATCTTGAAATGAATTTGTTTGCATTAATACATTCCAACTCTTTACCCTAGAGAACTCCTATTTGTGAAAAATGCTCCTTTTGACTCAAGAACATGATTTCTTGGCGAAATCCCGCTACCGGAACGACGCGAACCCACGCGAAAGCGCGAACAGCGACTGCCGACTGGGACCTCTATCCTGTTTGCTTTTGCTCGCGTTTAGTTTGGGGGTTGTGTTTGAATCATAATTTAAGTTGTTATAGTTTTGTATTTGACACAGTGGTTATGTGCAAATGTGCTGCTACAGAAGTGCAATATGGAGGTCCAATTATTTCTGCACGATTTGAATTTAGGTCATTTATGGACCTGTTGTGGGGGTAGGTTGAAGATATTTTTGTTTTCAACAGGTGTGTGATAATGGCGAATGACGCTGTCGTTTCTATATTCGATCGCATTTCTATGTGTCACCGAAGAGGCACCTACGTTGATTATATAGTTTCTGAAATTAAAATATCACAAAACTATTCTCATATATAACCATTATACCTCAATTGTTTGCTGTTGTTCTCTGTTTGTTGAACTGTACCATATGAACATGGCTTCCATGGCATATTTTTATAACCAAGTGCACATTTGTACTGAGCCTCCAAATGCAGATAATCTTGAATCAAAAATGTATTGCATTATGAAGAAGAATATTGTTCGTTATTGAAGTTGAAATATTCTTGCCCCAACCAACTCACACCATCGAACAAAGAAAGTATTCACAATAGTGTTCATTATAAAAGTTGAAATATTCTTGCAACAAACAACTCTCATTATTCAGTGAAGAAAGTGTTCATTTGTCTCAAAACAGTTTCCTTTCAAGTGGTCAAGAGGATTCTGTCAAAAAATCAAACTAATATTTGGTTGGACCTATTTAAGAATACAATCGACTTGAATCAATGCAATTATGCATTGATGCAAAATAACCTTTTTATCAGTGTATCGTTCATAAAAAGGCAATGTTGTGTTGAAGTTTTGAGAAAGTAGGTCTTGCGATCTCTTGGGTTATTTTGGTTGGCAGATATCTTAGCAGCGTAGTAAAGACTCAAATATGGCCTCCGGATTACAAGTGGTGGCATATCAGCTTCTCCGTATAAGCTTTCCACTGGAATTGCCCTGTATGCACCAAGAGCCAGGCGAAATGCGGTGTTATGATGTCTAGGTGTCTTGTTTTCGAAAATGATGTTTAGAAATTTGTGTTTGCATGTCGACCTATCCAGTATTAGTTGGTGCCATTTGATAGGAAAGAATGACTTTTAAATTTACTTTATTCTGTTATTTCTTGACCTACAAATAAAATCAATTACTACTTAATCTAATCCAAATTAGATTAGTGGAATGAGTTCAATGTATCCAATGACTGTATATTAAATGTTCTATGAGCGCTCACGTGTGTCTTTTTTGTTCTTTCTCTAACTGGCGTGAACAACCAGCATTTCAATCAAGCATACACTCATCCCGGCGAGTACGTGCACATGAAATATAAGTACACTGTTCATATATCAAGATTATTATAACAGATATGTTCAAATTGGAAACACTTCTATGAATAATGCAACCCTCCGGATTGCGCCGAGAAGTATACGTATGAAATCCCCCGAATCCGTTTGAGTTGGAGGAAATTGCACGAGGTCGTGTTAGAACAAGAGACGTACGTTTGGAATGAAGTTGAAACTAAATGGGCCGTGTGATAGCGCCGACGTTGACTCATATTTATGATTTTTTGTTTTTATACTTTTGAATGGGGTACTCAGCGGGACGGCTGGCTTCACCCCTCATGAATTCCACGGGAATCAACGTTGCATCGTTGTGACAATTTCGGAAAATCACGAGGGTCTCACCTAATCTATCTGTGAAAGATGAAGAGTTCTCTTGTATTTATGCTGTTAGAAGTGATTATCTGATACTTTTAAATCGTATGTGATGTGTTACCCTGTCTTAGACACAAATTCAATGACTATATTGATAGTATCTTGTATACAACAATTATAGCTGATACTGGTAGAATAACTAAAGATGATGAAGTATCTTAACTATTATTGAGTGGTTCACCTAAAAAATTTGATTCGCTAGTTTTGTAATTTAGAGACTATCCATATAATTTCAAAGGGATGGTAAAAGCATGTTTACTTCAAGAAGAATATCGTGGAAATCAAGTTCCAAACGTCTCTAGAGAAGTAGCGTTTACTAGCAAAAACCCACCTCTGAAATCATTCGAAAAATTCTCTTTGATATTCCATCATTGTGGCAAATAGGGACATGTCAAACCCAGTTGTTTCAAACTACAAAAACGACAAGAAAATAGAATTGGAATCTCGAAATGAAAGTTCTGCTGATGAGTTGTTGTTCGTTTCTGCATTGACATCTAGCACCATATAATGATAGAGACTAGATCATAGATTCAGGCAGTACTTCTCATTTGTGTAAGCACAAGGAATGGCTTAGCGGTTTTCATGCAATAGAAAGAGATGTTACTGGGGGCCAATAAGCAAGTCATACACAGTGTTGGTGCAGGAAATGTCAATGTACAGTTGTGTGTGCATAAAAAAGTCGTACAGCAGAAAAAGTCCTACAGCAGTTTTAGGCTATTGTGAGTTAGGCTTGTCAATATTAATTAAACTTCTTATCGACTTTGACAAGTAGTGTTAAAATTCAAACTATTTTTGTCAGTAACACGCCTTTAATATTTTTCTAGTGCAATTAGTGCTATGATTCAGCTAGACGCCACAAAAATCTTGTACGACTTTTTTATGCACACAACTGTACATCTTACCAATATGGATAGTAAAATAATAATTTATGTAATTTGTGTACCAGACAGCTACAAATTTACTGTCTGTTAGCAAAATTACCGAGAAAGATTTAACTCTCACATTTGACAAAGACAAATGCCACATTTATGAACCTTGTTCTACAGTGAACCCCAAAAAGTATGTACCATATGGAAAAAACGTTTATTATTAGAGTATTGGCAAAAAAATTCTTGTGAAAAGTTTGTGCATGTCCGATAACCTAAAAATCGATTGACACATGTCACGTGATCGCTGGTATGGCGGCAAGTTGAAAAAAATTACTAGGAAAAGGCAAAAAGTGGTGTAAAATGGCAAGATATCAGAAAAAGTTATTTGAAAAAGTTGCGTAGAATTAAATTTTATACACATGCACGGAGTTAAAAAAGATAATGAGAAAAAATTGAAAAAAGCTAGAGAAAAAATTGAAAATAGCTATTTTTTTTATATTTTCCTAGCTGTATAAAAATATCAAATTATTATCTTATGAATAGCTTGACCATACTGAAACATTTGTATTTCAAGGATAATGACAAAACTTTCTCATTTTCTCCACACCAGTGAGCACTAAATCAAAAATATTGGATTTTGTTAAAACCATTGCTGTTACATTGGTTCGTATCTAACAGTTATATCAGAATTCGACGACCATTGTGATGACATAACACTCCAGAAACATGGTGTTTTCTAGATTATAATCAAGTTTTGATGATAATCGTGCCAGAGCGTTTCACTTCGCATGCAATGTTGAAAACTCTAGCCTCTTTAATTTGACGCACTATTCTTAAGATTATGTGCGAAGTGAAACGTTCGTGCACGATTATTATCATCGCAACCATAGAATTCTATGGTACGCAGAATCCCACCCGTAGACTGAATAGGCGTTGTCGGGGCGAAGCTTTCATGACATCAGTCATCAATTCATTTGAAAAATAGATGTCCATCAGCTACTATTCCTAGATTCACACCTGAAAAAAAAAACAAGAAATCGTACGTTTGGAATGAAGTTGAAACTTAATGGGCCGACGTTGACTCATATTTATGATTTTTTGTTTTATACTTTCGAATGGGGTACTCAGCGAAACGGCTCGCTTTATCTGTATGAACTCCACAATTTTGTGTCGCCTAGCAACAAACGTAAAAAAGTGCACTTTTTTTCACCCTTTTCTATTTAATAATGAAATAGTATGTTGAGAGTAAAATATTGCAATGCACATACCGCACAAAAAAGGTTAACTATTTCGACAGTTTCCCATCAGATGAAAAAGACAATACTGAGGTAGAATAACGATTTTTTTTGTAAAAATATGCAGTTACAATCTTCAATTCCTTTTTGAGGTTGTATATATTATGGGAATCATGACGGCCGGAAACTTTATGATAAAAAGTGTTATTAAAAAAAATTACAGATTTGTTTATGATTCATATGGTCGTAGAAAAAGTATAGTGTACAATTTGCATGAAATGACACTTTTTCTGGTGTTATCGTTAGAATAACAACAAGATCAAAAATGCTTCTTCACAGATATTATAAGCTTTTTTGTGATATCAGTTTTACTGTGAGACGTTTAGTTATCGAACAGTGTGTCAAAAGATTTTGTTTGATAAGATAATAATCAGACCCGGAATTACTCTTCTTTTAGTTTTGGTGATTATTCATTCAAATTTTATCAGCAATCAAAAAATACTATGTGTAGTTGACCATAATAGCAGATTGATTTGGGAATACTTAGAAAAATTCAGAATAAAACATCCACTGCCAGAGTGAAAGGAGAAAAAAATTCTTCCAAAATATGTTCAATCAATCAAATTATTGTTTTAATAATTTATCCTCCTAGTTTTTAACGCGATTCGTACGCAAATTCTCTTCATCTATAATATCTGAATTTCATGTTTTTCCTCTATCTGTATGAGAAACATAGTTAAAATAATCAAAAGAAATCGGTATACAAAGTCCCCCAAACAGGACACTATAAAATGTAATAGACTTTCAAGAGCCAGACGATAAACGTAGTAAAGAAACAACTTCTGAAAATTACTGAACTTCCAGACCCTTTTGTCGCTATTATGTGTGTACACAAACAAAACGAAAAGCAAATTAATATATCACATTCATTTCATCATCCGCCTCTTTGGGCTCTACGCTCGTTTCTACTGTTCTGAATTATTAATACTTTTGTGCTTTCTCAGGAAAATTAAATATCTGAGATGGTTTTCCTTCAAGGTTCGTACCTAAAATGGGATCCGCTCAAAGGAGATTAATTCAATTAATGAATTTGTTTACTTTGAATCTTGCTGGAAAAAATTATACAGCAATAAATTATTAAACAATCTTTCTACTGGAAGAATTTTGATTAACGATGTGATTCACTGGTGTCCTGATAAAAAAATTCTAATGAGCTCAATGATTTTCTGTGTACAGTGTGTCCCACTTTGAGCAGCACCACCTTGGTATTTCGATGAACGATTTCAAAAAACAATTTTCGAACATACCGGGTGTCCCAGACCACTTCATACTGCCAATATCTCATCAGGTATGCTGCTTAGGAAGAAATTTAAAAAATATATACTTATATCTAACCCATATGACTTTGAAGCTGTTGTGCCAAAGTCAACTGCTGTGGCACCAAATACAGTGACAGGCAGAAAGTACACATCATATGGGAAACTTTTTATTTATAAATTTTGACAAATATCGATATGCGCAATCGCTTCTGCACCAAAAGAAACCCCAAAAGACGTTGTACAAGTGCGTCTTTTCGCGATTGGCGGGAAATTTAAAAAAATTAAAAGTTATATCTCAAAATACACTTGTTTGAGAAAATATTCGGAGCACCGCACATGCGCGTTGATGATATGTCAAACAGATGCGTCTCCTAAAGGTTAAGTTAAGGGACTATTTTAATATCAATGACAATTATTTATAATAAAAAAAATTAAACGTGGACTCGCAAATTATACTAATAAACTCCAACTTAGCAATTTTGAGACACTGATAACGTCTTGACGTAATGACATTGACAAACTGGAGCAATGCACATGCGCACTTCCAGTTTGAGAGGTTTCAATTAGGCGTATTTTTTTCATTAGACAGATCGGTGGTTCTGACGATTAGTACTTGAATTAATTCAATAGCGATGTTGCCACTTTTTTTTTGAAAATACTTGATAAGAACATATTATAGAAGATAACTTATTCTAGATTGAAAAAAATTAAGATGTACCAATACATTACTCATTTCTAAGCATTTGAAAGAATTTAAATGTTTTATCATGAATTTCCACCATTTTTCAATAATTTTTATTCTTGTTATTCACTGATATTTTTGGCAACTATCTCATTTTCAAGTACTTGAATGGATGGTATAATCGACTGGAACAATTATAAAAAAACATGCATGAGACCTATTGATTCATTTACTTTTCTGCACTCGTACAGATTTCAACAAGTGAAAGTGATACTTGCAGGTTGTATTTCCAATTTATCCAGAGTAGAACTACTTGACAGATTGTTGATAAAAATATTGACCGTTTTCTGATTTTTCCTCAGCATAATCCGCTAGAGCTCATAATTATTTTCGTAAATATGTTAGCTTATTTGTCAGTAACTTTAAATGAAAAGTCACGTAACTTTAAATGAAAAGTCACGTAACTTTAAATGAAAAATCACTTTCGGTAACATCGCCTGTTTCCTCCTCGACGATCTCAATTTATCTTCACGTTGAACATTTTATTGTACCATTCCTGAATTGAAACAAACGGCAATAGGAAGGCAGTGATTGCCTCCAGCGGAGGTGGACGGAAGACTCCAATCACTTCACCTCAGGGAGTCTGTGTAACGAAAGCTAAACAGCGTTATTAACGTTTTAAAGAAAATGGAACATAATTGTGGCTACCTACATCGGTACATTGAAAGTGAATCATTGTTGGCGTTATGTAATTGAAGCTTCTCAGAAATCAAATTAATTTCGATATTACCTTTTTCCAGGTTCTCAGGAGGTTTTGTAAAAATTGCAGGTTTTTCCTTTTCACAGGAACTTGGAAATGAAAAAGTGAAATGTACGTCAAAAATAAATATTTTTTGGAAATCCAAAGATGTTTGAAAATCCTATTCGTTTGGATTTATAGTATCGTGGAGGTTTTTTCTTAACGGACATGATTTGTTTTTGAACTGTAACTTATCAGATTTGATTATAGAAAAAACGATCCATAATATAAATGATTTGTGAGCCTGCGTCTTTGTCTTCAAGAAATAGTTGCAAGAAGGAAGATGGTGAAGTATTTATTCAGTTTCATTGTCAAATGTCCAGTTCATTATTTCCTTGATCTGAGCAGCTATGCTTATCTATTGGACCGTCACATAAAAATCAATAGAAAACTCATCGTGTATGTCGTGTTGAAAGTACAAATATTTCAGGGGAAGCCAGTGATAAAAAAAAATATTTAAATGCACTAAAAAAAGAAAATATACTTTGAAGTAAATCGAACCCATCATTTTGTTACATTATAAAATTCCATACGATATAAAAGTTCGTCGCGAGAAGTATGTATTTCTCATTAATTATATTATGGAATTATCTGTATCAAGATTTATTTTCACGGGTAACATAATAAGTGGTATAATTATTACCGATAAAATTTTGGAATATTAATGAATTGCAATCCCAAAGCTGAAAATACAACGAATACTCTTCAACGGAATACTCTTTTCCACGGAATACTTTTTTCCACGGAATACTTTTTTCCACGGAATACTTTTTTCCACGGCCTCATCTATGATACCAATGGACATTTTTTACCACCGTGAAAATACAGCGACAAGCTATATTTTCACTGTAGTTGCGATTCTATTGGTTGAATTTCAAAATTTGAAAACTACTGATTGGTTGTTAAGCAAGAAAATATTTATATCATATTTTTCATAATTCAACAAAATTATGGGTTCGATTAATTTCGAGGTTTATTTTCTTCCTTAGTGCATTCAAATACAACCTTTTTTTCTCAAGAGTTTTATTTTTATTTTACTTGTTACCATCAGAGTTTGTTCAATTATCTGTTTTAATAGACGCGCCAGGTGCCAAGTTTCTCGGCACGTACCCCACTTTACTGAATATATACATACAAGTCAAGTTACGAATATTATTCGACGATCCGTTGTTTAGCACAATTATTACTTATTTAATTTTCGCAATTTTAGGGGGATCTGGCCCCCCTGAAGATTATATTTTTTTGTCGTTCATCGCCGGAAACAATAAAAAAAATTCCAATTTTCTACGCATTTTCAATCTAGGCAGGGGGTGAAATTTTTCAAAACTATAATAATTCGCCAATTTCAATTTCGCGAGATTTCTCAATTTTTTTTCGTAACAGGGATATCGGAGCGAGCTTCCCAATCGATTTTTTTAAACCATATTATTTGACGGTCAGATATTTTTCACTATTTTTACAGATTTTTTTCTATTTTTATTTCTCGAATTCTCCAATACACATACACACACACCCACTCTAACATAGCCAGTTAATAGTAATATAATATATGATAGTAATAGTAATTTATGATACAAGTTCGTAAAGCAGGACTTTTTTGTATGAGGCGCAGCCGAGTTCAACAAACACCTAGGTACAAAAAAACCCTTTACGCAAGTGTATCATGCAAAGTTTTTTCTTCGGCAGTTATTATATTGCAGTTAAATCATTAATTTGAATGTTTTATGTCCTGAATTGTCGTCGTATTACCCAATGATGACTTCCGTGTTATATCTGACGTAAAAAACTGTATTTTTCAAAAAAGCACAAATGTATGAAGTGTGTAAAAATTTTACGCACTGTTGATGATTTTACGCATAGGTGAATTTTTTACGCACTTGTGCGCAAAAGTGTCACTTTACGCACTGTCAACAGTTCGTAAACACTTCGTTTACGCACTATCGTAGAAAAATATTTTTTATCAAGTGCGTAAAGTAGGCGTTTATGGCTTGCAGCGTGAATAATGGCCCGATGGGCCATTACACCTACCGGCCACCCGTTGTTATCCTACCAATCATGAGAGGTAAGAACCTTGAAACATGCAAGTGGTCATTTCCAGCAGTGTGGCAACAAAGTGGATGATTTCTGTCATTTATTTGACTAGTATATTTTCAGTTTTCACTCTGTGGGAAAGTGCGGAGAGATATTTTTTTCGATTTTGTCGAAATTATCCGTTTCATTTCATTATAACACATGCACCACTCTTCAATAATCGTTCACGACTGCGATTAGTGCGATTATATCTGCTCTCGGATCAGACGGCCGCGATGATCGCTAGAGACTCTAGCGATGACCGCTCCAAAGAAACGAAACGAAACTATTTCAAAAAACATACAATGCATTGCCCTGCGATTATCGCCGCGCTGCTATCACTGTGCGATTATCGCAAAAGTCGCTCCTAGCAAAACGTACCTTAATCCTTTGTCGGGACAGCCCCGACAGTAAAATTTTATGAAAGGTAAGCCATTGGGTAAGCCCAGACATCACGTTCTCTGCATGTTTTGGAATGGCTGTTTTTCATTTCCTTGGTTATGACAATTTCCAGGATTATATATTAACATATTCTATACATTGGATAATATTCATGTTAAAAGATGTACAATCATGATGAATTGCCCTGTAAAACTATTTGATAATGTAAATTTTTCTCCTTGCCAATTGCCGGCCGTACTACAATCTACATTATTGACTTCATTACAACGTTACGACTCTACATTAGAATAACTGCTCATATTGTTGATAATGCACTCAGCATTCATTATAGCCCTTCTTAATGGCTAGATGGCCCGCAACAAAAAATTGCTTTTGTTTTTCATGTCGTACGCGAAAAGGGGAACTCGCGGTGTTGGAATGACTTTGTTATTTCTGTCACTTCTCTCATTATCCGCGGTAGCATTCACACATTTTAATATCAGTCATTCGAACGCGTATTGATTCGAGTCGAAACGTTGAGAACGTAAAATTTTATCGGGGTCATTATGTGGCACGACCATTGAATTGAGTGCCAATTGAAAACGTAATAATCGAATAATTGATCGTTTCTCTGGTTTTTGATTACGCGTTACATTAGTTTGTTGTTCCGATGACTTTATTTCCGTCGGTTGCGACAATTATTATTGTTTGAAAGCCTATTGCAGTTGCCCTATGTATATTCTTCTGCGTAACTATTATGAGTATTCGAAAACTATATCCATCAGACCATGGTGGCAGGAAATTGCCTGTTTTTACCAGCGAACAAATCCCATTGGGCCCAATGGAAATCCCTTGCCTTTGACAATGGGGTCCTGACACGTGTGTTGCAGTCCGAGGACGGTAGAGGAGAAAGACGCCAGACAGTTTTACCCAAGGACAGAGGACAGGAAGTGATTCAAAAAATCCATGATTGGTCGCCGAAGGACATCTAGGAGTAACGAATACCCTGCAGCGGGAACATACAGTATCGCAAAAGTTTTCACCTGTGGTATGGTGATTTTATGAGAGCGTTAAGAAAAGCTTGCTATATGTTGAGAGAGCATTACAATTTCTCCTCTACTCGCTCGAGGAAGGGATATCGACGCGAGTTGTTAATTCGACGGACGAGGTAGTAGGAGAGGCGCACAGTAGTGCTTCTCTCTTATTTATGTGGTATTATCATATCATTGCGTTCCTTGTTGCTCGCGTAGATTTCTGACTATACTTACCACAGATGAAAAGTTTCCGATACTGTATAAATTGGTTCCAAGATAAAGAATGATCAGGTAGTCTGTCTCTCATGGATAAATAACATATTCTATATAGCACCTCGAATATATTTCTAATTTACTACCTGTTTTCCACCTGACGGGAACAAATTTGCATGGTACCCCTGTAGCGAGTGAGATAACGGTTTTACTGGGTAAAAATCAAATATACTTTATTATCGGAAGATATAAATCTCATAGATAAAGTCATAATAAATACCAATACAAAATTGAATAAATAAGTATACAGTGACCCCCAAATACAAAATTGAATAAATAAGTATACAGTGACCCCCAAATACAAAATTGAATAAATAAGTATACAGTGACCGCCAAAAAGTACGTACCATATGGGAAAAAAGTTTATTATTAGAGTATTGGAGAAAAGATTCTTGGGAAAAGTTTGTGCATGTCCGAAATACAAATACAAAATTGAATAAATAAGTATACAGTGACCGCCAAATACAAAATTGAATAAATAAGTATACAGTGACCGCCAAAAAGTACGTACCATATGGGAAAAAAGTTTATTATTAGAGTATTGGAGAAAAGATTCTTGGGAAAAGTTTGTGCATGTCCGAAATACAAATACAAAATTGAATAAATAAGTATACAGTGACCCCCAAATACAAAATTGAATAAATAAGTATACAGTGACCGCCAAAAAGTACGTACCATATGGGAAAAAAGTTTATTATTAGAGTATTGGAGAAAAGATTCTTGGGAAAAGTTTGTGCATGTCCGAAATACAAATACAAAATTGAATAAATAAGTATACAGTGACCGACAAATACAAAATTGAATAAATAAGTATACAGTGACCGCCAAAAAGTACGTACCATATGGGGAAAAAGTTTATTATTAGAGTATTGGAGAAAAGATTCCTGGGAAAAGTTTGTGCATGTCCGATAACCTAAAAATCGATTTTGACACATGTCACGTGATCGCTGGTATGGCGGCAAATTGAAAAAAATTACTATGAATAGGCAAAAAGTCGGGCAAAATGGCAAGATATCGAAAAAAGTAATTTGAAAAAGTTGCTTAGAATTCAATTTTATACATATTTTTTTCAACATTTACTGAAGAAATTGCCGGGATTATGGGTGAGTTGAACACTGAGGCAGGAGTGAAACGCAGTTTTTTCTTTGACATGTATAAGTGAGACTTGTCTCACTAGTCTAAAATCGTTGCATATGGTCCAAAGAGGGTACTGATTCCTGCTCCAGTATAATTATTTCATATCAACTAAAATATTCATGACTTTCGGATCCTTTGTAAATATCGTAGAAGGGATATGTGAAGTGGGATAAAACACATTTTAGGTACTCATATACTCACATGTTATATTTGCATGAGGAAGTAGAAGTCAGTGGCGGGTTAGCGCGAGCATGAAATGTGACGTCGGCGTTAAACCACGTTTTCTGAGAAAACGAGCGTATTTCATGAGGTATTACTAAAAATCATTCTTGTAGAGAATTGAATTATCTCTCAACCTATCGAAATCGTTTTTTGATAAATCTTTTATTTTCTGAAATAACAATAAAAAAAAATTATATTTTTTTTAAATGAAATTTTTTTTAGGTTCCACCCCTGATTTTTTGGTAAACAATTTTTTTTTTAATAATACATGATATCGAGATGTCATGTGCTCAGAGTGCTACAATACATTCTTCACTTTTTGCTCGAGTTTGTCTGTCGTTACTGGATTAAAAGAGAAATATGGGTATATATGAACCCATATGTAGAAGTGAGAAAAACAAATCAAAGTGACGTCACAAGTAAGTATATAAGTTTGATCTACAAGGTTTTTTTCTAGACTTTCCCAACAAGCAAAATTAATTGAGAAATAGACACATTACTATTGAGAGATGCTCTTCCAGATGAAACACAAATAAAAAACATGAAACGAAGCAAGATACCAGAAATTATTAAGTCTATTAATTATATCACACTGTGATTTTTTTTGCCGGTTTCTCGCTAGTCAGGTATGACTTTTTTCGAAATTACATTTTTAATATTTTGTACTTTCAAGAGTTATTGTGTCTAAGCAGACATTGTAGAACTGCAGAAACATGACCGTTTCCCTTGATGGCTTTTATGTGCGTTTTCAAGAACTACTCAAACACATAATCAGCGCACTTATCAGCACAGTCGGAACAGCCAGTGGTTTGTTTAATTCAGCAATCTCGAGCACTAACGTGGTCTCGCAATATTTGCCGAGAGGGTACGTGGATCCGTGAAGATACGTGTACGAGAAGGTGATTTCGCTTCCTATAGAGCCGTGCTCGGCTCCCTAAACGTCCCATACACTTACGCGTCAAGTGCTCGCTTCAACTTTGCAGTTGTCGTTGTCTTTAATTATCATCGGTGGTAATTGTTATGGCAGTAATTGAGAGTGAGGCTAGGTAGACTTCAGATAATTATGATCACCTAACTGAAAAATTACGTACAGGGGTCATCTCTCTCGAAGTGATATTTTGTTAAAACCAAGTGTATCAATTCTATTCAAAGACATATCTTATATTCTTATTAACTATACAGTGTGTCTCACTTCTCATGGAAACACCCCAGTGAAATTTTTTCAGGAAAAAAGTGTATATGTAGTAAGTTGGTGGTCCTGATCACGACTCTGAAAGAATTTCGAGCCTATTTTATCCCTATTATTATTTTACTGTAAAAATGGGTTGTTCCATCGCGAGTGGTGGGCAGTGTATATCACTCAGGCCAACCCATTTGAAGAGGTAGGTGCATTTTGGCCATTTTCATCTGTCCTGGGAGTTTCATCATTCTACCTCCATTATAACGGGAGATAAGGAGGTGTTTCCATGAGAAGTGAGACAAATTCTGATTTTTCAGGACTGAAATTTTTCCAGGAGAAAAGTGTATATGTAGTAAGTTGGTGGTCCTGATCACGAATCTGAAAGAATTTCGAGCCTATTTTACCCCTAGTATGTTTTACTGTAAAAATGAGTTGTTCCATCGCGAGTGGTGGGCAGTGTATATCACTCAGGCCAACCCATTTGAGGAGGTGGGTGCATCTTGGCCATTTTCATCTGTCGTGGGAGTTTCATCATTCTACCTCCATTATTACGGAAGATACGGGGGTGTTTCCGTGAGAAGTGAGACAAATTCGGATTTTTCAGGACTGAAATTTTTTCAGGAGAAAAGTGTATATGTAGTAAGTTGGTGGTCCTGATCACGACTCTGAAAGAATTTCGAGCCTATTTTACCCTAGTATGTTTTACTGTAAAAATGGGTTGTTCCATCGCGAGTGGTGGGCAGTGTATATCACTCAGGCCAACCCATTTGAGGAGGTGGGTGCATCTTGGCCATTTTCATCTGTCGTGGGAGTTTCATCATTCTACCTCCATTATTACGGAAGATACGGGGGTGTTTCCGTGAGAAGTGAGACAAATTCGGATTTTTCAGGACTGACATTTTTTCAGGAGAAAAGTGTATATGTAGTAAGTTGGTGGTCCTGATCACGACTCTGAAAGAATTTCGAGCCTATTTTACCCTAGTATGTTTTACTGTAAAAATGGGTTGTTCCATCGCGAGTGGTGGGCAATGTATATCTTTCAGGCATTTGAGGAGGTAGGTGCATCTTGGCCATTTTCATCTGTCCTGAGAGTTTCATCATTCTACCTCAATTATTACGGAAGATACCGAGGTTTCCATGAGAAGTGAGACACACTGTATAAGAATTGAAAATTTCAGAGACGTGACGAAAAAATCTCATTTGTTTCCACAATATCGAAAATCAAATTTGAAAAACTATTGCGGGAACGTTTATACAGGGTGAATTATGACCAATTACCGGTAATGAAATGTGGTACTCGTCTATCATGTAGAAACACACCTTTGAAATTTTGGAGAAATCTGAGATTATTTACGTGATTTCTTTGTTCGCTAACCTTCTAAGCCGTGCCACTGATGAACCACGTATAGTCTGGCCATAAAGTAACCCCCCCTGTGTTAACTTTTGAACAGAGTGGAATTTTTATTTGAATTTTTTTATTTTTGGTTAAATGATAGTTCATAAGCTACTTTTTGACAATGATACAAAAATTCTATCTAGGCGCCATTTTGAAATATTTTTTAAAAAGGATGGGGGGCTCGATTGATACCTCATTGGATTCGTCTTTCAATTTTCTAATCGACAGCAAAATTTCAAACAAAGATATTGGTCCAAAACAAAATGGCGTTACATTATTTTACAACTCTCACAAGAGGATCCATTCGAATAAATGGCTTTAGTGCAATGATGAAATATTTTTTCGTTTCTGCAAGAGCTTCTTTCACTCATCTTAGCAGATGTGTGCCATATTAGAAAAAAATTCAAATAAGTAGATAAGTGGTGTAATACCTCGTTTTATTGAATCTCAGCAAATCTCAGAAATCATGTCCAATATGCGATTCTGAGGGACAGAGAACTTTTGTAGATATAAAAAAAATCATTTCAATTGAGCTCGTTTAAAGCGGAATCGCGTATAAAAGTTCTAACATAATGTCGCCATTTTATTTTGGATGAATATTTTTGTCTGAAATTTTGCAGTCGTATAGAAAATTAAAAGGCAATTCGAATGAGGTATCACTCGCCCCCCCCCCATGCCATTTAAAACATTTTTTTATTAAATAAAGATAATTATTAGATAAAGGCTTAAATTTCATTTAAAAATACTAAAAGTGATATAATTTATAACTATTTTTGGGGGTAATTACTCTCAATACCTCCCATATCGACGCCCTTGAATTTATTACTATACTGGACTTTTGATGGCGTCGCCCACCTAGCGTGAAAATGTAAAATTTCATGCTAGCCGTGGAAAGGGGTACTTTCTCTCCTCCGTAAAGCCGGTAAAATTCAACTTTCTCACAGTGTAGGATAAAAAAATGATTTCTTACTCTTTAGCACATTTGGATATAAGCTTGTCTTCATTCACTCATTATATGTATATTGATAGTCCGATGTGATTTACTTTGGTTTTCAGTTTTGAAATACAAAGCTGATTGTAAATTCGTCTGTCCTTGGCAAAAAATACCCATAT
The DNA here is from genome assembly GCA_958298965.1 of Chrysolina haemoptera. Taxonomy (NCBI): domain Eukaryota; kingdom Metazoa; phylum Arthropoda; class Insecta; order Coleoptera; family Chrysomelidae; genus Chrysolina; species Chrysolina haemoptera. The sequence goes on along the minus strand of OY282602.1, from coordinate 11,800,452 downwards.
TACAAATTATCATAATACTTATTTTAGAATATGTATTTATGTATGTATTTAAGCGTCTCCTGCATATATTTTGTCCATCATGTTTCCAAATGTCCAAATGTTCTTGTTGTTTCCTTTTTTTGAAGAACATTCAATCTTATATGCAACAACAGTTCTAGTCATCGGTATCAAAACCCCTCCCCAACAGAGGGGCCGCCAATGACTGCCTTACTAATTTTGTCCCGGACAATTACCATGTTTACTATATTCATACCATTGCATTTCCCACCACAGTTAAAATGCAAATCAACATAAACTGGACTAAGAAACTTTAATATAGAGGTAAATTATCAATTTCGCATTCACCTCTCGCGTACTGCATCCATAAATATAACGTAAGTCCGTAATATGAGCCACAGATGCAGGAACATTAAGCCGTGGAAGTGACATTACGTCACATTCCCAGACTGATGTTCAAATTCTGATGATTCATGAAGAAATTCCAGGTTTCATAATCATACTTGGGATTAAAGGCATTCTGCCATTTATTTTCTGCAGTATGCAGTTGTACCTCACTTAGTTATTATTGAACAGTGACTTCTGGCCCAAGTAGAATAATGAGTGAAAATTCGATTGAATCATGAAAAACTTAGTGCGGGAGTATTTGCAAAGTTTGTAGTTAGGGGGGTAGAAGGGATTATAGTGAATTTTAAAATAGTTTTCTGAATCTGCAATGGAAACACCCATGTATCTTCCGTAATAATCGAGGTAGAATGATGAATGATGGGTTTACCTAAGTGATATACACTGCCCACCACACGCAAGGAACAACCCATTTTTACTGTAGAACATACTAGGAGGCAAAATAGGCTCTAAGTTCCTTCAAGTTCGTGATCAGGACCATCAACTTACTACTAATACACTTTTTTCCTGGAAAAACTTAGTCCTGAAAAATCCGTTATAATTTAGGTATATAAACGAAACTTTTAGGACTGATAGGAATGCTCGAAAGGCATCTACCAACCCAATTGTGTTGGCTTCAGTGATATACACTGCCCGCCACTCGCGATGGAACAACCCATTTTTACCGTAAAACATACAGGGGGGCAAAATAGGCTAGAAATTCCTTCAGATTCGTGATCAGGACCACCAACAAATACACGTTTTACCTGTAAATATTTCGATCCTGAGTCTAAATCTTGCATGGAGTTGATCTGAGTGACATACACTGCTCGCCAGGGACGATGAACCTAGCCAGTTTTTCGAAAAATGATAGAGGACAATATAGGCTCAACGGATTCGGAATCAGGACACCAATTTTAGCACCAATACATATTTTCGAGGGTAATACCACAAGAGGTTTTCATTTTATCGGACAAACTTTCATTTTGCACGAAAACTTGGTTGCTTTGGTAATTGACTAGAGCAAATAACATGATAAAATCACGTCACCGAATGTATCTAATGTTATTTGCTCGAGTCATGTTACAAGCTACCAAGTTTGATTGGAACAAAATGAAAGTTTCGGGCCTATTTTGCCCCCTAGTATGTTTTACCGTAAAAATGGGTTGTTCCATCGCGAGTGGTGGGCAGTGTATATTACTTAGGCCGACCCAATTGAGGCGGTAGGTGCATTTTGAACAGCTTTTCTGGGGGTTTTATCATTGTACCTTAATTATTACGGAAGATACGGGGTTGTTTCCATGAGAAGTGAAACAAATTCGGATTTTTCAGGATTGAAATTTTTTCAGAAAAAAAGTTTATCTGTAGTAAGTTGGTGGTCTGATCATGAATCTGAAAGAATTTCAAGCCTATTTTTCCCCCTACTATATGTTTTGCCGTAAAACTGGGTTGTTTCATCGTGAGTGGTGAGCAGTGTATAATAATGATAATAATAATGATGATAATAAATGTAATTGCTTCAAAAACAAGATTTACAGCAATGAATACAAGCGAGAAAAGAATATAGTATTAAACTAACATCATGATTTAATACTGATCACGAATCTGAAAGAATTTCGAGCCTAGTATGTTTTACTGTAAAGATGGGTTGTTCCATCGCGAGTAGTGGATAGTGTATACCACTTAGGCCAACCCAATTGAGGTGGAGGATGCATTTTGACAATTTTCATCAGTCTTGAGAGTTTCACCATCCTACCTACATTATTACGAAAGATTCGGGGGTGTTTCCATGAGAAGTGAGACAAATTCGGATTTTTCAGGACTGAATTTTTATTAGGAAAAAAGTGTATCTGTAGTAATTTGGTAGTCCTGTCACGAATCTGAAGGAATTTCGAGACTATTTTCACCCTACTATATGTTTTGCCGTAAAACTGGGTTGTTTCATCGTGAGTGGTGAGCAGTGTATAATAATGATAATAATAATGATGATAATAAATGTAATTGCTTCAAAAACAAGATTTACAGCAATGAATACAAGCGAGAAAAGAATATAGTATTAAACTAACATCATGATTTAATACTGATCACGAATCTGAAAGAATTTCGAGCCTAGTATGTTTTACTGTAAAGATGGGTTGTTCCATCGCGAGTAGTGGATAGTGTATACCACTTAGGCCAACCCAATTGAGGTGGAGGATGCATTTTGACAATTTTCATCAGTCTTGAGAGTTTCACCATCCTACCTACATTATTACGAAAGATTCGGGGGTGTTTCCATGAGAAGTGAGACAAATTCGGATTTTTCAGGACTGAATTTTTATTAGGAAAAAAGTGTATCTGTAGTAATTTGGTAGTCCTGTCACGAATCTGAAGGAATTTCGAGACTATTTTCACCCTACTATATGTTTTGCCGTAAAACTGGGTTGTTTCATCGTGAGTGGTGAGCAGTGTATAATAATGATAATAATAATGATGATAATAAATGTAATTGCTTCAAAAACAAGATTTACAGCAATGAATACAAGCGAGAAAAGAATATAGTATTAAACTAACATCATGATTTAATACTGATCACGAATCTGAAAGAATTTCGAGCCTAGTATGTTTTACTGTAAAGATGGGTTGTTCCATCGCGAGTAGTGGATAGTGTATACCACTTAGGCCAACCCAATTGAGGTGGAGGATGCATTTTGACAATTTTCATCAGTCTTGAGAGTTTCACCATCCTACCTACATTATTACGAAAGATTCGGGGGTGTTTCCATGAGAAGTGAGACAAATTCGGATTTTTCAGGACTGAATTTTTATTAGGAAAAAAGTGTATCTGTAGTAATTTGGTAGTCATGTCACGAATCTGAAGGAATTTCGAGACTATTTTCACCCTAGTATGTTTTGCCGTAAAAATGGGTTGTTCCATCGCGAGTGGTGGGCAGTGTATATCACTTAGACGAACCTAATTGAGGTGATAGGTACATTCTATTGTTTGGGTAATTCGGAGTAGTAAATACAAAATCGATCAGAAGGAGTTGAATGAATTCATAACTTTCCAATTTTCAACTAATTGCAGAACGAAAAAGTGATGGAGGAATTTTCAGATCTGTTGTAATCAAATGAGTAGAGTGTTCACAATTATACGCTTGCCGTTTCTACTGAAAAAAAAAGACAAATCGGTAGCACAACGTGAAATTAATTTCACGGTAAAATTTTCCCCTTTAATTATTCCTGCCTAATTGAATTTTCCCAAATTAACATCTCAGAAATAGTATCGTTCCAAGGTAATCATAAGACAGATCGAGTAGGCGAGCCTGGCAACCTCCGGCTGTTATATTAGAATTTTCGTTGAACTCTCGTCTAAGATCAAATAATAGTGGAGCTTCCATCGATATTTTAATATCGGGCTGCCTGGAATTTTATATACTACCCCTCGATAAATAAGATAAGATATACCTTTATTCACTCATGTAAGCATTATTGAACTTCGCGTAATTAAAATTTTACTAGCTGTATACTCTGCCGTACTTCGAGGGGTTCTTTTCGCAAAAGAGTATAGAGTGAGAATACGATTAAGTTTTTCATCAACAGTCACCTTATAATTAAAGTTTTATCCACACTCACGAGTCGTATAAAGTACCAGTTTATTCACTAGTGGAATACTTTATTGTACTTGAAATTCAATCTTGAATAAATCACATTTTACTTATTTATTATTAATATTATTATTAGCATTTATGTCAAATCGAAAATTAATATCAGCCCTTCAATACTCCTCGATATTTTTGTAAGTAATATAATGATTTTCGAGGAGGTGACAGCCGCAGTCGATTTGGAACACTTCCAATTTGGTAACTGCACTATAAAAAACATACTTGTAAATTCAGGTAAATAACGTTGGTTATTTTATGACCAACGTTATTTACCTGAATTTTACCATCGATTCTGTAAAAGTTCTATAGTACTTTTCGTGTGCAATTTTACTCTGCTTTTCTAAGGTGTACTTTTACATTGTATTTTTAGGTAACATTAATACTAGGTACATTTAAGGCTTTTCTTGAAAACCCCAATAAAAATGGATACACGACCAAAAAACCAAAAGCCATATAGAACACGGTAAGGTTTTTGCCATTGAAAATTCCAATTAAACTCAAACATTTATTAAACAAAAACACATCACTTGGGTAGACAATAAACACAAGATGCTGACGGCTAGGGAGTGCAGAGGCTGCTGGTGGATTCTCATGAGAACAGTGAGGTTCTTCTGATGTCAAGTTAGTTGTGGAATCTGAAAAAAAAATTAAACATGCCTTATTGGTTATTCAATTCACATGTCTCTGATAAACGTATTTTGAGATCTTTCAATAAGGGACTTTGTATGAATTCCAACGTTTTTCAAATCTTTGTCGAAGCATAGTGCCAACAAATTAATATTCTCAACCTTGGTTCTGTTCCAAGGTTCCAACTTTCCAAGAGTGAAATATATACCAATCAATTTATACTGGGTCCTTGCCGACCCAAGAGGATTACAAACCTCAAAATATAAAATTGGGTTCAGTGCATTTTTTCCTTGGAAAAAAATATTTTCTTGGAACACAGTTCCACTCCAAAAATCGGTAAAGACACTTTTTGTTGAAGAAACCCTATTAGACTGAGAAAAGCATTGATTTTCAATATAATAATCATTGAGCAGCTGTTTCAGGGTTTCTAGAGTAGGAACATAATAAAAAAATTAAGTTTTATTGGGCATAATTGAAAAATCGATTTTTTTGGGACTGACAAAACCGTAGTGCTCTAAGTAATATTTTTTCTTTGAACATAATGAACGTTAAATACCATTTTTTCCATCATGATTTTTTTTAAGTGAATTTGAATTAAAACTCAAAATATCCAATTCTGGAAAATTTTCCTTCTATTTTTTCAGCATATTTTCATTGTTGAGAGTATCTATATCCATGAATCCGTCAATTATAGTCTTGAGACTTTTTTACCAAAGGAAATATTTAGCCTGTAAAGTTAAATACATGTTTGCTAGAATTTCTATAGCAAGCTTTTCCAAATCATCATCATAATTTTCATCATCAGTTAGTGCAGAATTAGAAAAGCATTCACTTGAAATATCATTAGAAGCAAGATTTTTTGTTTGGGCATGTTGGGACTGATTTCCACTAAGGTTTTGAGTATGGTGATCATTTGTATTTGGTTTCTCCACAAAATGTTTTCTACTCATGTGAACACGGATGTGTTGTCTGGTCTTTAAATCGACATACTATAGCATTATGATCTGATAAATGTTCAAAAACATGAGACAGAAAGATTTTCCTATCATCGGTGAGCCCTTACTGGCAGATATCATAAATTAAATTAGTGATTCGCCCTGTTTTTGTTCCTAAAAACGTGCTGATTGAATGTTATATAACTGATGAATGACACTTTGCAGCTGGCATACAGACAAGGAAATTCTGCTCCTCCAAATTGCTTATGCAAATAATGATGTCGATTATATTTTTCTATAGTTATACACTTAAAACTACAGGTTTTACAGGTATACATACTCTCTATGATCAATATGAACTTACCTTTCAAGTTATTCTACTCTTCCAACCACTATAAACAAAATATCTACGCACCCACAATAAACAGACCACAAGCCATTGAAATGCCGGCAATTGCGAATTGAGGTTATAATCGGTAGCGTTCTGCATTCTTCCCGGTTCCCCCTCATGCACAGGCGTAGACGTCGCGAGTTTATTTATGAATAGGTTACTGAATTTCACCAAATTACTGTACATTCACATTATTCCAGAGAGAAAACGCAGTGGAACTGAAACTCGCATGGTGAATTTATAGTATTACTTAAGATTATTCAGTTACGAACTGACATTTACATGGTGAAATTAGAAAAACATAATAAATAACGGAAAGGTACAATATTACATGGCAAAAATAAGTTTTTGCAGTAAAATTACTAGATTTGGTGATAATTCAGTAAATATTCTGTTTTATTTTACGGAAAATATTTTGTTTTTTTTCACCTTTTTTTATCAGTGGGAGCTTTCAAATCAAAACGCGATTCGTAAATCTACGATAGTGAATAATTTCATTAAATCCATTCTGAACAATCATTTCAAAAACAGAAACCAAAATGTCAAAATATCCCATCAATATTCCACTAGACCAAAAACACACGTGAATGAACAAGTAGCAAGAGCTCAAAAAACCATAGGTATGAAAAATTTTTCCTACTTAGCCCCCCGATTATATAACACATTACCTAAAAATATTAAAGAAATAACAAACCCAATAAAATACAAAAAAGAAATGAAAATATGGTTATCAAAACAAGATGTCAATGTCATAGAAAATTTCATTGATAGTGGACAAATAAATATAAATAAAATAATCTCCTGAAAACTAGGAAAAATTGCCTAACGAAAAGAAGGCACGGGGTATATTAGATTTCCAGACGCACAAGCTAAGGCTTAAGTCATTGAAGTTGAAAACACCCTGTGATGCATCCACTCCCCCAAAATTATTAGAAATATGCCAAAGAAAACAAAATATTATTACAGACTTTATTTTTTATTCTATTTCTATCCACTCACTACAAATCCTTAATCTTCAAATTTTAATACAGATACTTCTAATATTAAATCATTTACTTAGGTCTAGGACTATTTTAAATTAATATCTATATATTTACATGATGTCACATTATATATTATATTTATATTTGTAAAATCACTCACAAGCTGCTGGGACTACAACAGCTTCAGTGATTCTTCTGTTTGTTCAATCATAATATTTCTACATTGTGTTTGTTATAATTTGAATCTGAATAAACTTATTATTATATTATTATTATTATTATTGAACAAACAAATCACTCACTGCATGACACTCCATCCCATCAGCCGGAATCAATCAAACCGACATTCCCTCAGGTTCAATTAATACAAGATAAAAGCTCAACTATCAACTACTACGAGCCGAAACACATCTTGTCCGTCCACCTAACCGACGAGGTGGACAATCCCCCAATTCCAGCACGTAAGCCGACCTGTTTGATGGATTACACTATCGATTAGATCTGATTGCAGTGGAAAATCCCTGTTTGTTGATCTATCCGACCCCCGGTTTCCCTATTACCTTACCGTATACACAATATTATGGTATTTGGGTTTCAGTGTGCGAGACAAGCAGGAAAACGACGATGACTGCTGTTGATTGATTTCACGGCGAAAGGGGCCCAAGGAAACGTAGAGGAATAGTGCGGTAGATGCTATTTAAGGAGTCACAAATACTGAAATGAGACTATCGTAATATATTCTCGTAGGTAATACAACAAGTGTATTGGTGATTATCGAAACAAAAATTCCTTGGACTTTGCTCGTGTGGTTGCCAAGCAACATAATTTGTTTCGAAAAAAAGATGGAATTTATAATAATCATCGGTACACGAGTTGTATTTGTTAAGACTATTCCATGAATGAAATCAAAACCATTTTTAAAAGTACTATTTGGAGTAAACTGCGCAGAGCAGCTGTCTTGGTATTTCAAACTTCCCGCTTTTTCAGTGACCATTTACAGGGCGCGTCTTTCGTTGGTTGTCTTTAGGTTTGTTCGCGTTCATAAAACAAACAGAACGGAACTGTACGCATTCTTTGAGTTCTGTGGGACTACGCATGCTTGTGACGGTTTCGGGTTTTGGGCAGTTTATTTTGTGAACGCGTCGAACGCGAACAAGCCTATAAAATTGTTTAGTTCATTGGTAGATAGATAGTGACTCATCGATCATTTTCATGCTTTTACGGGAATTGAAAGGGCGGAGTTTTGGTTTACGTCTATGCAAAATTTGTCGAAAAGTTGATATGAATGAAAAGTGAAGCGTATCATGGTTTTGGTCAAAGTTCGGTGTTGTGTCATGAATTTGTCGAAAATTGTGAAGTTGATATGAATTAATAGTTAGTGCCCATCATGGTTTGGGTCAAAGTTCGGTGTTGTGTCATTATATCAACTTGCTGGTGGTGAGTTTGTTTTATAAAACAACCAATGACGAAGCGAACTACAAAGGTATCTAATAGCCAATCAAGTGCCGAACTACAAAATCGAAAACATGCTGTTTTCAATTACCTATCAATATGAAAATTTTCACCAATCAAAAACGCGTATTCTAGCATGAGTGGAATAGTCGGTTTAACTCGATTGACGTACACTAAAATAGGATTTTTTCTATTCTGTACAGATAGTGCTGAATATATCTCTTCCTAACAATTCTTCATCTAACAACTACCACTAGCTGAATTATAACATTGTACACTGCTATTTTTAAAAAAGGCGATAAACTCAATCCAAATAAATACAGTCCCATTAGTCTTCTATCCGTACCCCTCCAAAGTAATGATATCAATAATTGTAGAAGATATGTCAGAACACATCATACCATCGGAACAACATGGTTTCGTCAAAGGTAAATCCACCACCAGCAATCTTCTACAGTGCTTGAACGATTGGACGACAGCTTACGTTAAAAAAATACCGATAGATATCGTTTCTCTTGCTTTGACAAGGCTTTCTACAGGGTCCCAGTGAAGAGGCCAATGCAAAAACTTGACACACTCGGTATTCGGGGCAAACTAAACCTTTGGATTGAAAATTACATGACTGAGAGAACTTTCACTGTCAAAGTGGGACACTCTTTCTCTTCGAACAGGCAAGTTACTAGTGGAGTTCTCCAGGGGTCTGTACTTGGCCCACTCCTCTTCGTTGTTTATGTAAGTGATCTTGTCTTCATATAAAGTCCTGCAAGTCGTTTTATGCCGATGATACTAAACTGTATTGAAAAGCCTTAGTAATCCAGTAACGATAGACAAAGTCGAGCAAAAAGAATGAATTATAGCACTCTGAAACTCGGCACATGACATCTCGACATCATGTATTATCATAAAAAAATTGTTTACCAAAAAATTGGAGGAAAAAATGTATCTTTTTTTGTTGTTGTTTCAGAAAATATACGATTTATCAAAAAAAGTATTTGGTTGAGGAATAATTCAATTCTCCACAAGAATGATTCTTAGTAATACCTTATGAAATACGCTCGTTTTCTCAGAAAACGTGGTTTAACGCCGACGTCACATTTCATACTCGCGCAAACCGCCACTGCAAAGCCAGGGCCGAAAATTAGATTTGTCGTAACTTTGCTAAAAATTATAGTAGAAGGAAAATAAAAAATGCATATCGTTCCTGAAGACTTCTACTTCCTCATGCAAATATAACATGTGAGTATTTGAGTATCTAAAATGTTTTTTGTCCCACTTCACATAACCCTTCTACGATATTTACGGAGGATCCGAAAGTCATGGACATTTACTGAAACAGGAATTAGTACCCTCTTTGGACCATATGCAACGATTTAAGACTAGTGAGACAAGTCTCTCTTATACATGCCAAAGAAAAAACTGTGTTTTACTCCTGCCTCAGTTTTCAACTCACCCATAATACCGGCAATTTCTCCAGTAAATGTTGAAAATAATTGCTCATACACATACTACATAAATAATTAAAAAATTAAGTAATATATATATATATATATATATACTTTTAACACTATATTTCCAATATTTCAACAGTGGTTACTGTCATCTTCAGGGAAGTGTGTCTTTGAGGTTGATTGCAAAAAGATGTGATGAAAGTAATACAACAATTATCGAAAGGGAAACATGAAGTTGATGATAAAATAACATTAAAAGGTTAATAATTAAAATAATTAGTATATGAGATAGTATATGAGAGTATATGAGATAGTATATGAGATATACACGTGCTTGAGTATGTCCACACGTGGAAATTATCCATATAAATTTTAAAAAATGTATATTAATTGACTAATTATTTTAATTATTAACCTTTTAATGTTATTTTATCATCAACTTCATGTTTCCCTTTCGATAATTGTTGTATTACTTTCATCACATCTTTTTGCAATCAACCTCAAAGACACACTTCCCTGAAGATGACAGTAACCACTGTTGAAATATTGGAAATATAGTGTTAAAAGAGTACACGTTTTGCTTGCTGCTTACCCAAATAATCTTTCCAAATTGCATCCTAACTAGTCAGCAAAGACTACCGTTCTACTATATATATATATATATATATATATATATATATATATATATATATATATCTATGCAGGATATGAATAAGCGATTATTTTCCACATTTTTAGTGAAAAGAATGCCGATTTTATGGGTAAGTTGAAAATGAGGCAGGAGTAAAGCAAAGTTTTTTTTTGGCATGTATAAGTGGGACTTTAAAATTGTTGCATATAGTCCAAAGAGGGTATGGGTTGTTGCTTCAGTAAAATAATTCCATATTTACTATATTATTCATGATTTTCGGATCATTTGCAAACATCTCCGTGAAGTGCTACAAAACGCATTTTAGGTACTCAAATACTCGCATATTATATTTGCATGAGAAGGTAGGAGTCTTCAGAAACGATATGAACTTTTCCTTACCCTTCTCCGATCATTTTTTGCAAAGTTATGACCAATCAAATATTCGGCTTCGCCAGAACTTCCACCGGCGGATACGCGTGAACCTAAAATTTTATGTCGACGTTCAATCAAGTTTTCTGAGAAAAGGAGCGCATTTCATAAAAAATTACTATCAATCATTTTTGTGGAGAATTGAGTTGTCTTTCCAATCAACCTAAATTCCAGGGGTGGAACATATTTTTTCTTTCGTTTAAAAATAAATTTTGGTAAACAATTTTTTTATGGTTCCAACAACAACCAAGTTTGGTGGTGCTTCAATCGATCCTCGTCTCAAAACCCAATAGTACTGGATTAATGATAACTCAACGTGTGTCTACTCTCCCTGTCCCACAATCTCCCGCAAAAGACCTCAAAATCCTAGGCCAGCTCTTTTACGTTGAGTAATTTCATATTTCATCGCAACCCAGCCGGTGGAAGATTAATTTCCTGGCGGGCTCGCGCGACACCTATCCTCCGTCGACATTCTCATCCGAAAACCACCTTTCATCAATTCCTTTCTGTGTGCGAAAGTCAGCCGAGCTCATTTGTTTCTAGCTGATTTGTCTGGTTTTCATCGCGTCTAGTCGATGCCCGCGGCCGGAAAAACACTGCGGTGACACCTCCAAGTGACATCCAATTTCCACCGCGTCATCGCTCCTCATTCTGGCCTGACAAAAGACCCTACGGCATCGTCGGCGTATGGGCGACGTGGGGGGGAGGTGGACAGGAGCACCTACGAGAAATAGAGGGAATGATATGAGCATCGTCGTATCGTCGTATATCGGAAGAATAGTTATCGTGAATTCGTCTAAAGAAAATTAGACGTTTAGTATCGACAAGGAGTTAGAACTGTAACCTTTTTCTACAAAAGACAACACATTGGCGAACGGCTTCTCAGTTTTCTGGAAGCTGAAAGTCGTGGGTCTAATAGAAATAAAAGTAACCATACCTCCGGGCGCCAAACAGTTTTGTTTAAAAGTGAATATAGTTTATTTACTGATAAATTAACTCCTGTATAAAATGTGCCATTTAAAGATGACTGTTTTGTCAGTTTGACAGCGATAAAAAAGGTGCATCGTTTTTTACATAAAAATACCTGTTCCTCTTAAGCGTCTACATCTAGTATGCTTACATCACTTCAATGTCTGTCCTGTGAGTTATTGAAGTACCTATTATTGTTGATAGTTGATACTGAAACATTACAACATGAGTCGTTTTGGAGAAGTTTCGACTCAACAAATAACAAAAAATATAGAAAAAGCAATACCGCAATCCACAAAAAATACTAAAGCGTCAATATGGAGACAATTTATGGACTTTCGTCAAATACGAAATTACGAACTATCGAAAATAACTCCGTTACAAGAAGTAGCAGATATATTAAAGGATTGGGCCTATAATATGAAAAAGAGGAATGGAGAAGATTATAAAGAATATGCAGTTAAATCAATTTGGAATTCAACTGCGAAGATGATTCAAGAAAGATATTTCAAGGAATACAATATTAAATTTAATCCTTTTGCCGACATAACTCTTAAAGAAGCTCGTGATGCGAGAAATAGTAAACGGAAAGAATTACAAGTTATTCCAGAGAAAAGAAAAGTAAGTTCTGTAGCATTGAACAAGAAAGATATAGTAAAAATGGCAAAATTGTGGAATATAGACAACCCAGAGGGATTACAAAAAAGATTCTTTCAAATAGTTTCTTATGAATTAGCTTGGGGGGGGGGGAAAAGCTACAAACTGTAAAATTTACTATTTTAAAGAAGAAAAAAATCAAGATGGAACTTCAACAGAAAGATTTGAATACAATACAATATTTTCAAAGACGACACAGGGTGGGTCGAAAAAATTGGCAGACAGCAAATGGATAACAAAAAATGAAATGGATGAAGGTATTTGTCCCGTTGCATTGTTAAAATTACTGTTACAAAAAAGAAATGAAAACATAACATCTGAACGGCTTTTTTTTAACTCCAAATCCCTTTTGGAAAAATAAAAATTCCAAAGGTTGGTACAAAAATGTTCCACTGGGTATTAATACGATTTCTACTTGGACCAAATATTCTGCAACTAAAATTGGACTCGACATCACAAATAATAAAATTACCAATCATTCGAACCGTGCTAGTACAGTTTCCCAGTTAGCAAAAGCAGGAGTAAGTGACCAATAACTTATAAAGATAACGGGACACTCATCATCATCTTCTATTAAACCTTACATCCAAATTGATCCTGAACATCACGAAAATCTTATTAGTTCCTTACGAGCATCGAGTGAGAAAAATCAAAATGAATATTCTACATGTGTGAATACCAGAGAAGAAAATTTTGAAATCAGTACACTAAACCAAACAATTTATAACAATTGTGTATTTAATAATTGTTCATTTAAATAATTTAATTGTATCAATAAAGATAATTATTGTTGTTGTTCATTCATATATTCGGTCGTTAATTTACCAGTTTAGAGGTAGTTCTTGTGGCACCTACCTATCTACTAGTAAAACCGAAAACTAAACTGAATGAGAATATTTTAAGTAAACAATGATTGTCGCTGTCTTTTTTTATAAACAAAAAACAACCTGTCAAACCTCATCGGGTCGTTGGTATTGCCATATGGCAGAGAAAAAAAAAATTCTAGAATTAACCATATTCATTTTTTTGTATTCAGGTAATTATTAAACGTTCCGCCATTTTATAGTAGGTGAAGATATTGACTTCATATTCTAGGGTTGTGAAGCATGCGCCAGCATCTTCAAAAGGATATTTCACAAGACCCTTTCCATTTAATTTTTTTTCCCCGGACGGCGCCCAGTCGCCATCTTGAAAATTTCATAAGTCAATTTTACTCCAAAATATAGTATTTATGCATCAAATTTAATATCCCAAGTTTCAATTTTTTAAAAAATAAAAGGGGGGAAGCATTAAAGAAAAACACTTATCCTCACCAAACCTAACCAACATACCGTACTAAAAGTATCCTGGGTCTATTTTGTAGAGAATTTCATTGCTTTATATATCATATCAAAGCCGATTCCCGATCTCCCTTTTACTTTCCCCAAATTTTTTGTTAAACCATTTTTTTCTAACTCTACACTTTTGGCTCATATTTGTCTATGGTTACTGGACTATGAGATATTACTCAATTCTTTTAATCAGGAAACAATGAAGAAATATTTGATAATGACAAGACTGGAATGTCAAAGGATATAAATGAATAAAAATATAAATCATAACGGGGGAGCGTCCATTACAAGAGTTCAAGTTCAGTCATGCTCACATCAAGATACTCTTCAATCGTATAGGAGCATTTCATTATTAAGAAGGTTCTGATTATATCTTTAAATTGATAAAAATGTAAACACTTTATCTTAAAAGGTAATATATTGTAAAGGTGTAGATTTGGAGAAAATCTTTTGAGACATTTGTAGCCTGAACCAAGAGTTACTATAGCGAGTGAAGTAAGAGTGAATTTTGGAATGCATAGAATATTTGTGTTTGTTTTTATGAATTTCAAGTAAGCAAAAATATATAAAGAGAGTAGGAAGTGACATAATTTGTATATCAACAAAATGAGGGCGACAGTGATCGCGATAATGAACTCCCGCCATAACCCTGATCGCCCTTTTTTGCAGTATAAATGCTTCATGGGCATGAAACAAGCCACCTCATAATAAATTACCATAAGTCATGTGACTTTGGAATAAATCATAGTAACACGAATTGAGTACATGCAAACTAACGCTATTTCTTAAACGACGTATTAGAAAGGTGATACTCCAAAGACTCCATATGATCATCAAGTTGCACACCAAGTAATTTAACGCTATTACTCTGGGTAATGTTTGAAGTCGAGATTTATTGCTGGCGTGAAGCCGGCCCTGGACGCCCGGAAAAATTATTCTGAACATGTGTATTCATTTCTAAACTATTCTGATTTTTGTACTGAATTATAAAACTAGCAGAGTTCCATATAAGGAAGTTGAGATTTATTGCTGGAGTGAAGCCGGACCTGGATGGCCGGAAAAATTATTCTGAACCTCATGATTCTTTTCTCAAACGATTCCGATTGTTATACTGAAATATGAAATTGGTGGAATTCCTAATAAGGAAGTTGAGATTTATTGCTGGAGTGAAGTCGGCCCTGGACGCCCGGAAAAAATATTCTGTATATGTAGATTATTCTCTCAAACGATTTGTTATACTAAAATATGAAACTGGCAGAGTTCCTAACGAGGAAGTTGACATTTATAACAGGAGTGAAACCGGCCCTGAACATTTAGTTTCTTTTCTCAACTGATCGTGTTTGTTACACTGAAATATGAAATTGGCAGAATTCATAATGAGGAAGTTATGAAATATTGCTTGGGCCATGGAAAATTATTACCGTGAAAGAATCCCCAAAAAAATACTAGTTTTTCTTAATTCTGTGATCTACTGTTTTTCTGAAAAAAAAAATTATTGCTGAACTTTATTGCCAAAGTATCTTTCACCAAGATAAGATTCGAAAAAGTCGAGTGCCAATCCTCTAATACCATAATAATAGAGCTTTTTCAATAAGATGTTCTATTCAATATCATCCAGACCAGTTATTGTCAACCCTTTAATCACCTTTATAAGAGATTGCCATAAGAGAACCATACTGTTGAGCGATTGCTAAGTAGTTGCAGACAGAATTAACCAGTTATGCCATTAGTGAATAAAATTATTTTGTTTTTATATTTATTAATAAATACATTTCTAATGAACTGTTTCATTAATTTTATCCTTTATGGACTGAAAACTACAAAATAGCTTAGTCATTATTGATTTGATAGTTCATGATTATTTATAGGGTGTAAAATGTTGTGAAGGTACCTATATAATGCAAGATTCAGAGAAATGGGATATATTCTTCAATTATTTTTAGACTTGCTACATACAAATTGATGAGAAAGTACTTGCAAAAAGTACTCTTAGAATTCGAGTACTTTTACTCGGAGTACTGTACTCGAGAGCAAGTGTAACGAGTGAAGTACTTGGTACTCTGTACTCGTTCTTCAATTATTGGAAGTACCCGGTACCCAGTACAATTTATCAGTACCCGGCCCAGCTCTGCTTACACCATATAATTCAATCGCATGTGAATATTCATTCATATTAATGATGAAAACCTTGTAATTTTTCAATTCAAACAATTTCTTCGAAATACTACCTACCTCCAGTGCTTTCAATTCAGTTTCGAATCGGCAATTTTGTTTGGCAGAAATAAGATAATTTAAGAGCCCCGAAAAGAGCAATCTGCAGGTGATTGAAGTGCTCCTTCGTCATAAAACTCTCGAATCCGGCAAGATAAACAGACGAGGTTGATAAAACGAAATAAGTGTTTAATTCCAATTTGAACGAGAGTTCGAATCTAAAATGCAAATTCAGATTTAGTGAGTGGATTAAGGGTAGAAAGCGGAGATGTACCTACAAAATGTTACGAGGGGGACGCTGACCAGAGACAGTAGCCCAACAGGAGTTCATTATAGGATATCTCTTATTTTATGGAAATTTTTTCCTGAAAAAAAAAACATTTTTTTTTTCAAAAACTTCTAAATAGGCCCCACACAGTAGGAGATATGGGGCAATTATGTAACAGAAAACAACTAGTTCCCTGGCTAACAGATATTTGGCAATTGCAAATTTGATCAACGTCAGGGCAGGTCCCAGCCAAGTTCGCAGCAACTAACAATAATTTGGAGCAATGCAAAAGATTTGACAACATTCAATCAATTTGTTGAAGAATAACAACTAGTTTTTACAAGCCGTTTGAGTGGTAATCAGTCAGTTATGAAAGGTATTTTGCCAAAAGAATGCCTTGCAACAAAAACGTTTTTGCATAAAATTTACCAAGAAATGTAAAGGAATAATTGACAGTTTTCAATGATTTTACCAATCAATACATGCTGAAATTTTAAATGAATAAATATAAAATAAAAATCGATTATTATAGAATATAACGAATAGTTGAAATCTTTCCCACCTTCACATTGTTTAATGAGCTCCAACAAATTACTTCTTGAGAACTTTCATCCAAACGTTATTTTCCGAAAACTATTACTTTTGGGATTTCGCAATTTTTCGCTATCAATTTGCAGGCTCGACTATAATAGACAGTTTTTTGTCCTTGGTACACAAATAACTATTTTCATTCACTGCGTACTTTCTGAATGCCAGTGTATATACCTAACACGTCAAGATGAAAATCATCTAATACCGTGGATGGTTGAAAAATCAGGGCACTAAGACCAGACCGGAATATGTTGAAGCAAGGAACATCTGCAAGAAAGAAAGAGGCTAAGAACGCCAAGATATGATCAAAGCTCGTTGGTCCCACTCTTTTTGGTCATTTGGACAATGCTGTTGGAAGAAATTTTACTTCCAGCTCATTTCCTCCCCTAACCAAGGAAGATGAAACATTAACAACGAAAGCTCAGGAAAAAGCTAATATATTTTCCAACATGTTTGCTGCAAAATCTACGCTGGATTCATTGGAGAAACAACCCAAGAACATCATTTACAGTCATATGCCTGATATTATCTTCCGCTAACGACACATCAGACGCATTTTTATGGGTCCACCAATATAACAAGTGGATCTGACACCATTTCTTTGATAGTTATTCAACATCTCTTATAAATTGGTGGTATTTCCATCCAACTGGAAAATTGCGAGAGTACAACCAGTCCCTAAAAAAAGGGAAAAACCTACCCTGCAACTACAGACCTATCGCATTGCAATCTGTTATCATTTTTCGGCATCAGAGATCGACTGGTGACCTGCTTGCTTCTGTCTCACATATTTAGCAGCAATCTATCGAAAAATATGGAGAAACTCTGGCCGCTGCATAAGGTATCTCCAAGGCTTTTGGTCACGATTAGCACCAGGGACTACTTGCCAAACTTCCATCTTTTGGCTTGACTCCCCAATTGTGTTGCCATCTAGCTTTCTCTTAGACCGATCTCTCCACGTAGTGGTCGACGGAGTATCATCCGATATTCTACCAACTTGCTGGTGTTCCGCAAGGATCTATTCTAGCACCAATACTGTTCCTCCTTCACATCAATGATTTGGTGCACAGCTTTGCGGATCATAGTACCCTTCATGCCACTGTTTCTTCCAAAGCTCTGATATCGGCCAGTTAAAGCAGAAATGAACGAGGAAGAATCGTGCATGAAATAAATACGAACTAATCAATGCTCGATTTTACCATCAGCAGTACCCTTTCAGTGGAAAACCATGTGAGATCTATTGCCAACTGTGCCTCTCATAAACTTCGTTTCTATGAGTTATAAGACACAAATCCGACCTATTCTGGGATACTGTTCCCAAATATGAAGTGGAGCACCCAAAAACACATTGAAACCTTCAGATCCTGTCTAAAAAAGAGCCATTCGTCTCGTCGGTGATACTTCGCTCACAAGCTCGCTCAATGGAACACCACAGAAAAGTTGGCGACCTGTCTCTGTTTCACAGATATTTTCATTGACAATATCATCAATCGTTCCACCATTAGCGTTCTTCCAACGAATGGCGAAGGTTTGAAACTCGTTGCCTCTGGAGCTGTTCACTGAGGTATACACCCGTCAGAAATTCAAATAGAATACCAATTCCTACCTACTTTTCATGTTCTCTGAACAATATAGGATTTTCCTTCTCGTGGGAACCAGAACTTAAGAAAAAAAAATAGTTTGTAATTTCGATTTGCTCAGTACGAACAAAATGATCGGTTGAATATTGAACTTTTCGGAAATATTTCTTCAGCCCTCGTATCTACATTACTAGATGTGAAGCTTCGAAAGTTTAAAGCTCTAGGACAAACATGGACACACCTAAATCTATAACCAGCTGCTTTTAGAGGATTATCGGCGAACAGATCAAAACCAACTTACTGGAATTTAATGTTCAAATGTTCCTTAACACCCTGAAATGGAATTATAAGGAGCAGTGTTTCACTTGATCATGTAGGATGTCGCTTTAACTCTAAAATAAATTAACTTGTTATTCATCAATTCCTACTCTTAACCGATTTATTGGATGCTTGATAATGGGAATTAAAATCAGAGAATTGTTTATCATCTCACTAGGAGACTTCAATATTGACGATTTAATTAAAAACGATCGCAATCAATTGCATAAATGCATTATTCTTCTCAACAACTATCTTTGAAAGAGGAATTCTTGGAATTTTCTTTATTTCAGTAGCTATGATGATGCACCATAGAAACTTGCCCAGTAAAATATTGTATTGATTTCGTCTTCCTTATTGTTGAGAACTATTGTTATTACAGATGATTTCTTCATAGCATTCTAAGAATGTCAACTCTTTGAGCTCGATCACTGAAGAAACTTCAAATGTCTGTCTCTGCTGTTTTTTTTTTCTTGCTTTGGTCTTGCAAACTATACCTGTTCTTTGAAACTAGTTCATCAAAGCATTTTCTACAAATACAGTGATCCGGAAGAAGTTTTAAAGTTTAAAAATGTAGTTCTATTGCTGCCATTGTAAATAGATGAAAATTGTCCTCCCCTTACATGAACAAAGCGAAAGAAAATTGACCTTCGACATTTTTAAGGGCTATAAAAAACTAACAGATACAATTCAATTTTTATAGTGCCTATTTTAATCGCTTGAAAAGCAGCTGACACAATTTTGAAACAAGGTTGTATTCGTTTTGGTTACGGTACGTGGTGACTGAAAAAGTCTCTCAAGTCTCAATTCCAGGAGGAATTTGAGCAATTTGAGGGGATTTGATCCCAGGTTCTTCAATCTTCTACGATGTACAATGACGTTCCATAAGGACATACAGATGCTGTTCTTCTCTAAGCCTAATACCTTCCTGAGATGTTCTCTGATTTTGTTCCCCAAAAATTCTTTCAAGGTTTTGAGACTTATCCTGCTAATGCTACTTCGTGTTTTAGACCTCCCTCGTTCAAAATTGCGAGCAGGACTTTGGCTTTATAGCCTTCACTGTGTAATGGTCCAATGGGGTTGCTCAATTCACAAACCATAATAGAGTAGGTCTCTAGGCCATTGCTGGATAAAACATGGTTATTCAAATATTCAATACATTCTTCTTTATTACAGTTACTAGACAGCGCTACCATAGGCGTTTTAAAGGTCAGCAGCGCCTCAGGCTAGAAATTGGTTGTGGATGAGTCCTTCGATTTCTTTCCGAACGCTTTTTCCTAGGTTCTACTGGCGCTCCTAATATAGGCGGTGCCTGAGGCTTCAGCATGATCTACCTTATTCAATAATCATCTCCACTTCAAATGGAATGTATTTCATATTACTAAATGTATACTATTAAACAAAATACAATCCAATCATTTCCAATAGCAAACTCTTTTGATGAAATGCGGAATGATTTCCTGCAAATCCGACGTTATCATCACCATTCTAATTATCGTCGTCATTGGCGTCTAAATCCGGTAGATTAATAAATAGTCCTTTAACCGGTTAGTAATGGTACAAACATGACACGAACACCTCTAATATACATAGATGATGTACATTTTCGCATTAAAGCTTTGAAATAGGGTATGATGCCGATGATTTTAATAGGCAATGACATGCACGGTGCGTTTCAATTCGAATAAAACGTGCTGATTAGTCGGTACATAGCGAAACATGGTGGACATTGGGATGGACGCTCGATGCACTTTTAATATAACATCTGCAATAGAGACGGTTTTGAAATAGGTCCGTTCTATAATTATTAGTCCAAACAACGCGCATAATTCGCCTATAGTCGGTAATCAACGCGGCAGTGAAGCATACGCGATGAGGTTTCGAGATCGAACTTGAAAAAAAGTTGTATTTCTGGGTGAAGGCTATGTGAGGAGGGTTGGAACTGTTGATTGGAGCATAAGCTGTATACGAACTTCATGCCTGACTATTACAATTTCGGCCAATGATTCTACGATTGTCTTAGCTTCCCGTTTTGTAATGAGCACAAATCAGTTCAATAATCAACAGTTTTCTATAAAATGCTTACTCGTTATCAACGAAGGCTAGTAGTTTAAAGACTTCAGTGAGAAAATTTGTATTCTAGCATCGTCATAGCTAACACTATGTAGAGAGTTTATGAGAGATTCGTAATTGGCTAAAAAAAGAGTTTCGAATAATAAATGGTTCATGGTTTGACACTGATACATATTGCATATAGTACAAATTTCATTGAAATCAATGGTATAATACATTCCTTTGAATGCCAGTCTCAGTGAGTTTTTGTAAGTTAAATGAATCTGAGATAGTTTTGAGGAGATCAATTTTGTGTGAAGATTGTCTAAAAAAGACTATATCTAGCCAATGACAGTTTATTGAGGTCTTCATTGTACAATTTGGAAGCGAATTTTTCGAGTGATGCACTTTAGTTTCTAACTAAAAGCCGAGGATTCAGTTGGTTGAATATCTCCAAGCAATCAATAGTCCCGAACCAGAGCTTAACTTTACTGGTCCAGTACCTAATATCGTCGCCGCCCAGTTCGAACAATCTAAGAAGACACTTTCGGAGGTATCTATCACTGTTCATAGTTACCAATTTTATTGTCCAGTTGAGAACATTTTTGAGAACGGAATATTCCAAATGAGTGGAACCGGTTTCTAAGCGTACTAGGAAATCTGGTGTGTTGAGGGGAACAGGAGGATTCGTTTGAAAAAGTTGACTTGGACTCTTTCCAAAACTTCACTGTAATTTACACCCCAAAGTGCTAATCAGGAAGAGAATGTACTGACAATAATACTATCATAACGCTTGATGCGCCAAGAATTGGTTTTCGACTGGGATATACGCTTTGGAAACGGAAGAAACAGCTAGCTCTCTAGAGAGTGATGATGAAACGAAAGTTACCCCTAAATAAGAGTAATTGTTTACTATTTGGATCTCTGATCCATTCAAAAGAAAACGGTAGTTATAAGACCTTCTGAAACCATATTTGGAAAACGAATTATTTTTGATTTCGAGTTATTGATTTCTAAATTATTTTCAGCTCCATACCTTTCGAGAATACCTAATTTACGGGATACATCAATTTCCTTGTCGGCTAGTATCACTAGATCGTCAGCATACCAAAGGATAACAATGTCAGAGGTGTTGTCGATACTTAATGTAATGAGCACAACTTCGAATCACTTGGTGAAATAATCCATACATAACTACCAGCAGGTATCATCGTATTCATCGTATGAAACAGAAAGCGGTCTCCAAAAAAATATTGCGATATCTTACCTCAACTTCTAGATTCTTTGTTTTCAAGAACTTATATCACATCTCCAGTAACATTCAACACCGCATCGAAAATTTCCATACGTTATGTCCAAACCCATACAGCAGATATAATTTCTACACATGTTAAACGTGTGCAATTGATTGTTTTCTCTTCATTGAGAATAACTTATAACCACTTTGCAATACCACTAAATTCTTGTCTTTTCTTCGTAGACCATCTGAAAAAATATCACTCAAACTCACATTCATTTCAATTAAGAAAAACCCCAATATTTTTCATTCGGATTCTAACTACTCTTTTCCCGTTCCATAAAAATTTATATCCCTCGAAATGCTAATTGAAATTTGAGGAAAGAACTGAGCGCTTTCAATTACGCATTAGAAAAGCACCCCTTTCTCTACCAATTCCTTTTTTTAAATGATAACGGTGGACATTTGCTAAGTGGAAACTTCCAAGTCGTGGTTTTCTTTCAAACTTTCAACGTTTTATTGCAGTTTAATGGTCAAGAAAAAGTGAGGGAATTTTTAGCGTGGGATCTTCAGAGGCAATGTGAAACAGCAAGTGGTTGGTAGATGGATGGAGGATGGAGGTTCAGAATGATGGATATAACTTGTTTCGTTTCGAGATTATAATAAGTATCCCCAAAAAAATTCAAAGCTAAGGAAATTGCAGTAATTAATATTCAAGTTATCACTAGGAACATCTTCAAAATGGCTCATGAAAGATGCATACATATTAATAATTTTCAAATAGACTGATTATCAATGATCGCGTTGAATTACATATAAATAAGCAATAACTTCAGTTTCTTATTTCAAATATCCTCATATTTGTTTTTATCATAACTCCATTATTAATAAATCAGAACGGCTTGGTATAATATTACCTTCGCAGTGGCCGTTCCCAGTTCTCTCCATAACATTCGCACAGCATAACAGCCAGATGCCACTTTTCCATTCAAAGACTACACATAAAATTCAGGTTGTTGTCCAGATGAATTCACTCGTATACTGTCTCGAGACAACCCATTCACTGGACCAACTTACCACGCGCGAGGAGTTCTTAGTGGGTATTATGTATTATACCAAATCCAAAATCCATTTTTTTTCCAAATCCACAATTGTTTATTCAATTACATTATCGTGTGAAATATATGTATATATCAAAACGGATAGTATAAAAATCGAACACGATAAATATATACAGTATCGGAAAATTTTCATTGGGGTATGCTGGTTTCATACGAGCGTAAAGAATAGTTTGCTATTATGTTGAGAGAGCATTACAATTTCTCCTCGACTCGCTCGAGGAAGGAATATCGACGTGGCTGTTAATTCGTTGGACGAGGTAGTAGGGGAGGCGTACAGTAGTGCGTGTCTCTTATTTATGTGGTATTATCATATCATTGCGTTCCTTGTTGCTCACATAGATTTGTCTATACCCCCGATGAAAACTCTCCGATACTGTATATGAGGCACACAATTGAACTATATTTTCGCCCAAGGGAAGGAACAGGGAGTTCGATCGTGTGTGGTGGGGCGGGTTCTGCCCTGCCCTTCCGACAAGTCAGTGGACTGGCAAACTGGCCTGAGCAGAACCATCTCTCTCTGAGGATAATGGTTCTGCCTCTGCGCAGATCATCACCTATTTTGTCAATGTCTTGGTCCATTGTTGGTACATTCCCCACCTCCTCTCAAATCATGTGGAGGATTTTCCATGCTTATGTTATTTAGATCATCAAGCTATTAAAGTTTATGGCTATGTTTCTGTGAGGAGTATCCCAGAAAAACAAAGAAAAAACTGGAAGATGTCCATGGTTTGATAAATGGGACCTGCATGTTTCTTGTAATGCTGGTAGTTATGATGCTGTTCCTGGTCAATGGACTCCCCAGGATGACTCATCTACAAAACTTTTCAGAGATGTTCTTGATGTTTTCTGTGATTTTCTCTATGTTGGCCAGTTCACGTAACGGCTCCAGCCGAATGTAGCTGTCACTGTCCGTGACGATACGGAGTATCTTGTGTTGCATTCTCTCAGGTATTACACCTGAGCGGGATTAAATTTCGGACTCATTGAACTTCCACACTACCTTATGAACAGGCCTGATAAGGTGCCAATGAAGGGTTTCAACCACCTCGTGAAATAAAAACCGATTGACAGAGTCTTCTCAATCTATTCTGTTATCATGTACGTACCGAAAATCTATCTATCAGGACTCATATTTACAGCGATGAGTGATCATTGTTTACTTCTGATAATCATTCCAGGTATGCTACAAAAGTTTTTTTAAATAACTCCGTATGGCAGATGAAGGAAGTAAAATTGTTGTAGGAAACACTTTCTGAAATTCGACGGTCCCGTAAACGAAAATAAGTCACTCACTCAAACGAAAATCTCAAATGACAATGCACTGCCGAGTGGTTAACAAGATCGGTCTGTTATTAAGATAGCAATCGCTTTTATTTCCTGCCATAAAGACCGAGATGTAATGCATACACTTGTTTCAGATGTGGAAGAGCAGATACTAACTTGTAATCTGACGTAAAGGGGAAGGAAATACGAATGTATCTGAAGCTCCGTCGAAATAAAAAAAACCCTTGTTTTTTGCGAATGTTGCTCTCGACTATGACACGATTATGCGTGAGACGAAAATTCCGCCCTTCTCAACCAATTTTGTGATTACTTTATTTCGAGAGATACGTTCATGTTTCCACTTGCTGTCAATAAAATGAAACGAGGGCAAATACTTATAGACCAGTAATACATTTTCATTTTGGAGTGACGCTCTTTTTCCCCTTCGAACTGAATTGAAACAAAAAAAAGTCAAATAAGAGGCAATATGAATAATTATACAAATGGAAATTTCTTCAAAGAAAAAACTGAAACAAACTGAAATATTCAGGGTGTATAATAATCTTTAATTTGAACTTTGAAGAAAACAAATCCATATGGAATCTTGGTATTTGGTATGCCAGGATTAAGAGTACTAGGTAACACTGGAAAACCCTATATTCATCAAAAATCCTACCTATTTTACATTGACATGACTAAATTTTCATCCACCTCTTACATAACTTAGAGAAAACTAAAAGCGCTACATTGAAGTACACAATGTGATACTTTCACAACTTAAAGGTAACGTTATAATCATCTTCTCACAAAATGTACACTTTGCAAACTTTTTGGAATCTACTCTTTTTTCAGAATTCCTCCATAACTCTTAATCAGAATTTACCGAGTCTAATTCGTCAGGCTTCAAGATAATTCACGAGGATTCTTTCTGATCTCCTTCTTTCAAATAATCTTCATTCGAAAATGCTTTTTTCTACAAATGTGCGTGATTCACCCTATACCCGCACGCAATTCAGTTTTGGAATTGTCATTTTCCCGCACTGGTACAGGAAAAAAAATCTGCACGCTTAAGTTTATTTTCAAGTGAGTTTTTCCCACACTAAATTTACCGCACGAGAAAGTTTTTTCAGGACCCCTACCCTAGATTTTTAAATGCGCTTGTAGAAAAAAAATCTTGATCCTAACTCATACGGAAAGGTACTTTTCCGCACGATTTTTGTATTGAAAATGAGGATATTTAGGACTAACTAAATGATCTATGTAACTATTCTGTCTTATGTGTCATATTGTAACATTATTATAAAATCTTGTTTATTAAAACCTTTTTTTTTAATAAGATGCACAAAAACACTCGTAGGAAAAACACTGTACCTTACTCTTGCGGAAAACTCCCCTCTGCATCGTTCGTGCAACTGCCGTCGCGTGCGGAAGAGTACTACTTTCCGCACTTGTTAGGTAAATAACTATTTCCGCACTCGACTGCTTACCGCCACCGCCACCTGGGACGTCCCTGGTAGGTAGCTCAACCTTCCCATATTGGGCAGGGTCATTGGCTGGGAATCGCGTTAATCCTCGTTAATCCTTAGCTCGCACAAGTTTCAACTTGCCGTTCGTAGGGTGACGACAGCAGAAAAAAACAATTTTAACAATTTTAACAGTCCCTATCAAGTGAACTCGGTTCACTTGAACCGTTGTTGAACTTCAGCTGTACTTTATAAGCAGTCTATTCAAGTGAGCATCAATTTCGTTGGTGAAACGCGTATCGAGTGAAATTGAAGTAGTTTGATGTGTTTGGATGGTTTTCAACGAATTTAATGCACATCGAAGTCTTTAATGCGTAAGTTAAGAGAGAACGTAACAATTTTCACTCATATCATAGTACTTCAAAAATGAATTGATTCAAATATTCATCAATGCATTTTTGAAACAAATTAGAGAGTAATGCTGGTAGGGATTTGGCTTTCGTATTCCTGGTCTATATCCCAACATTCTGAACGTGCTACCAAATGAGTAACGATATTGCCGCCAAGGTTAGTCTTTCGGATGATTGTTATATTTTCGGATTATTCACCCCTCTGTATTCGTCTAACGGTGGTTTTTGTTGGCCATCCATGAATTTCTCCTTATTTGTTTTTATGGTATGAGTTTGTTTACACGAATACACAGATAATGAAATATACAAATACTGCCCGTGAAATATTTTCTGTATCCTAATACATTTTTTTATTTATTATGGGATCCAAATAAAGATAAAATTGGTTGATTCATTGGAGACGATCCATCACATACAGTGGAGGTGAGATTTAATAGGAAGGTGAAAAAACTTTCAGCCTAACTCCACCAAAAATATCTTCATTATAGATAGAGGACGTTTCAAGGAGTAAAATTTAAAGGTCCTAATTACGATCATATGGTCCGCTAGAGTGGGATCCACATATGTTAGGGACCATGGTTGGTCCACCCAAAAAACAAAACAAATTCAAATATTGAATTGTTTTTACAGAAGACAACTAGAAAGAGAAAGTAACAATAGATTATAATTTGACATGAATGACATTTGTCATGTGGAAAGTCCTGGCTCAAGGTGACAGAGAACAGTACGGGATGTCCCATGCTTCCATGGAACAAGACAATTTTAACATGGGCATGTCAAAACTTTTTTCCGTGAATCTGGCAATATTCCAAGTTTCAACAAAATACTGTAGAGCTTCTAAAAAGCATTTTTTGACGAATTAACAGTTTCTCAAGACGATGTTTGGGGTCTCATCTGGCCCATTACTCAACTCATTTGTGATAGACGATTGGACAATATGATATGACTGCTTACAGGTGAGATAACTGGTGCAATACGTTGTTGATTTGAATATATGGTTGAGAATTCTGAATCTTCTGAACACATAGATATACAGGGAGAATTACCACCAAAAATTAGATGATATACTGGTCTGTCATGTGGGAAAGCACGTGTAGAATTTGATAGCTATCTGAGAATCTTTGAATAATTTTTGCACGAAAACTTTCATAGAAGTGCCACTGAATAATGGGAACACCGTCGTGTTAGATATGGTATATAGTTCATGCGCTCCTGTAGAGTTGTCACATACTACGATCTTCTAGTGCAGAATAGAAAAGAATCGATGATGGTCTTTGTATGAATTTTTGAGAGATTTTTGCATCTAGATCTAGTGACAATGCAAGGAATCATTCCCATCTCTTGAACATATTCATCTCATAATGTTGATTCGAAAGTGCATATAAATGCAAACGGTATACTGATGTGTTTGTGTGAAGGCAGTTAAGTGAAATGAGTTGTGAATTGTAAAACGGAATTGGACGGAAACAGTTGATAATAATAATGAAAACTCGGAAGTATAATCTTTGAAATATAAAAAAAGGAGAAACGGGGAATTGCATTAACTCAAATTCAAAACATCCATTCAGAAACTCATTTTCCATTTTGATTTCCTAACTGGAGATTACATAAATATTGGAGTACTTATAAATATGGAAGCTGCCCTTCCATTCGAATTTCCGTATATACAATCAAAATATCTAAATTTCGCTTTATCAAACGCCAACAGTGTTATCATTGTCCTGGCATCTATATGCACATCAATTAAATAATAACATATTACACGAAATTAATAAATCCTTTGATAACATTCACCTTTGTTTATCCGAATGGAAAATGTGCCGATCGCTCTGAACAAACAAAATATCGACGATTGCCAATAATTCCATTTATCCCGTCCACACCTCCCATTGAGCAAATTCCGAAATCATAAAACTCGTCAGTGCCATAACATGGCCGAAATGTCGGAGCCGAGGCAATAAACAGAAATTTTAATCACAACATACCCCATTAGCGCGATACTAAATATACCTATGTGATATTACATCATCCTGTTTGCAATATAAACATTCCTTTATGATTTGACAAATAAATTTCGTACATTGCTTTGAAAATGATCATATTGCGCGTTTTCAATTCGTTGATAATTAAACGGGCGATGCAAACAGATATAAAACATGAAACAAAATAATTGCGCCCCGGATGAATGTATGCCGTGTTCTGTCCGATCTGGACAAGATGTATTTATAACCGCGGATTGAGTGCCATGAATGCGCCCTTTGTTATTTACACCTTTTGATAGATGGTTCGGTTTACCTTTCAAAATCAACACAATCACATTATAATCCAGTACGATCGGGTTTCGAGACGAGGATCGATTGTAGCACCACCAAACTTGGTATGCTAGTAGTTGGAACCATGATAAACACGAGAAAAAATTGTTTACCAGAATGGCTTTAATCTTGGAAAGTATATGATTTATCGAAAAAACAACTCAACTAGGTGAAAAACAAATCAATACTATATAAATTATTCCTAATAATTTCATATGAAATGCGCTCGTTTCCTCAGAAAACGTGATTGAACGCCAACATCAATTTTCAGGTTCACGCTTACCCGCCGCTGAAAGTTCTGGAGGAGCCGAATATTTGATTGGTCATAACTCTGCTAAAAATAATGGGAGAAGAAAAGGAAAAGTTCATATCGTTTCTGAAGACTCGTACCTGCCCATGCAAACATAATATGCGAGTATTTGTCTACCTAAATTTTGTGTTGTCGCACTTCACGAAAATGTTTGCGGATGATCCGATAATCATGAATAATTTATTAAATATGGAATTATTATAATGGAGTTGCAACTCATAATCTCTTTGGACTATATGCATTAATTTAGAGAATATGCAACAATTTTAGAATTTTAGAGGTCCCACTTATGCATGCCAAAAAGAAAACTTTGTTTTACTCCTGCCTCATTTTCAACTTACTCATAAAACCGGCATTCTCTTCAGTAAATCTTGAAAATAATCGCTTATTCATATCCTCCATATATGTTTAATAACACTATTGTGAAGTGCAAACCTCAAGCTTGAAATCACATACTTCATTTTTCATGTAGGATGTGTATAAGCGATTATTTTCAACATTTACTGAAAAAATTTCCGGGACTATGGGTGAGTTGAAAACTGAGGCAGGAGTAAAACACAGTTTTTTCTTTGGCATGTATAAGTGAGACGTGTCTCACTAGTCTGAAATCGTTGCATATGGTCCAAAGAGATTACTGATTCCTGCTTCAGTATGACTATTTCATATCAACTAAAATATCCATGACTTTTAGATCCTCCGTAAATATCGAGAAGGGTTATGTGAAGTGGGACAAAACACATTTTGGGTACTCAGATACTCACATATGATATTTGCATGAGGAAGTATAAGTCTTCAGGAACGATATACACTTTTCTTTTCCTTCTACTATAATTTTTAGCAAAGTTATGACAAATCTAATTTTCGGCCCTGCAGGAAATGGCAGTGGCGGGTTAAAGCGAGCCTGAAATTTGATATCGGAATTTAATTAGGTTTTCTGAGAAAACGAGCGCATTTTGTGAGAAATTACTAAGTATATTTCTTGTGGAGAATTGAATTATCTTTCACCTTGTTGAAATTGTTTCTTGATTAATCTTATACTTTCCGAAACAACAGCCAAAAAAATATTTTTTTCAAATAAATATTTTTTTCAAATAAATATTTTTTGGGTTCCACCCCTGATATTTTGGCAAAAAAAATTTTTCTAACAATTTATGATGTGCCGAGTTTCAAAGTGCTACGATTCATTCTTCACTTGTTGCTCACATTTGTGGTTGCCGTACTATTATGTATTTTCAAAGAATTTTAGCTCTGAATCTGCGGGTCAGCTGATTACCAGTTTCACTGATTATTTCTCGAACTCTTTTTTTTTCTAATGTACCCACCTAATTTGAAACTTTTGTATGTATATTTTTATGACCAAGAAAATTACACTGAAAATTTTTATTTTAAAATAATGATCATAGGTTTGTATAATGGCTAACGCCATAGGACCATTATCCACGCCGCAGGCCATAAACACCTACTTTACGCCCTTGATACATAAATAACTATTAATATCAAGCTCCAGACAAAAGTCTTTCCTGGAACGGTACCTATTTCATCTAGCTCTGGTCATGTTATATTATGAGCTTTACAGTATCCTTTCCCTTTAATATTTACATGTAACTCCGAAACATTGGGAAGAGCTTTCCCATCAAAAACAAGCTATATATTGTTCTAACTACAGTATTTTGAATGAATGATACACCAGTTGAAAGGCAAGACTTTTCCATCTGCAATATAATTGGATGAAGAAAATTTTTGTATTTCGTGCAGAAATTTATAGCAAAGCGCTTTCGGCTATAAAGTCATCATCAGACATAGCTGAAGCTTAGTCTAATGTCTCAGCAGACATGTGTTACTCTGTCTGTTGAAACTTTGATCTAGGTTAGTCCTGGAATAAGGATTTTTAAAATGTTATTCATATGATGTCCTGTTTTTAAATATTTACATGGTCCTCTGGTCACATGATATTTTTATGGTCTGGCTCTTGTACACCTGACGAGTACGCACTGATGATGACTTTATAGTCGAAAGCGCTTTACTATTATTTTATAAATAAATTTCTGCACGAAATACAAACCTTTTCTTCGTCCAATTACATTGGAACGTGCACACAGCTTAACAATTTTCATCTGCAATATATGCTGTCACATTATTGATTGCTTATGCTGAAAACCCTCACATTGAAATCCTTTTTTTTATCTTCGGGTTCACACAATGAAAAAAAATCCTGTATGCTCAGAGAACATACTTTCCCACTTCTCCAAGCGTTTAGAACGATGAAACAACCAACTAGGGAATGAAGAAAAATATCCTCTTCATGTCTTTTTCATAAAATACATCGAATTGCATGTTTATGGCTTTTATTAGAGGGAATTGTTTCCAGGATAAGAAGATAACCTACGTTCCGAGAAAAAACTGCTTTGGAAAATTGAAATGTCTGCTGATGAGCAAACAAATGTATTTTGTTCATGAACGGAAATTCCGAGAAGGTGGTTTACGATCGTGTTACATCGTAAATATGGCGCCTGAAAGTTCAGAGCACTATAAGTGAATTTCCTGCTAGAATGTATGATAATGACCAGTTTTACTCGTATGCCCCAAACCTACAAGGTTCGTTGAATGTTCTGCATTAAAATAGGTATATGAATTTCCATTTTCTAAGACTCAGAGACTAATTCAATGACGAAAAACATTTTTGACAATGATCACTGAAATATGCTATTGCGAAAAGTAATCGATTCGAACTAATAATGATAAAAGCAGTCATCTTCGTATTATGCTCCAGGTCTTTCTAATTAAATGCTATTCATTGCCATATTTTCCCCTTCTTCTATATCGGATGCCTCATAATATTCATCTACTTTTATGAATAAAAATTGATCATAAAAAGTTTCTATACTCTGGACTTCCTCTTTTCCTTTCCGGAATGTATAGATGGGGTCAAAATATTACCAGTACTTCATTTACCTTTTTTTCCTGAAATCCTTCGTTACCAAGTTATGAGCCCTCGAATTTACAACATGAAAACTGGTTTTCTTTGATAACTTTCCAGTCAATATTCAGAACCAACCAAATTTTGGTGAAACAAATGAATCCCTTCAATGAGCTTCCATGCACGAGTCAATTGTTTTGCTAGAAAGTCAGGAACGGACTGCCCCCGATGGTCCACACCCCAAAACTTTGAAATGACAGAAATTTTTCAATATTTTTGAACAGAATATGGTTGCCTGGGCAATTTTCTGAATAAAAGTACTTTTGTGGAAAGTCGATCGGAGCAACGATTTTTGATAAAAATGCAGTTTTACTCGACGACATCAAACCTGATCGTCCACCATTATTTGAAATGAAAAATTTTCAAAGAAGAAATAATAATGATAACGATAATTTATAACAGGGATAATACAAAATATGCTGTAAAAAAGTCGTAAACAAAAAGTACAGTACCTATTTGAAAATTTCATTCACAATTGTGAAAGCAGATATTTTTTCAAATGAAATATCAAGTTCTGTATTCGTGATGTTATTGAACTGAAAAGCTACTTAACTATGAAATATCGAATTCAGTCCTTATTTTGTATTTACGTGTGGAATAATGACGTTTCGTGTTGGTCTGTTATCTGAATCGCATGAAACTTAACATTTGAATGTTTCAAATTCTTCTTCACAGCTTAAATTTGAGGAGTTTCACCGAGGATTATAGTTTCATCAGTTTAATCCAAATTTAGCTGAATAAACGCAAATCTGAAAAAATATGTATACTAATAAAAAGCAAACGAATAAACGACAAAAACGGCTGCACATGAATACGTGAAAAATATCCAGTGAATAATCACGTTTCATTTCGGGGGTCGTCTTTATTCCGAGCATTTTCCCAATCGGTTGTTACCGACAAGACACACTCTCGAACGTGTAGATCGAAGTTTGGGGAGAGACAGGTATGTCTACTAGATAATTAACTTGAGCAAGTTCAGTTTCATTTCGATATTAGTGTAGGTACAGTTTTGGCCACCGAGGTCTCCGGATTTAAATTCATTGGATTTCTTTTTGTGGGGTCATCTAAAAATCCTTACATTGTGAAGCCATACGAAACGATCCTGGAATGCTATTTCAAGTACAGGAAAGGTGTCTTCCTAGACTAAGGAAGTTGGGAGAGACGGACGTCATATCGAGCAATTTTTGTGTGGGATTTTCTATTCTGTTTGCTCTTGAGGCTTGGGATTGATATTTACGCCATGAGTTTTGTTAGGTAAAACATTTTGAGTATTATTTTCATTTCTACCTACCCTATACTGATGACGAGGCAAGAACCTCGAAACTAGTCTGCAGGTGGTCCCCCTGTCCGAATCAAAACAAAATTCTGCCATTTGGTAACAGGGAGCGCTTGCAATTGTTTCCTCTGCAATGAAAAACATCGGTCGGCGACGACTATCGTTATCAAACGATCTCCCAAAAGAACTCTGAGCTTTGTTTCAGATATCTGATTTTCATTATTATTAAAAATACATCTTTTCGAATGATAGACATCTCAGGTTGGATGTCGTCGAACAAAAGTGCATTTTTATCAAAAATCGTTGCTCTGATCGACTTTCCACACGAGTACTTACTTTTATTCGGAAAATTGTCCAGGCAACCTTGTTTTGTTGAAAAATATTGAAAAATCCCAGTCACTTTAAGATTTTGGGGTGTGGACCATCGGGGGCAGTCCGTTCCTGACTTAGTAGCAAAACACCTGACTCCTACATGAAAGCTCATCGAAGGTATTCATTTGTTTGGTCAATCACCAAAATTTGGTTGATTTTGAATACTCTATTGAAAAGTTATCGAAGGAAAACATTTTTAGTTTTGTTGTTCAAGCTCAGGCTGCGTAGTGTCTTCGGGCACATGAGCATCGCATGAGCACTGATCTGCAGTCAGTCGCGTACAAATACTCATACTCATCAATATCCAAATTGAATTCAAAATCTCTGTTATAACCACAAACAGAACGTCGAGCATACTTTCACCATCCACGCTGAGTACGAAAAATCGACAATAACCGAATCGGCCCAAGCACCGCACGCGCATTCTGTTCGTGTTCAAATCAGCGTCCACACTGTCCGAGCATTCGCTCGTTCGCTGCTCATGTGGAACGAATGCTCTAGTGAATACGCAGCTTTAGAATGAACTAGTTAATGAATCTCCCGTCTTTAACAACAATAACTCAACTAGCAACATAATCTGAGAATGATGACCACCATTTTTCACCTAATACTGAACTGAAATAGTTTCATTCGATCCTGCCTCGTGGTGGCGAAAACAGGTTAGGATAAACCATGAATCACAGAAGGTCGAAAGCTCCTAGTCTGGCGGTAGGTTAGATATATCCTGCGAGAATCTGAAAGAGAAGTGGCGGTGATTCTTACTTTCTAATTCAGATCACGTTCCTTTAATACCATCACACATCCATACTCAGCCATGCTCAACTGCTGAAATTTGTTGGACTCCATTGTTACCATATACTTTTGTTTCTTTGCACACGCCAGAGTGGAAATACGCTCGGGTTTATTTACTCATATATTCGCGTTTATGCGTTTCTTAAATTTGGTTGTGATGGAAATGTTCGTGGTCATCGGAATTTGAGCTTGGAATTAATATGTAAAATGTTCAATGCCCACGAACTTTATACATACAGTAGATTATTTGAATACTAAATTATCAAAAACACACATTCGAACAAAGTTCGAAAAGTATACAGGAGAGTTTCAAAAGTCCCCTCCTCTCCACACTATCACAAAGTGGAGAATTTGACAATATCTGTCAGAAAACATCTACTGCCCCCTACGAACACTGAGTAACATCTGACATCCAAAGAGGACACAATTGCAAGTGCTAACTGCAATTACGCATTTGTTGGGAATTACCACCTGCTGACATTTCACTCACGTCAAAGTTGTTGTTAAAAATATGTTTCTGCGATATATTTGAGTTTGCCCAAAAGTTTCGGCTGTGAACTGTTGTCGAAAGCCTAAGCTGTATCCAAAAAGATTCGTGAAATAATGCCTTGAATTGCCTTGAAACCAAATTGTTTGTGGGAGATGAGTTATTGGTGATCGATGTGATTTTGTTAACTGTAGGCTATATTTTTTCATACAATTTTGCAATAGTATTAATGAGTCATATCGGTCGGTAATAATTATTAACGAAATGTAGGTCACCAGCTTTAGGAGAAATGACAGCGTCTTTTAATCTATTTGAAAAAACGCCATTTTGAGACATCTAATTTATCACGTAAACTAAAACGTCAACAATATTGGTGTTTATCAGTTTGGTAGTTTTTGCCGATATTATTTTCAGTTCCTACAGGAGCAGTACTTTTAAGTTGTCATATATTTTCAATATTTTTTGAGTCGGGACAGGTGTAAAAAAGATAGAGTTATTTTTGTGGTTTTTCATTGGTTCAGTTAACTTCTTCGTCATTCTGCCACGACTCAACTGTCGAATAAGTACAACTGTACACTTTCAACTAGATCTGCTCAGAAATATCGCCGAGATGCATAATATTCATAACAACAATGAAACAGACCCAGTATCTCTGACGACATCGCATGGAAACATACAACTGCATGTTCCTCAATATTCGAAAACGAAAACAACAAGTCAAGTGTATGCAGACAATGAAATTATATGCATGAGTTCCCGATAAAAATATCTCCATCATCCAGTCATAATAATTCAAAGAGCTACAAGAAGTGCATCTCAAAAGATAGTAATGTTTTTCTCATGGATTGACTTTTCTATTCTCTCGTACATAAACATGTTGTATAAACGCTCCCCAATTTATTTATTTATACCTGTTTTGCTTGTTTTCTGTATGGTTATAAATCTCACGGCCAGGACATCCCAGTAACTAGCAGTGTCCTTGCAAGCTAAGATATATGTCTCAAAGATAGCAGGACATCTTGTATTGATTCTACTTAAAAGCTCCATCTCCAGTGCGTTTGTTTTGATATTTCCTCTTCGTGCTGTATAGAATTTTTTGGTGTTTCAGTTCCCGAAATTCAATTTAACGTTTTTGTTTAATTCAATTACCATCTAGTGGAATCAATTCAATGGAAGGTAGTGAATTGAAATGAATTACATTTTCAACATATAGGGACCGGCAGAAAGTAGCATCATATAGGAAATTTTTTTATCAATTGATTTTGACCAATATCAATTCATGCAACCACGTCTACGTAAAAAAAACAACTGGCACAGAGTTGAACCGTATGTTATTATCTATCAGTTAATATTGTCCAGTTTCAGATTTATTAAAATTGTGAATTTTTAAAAGTGGTCTACTTTTTGAAATTTTCCCGAATTTTCTTCCGTGCACAAAATCATTTTGTAGGTTTAATAATTCTCTACAGAAGTTCTATTGACTGTAAAACGATTCCTTCAATATATTTGGGAATATTTGCATAAAAACAAAAAAGTTGTAATTTTTTTCACAATTTTTATTTGAAAAATTCCACAAAGCGATTTTGATGGGGCGACAACCATGGTTTCCATTAACGTACCATCTTATAAAAATTATTAATTGTGGGTGAAAAAACTACCATAGCTTGGTCTAGTTGTACAGTGCCGTTCGTCTTTTCGTTTTTGGCGGGAAATTTAAAAAAATGTGTCCGAAAACAGTATTTTTGGGCTCGCAGACTTCCAGGTCTCGCCTACGGCACGCCCTAGAATATTGTCCACTCGTACAGTATTTTCCGGACTTGTTACGTAAATTACTATTTTGCGAATTTTTGTTAGTACATTTCATCGCATCGTTTTCCAAACAGCGATTTTCGGTCTGAGAACTATTATATTTCCGGATCCAATCACATCAAATCGCATCGCACCGCCGCAGAACTCGTACAAAGAGCCATTATAAAAACAGCTCACACACAGGCAGATGCATGGTCCATATCTGTGCAATTCGATTAAAGTTCCATGTGCATTTACATGCTACTCAACTGGAGAAAGAAGTTGAAATCGGTAGCCTCTCGAAATGGTTATTCGGCCATTACAAAGTTCTTCTGCTATCAGGTCGTTCAATTCGCACTTTACAATCTGAAGGACCGTTACATAAACCCAACGGATAAAACTTAATAAAATCTTCTTGAGAATCACAAGTGGAGTGTTGAATGACAACTATTGAATTTTTTTTTTCTACGGCAACTCTCATTTTCATGAATGCTCGTATTCATGAAAATGAGAGTTGGATTTGTGTTGTTTTTGGGAACATCGAATTTGACTTTGCTGATATTCAGAAAATGTGAATTTCTGAATATTCTAATTTTATAATTTTGTGTTTTTTTCATTTTAAAACTTTGCATAAGAGGTTCGCACATAGAGTTACATATCTGAACAAGAAGGACTGGAGTTATACGCTTATGGGCTGTGATGAAGAAGCGTTGTTATAGCTTCTAACCCAAACCACATGGGTTCGAATCCCAGCACATGTTATAAACGACGGTCCTAGATATCTCCTTTTCCCATTTGAAAATAATTTTACTATCATATATCAGAGAGGGGTAAGAGGAAATTACGAAAATGAGAAAATAAATAATATAAAATGCCTAATGCTTGGGAAAAAAGCTTCTTCCACGGCCATTTTCTTCTCGAAAGGAATAATTTTAATCTCAACAGATATTCCATTCTATTATTTATTTACGATGCAGATGGATTATTGATGGCTTAAATTCATTACGAAGACGTAGAAGGGACTCGATGATTTTTTATTTGATATCCCGACTTTAATCTCGGTTTCACGACTTTGATCTCGGTTCCACGACTCTAATCTCGGACCTCCCGACTTTAATCTCGGTCCCCCCGACTTTAATCTCGGACACCCGAATTTAATCTTGGGCCTCCGACTGTAATCTCCGGAGTCTAACTCTAATTCGGAGGCCCGACTTCAGTTTCGGGGGCTCGACTTCAATTTCGGAGGCCCGACTTCAGTTTCGGGGGCTCGACTTCAATCTCAATAGTGATGATGGTCGTCAGTTTGATATGGCCAATCAGACAAAAAACAGGCCTTATTTGTATTCCATAAAATTCTGCGTAATGAAAAAATAACGCCTATTGCGAATATAAAAATGAAATTGGCTAATATAAGGTTGCCCGCAATATATACATTTACAAATGATGTCTTCCCAAAACCGTGGGGTCGGATAAATAATAAATGATACGATCATCGGTCGTTGAAATATCCCTATCTTACTAGTTTGGAAGTGAGAAATGGAAATATCATTGGTTGTAATGTTTTACGATCGAAATCACCCAAAGTCGAACTCTTCAAATCTCATGGCTTTGTTGAAAAATCCCCCTGTGCAGATATTCTGCTTGCGTGATTTGATCAATAAGAAACGCCACTGTTGACAGAGAGGGAAATATATTTCCAACTATTAATACTATCGTTCGACCGTTGTCACATCAACGGTATAGATATATCTTCTGTTCTTGTTTGACTGACAGGATTCGCCATTTAAAAAATATTTGGTTTTGCCGTAATTTTTAAGATTTAACCTAAAACGAGTAATTCCGTTGAATACGGCTAGAAGTAAAGCATCAATTACCAGGTGACACGATTTTTCTTTATTTCAAATCGATATATTGTCGTCCTAAATATAATTCGTGGTATGATTAAAAACCTATAATTTTCCTCAGCAGAGGTCTGACATTATGTAGGTACCGGCCATTTTGTTTTGGATGAAAATTTTTGCCTGAAATTTTGTTATCGCATACAAAATTGAAAGAATATTCGAATGAAGTATCATTCGAAACCCAACGCGATTTCAAAAAATGTTTGAAAATGGCGGCTCTAATTTCAAAAAAATTCCAATCCTTTCAACAGTTAATAGGGTGGGGCAGCGCCATTTCAAATTTTGCTCTCATATAAAGAATTGAAATAAGTTTCGAATGAGGTATCACTCGACCTACCATGCCGTTGAAAAACCTTTAATAACGGTGACTAGACTCCACTTTGAAAGATAGATAATTTTTTTGGTGTTAGAAAGTAGCTTATATGAACAACCATTCCACAAAAAAAAAAATAAAAGAAAAATTCCAATCCGCTCAAAAGTTAACAGATGAATTACTTTATGGACACACTGTGAAACATACGAATATGCACAATAAACAGTAGGTGATGCAGAGACGAAGGGAATTCCACTGAGCTCAGTTCAGCAATTCAACCAATCTTTGATAGTTCCTGCCGTTTGGGTATAACTCCGTTCCCCAGCCAGCTCTGAAGATTGAGATTATGATCACGTTTCTCGATTTGAAATTTTTTCGGAAGTACGTAAATTAGTTCCTCCAGATTCAGTTCGTATAGCAATGGCTTCCATTCCAGTAGTTATATTCTATTTTCTTTTTATAGGTTGACCTACATCTTTTTCTATCTGGTCTGGACCATATCCTCCTTCCTTGATTTTTCACAAATACTGCTGCTTTTGTTACGCTTCTAACAACGTTCTTCACGTTTTTCATGAGTTTTCCGCCAGA
The DNA here is from genome assembly GCA_958298965.1 of Chrysolina haemoptera. Taxonomy (NCBI): domain Eukaryota; kingdom Metazoa; phylum Arthropoda; class Insecta; order Coleoptera; family Chrysomelidae; genus Chrysolina; species Chrysolina haemoptera. Next base: position 11,760,944 of record OY282602.1, on the reverse strand, counting down.
ATTGTAGCCTAGCGACTAATGTTAAAGTTCCTTTATCCCTGGTAGACAAACATACATACCTTTTTTGATCATCTAGATAACTTTGGACTGACAAACTGTTTTGATTCCTGATGCTTGCTGAGACAATAGTATATTGTATACTTAGGCGGTAAAGTGAAATTTTTCGGGGCGAAAGGAGATATGGACAGACGAAGAATATTGAAAAACAGGCATTCCATTTTTGATCTCCTTAATCTTGATGTTGAATATTTGTATGAGTATATGGTGTTTGGTTTCTCAGTAGTTTCACTGAAAGGCATGTAATCACTTAGCGCTGTCCAGTTACCCTTGAAGCAATACTAAGTTGAAGGAGATTTTCGGCAGAATTTGACTCAATTCGGATCTCATACACTGGCATGAAACTCCAGTGATGCCATCAGCTCTACACTTATGGTTTGTAGACGTTCAAGTCGAAGAGTGTACTCAATTTTAGTATCTCCCAACCGAATCCATTTGGGAAGGTCTACTCATTTTGTGCTTGAGGATAAGTTGGGTTTATGAGTCGCTTCACACTGGCATCGTACTTCTGCACTATGAATGAGACTCATGGTCTGACTTGTAGTGCCATTCCACATTCATGAAATAAATCTGGACAACTGCCAAATCCAGTATCCAGTATCCAGTTGTTTTTGTCAAATGTTTGACTCATATTTTTCACATGGTGAAAATATTTGGAGAGAAGGGTACTTCGACATTGTTGATTTTACTATTTCAGTACAGTTCAAGTAAACGATATAGTATAACCTATCTTCAAACATTCTCCTTGAAAAAATAGCACGGGAACTGAATAATTATAATTTGTGACCTGTACACTCTTCTGATATAGCGCCAGTTTTACATCACAACACTCAAATCGCGATTAGTGCCTAAACTAAACACAAATGTGACCATAATAACTTTCGGCAATTTCTGTTGGTCGCCGAGAAATACTTCGAATACAATTTTATGCTTTTCAGCGAATCATAAAACAATGTTGATAGAAACTGACAGTGCCGCCAACTTTAACTTCGCACAATATCGTTCACTCGAATTATACCGCAGAGTTTATAGATTGCGTTTTGCGTTTTTCGAGTCGTTATAGAAAAAATCTCATTCCTACCAAAGGTTCCAATTCGCACCAAAGTAATATTCCATGATCGATACAGTCACTCAAACAAATATGATTCCATTTCCAACTCATTACGTGAAATCACAAATGAACGTTTGAGTTTTCAATTAAGCCCGACGACGCGGGCCTCGCTAGATTTAACAAATCTTCAATTTAATATCAGTCGGAGTCGTCGTCGACATGTTTAATTTCATTTCGGTCAGTCCACCCACACCTGTTAAGTTGGTACAATTGAATCCCTTTTAACCCTCGTTAATTGTCCGGAACGGGGAGAAATCATTAACTGGAAACCGGGTCCGGACCGTGATACGGCGACCGCAAGGCTGTTTCATCCAGTTCCACCTTCGTTCCTAGCTCTTTCCGCTTATAATATCGCAATTCTGTTCGGTTTGATTATTTCGTTTCGTCGTGTACATTCTGATAAAGGGTTGTATCTTGTTGAACGGAGAAATTCGTCCCAGCATGTCAAGATGTTTCGCTTCGAGAGGGTTCTAGTCTACAGGGTGGTATAAGTACCCGATTTTCCAATTTCTCATTGACCATATGGAAAACTTCTTTAAAATTCACTTTAAGAAAAAAATGTTATTCTTCATAAAAAGTTCTGCATGTTCTAAAAGGTAAAATACAATCATCAGATATCAATTTTTTTCAGTCGTATATGCGGTTTAAAAAAAAAGAATTTTACTCAAGAGTAAAGTACATACCTTTGTATTTGACAGTATTGAAAAAAGTTGTTAAGAACTAAAATCTACGTTCAAATAATATTCAATCACATGCAATTAGTGTAGAGATAGATGACTTGAACTTTTGCATAAATAAACAAGAACATTCGCTCAAGAAATAGGAAAAGAATATTTCATCCAGCACTTGATCCACACCAAATTGTTGAATCTGATTGTGGTGGGAAACATAATTCTACTCCCAATTCGTCTCCACTTTTTCTTGTGATATATCAGAGCAAACAAGACCCGATACCGAATAGAACAATAAGGTTGGTTGCTTGGGTGGAACGTGATAAGGCTACAAATAAGGATTATACAAGACATGTAACAATGCAAACTAGTTATACACATTTACAAATGAGTAAACTTTATTTAACCTTTCTCCTCTTCTAACGATGTTTCTTATTTTCGCGGTGCTTCTTACACTGAAACGTGGGGATCTAAGATTCGCTCGGGTCGGGTTATTCATGATGCAAATTCGTTTGATTATCCCCTCTGATGAATTCGGATAGCTCAAGGTTCAGACCAGGACTCACTCACTTTGTTTCTTCTACCAAACCAACATAGTGGGTAATGATGCCATGTGAACACGAAATAAAAAAAATTGTCATCTCAAATCATGACTCCTATCTCCTACATTGAAATGATTTGTGTTTATTCTGTGTTCCATTCGGAATTTGATGGATTCTAAAACATATCAAATCATTATTCTGTTCTCACTTATATTGGAAACATTGAGATTGTGTGTTCAACAGTGTAATAAGAAGAATAAAATATTATAAAAGTAGAGTTCGACTTACGCCGTCTCTACACATTGGGGCCAATGTTGGGGCCAACGTTTTAGCCAACTTAACTCCCTAACGTCGTCCAACGTTGGAGACAACACTATTTAGTTCATCCACACATAAGACTAATGCTGTAGGCCACAACACTGGTCCTAATGTGTGGTGCTAGCGTTTTAAAAGTTAGAGAGCACCATACAATTTCAGACATTAATATATCACAAAACACTCCACACTAAGATCAGTTTCACATTGCGTGCCTAACATCGTCAGAACTCAATTTAGCGACAGACTATTTCTGCTGGTTTGCTGGCCAACCAGGTCCTATTGGAGAATCTTTACATTTGTTCAGATATGTACTGGTCTCGGCAATAATTTAGATTGGTACCTTGTCTCCTAGAACCAAGATAGTATGAACCAACACTTTTTGCTCATTAGCCACGTGTTCTGGGTATCATTCATCGCATATATTCCAGGAATTTCTAGAATTTTCCTTCCTCCCCTTCTTAGCAGATACATTTTCGAGAACTTCACATCTTTCCCCTCCAAAAAAAATAAATTTGTAATGAAAAAATAATGAGGTTGTTAATCAAGATAAAAACTATCCTATCTATCAAGTTGGACCAAATTACACATAGTGTGCAATATTACATTAAGATCGGTTAAGTTGTTTTGGAGTTTAGCTTGAACAAACACCGTGACACGAGATTTTTATATATACCGGGTGGGTCTGAAAGATAGGGCACCCCCATTTTTGAAAGAAATAATCCCATTCAAATCAGAAAAATTTAGGGTGCCATTGAACAATAAAATGTGATTTTTTCGGTTAAAAATGAATTCTCCGCACTTCCGGTTTTACCAGAAATGGTCTGAGTATTACTTTTTCAAATGGAACACCTTGTTAATTTTCATAATTTTTGAATCTAGAGCAAATTCTGAGCATGATAAGCTAAATGATTTATTAAATATCTTTGTTTTTTTTTATTTCATTACTTTTTTTATTGGTGATAATTTTTTACATGTGCAACGTTCCTCTCCGATGCCATGCTGTCCGAGAAAATGAAATTAGCATTTCAGTTACAATACTTTTCCACAAGTTTTTTAAATGACATCTCTATGGGACACCTGTGCAATAGATTGTTTCAAAGGAAAGGAATCGAATGAAAATTTAGTATATCTGTATCATAAAAATGTACCAAAAAGTATTGTGGCCACTGGACTAATTATTAACCCAAATAACATTATTTGAAATTTTACTTACTGTAACTAATAAGAATAATTGGCAAATTTGATGTATGTCTATCTAATAGATGCATACTCCAGAAAAATGTAATGAAAATCATGGTTTGCTAGCATCAGATATTTCATTACGTCTACAATTCATATTTTAAAAGTAATTCGTTTTCAAAAAGACTAATTCTAGCTGGTTGCACAGTATTGTAATCAAAATGCTAATTCCATTTGCATGAACAATATGTAATTGGAAAGAAACATTTCACATGTGAAAAATCTTCATCAATATAAAAAATTTAAACAAAATAAATTAAATAAAGGAAATCAAATGAAAAAACTACATTATGTTCAGAATTTGCTCTAGATTAAAAAAAAATGTTAGAATATACAAGGAGTTCATTTGAAAAAATAAAACTAGAACCGTTTACGGTGAAACCGGAAGTGCCACAGAATCCTTTTTTTCCTCCAGAAATCACATTTTAGTTGTTCAATAACCCTCTAAATTTTCGTGCTTTGAATCGGATTATTTCTCTTCGAAAATAATAGGGTGCCTCATCTCTCAGACTCACCAATCAGTATTTCATTATTTCTTCATAATATATCAAACCAACAAACAATTCACCAACTCTCACAATAGTTCTGTCCAAGTGTTCCATTAAGTGTTTTAATATATTTATTTACCATTTCGAAGTGTGCTTTAAATCATCGTAGTGACATATTTATGATCACCGAACTTCAAGTATTTGATTATACAACATTACCAACAAAAAATAGCACGTCTTTACTATTTTGTATTACTAATATTTATTTTCATTCTGAACGTTTTAATATCGCCACGTGTCTTGGAGAAACTACATTTTAACCAAGTTCATTCTCAAGTATTTTTTCAATTTCACCAAAAACTGAAATTAGTACAATAGCAATGACATCTGCTGAAATTTTCCAAATCTTTTCAATTTGAAATATTAAACAATGAATCTTGATAAAAAATAAATTGTTTCATCATCAGAAAATAGGTAAATGAAGTTGGTAAATGTACCAGTTGTTGCCACTTTCCAAACTTTGATTCAAACTAGACGAATAAATACGGATCTGCAATCAACAAGAACCAAGTAGACGTCATAAATAATTTAGCTTGAGAGATAGGTAAAATATAGACAATGTATTTCTGTATGAGGATATATCGAATAAAATTCTAGTAAAATACGTGTTTACCAGTTATAGCCCCCTTTTCACTAGTTGTGGTCAGTGTATGACACATTTGTGGCCATATCGACAAAACTACTGATGATTGAAAAAGTCTTTTCTTTATAGAATCCATGAAATATATATAAAAAAAGGTTCTCAGAACAGCCCAAATTTAAAATCTGTATTCATACAGTTTGCAGACTCTCGAATACATCGAGAAGTTATGAAGTTATAAACCTGTCGATTTTTTTGGTGCCGAAAACTTTATATAAGCAATGTGTTCTTTGACGCGTACTTGCACAGACCTTCTAGTTCGACCTACATATTTCTTCTCGCGGTCCTCACAGCTAATTACATAAATCCTCAACTTCAGTTGTACATTTACTGAAAAGTATTGATACGGAGTTTTATCTGTTAGGCTGACAACACACCGAAAAATAAAAAACGCCATAAAGCAAAACGTTTTTGAGAAATGAAGGCTAACCACACACCAATAGATCAAAAACGCAGTAAAGTAAAACAGTGCAAATAGAGCTTCAACGTGTTGTCTACAACGAGAGATCACAAACGCTTTCATTCAAAACATTTTGTAGCAAGACAAAACATTTTGAAATACACGAAACACACAAAACAGATTCTTTCCAAAACAGTTTGTTTCGAGCAGTTTTAAAGAGGCTGAAGGTGTTTTGCCATATCAGTGCGTGTCACTTCATAAACAACTTCTACCTAAATTAGTCAAAAACGTTTTGCGTTAAAACGTTTTTAATTTCTTGGTGTGTCGCCAGCCATACACGAATCACACAAAACAGATTCATTCAAAAACAGTTTGTTTCGAGCAGTTTTAAAGAGACTTAGGCTGGCGACACACAAAACATTTTTGACTAATTTAGGTAGAAATTGTTTTTTTCCACGGGTTATATGTAAAGACATGCAATGGTGCGGCAAAGCAGAGAAACACATTCAGACTCTGTAAAACTGCTCGCAAAAAGTGCTTTTGAATGAATCTGTTTTGTGTGATTCGTGTATTTCAAAATGTTTTGTCTTGCTACAAAATATTTTGAATGAAAGCATTTGCGACCAGTGAAGAAATGTTGGAACAAAAAACATTTGTTAGAAACCTCGTTGTAAACAACACGTTAAAGCGCTGACTTGATTTGCATTGTTTTGCTGTACAGCAAAACGTTTTGCATGAAACCGTTTTGCTTTCGGGCAAATGTTTTACTTAATGCGTTTTTGATTTATCGGTGTGTGGCCAGCCTTCATTTCTCAAAAACGTTTTGCTTTAAGGCGTTTTTGATTTTTCGGTGTATTGTCAGTCTTAAGGTGTTTCCCTGTTTTGCCGTACCAGTGTGTGTCACTTCATATAATCCGTGGATGAAAAACAACTCCTACCTAAATTAGTCAAAAACGTTTTGCGTTAAAACGTTTTTGATTTCTTGATGTGTCGCCAGCCTTAGATCCAATGGCTTTTTAGTGACTTACAAAATAGGTTAAAAGGCGACTCGATAATTACTAATAACTATAAACTACTAATTTTTTCTAGACAATACAAGCTGAATATTGTCTTCCCTAGTCCATTCTTCGAAGCGATGACATTAACATGAAAATGATGAGCCAACGAAAAAAATTTCAAAAATGATTACGGACGTTAAGGTATAATAATCCAAGTGATAATGAAGCTTCGAATAAATAAAGAGTAGCAGGCAAGGAGAAAATCATAAAAACCCTCATTAAGCGGCTGTTCCAAACCAGCATTGCACTTGTCTAAGAAAACACGAGGCAAATGTAAGAATGGAAATTTGCATGATAATGTGGCTTCTCCCTAGATTTTCTCCACAATATGGCCCGGATTGTCAAACAATGGAGAGCGGCCATTTTCGCAAAAGTACTCACGAATATGGTTCAACAACACATTGATTTCGAACATCTATTCATCATCGCAAACGTAGAAAAATGATACCTTGTTGAACCTCAAGAGTCTTTCGCAATTTATATCCCAAGATATCTGTTTTTTATATATTTGTTACGGTCTGAGAGCTACTTTTTAGTTCATTAAGTTGTTGGTCTTCTTCCAAATTATAATGGAAAAGGCCATTCGAATGCGGGTATCGAGAAGTGCTTTGTTCAGATTCAAATGTTTGTTAATGAATTGCAAAAAAATTTATGACGTATCACTTTTCTGAATAATAATCTCCACTCGCATCACTAGGAAATTGACAAGGCGATTTCTACTGACAATAAAAAACAGCATACTTATTGTTGAGTGATATAACATATTCTTTAGACAAGTTTCCAGAGTTCCCAGGGAACGAAATTGAAGCTTCGCAGGGGTATTGAATTGAAGAATTAGAAAATTTTCAATAAGTTCACACTTCGCTATCTCTTTCAGTTTCACCGATTCGTTGGTAACTCCATTGCAAAGAAAGAATTTCCAGATGTTTTGCAAGTCACGAATTTTCAAAAAACACATGTGGCGAACCATAGGCCAATATCTATTATTCCAATTTTTTCCAAAAGCTTTGAAATCACATCAGAGACTCATGAAATACTTTAAGACGAATGTATTTATCAATAGTTGTCAGTTTGGTTTCAGAAGCAAATGCAGTACAACCCAAGCTGTTTTCAAGCTTGTTAGTGATATAGTGGAGGATTTTGAAAATGGCATGGAAGTTGGTATTACTCTGTGCGATCTGTCGAAAGCTTTCGACTGTGTCTCTAATAGTATCCTTATTGGAAAGCTTAATTACTATGGTGTCAAGGGTTTACCGCTCGATCTCTTCCAGTGTTACCTACGTAACAGGAAGCAAGCAGTGTATATAAGTAATACTTGTTCTGACTTTCATAATATTTCATATGGGGTGCGACTCACTCACTATCTGTTCACCATTTACATGAATGCTTTATTTCATTCTATGGTACCCAATAAATGTGTGGTTTATGCTGATGACACAACGTTGCTAAATACTGCTTCTGACGCAGACAGTCTATCGTTACATATGACGTATTCTCTCGAAACTGCTCGAAACTGGTTCAGTTCCAACAATCTAAAATAAAACCATGATAAACCCAAAATCTTGTTCTTTCCACCAAGAAAGAAGGTGATGGTAAGAGTGTCAAACTTCTTGGGGTTGCTATAGATGGCAAACTGACTTGGTCAGCCCATATAGATCAATTATATTTCACTATATTTGTTACGCAATATGAAGAAACAACAATGTCCTAACACAGTTCGAACATGTCATTTTTCATTTTTCCATACTCACATAAATTATAGCATTATATTATGGGGGAATTCTTGTCACGCTGTTAGGGTTTTAATATGCAGGAAAAAGCAATTAGAATTATTGCTGATGCTGGTTACAGGGACCACTGTCAAAAATTTTTGAAAGATCTATCTATTTTACCTGTCCCATCATTATTTATTTATAAAACGGTATTAGAGGTACATAAAAACAAAAAAATATTTTCAGCCAACACTGATTTTCATGAATACCAAACTCGCAGTGCAACCTATTTGAGATCTCCTCGTTTCAGACTCCACAAAACTCAAATGAATTCACTGGATATCAGACTTTATTATTTTTACTACATATTTTATGGGCTATTAGTTGCCAAAGAAAATAATAATATATCTTTGACAGAATTTTTGTCTCCCAGCAATAACCGTTAAAACACAACCTGTACAAAAAAGTACACTTTCTAGAGAGTTGTAGGGCAAAGGTTCATGATTTTGTCGAAAAAAAAATTGCTACAGGGATGCCCCGCAGGAAAAAAATCCGAAAGAGCCTATTCACATCGATTTTTCAATGTATTCTGATAATTAGTTTGCTTTTGAAAATGTTCAGGAAGGGAATACATTTCATTTCATTTGGTAGTTTATTGTATTGGTCGAAACATTTGAAAACGAAGGGTTCGTGGTGCTTTTTTGGTTTGTTTTGCAAATATATTGTTGCTATTACGGGTAAAATGCTGATGAATATTATCCAATTTGTTTAATATTTTGTGAACAAATGTCATGGTTAAATAAAGCAATCTTCGAGGAACAGAATGTCATTGCAAAGTATCCAACATTGTATGAACGGGAGTATATCTGCTACATCTCAAGATTATTCTCATGCCACGATATTGAAGTTTTTGAAGTTGTGACAGCTTGTTGAGATTAAATAAATGTAAAACCACCGAACAGTAGTCAAAATAAGGTTAAACAAAAGATTTATAAGCAGTAATCTTTGTTTCATATGATAAATTATTGGCAATTCTAGAAAAATGTATATTTTTTTGCAATTTCCTTAGAGATATATTCAAAATGTGCATGAAATGATGATATATTATCCAGTTGAAATCCGACATATTTTGTTGTGTTCACTATTTCAATTTGTTGATTATCAATGGTAAGATTTAAGGTATTATAATTTATGCTGTTTGTATTTTGTTGTGATCATCATAGCTTTGGTTTTCAATACATTCAATTTGAGTTTATTTATTTTTAAGTATTCATTTTCTGTACAGCGGTCTCCATCATCAGTGAACAAGTTTATAAATTCACAATCAACACTCAGCTGTATGTCGTTCACATATAGTATCGCTGTTTTCTGTTAGTAAGAAAATTTTGAATCCATTCATGAATTTTGCCTTCGATACCATACCGATTCAATTTTGATAATGTGCTTCTGTCAATGGTTTCGAAAGCACGTTTTACGTCAAGGAAAACAGCAACAACATATTTACCATTTATTTACCATTGTAAGCATCAGTTTTGAATTTACTTAGAGATAATTGTAGCGATTATTCACTTTCTCCCAACTAGTTTTCGATAAATAGTCTTTCCATAATTATTGTTGTATACATTTCATACACTACATTCGCAAATAACAAATAATCGATCGCGATCGGCCCGAAATAGTCGGAAAATAAATTTTACCGCTTGTTCTAATTCATTATCATGTAACGTATTGCCGGAAAGTCACATAAACAGCAATAATGGAATTGACCCTTGACGTGGACAGCAGTTAAAAGAATAACGGCCATAACGAGGGTCGAAAGGTGTCTTCTCTCCAGCGTTTCCGAAAAGTATTGGAGAGACAGGTCGTCGTGCCAGTGTTTTATAGTGAAATCTGGGATTCGAGAAGTCGAGACGTTTTTGTACATTTATAGTCGAGTTGAGAAAAATGGGAATAATGGAGTGTCAGGAGTTGTGGCAGGTGCCATTATTTTCAGTTTGCCGGAAATGCGAATTCGTAAAACCCTTCGATTTTGAAACAGTATGTTTTTTAAGCAAACGTACGTTAAAAAGTAGTTTCCATTGTGAAATGAAATAAAGAAACAATTTGCTTTTTATAATTATTTGAAATCAATCAATTCCACACTCATCTTACGAAAAACGGCTTCGTTTTTAAGTAGTTCCCAATTTTTACAAGCTTTTCTTCAACATCTGTCAAAAAAGTGCACTAGTTATATGTAGTTTGCGTGCATGTATAGTTAATTCAATTCAAAATACTAGTTATAAATACTAAAATCATACAAAAAAGTCTGAAAAAAGTACACTTTTTCAAACGATTGTTGCGACAAAGCATCATATGGTTGAATATAGAGAACATTGACCATTCAAAAAATATAGGGTCATGTATGTTTATCAACGATAAGTCCCGGGAAATATGGATATTAGTTCAAAAACCTGAGTTATTCAACACTCTGTAACTGCTCGTGGAAAAATAATTTTCAAAACTCATGGGAGCGAATTCATTCCGATATAGTCTAGTTTCAGTAACATGACACACCGTTGAAATTTCATTACTTTTTGTATACCGGATAAATCGGAACTCAAATTGAAAAATATCTTCGTTTTCGAAAGCGTTCGATTATCATTTCGCCTTCTCTTTCTATCTGAAAGAGTCCACGTGGACTGCCAGTTGAGACGAGACGAGGAGCGGTTAGAGAATAACATGTTATATATGTCTGTGCTTTCTCAATTGAGTTTGTATAGACTATAACCGACACCGACAAATTTTACATGTGTGCCACCTCGCTTAGGATAAGAAAGAAACAATATGGTACACCTATATACAAGTGGGATAAATCTTCACACTCTTGATCAAAGTAATAGATCATTTACCATGAAGATGTCGCGAACCTTTTCAAATCGAATAATAATAGTTCATAATACTTGTATCCTATACCAGAACAAAATCAAATAAAACCCTCGAAAAACTTGTTACCATAATTGCCAACTCCAACAGCAGATTCCTTTCTTTTTTTTCCATCTCATCGTCATTTCCTTTCACGCCTCCCCACCTTCATTATTCTTATAATTTGCTCCTCTGAGAAATGTACTTTAAATTATCTGTTAGTGTTTGATGTGAAAGTAGCACTTGATTAAATACTCTTTCTCTTTGTTTCAGGTGAGTCAGTTGGCTGCACTGGAGTGTCGGGTAAGATTCAATTAGGACTCGGCCTCTCAGACTCCTTCAGTTTTCAGCAAATGATTCGTCGCAGGAGAATTGATTCGATGTCTGGAATGAATAAGTCACTGGTCGAAATAAATTTACCAATCAGTGAAGTTTCATTGTTTGGTACCTCTTAAAATTAAAATGCGTCGATAAAATTGCAGCACATGGGTTGATGCATAAAACTGAACAGATAATGAAAATCCCTTTCGAACAAGATGCCACACGACCCCCTTCTCATTTAATTTTTTTTAAGGGGTGCTCATAATTCAGAGGGGTGCAAGAAGGGGGTAATATTTTCATACTGTGAATTGTCAAATTAACAATAAAAATTGACCTGTTTCAGGATTTTTTGATAAAATACATATTAACGCTAAAATGAATTTATTCCATACCTATGGACCGCACTGTATAACTTATAGATTACGTGATATTATTTGCCAACAGTGATTTGGAAATCTAAATGACCATTAAAAAAAATCGATGTTTTTGCTGATTCGGTTTATAATATTACATTCATCTAACGGTTCCGTTGATAATTATTTCTGAAATCAGAATTCACAATATTATACATGATTGAAACAAATGAGCTCATGTACTCAGTCTCTATCTCTTATAGGCTAGGCATATAAGGATTCTCATAGGAAAGTTTTGCTATAGTTTTTATTTTCTCACTCATTGTGTTTTTTGGGTCGCTGAACATGAATTCAAAGTTTGCTGGCAAAAATTCTGCCAAAAACTTTGGAAAATTTTCCAGTTTTTGTCCTATATCTCAAAAAGAAACTGTTTTTTCGAAATGCGTATTATATTCAAAATTGAAGTAGATAAAATTTCCTTAATTTTTTGTCAATTACTTTGTTTTGTAAGACTGCCCATTCCACCGCTAGAGCGCACCAAAAATACACATTCCCGGACCTAGTATACCTTACATGAATAATGAATATAGGGAAAGTAAATGAAATAATGGAGACAAACGGAAGACATGCAGTTATTACTAAAGGAGTTATCTACAGTGTATTATCGACAGTAGTATAATATATAGGTACTCATATAATTACAATGATAAATGTCACAACTGATGAAGTCGCTGCCGTCTTTTTTTTCCTTGGTGTGTTGGCATCGACTGCTATGGTCATTAGCCACGTGTTCTGGATAGGCCTTGTTACTAACTACACATGCCACCTTAGGAGCAGCACTGTTAATTATCAAAGCAACAGTGACTCGTGGAGGATTATTCACAAGACTACCTTAATTATCTGGAACAAACGGAGATATTATTCCATGATAGGTATATTAGGTATACAGGCATATCATGCTCCAAGTGTGATTGTAATTTTTTAGGAAGGAAATGTTACATACCTTCGTTCTCACTGTCCACACTTTCTTCGAAGGTCTCAACAACCGGAGGGAAGGTGAAGCCTAGTTCGTCGAATGACCCGTCATCAAGGGAATTTGTGAGATCTGGCTCGATTATCACTTGGTTGCACGACCCCTCATTGTTGGTGCACAAATTGGTTCAATAGAGGTCTGCTGTTTTGCAGATAATTTTTTTGCACATGTATTGATGTATCTAAATGACACCAGACGCAGCAGTTCGAGAGGAGCAAGGGCTTGTAGGTATTGGTATTGGTAAGTATGGGTGGTGACTGATGCGCTGCGACCTGATTAGATCTATTGTGCCCCATCTTCTTCTGCTATCACAAAGTGTTCTTGTTTACAGCAGCCCTTCAAGCCTCAATTCCTTCAGGAATTTTAGGAGATTGAGGGGATCTACTTGTGGTATTTCTCCCACGGTCAGCTGGTGTGATCCCAGTATATTCAATCTTTTACGATGTACAACGTAACACTGCATCAATATATGGTGGGGTGTTTCTGGATGTTCCCCACAGAATCTGCAGGTGCTGTCCTCCTCTAAGCCTAGCTTCCTCAGGTGTTCTTTGAGTCTGCAATGCCCCGTTAGAAATCCCGTGATTGTCTTTAGACTAGTTTTGCTGAGGTTAATCAATGTCTTCGATCTTGCTCGGTTGAAATTGCCGAGGAGATCTTTGGCCTGCCTCAGCCCTGGAAGTCTTAGCCAGCATGTTGCTCTTATTGCTTCTTCAGCTTTATTGAATTCTTCTCGGAAATAAGATTTTCTAAGTGCACAGAATGGTTCTGGCTCGATCAGTGGCGTTGCTGCGCCTTTCCGTGCCAGGGTGTCTGCTTGTTCATTGCCCTCCACTCCGACGTGCCCCGGCACCCAGAGGAGGGTCACCTTGTTGTTCCTGCCTGGATCATTAAGTTTGTCTAGGCATTCCCAAACCATCTTCGTGTTGATATTAGAAGAGCTCAACGCTTTGATGGCTGCTTGGCTATCATAGAGGATCACAGTTCTGGTAGTTCCTGTTGAGGTTGAACTGAATTCATCTTTCTACGGCGTGATTTTCCGCTTGAAAAATGCTGGGGAACATGGGTTCCGAGTATTTGGTGCCAGGCCCAAAGACTCCTGCTCCAGTTCCCTCGGGAGTTTTGGACCCGTCCGTGTACCATGTTATGGTATTCTTCCCCAGTGCTCGAATGGATTTTATGTTCCATTCTCGTTTAACTCCGTTCGAAAAAAATTCTCGAAACTAAATTTCCTGGTAATTTCGTCAGTTGGGAGATCGGCAAGGTGTGCACAGTCGGAGGGGGTTGATACCCTTACACCGTGTGCTGTCCCTTCGAGTCCGACTTTAGCCAACCTGAGGTTTGCTTCCCAAGCAGTTCTCCTCACCATGATATGGAGAGGAGTGAAGTCCAGAATGACCTCTATTGCTGCTGTTCCAGTCGACCTCTTTGCTTCTGTTATACGAAGACATGCTAGTCTTTGCACTTTCTCCAAGATCTTCTTTGTTGTGGCGAGCTCTGTTCTGCCGTGTGCCACACTACTGCCCCGTAGGTGATCATAGGTCTCACTATCATTTGGGGCTTGCAAAGAAGTGATCGGTTCCAGGTCATTTGTTGCTCGTTTCCAACCCTAATCTTCCACATTTTTCTGAACTTCCAGCCATGGCTGCAGTAGCTGATGGTGGTAGTACAGTTATTTTTGATGAGGTCTTGAAAGCTGCCTCCTTATGATTAATATACCTCAGACGGGTTATCGACGGTTCAGTCCTTCCTGAGTGGCAGGAAGAATATGTGATATGAAGTACGAGTTATGAAGGCAGCACTGCAGTAGTTCCAATATCGCTTGTTTGGAAAGGTCCGTTCTTTCATGAAGCCGGATGTCTCTTTCCAGTTTTCTCTTGATGATGTTGAGGGGTTCTTCTGCTGATGACCTTCATGAGCTAGGGAAGACGTAGCCCTTACTTTTTAACAAGTGATGCCATGCACGAGACCGGTGACAGCGTGGTGGATCGAACCCGCGTACCATGGATTAGGAAGAGGGTACATAACCCACGAACCACTACGACCCGTAATTGATAGTTGATAGTACGTTATTTATTTTAAAAGCTGTAACATATTTCGTTTGAGAATATAACTAAACCATACAATACAATAAAATTGGGATAATTTTCAAAGAATGCAAAATTCAGAAGATGAATGAAATTCAATTAAGTATTAGTTTTATATACATACATTTTTCATAAATGAACATAATCACAAAATCAGTTCCGATATATTATGAGAACCGAAAAACGTTTTCCATTTCATACAATAGCCATGTATCAGCACGATTTCGAACGAGTTGTATCTTCCATTGCGTTTTAAACAGCATTTTCAACCTATTCCACCCGTTCGTCTTAATTTCACTCAATTAATTTTTACATTGCTTCAAAAAATTAGGGGTCGATTAGAGCCCTCCTTGATGGATACCTTAATTTAAAGCAGCTCATAAAGCCTGCCCTTCATTCGTGGGAAAGAATGACAATTTAATTTCGCACTTGAACTTTTTAAATCTCCGGTAGGAAATCTGTATAACGAGATTTTGCATACAAGAAGGAGAAATCAAGTTGAAATTTGAAAATTGGGACCCTATCGTTGATGGAAATAAGGTCGAGTAACGGACTGGCATTTGAAGATGAAATTCAAGACGAATGTACGTACGAGGAACGTCCAATATATTATATGTTTCAAAAATTTGTGTCCTTTAGATATTCACGAAAATAAAATCACTAGTTTTGCATGCAAACTACAAAGCGGGTATTTATGAGCCATAGGAAGTTTTAGTTTTTCATTTAAAATAAAAAAAAAAATTTCTCCATAAACAAACTGAACGAATGTTTAACTCCAATGATTTTTACATATTATTGGCAATCAAGTGGAATTAGGTATACCACTTCTCGTAGTATATGTGACAGCAATGAAATATGTCCACGCTCAACATAACTTTTGTTAGCTATTCACAAATATTTCACTTATTACGATACATACAAATCTTCAGGATTACTAAATAAAATAATAATAATAAATGGACTTTATTTTATTTGGCGGAGTTTAGCTCATAGCTATTCTTTCACTCAACCAAGAAAGAGATCATGAAAATATTGTGTTTTTTATTTATTTATTTATTTTTTTATTATACTCTTCACATTCATCTCAGTGTAGTAGAACTGTCTAAAGTGTTAGTACCAGAGATTTCCATAATTTATTGGTCCATTCAGCGTAGTAGCTTTCTTTTAAAAAATGACACAATATACATATATGTAATTACATAAGTAGCATACTAAAGTAGAAAAAAAACCAGAATGAAAAATAATGCAACTCAAATTTTCAGCTGTTTTATATCCATTACTTTCACTGGTATACAAAAGGGGATAATCAAAGTTTGGAAAACTTGGACCCAAGCAAGCAAGAAAATTATACAGAGAATACATCCTAAACCTAACCTCTTTCCTTATAAGATAGATGTTTTTTCAATTATTTTTTTTCTCACTAGTTGCCAAGTACGGAAAACAATAATTTTTGAGATTTCGTAGAGGTATTACAGCCTATAGATCTTTGGAGATCATGTCAAATAATAATAAAACCAGGCAAGAAACATGTGTTGTTCGCTGTTTTTGCATTAGTATCCAAAGTAATGTCGTTCATTCTCTGTCTTGTGATGGAAAAATATTCCCACCATGGTGTAGCAATAGTAATGTTAGCCTTGACTCTCATCGAAGATCGTAGAAAGAAGTTTTAGAGTTTTCAAGTTACTTATTCATCATGAATAATTTATCGAGTGATTCAGAAATAAAATGTGAAAATAGGCCACTTGGAATGTAACGATGATTTCCATTCTATAAAATTATGACGCGATATATTATAGTTCGCGTGAAAAAGAGAGAGCCTATAATATACCATTTGTAACTTTTTTAGTATGGTAGAGATGGTGCAAAGACAGAGTATTTGGCCCACAGTCCTATGGTCCCGAGTTCAAGCCAAAGTTAGAACAAATAATCAGTACAGCAATATACCATTTTGAACTGTAATGATTTTTGTGAAATCTTTACTACAGGATTCAACAGATATATTCCAACTGCCTTAAAGTACTCGTCAGTGATTATTTTCTATTGAATGCGTAGCGATAAAATTGCTAGGACATGGCAAGCAAAACTGTTGTTCAATTAAAATGAAAACCACCTCTACACCTGTATCCGGGTTATCACCCTTTTTTAGTACAGGATGTCTATTATCGTGCAAATTCATTAAAATTGCCCGATATAAAAATTGTAAACACAACGCCACTTCCAGGAACCTGAAGAAGGTAATGACGACTATTGCCAGACCTCGACATAATAAGAGAGAGCAATCACTTGAGACATATTTTGGTTAAAAAAATACCACGCTCATTATTCAAATATTTTCGTCTGGGGTACATGCTGTTTGGATATTATCATCTTGAATTGAAGATAATGTATAATTTTTGATGGTGGCATATTCACAGAAAACTTTTGGTGAAAACACTCTAGGTAGAGGTAAAAGAGGTAAAAGAGGTAAAAGAGTGTCATATTAATATATTATGCATAATAAAATTTGGAAAAAAAATCAAAAAATTTCCTCAACGAATGACAATGAAAACTTATTGGCCTCTCCCCGTACACACCACAGTTGAAGATTCACCCTTTACCAGCTCGGAACATAAAGCCACCCTCAAAAGTAATAAGATCATCATAGATCAGCCGGCGTTTCTCTTCTCCTCACCCGCTTCCCGACCGTCTTCCTCAGCATGTTGGACTTTGGTAACGATAATTAAAGTTAATTATAAGAAGTAGAGGAAGTAGAGCACCATCGCCGCCCGAGAGTGGTACCGAGTTGCATGGATAATCTTTGGACAAATTAATTGCCTTTGGTATAAGTGATGCACTTCTCTCGGAACTTCAGAACAACTTTGACAGTGGCGGCAACGCAGTCAACTTCAAAAAAGAGATGAAAATAGTCAGTTAGCTAAGAAGTATAAAGGTTTTTTTCAATAACCTACTGTATGTGATGGACGGTAAAGAGATAATATTTGTAACTGATTACCTATTCAACACACACAACAAACTGATTTTTGAATGAAATGGTATGGAGTGAAAAACATGAAATAAAATGTATGTCCGAACCAGCGACATCATGCTGATAATATTTCATTCATAAGTTATGGTTATATTTCCGATATTGAGGTGGACACAGAAAATCCTGGAACATAATGACTCGTTTATTCACAGATTAGCACTCGACAAATAATTAACTCACTACTAAAATACTATGCGTACTTCACAGAACTCCAACGTATTCCAATTCCAACTAATATTTCCAATTTCGCGTGATTTCAACTCGTCAATGCTCTTGACTCTACTTTCCTACATAGTTCCTTAGAAAACATCGAGCATTCTTGTAACATATAGAACGCCACGACTATAGGAACGTCCATTTCCTGAACTATGGGCTAACCTGAAAATGTCTGCTGTATTTATAGTTCACCTCGAGTGGTCCTTCCCAAGACTGCATTAGTTTTGGAGGCACTCACTTTAATTCCCACAAGGATCATGCATACAGCTTCTTTGAATCCTCTTTCAAATCATAATAATTTATCTGCTTAGTCCTGTTCATCTATTCCTTCGGCCTTTATGGTTCCATTAAAACTTCAGTGTTTTAAGAACGCTATCGAAGGAAACCACCATAGTCACTTTTTTTTAACAGGAATTTGGACGTGAGCGGTTTCAAACGTTTTGGCACAAGGATATCGTTGCCAACCCGGGAAACTGATGCATCGCCATGTATGGTGTATATTCCATCTATTCAATTTATTTTTCCTCTGATTTTCTAACAGTATTTCTTCTGGTCCTGTGGACCCTGGGCGCTTCATTATAACTATCCAGCATGCGCCACGATATCTCAGTGTCCTTGATACCTATACTGGCACTTATTAGATGATTCTGTCCCCACAGGTATCTGAGAATGTGAAAGTGTCCTTGCAGGTAATGGCACTTTTTGGCACTTATCGAATGTCTGCTTGAATTTCAGTTTTAGTATTCTGTCAAGCATATGCCTCATACTGTTGCAGTGTGTTTCATTTTGAAGTGGTTCTTTCATTGATTTCATTCCCACTCTCGGCCTTGATATTTTCAATGCCGCTTCCACTTTCTACGACTCGGGTTTCCAACTGTGCTCGATACTTATACTCGTGCTTCTGGTTTTCCGGCATGTTCTGGAACATACCTAGAGAAGGTCCTCTCAAGACTACTCATACTCGTCATTCTATTCATTGGGCATTGCTGACTGACCGTTAAAAGTTGATGGTTTCATTTAATATGGCAAGCTTTTTACTGCTGCCTAAGATCTTGAACAATATCATTTATTTCTATAGCTTTTCCAAATATGTCATTGTTTTCTCATTGACTTCATTTGCTTCTTCCGCTACCATATTGACTACTTCCCTCATTTTACTATTGCTGTTGTCCACCGTCTTCCAGGATGTATCAATTTCACAACCCATTTCATAAAGTGATTTTCCGGAAATGTTCTTGCTGTTTTCTCAAATTCATGTAATTTGTATGGGTATGGGCGCTATGGAAGCCAATAGAATAGAATAAAATAGGATGTATTTCCTGAAATTGATATACATGTATGGGAAAATTCAAGTTTGAACCAAAATTAGACCTAATATACGTAGTACACTTAATAAACTTGATATACCTACACAAGAATAGCTCACATAAATGGACAAATAATTAATGAACAGACATAGCAAATAATGGAAATATGACAAGTACAAGAAAGAAATCATGAAAAAATATTAGTTGGGCTTAAATTAAAATCGGTAAGGTATTCGTTGATTGAAGAGTATGCTTTAGTAACCAAAATTTCTTTTATTTAATTTTTGAACATTCTCAAAATGATATTTTTCATTTCGTTTAGAAGCACATTGTATAGCTTAGCACTCTTTTGGAATGAAGTTGTGTTACGGAAGGTAAGACGATTGATGCGGAAGATTGTCGGGTATGGCAGTTGGCAAACTGATATATTTTTATCAGGTACCTATAGAAACTTTAAGAGAATCACACTCTTGGAGGACCCTGTTTATCAAATAGTTAGTTTTTTTTTGGCAAACACAGTACTCACGTTATGAATAATACTTATAAATAATAAGGGAATAAGGGAAATATATTCTTTAGTTCGATCCACTGGTAGATACAAAAAAGTCATTTGGGATAAACTTTTTTAATATGTAAATAGCACCTTACATTAACATAACTCAGTAGAGTATTTTTTGTTGGAGCGCTCTTTCTTTTCACTCCACTAATCAATTAACATCCCCTCGTCATGATTAAGTTATTCTGAATCGTTTTCAATAAATTGGGGTGCAAAATGAAAAGGAATACACACCATTCAGTTGGACCCTATCCGTAAAGTGGCAGTATTTAGTTTCATATGAATTTATGTTAGACTATAAACTACTACTAAGTAGGTAGACTGAATGTTATCGAAGATTTTCTTCAGCAAAATGGTCCTATAGAAATATTGAATTTAACAAATTTGTGTAATGAAAAATGCGATGCGATGCAAATGTTCAATTGTCTCCATGTGTTATTGGATTATAATAAAATGATTCCATACTGATAGAAATCGTATATAAAATATGAAAAATGAGAAATATAATTCCTATGTTTTTATATCACTTTATATTGCGTTACTGCAGTTGTGTTACAAGTTACAAGTGTTACAAATATAAAGTGGTATAAAAACATAGGAATTTTTATTCCTCATTTTTCATGATGATCTCCTACCACGGTGTAATGGCTACAAATGGCTAAAATAGTCAGGAAAATTACAATCAATACTACCAAAGCTGAAATGGACTTTTTCACAACCTGTGAAGAAACACTGTAATTTTAGAAAGTGTGTATACGCTGATATAAGTCTGGGAAAAAAAGGGTTTCGTGGCGTCACGTTCATCAACATTAGATTTGACCGTGTTGTACAAGTTGTGTATCATAGAATCTCAAATTCCACAAAACTCACAAATGGTATCAAAATCTCATTAGTTTATCTAGAACATGTGACCACGACTGTTTAAAAATGGCCGCCTTGTAGAACACAAGAATTATTGTTTGTGTTTGGTTATGATTTTTCAGCTGAAGACGTTTTATTGTGGGTGTTTCAAATTGAAGTGATTATTTATTATCACAGAGATACAGAGACAAAGTTAGAAATATAAATTGCATGGAACATTTTAATTTTCACTCCTGAAGAAATGGACACCTCTCTATATATTTTTTCACCAGTAACTGAACATTATTACATATCTGCTGTTCACTCACAGTTTTTATACAAAACAGTAGATGGAGGCCTACAAAATTTGAAAGACTACAAATATCTTGAAGCTAGATTCGACCATGATTGTGAAGCACGAAAAAATGAACATATTGTTGTTGTTTACTAGGTGAAAACTTCCGGGTAGTTAGTTAACTTTCCCAAGTTAGATGAATTTCATTAAAAAAAATAAAAAATTTAGCTTCTTTATTTCTTTGTGCTAAGGCAGATGATGATGGAAATATAATTAATACATGTGGACTGTGTAAAAATATCCGATGTACCAAAAGAAAACCTGGAGAGTTGCTCAACTGACAAAGTTTCAATAAATTCCCAATGGCCTATATCAAGCTAGAAGCTATATTTTTCTCCATAAGACAAAATACTAGATATAAACCAATTAAAAACAAATCAGGCTGATTTCATTATTGTTTCCAACTCGTTACACTGAAATCCTCCTGAATATCTACGCCACGGGAATTCTTTCACCTACTATTCGCAGCGGATTTCTCTCTCGATTTCCACTGCTTAATTTCTCAATAGGAAACCTTGTTTCCAGCGCCAACTGCATCCCAGCCCCAGAATAATATACATAGTGAGGTAATTAATGCTGCGACCTCAGCGATTTGCATGCCGTCTTATTATTTATGCAAATAAATTGGCTGTCTAGAGAAGCTTGCAGCTCCCCAGCGGCTATCGCCGTTCTCTTCTTCACGCCCCGCGCCGGTAAGAGGAAATTGCTAATTTTCTGACCGAGGTACCGGCATAACTTGGCCCGACTATTTCACGACCTGAATGGTTAGTGAGTGGATCAACAGAGATTATTTTGGAAACGATAGAAAATATATTTTTTGCACGATCCAGTTTTCTTCAATTCCTACTAACGGTATCTGTAGTCAAAACGGTAAGTTTCGTTTACTGTAGGCTAGGCCGGAGGCGTCGATAAGTAATACTTGCCGACGCGCAACGTCTTCACAATACTGGTAGCTATACCGAGAGCGTCGATAAGTAATTCACTTACCGACGTCTGGTATCACATTTATATAAATGTCACTTTTGACTTTTCAATTATTAGCTGGAAATTAAAGTGTTTCAATCAAGGGGAGAAATGCTATGATCGTCCAAAAAACAAACGTTAAGCATATAGATAATTGGAGTCGTCGCTTATCGTCCTTGATACTTAATACAGGGTGGCCCAGCGAAAACGAAACAAGGCCGATATTTCATATTTACTGTTCGCAGAAAAAAACGCCCGGACCAATCGATTTTTATTGCGAGAGAGACATCTTTTGCGCTTATTCGCAACTTTGTCATTTCAAGCCTCTCGGAGGGGTTAGCTCCAACCCTTAAATCTTTATTGAGAGTAGGGTTTAAGTGATACCGCATTTTGGAGGTCATCGAATTCTCTTTCCGACGTTCTTTAGTTTTTTTAATTTGATGCAGTAGTTCTCGAGAAATTATCGTTAATATAGTAATAAGTCAACATTGAGATGTCCTCCTCGAAATGAAAATCGATGGATCCGAGCGTTTTTTTTTTTCTGCGAACGATAAACATGAAATATCGGCCTTGTTTCGTTTTCGCTGGGCCACCCTGTATACTATTCCTTTAAAACTAGAACGCTTGAAATATTTAGACTATGCGTTTGTTTCGGTCCAGTGTTAGATAGTGACGATATGACAATGGTGATGAAAGATTGTAACTTTAGATAACGAGATATATTTTAATGAACCAAAACTCCAAAACAACAAATTAAAATTATCCAAAAGGCTGAAGTATCTAGGTGTCACCTTCGGTAGGAAGTTGAAAAATTTGTTATTTGTTAAAGGTGTTAACATTTGATATTACGAATCTCCCATCTTTTCGCAGAAAACCCCCAGCAGAGTTTGTCCGAGTAAGAGAGACCTGGGACTTATAGCTCAAAAAGTGGATTCAGAACCACTTTAGCTCCGTGTTGGAGGTGGGAATCGAACCCGGGCCGGCCTGGCTGAGAACAAAAGCTCTTAACACCGCGACCACTTCGCTATTCGTATACAGTATCGGAAAGTTCACTTGCAAGATGTGCCCTTAAATTTTTTATAACACGATTGTACGAAAACTACACATCTGACAGAAAACATCTTGCGCACAGTTGAACTACATGTTATTATCTATCAGTTTCCACAATATTGTTTTCTCAGTGGAAAATGCACCGATCCTCTCGCATAAAAAACTGTTTGGTAGGTTTCATAATTCTCTACAAAAGTTCCATTGACTAAAACGATTCCTTCAATACTTTTTGGGATATTTGCAAGAAACGAAAAAAGTTGTAATTTTTTTCACTATTTCTTGTTTAAAAAATTCCACAAAGCAATTTTGCTGGGGCGAAAACCAGGGTTTTCATTCACGAACTATCTTATAAAAAGTAGTATAGGCCATTTGCGTCTTTCATTTTGTCAATCAATCAATCAATTATTTATTGGTGCTATATTACACGTAAGTGTTTACACAAGTCATTAAGATTGTACATAAAACAATTACAAATATCGGTAAAAAAAAGATATACAATCACACATTAAAAGTCTGACAAACATTAAAATTAGGTCAAAGTTTGTATTATTGTGCTGTTCTGAAATATAAGAGAACCATTGAAAAAGTCATTGACATCATAAAAGGCATGTTCGAGAAGAAAATGATTTAGTGTTTTTTTGAAACTGTGGAATTCTAGTTCCTTGACTTCCTCAGGGAGGGCATTGTATAGCTTGGGTGCCCAATAGGAAATTCCATCTCAAATAATTGGCTTGGATGTTTTGACGATTTTAAGGTAGTCATGAATTTTGGAAATGGTTTAAATATTCATGTAAATTTTCTTTGATGTATGATAATATGTATATACAGAGTAATGTTAATACTTTGTGTTGTTTGAATTTGTCTCTACAGTCATCTCCGTCTTTTAAACCAGAAACAACTCTCAATGCTCTTCTCTGTATATACTGAAGATTTTAGAGCATTGGCTCGAGTGCCCCCATACTAATATAGCATAGGATATGGAGGACTGAATGAGGCCGTGAAAGGCTGTGAGTAAAGTACTATGGTTTACGATTTTCTTAGTAAACTCGATAATTTTTTACATAGAAATTCACTGTGATCTTGCCATGTCAGTTTTTCGTCAATGTAAACTCCCAAAAATTTCGTGCACTTGGATATGAATCTAATTTCGTCAGTATTTCTCATACTGAAAACCATGTGTTCTGTTTTCGATTCATTGAGTTTCAGTTCATTTGATAAGAACCATCGTTCTATTTGTTCTTTTTCAGTTTCGACAGTTTTTCCTGAATGTATGAAGGTACTGTCATCAGCAAATAGTATGAACTTTGATAGTGGAGATGAATAGGGCAAGTCATTTATAAACACAAGAAAAAGCAGTGGTCCTAAAACGGACCCTTGAGGGACACCGTATTGTATATTGAGTATAGAAGATTTTTTATTTTGGAAAAGAACGAAAGTATCAAGTTGATACTTTCTTCGTGGATATTATAATATTGAAGTTTTTTGATTAAAATATCGTGTGAAACGCAATCAAACGCCTTCGTGTGAAACGCAATCAAACGCCTTCGTCTGAAAGAGCCTCTTATTTTCATCTACAGCTTGGCCTAGTAAGTGTATGATCGCTCACAAATCAAAAACTTGACAGAGTAAATATCGTAGTTCTATTCAAGCAGCTCCTTATATTTATTGGCCACTCTTGTGGAAAACAAATCGACAAATGCTGTCATAGCCTCTAATGCACATTCTTTCAGTCGCGTTCGTCATATCCATATAGCCGACGTCCATTAATAATACAATTGACTTTTTCCCTCACGCACATCTCCGTCGATCCACCCATTTCCATCCAGCGCTGGATTAAACCGTCGATAAGATCAGTTCTTAGACATCCGAGGAAAGGACACATGAGCGACTTCCCTAACATCCGCCGGAAGTCCATCAGAGGGACCCTGAGGGACCCACGAAGGTGATTGTCGAGCAGACCGAATAGAAGTTGTTTTCCCTCATGTCTGCATGTCGACAATGGAGAAAGAGGTGGGGCTCGATGTAAGGAAATTATCAGAAAGGGTGATGCGGTAAAGTTTTTATACAGGGTTTCATGAAAAAAAAGAGGATAGAATGCTGCGTTTGGCCAATAGTCAACATATTATGAAATTGTCATGGGAGTTCCACTTGATTAGACATGAAGTTGAAATATTCATTGGCACTAGTCGAAATACAGACATTTCATTAATAAGTCCAGCAGCCGTATCCATCTGCCGTAGATTTTGAATTTTTTGTCTATACCCATAAACGAAAGATGGTGGCTCCAAGATGGCGGGCGAGCATTGCTGACTGATTCGATTCAGAATTAGTTTGTTCTGGGTCACAGATTATGAATTTTTTATGAAAATTCATGAATTCAAGATGGCGGACCAAGATGGCGAACCAAGATGGTGGACGAGTTTTGTGATTATGGTCAAATTCGATTCAAAATTGGTATGTGGAGGTTTTCGGGGTCGGAGATTTTGTTTTTTTAGTCAAGATTCATAATATCAAGATGGCAATTCCAAGTTTGCGGAAAATTTTTGTGGTTATGGACACAAGTCATTCTCGTCGAAAATCGTGATATCTTCAACTTGATTTTGCCCATTTGCAAGAATCGAGAACGATCATTATATATTAGTTATTCAAGAACGACTCGGTTTCTATCCCTATTCTTTCTTCGAAACAATGCAAACGTAAAACTAAAAACAATGAAATAAAATTATAATTTAAACAACTGATCACGTTCCACTTCCTACATCAAATGTTTCCAATGGCTCCTATTTTTTAAGTTCTCTGTCTGGCTTTCAAAGGAGCAGAGCGGTATTTTTCAACAAATTATCAGATGATCCTATTTTTTACTATTTTTACAGATTTTTTCAATTTTATTTTCGCGAGTTTTTGTAATTTTATCTGAGAAAGAGGGAGTCCAAGCCCCCTGAGAGTGGGATTGTATTTATTTTTTTCAAATCATCTGATAGTTCCATAATTTTCACAATTTTGACGGGGTTTCCAGATTATATTGCAGTGATTTTTCACAATGTTATTCCAGAAGCTTTCAATTCTATTTTTAATGATTTTTAAGCATTTTTTTTTTCTAGTAGGAGAGAGGGTCTTGATCCCCTGATCCATTTTTTTTCGCCGTAATTATCAACTTTTGAAACTATAAAAAAAAAAATTAAATTCCGAATTCCTTTGTGATTCGGCTCTGTCTTTCAAAGGAACAGTGGTGTATTTATTTTTTTATTGAAATATTCTATTTTTACGGATATTTCCGATTTTATTTTCATGATTTTTCTAGCCCAACTTTTTTTTCCTGATTTTCGATTTACTTATGGAGTCAGACTTGTTCCGAATTCATAGGCGTTCTCTGCTTTCAAAGGAGCAAAGCGGTATTTTTCAACAAATTATTCGATGAATCCCATCATTTTCAATATTTTTACAGTTTTTTTCAATTTTATTTTTACGAGTTTCCATAATTTTCTCCGAGAGAAAAGGCGTCCAAGCCCCCTGACCAATAAAAATTTTCTGAAATTCTAAGCTCTCTATCTGGCTTTCGAGGTGGGGGGAGGAATGTAACTCTTTTATCAAATCATATGTGAGTCCCATGATTTTAATTGTTTATTCGTGATTTTTCACAATGTTCATCCAGAAGGAGGTTGTTTTCCGAGCACACCGACACGCGTTCTCTATCTTGCTTCCAAGAGAGAAATTATTCTATTTCTACGGATTTTTTTTAAATTTTTTTCTCACAAGATTTCGTATTATTTATTTATTTTATTTTTCGTTAAAGAGGGGGTCCCAATCCACTGATCGATATTTTTTTTTTCGCTTTAATTTTCGACTTCTGAAACCTTCGAAAATATTCCAAATTTCCACGAATTTTCCAGCTAGTCAGCGGAGTAATTTTTTTAACATCATTGTATTGTCATCGATTCTTAACACGATTGCAAAATTTCAATTCAATTGGAGTACTTGACAAATGGATTGTAAGTTTTGAACCAAGAAGACATAGAAAACAAACAGAGAGAAACTATCAATCATACTTCAATTCTATTTCAATGACACCTGTTAATAGCCATCGTCACTTTCCGGAATTTAATGTAATTGATATTGTTTCGATTTTTGGGTTGTTTTCTACTTCCGTATTGTATTCACTTCATAAATTACAAAGTTCCATACAGCGACAACAGAGATCATTACGAAGGGTCAAATTCAAGACTCTCAGAAAAAGGATACAACTTGAACTTCGTAAAAACCGTCTTTAACGTCATACGCCGAGCATTCACCACCCGAAAATTTCCAAAAAATATTCCCTTCTCAGATAAATTCTGGATACGCTCTTGCTCATAGTTCTCCACTAGGTCTTTCTGTTCCTTCATCCAGACAAAGCAAAGCCAAGCCAAGCCTAGACATCCGCTCCTGAAGTCACCGTAACCTCATCGATGGTATCAGATCGTCTTCGGGTTTTATAACCTCGCTTTCCTCCGTCTATTATTTCCACAATTGTCAGATATCCCGTCCGTTCGTGCAGCACCTTAGTTATCTCTTGTTTTCGCTGGCGATTCCACCGAAACGACCGCTCCAGGTCTGCCAGTTCCCCGAGGATCTAATAGCGGTTACGGTTATCGTACACGTTATAGTTTTCGTTCGAGGAAGGTACTCCATAAACTCGCCTTCAATTTATCCTTAGCATTTTTCCGCGAGTATGTCATGTGTGCAAATTGGCTTTGTCGAGGCAAACAATCAGGCGCCAAGCCGTGACAGAATTGGACCATGTGGGTATTTTTGATTATAATAATAATAATATCGACTTTATTTCAAATAGTATTACATATTAGGCGAAGTTTAGCTAAAGCTACTCTTACACTTAACCTAATAAGTACCAAAAGTTATTCCTAAGAATATGAAATGAAAGAATGTATGATGAGAAAAAAGAAATAAGAGTATACATCTATATGAAAAGATACACAAGATTACGAATTTCACTACCTATCACATATTCAATTTTTCTTTGAGCTTACATTTGAAAGTAGATTTTGAATAATGTATCAAATCTTTTATTACGACATTGTGGCAATGGACAGCTTGATAGGAAAAGGACTTTTTGAATAAGGCTGAAGAATGACTAGGGATGTGTAAATCATGATTTGATCTCAGGTTTAATGAGTGGAGTTCTAACCTTTTTGTCAATTTATTGAATAGTGGCGGTGGTGATTTAGAGTTCAATATTGTGAAAATTATATTGCAAAAGTTATAATTTCTACGTAATGACATAGGTACCCAATGAAGGTTGGCGAATGCGTTTGACAAATGATCAAATTTTCGAATTCCCAATATGTACCGACAGCAAGAATTTTGCACCCGTTGAATTCTACGTTGGTTGACTGAATCTAGAAAAGGCCCATAGATAGAGTCACCATAGTTGAATTTTGATAAAATCAGCGATTCACACAGCAGTTTTTTAGTATTCAAACATAAGCTTTTCCTAAAAGGATAAATAGTTTTCAGGGTATAATATGATTTTTTCAAGAGGTTATTAATATGGTCACTAAATTTAAGATCTTCGTTAAATGTGACACCTAAATTTCTAATTGCACGAACCGGTTCAAGGATAAGATCTCCTATTTTTATTTCCATGTGCTCTTTGACATATTGTCTGTGTTTTTTGTTACCAAACTATATAACACGGCATTTGCTAGTATTCAGCTTGAGATTATGTTTGATGGATAGAGAACATATAGATTCAAGGTCATCATTTATTTGTTTCATAGAATTTTTGATATCTTTGCATTTGATACTGTGGTGCAATTGAGTGTCATCTACAAATGCTTGAATTTGACAGTATTTTGGTGCATGTAGAATATCAATAGTATAAATTAAATACAGAAGAGGGCCAAGAATTGAACCTTGAGGCACTCCTGATTTGACAATTTTAGGGGAGGAACATACATTATTCAGTTTAACTCTCTGGCAACGTCCAGTTAGGTAAGAATACATGAGATCAATGAAATTCTCCGAGCATCCATAATATTTCAATTTGATAAGAAGCAGTTTGTGGTTGATGGTATCGAAAGCCTTGGAAAAGTCCAGCAAAACTAGCGATGTGATATTTTTTTGGTCAATGTTGGCGACGATGTTATCAGTTACATTCAACAAAGCAGTAGTAGTACTAAACCCCTTCCGCAACCCTGCTTGACAGTCTGGTAGGATTTTTTCCGAAAGAACAAATTTTGTAAGCTGCGCATGAATGGCTTTTTCTAGGACTTTGGAAAATGCTGGCAATAAACTTATAGGTCGTAGATCAGACCAATTTGAGGGATTTATGAGTTATGATTTATCTGTAACATCTTTCAGGTGGGATCCAGACGCAGGTCTAGATTATGGATAAAATCACCACTATTTTGAGAGAGTGATAAAGTATATGGCAAAAAAGGTATTTGAGTTTTAAAGTCTAAAGTTACTAACTTACCTAATAACTTTTAATTAAAAAATATAATAAAATTCAATGAAGTTTTTATCCAAATGTTGATTTCATCAAAGCACATGAAGTAGGATCTCCAACCAATTCCACGCAATCAAATGTATCAGTCCAAGAGTCAGAGCCTTGGTTTTTGTTAATTAGTTATAAACGTTGTGTACACAAACATACTCTGGTCAGTCAAGCGAATCGCAGAACAGGTGACTCAGAAGCGACATCAAATATGTAGCATTTGCCGGGGTAACACAATGAATTATTAGAGCTGAAAATTATTATAAAACTTCTATAATGAATACCAATAAGTTATGTAGGTCAGTCACTCCTATATTAGAACAAAGCTGGTCAGTCAGTCCGAATATACAGAATATCAGAAATGCTGATCTCAAAGGGTGATAATTGTAAGAAAAATTCTGCATATGAACATATAGCTCCGCACCAGATAGAGAATGTTGACATTCAACTAACAGAATTAGTTCTTCCCCAATATCTCTGAAACCACTTTGAGTTTTTTTTTTATTTTGGTACACGCAAGTACGCTTTGAAATACATTTTTCCCATGAAAAAAGTTTTCCTAATTTTCATCCTTGGCGTCCCTGTTAACCTCTGCCATACTTTTCATCAAAATAATGGTACGCCACTGGTTTTTTCAAATAAATATTATTTTTGTGATTGTCCTCTATTTTTCCATAAAAATAATCTCTTGCTTTTTTTTCGTCCGGCGAACTGTTTTCGATTTAAAAAACAAAATTGAGACTACCAAAAATTGGCATAAGTACAAGCAAATGAAGGCATTTTGAATATCGAAAACCTTACGTTGGACGAAAAAAAGGCAAAGGCATCATTTTTATGGAAAGATAGAGGACAATTACAAAAATAATATTTATTTGGAAAAAAATAGTGACATCATAATTTTGATGAAAAATAATGATATAAATAGTATGGCAAGGAATGTTAACAGGGACGCCACTGATGAAAATTAAGAAAAACCTTATCGTGGGAAAGGTTCGATGACATTGAGCGAGTTTACTAGCTACTAGCCGGCAAATGCACTAGCGGCTAGTAAACTAGCCTAATGGCCGGGAACTAGCTGTGCATTAGTATCCTGGTGGTTTCTGGTGTCACTGTCTACTTTTTTGGTCCCACAACCACTTTTCTTGCTTTTTGCAATTAGGTTTAATTCTAGCCTTCACTTGTTTCATATTAATTTCCCCAAGTAACTATTTATTATATTATAAAGACGTTCAAAAGTTGCATCTTTTAATTTTATGTTGCAATAGTCTTATATTCCACAACAACGGGTACTGTTAGACCTCGAGAAATTATATAATATTGTTCACGTTCCACTTCATTTTTATAAACTGCCCAAAAAGTACAGTAAAAACAAACAACACCGGTCGTACGTACTTGCTAGCTAGTTTGCTACTGAGCCAGTTGCAGTTTTATGTGTCATCGTCACTAGCGTACTAGCTGACTCGCCCGCTTCTAAACTCGCCAGCTAGTTGCTAGTAAACTCGCTTAATGTCATCGAGCCCAAACCAATATGCAGTTAGCCACCTATTTAGATTAAAATTTGCTAGTTCTTACAGAAAGCATTATCAAAGCATGTTCTTGTAGAGAAACTTTGCTATTGAATTAGATATTGACTCTTCCTGGAGGAATATTGCACAAATGGATGTCAGATGTAATTCAAAGTTCGTAGGGGGAAGTAGTTGTTTCCTGGCAAATATTTCCTCAGATTTTCTCCTCGGATAACGGAATTTCGACATGGTCGAAATTATTCGTAACATCTATACAATTTTTATTTTCATTCATTCATTTTCGAGGGCCATATGACACCAAAAATGAGCCTGTCAAAAGGCAGGCGTTTTATAATCGTTCTTGAATAACTCTTTTTTTTTTAATGTTCAATGAATATTGGAATTTGAATAGTGATGCCGCTGCATGCGAGCGCAGTCATATTTGGTGAGGACATTAAACATAAAATAATCATAACCTGACGAAAGCATACATAAAAAGAGTTGCAAAAAAAGTGTCATTACCGGCCGGTAATTTAAAAAGGAAATTCATCACTCTCTCGGCCTTCGAGTCAGTGCCGATACTGTACCGAAGCCTCATATCTCTTTTGACACCTATCTCGAACGCATTTTTCAAGCTTCCCCATAGGGACCTTTTTATACAGATCTTGACATCTTCTTGAACTTCGCAGGTCCTCCGGTCCCAAGAGTACACATTCTTATCAGTCAAACCAAAAGAAAATAACGACACTTCATTTATTACCATTTTCAAGATGGCCTTGCCTAAAACAAACGAAAGTAGCCGATGATTAACTATCCGGATTAAATGTTCTTTTATCTGTGATTTATTTCACTTTCTAGTAGGCCGTGGAGAGTTGTTGTTGTTGATGTAATTGGGTTGGGACGTTTTCGGTAAATTGGGGACCAATGTTTGCCTTAAATTTCGTCAATGAGAGATTTGTGGGGAGATTAGGGAATAGAATTGCTGTGTAACGGACAATGAAGTTTCAGAAAACACATTGAGAGACCGAGAACAGTATACATCCAGACTAAATTAGGATTCAAGTTAAAATTCTGTTAATATTCATTACTTCGTATTGTAAATAAACTGAATGCCTACTCATGACAGAATGAAAATCAAGAAAAAGTTTCACTTCAATATTGAGGGTGCATACAACGTCCGCGACATCTCTCCCTATACCGTATTACATTTTATTCGATTACTTTCATTTCGGACGTCCATTGTCTTAATGGTTGAAAGATTCCTTCCTATTCTTCCTTTCTATTCTATCCTTTCAATTTTCCAGTTGGTCGAATCCGCAATCATCTTCAGTATTCACCTGAAGCTATTGAAACGTTGTGAAAAATTTTTTTTTCGTTAGGTAGATATTCAAAAAGTCCAGAGCCAACTAATCTTATTTGTCGAAGTCAAAAACCCAAAAAAATCTCTAGCTATTTTTTAGAAAAAATCTGACTACACCACTGGATTTGCGGCACTTTCAAATTGAATTGGTAGGTTGATTAAACGGCATATTTTTCAAATTTTATTACCTTATAACTTTTTTATTGATTGACGCATTTCAATGTATTTTACATATGAACCATTTGAAAATGTCGCAAATCTAATGGTGTAGATTTTTTTTTAAATCGCTAGTAATTTTGTCAGATTTTTTACCTTGAGAAATCAGATTAGTTGGATTTATTCATGGTGTCCTAGTGGACTTTTTGAATATCTACCTAACAAAAAAAATCATTTCAATGGGTTGACAAATGTAAGTTTTATAAGGGTGCATTTTAAATTGGTCACACTGTATATCGTGTACAACTTTCAAACAAAAAAATTATGTTATATCAATCGAAAACGAGTTTTTTGAGCGAAATACTCAACGGATTTTAGATTTGAGAATACCGTTGGATAGATCTCAAAAAGCTATATTCAACTGAGGGGGAGCTGCAGAATGGTGCCATTGAAAAATAACGACATTTTGGTAAAAGACAGTTCTTGAGATTAAAATGCACCACCCAATTATTGAATTTTTTTTTTAAGTCATTTATGATGAGTTCCAAAAAAATATAGTCTCTATAAAACTCACCAAATAATTTTTGAACCAATCAGAATTTTTCCAGGATTTTGAAATTACAATAATATATTGGATGTTCCCCTTGAAAATCAAGAATTGGGATCACTTCCAGCTGAACTAGAAGTCTGAAAAAAATTTCAAATACGTTAAAATGTGCCATTTAACGTCTTTTCAATTGTGTTTTAGTTTGATTTCTTCGGTTTTATTTATTTATTTATTCATTTGTTCTTTCCGTCAACCGGCTGCTCCCTTACGAACAACCCCCAGAAGTTTTCGAGAGACTGTGCGAGTCATTCAAGTCATTCAAGTCATTCAATTCGAATTATAGATACTATATTTATTTTTTGGAAATATACCTAGATAGGTATGAGTCGCACGTAATAAAGATCCATTCCATAGGACTATTCGCTTGGAAAAATCACTCAATTTTTCGACCTAATCGGAATTTTTATGAATTGTAGGAATGGGGATTGATGTAAATAGTGGACACATATAATCTTACACGATTTTGAAGATGATTTTATTCTATAACTTTGTCTAAGAAAACGTTTATCCTAAGAATAATCTTATGGAAGATGAGACAACTTCCAAAAACGTGGTGTGAAAATAACATTTGGAAAAAATTGGGATTTTCAACAACTTGCAACTAGAAATGTGTTGATGATGAGAAAAAAATTAATATGAAGTTTTTCATGACAAATATTGCCAACATCAACTGTATTAAATAGAACGTTTTTGCTATATGAACAACCATTTTCGAAATATAAGCAAGAAATTATAATTTTAGCTATGCCTTGTAATTAGCTCCATTCGTAGGCCCCAGGATTTTTGGTATATCCATCTCTTAACACCTCCGTACACAGCTATTGAGCCAAAAAAATTGTGCAGACCATTCTGTGTACAACCCATTTTCAAGCATTCATTGATTGAATTACCTGTTCTACTTGAAAACTACGCCACTGGTTTCATCAGTCCTTGGCTTTCATTCCGTGAGTTCTCCAAATGGATTTTATATTCCTAATTTGCTTTTTGGGCATGTTTTTGTAGATTGCAGCGATTGAAAAGTACAATTCGAGGTTAAGACGGGAGTAAGTTTTTTCACGCGGCGAAATTAAAATCCCGCTTTATTTTTCTCAGAGCATCAGTAGCTCCGAGATTAGGAGTTGGGCACTTTTTTAAATATTTGGTCCTTTTCAAAAACATTGTATTTCAACGTTAAAATAATGATGTCGTAGACGTAATGTTTTGAAGGTTTTGGCAATATTTTCAAAACATAATAAGAACGGTTGGTTTTCTTTTTTGTGTCGTGTTGAAATAGAAACCATGCGAAATCCTATAATTTCATCAACAATTGTACAAAAAAAAATATATTTACGTATCTAGTTACAGTTGGTAAATGTACCAAAAAAAATGGTGCAGTGAATATACAGCGAATTCAATGGTATACTTAATACTTTTTAACATTTTGTGAATTATTTTCTTTATGACGCATGAACGAAATTCGGAAAAGTAGACATGGATATGAAGACAATTGAATACCTTTTGAAATTTTTGAGATACTGTTTACATTAGGCGAGGATTCTAATATGAAAAAAAACGTATAAGAGTCTTCACTAAATATGATATAAGAATTATATTCTGAATATTGTGTAAAATGACATTTTAGGGAACCCAAAACGCAGAAACTCCAAATTTGTTTTTGTCTCTTGATCTATTTTGTTTTAGTAGAGTAACCACAGACAAATGTAAGCCACAAGTGAAGAATGAATCGTTGCACTTTGAAACTCGGCACATGACTTCTTGACATCATGTATTGTTAGAAAAAAAATGTTTATCAAAAAATCAGGGGTGGAACCAAAAAAAACATCTCCGTGAAGTGCGACAAAACACATTTTAGGTACTCAAATACTCGCATGATATGGTAGGAGTCTTCAGAAACGATATGAACTTTTCCTTTTTCTTCTCCGATCATTTTTAGCAGAGTTATGACCAATCAAATATTCGGCTACGCCAGTACTTCCAGCGGCGGCTAAGAGTGAACATGAAATTTGATGTCTGCGTTCAATCACGTTTTCTGAGAAAACGAGCGCATTTCATAAAAAATTACTGGGGATCATTTTTGTGGAGAATTGAATTGTCTGTCACCTTGTTGAGTTGTTTTTTCGATAAATCATATACTTTCTAAGATTGGAAAAAAAAAATCATATGAATTTCACGTCCACATGTGGTTGGGATGTATTATGTATTATAAATAAAAAGGTGGCTCTGACTCAATGGACGTGGACCATAATAGGTATTTGATGCTGCGTTATAATGAATAACAAAAGTTCTGGGAGGCCAGCTACCAGCAGAAATACTCTCTCACTACTAAACCAAGTTTTTGACGATGTTGATTATGGTAGTATTAACCATTTTATCGTACCTTACCCCAACAAAAAACCAAGAAGGTTAGTCGGAAGAAGGCTGCTCTTCAGTTACCCGCATACAATGTGAGAATGTTTCGCGATATTTCATAAACAATAACTAAAATTATATTGAATTACTTGGTGTGATCATATATGGTCACATGGTACTTCAGTACTCTTATGATCACGACATATAAGTCAGAAAAAATCAGGCATTGGGGCTAAAAAATATCCGAAACTCCTATGAAGTAACCGTCAATAATTTGTTCGGTGTTGTTCGTCAGAAAGTCTAATTGTTTTCATCCACTCATTTCGGTTCAAACGAAATTTAAATGAAAGCAAACATCACTGGCGAAAATCAAGAATCGCACACTACATGGATTGCCGAAGTGAAGATAAACATCCAATCAAATTGAAAGCATTGATGTAGGTGCGTTTTGACAATTAAATGCGCCTATATATACCGCTGATTCAATTTATAGCGAATCGGGAAGTGATGCTACACCCACAAGAATAAAGTAAACATATCTATCTCGCGTCAAGAATTCCGCCTCGCTCTCCCGTCGATACTACACATACATCTCCTAATATATTCATAATCAACTAGATGGCACTTCGGTAAACATAATATTGACGACGCAGGAAGTGAATTTATATTGTTTTATATCCACAAACGCTTCTGGAATTAAGTGAAAGTGGAATTAACCCTTACGTTTCTATCAGGCGCAGCGGTTAATCAAAGCACGCTGTGTCAACAAAGTCTTTCGGTCTCAGCGAAGCGGCAGAGACTAGGAATATTTATCGTTTTATGGCAAACATGTTTTACATTATTCGGCTTGTCGGTGACAGTGTTCGTTACAAGGGATCAGATCTAGTAGTGTTATCATCAGAATAAGTAGAAACTCGAAGTCGAGGAAATCAAGCAGCCTGCTGTGTAAATGTAACACAGCAAAATATCACATAGTTTGAATGATTGATTGAAACGAATAAACTTCTGTCTATAGGAAAGTAATTTTTTTTCAAATGACTGATGTCCTCCAAGCATTTTATTTTCTTTGCTCTACCAGCCTAAAACCATGTTGTATTTATTGAAAAGGGGAAGAAGTAAATCGAAAATAGTGTGGTTACCAGTATCAATTGTATTAAAACCTCTACTAAAGACCATTTTACATCTTTTTTCAACGATATCCACAATGCTCAATTTTCTACATATTATTTGAATTTCTTTTTTCATTACAACCTTTTTATCAACTCCCTTTCTTGTATGTCTGTTGGGTACCAATTATCCAATTACCCATCAATCTTCAGTTTATTTTCGTTGTGTTTTACATTCTTTCCTCTCTCTAGCTCTTTCTTCTGTTTCCTCTTTGCATTTTTGTTCTTCCTCGTCTTTTCTTCGTGCATCCATTTTTCTTTTCCTCTGTACTCCTTTGCTCGTTCTATATTTTTTTCGTTCTTCCTCTTTTTCTTACTTTTTGCGCCTTTGTTCTATCTTTTCTCTTCTTCGTGCTTCCTTTTCTTGCTTCTCTCTTCTTTTCTTCGTGCTCTCTCTTGTTGTTTCTCTTTACACTAACGTTCTCTTCTTTCATCCCTGCTTCTCCTTCTTCGCTCAGTTGCATCCTTGTGTCTTCCATCTTCTTCACAAAGTCATCGAACCTTCTGTTATCAGTCGGCTGTAACCCTGTATCCGCCATAACTGTTCTCGACTAGCTAATTATGACAACACTTACGAATCTCTTTGGATCCTCTCATTGTAATGATCTTTTTTCCTGTCTTCGTTACCAAATATCATAAATCTCCTTGGATCATCTAACAATTCCTTCGGTGTCCAGATCCATATAAGTAACATTCCACGAATAACTATAAATATTGATCATGAACCCTTTCAGCAGAAGCCTATAAGATTTATGATTATGGTGATAGAAACCTTCCGAGACTAATAATCCCACTTCTGACACCTGTTACGATTCTGGGGTAGTTGCTTCAAAAAATGCTGGAAAGTTATTATCCAATTGTCATTTAAATAATTCAGTTATATAACTTCAATAATCTGCATACTCCAAATGGATGCCAATTTATATTTTTATTTTTTTTACTCAACTTGTACAACTAATACAACTTCATTCATACTTCAACTTGTCCAAATTAACCGTCTGCTTGAGGTACGGCCCCCAATTTTTCTATATTTTTGAAGACAGGTTTCTAATTTGATATGTCGCTATAGTACTTACTTGAATGCGCATATTTTGTATCTCACCTGAAAATCTATGATAATATTGTTTTTTAGAATTGAAAATGGCGGAGATACAGTTGATTGTTCAATAGAACAAAGTTGGCTATGAAAATCAAACTTAAATCATCGCAACTGACAAACGGCCTCAGTAGATACCAGAGGAAGCTTCGAGAGAAGATACAGATGAAAGTTGAGGTTCTCATATAATTGCAGCACCCATATTTTTCAACAAATATCAAAAAATTTCTCGAATGTAAACATGCTCATTTCACTTCGTCATGATGAAAAAGGATGGATTATCACATTCTTGGGTGAGATTTCCTACCGATGTCGATCGTCGATTGAAATGATTTTGGTTTGATGTTCATGGCCAACTTCAAATGGGAGTACCTATATTCATCAATTAGAAATGATTATTCTTTTAGGAAGATAATTTTGTTCGTTTATTATGACCTGTAATGTTTATTTTCACAAACTTTCAACTTACAAAATCGCGACATACGTCCAAGCAGAAGTGAAGTTTTACAATACACGTTAACATGGATTTTCATTGATATGGATTTTCATCAAGTATCGGCTACATCAATTCAACTTGATATCTTTTTTCATATCTGAATTTGCTGCCAACATAGGTACGTATGTCTTTATATTAATTCAAAGATCCCGAACAAAACCCCTATTCAATATAGTCCAAGTTTCTCTGAAATCACTATAACGTCGAGTCCGCCGCTGCACCACCAAGAAGAAACTTATTTCAGGATATAAGGTAGAGCAAATTGCTGGAAAAGTGGATTATTTCGTATCCTACGTGGACGGCAGTTCATTAATTTTAGCGGGGTCGGCTCCCAGCCGCACCGAGGAGTAACACCTTTTTCGTGTTTCGCGGAGGAGACACTGCCATCGAAACGGTATGCAAATAGAGCATAAAGGATGGGCGGCCGTTTTTATGCCCGGCCCGGATGTCTCCTCGGCAGAACGGGACATTGTTGGCGGTCAGGTCTAGCGGTTATTGTTTCGGTACTTTGGCCACCTCAGCCGCCCCACGCTGGCGAATGCGAAATAGCTCGAAGACAATATAACTTTATCATTCGGAATGTGCCAAGCTGAGTTGCTTTTTTGATGTGGTCGGAAAAGAAAACCGTCGAGGGCGTGAATGGTTGGAAACTGGGGAAGCTTTCTTTTACCGATCAGTAAATTGAGGAGCTGATTGTAAAAGTGTGAATCCTGAGGATTGAAAGGGTGAGTTTTCAGGTTGTGGAGAGTCGTAAGTTACAGAAAAAAACTCAATCGGTTTGAAAGGAGTTTTCAGTCATAATACAGTTCAGGCTCTACATTGACTACCAACAACATTAAAGCGTCAAAGATAATTGATACAATAAAATAAAACATAAAAACAATATTTGCACCAAATAACTCTTGAGATCTTTAAAACTGTAAATGTTAGGTGCAGACTTGATACCCTCGTTCATCAGTTTGTGATATAAGTCGATATCAATTCATGCAGGGTAATATTTTTATGTGATACTGCGAGTCACATAAAGTTGTATAGACTTTCAACCTGTTTCTATACCAATGGACTTTATAAATTGATAGATTGGTCCTACTGTTTTTTATGTAAAGAGACAATGATGTATGTATGGGCAAGAAGGTGAGTACTTCAATGCTCACATATAGGCCGTTTTCACACTTACCCACGGGCATCGGTGTCGGTGTCGTGTCGTTGTCAGATCGGTAAGTGTGAAAACGCTCATAGCTGTCATATAGCGAACACTACAACTTAGCATCCAGTACTCTGTGCACGCGCGAGAACTGACAACAACGTTGCTTTCGTTCGTTGTTAGCCTGTTGTCTAGTGTCATTGATCCAGTTGTTTACGAAAACAAATTCTGTGTGAATCCACTGTTGAACTGTTTTGTTGATTAATTTTTGATGTGTTATGTG
The DNA here is from genome assembly GCA_958298965.1 of Chrysolina haemoptera. Taxonomy (NCBI): domain Eukaryota; kingdom Metazoa; phylum Arthropoda; class Insecta; order Coleoptera; family Chrysomelidae; genus Chrysolina; species Chrysolina haemoptera. Next base: position 11,720,989 of record OY282602.1, on the reverse strand, counting down.
TGGCCCTGTCTTCAGCTACAAGTGCTGCCTTGAGCTACCAGTGTACCAGTTTGGATACTCGGATACCCATGAGGTTCGTTGATTTTCATATCACTGTGATACTTACGTTCCTATTCCACCAGCTTGCAACCCATACTACGAGTGAGAGACTCTCTGGACTTCTGTAAACGCAATCTTAGTGTCTTTCCTTCACTGGCACTTGCCTTTTCTGGTCTGGAAGGATGGCGAACAGAGGTTCCCAAAATGTCGACCCATATTTCACAAAATTTAAAATTACTTCAAACATTTTTTTCATATTTTTCACACCTACCATTTGTTCTAATGTGACTTCCTATACCCCTCCTTCACGGGAGTGCAAGAAGTTAGATTACACCCTGTTGAATCCGACGAAAAAGCTCTATTGCTTAAACGAAGGTGTAAGCAAAAAAACAATCTAGATTTTGGGTTCATCCTCTACGCTCTATAACGAACTACGTAGCTATTCCGATAAGTTTTTTAGGTTTTTGAGAATGGCAACGCGTTCTTTCGATGAGTTATCACATGAAGTTGGGCCAATAATATCGAGGACAGATACTGTAATGAGGAGTATTAGCTGAAGAAAGACTAGTAACTTGTTCAAGGTTTAAGTTTATATTGAGTTTATTACATTTGTTATAGGAATGTAGGCTTTCACGGCTGGCGTTGGTAGGTTTCCGGGTTTTGTCGTGGTCTTTAGTTAAAATCTCCACACGTTTCAACTGCAACTGTGGCAGTTTTCTTCAGTGGCGTGGTCGAAGTACTCTTCTCAACTTATCAACTGAAACTGAAGCTCTAGTCTGTGGCATGTCATTCATAGTGCTAATTTTGCGCGCACTTTCTGTGATGGTGGGATCGCACGTACTTTCCGCGTGTGACATGGCTCGTGAAAGGCTGGATACGAGACGTGTGTTGTCTCGTCGACTTAATCTTTGCTCCCATCTTGTGTATGCGTCTCATGCCTTCCAACCAGAGGCGCGGTTATTCCTCCTCTCCGTTCGGGACAGAGCATGAGCGGCGTCATACACGGCAGTTGATCTGCCAGATGTCAGCTTCCTCTTAAAGAACTCCGTGAATATTCGCATCCACCTGTGCCAGTTGTTGTGGCTTCTGGGGCTTGGTTTTGTGAAGCGCCCTGCGGGTTCTGATGCCCTCCATCGGTGGTATGATGTGATCATCCTCTGCAGCCAGGTTTACGAGTGGCATATCTGCCACATCTGCCACTACGTTAACCAGCTGAGGAGGAGCTCTGACATAGCCTCGGGCCCGAAGATGAGATACGTAATCCCTAAGATTTTGGGCGGAAAGGGCGGCATGCTCTCGGTATCTCTTACTCCACAGAGCATGAATTCTTGCCATGTATCTTCTCCGGGTGGGCTCACTGCTCTCGTAGCAATGCAGAAGGCCGTCCTCCAGCTCGTCCGTCCAATCAAAGCGTCCGTCGTCATTGCGGTTGTCATCGTTTGGCAATCCATCGGTTTGGGAGCGAAGCAACGCCGCTCCCAAGAGGAAAATACGGATAAAAACTCTCTCCGCGACAAGTATCAACACAAACTCAGACAGATCTGGTCAACAGAACTGCCGGGGAAGAACAAAGTTGCTGCGACCATTATACTTGCCGTTCCAATTCTACTCTACTCCTTTGGAGTATTAAAATGGACTCAGGAAGAGCTGCGACAGCTCAACGTTAAAACTCGAAAAATTATGCATATTCATAGGAGCTTGCATCCTAAATCGTCCGTTCCACGGTTATACTTCCCCAGACAACAGGGAGGCCGGAGACTTTTGAGTTTGGAGTGTCTACATAACAGAATGGTGCTGGATGGAGTCTGTAAAGTCATCAGGAGTTCAGTTTTCCTTCTCTGCATGGTCCGCGACCATGAAAAAGCAGGGATTGGAGCATTTCTTCTCAAGGCAGCAATCCGGGCAGCTGATGAGCTCGTAGTCGACTCTGAACGGGCAAACCTAAACTGTCACCGAGTTAGAACCCGTTCAGCAAAAAGTTCACATCAAAGCTGCGGAGACTGAGGTCCTTCTGTAGCTTCACAAGGATATGCCAATGCATGGGGTCTTCTTCAAGAACATTGAAGACCTTGTGTTCAACACCCTGGTCTACGGTAGCCGCGTGATGGGTATAGAGTGTCGTGGGGTGCCTGAGACCCTTATGCATTTGTTGTCAGCATGTCTAGCATATGCGGTCTCAGCCTACATCCACAGGCATGACGCGGATCTACAGGTGTTGTACTACCATCTACAACACTCGTGCGGTATAGACGTGACACGGGTGTTGCCTTATGCTCCGGGAGATATTGAGTCCGTTGTGGAGAATGAGAAGTGCCGAATACATTGGAACTACACATTCCCCACCCTCAGGCAAATACAAGCCAATAATCCTGATGTAGTCCTCCTCGACCATCAAAGTAAGACAATTTTTGTCATAGAGTTTTCGGCTCCTGGCGAAACGAATGTCGTCCGAAAAGAGGAGGAGGAACGGACTAAATATCGAGACTTTCTTTTTGAACTCCGCAGGCACTGCCCAAAAAAAATTTCTCCGAAACATTTTCCCCTGAATTTTCCATCCCAATTATTCGAGGTGTAAGCGTTCCGAAGACGATCAACCCTTACCTAAAATCGACTACGGGTAACAACTGTAATGGCGTCGGAACGCATTTGCAAACGTTACTTTGTCATTTAAATTAAACGAAAGAATGGTTGAATGCCATTAAACTAATAGGTGGGAGGCGGATACGGCACCGTCTCGCGGCCCATCGTGGCCCGCAACGACAGACTGCGGCTCCGGGATCTGCATCCAGCTCATTACACAGGTAAATTAAACTCGGAATCGAGGAATCACCTGGGGAGGTCTATTCGACTGCTGGGGCCGATTTACGGTCGGAACAATTACATGGTGGCGAATTTAGGCGACGTTGTCACGTCTTGTGATACCTCCTGATACCCGAAAAGCAGTTTTCACACACTGAAAGTAATGAATTTTAGTATAATCTGGTATCATCGACATTTCTTCATATTGAGGAGAACCTTTTTTGACAGTTCCATACTAATTTCTACGTTGATCAGTACAAGCCAAGTGTGTTTAAAGCCGCATGACTCTCCTTCATTTTTCTAACAAAACTGATTCAAGACCTACTTCCTACTTTCTTGGATTTAATGAAACATGGAATAATGACTAACGATCAGTCAATTTATTCGGAATACGGAGACTGATTTCCAAAATGTTATTCATTGAAAACTCTTGTAGAATACTAATCTCGTCCTCAGCTCCATTCAACCCTTCTGTTCTATTGCCCTCTAGACACTATTTGATTTCATGAAAGGTGGATATCAAATTTGGATTACAAATTTCTATCATGACTTTTTTTCGAAACATTTCAAAATTAATCTTTGATTTGATAAGGATTCGTCACTAAAATTTTCCGGTAACGGCAACAGTGTTTCGAAAGTACTGGGATTTCGCGTATTCGTTTTCGGCGTTCCATTACCAATTACGTCTGTGTTTGACTTTATGTAGCTCGTTATTCGGATGTTCTACCTTCACATGTTTGAATAAAAGCTGATATGGTAATGGGAATCATCAGCGAACGTGATTAAATTCAAAATTAAAAAGCGCCAGTTTGGCGGTTGACAGGGGCGAAAAATGAGATCAGGGAGCAATCCGAAATGATGATAAATTTAAATTTGAACAACTGATCGAGTGAGGAGTCTCTCAACGTATATTATATCTTTCACTGGTTTGTGAAAACACAAAAAATTGTTTTACGCATCGTAACAGTTTACCTTCTGAAGGCAGCTTTTTTATGTTCTAGTTGTCTTCCGGGTTTTTCCGTGGTCTTCTTTGGTTAAAATCTCCAAACGTTTCAATTGCTCTACGATATGATAGAGTAATACATTAATAAATTATCCGTAACTGGTCATAGTTGACGCTGTATATTTTGATATTTGCATTTGACTGTATGTCTGCAACTGAACACTGATACAATCGAACGATTTACTGCTAGCTATATACCCCTAACCTAATTACTAGCAAAGTTCTTGGAGCCTTACCCGCTTCAATGAGAGAGATTTACTCGTTGAAGGTTTTAGAATATAGGTGATTATATTACGGGTTTAAATGTTTGGAATGGTACACACATTAGATTTATTCATAAAAAAGTATTTCTCAAACTATTATGTGGCAGGACAAAACTGAAAATAATTCAAGAGAATAAACTATTTAAATTTGAAATCGTATTGTAGAAAAAACGCTACAGTGTGGTTACAGAGATGTTTTCCTATGGAACATGAAGAGTAGGATCCCATATACTTACCCCAAAAACTTCGTAGAATTTTTAAAAAATCCTTGGTTATACTAATTCCTCAAGAATGATGTGTGGTGACCTGAGTGTAAAAATTGTTTCAATCTGGACGTAATTGTGCATCAAACGCGATTCGAGTCCTCAGTTGGCAATTACTCCCACACATCAGAACTCCTACGCGATGATGACAAGTAGGCAGGCCGGCAGGTTGTGAATCACTTCAACGATTCGAGTGTCCGAAAGCCCTGAATACAAAATGCACGACGGTACGGTATTTTCATTAAGGACGAGGTGATGAAGCTCGGTAGAAATATAGCGAAAGCCATTATTGCGTCCTGTCTAGCGCAGTCGGCCCAGCGAGACATTTGCTAACTTAATTTAGACGATGTGCAGCGGCATCGAGTCGTACAGCATACCTTGCCCGATGTCCACGGTGGAATGGGATTCCTCGTAAATACCGGGAGAGAACAAGAACTCTACATAGGCCTGAAAAAATGCGTCATCTGATTCAAAGTCTTACAAAACATTCTATAATTTTCCTCTAACTCCCTATCTATGAACACTGGTGTCCTGCAAGCCCAATATGTTATCCTGGAGGAATGTAGTAAAGCTTATTACACAGTGACAAGAGTTATTGATTTGGGTGTCACTATACCAATAAATTTATTCGTTTAAATGTTCGCTATTACCGTCGGCAATCAATTATTTTGGGGAATCGCTGGTGTTCTATTGTCAGGAGTGCCTATGCAGAAGCTGGTTTCAATTTCTTGACAACGTCGCATTCCTCTAGCTCCATATAATTCGTAAGCATAGATCCGACTGGTTACAAAACACAGTGTCGCTGAGCCTATCTAAATATACTGAAGCTTTCAGATTCTTTAGTAGAAACAGAACCGGAAATAATCATGGAGACACGAAAGCAGGTCATGAAGGAACTCCTACAACTTTACTTTCCTAAATTCCTCATAAGTGAGCAAATCGTTGAACGATGAGACCTGAATCTCTGGAAATAGAAAAATAGGACATCTGGGGCCGATTGGGCAGTCACTGGGACGTTACTAACACAAAACTCCATTGGGTAGTCGACCTATTTCAGCCTATCAAATTTCCAAGTCTGTATTTGATCATACCTGCAATTCTTCAGCATGATACAGACTTTTTGCTCAGGACACTTTGAATAATATTTAGATCCAGCTTAACACTGGGAACCATAACAAGGACCTTGAAGCCAATCAGAATGGTATTCACAACAAAGGCTGGTCATACTGACTAGGACCAAGCTGTCTCCGAGGCCAATATCTTTCTCGATGAAAACATTAAAAAAACTCCTTGACAGACATATGGAAAAGGGAACTGCCTTCAAACCATATACACTCCTAGAGCAGGCACACCGACGGGGCTATCTCTAACTTCATCTCTCAGGGGTTAGCTCTGGAAGCGTTTTTCAATCTTGAATGTGTCTTCTACAGTACTTCCTTAACATTTATCAACGAGACCACTAACTAGCAACTGATTGTAGAATCGTCTTCACGTCTATAAAGGGAGCTACTTCCACGCCACTTTCGGCTGTCCACAAGGAGGGATCTTGTCATCTGTATTGCGAAACCTTGAAATATAGACGACCTCATAAGTAGAATCAACATAGGGGGATCTTCTACCCTAGAATAAGCTTACGACTTCGAAGTAGGGGCTAATTCAAGATAATAACCAAAGCGTACAGTACTTCCCTAATATTTATCAACGAGACCACTCACCAGTAGGCGAGTGCTTGCCACGCTGCTCTAGGTGCCCCCGAGGAGAGGTCTTGTGAAAGACGACCTCATAAGTAGAATGAACGTACGGGGACTTTTTGCTCCAAGGATATACTTACGACCTCAAGGGGAGGGGCGAATTCAACCAAAGCGCTCTAGCAATGCGCGTTGAACGAAGTTTCAATCTGGGTAGATAAGGAGAGACTCATTACTCAGAAAGCTGTCATTGAAGAATTTACCAGAACGATGACAACCAAAGTACTAACCCCTCTCAAATTCCAAGGTAAAGACCTAAAGATATCGGGGAACGTTACGTAGCTTGGAGTTATTAGACATATTGAAGCAGTATCTGGGTGCTAGCCGAATATCATAACAGTGAATAAGCTCAACCAGATACAGAGGCTGCACACTAGATATACAGATATGTATCCACAATCTCTCAGGAAAATATTAATAGTAGACTAACTAATAATGCCGTCCTGTCGACCTACATAAAAATGGATCCCGACCTATCTGAAGTTTGTACTGACGTACATTTAACCCAAAATGTAGATTATAGTTGCTCACTGGAAATTCGAATACACAAATCATTCAATTATGATACACGATACACTAGTATTCATTCCCTACCAACAAAGTGAAAATACTGAAGAACCCGAGAAAACATGTGTTTATTTGACAAAAACATGCAAAAGATCCAGTCAGGTGTCTCATCAGGAGGAAAAACTGTTTCTGTTGTTATGGTCATGATCAAAGTTATAGATTCATATGAATCTACCTTTTAAATTCATTCGCATCTCGCTACGTTGATAAAAATTCATTTAGCTGGAAGCACGATTTACTCTGGACACCCCAAAACAAACGCTATCGGCTATCGGCAAAAAATTATTACGTCATACGCACGTATAAGATACGCATAAAAAATAATAGGTATAAATATAATTTATTGCGAAAGATAATGTTTAGAGAGCCGATGGGGTGTTTACGGGACGGTTTTTATCTACCCTTCATTGTAAAAAATGTAGCTATTATTTTTTCACCTCACCGTTTGAGGTCAGAGCTGCCACGATCCGAGGCCCTTATCTGTCCGTAGCCGGTCCGCCAAGACCACTAAATCAACCGTTGGTCAGATATAGGAATAGACCTGTGTGCAGTATATGAAGGATTTCCATGCAGAGATTATTTTATATTATAAATAAAAAGTATAGTCCGCAAGCCCTCGTACAAAATTTTAAGTGATAACCAGCAAGTTTTAACTTTGTATACTGTTTAAGTATGCAGAGTCCGACAAGATTTCGCAGAGAGGAAACGTTGACAGTGGTGAGTTTTCCTTTGACTTTCTGGGTAACATGAATTTTGCATTTATATTTAAGGTAATGACCAGCATTTAGTTTTTAAGTTAAAGTGAAAGATATTTACTAAAAGTAATCTAAAACAAATTGTCCGACAAAGAATTTCGGTACTTAATAAGGATCTTCAGCAGTCCGACGCTCCAAAGAAGTTGATTTGACGACAACAATGTTGGTGATAACCAGCTGTCGGACAAACGTGGCAATTGAGAAAAAAATATAATAATTATGGGAAGTATTGATTGTCCGACAAAAATATTGGACTGTTTTGCCTGTCCGACAAAAAATGTTGAAATTTTGTAATTTCAATATTTCTCGCGATAGAAGTAAAAATTTAAAATTATATAAAAATACAATGTTGGTTTACAGTTTATTTCTTAACTTGAAAGATAAATGAAAAAAAAGACTTTTGAAATTCCACATTGATTCTCTACATGTATATAATATGAGTCAAAAGTGGAGGTTTGCCTTTTTGCATCAAACAAAAAATATCATAGTTTAGTTCAGTTTAATTTAGTTTAGTTTAGTAGGCCAGCTTAATCATCCGAAGTCGAAACAAGTTTACCATTTGAACAACACACCGAAGTGACTTTTGAAATGCCACATTGATTCTCTATATGTATATAATGTATGTCAAAAGTAGTAGTTTGCCTTTTTGCAACAAACAAATATCATAGTTTAGTTTTAGTTTAGTTGATTTTAGTTCAGTACAATTACAATTTGAACAACACACCTAAGTGACTTTTGAAATACCACGTTGATTCTCTTCTTGTATACAATCTGAGTCAAAAGTAGAGGGTTGCGTTTTTGCAACAATCAAAAAATATCATAGTTTAGTTCAGTTTAATTTAATTTAGTTTAGTAGGCCATCTTAATCATGCGAAGTCGAAACAAGTTTACCTACCATTTGAACAACACACCGAAGTGACTTTTGAAATGCCACATTGATTCTCTATATGTATATAATGTATGTCAAAAGTAGTGGTTTGCCTTTTTGCAACAAACAAATATCATAGTTGAGTTTTAGTTTAGTAGGCCAGCTTTATCTCAGCAGTAGAAACAAGTTGATCGGCACGCTGTTGTTGAGCCATCCACTTACTGTAAACAACCCAAATAGCTATACAAAACATTCCGGGATGTATGCTATTGAAAAATTGAAACATCAAGATTCTGATCTCAGAGTTGATATAGAAACACTGGTGTTGCCTCATATAAAAAACTTCAAATGCAACCCCCTAGACGTGGAACAAATGAAAAGTGTTAGAAAGAGAAACTGAATATCATAATTCAAAGTGAGTGTATAGAGAAAAGGAACTTGGATTACGATGTTTTTCTTTTTTCAGTCGTGCTGCCGTTCATAAAGAAAAGGGAGCGAATAACAACTCAAAACGAGACACATTTTCGACATTTGTAAAAAGCTATATAAAGGATGAGAAACTATAAAAGTCCTGCCTGAAATTAGTTCGGTTGCCGAGCTCTTTATAAGCGAGACAAATTGTTTGCAGTTTCATTCTTTTATGCCTATACACACTATGAAGATAATTAGGGGCGAATAGGACCGAGATTATTCTCCCTGTTTTTCCGCTGTTGAATTCTTTAATTTGGAAACTCACCCATCACCCCACTCATTTCGACAAACTAGACAAGTTGCAGTCTCTGTTTTTGCTAAAGTTAAATAAGAAACGGTGCAAAAGTTGGAATTTTGAGATAACATGAACCGTAGTTTTATCTAGAAACTGTTTCAGGGACAAGACTTTTCCCTATTTTTCTAAAAATTTACTACTACTGAAAAATACTTAATTCTTCCAACGATGTCAATGAAGTTATGGGGTGGTTTTCCCTCATAACTTAGTAACCAGAAGCTATTTACAATACCAACCTAATATTACTATCCCTGAAAACCCCCACGCCAATCAGTCCTTCATGATTTTACTTCAAAGTAAATAATTACAGGCCAGTGGAGATAGACATTGAAAATTGAAAATTCAACATTAATTCAAAAAGTTTTCAAACTCAAGTGAATGGTACATCGAGATAGCCATAAGTCTCGGTTTGCAAGCTGTTCTGAAGTCCGCAACATTGTCAAGTTGGCAATTAACCTGCATTCTGTATACTCGTTGAAAAAATTCCAAAATTTCTGCAAACGTGGAGTAGTATTAAATATTTTGTTCCATTTGACGAATCAAGTTTGCAACCAATTCAAGTGTGCGGAACATTTTTTTAACAACAACTACTGTTTTTTTTTGATATACCATAAGAGAAATTTCCAAAAGTTCTGCAAACTGGACATCATCGGAAAAATATTCCGAACAGTTTTGTAGATATGCAACCTTTTACGTTGACCGCAACATATATTTTTTTTAATTCGTGGCCATTTTTTGATATAAGTGGTCTGGAAATAATTACAAAAAGTTTGAAACTTTGTTGCACATTTTGAAAACATCTATTCTGATGAATTCACAACTTTGCAACCTTGTACACCATGCGGAACTTCATGTAATTTGGAAAAATGAAATTTTGAAGAAAATAATTTTTTTGCAAATTGCATGAAATACCGGATCGTGTACAATGTTGCAAATTTGTGAATGCCTCAGAATAGATGTTTCCAAAATTTGCAAAACTTTTGAAATTCTCTCGAAAAAAATAACCATGAATTAACAATTTTCTACATGGTGAAAATATTTGGAGAGAAGGGTCCTGAGAGGCTACTTATGTTTGCGTTTTGGTTTCCCCGCGGGTGGCGCTGCGACTAACTTTCACTGTAAGTTGCTGCTTCATATACAGTGGATTATAATTCATTGGTCTGGGGCAGGACGAATCTAATGTTGTCCGACCTACCCTGTCACTGGCAAGCCGCGAAACGCGTCTGCAGATGGTCTTCCCCAGCTAAATGAAGGATAACCTGCTGTATAATTACAATAAGCATTTGAAACTGGGTCTTCTTGGAAGAACGTTGTACAAATATCTGTCAGATGTAATTCAATGTCCGTCGTGGTATTAGCCAGGGAAGTAGTTGTTTCTGCCAGATGTTTGCCTCATATTTTCCACGTGGTGGAAATATTTAGAGAGAAGGGTACCTCGGATTTATTTCTGCTATACGCAAACCTATTCCAGTCAATGCCCACCACAGATTCTTGAAAGTGGAATAATAATGATAACATTAATAACTCTACGTCGTTTATTAGGGACAATAAGGGACAACCGAAACAATTCCGAACAATATCGAAGTCTACAGCCTTTCCATCATTTATTGTGTTCCACTTACCCCAAAAACAATAATAAATTACCCGAAAGTGTCGATAAATCATCGTTTTATAACTCCAGACCCAACAGGGATGATTTTATGATGGGCCATTGTTACCTATAAAAATACCTATCGCTCGCAAAGTTGTTTTGGATGATGAGCAAGAAAAGCACGTGCGGATCGAAGACGGCCCGAAGGATGAGGTGGCTATGAAAATGGTTTTATTGGTCGAACGGTTTTGCGAGCTTCAGATGTTTCAACGCGACTCATCGGCGACGGCGACGGCTCGCTCGGGGGTGGGATTCGCGCGTTATTTTATGCGGTTCGACCTTTATGCGCCGCTTGAACACTGATTCAGCAATCCGAGCTATCGTCAAAGATGATTTGATATCTGGAGATTCGTATTTCACCTTGATTTCGGTCGTAAAATTTGGCGGATTGCGGAAGTTATTTTATACCTAGAGGCGGGCCGACATCGTAGGAAAAATTCTCAGAGAGTCGATGGTTTGCGGAATCTTTCAAATATTTCGAGGGAAATATCTTTAATAAAGTCCACATGACCACCAGTTTAAAAAAGCTCTATATAAAAAATAAAGGGGTTTTTGAATCAGTTTATTGTTAATTTATTACATGTACCTTACATTCCTGGTGAAAAACATTCAGATATCTTGAAACAAATTGTAATTTGAGCCTAAAGAAGAAGAAATTAAAACTTATAAATGTAGTGTTACAACACCATCCTAATTAAATGGGTTACTTGAAACGAAGAGCAATTTTATCGAAACAATCTTCATTGAAACATCAACACCTTAGAAAAAACTAATATTTGGAACCTTTGGTGTGAATACAATCCAAGAAGCCACCCGCACAACACCAAAACAACGTCACTTTCACTCGACGCGCGTTTCGCGAACAATGTTGCCATACTGAAGAATTATAAGTTTATAAGCAAATAAAGAGATAGAAGGTAGATGGACGAAAGTATGGAAAGGCTGCAAAATATGGGCGGAAACTAATGAACTAATATACCTACAACGAAGGAAAGACAGAGCCACACAGACAACAGCACCAAAGATAAAAATGGACTGATATGAACCGCAGAGTAAAGAAAACATAAAATATCTCGGAATAATAATCGAGAGCAGAAAGCTCTGAATCGATCATATTAAAAAAATGAGAGCAATAACACAAGAAATGTCAAACTATTCGTGATTGTGGGGTGGGGCGCGAGCAGAAACTCAAAATAATTTACGAGAACGCAGTCAAACTCTCAATATATACGGATAAGACATCTGGGGACAACGGACAGATGACGCAAGAATTAGGAAACATTTAAGAGGCCATGAGCGCGATCATTTTTGGGACGGTTTTTTTGGTAAAAGAGACGATGACTCAAACACGTTTCGTCGGATTTCAAACAAGGACAGGCTTCTAGAGGACGTTTCTTTCTATGTACCTACGGCAGCAACTCACGGTGATTTTCTTAGATAATCGAGGTAGCTGCTGTGGTATTTCCCTTCCATTAAAATTTCCAATCGGAATGAATTCTGTATCAAAAGAAAAGTAAAACATTGATCTATGTACATGCTGTAATGTTTTTTTAATTATTTGTTCATCTACCTTGAAAATTGCTTAAAACTACCTGCATTTTTGGGATATATTTGAGATTTTTTTTTGTAATTTCAATTTCAACGTTTTTGAGTTATCAATTGACTCTGTTACCCTAAAAAACGTACCAAATATGATCGCGCTGATGGCTTCTTAAGGGACACAAATATCGTTTTCATTGGCTATAACAAAAGCTTATAGAACATCCCCAACAGACACTCCGCGCGACTAACAGGAACTACACCACTACAAGTAAGAGCCCAAATAGAATATGAACTCAAAAAGAACAACAAAAATCACACTGGAGAAAACAAAATCACAAACCAGGACAAACCATACCGATCAAAAACACATAAAAAGTTCAAGACATAAGGCTAAACAGAACATCCATATATACGAATACCATACTCACCGCCGACCAATTCAGAGCATACGGAATAACCAAAACAAATGACTACAATCAATGGTTAGACATAGGCGGGAGGATAAGGAACGGAAAAGATATACACAAAACAGAATTAACCGCCGTAAAAGTCACAATGGAATGGATGCAAGACCAGGACAGAGACACAATAATATTCACCGATTCCAAGAACACAATTCAGATGATCGAAAACAAAAATAGCAATGTCAAAATTATGAACAAAATCCAAAAGAGCATACAAGACAGATTGGACAAAGATCAAAGAATGAAGATAGAATACACAAACAGGAACGCGGCAAGAGTAGAAAAGGTAGAAAGGAACGCCAAAAGGCACACAGCAGACGAAAGAATAGAAGAATACCCTGAAACCCAAAAAGAATTGAGACGAGGAAAAAATGACAAGGAAACGAACATATGGCAAACACACTGGGACAACGCAAACATAGAGTGGAACAGATATGAAATATTCCCCACAATAGAATAGAAATTACATGGAAGACATCGTAGAATATTGTATAATTTTTGGTATGTTGCCGTAGTTCACCCTGTATATAACGATATCATAATCATGGATCAAGCAAGAAACCTTCCCGAGAGAGTACTCGAGCCGTTGTTTGCACAAGGGTCAGATAAGTCTTCTTATCCTCTCTTTTCTCCCGAAGACTAAGACTAATCGTCGTATTTCCTTATTCTTTTGTTGCGTTCTACACGATGCCATCTCCTTTCTTTGCAATTAGCGCCTCGTTCTGACTAGGTACATTTTTAATTCCTCAATTCAGCCATTATAAACACAACATTAATTATCAATTTCGTTGGCAGCTGAAGTCTCGAGGCGCCATTGTTTCGACGCGGCATTTTTAATTGAGATTATTGCACCATCTTCATTCAAATGAACATTTCTCTTAGCTCGGCGCGGCATTCCCTATTAAAAGTATGCATAATTACTACGGCCACTACGAGCATTGTCTCCGGAATTAGTCATTTGTGCGTTACTAATTATATTCTTAATCTCTCCCTCGTAACCCCATCATTATTTCATTAGCTCGGATTAAAAGAGAAACAAATTTTTATGCGAGCGCAAACAGCTTGTTCTTTCTCAACGAGGTCGCATGCGTTGTTCACCAGGATTCAAGGCGATGACTTGAAGTAAACAGGAAAATATGATGGTAATTATCGGAAGGTTTCTGAAATTTCTATATAGTGGAATTAGTCTGGTCGGTATTGAATTGTCTTCATGTCACTTCTAATGAGAACAGATTTATACATGGTCAATATAGAGTAAATTCCAATCAAAACGAGCCACTCTCTTTATTTCTCAGTAAGGTTATTCTGTACTTCCATTGTCTATATGGACAAAGAAAAGAAGGATAATTTAATTATCTGCAATTTTTTTCACGACGTTTCAACTGTTGAGATCTACAGTCGTTTTCAAGTGTATAAATCCGACATTCTCAAGAATACTTGTTATACCACTGAGTGTGCGACTCGCTGAACACAAAAAAACACTCAACGAGGAAAAACAACGAAATCAGTGATAGCGGATCATGTTTGGACGACCCAACACAATAAAGTCTTCAGTCAAACGAGCATAGAAATCCGTAATGTGTGGAAACCCTTAATTAGTCGTATAAGTCGAAACGACTATGGATCTCAACAGTCGAAACGTCGTGAATAAAAATTGAAGAGAATTGCATTTTCTTCCTTTTCTTTGTCGGTATAGACAATGGAAGTCCAGAATAACCTTACTAAAAGTGAAACATTGCCAACCAAACGCTCTTTATTTCTGTTAGTGTTTTGTTTTCGAAATAAAAAAGAAATCAATCCATCATGCAACTGCTGGTTAACAATTGTTTCGAAAACACCCTCAGGCGCTGGAACGGGTGTTTACTTAAATTTGTGGACCTGTTAGGGTTCTATGCGACTGCCGCAAAAGGTTTTATCACACACAAACACTGAAGACCTGGACTTTAAGAAGAGTATCTGACTTCTGGCATAACCAACCAGGATTGGCCAGTTCCAAGACATTTATAAATCCTTTAAACAGGTAACCAAACTATTGTTAGGCTCCAGTTGGACTTTCATTGACTAAAGCTTGTCGTCCACTTGTCCGTCACGGCCCGTTCCGTCAAAGTACGGATAGGATTGGAGCAATGCAAATAAGTGGACAATCGCCCACTAGCCCGGCACGGCACAGCAAAGAGCGTCCGTCGCCGGAAAAGTACAGCTCTCCGATCCTTTCCAGCAAACAACGGTACGTGCTGTGCCGGACAAGTGGGCGGCAAGCTTAACAGGCCTACATACTGAATCACCACATAGCAAGAAGATGATTAAGCAGCAGGTTTCGAATCAGGTTTTCGATAACTGGCAGAGCCTCACTCTTGCCATTGGACCTGAGAGATGACTGGGTAAACTAATCGGCTTCGTGAAGAAGCTGGGTTCATTTGTTGAAATATGATTTGATTTGGACCATAATCAGTCTTCATGCAAGGGTCGCAGTTGATGGCCATAATAGACCCACTCACTTGAAATCTAACCTTGAAACCTTACCCTCATTAGGGCATTTTCAAGTGTAAGAAGGGGTGAAGTAACACCTCATCTGGAGGGTATTTCAATTATTTACCTAATCGTAAACAATTTCCTGATATTACCTAAAGAATGTTTAGAGAGTATTAACTATACAGTCAATTTTTTTCAAAAAAAAACTGACATATTCAAAGGGACACATATCGTAAGTGAAATCATCGTACCAATCCCTGGGCACTTGGCGTACCTATTCAAAGAGATAATTAAACAATTAAATATATAATTCACGTAAAAATATCTTCTTAAAAAAATGTTTTTATTTTCAAACTATTGAAATAAACAATTATATTTATTCAGTCTATGGAAACAAAAGAGTTTTTTGTTGGCATACAATAAATATTATTATTGGAAAACGTCAATAAATAAAAGCCAGTTTTTGAAAATAGTTTTTAATTAATTAATAGTTTTAATTTTTTTTCAATCATAGTGAATTCGGTGTATAATAATAATGAATTCTACGGAGGAAACACGTTTTCAATCTTCTTTCAATTAAACTTGAAACTTGAAAATACATCGATTACTTCATCAATATCTAGACTGAAAAACCAAATTCATCCAAAATAAACTGGTTCAACTTTATATTATTTGTGGATATGTTAAATTTTAAATTCGATCGCTAAAAATTTTCGACAAACAACGAACAAAAACTATTCCTTACCTAATATCAAATTATCCAATTTGTCAAACCAATTTTCCTGTTTTCACGTTAGCAAATAAAACATCCGGATATTTACGAATTCCGACAATAAGGAAACGTACAGCAAAACGGTTCGAGAAAATTCCATAAGTCGGTACTTTAAAAAGTTTCGAGATGTAACATATGTACGAGTTTACCGAGTTACCGTATTTGAATAACTCCGGTGAAAAGATGAATCCAACCTCGGATTCGATCAATTGATATTGTGAAAACTCATATGTGCGGAACGCTTTGCAATAGTTAAGTGGGAAATGGAAAGAAAAATGGAATGAAGGCATGAATTACACGACCGTTTGACATAAACCAACTAGGCAAACTGACAAAAATATGAATGAATTTAATTGGGATGAAGAAGATGATATTTCGATTATGTTGATTAAATCTTACTTTCTTGCACTATGTATATTAAAAACTCATTTTCATCGTTCCTTGGAAATTCAACTTTCTCACAGTGCAGGATAAAAATATGATTTTCACCAGATTGATCTAAAGCAACATGATTCTTCATTTTGAAAATAGGCATTGACAATTGTATAGTAAGCGAGTCGGTTCTATATCAATGAACAGCAGTATGAGGGGGATAAACTTGGCATCGTTTTCGAAATCTGATAAAATATGATAGACTGAATTGCGATATGGACATACCTTACTCATTTTCTGATGGAATATCAGTTGGTTGTAACGTCCTTCTTGACAATTACTTTAATGTATGCAACACACCATTCGCCCTTGCTTCCAATTTTGAACGATATCACTCAAATGCAATATATAGTATTATGTTGTGAAATAAATTTTATTGGTTCACTGACACATTTAGGTAATTATCTGATGAAATATTACTCAACAATCGTTTATTTAAACTCATTTTTTTTTTTATTTATGTTTCATAATTATTATTATTGTTATTATTCGGTGGGGCTGGCCATCGCCCGAAATGCAGGTAGTCCAGCGAATAAACTTTCTGCTCCCCATTGTCAGATCTATCTCGGTCTTGTAGTGAACTCCTGGAGATTTGTTACCAGGTTTTTTTCGGGATGCTGCACCAAAGTGTCCGAAGATTTCCATCCTCCAAATCAAAGAGTATGTGGAAGGCTGGCTGTTTCGTCTTCCTCATCACAGAACCTGCATAGGGTGTAGTCTTGGTGTATCCCAAGCACATGCAGGTGTTTTCTCAGATGGCAGTGCCCTGCTAGAAATTCTACTACCTTCCTAAGATTTTTCCGGCTCAGTTATAGGGGTCTTAATAGTCGGTAATATCATCATCATTCCCCAGGAAGACTGATGATGGTTCCTAACCCATTTCTTCGTATCGTGGTTGATGTACCCAAACAGGATTCTACAGGCTGCTTCTGGTCTGAACCAATGAGACTTGTTGCTGCCCTAGCTCTTGCTACAGAATCTTCGTTCTCATTCTTCTAGATGCCCTTATGGCCTGCTATACCCAGACAAGTTTTACCCTGTTATGTGCCTGTGTGTCGTTGAGGTTTTTGTGTGACTTCTAAACTAATTTGGTTACAAGGACCCTTCCTTAGAATATATCTCAGAGTACAAATGGCTTGAAATACAGAGGCTTGAGTACCGAGGCCCCTCTCCGTATAGCCCTTTCCTGTTGCTTATTTTAGAGCCATTCTCAAACCAAATTTACCGTCTTAACAGCCCTTCTGGCTATCACTTGTTCTACTTCCGTCCACCATAGCAAGGCTCCATACGTTATCGAGGGTCTCACTATTCTTGTGTATAGCTAAAAGTACTTTGTGGTTCCAAGTCCCCCTGTTTTGCCAAATGAACGGCTGTACACCATTACTGATGTCCCGGCCCTTGTGCAAATTTACCGTCTTAACAGCCCTTCTGGCTATCACTTGTTCTACCTCCGTCCACCACAGCAAGGCTCCATACGTTATCGAGGGTCTCACTATTCTTGTGTATAGCCAAAAGTACTTTGTGGTTCCAAGTCCCCCTGTTTTGCCAAAGGAACTTCTGTACACCATTACTGATGTCCCTGCCCTTGTGCAAATTTACCGTCTTAACAGCCCTTCTGGCTAACACTTGTTCTACCTCCGTCCACCACAGCAAGGCTCCATACGTTATCGAGGGTCTCACTATTCTTGTGTATAGCCAAAAGTACTTTGTGGTTCCAAGTCCCCCTGTTTTGCCAAAGGAACTTCTGTACACCATTACTGATGTCCCTGCCCTTGTGCAAATTTACCGTCTTAACAGCCCTTCTGGCTAACACTTGTTCTACCTCCGTCCACCACAGCAAGGCTCCATACGTTATCGAGGGTCTCACTATTCTTGTGTATAGCCAAAAGTACTTTGTGGTTCCAAGTCCCCCTGTTTTGCCAAAGGAACTTCTGTACACCATTACTGATGTCCCTGCCCTTGTGCAAATTTACCGTCTTAACAGCCCTTCTGGCTATCACTTGTTCTACCTCCGTCCACCACAGCAAGGCTCCATACGTTATCGAGGGTCTCACTATTCTTGTGTATAGCCAAAAGTACTTTGGGGTTCCAAGTCCCCCTGTTTTGCCAAAGGAACTTCTGTACACCATTACTGATGTCCCTGCCCTTGTGCAAATTTACCGTCTTAACAGCCCTTCTGGCTATCACTTGGTCTACCTCCGTCCACCACAGCAAGGCTCCATACGTTATCGAGGGTCTCACTATTCTTGTGTATAGCCAAAAGTACTTTGTGGTTCCAAGTCCCCCTGTTTTGCCAAAGGAACTTCTGTACACCATTACTGATGTCCCTGCCCTTGTCAAATCGTTTTCCAGATGCTAATTCCGGGTGAACTTTGAGTTCAGGTTCAACCCCAGCTATTTCGACTCTCCTGTCATCTGCAGGCTTTTACTAAGAATTCGAAACGCTCTTTTGGCCTCTAGGTTTCATTTTCTGGTGAAAGGAACAATGGTGGTTTTTTTGGGGATTGACTTTGAGGTTCTCCCTCATGCTCTACGTATGCAAGTATGCAAGTATACTTCCCGTTAACCATTATGTTAATAATATCGTCAGCGTAGCTCGCGGCAAACGGTTTAGGCTATCTACCAAGATGTTCCACAATAGGCAAAGGGCCATGTAGCTCAGTGGTTGAAACTGTCGCGTTCAAAACCATTGACTGCTGGTCGGCTAGGTTCGAATCCTAGCGACTACAGATTTTTATCTGATGGCTCGAGAAAGTGCTAGGAATCGCACGTTGAAAGGTAGGACCTCGTTAATCCTTGGCTCGCACAAGTTTCGAATTTTGAGGGCTGCCATTCGTAAGGGGACGACAGCTGGTTAACGGAAAAAACAAAAACAAAAGAATTGGTTACTCTATGTCTCGGATATTACTATGAACTTGTTTTTCATTGTTTTGAGCATGAACGATCAAAGGCACATTTATAGTAAATTCAGCTAGTTAAATTCGATATTTTTGTTAAAGGATTAAAACACTAGAGCTGAAGCTCCCGGTCAGAACATAAATCTCCGGAATCAAATGTTTAATTTTCAAACAAGAACATTTTCGTGGAAATTGAAAAATATACTCGCTCATAAAATAAGATCTTGTTATAACACTCCCGCAAAAACGTTTTGAAACCCATCATAAAGGACTTCTGAGTAATGAATAATTAACGAAAGTTAGTTAATCATATTTCGCCTTTCAACAAAACACTCGCACATCGACAGAAAACGATTTCCCTCTCTCTCGAAATCCAATGGCCACTCGATCATTCCCGTTCAAAGCCGTCCATAACAAAGTAATAATCTCCGATTTATTGGCCAAATGAAACTTTCAAAAACCATAAAAATTCATTTAGTAATAATGATATTGAGAGCGTAGTATTTCACGTAGCCGTGCAACTGTTCTCCTTGACGTTTTCCTCAAAGGTTCGCAACAGGTTTCAATAAGTTCGATCGACGATTAGAGAGCTTTTGAAAAATGTCGAACGCCGTTGTGCGGTGTGTAACAGATTGCTGAGCAGGGACGGACTTGGATGAAAACGGGCGGTTTAGAAGTAAATTATACATAGAATAGCTGATTGATAATATATATTGCCGCGATTAAGAATGATACGAGATCATTTACAACTCACTCGTGCATAAACGTCGAATGTTTTGGGATTTTTCCAGTACTAACTATAATAGTTATATATGCACTAGCGGGCGATAAAGTACACTTTACCGCCTGGTTCACCAGGCGTAAAGTGGGTAAAGTGGCACTCTATCGCACGCGGGCGCATCATTGCCCGCGGGCCGTAAAGTATACAATATACTCAATTTGACCATATTCACACATCATTTCATGCAAGACCTACCACGAATCAAAATAATTTAAGTTTACCAAAGAAATATACTTCCTGACAACATTTATCCATAATAAACACGTTTTTTAACATGTAATTGAGTCATAAGCCTGAATATTGCAGTTGGTACAGTTACTAATATTGAGGAAGGAATATTCCCCTTGAACATAAGTATTACTTATTGAAAACTGCATTACAGCATTCGCATCGCTACAAGAACAAGTATTCATTTAAGACGTGGATGGTTGGTTCAAATAACTATCTGGTATCATTTTGGCGGAATCGTTGGCAATTTTTTTAGTGATGATCAATTCAACTGAAATAGATTCTTCAATATAGCTCTCGGCTACTATAGTTACACATTCCTAAGACTATGTTACTCTTGATTATTGTATATATAACGTATGAAACGTGTAGATCATTGGAATTCAAGTCAGTATTTGTGTTTCGCGCTAATAAACCGCTAGTACATAAAATTTTGTATGTATCACGTGCGTAAAATGCTAAAATGCGTTTTAGACCTTCGCAGGCCATAAACGCATACTTTACGCCCTTGATGCATGAATAACTATTATGAAAGGGCTCATTGCAGTTTACGCACATGATACATAAACAATTTTATGCACTAGTGGTTATAGAATACGAATCAGAAATACTGACTCAGATAACAAAGGAAAATCCTTAGACTTGTTCAGAAGCTATTTCTCTAATAAACCGTGAGAAGTTGAACTGGTGACTGTCTTTAGCGAAATTGAAGCAGTAGAGTATGGAGTAACGCAAGGGACAGTATTAGGACCAATCCTGTTCAAAATTTATTAAAATGATTCGTTTGAGTTCAACACCAAAGGAAAAATAATCACGTATGCAGATGATACAGCAATTTTTTACTGAGCTCAAGACACTTTGAAAGAGCTAGTACAACGAGAATATGATTAAATAATAGTTGCTGAGGCCATTGCTGGCCATAAACCCTAGCAAAATATTTTTTCTTCCACTATCCATGTGCCCATTAATAAGTCTACTTCGCCGTCTTTCACTACCCTAAAAGTTTCTGGTAATTTTTCAATAAACAGTGTCCACTTTTGAATTCAAATACCTTCGTGTGATTATTGACAGTCAGCTCAAGTGGAATTGAAAAATACAAATGTCCAAAAATGTTCTTCTGAAGGTATGCCCCAAAATCTTTTAAGAGACATTTAAAAGTACAAGCATTTCTTCCTAGAGATTTTCGAAAGTGTGTGGCCTTTTTTAAATGGTTTTTTCATAGTGTTGCGCAAAATCTGCAACTGAAATAACACCATCAAAATTTTCACAATAATGATTTTTGGGCGACAGAATATCCCCATGCCATAATCAAAACACATTTCCAACGCAGATTTTCGGTTAACGTATGGGCCGGTATCGTAGGTAGCCACTTTATTGGACCATTCTTCCTACCAGGACGACTTGACGGATAATCTTACAAAATTTTTCTTCAAAAACCATTGCCTTTGTTGCTCAACGATGTTTCGTCAGCAATGGTATACGTATAACAAATTTTGATAACAAGAATGTGCCTCTATTAATGAAAACAGCACATTCGTATTATTTTCATTTAATTCGACTAATCGATAAAAATATTCGGGTAATAGTTTGTTCGAATGTGTTGAATTTAAAATTGCTCAGGTATTTCATATTGAAATAGCACATTTCTGATGTTATTCCAAATTGTCAAAGTGTATTCCTGGTTTGTTGATCTTACAGGTGAAGCTTCATGAAGTTGATCCTTTTATATAATTCAGTTGAGCTTATGTAGCAACATCACTTAGGGCGAGTTATACAAAACAAACTCACCAACAGTTCAAGTGAGCCGAGTTCAGTTGCTAGGGATTAGCCAATGAAATTTCTAGTTCCTTAGCAACTGAACTAGGTTCATTTGAAATGTTGTTGAACTTGTCTTGTACAACTCGCCCTTACTGTTACTTCGAATATAATATTGCATCGTTTCAATGTAGACGGAGCGTTACGTAATCCAAATTGCAATCCAGGCAAGCAATTAAAACTTACAATGACTTTCTCGCAGATTTTGAGCATAGATATAGAAGAAGTAAAAATATAGAGACACATCTAGTGAACACATACTGGATATTCTTGTTACGTTTGAGAGTGTCAACAAAAAATGTATTGGGATATCGAAAAAGTGTATCTTCTCAAGAAAGCATTTCTCAGCGAAGTCAAGTTGGGTTATAACTGATATGATCTCAGGAATCGCATGTTTCCATTTGACTAAAGAACCTCTATTTTGATAAAACCACTTTTCATACCGGACTGTCAGCTTGATCATTCATTAGTTACCTTTATCGAATCTTCTTCTGCACAAACAGCAAAATTTTCACGACTATTGGTGGCCTAAATGTATTTAGGTGCGTATTCACTAGAGCATTCGTTCCGCATGAGCACCGAATGAGCACCAAATGAGCGAATGCTCAGACAGTGTGGAGCCTGAATGCGCGTGCGGTGCTCGGGCCGATCCGTTTTTTATCGATTTTTTCGTGCTCAGTGTGGACGGTGAAAGTATGAGCGAATGCTCAGGCAGTGTGGAGCCTGAATGCGCGAGCGGTGCTCGGGCCGATCCGTTTTTTGTCGATTTTTTCGTGCTCAGTGTGGACGGTGAAAGTGTGTATTTGTACATGACTCACTGCGGATCGGTGCTCATGTGCCAGGAAACACACAGGATACAGCCTGAGCTTGAACCGAGCATCTCATGCACGAATGTTCTAGGGAACACGCGGCTTTTTCCGAAAATATATAAATACTCCCCTGCTCCAGTGGCATATACGTTTTCCCATTATACTCATTCACATGTTTACTTTTTCACCAGCCGCACGGTTAAATTAAAAAGTCATGAAATAGATTAGGAATAAAAAAATCGAATGAAAAATCGCCGAATTAGTCCACCGAAAAAGTGAATGGATTAATGCTTGAATTTTAATTGAAACGTTTGGTGTTGTGATCGTTTTGTTCATTTACCATATCGAGCTTATAAATACAATTTTATTTTCGAGTTTTTCGGTGATTATACGTAGGCATTATTTGAGAGACGAATTGGAAACGAACGTAAAGAAATGTGAACATCTCAGAAAATTTTCTTTATATGGAATGAATCGATATTACATTAAAATAATTCGATATATAAAATAAATATTCTACAAGACCAGGGTATACCAGAGAAAAAAACCTGGGATTGTGAGGTAACTTTTGGTCATTCAAGGATTTTGAAGAATATTCAAACCACAGAATGCTATGACGACTTCGACTCTCCTTTCAGGATGATCATAGAAGACCACTGGTGTGAGAAGTCAAGAAAACAGCACTCGAAAAAAAGAGACAGGTGTCAGTATCTTCTATATTCTTAGTTTCTGACAGTCAAGTTGTTTTAATTAAGAGCCCTCATAATGAACTCAAACAGTATGAGACTGCAAGCTAATTATAGCATCTGACAAAGGGCTAAAACTATTAGCATATGTGACAGGAACAAGAAACCAGCCCAATCATCAAAGACTTTCTACATTAGAAAGAGAACGAACCTAGTAGATCCTCCTGAAGAGATATGTCGGATTGGGAAGCCATTTTCAAAGAAATGTGGGCATTATGGGTTTCATGGGCTTCACGAGACCAAGACTGATCAGTCTTGGTCTTGGTGTCGAAAAATAAATGTAGTCTTGGTCTTGGTATTACTCTTGATGTTTCAAGACCAAGACACGACTGGCTCAGTCTCGAATTTGGTCTTGATAGTTGTCTTGGTCTTGATAGTTGTCTTGGTCTTGATAGTCTTGGTCTTGATAGTTGTCTTGGTCTTGATAGTTGTCTTGGTCTTGATAGTCTTGGTCTTGATAGTCTTGGTCTTGGATCAAAATGCATCTAGAAATTTGAATTTTTCAATTCAATTGTCCAACAGTTTATGGTGGCTTCTCGATTGCGAACACCCTACAAAACTTTCTCGATTGCGAACACCTCCTGATCAATGAACTCAGGTATAAAGATTGGTATGCACCAATATATAGGATGATTTATTCAAAATAAAAAATCGTTACCAAGTTTAGCTGGAAGTGACAACAACGCAGTGTCAAAAATATTTCCAAAAATTTCAAATCCAAACCAAATAACTTTCGTATTAATTTTTTTTCTATATTCAACAGTAAGAGGTATGGACCACTGCGACTTTACAACCTACACCTATTTGTTGTAAACTGTAAAACTGCAATACTGAATTGGAAAAATATATTTTCGATTTTGAGTGAACAAAAATTTAAAAAATAAATAATTGAAATAAAATGCAATAACAGTTTCCATCGGAATTATTGTATCAGTAAATTAGAGTTGTGCCTAACATAACCTCATCTGGAGGGGTTGGACAAAGCTAATCAACAAAAAATACAAGTAATTATATTGAATTCTTGGCTCATACATTCTGCTAATTCCTATAAAACTAACTTCATTTTTTATAATGGATCTAATATACAGGGTGCTTCCTAACTACGGTTCCTAACTGCAGGTGGTGATTCGTTAGGTCATTTTAGGAAAAAAATTTCCTATTAACATATGTCCAGAGTTGCTTCGTTTCTGAGATACAGGGCGTTGAAATTAAAGAAAAAAATGGTAATTAATACCCTGAAACCGATTTGGTTGAAATTTGGTACTTTCATTTGAACTAATAAGGCGCTTATTTAGCCCTATTTAGATTGAAATTATTGGGGCCAGTGGCGTCTCAGTGGGCACCACAGCCAACAATATTGTAAAAAAAAGTACGCCACTGACTTTTTTTGGTAAATTTTTTTAGATTAAGTAACTGAAAATACAACTTTTTGGTCTCTTGTATTTTCTTCATATCCAGCTTCGTTTTTGAGAAACAAAATTAAAGATATTGCATATCATGAACACCTGCATTAAAGACCAGCTGACATTGATACTAGGGTTTTTCATACACATATTTCATTTCAAATTAAGAAAGTTAATTTTTGTTTTGGATTATTGGTTGTTATTTGTTCACCATCCGTAGTAATTTAATAGCGATAGGCGTACCTGCATACGATAATGAATAATGGCCCTTAAATGCAGGTAAGGTCGCTTTGACAACATTATTGTCATAGCAGTAAAATTCAGATTTGTCAATTAGCAACGATTCCATCATGAATAATTATACTAACACTGAAATGGCTGACATGCACCTTATTTATGGATTAGCAAATGGAAATTCGGGAGAAGCAGGAAGAATTTACCAGGACAGATATTCTAACAGAGTAATTCCTTGCGCTAAAACATTTAGAACGCTACATGCAAGATTATGTGAAACTGGGAGTTTTAATAAAAATGCAGGTGGTGAAAGACCAGAAATGGTAACAACGACTGAACTAGAAGAAGCTATACTTGATGCGATAGAAGAAGATCCTTCAAATAGTACCAGGAAGATTGCACTGCAGCTTGAAGTCAGCCCAAAAACCGTTCTAAAAAGAAACCTCCTATACCAATACCACATACAGCGGGTCCATGCTCTACTGCCTCGGGATTTTCATCCAAGATTAATGTTTTGCAGGTGGTTAATACATATGATGGAACACAATAATAATTTTTTACTAAATATTTCATTTACGGACGAGGCAAATTTTTCACGAAATGATATTATGAACTTTCACAATAACCATTTTTGGGCCGAAGAAAATCCCCACGCTATTAGAAATAATCATTTTCAGCATCAATTTTCGCAGAACGTTTGTGTAGGAATTATTGGTTACTTCCTAATTGGCCCATTTTTTTAACAGAAAGATTAACAGGTAAATCCTACAAGGACTTTTTGCGAGAGCATTTACCCATTTTGTTAGAACAAGTACCCAAACTTGTAAGAGGCAACATGTGGTTTATGCACGACGGGGCTCCAGCTCATTTTAGTGTTCTTGCTCGTCAACATCTCGACAGAACCTACCCTAATCGCTGGATTGGACGTGCAGGACCTCAACATTGGCCAGCTCGCAGTCCTGATATGAATCCTCTAGATTTCTATTTATGGGGTCATCTGAAGGCTCTTGTTTATAAAACTCCTGTACTAGATGTGAATGACTTGAGGAACCGAATAATTGACAATTGCAATGCAATAAGGAATACTCCAGGAGGTTTTTAACGTGTCAGACAATCAATGGCAAATAGAATGCGGTCGGGTATTTTATCAGAAGGTGGACATTTTGCTCATTTACTGTAATATCGCAATTGTTAATATTTTTATATTTTGTCTTTGTTTTATGTTTTTGTTTTTTCTCGAAAACGAAGCTAGATCTGATGAAAATACAGGAGACCAAAAAGTTGTATTTTGGTTTGTTCAATCTAACAGAATGAAAATCTACGAAAAAAAAGTCAGCGGCGTACTTTTTTTTACAATATTGTTGGCTGTGGTGCCCACTGAGACGCCACTGGCCATAATAATTTCAATCTAGTTATGGCTAAATGAGCGCCTTATTAGTTCAAATATTTATGATATTTTTATTACCGTTGTTTTCTTTAATTTCAACGCCCTATATTTCAGAAACGAAGCAACTCCGGACATATGTTCATAGGAACTTTTTTTCTTAAAATGACCTAACAAATCACCTCCTGCAGTGAGGAACAGTAGTTAGGAAACACCCTGTATATCTATTGAACATTCACTGGCTGAACAAAACCTGAACCTGAACCGATCACTAACACCTGATTGCCACGCCACTGAACTTTGAATATTCCGAAGTAAACTCAAGATGTACAATAGGCCAGAATAGGAAGAAAGGAGCTAGTTAGAAAGACAATTCGCGAATATAATGCAACATGTCACGGAGATAGGAATATAAGGAAAACACCTTTGCTCGTGTAATTGTTTCTCAAGTTGCAGAACAAAGGAGATGTGAATTGTCGGTGTACTTTGTTAGCATTCAACCGCACGCCAGAAGTTTCTCGGTGTAAAACTACAAGGGAATTCAACGTTAATTTTGTATATTCTGTCTCGGCGGAAAAACAACTCTATTAGGTGTAAAGTTAGACAACAGTTGTGCAGGAAACGAGAGTGACGATGGAAATTTCGGAGAGATTTGAATATGATTCTGGGACTTTCTCTATAGAAATTGTTTTTCGTTGTCAGTTGAAGTCACTGAGGATAGGCATGTGCTCGACATAATATCATTTTTACTGATAGAGCAGTGAAGTCACGTCCGACAGAAAGTTGTAGCCTCTTTTTTCTTGATGCTTTTGATCTGGTTGAGTTGATGTTTTTAATTTCCTCGTCCATTTTGTGCAGGAAAAGAAAGTGACGATGAAAATTTCGGAGAGATTTGAATATGATTCTGGGACTTTCCTCGTCCATTTTGTGCAGGAAACGAGAGTGACGATGAAAATTTCGAAGAGATTTTAATATGATTCTGGGACTTTCTCTATAGACATTGTTTTTCGTTGTCAGTTGAAGTCACTGAGGATAGGCATGTGCTCGACATAATATCATTTTTACTGACAGAGCAGTGAAGTCACGTCCGACAGAAAGTTGTAGCCTCTTTTTTCTTGATGCTTTTGATCTGGTTGAGTTGATTTTTTTAATTTCCTCGTCCATTTTGTGCAGGAAAAGAAAGTGACGATGAAAATTTCGGAGAGATTTGAATATGATACTGGGACTTTCCTCGTCCATTTTGTGCAGGAAACGAGAGTGACGATGAAAATTTCGGAGAGATTTTAATATGATTCTGGGACTTTCTCTATAGAAATTGTTTTTCGTTGTCAGTTGAAGTCACTGAGGATAGGCATGTGCCCAACATAATATAATTTTTACTGACAGAGCAGTGAAGTCACGTCCGACAGAAAGTTGTAGCCTCTTTTTTCTTGATGGTTTTGATCTGGCTGAGGTGAATTTTTTAATTTCCTCGTCCATTTTGTGCAGGAAAAGAAAGTGACGATGAAATTTTCGGAGAGATTTGAATATGATTCTGGGACTTTCCTCGTCCATTTTGTGCAGGAAACGAGAGTGACGATGGAAATTTCGGAGAGATTTGAATATGATTCTGGGACTTTCTCTATAGAAATTGTTTTTCGTCGTCAGTTGAAGTCACCGAGGATAGGCATGTGCTCGACATAATATCATTTTTACTGACAGAGCAGTGAAGTCACGTCCGACAGAAAGTTGTAGCCTCTTTTTTCTTGATGCTTTTGATCTGGTTGAATTGAATTTTTTAATTTCCTCGTCCATTTTGTGCAGGAAACGAGAGTGACGATGAAAATTTCGGAGAGATTGAATATGATTCTGGGACTTTCCTCGTCCATTTTGTGCAGGAAACGAGAGTGACGATGGAAATTTCGGAGAGATTTTAATATGACTCTGGGACTTTCTCTGTAGAAATTGTTTTTCGTTGTCAGTTGAAATCACCGAGGATAGGCATGTGCTCGACATAATATCATTTTTACTGACAGAGCAGTGAAGTCACGTCCGACAGAAAGTTGTAGCCGCTTTTTTCTTGATGCTTTGGATCAGGTTGAGTTGAATTTTTTAATTTCCTCGTCCCTTCTCTTGTGTTGATTGATAATTTCGTAAGCTCTGTGGGAGAAAAAATTGGAGAATATTGTTATCGCCAAAGATGTGAACTAGACAGAATGTTTCTTAGTCATTTGAGTAGGAAAGGGGAGCTGAAATTCGTGAACAACCACATGGAGAAATAACAATGGAAAAATAGAAATTACAACAGGAAGTGCAGAACATAATAAAGTTTAATTTAAAAAAAAATGGTTTCAAACGCGATAACTTTGAAAATATCTAGTACTATGATTAGAGACTTGTCATATTTTTCGACAAAAAACTTCCTCATATGTCTAATGAGTATGACTGAGACTCCACACGATTCGGAAGGTTAAAAGACTAGACAATTTTAAAATTACTCCGCAATTTAGAGTCTACTACAGGTATTACATCACCCCAACCCTTCTCACCTGAACCATCAAGTACAAGGTGACCGCATATTTACATAAGGTACAAAATTTTGGAACGTCAAGATTGGAAATTGTCAAAATAAAGACAATACGATATTAACGTCGCCCCATTTCAGAAATTTTCTTTCAACTACACTGATAAAAAGGATATTTTGCATCAATGCATAATTGCGTTGATTCAAGTCGATTGTATTCTTGAATAGGTCCAACCAAATATTAGTTTGATTTTTTGACAGAATCCCCTTGATCACTTGAAAGGAAACTGTTTTGAGACATATGAACACTTTCTTCACTGAATAATGAGAGTTGTTTGGTGCAAGAATATTTCAACTTTGATAATGAACACTATTGTGAATACTTTCTTTGTTCGATGGTGTGAGTTGGTCGGGGCAAGAATATTTCAACTTCAATAACGAACAATATTCTCCTTCATAATGCAATACATTTTTGATTCAAGATTATCTGCATTTGGAGGTTCAGTATAAATGTGCACTTGGTTATAAAAATATGCCATGGAAGCCATCTTCATATGGTACAGTTCAACACAGAGAACAACTGCGAACAATTGAGGGATAATGGGTATATATGAGAATAGTTTTGTAATATTTTAATTTCAGAAACTATATAATCAACGTAGGTACCTATTCGATGACGCATAGAAATGCGATTGAATATAGAAACGACAGCGTCATTCGCCATTATCACACACCTGTTGAAAACAAAAATATCTTCAACCTACCTCCACAACTGGTCCATAAATGACCTAAATTCAAATCGTGCAGAAATAATTGGACCTCCATATTGCACTTCTGTAGCAGCACATTTGCACATAACCACTGTGTCAAATACAAAACTAACAACTTAAATTATGATTCAAACACAACCCCCAAACGAAACGCGAGCAAAAGCAAACAGGATAGAGGTCCCAGTCGGCGGTCGCAGTGCGTGCTTTCGCGTGGGTTCGCGTCGTTCCGGTAGCGGGGTTTCGCCAAGAAATCATGTTCTTGAGTCAAAAGGAGCATTTTTCACAAGTAGGAGCTCTCTAGGGTAAAGAGTTGAAGTGTATTAATGCAAAAAAATTAATTTCAAGATAATTTATGTGAAGAAGCAAACAGTTCAATAAGTTTGAAATAAGAGTATATTCACCAATTAGAAATATTTATTCTTTTCAGAAGATGATTCTGTTCAAGAGGATAGATATATTTGATTGAAGACATCTTTTTTATCAGTGTATATATATTTTTTCCCTACTATATCCACACACTGTATATTATTACGATCTTTCACGCGCCCCATTTAGAAACCATTTTTGTTCTCAATTCAAATTTTAATAGTTCAGATTTGGAACACTTACCTCTTACATAACAACGTAATATACCAATAAACAACGGGTCGAGTTCGTCACTTATTTATGAAATTCAATCACCAGTGGGTAATTACTCTATTTCGAAAAGAAAACTATAAATTAAAGTAACAACCAAATTTCAACACACGTCCAATATTTCAAAGAAATTCAATATTCAGCGAAAGAACAACAAAATGAATAGTCGAATATAATGTAACAATTGTACGTTACGTAGCGTGTGAGGTTTATGATACCTGAATTACTGTTTTTTTTATTGTATCAAAAATCGTGCAGATTGCATTCTGTGTTTGGTTTATGAGGTACATTCAAGAATATCATAATTTTATTACGAGTCAGAATTCTTTATAACAATGGATATTTATAATAACCCAAATATGGTTATTTTTCATTGAAAAATACTAATGGCTTCAACAGTTATTACAATCATTATTTAATTATGTATTCTAGTGAGATGAAATTCTAGTTCCTTATCTTAAAGAAATCTCGACAAAATTCAATAAATCTGTGTTTTCATGATTCGAGATGAAATGAATAATTTTGTATATAGACATACACTCATAGAAAATGTGTACCCGTATTTTGGACACACCTTATGCGTCCGCAAAGTTGACATTCATTCAAAAAGTTGGCATTCATTCAAAAATTGCCGCCAGTCAACCTTAGAAAAACATGTCTTAAATTTTCTTTCTTTCCCAAACTTCGTGAATGTATTGAAAAACATCGGTGCTTCAATTTCACATACCAATAAAATGCTACCAACTATTGTTTGTAATTATACATACGGCATTTCCGAAGTTGTTTGTTGATTTTTTTCCAAGTTGGTAACCTGAATGTAAAGTAATTGATGAAGGATGTGCATAAAATATTGAAAATAATACCCGGCGACTCCGCCATATATCAAATACCTGAAAAACTTCCTACAAATAAACTATTCCATATTCAAAGTAGTTATATTTGCAATGACTCAAGCCTTTTTTAGCTAAATTAGACCATAGAAAAATAGTTATTCATATATCAAATGAATGTAGAGGTACTTCTTTTTCGTGTAGGAAATAATGAAAATTGGCAATTCCAACGAGTGAAAAACACTACCCACGTGTTTCATATTTTTTTTCTACAATATTTGTATACAGATATAAATATATTAGTGGCTACAGGAAATAAGAGCTGTCACAAGTTTACCTGAAGTATATATACAGCTGGAAAGGGCGTTGCTATACATGTACGAATTTGGCGTAAGTTGAAAAGGGGGAACATTCTCCATGAAAATTGAAAAATGAAAAATGTGATTTATTTGTAATATATATCTAACAGAAAACAACTACTTCCCCGGCACAAGCCACGCTGGACATTGAACTACATCTGATAGATATTGTGAAAAGACTGTAACTGAAAAGGAAAGAAAAAATCTGAAAGTGAAAATTCGCATTTTCATTCAGATAACTGATTTTTTTTTAATTCTCTCTAGTTTTCATTGAAAAAATCATTAAATAAATTTGATGAGGAGAATGTTATTGAAAAAATATCACTCACAGAAATCGTTCATTCCATTGAAGCAAGGTTCGCTTCTCTCGCATTTAATCCCCAATACATTTTGGTCGACAAAAATCTATTTCGCTTTGCCAAGCTCTTCAGAGATTTGACTAAAAATTTGTTTTACTATTTTTATTTCAACTTCATATTATGCTTATCGAATTTAGATTTTTTCTGTCTGTTTAACCAGAAATATATACTACTATATTTTCAATTTTAATGCAATCAGACCCAATTATAAAACTTGTGAAGCTCGTAGTGTTAAGAATATACCGAGTACTTCTTCGATACAGAATATACAAAGCTATAATATGGCTTTGAAAAGATCTTGGATCATTTGTCTCTGATATAAATAAGTATTGAGGGATTATATATACTGGACTTTTATTCTAACGCCAAATCCTATATATTCAATTCCTCAATACTTATTTATAATAATAATAACAATAAGCTTTATTCACGTTAATTACATTAAATATACAAAAATTTGTTCAAAAATAGCGTGAGTAAAGAAAGAAAGAAATATATAAACAATATAAACTGTATAAAAATAATCTGTAAGTAAAACTAAGGAAATTTTATATAATGAATAATAGTTATAAATGAATAAAACAATCAGTCACACACCTATACACGCATATACATATAATTAAGTTAAATGTTAATTGTGATTCAATATAAAATTATAAAAAGGTAGATATGTGAGCTGGGTACAGTACATAGATAAAAATGGGTGAAAGTCAGAAATAATATAAAAGTTAGAATTAGATAATAATTGAGAACACAATAGAATAGTATAACTGAGATTACTTAAAAGAATTATGTAAAATGGCGATAAGCAAATAAACAATCAGTCACACACCTATACACACATATACATATAATAAATATAAAATGTTTATTGTGAATCCATATAAAATTATAAACATTATAAATAAGCATATTTTTTTCATTCATTAAATTATTTTTTCAAAATTTTTCAGTCATCAAAGAAAGAACGAATCATATTTCTTGGATTTTTGTTTATGAACTCTCTCAATCGTTGTTTAAATTAACTTTTGATTTTAGTTCGAAAATATGAATAGGACATTCATAAAATCTGTTGTGGAATCATCTGCGGCTGAAAGACAGGCTTTAGTCGCTATTTTCCGTCGTTCAAGATAACCTCTTGGAAGGTATTCAGTTGAAAAGGGGAACATTCTACATGAAAATTAAAAAATGAAATTACATTTTTCATTTTTTTATTTCCATGGTGAATGTTCCCCTTTTTAACTTTTGATATTTATACATTTCAATTCATCAGGAATGCTGTTGTATAACTTGGGTGATAAGTAGAGGAACATTCTCTGTGTCGTAGTTTTGACCATTAACGGTGGTATATAATGATTTTTGTTTCGTGTATTGTAATTGTGGG
Organism: Chrysolina haemoptera; assembly: GCA_958298965.1. Classification (NCBI taxonomy): domain Eukaryota; kingdom Metazoa; phylum Arthropoda; class Insecta; order Coleoptera; family Chrysomelidae; genus Chrysolina; species Chrysolina haemoptera. Next base: position 11,687,447 of record OY282602.1, on the reverse strand, counting down.
TAGGTAGTTGGTTGAGATGCTTTGTGTCGTGATATTCTAGGCAGGTGATGAAGAAGTGTAATTGTCTCACGTCCAAGATTTTTGATTCAAAATAAAGTAAGTCAGATGAGTATCTGAAGTTTTTGGAAAATATCAATTTTATGAATCTTCTCTGAAGTACTTCTAACGGATTCAGATTCAGATGAGTTTTCAATGCTCCACCCCATAAGAGAATTCCATAGCGGATATGACTTTTTCAGAGATAAATTGTTAAAGATCTTTTCACATAACTTTGTACCTGTATCGAACAAGTAATCGGTATTTCTCAACAACACAGAGCACAATTTTTAATTGAAAACAGAAACCCTGCGACACCCCGTATAATCAGTAGAAAGAAATGATTCCCTTCGACAAAAAAAACAATAGAAAGCCAACACGATTCATTCCACGCAGTCACATATATAATAAAAATAAAACAAGGTCACTTTTATTGTGCACGCTTGCCGGCGTATATGCGCTTTGCGGGGTGACTTTTACATCCCCTATTCACATGTCTCCGCGCCCGCATCAGGCTGGACCGCTTTAACGGATCCGTCTTTTAGGGCTTTCATTCACCTGGGGTAGATCGGCTGTCGATATCTCTCTATATTTTCGACTTTGAAACAACCGATAATTGGCATGCCGTGTTAGACCTCGGGGATATTAACGAAAAACGGTTATTCGGTGCCTTCTTCTCGAATTCCAGTATACCAAGTTTTTATGAATATTGAGATATGCCGCAAAATATCTACCACTGTTTGCTTTTGTCTGATTTTAATCTAATAGTTATTTTTGTATCTAGTGCGCTAAATGCCGTTTTGGTGATCGAGAACTGATTTTTTTTAGCGATGCGCATTAGCGATCTCCATACGTTTTTAATTTCCACGCTCGGTTGATGTTTCCTCCGTTGAGTCCACTTTTTGTGTTCCCTTGAGTTGGGAGTCAAGTTGGTCCAACCAAACGTTGGCCCCAACATTAGCCCCAGTGTATGGAGCCGGCGTTAGGTTTTTGTATCAGGTGTAAGCGAAAAACTAATTAACGCATTTTCGCGTCTCGCAAACTAGATTAGCTTGTTCAGGTTAGATTTGCGCGTAAATTGCGTGCGAAAAACAAATTCACGCATTTTAAAATATGGTGAACATTTAGTATTTTTGGGCAACAAAGTTAATTTGAGGAAAAAATAATATAAGGAACTAGCATGATGTGAATATTTTGTCTTCTTAATTTTGGTAAACATTTATTATTTTTGGAAACAAAAACATTTTACCACCTGTCAAAAAATACTACCGCAGTTCTTAGTTGATCTAGTATTCAACTAGTTGTTCTAATAGATTTTTCGGTAATAACACATTTATTACAAGTTTTTTTCAATATATGCTTTTTTCTTTCAATTTTTTTTAATGAATTTCTCTATGCCATCTCAATTTCGCTATATTCTGATTTATTCTATTCTTCATGGATCAATACTTTCGGGTGGACTTTTCTCATATGCATCATATTCTCCGATATCACAGGTGTACTATTGTCTCGTGGTTCTATTCTGCTCTTTCTTTCATTTTTCGAAAAATAGTTTGTCTTTTTGTAGTTCATTTGTTCCTTGTATATTTCTTCCCTCATATCATGTACGTTTTGATGAAAATGTCCTGTTTGGGTTTCCATGCCTATATCTGTGTCATTTTTTCTCGAGCCTTTTAAAACTCCCTTGAATATTTTGAACTAGTTATGGTTTTGCACCCTTTCCATTTATCTTTTCAGGCAAAATATTCCAATTCGACTTAACCTAACATATTCCTTTCGAATCGGTTAAATGTATCAATAATTTTCTTTACTATTTTTGTATTTCATTCTCTACCTCCCCGACCATCTCTTGTTTAATTTGGGTTAGAGTGTTTCCCCTTATTTCTAATTTATTTATCTATTGTCTAAATTGTTTCTTCTGTCCCATTTGAATTATTTCTTCAATAAATTTCTTCTCTATTTTTTATTTGACTTTGTTTTTCTCTTGTTGTTGCGACCCATGATCGTATATTTCATGCTCCTCTTGTCCGTGTTTAATTCATAAGCCATCGTTTGTTAGTTTTTCTCAATTTGTCTTTTGGCCTAGTAGGTACTCACCCTTTTCTTTGTTTATAATAAATAATTAAAACATATTTCAATTGTTTCTGATAATAAATATGAAGTTTTTTGTCTTTTTTTGTGTTCTATGAAAAGCTGGTAGTGTTAAACTAAAAATGTTCAGTTCCAATGTTTTTAAATCAGACCTGAAATAACCTTACCTACATCTGGCTCCAGATAGAAAGAAGCATAATAATAATTAGAGATATAAAATCTATACCCAAACACCTAAACTACATCAATTTCACTCGACGCTCGTTTCTTCAACAACGTTTAACATTTTCAGGAGCAGAAGCTTTAAAACTTGGTTACTCATCTGAGAGAATGAAACTTAATTTAGAATTTAAGTTTGAGATAGGAGTACTACAAAGAACTGTATTGGGTCCGATACTGTTCCTCGTTTTATAAAGAATCTCTCTAATAATTTATTTCATAGTAAGGGTGCATCCGGTTGACATAAATAATAATAATTTCAAATCGACCTTAGAGAAATGAGGAAAACCAAGATCTTAATAACAGAAGTAAGAAAATTCATATTATGAGAAAATGTTCTAGTAGCCACATCAAATATCGATATTGACTTCTACATTATATTACAAATTTTCCGGTAAATTTCGGACACTTTTCGGTCATCTACACATATTTTAAAAAGATAATTTCACCTATCATTAAAAAAAAATCAACAATAACAGAAATCTGATTTTGAGAATATGTAGTAAATAGTGAAAGATTTGTTTATTATTTTAAACTGTTGAAGTTATAGTTGACATTGTACTTGAAGTGTGTTGTGAAGTTAAAGTTGTACATATAACTTATTTAAGAAACCAAATACGTAACAATTTCACCATACTTATATTTAATTCTATTGATGATTTATTTTACTGATATTAAAACTGAGTGAACGTTAGGTATATCCGTTTCAGTTGCACGTTATCTCAAGGATACTGAATAAATTATCAACTTCCTGTTAAACGTTCAATTTTAAAAATTCACCTTGATCACATCCAGTTTCCTACAGATGTTTGGAAAGTGCCATTACAAAACTTTCTAGTCTCTCAAAATGACTTGAAAAGCATTGTCCACACGTAGAGGTGTCTTCCTCTTCTGACCCAAACGATCAACCTGAACTAATAAGAAAAACACGTTTATTGGTAACTATGTAACATCTTGCAGAGAACAAAAGTGTATAATAGGAAATATCCTACAATGATTGCATAGCACGTGGACGCCAAATGTTGTATACTGCCAAAACACAATACAAAAACTAGCCAGAGAGGGGTGTACATACAGGAGTATACTATCATAGGCGGACGAAGAAATTTTTATAGGGCTGTGAAAAACAATGTTTTACCTATAAATATTTTTATACTTTATATAGAAATCATAACTTTCGAACAATCATCAAAACCTCCTGAGATGGGTATTCTATACAACTGAAAATTCAAATAATTTCACTCGTCATATGAGACATTCCTTAATTTTTTAATTTTGAGTAGTTTACGCAAATATAGTTCATATTGAAAAAAATGAAAAATGACGATAACTATTTTTTCTATCTATCGTTTATATCTGTCCCTAAAATGTAACATATTTAAAAAAAAAATGCGAGAAAAATCTCAAATCATCAAAAAATATTAAAAATAAAATTTCTTTCGTTTTCAATTTTCGACCCACCTATCAAATTTTAACTTAACAACCATGATGATTTGTAATAAACTCATTGGCATCGACAGCAAAGTTGTTTTTGATCTAATTGGTTTTTATTTTCGAAAAATAGTACAGATGCACATGTAATAATAATAATAATATTCATTTCCCAAGAAACAGCCTGTGTTTATAACAGGGAACAAGAAGTTTATTCAGTTACATAGTATATAGAAGACAAAGTATGTAATATCTGATGAATATAAAGTTAATACGAAATGTATAGTCAAATCACCCAACAACATATTTTGTTGCTATTTTTTATGATTGAAGTGATCGTGGATTCGCAGATTTATACTATTTAATTATTCAGCGTTGATTGATTTATTCAATAATTTTCTACTATGAAATCATACTGTTAATTATTTAGGATGATAATATAGAGAGTGAAATATCAAATTTGCTAAAGAACTATTAAAAATTCAAACCATTTTCAACAAACGGCGATATTTTGGTACAAATTATAAATTGGTTCAAGTTTCACATCAACTTATTATTATAGGAATATTGGGAAGAAGCCTAAGTTATATATGAAACTTTTTATGAGGCTAGAATCATAAAAAAATCGAAAAAAATATTTTGGAAATAAAGAATTTGATAACTCTAATACAAGTTTCTCGCATTGCAACAATTTTTATGCAGAATACAATTTTGAAACATAAAAAAGTTTCCCATAATATGGTGCAAACTTTTTGAAACTCACTGTATACCATAAAGAAGCTGCTTTGTGGCCATTCTAATTATATTCTCATATTTCTTTTTCTGCGATAAGGTTTTTCTCTTTTTATTTTTCAAAACTTTTATTTCGTTTTGTTCTGAATGGTACTTTTATTACATTCTGAGAATTTCATCAATTTCCATCCCATACAAAATTAATGAACAATACATTTTGATTTTCGCAGTACTGCGAACACACCTATTATCAGTAGTAATAACCCAAGGGCATTGATAATTATAGCAATTGTTATATTTATCAATGTTCGAGGGATATTCGGATAGAAAATGTTTTGCTAACCGATACTTTTCAACATTGCAAAAGTCTATAAATGCTTTCCATACAAATTTGTTATTGTAAACAGTACATTTTGATATATTTGATAAGAAAATTTCATTAATCTTCTCGTCAGTGACGATCACTACCAAATCATGACATCACTGACATTTTGACATTATTGAATATTTAAAACTTTGAAATCGAAATAAATCAAAATATGAATATACACAGCAACGTGCCTGAGAGTGATAACAGACCGTACGGTCTGTTATCAGTATAATGTTGTCCTGATTGGTTGTATTCAATCACACGACCTCAGTTTAACTAATTTCATTGGATTTCTGCTTGAGCAAACCATTTTCAATAAAATTATTTGGCAGATTAATTTTCTGGCATCCCCTCAAGCGACGCTCATGATTGTACCTTCAATTCGATGGTGTTCACCCCTCGCAGGTCGTTACGGGGACCTGTTTAGCCCCATTTTCTAACACGTCCCGGAGGTGTTTCGATTATTATTGCAGTCACCATTCACACCATCTGTCGCCCACACTGCCAACGGAGGGAGACAGACAACCTTGTAGGTACCTGATTTTTTTTTCTGTACGGACGCTGGCCGAAAACGTTTTTTCCGACGATTGAGCCAATAAAGGTGCCTCTATATTCGACGGTGTCGGGAATACTTTGAATAACAACTGAGCAGATCAATCGAAAAGGGGATATTGAAATTTTTTTGAATAGTTAGGGTTGATTTATTAGCACGTTTTAAGAATACCTAATCGCAGAGCGCGTATATCAAAAGCCCAAAAAAATACCGAAATGATTTGAAGTGTGTGTCCAGGTGCTGGATATGGAGCCCACATAGGTATGTGTAAGTATACAGGGTGGACCACGAGGTTTTGGACAGGGAATATATCGAAACTCGTAGTAGTAGAGAATTGTAATTTTGGGGTTGTAAATTGAAGCAATTGGTGCAGCTTGTTCTGATATTTGTTACCCAATGAAATTGTAGTTTTCCGTCACGTGACATCAGATTCCAAATTATTAATAGGACAGCCTGTATATTTTTGCATTTCTATGTTCCTCCCAATAAAACGATTTCAACGAACTATCACACTTGTGGTCTAAAACGATTAGTTTAAGAGCTACAGGTACTTCAATATCCCTCGTCCCACGACGTTTTTCAATAAAATATGAATAATCATTATAATTTAGCCTTGTTTTAATCATCATAAAAAATATGGGACTGCCCAAATATATATGGTGACCCTAAACTTAAATAATTTGACAATTGCTCGTTTCAGATGTCGTGGGACAAAGAATATTGAAGTACCTGTTGATCTTAAATTATTCGTTTTAGACCACAAAGTTTGTTGGAAACGGTTTATCGGAAATGACAAAATATACAAGTTGTCCCATTAATAATTTTGAATCTGATGTCACGTGACCGACAACAAAAAGCTCATTGGGTAACATAATATCAAAAAAAGCTGCACCAAATGCTTTAATTTACAACCCCAAAATTACAACTCTCTACCAATTTCAAGTTCCGAGATATTCCTTGCCAAAAACCTTGTGTGCCACCATGTATAATAAAACATAATTAGTATGATTATTCACCGATATTTCGTGTTCATAACTGCAAACAGTCCTGCGAAATAATTCTCAAGAGCTATACGCTTACTACGCTTACTACGCTTACTACTACTTACCTACTACTACGCCATAGTAGTATACGCTTACTACGCTTACTACTACTACTTACTACTACGCCATAGTAGTATACGCTTACTACTACTAATACTACTACTTACTACTACGCCATAGTATATAGTAAGCGTATGGCTCTTGAGAATGCTAACTTTGTTAGCAAAACGCGCGTCGAGTGAAAGTGACGTAGTTTTGGTGTTTTGGGTAGCTTCTATTTCTTGAATTTTATTCACACCATAGGTTCCAAACATCCATATTCGCTCACTTTACTCCTTTTCTAAAAACAAACAAAGTTTGTATATACACATTTTTTCTAAAATCCTTTAGTTTTGAAGTACATAGTGTGTCTCACTTCTCATGGAAACACCCCCGTATCTTCTGTAATTACTAAAGTAGAACTCTGTAAATTTCAGGATCGGTAGAAAATTGGCGTCCTGATTCCGAATTTTGTTGAAATTTATAAATCCAAGATGGTGGACGAGTTTTGTCATTTTTTTTCGATTCTCTTCTAAATTAGTATGTTGGGGTATTTGATGCCGAAGATCCTAAATGTTTTGTTGAAATTCATTAATTCAATATGGAGGATATAAGATGGCGGACGAGTTAATATTCAGATGACCTCCTCATTGAAGAGCTACATAGCTCATAATTCACAGAAAACCGTGTAAAACCATAACCAAAACTAAAAACACTAGCTTTCATTCAAAAAAGTAAAAAAAAATATTTCTTTGGATGTATAATTTAGGTTATTCTGCGAGTATTTTCTTGTTGTTGAAATATCTCTAGACTTTTATGTGTATATGAAGTATTCCAATTGAAATACTGAGGTAGTGGTCACTTCCGAAAACATTAGATATAACATAAAACATAATTTTATTTCAATGAATGCGGAAAATTCATCATTCAGTTAAATTTCACTGAATTTCCTGGTGAAAACAGCATAAACTGACCGAGTTTGATCTCTTTGTCGCCCGGTATATGCGCTAATGGTTCATTACCCACCATAATCTAATGATTGAAACATCGTATGCGATAAATTTGAACTGAGAAGGTAAAAATTGTCTCGATATCGACCTAAAATTGAGATCAAGGCGTATATTTATCTTCCAATTTCGTTTATCTATTGGTATTATTTAAACTATTGGAAGACATTATACGTTATCGTAAACAAATATCCAGTATTTCAACAAGATAATGAATTAATTATACCTTTCGGTTCGGAACTGATAACCGTAGTAAAATTTCTAGATGACCTCTACCACGAAGATAGTGTACAGAGTGAGTCGACATAAGTTTTAAAGAACACTCTAAAAATCTTTATAAATCATAAATCATCTAAGAGGCATTAATTCAAATTAATCTTTCAGATATGTATTTAAATTTTTAATATTTCTATGAAGATTTCACTGCTCAAACAAGGTACTTACAGATACAAATTAACTAAACCTTATTTGCGATATAGCCTGATATTTTTTTTTATTCAATTTAATTCGAATCGACCATTATGGTTATTTAACGAACAAGTGTATTAATAAGGGCGATTAACAATCGAGATAATTTAACGCGTTAATGTTCGAGATTGTTAATCGCCATTTTAATTCACGAGTTTAAATAGATATATCTTACTTTTAATGTTTATCAATTTAACGGTACGATAAAGAAACAATCACTATTTCCTATTTATATTAACTCTACTCAATGGTAGTTTAATTTTCCTTAGTGGTAGTTTTATTTAATTTTTTCAAATTAAAATAAAAAAAAAATGCTCTCGGTGGGTTTTGAACTCTCGACCTCAGTGTTGCCTCTCCGGCTGACAGGCGAACTTTACCATTACGCCACGTGACTATATATGATTTAGAGTGACAACTAGTGTATTGAAGATTTTCTGAAATTTTATTTGAAAATTGACAAATAAATAATGACGGATAGTACTAACCAATATAAAATGTATAAGAGCAATGTATGTTGGGTTGCATATAATAAAATCGTTGATTAATAAAAAATCATTCATTAACAGGGGTCATTAATCAACGATTTTGAGTGCGTCAAAACAGATCATAAATGAACACTCGACGGAAAAGATTATTAACGGGTACATTACATCATTACATATCATCATATTTTGTTTAAAAAATTGATTAATTTAAATTACTTATCTGAAATCGTCCTACTTATTTATTTATCAACAACCAGAATAATCAACTAAACAGCTATGTTGATAACTAGTGTCAGGAAAAAGGTATTTCTTAGAATATACCACAGAAAGAGAGGTGTTCTGTACTTCACAAAACCGCGGGAATCATGGAATACCAACAAGCAGTGTTGAACAGCAATTTATAGACATATTAGCTCTTTATTCCATAAAGGTTGTTTTTTTTTAAAGTTCATTATTTCAATTCAGTTTTAAAACATGTTGACATGTTAGAAATAAATTATTATGAATACTTGACTGTGGTTCTAGCGCTCTATAATTGACAATATATTTCCTTGCTTAACAACCAATCAGTGGATTTCAAATTTTGAAATTCAGCCAATAGAATCGGAATTAGAGTGAAAATATAGCTTGTCGCTGATTTAAAGGTGATAAACCTGCTTAGTTTTTGTTTTACTATCTGTCAAGTGAAAATAATGGTTTGAATTATAAACGTCAAATTTATGTGTTTTGACTAGTTATATTTATTTATCAGTATATTCAGTATGAGCGATCGTTGGGGACAAATGTCCATTGGTATCATAGATGAGGCCGTGGAAAAGAGTATTCCGTTGAATACGGCTAGAAGTAAAGCATCAACTACCAGGTGACACGATTTTTCTTTATTTGAAATCGATATATTGTCGTCCTAAATATAATTCGTGGTACGATTAAAAACCTATAATTTTATGGAATATCAATTCATTGGCAATCCCAATGCAAGAAAATACAACGAGTCCGCAGGACGAGCTTTGGGATTGCAATTCATTAATATTCCAAAAAATGATCGGTAATAATTATACCACTTATTATATTAGCCCTAAAAATAATTAAAAATAATAAATGAATATACTGAAAGATCATTTTCCATGTTAACAGGTTGGTATTTGATTTCAGTAACAAATATATGAAATTTAGACTATACAGAGATAAGAGATGATTGAGAATCATAAGTTTGCAAACAATTTAGGTTCATTTTCGAAAGGAAGACACTGTATATTTTCAATTTTTTTTATTCACGATGACATTCTGGCTGTGAAAAATGTCACTTTAAATTTTGTTTATGAAATATCGGAATTGCTTTTATGCGGTTTGATTGAAAACAGTAAACTGGCACTTAGCCGTCATTCATATTTTTCAGGATGTTTTTATCTTTATACAGTGTCCAAAGGTGATATCGCTACTCATCAGTAAAATAAAAATGTCGTTTGTAAATATTCTATGGTTTTCGGGATACTTAATCATTTCAAAAATGTTCGAGTAAATTCTCTAATAAGTTTATCTATCTTCAATTAATGGAGAAACAATAAATGTTACTTCTTTTCATTTTTTGATACCAGATAAATAATAACTACTTACAATTCGGAAATAAAGGTTATTAATAAATTTCAAAACATAATAAAATTCAAAGAAAAAACATTTATTGTTCCATAATAAATCATCAATTTATGCTCCACCAGCTTTTATGAAGACAGTCAGTGAACTATCTATTCTCTCAACAAACGTAATTCAAATCTGAATGTTCTCCTCTGCGGCAGTCATTATGAATAAGTAGTAAAAATCTATGGAATTCAGGTCAGGTGGTCGGGCTGGACACGCCTCATCCATCTTTCAGGATGAACACTTAAATGTTCTCTTACTAATATGACAAAATGTGCCGAGAAATCATTACGTTGCAGCCTCATCAATGTTCCTAATTTTAATACAATATATGTCAATAAATCAGAAATCAAAGAGGATTTGAAACAGAGGATAATGACTGCTGCGGATGCGATTAAGCAGACTTGTATACAAGCTGGCGTAATACATTTTGAAACAGTAGTATAATTCTATATTATTATTTTTTTATAAAAAAACATTGATTTTGAGCTTCTGTCAATTTCCTTTCAACTTTCAGAACGTTATTAGTCATTTCAAAATGAGAAACTTTCTTATGGCCTCAACTCTGCGATTATACGGGGTGGTTGGCTAGAGCGAGGCAAACATGTGTCGTTGAAAAGACATTTTTTTTTCATCACAAGTTTCACATTATATTAGGTAAAGAAAGCTATTGAAATAAAAACGCCAATATGTAATTTAAAATATTAGCAGATTCTCGAGAATTATTTCAACTCTTTCTCCCATTCTCAGTTTTCAAAACTGTTTCTACATTCAATGGCAGAAGTAATATGATTATAAGAAAAAGCGTTATGACTGACAAACGGCTACTAGATTGCAATGAATCTCTTCTTTTGAAAATTTACTTCAATTTTGAACAATACTTTACAAGACAATAAACTGCATGGGGAATTTAAGTTTACATAGTTGTATTTTAGTTCATTTTAGAATATTTAAGAATAAAAAAATATCATCCAAAACAATACTACTTATTCTACAGACATTGAAAATTCAAAATCACTCAATGTCAAATGAAACTGAGACAAAGTGATATTATTCAAATAAAATAGAAATCTAGTTTTGGGATGAACAAAACAAGAGGTAGGTACTTTTTTCATAAAATCAAAGTGAATAAAAAGTTGTCCATTCGTAGATAGCTCAAACGGACACACCTTACAACTTTGAGTACTCATATTAATATCCAATAGCAAAATCCAGAACAATATCAATATTATTTCTGATATTCTTTCTGGAAAAGATTAGAAATTCTCTACGGTGTTGGATATTCTTCGACTACTGGTCTTACTGGACAAATTACTTCTTGAACGGTATGTACATCAGTCCTCAAATAAACACCTAGATAAGAAGAATGAAGAGTAAATAAATTAAACAAAATATTTGTCAGTGACTCGCCACCGAGACTTCAATTAGTGTTATCGGGGGCAAGGTATTTTCGAAGAAATTAATGTTAATTTAATATGTTCTCCTACAATGTAAATATTTACATGTCCATATCCTATTTATCTCGTTCATCGTTGGGAAAGTAGAGAAAACTACTTGCTCTTTCCTTATTACCTACTTCATGAAAGTTCAGTTTGAAGACGAAATAATGACCTGTCAGACTTGTTTTACAAAAAAAAATTGCATTGTTCATGGAAACAAAAATTACGTAAAAAGTGGATATTTTTCAAGACCGGATCACCCTTATAAAATCTATATTTTCCAACCGATTGAAATAATTTTTTTTATTAAGTAGATATTCAAAAAGTCTACTAGCACACCAAATACCATGAATAAATCTCCATTTCCAGGACTAACTATAAGTAATCTGATTTTTTAAGGTCAAAAATCTAATAAAATTACTAGTAATTACTTTACAAAAATGTTTAACAATTTTTCGCTTAATGAGAATTCCGAACAATTCGAAAAGACCAATTGAGATGTAAGCACTCATCTGCCTTTTTTTTCTTTTAAGAAATATTTCTAATTAGATTTTTTTTTAAGGTAATTCCAGATAAGCAAAGACAATTTCTTATACTTCCTCTAGTTTCAACATTTAACAACAAAAATTTGCCTCACTAATTTGTGTAATAATGAAATAGGGCAATTCAAATCATGGGAAATATCAGAGCGAATTTTACCATAACATTTTCAAACTAGAGCAAATTTGAAACATTTTTAAACTGAAAAAACTCTTAGAAGTTCAGTATATCACATCTCAACTGGTCTTTTTCGAAATTCGAATTTATAACAATTGCAATTTATTCTTTGTGCTAGAATATCGACGTTCGAAATTTTTTTGAATTTTTAGTTTTTTGGTTCAAATTTGATATACTTAACTCTCTGTATGTATGTCCATAATAACTATCAGAATTATTTTATGTAAGGAAGTTATTGAATGAATCGATTTATTATTGATAAACGAATAAATAATACAATTCTGCAACTTTACGATCACTTTAATCATAAAAATTGTATAAGTAATTTTTTTTTATGATTAATGTGATCGTAAAGTTGCAGAATTGTATCATTTAATCGTTTATCAATAATAAATTGATTTATTCAATAATTTTCTTCTATAAAATCATACTGAAAGTTATTATGGACATATATACAGAGTGATATATCAAATTTGTACCAAAAAACCAGTACAAATTTAAATAATTTTCAACAAACGTCGGTATTCTAGTATAAATAATAAATTGTATCAAATTGCGCATTGGCATATCGTTTTAGGAATATGAGGAAGGAGCCTAAGGTGCATTTGAGATGCTAGTACTCTTTATGAGGTTAGAACTATAAAAAATTGAGAAAAGAAAATTGTTGCGTAGGTGGCTGTGATTCCAAATCTTAATATCTTTTATTCTGAACATATTTATAAATAAACTTAATCGATATCAAAAGTAAGGGTAGACTACTCTTGATCAAAATTCCTATTTTTTGTTTTCCCCTGTACTTTTTTTGGAAATTCAGAATTTTGATAACTCAAATACATTTATTTTATAGAGCACCAACTCTAATGAAGAATAAAATTTTCTGAAAAATGCATAAAAAAAGTTTCCTATATGGTGCAAACTTTTTGAAACTCACTGTATGTTATATAGGGCGGAAGGTTTTTTCATCAGGCCCTATGACAATTAGTTTTGCGCCACTAGATACGATCATGAAAAGAAGAATAGGATGTACATCTTTTTGTTCGTTATTTTACAGTTTTGGAGTAGTTTTGGACCAGTTAAAATTAAAATTAAAATGCATGATTTATTGCAAATAATTTGCATAACATTTTGAATAGTTCATCATATTCAACCATCCATACAGCATTAAATATGAAATGAAAGTATACAACCCAGTACAAAAATTCGAATTTGTCAATTTTGGCCCCATCAAACAATAAAAATGTTAGTATGATCAATTTAGAATTTCACTTCAAATAATTATATACTTACTCACCGTGTTTCCAACATTAATTTTATCGAAAATCAATTTGAAATAAATGCCTTATCAGACATCACATAAGTATATGTCCAATGTAATTCAATATCCGTCGTGGTATCAGCCAAGAGGATAGGTGTTTTTTGATAGAAATTTTCTCGTGTCCTACCACTTACGTAGGATTATTGAAAGAGATGGCTATTTTGACCTAGTTGAAATTATAAGATTGTCTCATAAAACTCTATTCATCCCGTTTTAACCCCCTAAAGAATCAAAATCATTGAATCAAAAAAATGTGAACATTTTTTTATTCATATTGATAAGTGATTTGATTTTCATTTTATAAAATGGCGCTTTTCGTACCCCCCCCCATTAATTTTCGAATAGTTCAACGTACAAAAATGTTACAATAAACGTTTTGAATGATATCACGGATACTACTTTTTGAAATAAAGGACCTTGTGATTGCTCGATAGATGGCGCAGCGGTTCACATCAACTTAAACATTTCAAAAATCGAAAAATATAAGATGATTCTCAATCGAAAAATATAAGATGATTCTCATTTATGTACATCGAATCGTTCAAAAGTTAACATGGGGGAAATCGCACTGTATATATTTATTGTTCAGATTTACACCTGATTACACATTTCTGATCGTATTTGTTAGAATCAGGACTTTTTCCGATACGATTCCAACCTAATTTTTTTCTGCTTTTAGACGGTAAGAGAATTTGTGATTTTTTATACAACCGGCAACACCGCATTGTTGAAAATATGTTTGAAGGATTGAATTTGTTCAGGTTCCCAAAAATGTTTTTTTTTTTCATTCAACTCAAACCTATTTACACTCGTCACCACTGATTTGTTGATACTACGATGATGATGAAAGCAAAGTTTATATCTACCTACCTAGATAGCAGTAAAAAAATATCACGAAATGGTCTGTAGATAATATGTTAATACTTACACTAGGTAGGTATTTTCAGAGTTGGAAGTATCAAAACAGTTATTAGGTCAGGTGAATAAACTTGTAAAGTACATTTACCGACCGATTTGAAAACTTGATCGGTAGATTTGTTGAACAAAAACTATTAGTCAACAATACAAATAAGTCTTTCCCAAACAGCTTCATCAAGAACATTTGCTGACACTCAAATCTCATGATTCAGTATTCATACCTTTTTAAATGATGATCAATGAATCCGTTTGTTAACTTCAAGTATGTTTCATCATCAACTAAAAGACTGACGACCTACCTGGAAATGAAATGAGTGCCATCTGTTTACAATTATTCTTGTAGAGAGAAAATGATTCATACCTTCCGAGAAATTAATATCCTCCATCTCAAAACTTCGTTTCACTCAAGGTTTTGCACTACATATCACTTAAAAGTTATCAACACACAACAATTTTCCCGAGAAAAATTTAAACTGACCGATAAACCAAAGATGAAACACGAAGTATTTGAAATACCGACGGAATGAATAAAAATGATGGTGGTCTGATCGATTTGAAGCTAACGTGGCATGACACGCCAAGCGTTAGTTTTTTGTTTCCACAGCCCACTGGAAAAATATCAAAAAACGCATACCTGAAATAAATATCTGATTCATTAGGATATGGCTATGCGAACTTCAACTGGAAAATAATTATGATACTGCAGGATACGTTTGAAACAAGTGCATACTACCATAATACAAAATATAGTGGTATTTCCTTTGTGTTTTGGGGTATTTTTCCAACGTCTTAGGAGGAAGGAAATCAACTGGGGAAAGTATAATAAAAATAGTGTTGGTAGTTTTATTCGAGAGGTTTTGTTGGGATTTGTGTCGGTATGGTTGAAGAAAAACAATTGTTTTCTTTCCAGTGTTTCGGATTTCAACAAATGCATCATCAGGGCTCTGTAACGATGAGTTTCGTATATTGAACTTGAAAAAAAATTGGAAATAAACAAAATGCATAATGTTACAAGTATTGAAACATTTACAATATAAAAAAATTGGTGGGGGACTCCTAAATTCAAGGATTTTAATGTTCGTGGGAACAAGACGATAAAAATAAGTTGTCTATATATAGAAACGGAATCTAGGAAATAAAACCCCTGGAAAAAAAGCTGAAAGAAGCACCCTAAAAAAACGGAATGAAATCTCCTTGAAAAAAACCTTAGGAAAAAAACATTAGGAAGAAGGAGTAACTATTTAGTCTGAAGTAACCAGAGCGAACTAACCTTACGTAGACATTTGAGTGCGTGGAAATTTAATACATACATTTTGCGATGAGTAAGTATTTAGTCTGATCTAACCAGAACGAACTAACCCTGCGTAGACATTTGAGTGCGTGGAATTTTTTTTCCTAGGAGGATAAGGGAATTATTTTGTTGGAGAATCAAAGATTGTGCACGAGATTTCAAAATCCAAAATGGCGGCCCCAAAACCCAAAATGGCGGTGGATTCTTGTAATTATAGTTCGATTCGATTCAAATTTGGTATGTGGGGGTTTTCGAGGTCAGAAATTATGAATTTTTTGTCAAAACTTATATAAATCCAAGAAGGAGGACGAGTTCTGTAATTATGGTCTGATTGGATTCAAAATAGGTATTTGGAGGTTCTCCAGGTCGCAGATTATGAATTTGGTGTCAAAATTTATGAATTCAAAATAACGGCTCTAACATAGTGGAATATTTTTTCTCGGAGATTATGATTTTTTTGTCAACACTCATGCATTCAAGATGGCGGCTCCAGAATCCAAAATGGCGGCTCCAAAATCCAAAATGGCGACTCCAACATCCAAAATGGCGTCTCCAAAATCCAAAATGGCGGTGGATTCTTGTAATTATAGTTCGATTCAATTCAAATTTGGTATGTGAGGGTTTTCGAGGTCAGAAATTATGAATTTTTTGTCAAAACTTGTATAAATCCAAGAAAGAGGACGAGTTCTGTACTTATGGTCTGATTGGATTCTAAATAGGTATTTGGAGGTTCTCCAGATCGCAGATTATGAATTTGGTGTCAAAATTTATGAATTCGAAATGACGGCTCTAATATAGTGGAATATTTTTTCCCGGAGATTATGAAAAAACCTCTAAGGAGAAGGAGAAATTATTTAGTCTGATTTAATTAGAACAATCTAACCTTACGTAGACATTTCATTGCGTGGAAATTGATAAAATATATTTTGCGAGGATTAATTATTTAGTCTGATCTAATCAGAACGAACTAACCTTGCGTATACATTTGAGTGCGTGGACATTTTTTTTCTAAGCTTTTTTTCCTAGGGGTTTTTATTCCGGTTTTTTGCGGAGGGGTTTTATTTCCGTTTTATTTTGTTTTTTTTACCTTTTTCAGGAATTTAGGTTATTAGATCATCAAGAATGACGGATAAGCCTTCATGACGAATAGGAATGTTTATCATAATCAGTCGGATTCAAGATATCCTACTATCATAAATTTGAATTGACATTGGTATCCTACGTATTATCTAAAAAATAGTGAAATTCCACTCCTCAATTTTTAGAAATCCCTGAAATATTCGCTATCTTTGGACGCAATCTGTATATTTCTGTACGTGCAGGAATTATTGAATTTTGTGGTGGATTTGCATTGGCCATATATGAAGAATTAAAATTAATCGAGTCATATTAGTAGATTTATTTATTTGAAAGGTGTTTTCAAAATGACCATTTGAAAATTTAAAAAGGTATTTAACTTCAGCATGCTGTATAATCTGAACTGTTGAAATTCAGAGCGTTTGTGCAATAGAAAAAAATCGATCAGCAAGGATTACAAGAACTACAAAAAAAGTGTATTCATTATGAACATCACGTGATTCTAATAATTAAAATTCAGTTCTTACATAGTTTACATAAACATATTGTACAAATTGATACTCAATTAAATGTGCCATTCAAACCACATGAAGCATACAAGGAGACGACTTGATGCATTATTCACTCGTTTTCGCATCATGTCGCGCCATCTAGTAACTGAATTCTGTACTTATCTACAATTTCGTTAGGCTGATCATTTCCAGTGCGTTTTTTTTTAATCTTCAGGTTTGTACGAAAAAGAAAGTCCTGTAATGTTCAGAAAATGTCATGAAACTCACCAATTAGAAATTGGAGTCATTTGGAATTTCTGAAATTTGTATGCTTCGCAAAATAAGTTCTTCAAGTGAGGTCGTTCATCATTTAACATCTATTTATGTGCTCTGCAGTGTTTTGATAAATTTTACGTGAAGAAGTAAAGTGATTCAAGTGTTTTTCCCAAGGATATTCAGTAAGCATTTGTCTATACCTCCAACAAAAAAAATGGGATTAACATATAATCACTTTATTCAAGACATGCTTTCAAGCCCACTGTACATTTTTTTATTTGGTCTCAATGCTGTAATGTTGTTTCTGTTAGTTTTAGATTACATATTAAATCAGGATGTTAGTTTCATACTATAGGTATTCTTTTCTCACTTGTATTCATTGCTGTAAACCTTGTTTCTGAAGCAATTCAATTTATTTAAAGCTTTGACGTTCATTGCAAAACAAACTACTGGGAAAGACATTCCGACAAAAGGATGGTATTTAATGAGACCAAATTTGTCGGTTCATATCTCTTATAGGTAGAATGAAAGTTGAAGTAATATTATTCACTATTACCGGTCAACATGGTTTCTCAAGACCCAAACCCAAAATTCAAAAACAGGCATCATTTCAAAAATGTAAACGGTCATTATGATAATATGGGTTTAGGGTTCAGTTTGAACGGATTAAGGAATAATAAGTTTTGCAAGAACTGACTAGAAATAACATGAGTTTTAAATAGGCTCATGATTGCATTTCCATAGGGTTCAAACCGAAATTGTATACCTACCTTCAATAAAGATATGATCAAACTTTTGTTCGGAAATTAATCTGATTATCAACATCTGAATATGATAAGTTAATTTACCACAACATTGAAAAGGATTGTTCCTACAGACTTTCTCTTGTTCCTAAATTGTAGATAGGGACTCATCGTACATTTTTAGGTTTTTACGTGATTTGCAAGTGTGGAGAGGAAGTACCTAATAAAGTGGCAAAATAAAACTTGATTTGAAGTACCCAGCTAATATAGAGTCGGATTGTTTTTAACATGGTACGTATATAATAATAACGCAAATAATAATAATAATTGCTTTATTGCGGTTGTATAAAAATAGAAAATTATGTAACGATCATGTTATTATGGCTATTGATACATGAGCACGAAAAAAATGAGCACTAGTGCTTTTTTCCATTATGCGCTTTACGTCTCCAGTAAATTATCAAGAGGTCTGTTGTTATCCTTCAAGTTACTATACAACAAATTTTAAACAAAATTAATTTTATTCATAAAATTTCACAAAGTTTTGAGCTCTGGTTATAATTTGGTGCATTTTTGTTTTTTGGTTTCCCTGCGCGCCCCTGGCAAGCTTGCTTCCCCCAACGCTGCGGAGGTTGTTGCAAGGGGGTTAGCTGCGCCCGTGAATCTCGGACATTGACTTCCAATATTCATTTATTTCAGTGAATATTGTAGAAAAACAAAATACTGAAGGACTTAATTTTATTCGCAAAAATGGTGCAAAACACTTGAGAGTCTTGAAGAGGTTGAAAAAGAATTATCTGTTTTCAATGAAAGTTAGTTAACACCGAAATCTAAGTATCACTAAAAGCCACGTACCTAACTAGGTACATATCAACATCAACACATCTTTCTCGGAACCGAACATTATCAGTAAAACGGTTCAACCCACAGCCAAGCGTCCTCATAAAATCAACTAGCGAGCGACTTCTCGAATCTCGGCGCGATCCAAATCAGAGGAAACCTTGCCCGTACGCATCAATTCGATATCAGAATCGGAGGCGGACGGCGGACATCCCATGTCCCATTCGGCTCTTTTTCCCAGCGTGATCGCATCGCCGGCGTCAAGTGTAACGAGAATGTAGGTAGAGAATCGCCGGAACGCGCGCAGTAGCCTTGGTGGGGCGAAACGACCGCGCGAGAGAGGAGGGATAGAGATGCTTGATCAAAACATAGTTCCGTAGCTCTCATCTGAGCCGCGTGTTGCTCTCGATCGTAGTTTGCCATGGTGGCGCGTAGTGAGAGCATGTTTGGGTGTTACGACAGTTACTCCTACCGACTGTGGAGTTTGGCCAATGTTTGGAACACCTGTCAACGTGAGTAGAGATGGTCCATTGCCGTATTAGATGTGCTTTTTCGATGTTATTTCTGTGACAGTGTTGCTCGCCGGATTATTTTTGTTTCACGTGTTTTATGATTGTTTCGTTTGAATTGTTTGTAAACAACTATTGAGTCTGAGAAGCGATGACGTCAGTTACGTTGTTGGGGTTCGCCCCGAAAGCAGGTATTTCTCGAATGAGTTTTTTGTATTTACGTAGGAACATTCTCAACGACTGATACCTACACGTGAAAATTGGATAAGTACTTATTTGAAGCGTTGCTTTACTAATACAAATTTTAACCAACTAAAAAGTGTTAACAAAATCAAATAAGACTTTACTGAGTTTTGCATTACCGTAATAAATGAACAATATTACTTTCCAACCTTCTCACCACTCAGTTGCCGCAAGCTACCTCATTATCTCTATAGTCAATCATATTCACTCGGCCAAGCGACCATATAACCACCTGAATGCACCTGATTGGTCCATTTTACAGGTGGTTTATACCTGTGCACGTGAGCTTACCTCACCTGTTTTTTATGGGATTGGGCAGGTGAACGAGGGGGAGGCGCTTTGAGCTCATACCTTCTCATTGGCAGGTGATTGTTGTTACCTAAGTTACCTCATCGTACACCGTATAGTTTGCTTATATCAAACCGGTTTCAAAAATGGAGTTGTTTTGTTTGCTACCTGTTCATAGGGCATACGGCAGGTAAAAAGCCGTTCATGGCCACTGATCTGTGACACATATGCGTGCTGTTTTCAAGGTAGACTAGATTAAAAAACTGGTTTCTTTCTTTAACTAGTGGCAGTATTAATAGCTGGTAAAAAAAATTAGAACACCATACCTACCTGCTCAATAAGTTCAAAAGATTTGTAACACGGAGATAAAAAGGTTCGTCGTCGTCTTTGTTCTATTCTAAAAAGGAGGAATGTGTTGACATTATGTTGAATGTTTAAAAAAACTCCCTGGTGACTCTGCTCATTTTTTATTGATGTCGGGTCAAAATGAAATACCTACTAAATCTTACCTACCGATAGATATGAATGTGTACATTTCGCCACGTTTTCAATAATAATAATAGGTAATAGTTATTTATGATGCTAGTGTTAAAAGTGTTATTTTATTTTGTGAGAAGGAAAGTTTAATACACCTATCAGGAATTTAAAATTAGAATTCCAGAACATGGAAGGTTCATAGCATAATGTTATGATAAACCATTTGCTTATTATCAAATATATAGCAACCATTGTTTATTGTTAGTAGTTGCCAAAAAGTTTGTTGTATTTTTTTTTCAAAAAGCGTCATTTTACTCAACTTTTAATGGAAAATTCACCAGAAAATGGTCCGCTTATTGAAATAAATGAAGCAGTGTATGGAGCTAGTTTCGAATTTGCTCAAATTGATAGACTAACTAATGAAAATGAAAAAAATATAAATGTATTCTTTATTTTGATACTAAGTAGTGTTGAAACTTATTTTTAACATTAGTGTTGTGAGCGACTTTTAATACTTACTGAGTGTCTTAAAATGATAAGTATTTTCAATAAAGTCAGCTGGTTTCAAAAGAATAACTTTTATTAGGTATAGTAAAAAAAGTTTTTAATCTTGACATATGTGACATTCGATCACTAATATCCTAACTGGAAAGTAATGACACCGAATAATATCAATGTACCTACTTATTTAAGATAGGTATTTGGAGTTTTAACATTACTTAATCACCTGTTTGTTATTTACGTCTTCAATTTTATGCATAAAACATGAAAAAATTACATTGATAGTAAAATAAGGTACTTTCGTTCTTCAAAAGAGAATAGTTTTTATCTCACATCCACTTTTAAGTATTAGGTCTGTCGAATGCTATTTTTGCAGTTGTCTAAGCTTCACAATTTTCTTTAGGTAGGTGAATACAATAGATACCCACTTTGTAACGTCACAACAAGCATCTGTAACGAAGATCTTTAAGTTTTTGCGTCTAGTTGTGGTTTCTATTTATGATTTACATCCTGGAATAATTATTGCTATCATAAATTTAAATTTAAAGACGTTCTCTATCCGTGTTAAAATTAATTTCATGTAAACTGTAAATATTTTATTTATATGAATCGTTAACCACAAGTTTAATGTTCTCTGTCTTTGATGTTGGATTCTTGGTAGTTACTTGCGAATGATACTACTGAATTAACATATCTACCGATTTTCAATTTGTCATTTCGAATGGTTTCTGATTTCAGTTATATTCTGGTGTCTCCTGCTTAGCCCAGGAATGCGCACATGTGTGATATAATTACAATTTTTTTGAGTTTTTGTGTACGATTTTGAATAATTCGCTTATTATTTCTATGAAAAATACAACCCCTTAAATTTGTGTTGAATTAAAAAAAGAAGTTATTTTTTTTTTATTTTTAAATACTCAATATTGAAAGTAAGTATATTTCATTTTTATATAGGTATTCTGAGTTTCTTCATTTCATAAATATAAAAGGTATGTCTTAAATACTGTTTTTTTTTGTTGAATAACATTCATAAACGAACATTCGGAAATTGTGGTTATATTCACTTACTATCGGTAAAGAGTTACGATTACATCAGAAAAAATTTACCAACTGAGTACTACGGGTCAATTTATAAAAATATTTAACAACGATTTACACACGATGTAATATTCAAGATTTAGGAATCTATGGAGCCTATTGGGTTGAATTATGTTGCATCAATCAAAAAAGGTAATTCGTATTCAAAAATTCTTAAATAATAAGTATTAAATATTTTTGTAATTGACCTTAACGTATTCAGTGATATAACACTTGATGAAAAACTTTGGTTAAATTTTATGTAACATCTGAATATACCTACCTTTACGTTTTTGGAGTAAAACCTATGAATTGATCAACAATACATTCTTAGTTCGTAGACAATTCTAAAAGATTCATCAATGAATTACTTATTACTAATATTTATCTCTCGCTCACATCAAGATCTGAAAAGAGGCTTACTGTCTCTTCCTGATCTTTGTAGCAAAATTGCTTAGATTTGATATCCGCTATCAGTGAATAACGTTTTTTTTTCTCTTCTATCAGAAGTGGCTTAACAACCAATCAGGAACTCATCGTTCTTGATTTCTCAACAACGAAGTTTAAAATGAAAACACTTTCGGGTCTTCTTATGAAGCTATATATTTTTTTCATGTAAAAATATGTGACTGTGTTTAGGTATCTGCTTGTTGAAGTTGGTAATTTAAAATATGTTCATCTAGCTCAAATTAATGTTTTGAATCACCCTTAACCCCGGTTAACATGATGGATAGGCGATACTATTTTCCCCGAAATTGACCAGATGTTGATTTCTGTTCACTGTTCAATTAAGGTAGAATCGTTTGTTTATTTATTGAACTGTCATATGAGAATTACAAACAAGACTTTGCACATTACAGTAGGTAGATATTTACTATCTATTTACAAAAGTACATTGTACTTTGTACGTTACAGTGGGGACCTGTTTATAATAGGTGATTAGCCAACCCCTACATAACAAACGTTCTTGGATAAATCTGAATAACATCGTTTCAAAATGTGATTGACTATTATTGTCCAAAAAAAATATCGAATCCAAAATACTAGTTATCTAGCCTGCAAAGCTCTCGATTAGGTAATTTTTTTTATATATCTAGGTAAGTACATTCAGGGAACATGTTGAAATAATTTAAATTCTGTCGTCAAGTGTGTGGTGTAATTTATTTATGATTTTGTTCTGTTTGTAACATTAATTCTATGAGCATTTATATTATTAGTCATTTTTATTATTATTATAAACGTTACAATTCAATACATTCGTCAGTTACTTCTAATGTTTAACGCATCTATTTTCGAGCCTACAACAGAACAAAATAAATTGTGCCGGTAGCAAGCAGTAACGGCACTGATATGCGCCTGGAAGGTATGCAACAAACAATACCGTTAAACGCCCGCGTATCGTGTAGAATTTATTCTGATTTACCTATGGGCGGATATTCAATAGCACGTTTCCTGCTGCGCGGCTCCGCTTTCAGATAAAAATGTTTTCAATTCAAGTCGTATAATTGGGTTAGATATTAATAGCGTACCTCTGAACCTCCGACAGTTTCTATATATTAAATATTTTTAATATCAATGACGTATTCTAATAAATGTGGTTTGGCGCTAATTGTATTTTGAAATTGGGACTCATCGTTTTATAGCTCGAGATGAAAGAAGCGGTAGGACAATTTGATGTTGCCACCACATTTAATTTCATGTTGTTGAATAAATCTTTATTTTTGGTTGAGGTTTCACTACCAATCACTTCGTAATATTGATAATTGTATTCCTGTCGACAGATTATAATTTTTGCTTGTAAAATGATTATTTTCACAACCGTATCATTTACTGTATTATTTTATGTGGTGTCCAACTATTCGATATGAAATAATAGAACTAAAATAGTCGAAAAACCATTTGCATACCGTTAGGTTGAGCAGAGAATTTTCTTTTTCAATACAAGTCGTGACCACACCCTTCGGACCCACCCTGACGGGTTTTATTATTTCATCACGAACCACATGGCAGCCTGAGTAGAATCGTACCTGAATAATAATAATAAAAATAATAATAATTTTTTAATATGAAGAGCCTACGACGGTTCTTTGATTCATGTCTTAAAAACAAAGGGAAGTTATATATTCAGTTTGCTTAACGAAAAAATATTGCCACTTTTCTCTTTTGAAAGGAAAAATATCTAACAAGTGTTTTACAGAATCACAAACAACTAATACAGTCGATTGAATGGAAAATGAGCAAAGGGAAACACAATTTTATATGAGTTTTGTGTTCGCCTAATCAGTAAACAACCTGTATCATTTGTTATTCACTATATTACATAATCGTATCAAGTTTTTACTGAAGATGCGTACACTTAAAAAAATATTTTGTAAGAGTTGAATCTGTGTATGATAAATTATCTCGTAAATAGTTGTCTGCAATGAGTAAGTTCAGTTCTTACAACAAAATTACTGAACAAAAAATAAATCATTTGTTTTTATCAAGTGACTTTTGTTCCATGGATTCTGAGAGTCATTTCAATTGAACTAAAATTTTGTGGCTTGGAACAAGAACAACCAATGTCAATTTTAACAACTTTTTCAATTTTTTCTAACCAATGTATTTCGAATAATTTTCTGGATGCGATAGCACCAAAATGTCCCCAGTAATGCTGGAATCGGAGAGACCGATATCAAGAATTATTATGAAAACAATTCTGCGAAAGAACAACCAATTTTTGTCATTGGTTGTTCTTGTTCCAAAAACCACAGAATTTGTCTGGTATTGATTTTGTTGAATAAAAAATTAAGTAAATAAATCAGATACATGGGTTTTCTTATTTGAAATTGACTTAAATCACCTAATCGTACTGAAAATATGAACCGACAAAGTTACTTATTTATTTCCAATTGGACTCTTAAAAATATCTTAAGAGGCCATGAGCGTGATCACATTTGGGACACTTCATAGGGTAAAAGACTCAATTGATAACTCAAAAAAGGTTCGTCTCATCGATTTGAAACAAGGACAGGCTTCTAGAGGAAGTTTGATTCTACGTATACGTGCTGTAATGGAAATTGCATTTTCAATCCACATTTTTACGAAAAAAATCTCAAAAATGTCCCAAAAATGCAGTTACTTTGAAGCAATCTTTTGGATGGATGAAAAAATAATTTAAAAAAAAACATTACAGCACGTACATAGATCAACGTTTTACCTTTCTTTTATTACCGAATTCATTTGGATTGGATGAGGATTGCTTCAAAATTTAATGGAAGAGAAATACCACTGCAGCTACCTCGACTATTTATGAAAAGCATCTAGAGGTTCTGCCGCAGACATAGTTACATGGAATCAAACGTCTTCTAGAAGCCTGTCCTTGTTTGAAATCGATACGACGAACCGTTTTTGAGTTATCGACTTTTTTACCCTAAAAAAATGGCACAAATGTGGTCGCGCTTAAGAAATCTACATTATCTACTACCTTATCTCCAGTAACTAATTTATTAAATCATGCAAAGTATTGAAAATCCTTGCCTTCATTCACCTCACCTCGATCTTTCCTACCTCACACAAGTCTACCGAGGGCAGCCAGTTGAAGCAAAGAACAATATAGGAATATAGGTTTTCACGAATTATGTATTTTTTGGCTACAACAAAAACAAAAAAGAAAAGGAACACCCAGTGAAGAGCATGGCAATGTATATCTGCCCTACATAGATGTCACCAACCGAATTGGGAAAATTCTAAAGAAGGAGAAAATAAACACCGTCGTCAAACCAACGAAGAGAATGTCGGAAAAATTGAGATCAGCAAAATACATCAGATATCCAATTAAATCAGCGGGAGTTTACAGGATTCCATGTAACTGTGGTAAGGTTTATATAGGACAAACGAAAAGGGGCAGTGGTACCCGTCTAGTCGAGCATAAGCGGAGTTATCGATTGGGACAAACCGAGAAGTCCGCAGTCGCAGAATATGCGTTGTCCGACGGAGAACACAAGATCCTATTCGGAAACACTCAGGGGCTAGCAACGTCGGATAATTATCCAACCAGAATGTATTTAGCAGACATTGAAATACACAAACAACAATGAAACTTCAAAGGAAAGGAAGAGATAATATATCTACCAATGATCTGGCACACTGAAGATGACTGCCGCAGTTGCAACTGAAACGTTTGGAGATTTTAACAAAAGAAGACCACGGCAGAACCCGGAAATCACCAGAACAAGGAACGATATTTTGAACAAATAAAAAATTGTAAACAAGATAAATTAATCTTTTTTGGGTTGAACCCACTCTTGATCATCATGTTTACCACTACGAAAAATAAATGAGGTGTAATGGCTTTAAATATGAATGAATTATAATAAACTTATTGATGTTACATCTCACGGACAAATATCGAAATTAATTCGGGCAATAAGTACTTACTGTTTGATTATCTGCACGAGAGAGAAGTAAATGTTTGTGGAGTTTTCTTTTTGTTTTGCATTAAAGCCGATGCATCTTTCTGCACGCACCCTTTTTATACGTACACCACCCTCACTCACGACGAATTAATGCAGAAAAGGGTTGTAATCGTGGGGTCGGTTGACTTCGAATCGACTTGGCACCAATGGTGAATGCCAAATAGTTTGCTTCGAACAAATGTGGAGGATATCGACTGTGATAAAATAAATAATTAGATAAATAAATAGTTAGAGTGCCCATCGGCAAAAATTTTACTGATAGATACTCTCTTCAAACTTTCTGTGTGGATTCTCTGGACCAAGTCTGCCATCGTTTTCCTCTGTGACTTTTTTTGTTTCGGGGGCGTTGAAGTTTTTTTTTTTAACGCCCTGTATCTCGGAAACGAAGCAACTGCGGACATATGTTCATAGGAACTTTTTTTCTCAAAACAACCTGACGAATCACCAGATTTTCGTACCATAGTTAGGAAACACGAGGGAAACACATACCAAAAAAAAATTTAAAAGTTTCCATACAGAAAGTTTGGAGAGAGTAAGTATCTATCATTACAATTTGTGCCGATGGGCACTATAACTGAAACGTTTTTGTACTTATTCCGCTTCATTTACATCAAATATCGAACAAATTAAAGAAAACGGCAACTTTCTAATTTCTAATGAGTATTGGGATACAGTGAGGACCAAAATTACGTCGCCCCACCGTAACTTCTTTATTTTACATATCACAAAAAATGTTGAAAACTTAAGTTGTAGGGTTCCATTCGATCTCTATAATAGTTTAAGTTTAATTCATACAGAGTGTCTTAAAAAGGCGCAACGACTTAAAACCTTATATTTTTGGAGTTGGAGTTTGGAGAGTTGGAATATATGAGTAGGTACTGTAAAGAATCCAACCAACGTGATTTCCAAAATTTGTCGTGTCACACAATCCGACATTCAACAGCGTAGAATTGTATAATACTGGAGATTATTGTCACGTTCTTTTCCAAGATTTTTAGGACGTTTCCGGATGAGTTGCATCACAGCACATTCCTGATAAAAGCGCGTCATTTCATGAAACATTTTCCAGTTCCAACGTCTACTTCATTTTGAATTTCACATATATTATTTCCTTCAATTTAATCACACAAAGGTACGCTCGACGGGAAATAATTAACCAACGTTACGTTCATTGGTAACATCCTGTGTAGCAATTACGTCTAACACTCGATAATGTGTGTTTCAGCTGACAACCAAAAGTATAATAGGTTTGTGAAAATATAAAAAAAAAATCATGAAACTACAATTTATGACGCCATATATTCAAAGAAAACATTTCAAATTTGTAGTCGGTTTTTGAAGCAGGAGGATATTTTCTTGATTATCATTTTATTCGGGGCACTAATACCAGACATTTTTTCGTTTAATTACTTCACAAGCCTTTATTTTACAACCAGAGAAATGTGTATTTTTTCCCTAACCCGCGTTTCAGAACAATTTTCAAAATATTCGTCACTAAATAAATTGAGCACCAGCATTATTCGACAATTTAAGTGTTGTCCTCCAAAAGAGAAACTTACCAAAACGTAACAGAAATAAAATTTCACCAGATGGTAAAGTGTTTGGTTTTGTCAACAGTAATAGTAATTGATATATCAAGTGATACTTTTTTTACAAGTAGGAAATGTTGCGGCATTCCTACGAGTAAAAAAAAACACTTTACGCACGAGTTCCATACAGTATTTTTTCTACAACTGTCAAAAAAATAACCAATTCATATTTTTTTGCAAATATGAAATGAATTTGGCATATTTTTATTGATTCATTATTCGAACAAGGTTCGAAGAGTATGCCGGAGAGTTGAGTTTCAAACAAATGGAACGAATAATTTTGACGTTGAAATCCCTTTCTCTTCACACTATCCCGCAAAATGGAAAATTTGAAGCGAATATTAAAATAACATATTCATCGAGGTCAATATTATTATTATTATTATTAATGTTGACTTGACTTTCGAATAACTAGTCCATCGAAGTAACTTTTCATTTTCTTAGATTTGTTTTCAAAATAAATAAACAATCCTCGTAAAGCAACGGTCGCGGACGGTCGGTCCTAGTCGATCAGTGTGATTCCTGGCTTAGAGGTATATGCTATTATTTTGAATATATTCGCCGCGATAGTTTAGTAGATACTTATTTAATAGTAAGAATGCTAAGCATATAATTATTGGTGAAACATTTGTATATCAGATATTTATAGGTTATTAGTTGCCAAAGAAAATGACGACCTTTATGACAGGATTTCGTTATTATTCGGATCTGTCACTGTTATTGCATGAAACTGTCAGTTGCTTAGCAACAGCCGTTAAAAAAAGTTCACTTTTTTACGCTTTTCCGTTTAATAATGAAATCGAATGTTCACACAAAAAAGTGGAATTTTTTTGATAGTAGAAAAAATTAATTTCTTCCTTCAACGAAATTATTTTTCCTATCAGTAATTTCACGAGAAAAACTGAAATGAGGTCGGGCAATTTTGTCTGATTTTTTTTTCATGAAATGGCTCATAAACTATTTTTCGACTGCAATAAAATATATTAATTTTTCGAAATGGCGTAGGGCTGCTAGGATTTTTTTTTTTAAATGCGATTAGGGCTCGAGTGATACCTCTTTCGAAACGTCTTTCAGGTCTCTATACGACAGCAAGATTTCAGAGAAAAGTGTTCATCTAAAAGAAAATTACTCACATATAAAGGATCGTTTCGAATATGTGGCTTTTAAAGGAGGTAAGTCAAATCTTCAAATACAGAATAAAGAACAAGGTTTATTTTATATAACTATCGACTATGTGAAAAATTGGGATAGTGAACTTTTGTGGGTACCAAGAAAGATTCAATAATTTTACTAAAGCCATATTCGAAGAGATCCTGATATGAGAGTTTAAATATTATTGGCCGCCATTTTGTTTTGGATGAATATTTTTGTCTGAAATTGTGCTGTCGTAAAGAGAATGGAAGAGAATGAGATATCACTCGACTCCGTATGCCATTTAAAAAAATGGCACCCCAACGCCATTTTGAAGATAGATTTTTTTTTATATTGTCAAAGAGCAGTGAACTAAGTACCATATTAACAAAAAAAGTATTTTTTTTTTCAATCCGTTCAGAAGGATTAGGTTATTTTTCATGAGAAGACCTTATATGTATGTGTGTTGGTATCTTAACTAGATGGTTTTATGTAATAATGAGTCAAGCCACATTTTTTCAATCATTGAGTTATCACAGTCATTGGAATCGCAAAGTGTTATTCTACAATAAAAAAAATATATGAACCCGCAATTTTAAGGGGGCTACATCAACTGCCGATAGTACTAAGCCACATTCCTTTATCCGCTAAACTATTTTGATATATTTTTCACGAAACTAGCTGACTGTGGCTTGATCCATCCTACCAATAAGATATTAGAATTTTTTTTTTATTGTTCATCTGTGAAAAAACTGTGTTTTCTGTAGAATTTTGTGTTTGGTGAAGGTCAGTCTGAAGGAAGTTTACAACCCACAGGACACTTATTGTCATAAAAAAACTGAAAAGGGACATTTTAATAAACAAATTATCTCATCAAAATCAAACTTTGTATCAATAATCAACGGGACAGTGATACCTGCTGTATATTTTTCATGATAATGCCACGGAATGATTTCCTCTCGGAAAACCCAACTCTATGTACACGAAACCGAAGCAATAAATCACCCTGTACACGCCAGCAATAATTCATTTGAAGTTATTAATTACAGTCTCTAGCATTGTTAAAAGGGGTATTTCATTTACTCTTTCTTTGATGGCAAGGCGAAACTCACTTTTTGCATTGCCCAGAACGGCCAGAACAAAGCTAATAAAATTGGAAGACGTCCAAGTAGAATTTCACTGCTATAATACGAGACACACGTCACGAAAAAGAACTCTCATCTATTTCGATAAATTGCGGTGTAAAGGTGGACCGATTACGCATATCTGCGGCAACATGATTCAGTTCAGCTTCCCTTCGGATAACGGTTTGTGCTGATTTGCTCGCGATTTCATATAAACTATAAACAAAGGCGAGGAACAACAGTCCAAGGTTTCCAGACAGGTAAACTTTATAACGGCGGACAAAGATATTATGCTGGGAAATTCAGGATAAGTCACGTTCGGAAGCCACGTCATCCGAGTGAATTTATTGGGAGAACTCCAATGATCTGGCCCTCCTCAACATTAAACTTGTTTCGAAGGTTGCATATTGCATAAAATGATTCGCGAGAGTTTCCAGTGAAGAACTTCGTTCAGGTTCAGATATTCGTGACTAATTTACAGCAAATCGAATGGCGCTGGGAACATCGAAATTCTATGAAATTGACAAAACAATAGGCAGTTACTTGATGAAGATCCATAGTAATTGTATAGACAAGAGAAGATTTGATCTTCACAAACTTTTATTTAACCACGACATGTTTCGCTATCACAGTAGCTTCCTCAAGTGATTATACAATAAGTTACGTACATCCATTTATATATCCCTCAAAGTTAATTACAACTAAAAACACCCCTAACCAGACTGTTTGATTACAATTAACAAGGATATACCTAACCTACTTGCATTAATAAAATTGTATCCAAGATAACAAAAACAAACATTATAGTCCTAAAATGACGATAATATGAAGGATTAAGATTGAATGGTAATTATAAAGTTCTACTTTAAAAAATAACATGGCTGATTGAGAATACATGGACATTAGTTCTTTCTAAGAGAACAAATTCAACAATGGTGAATTATTCAGATCAAGTTGGTCATTGAGTAGTAGGTTTAAATTTTCAAGTTTATTTATTTCTAATGATTCCAGATGATTAGTTTTAATCCTTTATTTTCTATGTGTAAAATCTCTAATTCTTCATAAAAAGTGTGATTTTTATCTAAAAGATGATTTGGATATGTTCAATTTGTTTTCTTATTCAGATAACTCATACGATATTCATGAATGCGATTTCTAAATGTTCTACCAGTTTGACCAATATATACCTTCTTCTGCCTTTATTATTTTTGATAAACCTTCCCAACGTATTATTTGTTCTATATGCAACTCTTATATCTTGTTTATTTAAAAATGAATCTACCTTTCTTGTTGGTTGTCCAGAATATGTTGCAGCTCTAAAACTCTGGTTATCTATTTTTGTGAACAATGTTTTTCCGGTCACAAGATAATGTTATTTTTTAAAGTGGAACTTTATAATTATCATTTAATCTTACTCCTTCATATTATCATCATTTTTGGACTAGAATGTTTACTTGTTTTCATTTTAAATATTGCGTTTATAGAATTATAAACTTTAGTTAATAATTCTAACAGTAAGATTTACCAAATTTTATATGACGATTCTTCCTCATTGGCAGGGAACTTTTTTTAGTTCCCGTGTTATTGTTTCAATTCAGCCTGATAAGGAAAAATAATCATCTTAGCAACGTGATAATTGTTTATTCATATTAGGCGGAAATACAGGGGCAATCGCGGTCTAACTTCACGGAAATCCACGTGTGTCGTCCATTTTAAAGAAAACCACATGCAAAAGTTGCAAAATCACTAGTTCCCGTCTGAGAGTCAACATTCCAATTTGGAATCCTATGAGAAGGATTTGTAAGAGTTGGGTTAATAATATAGGCCACATTTAGTGACACTATTCACAGGATGGCCAAAAGTATTTTCCTCTTCAAGTTGAAAACTCTTTGGTAATTTATGCCTGAAACTGTTCCAGGTTTTTAGTTTCATACCTACTATTACTTCTATTCTTCTTCACATATCAGCCACCTAATGATCCTCTTGTTTCTTTTCAGCCTCGTCACTCACAAATGGTGCAATAAAAGAAGAAGATCTCGCCTCGACGCCTGAATATTTTATTAAATGTCCGCAATGTCAGAAAGGATACCAGACTTTCCAAGCCCTCAAAGAACACATGGAGTCTTCCCACGTGGAACTGTCCCTGGGTTCGGACGCCAGTCTTCCCACAGCTAGTGCCGTGTCACCGACTCCTACCTTGGCCGGTACCAGTGGTCCCTTCGGTTGTTCGCAGTGCACAACCACGTTCTCCACGAAGGACCAGTTGGAGAAGCACGAATTGTTGCATTCGCCGAACGCCCAAGTGGTAAGAAAAAGTTGTTACAAAAAAAAATTAAGTGACTACCAGGACCTCTGATCGTTGTCATCCGCATCACCAGAGGGTTTATTTCTTATAGTAGCTTTTAATGAGGAGTTGATAATACCATAAATACATTTCTCCATATTTCAATAAAGCAGAACCTCACTAAAGCAAACTGTATATTATCAGACTGAACAAAAACAAAATGAAAAATATATGCTGTACTCCATTGTGTACTTTGCAGTTTACTTGAAACAATAATGATAGTTACCAAAAAAATTCATATACATATATGAGGCGCCGTTCGGGTAAAAAGTATTTTTGCAAATATAAATAATTTCTGTCAATATATTTATTAATTATAGCAATATATATTATTTTGCATACCGATATATTTATTTTCGATCAAACACAATATATTTACATTTCAAGTGTTACTAATATACAAAAACGTGAAGTCTCATATATTTATAAATTTGATCTATTTTATGTCGTCAAAAGATGGCGCAATCAACGTGATTTGTGACACGTTCGAGCATATGGCAACATGGGAACATTAGTACAGAAATTGCCGAATAGATGGCGGCAGTATAATATTACAGATTGGGTCATTTAATCCTAGAGGGCCTCGTTTGACCCACACATAGGGTTACTGAATTTAGAAGGCCGTGCCGTTCTTACTTTCTTAGTGTTGTGTGTTCTGTTACTTCTCACCGACACGGCCTTCTAGATTCAGATTCACTGAGCCTACCCAAACCATTATTTAAAGGAAGAGAATGAAGAGAATATTTCTCGTTTGCAAACATTAAACAATACCCTAACAACCTAACGCCCCTAACTGCAACCATGCAGTGGAGAATTCCTAGAACTGGAAAAACGTGTTCACATTATATCTATCAGCTAGATACTACCAAGAAACAGATATCTACCTACAATCTTGAGCATTGAAGTTATCAATTTTTGAGAAATATTCCCACGAAATCTTTTCGATTAATAGACAAATTAATAAGTACGTTACCCTCTTATAAATAATGCAGCTGTTCTTGAAAATCAAGAAGTTTTGTCTTCTTCTAAACGATTTCAAACGAGTATAATCAAATTGCATACACTCAGATTATCACTCTCGGATGAATAATTATATTTCAATTATTGAAAAACTATTTTATATTAAATAATTTCTAAGGAAAAGTACCTAAAATCAACAGAAAATAAACTTGCAACTCTCAAGTACACACTTGAGCAAGTATGAATGTCGGAATCACAGATCTCTGCCCGATTAAGTGCCCAATGGTAAAGTAGAAAACTACACAATAACAAAACTGCCTGTGCTACTGCTATCTGTTAGCCACTTTATGTACCAATGACTGCCTAGTTGCCATGTTGCCACATGCTCGAGCTTGGACAAAGCGCGTCGGTTGCGCCATCTCTTGACAACATAAAATATATCGAATTTATAAATATATGGGAATTAACGTTTTTATATATTTGTAATGCTTGGAAAGTAAATATATTGTGTTCTATCAAAAAAAAATATATCGGAAAGCAAAATGAAAATATTTCCTACAACTAATAAATATATTGACACAAAATTAAATATATTTGCAAAAACACTTTTTACCCGAACGGCGCCGGCGCCTCAAATACACATGCAGTCACAAAATTTTTGAATTATTGTGGAGGTTGTATTTAAATTCTGGTTTGGTTGAAGGTCATACGAAATAATTAAGACAGGTTAACGCGATGAGAAATTCTAGTCTTGTTTGTCAGTCTTCTTGATTTTCTTAAAGTACTTCAACTTCAAATACGACTATATACAAGTTCATTGACTCTTCCCAATTATTGAAAGTGAAACAATATTCTTGATGACACACCTTCAAATCAAAAACAAAGACAAGTCATAAGCAATTGACGTAACCGCACAAAAATATTAAACGGCAGATGACTTTGAAATGGTTTAGCGAACTACTGAACGAAAAATCGGTGTCCAGTAAATACGTTAATATAGATCATGATTTTGTAAAATATTCTGCAGATGTTCCTGATGTATTTATTTTTAAGACATTAATATCTCTGTAATACATAAATTACGTTCGGCAGTGCGTGTCATTCTGTGCACACAATTCAACTTCATAAATAATGAAAGTTATTATGGTTACGGAAAATAAATAAACATAGCTCAAGGGATAAATATATATTAAAAACTTGAGAGATATAATTATGGTAGAAATGTCGTTTTCAATGAATCGGGATACCGCAAAATCATATATCAAATGAATAATGTTGATTATATGGATATGGAATATTTTTTATTCTTCTATGCATTAAATATTTTAAGAAATACTTGCAAACTGGCATTTACTGTTTTTGATTTTCCTCTATGGTATAAGCCTTTTATTGGCGTCAGTGTAAAATGTCTATAATCTG
The DNA here is from genome assembly GCA_958298965.1 of Chrysolina haemoptera. Taxonomy (NCBI): domain Eukaryota; kingdom Metazoa; phylum Arthropoda; class Insecta; order Coleoptera; family Chrysomelidae; genus Chrysolina; species Chrysolina haemoptera. The sequence continues at coordinate 11,652,112 of OY282602.1, read as the reverse complement.
TATATTATTATTTGTACGAACTCCGAATTCATTGTGATTGTAGAATTAACCATGGCGCCACCATTTGATTGATTTCAAATCTTATCCAATTTCCCCGTATATAATACCACAGACCTCGTAGCTACTTTCACGATTGTTTTATGTTATGGTGTCAAATGTCACTTGTTGCTCTCAATTGTATAAAATTCTAAATATCTTGGCTTGATTACTGCTTGACTCGTATTAATCTAAAGGTTATGAGGGCCCAGGTCAATTATTATGTTTACGTAACATTACCGTTGTATGTATGAAGACCATGAGTAATTGTTTTGTCCTCACAGTCACAGCTGTGTCAAAAATTGCCCCTTATTAATAAAGGAGGGCTTTTTTCACTTAACCTCTTCAATTAAGGCTTGAAAATAATCAACGCGAACTTATCTGAATGCAGATCATAAGGTTTTTTCTCATGGATTCCAAGCAATAACTCTGTGAATCATAAGTTTGAAATGCGGAGGAAAATTAAAGAATATTTGTGCGTAATTGCACGCTTACTTTGTACAGTGTTTTTTAGGTACTGAATATTATAGAATACATATTGATGAAGAAAGAGAGAAAATATTACAGTATACAATATATGGCTGTTGGTAGTCAGATATTGAATGGAAATCAACCATTTTTATGGCCTCACTTTCCATAAATAACAATGTAATAAGAAGTAAACCAAAATTTATTTTTTTCTGCAAGTAGCACTTTTTTCATTTTCCTTTGTTACCATGACACCGTGCGCGAAGTAATGTGCGAAAAGCCTATTTCGCACACTGCACGTAAACTATATGGAATTTTCATATTCTAACCTATATAGTCCTCTATTGAGCAAAAATCCAAGAAATCATTTATTTCTTACTGTATGGTCCTCAATCAAGCAAATATTCAAGAAATCATTTATTTCTTAATGTTCAACAATAATTAAATAAGGCTTTTAAACACTTTTCAAATTTAAAAAAAAATTTATATAACCTATTTTTTTTGACGTTTGTAGAAAAAAATTTGTTTGTATCTCGTACGCGAAATACTTTGGTAAATTGACTAGATACAAAAATAACTATTGAACCAATAAAAGCTAATTACTGACGGTAAAGCAGCAATTGTTTTATTTGATACTTGATTTAAAAAAATATACCGAAAAACATATTCTGCATTTGACCTACATACTAATATAACGACCATCAGGAATCATTTCTGCTACTTGCGCATTTTGTTGATATTGCGTAGGTATTTTTTTCAATAAAGTTTAACCCATGACCTGTACGAATCAAGAATTGATAAAAACACAGAAATCGAATATTCCCTGTGTTAGAGGTTATCGCTATATGTTTACAGTCAAAAATGTGTCACAGATACACCTCATAGGAAAGACTGGTGGATCGAAAACAAATAATGACTATATTATTTATATTAAATGAAATGTATCATGAATGTATTCGCAACAAAACGCGAATTTTCTGTTTTTGGTTGGGCCAATGTCCATTTCAACATTTTCAACAATTGCTTCGATCGGTAAAATGTTCTTACCGTTTCTTGACATGATTTTTTGGGTTTATGACGTTCCACAATCAAAAAAGATATATATACCAAACTATATGACTAATAGTTAGGTATATTATAATAACAAGAAGAAACCATTTTTTTTTCCAATAAAAAAAAGTTGCTGCACGAAAAAAGTTAGAATGAAGAGCAATTTCAAATCTTGAAATTTCGAAAAAAAATGGGATATAAGGAATTATTTTTGAGACCCGAATTGATGCAGAAAACCCAACAAATAAAATCATGCATGTTCCCCATTGAATATAATTCGTTAATTGATTCAAAATTCAATACAATTATGAATTAATTTCGGTTGATAGTTCGCAACCTTGGCATGGTGCATCGAAGTTTAACATTGCATATGAATCTTTTAGTACTCTCAGAATCATAAAGAAATGTTAACCTTGATTAAATCATTCGGTTTCTAAATAAAACCTTCAACTGGTTCGCTTACTATATCTTCTCCTGTCGTCACCGTTCCACGAACTCGGCTTTATTTTAGCAACACATGTAATACCTTTTTACCATGAAAGGTGTTGTTTTCGAACGGAGCTGTGCGCATATTGCAGCAATTAACATCGGATAAACAAATAATCTCGAGTACAGAACATTCAGAAGTGGTCTTAAAAAAACGGTCTATTTACGCTGACTAACGTTCACGGTTGCTAATCCATTTAAATCACTCCTCGTATTTCAAGTAGCGCCACATCTCAATCATAAGAAAATCGTTCTGCTTATGTTAACTGAACAGAGATGACGCGATCGATCTAGATTCGGATTAGACAGAGCCGAGATGGGAAATGACAAAAACATCGCCCCAGCCGTGGACAAAAAACAGAAAACGCGCGGCATTCCTGGTGATGGTCCATTACAACGTCACGTAAGTGAACTCTTTCACACGCTCTGTATTTCACACATGTGGCGTCTTTTTTTTCGACGCCGCCTGTCAGCTAGCGTGTCAGATATCTCTCGGCCGTTCCTTCGGGTACAATAATTAAAGCTCTCATTTCGAGATATGAAATGTGTAAGGAATAAAAATAGATCTACCGGGTTTATTACTTTTTGAGCCCGCATTAAAAAAGACGTAGTATATCTTCCGTGATATACGTACGACGGTACATACTCGCGAAGACAATAAAGACAGCTTGGAATAGATATTTATTCTCGCTGAACAACTTACAGTATTATCCAAATGGAAGTGTTTACCAATTCACAAACAATCAAAACTGTCAGTAGAATGTGATAGTAAACTATCGTAGTGTATTGGTGATTATCGAAATAAAAATTCCTTCGACTTTGAGAAACAAATTATGTTGCTTGGCAACCACACGAGCGCGAGTGTGGTTTCCTAAAGCAACATAATTTGTTTCGAAAAAAAAGATGGAATTTATGATAATCATCGGTACACGTGTTGTATTTGTTAAGACTATTCCATAAATGAAATCAAAACCATTTTTAAAAGTTCTATTTGGAGTAAACTGCGCAGAGCAGCTGTCTTGGTATTTCAAACTTCCCGCTATTTGAGTGACCATTCACAGGGCGCGTCTTTCGTTGGTTGTCTTTTGGTTTGTTCGCGTTCATAAAACAAACAGTCTAAAACCATCGGATGCATGCGCAGTTTCACAGAACTGTACGCATTCTTTGAGTTCTGTGGGACTAGGCATGCTTGTGACGGTTTCGGGTTTCGGACAGTTTATTTTGTGAACGCGTCGAACGCGAACAAGCCTATTAAATTATTTAGTTCATTGGTAGATAGATAGTGACTTATCGTTCATTTTCATGCTTTTACGAGAATTGAAAGGGCGGAGTTTTGGTTTACGTGTATGCAAAATTTGTCGAAAAGTTGATATGAATGAAAAGTGAAGCGTATCGTGGTTTTGGTCAAAGCTCGGTGTTGTGTCAAAAATTTGTCGAAAATTGTGAAGCTGATATGAATTAATAATTAGTGCTCATCATGGTTTGGGTCAAAGTTCGGTGTTGTGTCATTATACCAACTTGCTGGTGGGTTAAGTTTGTTTTATAAAACAACCAATGACGAAGCGAACTACAAAGTTATCTAATAGCCAATCAAGTGCCGAACTACAAAATCGAAAACATGCTGTTTTCAATTATCAATATGAAAATTTCCACCAATAAAAAACGCGTATTTTAGCTTGAGTGGAATAGTCTCTAGTATCTATTAAAGTTAGAAGGTACGAAATGGCTAAGTATTTAACGAACAAGTGTATTAATAAGGACGATTAACAATCGAGATAATTTAATGTTCGAGATTATTAATCGCCATTTTAATTCACGAGTCACTGTCGATCGAAATGGAAAGTGATGGAGATTGAACGGAAAAATCGTGGGTGGCGCAAATAGGAGCTTTTTTTGACACAGCGCAAAGACAATGAATGATATTCGAAGCTTCACGAGTATTGTTTGATGATTTCGAAGACAAATTTTAGAAAATGAAATGTTACTCCCGATGGACTAGTTTGAAAATCAAGTCAACATTCCCCCTGTGCGGTCCAATTATATTGTCATAATCAAGGAAATGAAAAACAGTCCATTCAAAATATGCAGAGGAAAAAATTAGCCTAAAAAACCTAAAAGAAACAAGTAGCGAATTCGACCAAAGCCAGTGTCGGGTCGGGGCTAACCCGACATCAGACCGGAACGTTATACTTTCGGGGATTACATAATATCGGACCGGAACGTTAAAATTCTGCTGTCGAGGCTGTCCCGACAAAGGACCGCAAAGGGTTAATAATAATAATATTGACTTCGATAAATATGTTATTTTAATATTCGCTTCAAACTTTCTATTCGCGGGATGTGTCGAGAGAAAGGGATTTCGAGTCTTGACGAAATTATTCGTTTCATTTGTTTGAAACTCTCCGGCATACTCTTCCAACTTTATTGGAATTATGAATCAGTAAATATACCAAATTAATTTCATATTTGCAAAAAAATCTGAGTTGGTTGTGTTTTTTGACAGTTGTAGAAAAAATACTATATCCCAATGGGCACAAGGGCGTTGAAATAACGTTGTGTAATGGCTGAAAACCGAACGTTTTTCAACGAAAAAGTGTCGCGTGTAACAACGGTTTATTAACCAATTGCTTACTAATTATCGCCTTATTGCCGTTTTCAATCAGGTTTTTTGAACGTCGAAGATACTCAATAAAACAGCATTGTTTTGACCAAATAAAAGGATAAGGAACGTATCATAAACATTGATAAGTGGATCGCATAAAGCGATTTTGATTGACAATTCTGTTTGAATTAACATAACGTTTTTTAAACGTATATTTACCGAGTTGTTGAGGAGGTAACGTTGAAAACACATTTTTATAACGTATTCTTTCAACGTTGAAGATTACACTAAATTATTATCGTTAAAATTTTCAACCAGAAACGTTTATTTAACCAATGCCATGTTTATAACACGTTCGAAAAACGTACGTGTGCCCATTGGGATGAAACTCGTGAGTGAAGTGTTTTTTTTTACTTGTAGGAATTGCCGCACTCCGCCTACGGCGTTGTGCGTCAACATTTCCTACTCGTAAAAAAATATCACTTTACTCACTTGATACATAAATTACTATTTTTACAATATGTCGATATCTAGAAAGTTCCTTGTTTTTATTTCACTGTGAAGCGGTTATTCAAACTGTCATCAATATTCCCCTAAGATACATTTAGCTATTAATTTTTTGTTCATCCATGTCACCTTCCACATGAAGATTTAAGTAGCAAAACCTCATGATTTAAATTGCGTATGTCTAGTCAGTGTAACCGTCCACCTGCTTCAAGGAAGCGGCTTATAGAGATAAAGCGTTTTTGTCAGTATAAACAAAGAAACAATCTACCGTACCGGCAAAAACCGCTTCATTTACTTTTTTGTTATATAAATAAACTGGCAGATATCCATACTCTGCAGTTTTGTTAATTACGGAAAAATAATAACCTATGAATGAGATGAAAGGAGTCTACCTATTTAAATTTTTGCCAACTTATTTATAGGCCAGTAAATATAGGTAGACAATCAATTCACAATAATTCCAAAAGTTTCCAAACTTTATTATAAGGTCGAGTAAAGTGTAACGACAAAGTGGAATATTTTGCAACCTGTTTCGAAGTCCGGAACAGGTTCCAAAATTTGCTGTATACTCGTTGAAAAAATCCCAAAAGTTCTGCAAACTTGAAGTAGTATTAATAGCTTTTTGTGTTACAACGGAGGAAAGGACCTATACTTGCATGATGGAAAGTATAGACAATACAGTCATGTCCATCTGAGAATCTGCGGTGGGGCAATGGCTTCTAATCCGAAGGTCCCGGGTTCAGCTCTGGCAATTGCAACTTTTTTTTTAAGATCGTTATTTTACTTTTTTCTTGTTAGTGATTTGAATTATTGGACATTTAGATAGCTTATACATTTCGGATTGCTATTGAGTGATTTTCTCATAAGTAATGTTATGTGCCTATTTGAATGAAGTGTCGATCATTTATTTTCTAAGAGCTGCGCTTGTAGAAAAAATAATGTGTGTATTTCGAGCACAAAGTGTCATTGTCGTTCTCCAAAGATTAATCTTTTTGTCGAGCGACAATCAATCACTTTGCGCTCTAAATACACAAATAGCTATTAAAGAACTAAAGTAGGAGTAATATTCATGTTTGATTTTTACCAGAATACAGGATATATAAGATGATCTAGAAATTACGGAAACAATTTGATTATAATAGATTCACAAGTTTCATCGTTTACAACTTACTTGAAATGAGGGGGAGGAAAAGCACGTTCCTCCCTAGGGAGGAAAAGTATTCGTTTTCTCCCTGATTTGAGGGAGATAAGTGTGTACTTTCTATAGAGGTGGGAGGAAAATATATTTTTCATATCACTAGTCAAGTTTGCAACCAATATAAGTGTAAGGAACATTTGTTTTTATTAAAAACTGAAACTTTGATACAAATTTTGAGAACATTTATTCTGATATATTCACAAATTTGCAACCGTGTACACGATCCGGAACTTGCAATTTGCAAAAGTCTAATTTTAAACAAATGTATATTGTAACTCAAAGAAAAACAATATTTATTGATAAAAAAATGTTGATTCATGATATGAAATAATATATATAATACTACTCCAAGTTCGCAGAACTTTTGAAATTTTTCAACGAGTATACAGCAAAATTCAAGTTAATTGCAATTTTGATAATGTTCCAGGCTTCCGAACAGGTTGCAAACTGAGATTTATTGCTTTCTCACTTGACCAAAGTTTGAAAACTTTTGGAATTATTGTTGAATTTTCGATTTTAAATTTCTATCCCTACTGGCCTATTAATTATGTTGTATTCATGATTGAAACGATACATTCCGATAGTTTCATTCAAAATGCTGAATGAGACGATTGTTTTAAAAATACGGCAAATTAATGAACAGCATCGTTTTTCTCTCTGTATAATTTTTAATCGACATGATTCTTCAGACCGTTTGCTTTTAGCTTCTTTCATTTGCCAACTAACATTTGGGAGCACATTAAAAATTATTTCTAGATTTTATTACTTTACTTTATCTGCGTAGTTGATCAATAACCAGATAATTGAGTGGATATTTCAATATTATTAATATACCGGATATATTTATACTCTACCGTTTTTTCCGGAGTGTTCTTATAAAAATATAGGTTATAACGTCGGAATTCATTGATATTTTTTGCAATTCAGCATAACGCAATATTTAAATGTCAGTATAATCCGCATAAACTAAACAAATATACTTTTCCGCACTGGTGCGGAAAAGTGACTGTTTCAAAACTAAAATATGTGCGGAAAAGTGGATTTTTCCGCACGCTAGTAGAAAAAATAATAAACTGGATGCAAAAGTTCTTTGCGTTCTAGAACGAAAAAGAAACACTTCCCTAACAGAAATTTTAACGAAAATGTCAACATTTGAGTTCAGTTTTCGAAAAAATATATATAAACTAATTTCATCCCTTTTTGGACATCGCTATTAGTTTTCTGGAAACAACTACTGAATAAGGTGACTGAGTAAGGTGACTGACAATGAATAGTTTTCAAAGTGAAACTGGTAAAATATCAGGATTGTACGTTTGAAAAAGCAAGGGAAATAAAAACAATAAATTTTATTTATACAGAAGGTATCAGTTTTTTGGGTTGTTTGGGTTTTCAGATCTTTTCTCTACGTAGTTAGTTGTTTTTTTACTTCAGTATGTTGACCATTTAAGACAAATTTCCTTTTTTACAGAGAAGATTCATAACCCAATATTTTTGTGTTTTTGACCTAAAATAATTGATGTTCGGTTGATATACAATGCTCCGCCAATGATGTTAATATACTTTTCATGTGTTCATATAGTGTTCTTCAATCTGAGACCTAAATCCCAAAAACATCTTCGTAATCATTTGAGAATTAAGGAATACAATCAAAAATACAACTGCCTCTTTCAGTTGGCATTTATTATATCTATTTTTATTACTAGGCTTTAGAAAATAGAAACTATTCAGTTAGTGGAAAATTTTCTCGTACCAACATTTATAGATATCTCTTTTTTTCAGTCTTGCAAGATTTGCAACAAGACCTTCGCCAACGTTTATCGTCTACAAAGGCATATGATCAGTCATGACGAAAGCGCTGTTCTTAGAAAATTCAAATGTACCGAGTGCGACAAGGCCTTCAAATTCAAGCATCACCTCAAGGTATGGATTACAAAATACAGCGAATGTTGGATCATTTTTCATTATAATGACAATACACAATTTTTTATTATTAACAATTATTTATGACTCCTGCATACATTGAGAAAGAAGCCTCATGTTATTTTCCTAACAAGTGCGCAAAACGTTACTTTTTCGCATGCAAATACAGTTTTTGCTTTATGTCAGATAACAACAACAATAAAAAAAGTCATAGTTTAGTAAATCCTTTTTAATTAAACTTGAAAGTAAGTAGTAAGTATAAAACAAAAAATTACATATCAAAGTCGACAGAATCACGCTTATTGACAATATTATAATCAGTTACTTGAAAATATATTATTTTTTTTGTTAAGAGGCCATGAGCGCAATCATATTTTTGACTTTTTTTTTTGTAAGAGTCGATAACTCAAAATAATACTTTGAGCACACTCGTAGGAAAAACGTATTTAATTTTTATTCTGAAAGCCATTTTTTTCAATATGTATTTTAATTATATTTTATTCAATTTTCTAATTCGAATGAATTCTGAATGGAGAAAGCAGTGATAATGTGTCCTATTTTTTTACAGGAACACATCCGGATTCACAGTGGAGAGAAACCATTCGAGTGCGGCAACTGCAGCAAACGTTTCTCCCATTCAGGTTCCTATTCTAGTCACATGACATCGAAGAAATGTCTAGTAATGAATCTCAAATTAGGTAGAACAAGAGCTCCTAGCAACTCTTTGATGGATAAGAATTCCCAACAAAACGTTCGAGTGCCGAAGAGGCCGAATATTAGCTCAATAAATAACAACATCACAACTAGTCCAAACCATAATTCGTATTTACCGATTCTTCCTAAGTATTCAGAAGCAGCAGCAGCCGCTTTTCTTCAGTCTTCGTTGTCTGGTAGTCCGACCTTACCTCCATTTTACTTAGCCCCTCCTGGTATGCTCAACACAACCCACCCAATTAGCCCTTACTCGATGCCATCTCTGGGTCATCTACTAGAACAGTTACAACATCACCAGCAACATAGCCCTTTGCGGCCTCCTCTTATGGAAAATTCCGAGCACCACCCAGAAGATATCAGGCAACATGTGATGAATCCTAATAGTAATCGTTTGGACCCATACAGCAAATCAGGAAGTATTGAAAATGTGAACAACTCCAATGCATCTGAATGTGGAGACCTGGTGATGGATGAAGACGCAGACCCCGAACATGAAACGAAAAATGACAATCACAGTCGCACGAATAGTGGTGACCTGGAGGCCGTCAAAAAAATCCTAGAAACTGTAAACGCAACTGTTACCAAAGAACTTCTGCAAGCGAATATGCAGAAAATCTCCTCAGATTCCTCAAGTGAATGTCCGAGCATAGCTTCAGCACACTCGCCAAAACAGATCGCTAGATGTAGTAGTTGCAGGAAAACTTTCGAATCTTCTCATTTATTAGAAGAACATGAATGTGAAGACGTCAAAAGTGAAGGTTTGGCTGCTAAATTAGAAGACGCCCTCACGGCCAAGTCTGATGATGCTCAAAATGAAAGTCTCAGTGGTGAAGACCAAGATTACGATAGAATGCATTATACTGCTAGTGATGATTTGGATTCAGAGTCATTCACCACGACCGATCATGTTTCGGAAGACGGCAGAAAAGTTCGTGTGAGATCCCTCATATCCGACGAGCAGTTGAAGGTTCTTAAGGACAACTATAAATTAAATCCTAGGCCAAAGAGGGAAGATTTGGAGAAAATTGCGGCTAGCATAGGTTTCCCAGTTCGAGTCGTACAAGTGTGGTTTCAGAATACTAGAGCTCGGGATAGAAGGGAAGGAAGATTAATTCAAGTTCCCTATAGTCCGGCACCACAACCACCTCGCTATACTTTGCCAGCAAAAGCACCCATCGGCATGTCTTCAGATCAGTATATTTCGGAGCAGCCTCTGGATCTTTCTATCAAACGAGAATCTGTGTCCAATGAATCGTCACCTTCTTGTTCCCCCCAAAGACCTTCCTCGGCAAATCAACACTTTGAAAATAACGATGAAGTAGTAAACCTTAGCAGAAAGATATCCAGAAGTCCAACACCTTACATACCATACCAGAACCATTTCCAAAGCTCCAATTCTTCTGAAGCTTGTCAGTCACCCTCACCTTTAGATTTCAACAGCAGCCGATTAGCACAAATTCTAGCCCAACCTGCCCATAAGCTGAACATACCTGGTATGGGGCTGGTACCCATGGACCAGTTGATGCAATTCGGTGCAGCAGACCTTCCTAGTTTATCTCAATTAATCAGCAGCAGGATATCCAGTTTGAGTCCCAATTCCGACCATAGACCTTGGAATGAGACAAGAGATATTTCTAATGACATGTCGGAAGAGGATTTATCGAGTGCTAGCAAACGAAACAGGGTATCCCAGTTTGTGCTCAAGAGCCTTGGCAGTCCAGTTTTAGGCAACCAAGATGTAGAAATTGAGGGACAGTTCACCTGTGATCAATGCGACAAAGCTTTCTCCAAACAGAGCTCGCTTGCCAGACACAAATATGAACATTCAGGTAAGTGAAAAAAATTATTGAGTGTTTGAGATCAAGTTCAAATAAGTGAGTTCAGCGGACAGCTTCGTACTATCAAAGGAAACCTTTGACCCAATTCAACTCTGGATATATAATTAATGTAAAGGGGGTGAATGTTAGTGAGCAGAAAAAAATTTGGGAAGTAAATAATATTACTTGGCGATCTTAAATAGCTTTGTCAAATTTTGGCATAATATGATGGGGTATCTGAAAATATTGGAATTTTAAATGGATATATTTTTACATAGAACATAAAATTCTCTTTTCAATAGCATATCACGAGTAGGCATTTGCTTTGAAATGGCGGCTCAGGAGACAGTTTTTTAAAATCAATATGGCGTAATTTGTTCTTTTTTAAACTCGACAATCAAGTATAAGTCAGGATTTACAGAACTTATCAAAGTGCTTTGTTTATTTGCTATTTCAGAAAAAATCCCACCGCCATTTATGGTGATATGTCACTGTTAAGTTTATTTCCGGAAGTGATATTCAATTATTTTTTTATCAAAAATATGGTTTCTAAAGAACTATAATTTGTACTTTTCAACAAGAGCAAAAAAATTATAATCAACATTATTGAAAAATATAAAAATATGTCTCCCTATGTCGATTCACGATTTCATGAAAATTATTTACAAATAACATTATTCACAAATTTTTATTTTTATTTATAGGTCAGCGTCCTCACAAATGTAATGAGTGTCCTAAAGCATTCAAGCACAAGCATCACTTAACCGAACACAAGAGGTTACACAGCGGCGAAAAACCTTTTCAATGTACTAAATGTTTGAAGAGATTTTCCCATTCTGGTTCTTACAGCCAACACATGAATCATCGATACTCTTATTGTAAACCATACAGAGAGTAAATCCTACAGAGGTTAGAGTGTTAATAAATAGCTTAGGTTAGTTGAGAAACTAACAGAAAAAATCTTGCCAAATAATATATATGTATATACCAGTTGAAAGAGATGCCAATATTTATAAAAAGTACTATAAAAGTTTTCTTTTTTCATACCATTACTGAATAAGAAAATATTAAAATCGCCAAACTCTTGAAAATTATTAAAGATTTTTTCGGTTTCTATAACAGTGTCAACAAATGACAACGAATGAGTAAACTAAGTGATTAGTAAAAAAATTACTTAAAATTAAAATTACTTTCAAATACTTTGTTACTTAATGGAACAAACCAATTATTGAAAGGAAAGGAGTAAATCATTAATTTATTTTAGATAATCTTATCTGCTATTTTAATTATTTCAGTGTTTTTCAATGCGATTTTTTTGTGCAATATAGAGCAATGAAATGTAGCATTCACTTTGATGTTTGTTGGTTCAATTGGAACAGAAAATAATTGAATTTCAAGAGTTTGGTTCAATACTTTAGGCTTATTTTTCTATTGATTTTTATACAAATCGCGATACATTCGATTCATTCGGTTCCTCTGTGGAAACCCTCTACCAAATGAAAGTTGATTTCTTGCCATTTTCGTAATGTGTAAATAACTTGTCTGGTACCTGTATGAAAATACTCATAGTATACAGCTGATTAGTGCCAGTAAATCAAACGTCTTCCACCACTTCCAATAGCAGTGGTGTAGCAGGCAAGGGGCACCAAGGCAATTGTTCGGAAAAATTTAGTCATTATGTGCAATTTAAGAAAGTTGAAATGCCATGAGTTACCACATTTGATAGTACGTAATATTAAAAGAGTTTATTGTGATTGGAATATTTGAGATATTATTTTTTTATTATTACCAATGTGTAGATATGTAATATATAATATATATATTGCTTCATTAAAAGTGCCATACATCGATGAGTGAAATTGTATAGCCAAAATTGTAGATACTTTTCGGTTTCATGACAACGATTATTTAGGACCTAAGGGAATTGGTAAACCTGCCTTTAGTTCATAAACAGTACAATAAGGGGCGATGCAACCAATGCATTTGAGGTGTTACATGACAATACGTAGAGCTCATAGTTTTCAACAATACAATGAAAAAATGGTGCAAGGCATTACTCACTATCTTTTATATGCATTTATTTATTAACCAATTAATATTTGTAAGTTGACGGTGATTTCGTTACCAATAGGTAAAACAGATTTTTTAGGGTACTTTTAAATTTAGAAAGTATACAAAGGCGATTTTTGAAGCATGCATTAGTGTCAAATCATTTTTAACATAATGCATTACAATTATTTAATCCATATTTGATAAAAAAAAAGAAATAAAAGGAAATAACTATTTTTATTTTTTGATAAACAACAAAGAATACATCAAAGAGTTATTCCTTTCTTTTTTATACCAATCGTTATTTGCAAGAATTGCAAAATTCAACCTCTTCAAAATAAATGAATGGGTAACTATTTTCGATATAAATAAAATTTTCATATTAAAAAATTGCAAGCCAGAAGGAATTAGTTTGACACTACCCAAATTCATTAATCGCCAGTGAATATTTGAGTCATTCCAAATTACGTACCTAACATAATTTCCAGTGTGCGAGTTGATATAATGTAAGGTTTCGACAATAACATAGCTATTTGATATAAACTTATTTAGTACTGCTAATGTTAATTGAAAGAAAGTAGCATTTATTCTATGAATCTCAAGGTATGTGAGAAAGATTCAAAGATATAAGAAATTATATTATATATACAATTTATATATTAACATAAATTTTAATAATTATTAAGATGTTCTATGAATTTCTGTGTATAGGTCTATCCTGTAAATACTGAATGTTCATTCCTTCTCATTGTCTATAAACTTTCTCTTCGTTTTCAGACATACTTGTCAACTCATATGAAAGTTTATCTAGTATGGATCTGTTATTTATGTCTGTTTATTTTTTATGAGCATTATTGACATTCTGATTTGATTTTTTATGCATTTTCTTGTATATTATTGTTGTGTGACTTTTTTGTTGATATATTGTATTTTTTTACATTGGCTAGTTTTACCAAAGAATATGTAATATATTTAGCCATTTATAGTTTTATGTTCATTTTTGTTTATTTTTATTAGTTTTTCTTTATTATATGTTTATATAAATGATCTTGTAAAAATGGTGATTATATCGAATGTATGTGTAAAGTCTATTATAAAAAGTTGAAAAATGTATTTTACTCAACATGAATAAACTTCTGAAAAAATTTAATTTCTCTATTTCATTATACCCCTATATTTTTTTTTCAGAACTACAGGTAATATTTCAGAGTTATGTGACATGGAGTTAAAAACATAAAGGGTATGGCAACTGGATTGGAAAAATTGTTTCAATCTTTGTGTTTTTACATATGAATCTATATAATCACTTTGTCATTCAATAAAAAATCAAAAAGTTACATAAATAACTATAGAAATATGTGCTTACAAAGTCAAATTACAAAAATTATAGATATGACATTTAACATCAAATTTACAAATTTCATTGAATTCCAAAATATTCTAGGTAACATTCAACATAGCTTTCTACAAAATGAATCAACAGTTTATTATGCATGTAAACGAAAATGTAAAATTTATTTTTACCAAAACCAGAGTTAGTGCAAGCAAAGAAAAAAAATCACTTAGTTCCGTATCGAACCTGGGCTGCAGAGAGAGGCATACGCTCTAACACCACAGTCACTTCGCCTCATTTAATACTTCATAAACTCAAAGAAGAATTCTATTAGTCACATTTGACTCAGTAGACCACTTTTTCCCTTTAGAGAAGCTTTACTTCATTGGTGTTAAAGGATCTCGTAGATCGCAAACAATTAGTTATGTTAGAAAATGCGAAATCCAAAGAAGAAATTGAAAATATTGGGGTATCCCCAGGATCAATATTAGGTCCAATACTGTTCACTGTTGTCGTCAACGACATTCATGCAACGTGCAATCAAGCAAAAAATATGTATGACGGAACCCTGATGATATCTGACAAAAATCTAGAAAAAACATTGATGTATTAATAATGGTTGGCATACAAAAAAAAAACGAAATTTATCTCTTTCGTTCAGAGAAATATCATAATTTTTGTTCTTCAAAAATACTCAATGACAGAAGTATAAAACATGACGTTAGAACTAGTACTAGAAGTTCTCAGGTAGGTATCAACATATTAATACTTATCTTGAAAAAAACTGTCATGTGCATTAAAGAGGTCAACCAAAACATCATGCAGGCAAATATTTAAAGAATTTCCTATTTTAAATGTGAAAAAAAACAATTACAGATTACAGGAGGTACACAAAAACTATCATTATTACAATATCCGAGGAGCAGAAAACTTATGTTAACCATTCTCAAGGACATAATTCCTGAAGGCATCACATTTTACAACTACTCTGAAACCCTGCTGTGAAAAAGAATATTAAAAAAAAAGTAAAGAACACGCTTCACTTCCAACATGTACTAAAAAGTAAAAAATGATTAACAATTCAATTACTCAAATGTAAAAAAGCGTGGGTGCTTTCGATTAATAATCTCATATTTTTTAGTTTAATTTAACAATACTCAGCGTTTAAGAGCTCAAGAGAACTTTGTCAAGCCCCCCACGCTTTTTGTACATTTGAGTAATTGAATTAATAATTGTTTTTTAATTTTTAGTCCATGTTCGAAGTAAAGTGTGCTTTTTTTTTCCGACCCCGAAAACCAGTGGCGGATCCGGGGGCGAAAGGGGTAATTACCCCACCAAGCCTATTCCAAAATACTTATACTGCCGTCCTATGGTCTGAGGATGAACGCAGTATGTTTCAAAATATCGTAATTTGAGTATTTCAAATACTTTTTCGCAATTCTTACAAACCGAACCACTTTATTGTTTTTTTTTACCATTTCATTTGTCTATTGGAAATATTTTCATATTTTTATTTTCTTTTAAAGAGAATATATATATTGATTTCCCCCCCCCCATACCAGTACTCTGGATTCGACACTGCCGAAAACCATACCAATTTTGAATCGAATCTGACCATAATCAGAAAACTCGTCCACCATTTTGGGCCACCATCTTGAATTCATAAATTTTGCCAAACAATTCATAATCTCTGACCCCGAAAACACTCGCACACCAATTTTGATTCGAATCAGACCATAATGACAAATATTGTCCGCCATCTTGGAGCCGCCATATTTAATTTAAGAATTTTGACAAAAAATTCGAACTATACGACCTAAAAAACCACCACATACCAATTTTGAATCGAATCTGACCATAATCACAAATCTCGTCCGCCGTCTTGGAGCCGCCATTTCGTTTTTCTCTATAACAAAAATTTCATGTATTGTCACCGGAATTATGAGTGAATTATTACAAGTGAAGCTATTAAGCATGTAAATTAATGAGAAGATTCCATGGATTCATCAGATTCTTATCTCTAACAAAACGTGAATACGTCATACCGCGTCCTCACTGTACGAAAGGAATAAGGTATCTTAGGAGGGTTAATTTTTATTACAGACCGCTACAGATTCTTGATGATTCAATGCAAGGATTGCGCCTTATACCCGTTTCAACAGATGGCGTCAAGTGACAATTTCTTACTTCAAAAGGATCTAGGTTTTTGTGTTTGTTTTGTTTGTTTGAGACAAAATGAAAAATCTGATAGTCTAAGGATTTGAGAATACAGATCACTAAAAAAATTATCTTCGTAGTGTTTTTTTTCTATGTGTAATGCATTCACTTTTTCAAATAATTATGAACGATAATAATTTACTGACTGTTTGGAATAAATTGCTCATGACCTATCTTTTTATATCATTTTGTACACATAGACGGTGGCTCGGGCGGTGTACTCACGTGCATCGTTCCGGGTCAACCTTATTGCATCGATTTTTGGCGTTGGTTCGAGTCCACGGTATCCCTTTTTTTTTCATTTTTCCTTTGATTTTATTCTATATTCCCTCGACTACTAGCTTTGTTGATGAGGATTATAAGTATATTCTGAGTGATATCGTTTAATAATTTTTTCCACATTCATGCAAAAAGCAATTTATTTTCCTGGATTATGGATAGTTCATGCAAATGCAAAATTCGCAAAAAGAATATCTCTTTTTCATTTCAATTCTATGAAATAGTTGCCTGCCACTTTTTTCTCTCGTTGTTTCTAAGTTTTACTGAGTCAAAGATGTAGTCTGGAAGAAGGTCCTTCGTCCAGCCTTCCCTCCGGAATATCGGGAATATCGAGACTGTTCTCTCGTTCAGCACCCTCAGGTACTCTTTCCAGTCAGTGGTGGAGTAATCGAACACCTTTCTCGTCCTCTTGGGGTAACTTCCTCTCTTTACTGAAAACAACACCGGATTGTGGTCCGAGATAAGCTCAGGGACTGAACTTATCTTGGTTATGTCTGTGACATCTTTGTTCACTACCAGGTCGAGGGTGGAGGTACCCGGTTCCGTTCCAGGGGAAATGCGTAGGTGTGTTTAGAAAGTCGACAACGACATCGTTGTTCATCAGGGAATACTTCCAGAGCGTCTTTCCCATTGAATTATTGTATCTGGTCCGATTCCACTGAGGACTCTTCGCGTTGAAGTCCCCGGCTAGCAGCACTTTATGCCCGCTGCTGAAGAGGTTGTCCACATCCAATGACGTAAAACGGTTTTCCGGGGGATTGTATACCGCAGGTATCATTGGCGCAGCCAAGGGGGGGCTTTGGGGCTGCAGCCCCCCCCCCTCCCAAGCAACTAATTACTACTGTTATTCCTAACACTTGGATGACGAAAAAAAAAACTTTGTAAAGAATTGTTTGTTCAGCCGCCCCTCCCCAAACTAAGATCCTGGCTGAGCCCCTGGGCCTCCTGCCCTCTCTTGGACAATAGCCGAGTTGACTTCCACCTTGTGACGATACTGAATCAGATTGAAATTTTGCAAGTTTTGTGAAAAAAACTAAATATTCATTTTTATAATCAGAACTAATGCTATTCCCCAGTAGATAATAGCTTCAAAAGCCCGCACACCAAATTTGGCTGCTCTAGGAAGAACTTTATTTTTTGATCGTTTCATGAATCAAGGTTCCCCTTTGGAAATTTTTTGGCTGGAAATGAAAAATAGATTTTATTCAAATTGCACACAGGGGAGGACTTTGACGAGCAGAATCCAGAAAGGTTACCAATTTTCTTTTATCTCTCATAGTTTTTCGAGATATTTGAATTTTTGTATTGCAGAAAAGATTTTCTTCACTGTCCTGCCATCTCTTGGACAGTAGCCGAAGTGGACTTCCACCGCGTGTCGATACTGAATCAGATTGGAATTGTGCCAAGTTTTGTGAAAAAACCTAATATAAATTTTTATAATCAGAACTAATGCTATTCCGCAGTAGATAATAGCTTCAAAAGCCCGCATACCAAATTTGGCTGCTCTAGGAAGAACTTTATTTTTTGATCGTTTCATGAAACAAGGTTAACCCCTTTGGAAATTTTTTGGCTGGAAATGAAAAATAGATTTGCTTTAAAATGCACACAGGGGAGGACCTTGACAAGCAGAATCCAGAAAGGTAACCAGTTTTCTTTTATCTCTCATAGTTTTCGAGATATTTGAATTTTTGTATTGCAGAAAAGATTTTCTTCACTGTCCTGCCATCTCTTGGACAGTAGCCGAAGTGGACTTCCACCGCGTGTCGATACTGAATCAGATTGGAATTGTGCCAAGTTTTGTGGAAAAACCGAATATAAATTTTTATAATCAGAACTAATGCTATTCCGCAGTAGATAATAGCTTCAAAAGCCCGCATACCGAATTTGGCTGCTCTAGGAAGAACTTTATTTTTTGATCGTTTCATGAAAGAAGGTTAACCCCTTAAGATATTTTTGGACTGGAAATGAAAAATAGATTTGCTTCAAAATGCACACAAGGGAAGACCTTGATAAGCATAATCCAGAAAGGAAACCAGTTTTCCTTTATCTCTTATAGATTTCGAGATATTTGAATATTTGTATCACAGAAAAGATTTTTTTCTTGTCCTGCCATCTCTCGGACAGTAGTCAAAGTTGACTTCCACCGCGTGACGATACTGAATCAGATTCAAATTTTGCCAAGTTTTGTGAAAAAACCGAATATCATTTTTATAATCAGAACTAATGCTATTCCGCAGTAGATAATAGCTCCAGAAGCCTGCACACCAAATTTGGCTGCTCTAGGAAGAACTTTATTTTTTGATCGTTTCATGAAAGAAGGTTTAACCCCTTTGGATATTTTTTGGTTGGAAATGAAAAATAGATATGCTTCAAAATGCACACAGGGGAGGACCTTGACGAGCAGAATCCAGAAAGGTAACCAGTTTTCTTTTATCTCTCATAGTTTTCGAGATATTTGAATTTTTGTATGGAAGAAAATATTTTTCTTCACTCTCCTGTCATCTCTTGGGCAGTAGCCGAAGTTGACTTCCACCGCGTGTCGATACTGAATCAGACTGGAATTGTGCCAAGTTTTGTGGAAAAACCGAATATAAATTTTTATAATCAGAACTAATGCTATTCCGCAGTAGATAATAGCTTCAAAAGCCCGCATACCGAATTTGGCTGCTTTAGGACGAACTTTATTTTTTGATCGTTTCATGAAAGAAGGTTAACCCCTTAAGATATTTTTGGACTGGAAATGAAAAATAGATTTGCTTCAAAATGCACACAAGGGAAGACCTTGATAAGCATAATCCAGAAAGGAAACCAGTTTTCCTTTATCTCTTATAGATTTCGAGATATTTGAATATTTGTATCACAGAAAAGATTTTTTTCTTGTCCTGCCATCTCTCGGACAGTAGTCAAAGTTGACTTCCCCACCGCGTGACGATACTGAATCAGATTCAAATTTTGCCAAGTTTTGTGAAAAAACCGAATATCATTTTTATAATCAGAACTAATGCTATTCCGCAGTAGATAATAGGTCCAGAAGCCTGCACACCAAATTTGGCTGCTCTAGGAAGAACTTTATTTTTTGATCGTTTCATGAAAGAAGGTTAACCCCTTTGGATATTTTTTGGCAGGAAATGAAAAATAGATATGCTTCAAAATGCACACAGGAAAGACCTTGACGAGCAGAATCCAGAAAGGTAACCAGTTTTCTTTTATCTCTCATAGTTTTCGAGATATTTGAATTTTTGTATCGAAGAAAATATTTTTCTTCACTCTCCTGTCATCTCTTGGACAGTAGCCGAAGTTGACTTCCACCGCTTGTCGATACTGAATCAGATTGGAATTGTGCCAAGTTTTGTGAAAAAACCTAATATAAATTTTTATAATCAGAACTAATGCTATTCCGCAGTAGATAATAGCTTCAAAAGCCCGCATACCAAATTTGGCTGCTCTAGGAAGAACTTTATTTTTTGATCGTTTCATGAAACAAGGTTAACCCCTTTGGAAATTTTTTGGCTGGAAATGAAAAATAGATTTGCTTTAAAATGCACACAGGGGAGGACCTTGACAAGCAGAATCCAGAAAGGTGACCAGTTTTCTTTTATCTCTCATAGTTTTCGAGATATTTGAATTTTTGTATCGAAGAAAATATTTTCTTCACTGTCCTGCCATCTATTGGGCAGTAGCCGAAGTTAACTTCCACCGCTTGTCGATACTGAATCAGATTGAAATTTTGCCAAGTTTTGTGAAAAAACTAAATACAATTTTTTATAATCAGAACTAATGCTATTCTGCAGTAGATAATAGCTTCGAAAGACCGCACACCTAATTTGACTGCTTTAGGAAGAACTTTATTTTTTGATCGTTTCATGAAACAAGGTTAACCCCTTAAGATATTTTTGGACTGGAAATGAAAAATAGATTTGCTTCAAAATGCACACAAGGGAAGACCTTGATAAGCATAATCCAGAAAGGAAACCAGTTTTCCTTTATCTCTTATAGATTTCGAGATATTTGAATATTTGTATCACAGAAAAGATTTTTTTCTTGTCCTGCCATCTCTCGGACAGTAGTCAAAGTTGACTTCCCCACCGCGTGACGATACTGAATCAGATTCAAATTTTGCCAAGTTTTGTGAAAAAACCGAATATCATTTTTATAATCAGAACTAATGCTATTCCGCAGTAGATAATAGGTCCAGAAGCCTGCACACCAAATTTGGCTGCTCTAGGAAGAACTTTATTTTTTGATCGTTTCATGAAAGAAGGTTAACCCCTTTGGAAATTTTTTGGCTGGAAATGAAAAATAGATTTGCTTTAAAATGCACAAAGGGGAGGACCTTGACAAGCAGAATCCAGAGAGGTAACCAGTTTTCTTTTATCTCTCATAGTTTTCGAGATATTTGAATTTTTGTATCGAAGAAAATATTTTTCTTCACTCTCCTGTCATCTCTTGGACAGTAGCCGAAGTTGACTTCCACCGCGTGACGATACTGAATCAGATTCAAATTTTGCCAAGTTTTGTGAAAAAACCGAATATAAATTTTTATAATCAGAACTAATGCTATTCCGCAGTAGATAATAGCTTCAAAAGCCCGCACACCAAATTTGGCTGCTCTAGGAAGAACTTTATTTTTTGATCGTTTCATGAAACAAGGTTAACCCCTTTGGAAATTTTTTGGCTGGAAATGAAAAATAGATTTGCTTCAAAATGCAAACAGGGGAGGACCTTGACAAGCAGAATCCAGAAAGGTAACCAGTTTTCTTTTATCTCTCATAGTTTTCGAGATATTTGAATTTTTGTATCGAAGAAAATATTTTCTTCACTGTCCTGCCATCTATTGGGCAGTAGCCGAAGTTGACTTCCACCGCTTGTCGATACTGAATCAGATTGAAATTTTGCCAAGTTTTGTGAAAAAACTAAATACAATTTTTTATAATCAGAACTAATGCTATTCTGCAGTAGATAATAGCTTCGAAAGACCGCACACCTAATTTGACTGCTCTAGGAAGAACTTTATTTTTTGATCGTTATATGAAACAAGGTTAACCCCTTTGGATATTTTTTTGCTGGAAATGAAAAATAGATTTGCTTCAAAATGCACACAAGGGAAGACCTTGATAAGCATAATCCAGAAAGGAAACCAGTTTTGCTTTATCTCTTATAGATTTCGAGATATTTGAATTTTTGTATCACAGAAAAGATTTTTTTCTTGTCCTGCCATCTCTCGGACAGTAGTCAAAGTTGACTTCCACCGCGTGACGATACTGAATCAGATTGAAATTTTGCCAAGTTTTGTGAAAAAACCGAATATCATTTTTATAATCAGAACTAATGCTATTCCGCAGTTAATAATGGCTCCAGAAGCCTGCACACCGCATTTGGCTGCTCTAGGAAGAACTTTATTTTCTGATCGTTTCATGAAACAAGGTTAACCCCTTTGGATATTTTTTGGCTGGAAATGAAAAATAGATTTGCTTCCAATTGCACACAGGGGAGGACCTTGACGAGCAGAATCCAGAAAGGTAACCAATTTTCTTTTATCTCTCATAGTTTTTCGAGATATTTGAATTTTTGTATTGCAGAAAATATTTTCTTCACTGTCCTGCCATCTCTTGAACAGTAGCCGAAGTGGACTTCCACCGCGTGTCGATACTGAATCAGATTGAAATTTTTCCAAGTTTTGTGAAAAAACCGAATATTGATTTTTATAATCAGAACTAATGCTATTCCGCAGTAGATAATAGCTTCAAAAGCCCGCACACCAAATTTGGCTGCTCTAGGAAGAACTTTATTTTTTGATCGTTTCATGAAACACTTTGGAAATTTTTTGGCTGGAAATGAAAAATAGATTTGCTTCAAAATGCACACAGCGGAGGAACTTGAGGAGCAGAATTCAGAAAAGTAACCAATTTTCTTTTATCTCTTAAAGTTATTGAGATATTTGAATTTTTTTATCGAAGAAAATATTTTCTTCACTGTCCTGCCATCTCTTGGGCAGTAGCCGAAGTTGACTTCCACCGTGTGTAGATTCTGAATCAGATTGAAATATTGCCAAGTTTTGTGAAAAAACTTTTATTAATATTAATAATTTTTATAATTAGAACAAATGCTATTCCACAGTAGATAACAGCTTCAAAAGCTTGCACACTGAATTTGGCTGCTCTAGGATGAACTTTATTTTTTGATCGTTTCAAGAAACAGGGTCAACCCTTTTGGAAGATTTTTTGCTGGAAATGGAAAATATATTTTTTCCAAAATGCACACAGGAGAGTATCTTGACGAGCGATAACCAGAAACTTACTTAATTAGCATTCTTTTATCTCTCATGGTTTTCGAGATATTTGAATTTTTGTATCGCAAAAAAGATTCAGTGTCCTGCCCATTGGCGCAGACCAGTGAGGGGACTTGAAAAAAAAAAAAAAAGCTCCAATGAATTATATGTTCAGCCCACCCCCCAAACTACTGAAATCCTGGCATGTATTTTGACTCCCGTCTCCAGTTGGATTCCGGCGTGCTCTTCCTTCCTTCCTTCCTTCTACTGAAAAAGTATAGAGATCAGAGAAATTCTAACTTGATTTTTGATCTATAATTCATTTTTCTCAATTCTCATCATCTTGAATTTCAGGATTACCTATTCACCTAAAACAAAGTAATGTGAAATGTTTTTTTTCTGCATGTCACTACCAGATGATCGATACAATACTTTTAATTTAGTGATATCCATAGTCATCAGAAAATAAGAAGAGTCCATATGCAAAAGCAAAAGCAAAAAACGTTTATTTAGTAGAAATATATAAAATACGGCCGCACACATAAAACAGGAAAATATATAAAAACAATTTAAAACTATCGCTATACCACAGGGTAGGGGTAAAGGAGGGAGTTTTGTGAATTGTTTTTCCCCGGAGCGAGGTTTCCCTCCTGCCCTTCTGGTGGTCCAGCGGGCGGGATGAAACCATGACT
The DNA here is from genome assembly GCA_958298965.1 of Chrysolina haemoptera. Classification (NCBI taxonomy): domain Eukaryota; kingdom Metazoa; phylum Arthropoda; class Insecta; order Coleoptera; family Chrysomelidae; genus Chrysolina; species Chrysolina haemoptera. The sequence goes on along the minus strand of OY282602.1, from coordinate 11,628,476 downwards.
CACCTGCCCGAAGGGCAGGCCCCACGGTGTTGTGTGGGCCACTTCCACGGATATGGGCTTTGTCACCTTTCTGTTGAGTCCTTGCCTCCTGGTGAACCATGCAGGGGAAACTAGTATTTTCATAGAGAGCCATCAGGCGATTGGATTCATCATCGTTTGAAGATCTGACTAGTGTCCGGAAAAACAACGAAAAAACCGGTTGTGTACATCGTGTCCTCGGTCAATGAGTTTCTACTCGTCTTCGGGGATCTCCCGGAAAATATCCAGGGTTTGGTATATATAGCCCCCATACCGCCAGGGTATGTCGTGGTGCTCTCTTACAGATGTTATATCCCTGGTCAAAGGACTTCCTCGAATGAAGTGCCGATAGAATTTGTCGGCTTGGTTATTAATATATTCCTCGATTTTTGGTACTTTGGCCAGCCCACGCAAGTCGGCCAACCGAATGTATCTATCACTATTCGTGACGATACGTAGTACTTTGTTCTGCATCACCTCCAAACGCCCCATCTGGGTTTTGGAGACTCCGCAGAATACTGGACAGGCGTAGGTCATTGCAGGCCTTATGACCTGTTTGTAAAGTAATATTTTGTTTTCCATGCTCAGCCTAGAGGCCCTAGCGATGAGCGGATACACTCTTTTGAGCGCCGCCGCTCCCCGCTGGACCGCCAGGTTGACATGTTTATGTAGGAACAGACGCCTGTCCAGCTGTACCCCCAGGTACCGCACGGCGTCGCACTCGTGCATCCGGTTTCCCAGAACCCTGACCCCCCCGGGTAGGTATACGTCTTTCACTCTCCTCGAGAAGGTCATGAGTTCTGTTTTATCCGGATTTAGCTCAATTTTGTTTCTCGCCATATACGGTACGACTGCCCTTTCCAAGTGTGTTCTCAACCTGGACGCGGCCACAACGCTATGCTCTGAATGCGTGTAAAGAGCGGTGTCATCTGCGTAAATGGCCGTGTCCACCAGGTTGGACATGGGGAAATCATACGTATATAGCGAGTACAAGAGCGGCGACAAGCACGACCCCTGCGGTACTCCAGCTCCGATCGGCTTCATTGATGAGCTGGTGTTATTCACCCTCACCCGAAAAGCCCTATTGACCAGGTAAGAGTCGATAATCCTGACCATATGAGCAGGCATGCCTGCCCTTAACATCTTTACAACCATGCCCTCTGTCCAGACGGTATCAAAAGCTTTCTTAATGTCCAACAGGATCATAAGCGTGTTATGTCGTTGTTGGAAGGCCCCCCTTACCCCGTGGACAATTCTGGCCACCTGGGAGGACGTAGAATGCCCCTTTCGGAAGCCGAACTGTTCCTCCGGGATAAGGTTGAGCCTTTCCTCAAGTTCGACAAATCTCTTCAGCAGGATCCTGTCCACCAACTTCGCGACAATGCTCAACAGCGAGATCGGGCGGTAACTCTCGACCCTCGCGTCGGACTTTCCCGGTTTTAGGATAGGGATAATCTCTGCTTGCTTTAGGCATTGCGGGTAGTGCTGCCACCTGATTATTGCATTAATGATATAAATCAATTGTACCAGGGACTTCCTCGGGAGGTTCCTCAGTAGAATCGCATCAACACCATCTATGCCGGGTGCTTTGTTCCTAGGGAGCCTTTTTATAGTATCCTGAACCTCCCCGAAGTTGGTCATCAACTTCGAGAAGGTTCTTTTATCTATTATCTCTTTTGGTTTGGCTCTGAATTTCTTGGCTTCCCTAGCAACCGACTCATGCTCGCGCATATAGTCAGCACCCGTCCGGAAAGCATCCTGGAAATATTCACCGAACATCTCTGCTTTCCCCTTTTCGGTCATCGCATGTGCACGACCATTCTCTACGGCCGGGATGTCCTTGAATCTCTTTTGAAGACGTTTGGACATCCGCCATAGGGAGCTGTCGTGCACATTTAGACTTTCAAGTTTCCTCCTCCAGGCTTCATCTCTGTGAGTCTGGATCAGTTCGTTAATCTCCCTGCCCAGACTCAGCATGTTCTCTTTATGAGTGGGGTTTCGAGAAACCTGCCACTTTTTCCTCTCGTTGTTTTTGAGTTTTACTAAGTCAGAGATGTAGTCTGGAAGAAGCTCCTTGTCCTCTCCCACCTCCTTCTTCCTGGTAGTGAGCTTCCGAGCTTCTTGGATGTTTTCGATCAGCCTCTGAGCTTCTTCGTCCAGTCTCCTCTCCGGTATATCCGGAGTGATGACTGTCATCTCGTTCAGCACCCTCCGGTACTCCTTCCAGTCAGTAGTGGAGTAATCGTATACTTTTCTCGCCCTCTTGGAGTTATTTCCTCCCTTGACTGAAAAGAACACCGGGTTGTGGTCCGAGATAAGCTCAGGGACTGATCTTAGCTCCGTAATATCTGTGACATTTTTGTTTACTACCAGGTCGAGGGTGGAGGGATCGGTTCCGTTCCAGGGGAAATGCGTGGGCGTGTCGGGAAAGTCAACAACGACATTGTTGTTCAGGGAATACTCCCAGAGCGTCTTTCCCATTGCATTATTGTGTCTGGTCCGATTCCACTGAGGACTCTTCGCGTTGAAGTCCCCGGCTAGCAGCACTTTATGCCCGCTGCTGCAGAGATTATCCACATCCAATGCCGTAAAACGGTTGTCCGGGGGGTTGTATACCGCATATATCTTGACTCCCGTTTCCAGTTGGATGCCGGCGTGCTCTATCGAGCTCTGCCTGGGAGGCAGTACTATATGCGGTATACTAGTCCTCACGAGGATCGCGACTCCGCCTCCTCTCACGGCGTTGGGCCTGTCGGTTCGGATGGTGGTGTATCCTCTGAATTTCAGCTTATGTTCCTGTCGGAGCTTCGTCTCGGACAGGAGCAATATGTCGATCTGATGTCTGTGAACGAAATCCGCAACAAGATGGTACTTGCTGCGGATTCCGTTCACATTGAGCATGCATGTCTTTAGTGGCATCTATAAGCCGTACCTCTGGATATTGTCCATCACCCCCCAAAAGGCGAGGAATTTTTCGCTGCCATTCCGGGCCCTACTCAGACCCTCGATGATATCATCCATAGCCTGCAATAGGCCTTCGATGTTTACCATCCCTCCAATGGTCTGATGTCTCTCCATGAACCTACTCATCACATTATCCGTGAGAGTGGGGGTTCGCTGGTTAGCCCTCTGCTGCCAGGGGGGATTGTTGGGAAGGGGTTGGGAAGGAGTGGGGGGAATATTTACCCTGTGGCTCTCTTCCAGTCTTCTTTCTCTTCTTGCTTCGGGTCTTCTTTCTGCTTGGCTTTGGCTCGCATCTTCTTTCTCTCTGGTTCTGCGTTGCCAGGCGTTTCCTTCTACAGGAGGGGCTGGAACATATCTCGGCTTGGCGGGGGCGGACATGGCCTTGCGCTTCTCCTGGGTCTCCAGATGGAGTTGGTATGCTTCGCAGTGGGTGGAGCTTGATACGTGGGCTCCACCGCAGTTGCAGCATACCGCTGGCGTGGTTTTCGGCCTGGGGCATGCTCTGGACCAGTGACTCTCTGCGCACTTCATGCACCTTATGGCTCTCGTACAGTTAGACTGGGCATGTCCCCAAGCCTGGCATCTGAAACACTGTGTGACTGCCCTGTTGTTCTGCTTGATCTCCCATTTTACCAGCACTCCATCTACAGCCCTTATATTCCTGTTCAGGAAGTTGACTGTAACCTTCTTGCCTGTTTGGACGATATACAGCTGCCGCGCCGTGTTGGTTATTGGCGTGATCCCAAAGGTTTCCAGTCCTTGCCTGGCCAGGTCCGCTTTAATGTCTCCAATCTCCGGGCTATGGTCCAGCCCCTTCACGATAAAGGCGTGTTTTCTGTCCTCCGGTAGAGTGAACGTATGATACTCCACTTCGGCGGCTTTCAGGGTGCTCTTGAGCTTCTCGTGGTCCTCTGCCGATTTAGCATAGATCAGTGAAGATTTGTTGGTGTATTTATACTCTAGAGCACCCTTGATGTCCTTCTGGAGTATCGACTTCGTGGCGTTGTCCAACTTTATCGTGCCATCGACGATGATGGGTGGACACTTCTTTGTCTTCGTTCGGTTTTCCTCTACCGGAGGCGCCTTCTTCTTCCCTTTTTGGGCGGTGGCTCTTTTCCTTCCCCCACCCTTGTTTTTGTTATCTCCCTGTCTGCTTGACTGCTCTTCTCCTTCTTCACTCTCGTCGAGGCTATCAAGCACCTCGAAGGAGTTGTGGATGGGAGTCTCCTGCAGATTCAGGGTAACGAACTTCTTTTTTCCTCTCTTCTTCGGCTCAGTAAAATCTTCTTTGGCTTTTTCCCCTTGTCTGGGGGTGGTTTTCGGTGATTTTACTATTTCCAACATTTTGAGGAGGTTGTCCTTCTCAGCCTTCATTTGTTTGGTATAGTGCTCTCGGTAGTGTTCTGCGACCTCCTGTATTTCCCTTTCCCGGATTTTCAGCCACGGGAATTCTTTTATCTCTTCAGGGATGGGCCTGGCGACTTTGCAGAACTGGGATACTTTTTCATTTGTCTTCCTACGTATCTTTTCCTCGATGTTTTTAAGTTGGTCCTGAATTTGTGAGAACTGCTCGGTCACCCTTTCGTCTCGGGCTGGATTCACAGGAGGTCGCTCATCCTCCGAAGTGGTGCTCCCCCCTGGACTACTGGGGGGGGCTGAGGATGTCGTAGAGGCTGCTGAGAAGGACCTTCTCTTCTGCAGGAGTTTCAGCCTATCTTTCTCCTGCATTTGAGCCTTCTTCTCTATTCTGCGCTGCTTGTCGAGTAGTTGCTGTTCCTTGACAGCAGCACAGAATATCGAAATTCCCGCAGGAACTACTGGTAGGGGGGGTGGGGGAGGGGGGTTGGTGTCCATCGTCTCATATTGCGACTGAAAGTTCGCGATATCACGGTATTCCTGTTGGGCACTCGTGCTTGCAGACAGGTCAGCTTCCTTCGCATTTTCTCCCATGGGATCTTTCGGGGGTTCAGCGTTCTTATCAGACGTTTCTTTCTGGGGAACATTCCGCGCCTCGTTCTCGAGGCTGGGTAGATTTGGGAGGGAACTTGCGTATTCCGCCCAGGACTCTGCTAGGAGCGTCTTACTCTTCACAGTGGAGGATCTATCGTTGTCAGGGGGGGTGGTAGCTTTCACTACCCCTTTTTTCTCATTTTCCTGGGCGGGGGCGGTCTTTGCCTTCACATCGTCGGTGGTGTCGTTCCCTTCCGCGTCCTTCTTCACCTCGTACATGCGTACTGTTCTTCCTTGGATTTTGGGGAGACTAGCATCGTTCTGGGCCTGTTTGGGTTTGGCCCCAGTAGTGACTCCGGTAAAGAAGTTCCGCATCTCCTGTACGCGAGACTCCTCGTACCCCATTTTTGCTTTTTTGTCTGGGGGTGACTTTCCTAGACTATCTATCTGCTTTCTGAAGGAATTAAATGACGTATCGAGGTCCAACTGCTGATATCTCCTGGATTCCTTCAGACTTTCGCTATTGGAGGACGTGTTACTCGCCTGTGACGACGTGCGCTTCAGCGCATGCGCAGTAACTCCGTCCCCCGTGATCTTCAATTTTTCAGCAGCTTTCGGCTTCCGAGTATAATCCTTTTTATACTTTGCTGGGGTTTCATCCCCTGAAGGCTCTTTGGGAGTTTCTCGGGGGGTGTTTCCACCCCCCGGGCTGCTTAACATCTCTCTGTTATAAATGCACTACGGGCATATCTGTGTTCCTCCGGAAAACTTCGAAGTCTGGCAACTCCGCAAAGCAGGTCGGCCTGAGCGCTGGGAGATTCCAGGGTACAAAGTCCGGATTCGAGTTAACTTCAACGTGAAAACTTGAGTTTAGTTGCTTGTACTGTACACAAGCTTAAGGTAATCAACTTTAGCACTTTTATTGGTTTTAAAACTCACTAGGTTATGGGAAATAATTACTTGAAAACTTCAATAACCTAACTGTGATTCACAGTGTTGCCGCACTGCTTCAAAATGCTCTCAATTCTCATCATCTTGAATTTCAGGATTACCTATTCACCTAAAACAAAGTAATGTGAAATGTTTTTTTTCTGCATGTCACTACCAGATGATCGATACAATACTTTTAATTTAGTGATATCCATAGTCATCAGAAAATAAGAAGAGTCCATATGAATTCATCAGATTCTCATCACAACGTGAATAAGTCATACCGCGTCCTCTATGTGCGAATGAGATAAGGTCTCTCAGTAGTGTTAATTTTTATTACAGAACGCTTACAGATACATGGTTTCGTTGCAGTGATTCCGCCTTGGACCAGTTTCAACAGATGGCGCCAGGTGACAATTTATTTTCCTGGATTATGGGTAGTTCATGCATGCATGAAATTCTAATGAAATGAAAAAATTTTTTTGGGAATTTTGCATTTGCATGAACTGGTCTTTAGACATTTTTATTGTATTTGTTTGAGACAACATGAATGTTTACTTGTCCAATGATTTGAGACTACAGATTACTAAAAAACTGGTTTTGAAAGTGTTTTCTATGTGTAATGCAATCACTTTTTCAAATAATTATGAATGATAATAACGTTGTATGTCTGTTTGGAATAAATGGCTTATGACCTATCTTTTTATATCATTTTGTACACATAGACGGTGGCTCGGGCGGTGTACTCACGTGCATCGTTCCGGGTCAACCTTATTGCATCGATTTTTGGCGTTGGTTCGAGTCCACGGTATCCCTTTTTTTTTCATTTTTCCTTTGATTTTATTCTATATTCCCTCGACTACTAGCTTTGTTGATGAGGATTATAAGTATATTCTGAGTGATATCGTTTAATAATTTTTTCCACATTCATGCAAAAAGCAATTTATTTTCCTGGATTATGGGTAGTTCATGCAAATGCAAAATTCGCAAAAAGAATATCTCTTTTTCATTTCAATTCTATGAAATAGTTGCCTGCCACTTTTTTCTCTCGTTGTTTCTAAGTTTTACTGAGTCAAAGATGTAGTCTGGAAGAAGGTCCTTCGTCCAGCCTTCCCTCCGGAATATCGGGAATATCGAGACTGTTCTCTCGTTCAGCACCCTCAGGTACTCTTTCCAGTCAGTGGTGGAGTAATCGAACACCTTTCTCGTCCTCTTGGGGTAACTTCCTCTCTTTACTGAAAACAACACCGGATTGTGGTCCGAGATAAGCTCAGGGACTGAACTTATCTTGGTTATGTCTGTGACATCTTTGTTCACTACCAGGTCGAGGGTGGAGGTACCCGGTTCCGTTCCAGGGGAAATGCGTAGGTGTATTTAGAAAGTCGACAACGACATCGTTGTTCATCAGGGAATACTTCCAGAGCGTCTTTCCCATTGAATTATTGTATCTGGTCCGATTCCACTGAAGACTCTTCGCGTTGAAGTCCCCGGCTAGCAGCACTTTATGCCCGCTGCTGAAGAGGTTGTCCACATCCAATGACGTAAAACGGTTTTCCGGGGGATTGTATACCGCAGGTATCATTGGTGCAGCCAAGGGGGGGCTTTGGGGCTGCAGCCCCCCCCCCCCTCCCAAGCAACTAATTACTACTGTTATTCCTAACACTTGGATGACGAAAAAAAAAACTTTGTAAAGAATTGTTTGTTCAGCCGCCCCTCCCCAAACTAAGATCCTGGCTGAGCCCCTGGGCCTCCTGCCCTCTCTTGGACAATAGCCGAGTTGACTTCCACCTTGTGTCGATACTGAATCAGATTGAAATTTTGCAAGTTTTGTGAAAAAAACTAAATATTCATTTTTATAATCAGAACTAATGCTATTCCCCAGTAGATAATAGCTTCAAAAGCCCGCACACCAAATTTGGCTGCTCTAGGAAGAACTTTATTTTTTGATCGTTTCATGAATCAAGGTTCCCCTTTGGAAATTTTTTGGCTGGAAATGAAAAATAGATTTTATTCAAATTGCACACAGGGGAGGACTTTGACGAGCAGAATCCAGAAAGGTTACCAATTTTCTTTTATCTCTCATAGTTTTTCGAGATATTTGAATTTTTGTATTGCAGAAAAGATTTTCTTCACTGTCCTGCCATCTCTTGGACAGTAGCCGAAGTGGACTTCCACCGCGTGTCGATACTGAATCAGATTGGAATTGTGCCAAGTTTTGTGAAAAAACCTAATATAAATTTTTATAATCAGAACTAATGCTATTCCGCAGTAGATAATAGCTTCAAAAGCCCGCATACCAAATTTGGCTGCTCTAGGAAGAACTTTATTTTTTGATCGTTTCATGAAACAAGGTTAACCCCTTTGGAAATTTTTTGGCTGGAAATGAAAAATAGATTTGCTTTAAAATGCACACAGGGGAGGACCTTGACAAGCAGAATCCAGAGAGGTAACCAGTTTTCTTTTATCTCTCATAGTTTTCGAGATATTTGAATTTTTGTATCGAAGAAAATATTTTTCTTCACTCTCCTGTTATCTCTTGGACAGTAGCCGAAGTTGACTTCCACCGCGTGACGATACTGAATCAGATTCAAATTTTGCCAAGTTTTGTGAAAAAACCGAATATAAATTTTTATAATCAGAACTAATGCTATTCCGCAGTAGATAATAGCTTCAAAAGCCCGCACACCAAATTTGGCTGCTCTAGGAAGAACTTTATTTTTTGATCGTTTCATGAAACAAGGTTAACCCCTTTGGAAATTTTTTGGCTGGAAATGAAAAATAGATTTGCTTTAAAATGCACACAGGGAAGGACCTTGACAAGCAGAATCCAGAAAGGTGACCAGTTTTCTTTTATCTCTCATAGTTTTCGAGATATTTGAATTTTTGTATCGAAGAAAATATTTTCTTCACTGTCCTGCCATCTATTGGGCAGTAGCCGAAGTTGACTTCCACCGCTTGTCGATACTGAATCAGATTGAAATTTTGCCAAGTTTTGTGAAAAAACTAAATACAATTTTTTATAATCAGAACTAATGCTATTCTGCAGTAGATAATAGCTTCGAAAGACCGCACACCTAATTTGACTGCTCTAGGAAGAACTTTATTTTTTGATCGTTTCATGAAACAAGGTTAACCCCTTAAGATATTTTTGGACTGGAAATGAAAAATAGATTTGCTTCAAAATGCACACAAGGGAAGACCTTGATAAGCATAATCCAGAAAGGAAACCAGTTTTCCTTTATCTCTTATAGATTTCGAGATATTTGAATATTTGTATCACAGAAAAGATTTTTTTCTTGTCCTGCCATCTCTCGGACAGTAGTCAAAGTTGACTTCCCCACCGCGTGACGATACTGAATCAGATTCAAATTTTGCCAAGTTTTGTGAAAAAACCGAATATCATTTTTATAATCAGAACTAATGCTATTCCGCAGTAGATAATAGGTCCAGAAGCCTGCACACCAAATTTGGCTGCTCTAGGAAGAACTTTATTTTTTGATCGTTTCATGAAAGAAGGTTTAACCCCTTTGGAAATTTTTTGGCTGGAAATGAAAAATAGATTTGCTTTAAAATGCACAAAGGGGAGGACCTTGACAAGCAGAATCCAGAGAGGTAACCAGTTTTCTTTTATCTCTCATAGTTTTCGAGATATTTGAATTTTTGTATCGAAGAAAATATTTTTCTTCACTCTCCTGTCATCTCTTGGACAGTAGCCGAAGTTGACTTCCACCGCGTGACGATACTGAATCAGATTCAAATTTTGCCAAGTTTTGTGAAAAAACCGAATATAAATTTTTATAATCAGAACTAATGCTATTCCGCAGTAGATAATAGCTTCAAAAGCCCGCACACCAAATTTGGCTGCTCTAGGAAGAACTTTATTTTTTGATCGTTTCATGAAACAAGGTTAACCCCTTTGGAAATTTTTTGGCTGGAAATGAAAAATAGATTTGCTTCAAAATGCAAACAGGGGAGGACCTTGACAAGCAGAATCCAGAAAGGTAACCAGTTTTCTTTTATCTCTCATAGTTTTCGAGATATTTGAATTTTTGTATCGAAGAAAATATTTTCTTCACTGTCCTGCCATCTATTGGGCAGTAGCCGAAGTTGACTTCCACCGCTTGTCGATACTGAATCAGATTGAAATTTTGCCAAGTTTTGTGAAAAAACTAAATACAATTTTTTATAATCAGAACTAATGCTATTCTGCAGTAGATAATAGCTTCGAAAGACCGCACACCTAATTTGACTGCTCTAGGAAGAACTTTATTTTTTGATCGTTATATGAAACAAGGTTAACCCCTTTGGATATTTTTTTGCTGGAAATGAAAAATAGATTTGCTTCAAAATGCACACAAGGGAAGACCTTGATAAGCATAATCCAGAAAGGAAACCAGTTTTGCTTTATCTCTTATAGATTTCGAGATATTTGAATTTTTGTATCACAGAAAAGATTTTTTTCTTGTCCTGCCATCTCTCGGACAGTAGTCAAAGTTGACTTCCACCGCGTGACGATACTGAATCAGATTCAAATTTTGCCAAGTTTTGTGAAAAAACCGAATATCATTTTTATAATCAGAACTAATGCTATTCCGCAGTTAATAATGGCTCCAGAAGCCTGCACACCGCATTTGGCTGCTCTAGGAAGAACTTTATTTTCTGATCGTTTCATGAAACAAGGTTAACCCCTTTGGATATTTTTTGGCTGGAAATGAAAAATAGATTTGCTTCAAATTGCACACAGGGGAGGACCTTGACGAGCAGAATCCAGAAAGGTAACCAATTTTCTTTTATCTCTCATAGTTTTTCGAGATATTTGAATTTTTGTATTGCAGAAAAGATTTTCTTCACTGTCCTGCCATCTCTTGAACAGTAGCCGAAGTGGACTTCCACCGCGTGTCGATACTGAATCAGATTGAAATTTTTCCAAGTTTTGTGAAAAAACCGAATATTGATTTTTATAATCAGAACTAATGCTATTCCGCAGTAGATAATAGCTTCAAAAGCCCGCACACCAAATTTGGCTGCTCTAGGAAGAACTTTATTTTTTGATCGTTTCATGAAACACTTTGGAAATTTTTTGGCTGGAAATGAAAAATAGATTTGCTTCAAAATGCACACAGCGGAGGAACTTGAGGAGCAGAATTCAGAAAAGTAACCAATTTTCTTTTATCTCTTAAAGTTATTGAGATATTTGAATTTTTTTATCGAAGAAAATATTTTCTTCACTGTCCTGCCATCTCTTGGGCAGTAGCCGAAGTTGACTTCCACCGTGTGTAGATTCTGAATCAGATTGAAATATTGCCAAGTTTTGTGAAAAAACTTTTATTAATATTAATAATTTTTATAATTAGAACAAATGCTATTCCACAGTAGATAACAGCTTCAAAAGCTTGCACACTGAATTTGGCTGCTCTAGGATGAACTTTATTTTTTGATCGTTTCAAGAAACAGGGTCAACCCTTTTGGAAGATTTTTTGCTGGAAATGGAAAATATATTTTTTCCAAAATGCACACAGGAGAGTATCTTGACGAGCGATAACCAGAAACTTACTTAATTAGCATTCTTTTATCTCTCATGGTTTTCGAGATATTTGAATTTTTGTATCGCAAAAAAGATTCAGTGTCCTGCCCATTGGCGCAGACCAGTGAGGGGACTTGAAAAAAAAAAAAAAAGCTCCAATGAATTATATGTTCAGCCCACCCCCCAAACTACTGAAATCCTGGCATGTATTTTGACTCCCGTCTCCAGTTGGATTCCGGCGTGCTCTTCCTTCCTTCCTTCCTTCTACTGAAAAAGTATAGAGATCAGAGAAATTCTAACTTGATTTTTGATCTATAATTCATTTTTCTCAATTCTCATCATCTTGAATTTCAGGATTACCTATTCACCTAAAACAAAGTAATGTGAAATGTTTTTTTTCTGCATGTCACTACCAGATGATCGATACAATACTTTTAATTTAGTGATATCCATAGTCATCAGAAAATAAGAAGAGTCCATATGAATTCATCAGATTCTCATCACAACGTGAATAAGTCATACCGCGTCCTCTATGTGCGAATGAGATAAGGTCTCTCAGTAGTGTTAATTTTTATTACAGAACGCTTACAGATACATGGTTTCGTTGCAGTGATTCCGCCTTGGACCAGTTTCAACAGATGGCGCCAGGTGACAATTTATTTTCCTGGATTATGGGTAGTTCATGCATGCATGAAATTCTAATGAAATGAAAAAATTTTATTGGGAATTTTGCATTTGCATGAACTGGTCTTTAGACATTTTTATTGTATTTGTTTGAGACAACATGAATGTTTACTTGTCCAATGATTTGAGACTACAGATTACTAAAAAACTGGTTTTGAAAGTGTTTTCTATGTGTAATGCAATCACTTTTTCAAATAATTATGAATGATAATAACGTTGTATGTCTGTTTGGAATAAATGGCTTATGACCTATCTTTTTATATCATTTTGTACACATAGACGGTGGCTCGGGCGGTGTACTCACGTGCATCGTTCCGGGTCAACCTTATTGCATCGATTTTTGGCGTTGGTTCGAGTCCACGGTATCCCTTTTTTTTTCATTTTTCCTTTGATTTTATTCTATATTCCCTCGACTACTAGCTTTGTTGATGAGGATTATAAGTATATTCTGAGTGATATCGTTTAATAATTTTTTCCACATTCATGCAAAAAGCAATTTATTTTCCTGGATTATGGGTAGTTCATGCAAATGCAAAATTCGCAAAAAGAATATCTCTTTTTCATTTCAATTCTATGAAATAGTTGCCTGCCACTTTTTTCTCTCGTTGTTTCTAAGTTTTACTGAGTCAAAGATGTAGTCTGGAAGAAGGTCCTTCGTCCAGCCTTCCCTCCGGAATATCGGGAATATCGAGACTGTTCTCTCGTTCAGCACCCTCAGGTACTCTTTCCAGTCAGTGGTGGAGTAATCGAACACCTTTCTCGTCCTCTTGGGGTAACTTCCTCTCTTTACTGAAAACAACACCGGATTGTGGTCCGAGATAAGCTCAGGGACTGAACTTATCTTGGTTATGTCTGTGACATCTTTGTTCACTACCAGGTTGAGGGTGGAGGTACCCGGTTCCGTTCCAGGGGAAATGCGTAGGTGTATTTAGAAAGTCGACAACGACATCGTTGTTCATCAGGGAATACTTCCAGAGCGTCTTTCCCATTGAATTATTGTATCTGGTCCGATTCCACTGAAGACTCTTCGCGTTGAAGTCCCCGGCTAGCAGCACTTTATGCAAAAAAAGCAAAAAGCAAAAAACGTTTATTTAGTAGAAATATATAAAATACGGCCGCACACATAAAACAGGAAAATATATAAAAACAATTTAAAACTATCGCTATACCACAGGGTAGGGGTAAAGGAGGGAGTTTTGTGAATTGTTTTTCCCCGGAGCGAGGTTTCCCTCCTGCCCTTCTGGTGGTCCAGCGGGCGGGATGAAACCATGACTCACCTGCCCGAAGGGCAGGCCCCACGGTGTTGTGTGGGCCACTTCCACGGATATGGGCTTTGTCACCTTTCTGTTGAGTCCTTGCCTCCTGGTGAACCATGCAGGGGAAACTAGTATTTTCATAGAGAGCCATCAGGCGATTGGATTCATCATCGTTTGAAGATCTGACTAGTGTCCGGAAAAACAACGAAAAAACCGGTTGTGTACATCGTGTCCTCGGTCAATGAGTTTCTACTCGTCTTCGGGGATCTCCCGGAAAATATCCAGGGTTTGGTATATATAGCCCCCATACCGCCAGGGTATGTCGTGGTGCTCTCTTACAGATGTTATATCCCTGGTCAAAGGACTTCCTCGAATGAAGTGCCGATAGAATTTGTCGGCTTGGTTATTAATATATTCCTCGATTTTTGGTACTTTGGCCAGCCCACGCAAGTCGGCCAACCGAATGTATCTATCACTATTCGTGACGATACGTAGTACTTTGTTCTGCATCACCTCCAAACGCCCCATCTGGGTTTTGGAGACTCCGCAGAATACTGGACAGGCGTAGGTCATTGCAGGCCTTATGACCTGTTTGTAAAGTAATATTTTGTTTTCCATGCTCAGCCTAGAGGCCCTAGCGATGAGCGGATACACTCTTTTGAGCGCCGCCGCTCCCCGCTGGACCGCCAGGTTGACATGTTTATGTAGGAACAGACGCCTGTCCAGCTGTACCCCCAGGTACCGCACGGCGTCGCACTCGTGCATCCGGTTTCCCAGAACCCTGACCCCCCCGGGTAGGTATACGTCTTTCACTCTCCTCGAGAAGGTCATGAGTTCTGTTTTATCCGGATTTAGCTCAATTTTGTTTCTCGCCATATACGGTACGACTGCCCTTTCCAAGTGTGTTCTCAACCTGGACGCGGCCACAACGCTATGCTCTGAATGCGTGTAAAGAGCGGTGTCATCTGCGTAAATGGCCGTGTCCACCAGGTTGGACATGGGGAAATCATACGTATATAGCGAGTACAAGAGCGGCGACAAGCACGACCCCTGCGGTACTCCAGCTCCGATCGGCTTCATTGATGAGCTGGTGTTATTCACCCTCACCCGAAAAGCCCTATTGACCAGGTAAGAGTCGATAATCCTGACCATATGAGCAGGCATGCCTGCCCTTAACATCTTTACAACCATGCCCTCTGTCCAGACGGTATCAAAAGCTTTCTTAATGTCCGACAGGATCATAAGCGTGTTATGTCGTTGTTGGAAGGCCCCCCTTACCCCGTGGACAATTCTGGCCACCTGGGAGGACGTAGAATGCCCCTTTCGGAAGCCGAACTGTTCCTCCGGGATAAGGTTGAGCCTTTCCTCAAGTTCGACAAATCTCTTCAGCAGGATCCTGTCCACCAACTTCGCGACAATGCTCAACAGCGAGATCGGGCGGTAACTCTCGACCCTCGCGTCGGACTTTCCCGGTTTTAGGATAGGGATAATCTCTGCTTGCTTTAGGCATTGCGGGTAGTGCTGCCACCTGATTATTGCATTAATGATATAAATCAATTGTACCAGGGACTTCCTCGGGAGGTTCCTCAGTAGAATCGCATCAACACCATCTATGCCGGGTGCTTTGTTCCTAGGGAGCCTTTTTATAGTATCCTGAACCTCCCCGAAGTTGGTCATCAACTTCGAGAAGGTTCTTTTATCTATTATCTCTTTTGGTTTGGCTCTGAATTTCTTGGCTTCCCTAGCAACCGACTCATGCTCGCGCATATAGTCAGCACCCGTCCGGAAAGCATCCTGGAAATATTCACCGAACATCTCTGCTTTCCCCTTTTCGGTCATCGCATGTGCACGACCATTCTCTACGGCCGGGATGTCCTTGAATCTCTTTTGAAGACGTTTGGACATCCGCCATAGGGAGCTGTCGTGCACATTTAGACTTTCAAGTTTCCTCCTCCAGGCTTCATCTCTGTGAGTCTGGATCAGTTCGTTAATCTCCCTGCCCAGACTCAGCATGTTCTCTTTATGAGTGGGGTTTCGAGAAACCTGCCACTTTTTCCTCTCGTTGTTTTTGAGTTTTACTAAGTCAGAGATGTAGTCTGGAAGAAGCTCCTTGTCCTCTCCCACCTCCTTCTTCCTGGTAGTGAGCTTCCGAGCTTCTTGGATGTTTTCGATCAGCCTCTGAGCTTCTTCGTCCAGTCTCCTCTCCGGTATATCCGGAGTGATGACTGTCATCTCGTTCAGCACCCTCCGGTACTCCTTCCAGTCAGTAGTGGAGTAATCGTATACTTTTCTCGCCCTCTTGGAGTTATTTCCTCCCTTGACTGAAAAGAACACCGGGTTGTGGTCCGAGATAAGCTCAGGGACTGATCTTAGCTCCGTAATATCTGTGACATTTTTGTTTACTACCAGGTCGAGGGTGGAGGGATCGGTTCCGTTCCAGGGGAAATGCGTGGGCGTGTCGGGAAAGTCAACAACGACATTGTTGTTCAGGGAATACTCCCAGAGCGTCTTTCCCATTGCATTATTGTGTCTGGTCCGATTCCACTGAGGACTCTTCGCGTTGAAGTCCCCGGCTAGCAGCACTTTATGCCCGCTGCTGCAGAGATTATCCACATCCAATGCCGTAAAACGGTTGTCCGGGGGGTTGTATACCGCATATATCTTGACTCCCGTTTCCAGTTGGATGCCGGCGTGCTCTATCGAGCTCTGCCTGGGAGGCAGTACTATATGCGGTATACTAGTCCTCACGAGGATCGCGACTCCGCCTCCTCTCACGGCGTTGGGCCTGTCGGTTCGGATGGTGGTGTATCCTCTGAATTTCAGCTTATGTTCCTGTCGGAGCTTCGTCTCGGACAGGAGCAATATGTCGATCTGATGTCTGTGAACGAAATCCGCAACAAGATGGTACTTGCTGCGGATTCCGTTCACATTGAGCATGCATGTCTTTAGTGGCATCTATAAGCCGTACCTCTGGATATTGTCCATCACCCCCCAAAAGGCGAGGAATTTTTCGCTGCCATTCCGGGCCCTACTCAGACCCTCGATGATATCATCCATAGCCTGCAATAGGCCTTCGATGTTTACCATCCCTCCAATGGTCTGATGTCTCTCCATGAACCTACTCATCACATTATCCGTGAGAGTGGGGGTTCGCTGGTTAGCCCTCTGCTGCCAGGGGGGATTGTTGGGAAGGGGTTGGGAAGGAGTGGGGGGAATATTTACCCTGTGGCTCTCTTCCAGTCTTCTTTCTCTTCTTGCTTCGGGTCTTCTTTCTGCTTGGCTTTGGCTCGCATCTTCTTTCTCTCTGGTTCTGCGTTGCCAGGCGTTTCCTTCTACAGGAGGGGCTGGAACATATCTCGGCTTGGCGGGGGCGGACATGGCCTTGCGCTTCTCCTGGGTCTCCAGATGGAGTTGGTATGCTTCGCAGTGGGTGGAGCTTGATACGTGGGCTCCACCGCAGTTGCAGCATACCGCTGGCGTGGTTTTCGGCCTGGGGCATGCTCTGGACCAGTGACTCTCTGCGCACTTCATGCACCTTATGGCTCTCGTACAGTTAGACTGGGCATGTCCCCAAGCCTGGCATCTGAAACACTGTGTGACTGCCCTGTTGTTCTGCTTGATCTCCCATTTTACCAGCACTCCATCTACAGCCCTTATATTCCTGTTCAGGAAGTTGACTGTAACCTTCTTGCCTGTTTGGACGATATACAGCTGCCGCGCCGTGTTGGTTATTGGCGTGATCCCAAAGGTTTCCAGTCCTTGCCTGGCCAGGTCCGCTTTAATGTCTCCAATCTCCGGGCTATGGTCCAGCCCCTTCACGATAAAGGCGTGTTTTCTGTCCTCCGGTAGAGTGAACGTATGATACTCCACTTCGGCGGCTTTCAGGGTGCTCTTGAGCTTCTCGTGGTCCTCTGCCGATTTAGCATAGATCAGTGAAGATTTGTTGGTGTATTTATACTCTAGAGCACCCTTGATGTCCTTCTGGAGTATCGACTTCGTGGCGTTGTCCAACTTTATCGTGCCATCGACGATGATGGGTGGACACTTCTTTGTCTTCGTTCGGTTTTCCTCTACCGGAGGCGCCTTCTTCTTCCCTTTTTGGGCGGTGGCTCTTTTCCTTCCCCCACCCTTGTTTTTGTTATCTCCCTGTCTGCTTGACTGCTCTTCTCCTTCTTCACTCTCGTCGAGGCTATCAAGCACCTCGAAGGAGTTGTGGATGGGAGTCTCCTGCAGATTCAGGGTAACGAACTTCTTTTTTCCTCTCTTCTTCGGCTCAGTAAAATCTTCTTTGGCTTTTTCCCCTTGTCTGGGGGTGGTTTTCGGTGATTTTACTATTTCCAACATTTTGAGGAGGTTGTCCTTCTCAGCCTTCATTTGTTTGGTATAGTGCTCTCGGTAGTGTTCTGCGACCTCCTGTATTTCCCTTTCCCGGATTTTCAGCCACGGGAATTCTTTTATCTCTTCAGGGATGGGCCTGGCGACTTTGCAGAACTGGGATACTTTTTCATTTGTCTTCCTACGTATCTTTTCCTCGATGTTTTTAAGTTGGTCCTGAATTTGTGAGAACTGCTCGGTCACCCTTTCGTCTCGGGCTGGATTCACAGGAGGTCGCTCATCCTCCGAAGTGGTGCTCCCCCCTGGACTACTGGGGGGGGCTGAGGATGTCGTAGAGGCTGCTGAGAAGGACCTTCTCTTCTGCAGGAGTTTCAGCCTATCTTTCTCCTGCATTTGAGCCTTCTTCTCTATTCTGCGCTGCTTGTCGAGTAGTTGCTGTTCCTTGACAGCAGCACAGAATATCGAAATTCCCGCAGGAACTACTGGTAGGGGGGGTGGGGGAGGGGGGTTGGTGTCCATCGTCTCATATTGCGACTGAAAGTTCGCGATATCACGGTATTCCTGTTGGGCACTCGTGCTTGCAGACAGGTCAGCTTCCTTCGCATTTTCTCCCATGGGATCTTTCGGGGGTTCAGCGTTCTTATCAGACGTTTCTTTCTGGGGAACATTCCGCGCCTCGTTCTCGAGGCTGGGTAGATTTGGGAGGGAACTTGCGTATTCCGCCCAGGACTCTGCTAGGAGCGTCTTACTCTTCACAGTGGAGGATCTATCGTTGTCAGGGGGGGTGGTAGCTTTCACTACCCCTTTTTTCTCATTTTCCTGGGCGGGGGCGGTCTTTGCCTTCACATCGTCGGTGGTGTCGTTCCCTTCCGCGTCCTTCTTCACCTCGTACATGCGTACTGTTCTTCCTTGGATTTTGGGGAGACTAGCATCGTTCTGGGCCTGTTTGGGTTTGGCCCCAGTAGTGACTCCGGTAAAGAAGTTCCGCATCTCCTGTACGCGAGACTCCTCGTACCCCATTTTTGCTTTTTTGTCTGGGGGTGACTTTCCTAGACTATCTATCTGCTTTCTGAAGGAATTAAATGACGTATCGAGGTCCAACTGCTGATATCTCCTGGATTCCTTCAGACTTTCGCTATTGGAGGACGTGTTACTCGCCTGTGACGACGTGCGCTTCAGCGCATGCGCAGTAACTCCGTCCCCCGTGATCTTCAATTTTTCAGCAGCTTTCGGCTTCCGAGTATAATCCTTTTTATACTTTGCTGGGGTTTCATCCCCTGAAGGCTCTTTGGGAGTTTCTCGGGGGGTGTTTCCACCCCCCGGGCTGCTTAACATCTCTCTGTTATAAATGCACTACGGGCATATCTGTGTTCCTCCGGAAAACTTCGAAGTCTGGCAACTCCGCAAAGCAGGTCGGCCTGAGCGCTGGGAGATTCCAGGGTACAAAGTCCGGATTCGAGTTAACTTCAACGTGAAAACTTGAGTTTAGTTGCTTGTACTGTACACAAGCTTAAGGTAATCAACTTTAGCACTTTTATTGGTTTTAAAACTCACTAGGTTATGGGAAATAATTACTTGAAAACTTCAATAACCTAACTGTGATTCACAGTGTTGCCGCACTGCTTCAAAGCACTTTATGCCCGCTGCTGAAGAGGTTGTCCACATCCAATGACGTAAAACGGTTTTCCGGGGGATTGTATACCGCAGGTATCATTGGCGCAGCCAAGGGGGGGCTTTGGGGCTGCAGCCCCCCCCCCCTCCCAAGCAACTAATTACTACTGTTATTCCTAACACTTGGATGACGAAAAAAAAAACTTTGTAAAGAATTGTTTGTTCAGCCGCCCCTCCCCAAACTAAGATCCTGGCTGAGCCCCTGGGCCTCCTGCCCTCTCTTGGACAATAGCCGAGTTGACTTCCACCTTGTGTCGATACTGAATCAGATTGAAATTTTGCAAGTTTTGTGAAAAAAACTAAATATTCATTTTTATAATCAGAACTAATGCTATTCCCCAGTAGATAATAGCTTCAAAAGCCCGCACACCAAATTTGGCTGCTCTAGGAAGAACTTTATTTTTTGATCGTTTCATGAATCAAGGTTCCCCTTTGGAAATTTTTTGGCTGGAAATGAAAAATAGATTTTATTCAAATTGCACACAGGGGAGGACTTTGACGAGCAGAATCCAGAAAGGTTACCAATTTTCTTTTATCTCTCATAGTTTTTCGAGATATTTGAATTTTTGTATTGCAGAAAAGATTTTCTTCACTGTCCTGCCATCTCTTGGACAGTAGCCGAAGTGGACTTCCACCGCGTGTCGATACTGAATCAGATTGGAATTGTGCCAAGTTTTGTGAAAAAACCTAATATAAATTTTTATAATCAGAACTAATGCTATTCCGCAGTAGATAATAGCTTCAAAAGCCCGCATACCAAATTTGGCTGCTCTAGGAAGAACTTTATTTTTTGATCGTTTCATGAAACAAGGTTAACCCCTTTGGAAATTTTTTGGCTGGAAATGAAAAATAGATTTGCTTTAAAATGCACACAGGGGAGGACCTTGACAAGCAGAATCCAGAGAGGTAACCAGTTTTCTTTTATCTCTCATAGTTTTCGAGATATTTGAATTTTTGTATCGAAGAAAATATTTTTCTTCACTCTCCTGTTATCTCTTGGACAGTAGCCGAAGTTGACTTCCACCGCGTGACGATACTGAATCAGATTCAAATTTTGCCAAGTTTTGTGAAAAAACCGAATATAAATTTTTATAATCAGAACTAATGCTATTCCGCAGTAGATAATAGCTTCAAAAGCCCGCACACCAAATTTGGCTGCTCTAGGAAGAACTTTATTTTTTGATCGTTTCATGAAACAAGGTTAACCCCTTTGGAAATTTTTTGGCTGGAAATGAAAAATAGATTTGCTTTAAAATGCACACAGGGGAGGACCTTGACAAGCAGAATCCAGAAAGGTGACCAGTTTTCTTTTATCTCTCATAGTTTTCGAGATATTTGAATTTTTGTATCGAAGAAAATATTTTCTTCACTGTCCTGCCATCTATTGGGCAGTAGCCGAAGTTGACTTCCACCGCTTGTCGATACTGAATCAGATTGAAATTTTGCCAAGTTTTGTGAAAAAACTAAATACAATTTTTTATAATCAGAACTAATGCTATTCTGCAGTAGATAATAGCTTCGAAAGACCGCACACCTAATTTGACTGCTCTAGGAAGAACTTTATTTTTTGATCGTTATATGAAACAAGGTTAACCCCTTTGGATATTTTTTTGCTGGAAATGAAAAATAGATTTGCTTCAAAATGCACACAAGGGAAGACCTTGATAAGCATAATCCAGAAAGGAAACCAGTTTTGCTTTATCTCTTATAGATTTCGAGATATTTGAATTTTTGTATCACAGAAAAGATTTTTTTCTTGTCCTGCCATCTCTCGGACAGTAGTCAAAGTTGACTTCCACCGCGTGACGATACTGAATCAGATTCAAATTTTGCCAAGTTTTGTGAAAAAACCGAATATCATTTTTATAATCAGAACTAATGCTATTCCGCAGTTAATAATGGCTCCAGAAGCCTGCACACCGCATTTGGCTGCTCTAGGAAGAACTTTATTTTCTGATCGTTTCATGAAACAAGGTTAACCCCTTTGGATATTTTTTGGCTGGAAATGAAAAATAGATTTGCTTCAAATTGCACACAGGGGAGGACCTTGACGAGCAGAATCCAGAAAGGTAACCAATTTTCTTTTATCTCTCATAGTTTTTCGAGATATTTGAATTTTTGTATTGCAGAAAAGATTTTCTTCACTGTCCTGCCATCTCTTGAACAGTAGCCGAAGTGGACTTCCACCGCGTGTCGATACTGAATCAGATTGAAATTTTTCCAAGTTTTGTGAAAAAACCGAATATTGATTTTTATAATCAGAACTAATGCTATTCCGCAGTAGATAATAGCTTCAAAAGCCCGCACACCAAATTTGGCTGCTCTAGGAAGAACTTTATTTTTTGATCGTTTCATGAAACACTTTGGAAATTTTTTGGCTGGAAATGAAAAATAGATTTGCTTCAAAATGCACACAGCGGAGGAACTTGAGGAGCAGAATTCAGAAAAGTAACCAATTTTCTTTTATCTCTTAAAGTTATTGAGATATTTGAATTTTTTTATCGAAGAAAATATTTTCTTCACTGTCCTGCCATCTCTTGGGCAGTAGCCGAAGTTGACTTCCACCGTGTGTAGATTCTGAATCAGATTGAAATATTGCCAAGTTTTGTGAAAAAACTTTTATTAATATTAATAATTTTTATAATTAGAACAAATGCTATTCCACAGTAGATAACAGCTTCAAAAGCTTGCACACTGAATTTGGCTGCTCTAGGATGAACTTTATTTTTTGATCGTTTCAAGAAACAGGGTCAACCCTTTTGGAAGATTTTTTGCTGGAAATGGAAAATATATTTTTTCCAAAATGCACACAGGAGAGTATCTTGACGAGCGATAACCAGAAACTTACTTAATTAGCATTCTTTTATCTCTCATGGTTTTCGAGATATTTGAATTTTTGTATCGCAAAAAAGATTCAGTGTCCTGCCCATTGGCGCAGACCAGTGAGGGGACTTGAAAAAAAAAAAAAAAGCTCCAATGAATTATATGTTCAGCCCACCCCCCAAACTACTGAAATCCTGGCATGTATTTTGACTCCCGTCTCCAGTTGGATTCCGGCGTGCTCTTCCTTCCTTCCTTCCTTCTACTGAAAAAGTATAGAGATCAGAGAAATTCTAACTTGATTTTTGATCTATAATTCATTTTTCTCAATTCTCATCATCTTGAATTTCAGGATTACCTATTCACCTAAAACAAAGTAATGTGAAATGTTTTTTTTCTGCATGTCACTACCAGATGATCGATACAATACTTTTAATTTAGTGATATCCATAGTCATCAGAAAATAAGAAGAGTCCATATGAATTCATCAGATTCTCATCACAACGTGAATAAGTCATACCGCGTCCTCTATGTGCGAATGAGATAAGGTCTCTCAGTAGTGTTAATTTTTATTACAGAACGCTTACAGATACATGGTTTCGTTGCAGTGATTCCGCCTTGGACCAGTTTCAACAGATGGCGCCAGGTGACAATTTATTTTCCTGGATTATGGGTAGTTCATGCATGCATGAAATTCTAATGAAATGAAAAAATTTTTTTGGGAATTTTGCATTTGCATGAACTGGTCTTTAGACATTTTTATTGTATTTGTTTGAGACAACATGAATGTTTACTTGTCCAATGATTTGAGACTACAGATTACTAAAAAACTGGTTTTGAAAGTGTTTTCTATGTGTAATGCAATCACTTTTTCAAATAATTATGAATGATAATAACGTTGTATGTCTGTTTGGAATAAATGGCTTATGACCTATCTTTTTATATCATTTTGTACACATAGACGGTGGCTCGGGCGGTGTACTCACGTGCATCGTTCCGGGTCAACCTTATTGCATCGATTTTTGGCGTTGGTTCGAGTCCACGGTATCCCAATTTTTTTCATTTTTCCTTTGATTTTATTCTATATTCACTCGACTACTAGCTTTGTTGATGAGGATTATAAGTATATTCTGAGTGATATCGTTTAATAATTTGTTTCTATATTCATGCAAAACTTTATTGAACTTCAGTAGAAAAAAAAGTTATTTTTTTCACTAGTGCAATAAAGTTTTTATTGCATTCATCTGTCATTCTACTTCAACTTCAACGTGCTGTTATCATGGCAAACAAACGTTCGAACCCACTTCCAGACGAAATTTGTGATAATGGTCCGACTTGAATCAAAATTGGTATAAATGTAAGGGTTTTCGGGGTCGTAAATTCAAAATGGCGGTTCCAAGATGGCGGTCGAGATTTGTCATTATGGTTAGATTCGATTCAAAAGTGGTATGTGGGGGTTATTTGGGTTGTATATTTCGATTTTTTTGTTAAAATTCATAAATTAAAGATTGCGGACGATATTTGTCATTACAGTCTGATTCGATTCAAAATTGTGTGTGCGTTTTCGGGGTCAGAGATTTTGAATTTTTTTTGTCAAAATTCATGAATTCAAGATGGTGGACAATTACTTAAATGTAAAAACAGCGTGGGGTGCTTCACAAAGTTCTCTTGAGCTCTTGAACGCTCAGTAAGTTTTCCTCATATGATTCAACTTTTTTAAGGACACTATATAGTTTGAGGAAGAAAATATAGTTTAAATAGATAAATAATTTATTATGAACAAAACATTTACATTAAGATTATAAACAATTTATTGACATGAATATAGTTTTTATTACAGTGAAAAAAAATGGGTATCTCTTTTAATATAGATACTGAAAACATCAGAATACACAATGTAAGCTAATTAACATAAATAAGGAAAAAAACAACTATACATAAACTTAAAAACTAGTTAAACATTAGATATATGGTTCTGACCAATACTTCATGGTACTGGTACTATGTCTTTCAAATATATTAGTGGATTTAACTTTGGAACGCAGCTTTACATCTTTCGGCTTTAACATGTTTTTGTGATTACTCATCATCCTAGATGGTGTTAATATCGACTTTGTACTCAATCCAGTACATTCTAAGAAATGTTCATAAGTAGGTTCATTATGTCTATAGGAAGGCTTTTCTGTGCTCACTTTATCAGGGTTGGTTTGATTATTTTGGAGTTCTAATTGCTTTTTCAATAACTCAACCGAAGTTCTGTTCAAAATCGGTGGAATTACGTCATTCTTAGCACGAATGAGCTCAACTCTAGTCGAACAAATAGGTTTTTCATCTGTTGTATCATCCGATTTTTCAGTGACTGAATCAGATACTTCGCTTTTGACATCTTCATCAACATTATACTCTTCTATTTCACAATCGTCTAATTTGAATTCTTCAAAATTCTGACTCAAGTCAAACTTCTCAAAATTTGGAATTGTACTAGTTTCTTCTTCCACTGGTACGTGTTTATCGGAGTTTTGGAGATTCTCAAAACTAGAAAACAAATGTTTACTTAATTTGGATCTCTCAGGTTTCTTTTTGATTTCATTTAATAGCTGTTGATTATTAAAGCCTGTGATAAGACTCGATACTGAAGATCCAATAACAATAGGCCTTCTAACACTCTCCTTTCGATTACTACTCAACTTCAAAATCTGAGAATTATTTTGCACATAGTTATCCTGGCTTATTCTCTCTTCTTTTTCTGGTTCTTGTTTCTCATCGGGAATGATAATTTCTGAAACCTGCGGTAACTTCGGTATTTCAGGATCATTTTTCTTTGGAGACAAGTTGATAGTAGCTTCGGATTTTATGGGAATTTGTTTAGCCTGTTGTACATTGATTTTTTCTACACATTTTTTCAAGTTCATCGAATCACCATCAGTAGATCTAAGTTCAACTCTACTTTTTGACTTTTCACCCGAGTTTAATTTACTTAAAACATCTAGTGATGTTGGGGCATTAATTTCCGCTGACACGCAAATTTTTTGAAAAGAAACACTTTTACTCTTTGGTAAATTGAGTTCCGATATCGAGCAATACTCAGGTTCACACTCTGCAACGCTTTCATTCCCATTTTTAGTTGGCGATTCCTTAGATGTGTTCTGAATTTTATATTTCGAAACCAAATTGGCGGGTTTGGGTGGCAGAGCAGGGGGTATACGTGAAATTTTACTCTTTCTTATCACCTTGCCTGCATTATCCCCAATGTCAATTCTATCTTCCATATCAACATAGAAATGGTTGAGCGGTGGATTTGGTAGACTTAATGGTCTCATAGGAGGCTTTTTTCCTTGGGAAGGGGGACTGGAAAATGTCTCGCTACATTTACTCAGAATCTGCTCATAATCATTGCTATATATACTCTGCGGAGTTTCATAGAAGTTGGGTGTTCTCTGAACCGGTGTTTCGTAGTAATCGTGCCCGGAGTTTTGTTTTTCTTTCACATTTTCTTCTGTTAATACCACCTCAACGGGATCTGGTAACTTTTCCTCTTCGTCACTAAACTTGACTCTTTTATTTTTTGTAGATTTTCTTTCTATATTGGGCGTTTTTGGTGGCGAGTTTAGGGAATCTTTGATATTTTGCAAGAGTATTTGATTCATGCATTCAAGCACTGGGTTATTTCTGTAAACATCTCCATGTTCCTCATCTTCTTGGTCGCTAGCACTGGCATACCAGTTATCGTTTGTTCCTTCATCTGCTTCGAACACTGGAATAGATTCAGTAATTTGTGTAACTTTTTTTTCTTGTTGCACCTCCGATTCATATAGTTTCTCTTCTTCGGTAGGCATTTCATTACCCTTTTCACTGCCTTCTTTAACAACGTCAGTTATTTTATTGATGATAGTATCATCGCATTCAGACACAGAAAGAGATACGGTAGGGCTGGAATCAGTGCCGTTTATAATCTCCTGATTCAGGTCGAATATTTCTTCGATGCTCTCAGAGACCAAGCCTATTTTGTCGGTAAGGCTTTCTGGTGGTAAGGAATCCAGATTGTCATAGTCATTACTGGTATTGTCTTCATTCGATATGGGACTGTTGTTATCATTTCGAAGCTTCAACACCTCGAAGTAAGTTCCAATACTTTTTCTGTGGGGAACTTTTTTAGACCGCCGACCAAGCGAATCTTTACTATTTCGGTTTTTCATATAGATATTTTTCATCGATTCCGTTTCTGATTTCGAGTTGTCGTCAAAAGGACTCTCTGACTTGATATATCCCTTTTCTGACAAGGTAGCATATGTTTCACTGCTGCTGTCCAATGACTCGAAATTGGATGACTGGTAATCTGTAACCACGTACTCGGTACTACTATCAAGGCTTTCTTGTATTGGACTGGAAGTGTAATATTGGTTACAATTTTTGCAGTATTGATTCAAGAGTAACCGTTTTATATCAATGGTTTGTTTTTTGATGATATAGTCCTTTTCGTTCAACTGATGGCTGATATACTTTTGTTCTTGCCTGAGTCTTGCTTCGAAAATCAACAACGCTCTCAGAACTTTTGCTAGCTGGTCATCTCTCAGTGATTTCTCAGTGTGGTACTGTTGTTCTTTCTCTTGAAGTCTCCTGGTATATTCTGTTACTAGTTGTCTGCATCGTCTGGTCTGGAATTTAAGGGCTTTTTGGACTATTTCCAACTCGCCTCTGATTGATGTCACCTCTGATTCGGTATAAGTCTGAAACAAATAAAAAATAATGTTAGTAAAATTATGATTTAATGAATGTATAGACTACAACCTTATAGTTATTAATGAAACGAGATTATTATCCGATTTATAATGATCGAGGATGTCGCCTGTGCAACTTCCGAGATTTATATAAATTGCATATTAATCAAGTTACATTCAACTCTTATCGTATTATTGACAAAGATGATATGAAAATAAAATCGACAACTTTGATTACGTCACGTTCTTGTCTAGGGTATTATAAAGTATCTCATGTATTATATTGTAACGAATGTATTATGTGTTGTTATGATGTTAATAATTTGTAGTGAAGATTTAACTTGAAGGAAGCTTAATATTCAATGATACGATAAATAATATGTTATATCAATATTCATAATGTGTGAGAGCATACGATAATAATTATATGTATGTATATTATATTATGTTACCCGATATGGTAAGTCGTCATTTTTCTTGAATGTATTTTGAAATACCCAGTGCTTTTTCTTTATCGACTCATATTGAAAAACAGAGTTTTACTTGTGACGTCACATTGTGAGTATGAATAGTTGAGCGTTCAGATGTAAGATGGCGGCATATGGCAGGTGATAGATGAAGTATTGCCAGACGACAGATGGCACATGACAGATGAAGTATTGACAGTAGACAGATGGCACATGACAGATGACACATGTCATATGGTCGCTACTGCGTATACAGTGATAAAATCGGTACTAAATCTCTAAAATATTTCTTGAGTGATATATTTTCATAAAAAATTACTAATAATAATTAGACAAAAGTCGCTGAAGTTTGAATAACGATTCATATTGCCTGAATGCTGATTGAACTGAATATGGAGGAAACTAACTGTAAATTTAATAAAAGCTGGTTTACGGTTCATATTACCCAAAAATCGTCTTTGAAAGGCATTGTGTGATACACCACTGGATTCAGGATGAACATTTATTTCGAATAGTGTCATAAAAAATCCAAAAACTTCAAAAATAAAAGAGAATTGATTACCGAATAAAAAACACCTGAAATATTTTTAGGTAGTTCTGAAAATAAATGAAAGATAACCCAAAAACCGAATCGACCGAATTTCGTTTTTTCGTCATATCTCAAGAACCGGTCCTGATATTTTCAATCAGTTTTCACCTCTAGATGATGCTTCCAGATATGCAACTTTTTACCCATTTAACAGACCTTCTAACTAGTATGGTTTGGAAGTTACCAATACAATCCCATTAAAAAAGTGGCCACCCTGTATAGGTATTCCATAATGCGGCCTCTCTCTTTGACCAATATATAAATAATATCAACTTGATACCCAGTAAATTGGGACAAATTTTCACGTATCAACGTTCACTTGATTTTTCATTATCAAGTTTATCGAAGCATTTTAATCGCATGTTGACATTCAAAAGTAGAAAGTTCCATCAATTTCAATAATCGGAATTTGCCTCGTGGGTAGTCTCTTTGCTTTATTGAACAAGGACCGAATACAATGTCTCGGTCAAGGGAACCGAGTGTTTCAGTGACGGAGAACAAAAAAGGATTGAGGTTATGACTGTACATTAATTCGTGGGGTGGAAATTAACATTCGGGATTTTAATGAAGGCATTTTGCAAAAATTAATATCTGGAACTTTTGGTGTGAAAACAACACAAAACACCAAAACAACCTCACTTTCACTCGACGGGCGTTTCGTCAACAAAGATAGCATTCTAAATTTGATTTTGAATTTGATAAAATTGAACCACGCGATTTGATTGTATCAACAGATTGTGTCTGCAGCAGTACTACAGTGTTGATTTGTGGTGTGACATGGTTTATTTAATATTTAATAGTGTATGTTCCTTTCCTATTTCCAACAAAATTGTATAGGATTATTCAGTCGTACTGCGGATTTTGATCGTGAGTGGGGCCCTTTAGTCTCCAAGAAACACCTCTTTTCTTCCATTGTCAAAAATTTGCACTTATTTGTGTGCCTAAAGTATATGATATTTCGATATCAAAATACTATTTCATCATTTGATAGACACTAGCTAGGCGACAGCAAATTTTATGCGGCAACGATGACACACATCAAAATAACAACGAAATCCTTGTCAAAGACCAGTTTGGCAACTATATAATAGACTAAAAATTCATTAAAGATATCGCCTCATTATTTACCATAAATGTCAAAAAAATAACATAAAAGATATGAAATAAAGGGTGAGTGTGAGTGACAACTGGCCCCTTACGAATAATATTTCGGACTACCCTGGTAGGTCAAGTTATCCCAAGAATTCCGTGTTGTTCAATTAATTAAAGGGGCTTTCGTAGCTATAGAGATTACCTATAGAAATGTTTAGAATGTTGACCTAGCCTGTCAATTTTCTAACCGAGCATTGTTAATAGTATAGGTAGTTTTTAGATAATAGATGTCTTTTTCGACATTTGGTGCGATGGTACAGATTTCAAACATTCTTGAAGCCTCACAGATTTTATATGTTGATGTTTCAGAAATTATTAACTTACATAATCATTCACGTGGAGCAAACATCTTGAAGAGAATCTTCCCAGTTAACACACTTTTTCATATGGTAAGTATAACGAGGACATAAAAAATGATTGGAAGTTTATGGAAGTCTTCTTTAGGACTTTTTTCACTTAGTTCAACAATTTATATATGAACAACTAAAAATTACTTGTTACCAATTATTTACATATCAAATGTTTCATTTCGTACCAGTTTTTTACTCACTGGGTTTTACTCCTTCCTCAGTTTTCAACTCACCAATAATCCCGGCAATTTCTTCAGTAAATGTTGAAAATAATCGCTCATACACATCCTAAACAAAAAATGAAGTACGTGATTTCAAGCTTAAGGTTTGCACTTCACAATAGTGTTATTAAACATATATGCAGGATATGAATAAGCGATTATTTTCAACATTTACTGAAGAGAATGCCGGTTTTATGGGTGAGTTCAAAATGAGGCAGGAGTAAAACAAAGTTTTTATTTTGGCATGTATAAGGATTGCTGCTTCAGTATAATAATTCCATATTTACTGAATTATTCATGATTTTTAGATCATCCGCAAACATCTCCGCGTACTGCGACAAAACACATTTCACGTACACAAATACTCGTATTTCATATTTGCATGAGCAGGTAGGAGTCTTCAGAAACGAAATGAACTTATCCTTTTCCTTCTCCAATAATTTTCAGCAGACCACTTTGATGAAACGAAAGAACACTCTTTTGTCTTATTTCCACTAGATTTTTTATTGTTACGACCGGTTTCGGGTTTTATCCCATTATCAAGTATAAAACTAAGTTAGTTTTTATACTTGATAATGGGATAAAACCCGAAACCGGTCGTAACAATAAAAAAAAAATCTAGTGGAAATAAGACAAAAGAGTGTTCTTTCGTTTCATCAAAGTGATCATGAATTTCCACAAAATAAACAAGTCATCAATCACACAAATTTTCAGCAGAGTTATAACCAATCAAATATTCGGCTCCGCCAGAACTTCCAGCGGCGGATAAGCGTGAACCTGAAAGTTGATGTCGGCCTTCAATCACGTTTTCTGAGACAACGAGCGCATTTCATAAGAAATTACTAGGAATACTTTTTGTGGAGAATTGAATTGTCTTTCACCTTTTTAAGTTTTTTTCTCGATAAATCATATACTTTCCAAGATTTCAGCAAAAATCTATTTATATATTTTTGAACGAAAAAAAATATGTTCCACCCCAGGAATTTTGGTAAACAATTTTTTTTCGTATTTATCATGGTTTCAACTACTAGCATACCAAGTTTGGTGGTGCTACAATCGATCCTCGTACCCAATCGTACTGGATTAAGTACAATAATGCATTATAATCATGAATTTATCATCAATACGACGAGGCATTCATTTCAACGTCTTCATCTCTTATTTATAAATATTTAGTTGGGGTCTACTACAAAACAGGATTAGGTACTCGACGCCACATGCTGGAAATAAGCAAAACAAACTCACTCATGCAGAGGATAATTATTTTTTAATGGTACGGTTGCTTGGTTGGCTAACCAAAGTGAAAATTGTAAAAAGAAAGATAAAATTATATCGTAGCCATCGTGTCCAATTTAATTTTTTTCTCGAGAGTTGATACAAATTCTGCACTAGATGCATTCTTTGATCATTCGTTTTCAGGGGATAAAGAGTACATGGAAATTTAATAACTACATACATTTTGCGAGGAGTAATTATTTAGTCTGATCTAACCAGAACAAACTAACCTTACATAGACATTTGAGTGCGTGTAAATTTAATACATACATTTTCAACTAACCTTACGTAGATATAGGTTTTTTTCAGGGTTTAATAAAATCATTTAGATGGTATCATAGTAATCCATGTTTCGAACCTATATAGGTTCATCATCAGCTAAATTATTTTTGAATTCTACAATGAAAGAAGAACATTATAACTATAGGTAATCCAGTCCAGTGAAAAAATTACTTACATAGAGAAGAAAAAATGTTATAAATGAAGATAATAAGTATGAATCACATATTACCAATAAAGGGTATTAGTCACATACTTGGTTTTATTATAAAAATATGAAGATTAATTATGGGGAGGTTATTTTAACATGATATAATTTTTTGTAAAAAAAGGAGATTAAGGGATGCTTAGAGCCTTCATGCCCTATAATCAGCATTAATACGTGGATCCACCACAGAAATGAGGGATATTTATTAGTAAAAGTGAACTGATAGACTGAAAATACACGGGGCAAGGGTCAACTGTCAAGTATGAATAAAGTCAAAGTTGACATGGAACAATGACAAGAGAAATCCACCATAGAACACAACTGAAGGAGAGCAAAATCCAAACATCAACTAGTGTTCTGAGCAACAAGATCTTATGTCACCTCTCCATACTACTAATATATTACAATGAAAATTTAAGTATAACAAGTATGTAAATTATGAAACTTAAAATCAGTCCGATCGCAACAGAACAGCTACCCGGCTTACAACTGTATATCACCAAATCGATCTAAATGATTACAGAAACAGGGAATTTTGTAAATTGAGGAGTTGAAAAACTTTTTTCAGTCAAACTGTACTTGTTCATTGAGGGAAAAAAACATTGGGATTATTGAAAGCAGGATTATTTAAATAATTTCAAGAATATTGAGTAAATTACCTTTTTCGCAAATGTGTAAAATATCTAAATTGGAATTAATATCAAAACTGTGATTGTAATTAAGAATATGGTTAGCGAAAGAACTTTCAGTATTATATTCATCTATGTGTGAGTTTCTAGAGCTCTCAATTAGTTTAACATGTTCCAAAAATCTTGTTTTAATTTTCCTACCACTTTGTCCAACATACTGAGCAGAACAATTTGATTGACACCTGAATTATGGGAAATAGATACTTTACATTTAGTATTGACTTACAATTTTGAAATGGAATCCATAGTGTAAAAAGAAAAATTAATATCGTTACCGAACCGTCTAAAAAAATTTGAGATATCAAGTGATACTTTACCTAAATAACAAATAGAGCAAAATATAGTGAAGTTATTAATAGGAATCAAACTTCGATTCAGGAATTTAGTTCTATGTTTGTTATAGATTCTATCAATTATATAAGAAGAGAAACCGTTATTGTAACCTATTTGCTTAATAATGTTCAACTCTTTGTTGAAATTTTCAGGCGACATGGAAATGTTAAATAATCTGTGGCACATTGAATTAAACGCTGCAAAATTGTGAGAAAAAGGATGGCAAGAAGACAAAGGAATTACTGAATCTGTGTGAGTAGGTTTTCGATAAATTCAAAAATCAAGTTTGGAATCATTAATGTTGATCAATAAATCTAAGAAAGGAAGAGGATTCTCCTAACTCATTTCCATAGTAAATCGTATAGACGGGTGCAAGGAATTTAAGAAATCTAAATCAGCTCAGAATATTGGACAAAGTGGTGGGAAAATTAAAACAAGAGTTTTGGAACATGTTGAACTAATTGAGAGGTCTAGAAACCCACACATAGCTGAATATAATACTAAAAGTTCTTTCTCTAACCATATTCTTAATTACAATCACAGTTTTGAGATTGATTCTGATTTAGATATTTTACACGTTTGCCAAAATGGTACTTTACTCAATCTTCTTGAAATATTTGAAATTAATTCTGCTATTAATAATACCAATGTTTTTTCCCTCAATGAACAAGTACAGTTTGTCTGTAAAAAGATTTTCAGCTCTCTCAATTTTTACAAAAAAATTTCGTCCCTACCTTTATCTTCTACAAAATTCCCTGTTTCTGTAATAATTTAATAAGTTGACAGTCTCGGAAAGCATTCCACAACGAATTTGATATAAAATCGAGAACAAAGCGTTTCTGCAGATTTTATTAATAATTACAGTCATTTCGCATTTAATATACGATCAAGTTGTATCAAACTTGAAATAATACCTTTGCAAGACATAATATGCGGGTATGCTTCATAAATGTGCATCACACAGTAGCATGTTGTGTCTAATGATCTCTATAAATTACTAGTATTTTGAAAGAATTCTTTGAAGTTCAGATATTACTTATATGAAGTATATGAAGGTTAGTGAGAAGTGTATGTCGCATATAAAATGAAAACTGATGATTAGCATTCTTGGTTGGTTTCGTTCAGTCTGCAATTTCAGATGAAATTTTCCTCTGACTGATAGCTTTGAATACTCATATCATGTCATATCAAACAAGAGATGAATTGCAAATTTCATTAGAACTTTCACTACTACATTTATGATTGAAATCAAATTACCATTTCAAAATAGTAGAAAGTCTACTAAATTAAAAAATATTGTCTGACCTGCGACCTATGCATTTTTTCTAGGATGTCTAGCTTTGAATCCGTGCATGTTTATGTAAAACTAAACACTGACATATCAAGACAAGAGAATCATTCACTAAGAAATGGAAGTAGGACGGTCAAACCTCGGGGGTACGTACGTGTTTGTTTGATTCGACTGTCTCTTGTCACACTTAAACGCAAACTTGGCTATCTACATTCAACCATGATTATCATTTTTGCGGTTTACAGTTGTGAGAATTATTCGATAAAAAAAGTAAATGATGCATTTTGTATGAGCAATTCACAGAAGAGAATATGCGTAATAATGACGGAAGGGCAAGAAGTCGTTGTGGTAGTTGGTGTTGATTTAATTTTTCATCATCTAAGATAAAGAAAAACCTAATACCGACCAATAATTTAAAATTTTCTTGAATCATGACAAACCATTATTTTTGTTCGTCCATTTATTCATTTAATAAGTGTATCGTTGAAATTAATCAAATTAATGACAAAAATTCAGATCTAATGACAACATCG
The DNA here is from genome assembly GCA_958298965.1 of Chrysolina haemoptera. NCBI lineage: Eukaryota > Metazoa > Arthropoda > Insecta > Coleoptera > Chrysomelidae > Chrysolina > Chrysolina haemoptera. Next base: position 11,594,219 of record OY282602.1, on the reverse strand, counting down.
ATATGTCTCTATTTTATAGATATTTTCATGCACGATGCTCTTCCGAAATACCATCGTTAGCGGTCTCATCGAGATTGACCCGTCGAGCTCAGTCCTCACATCCATATGCCGTCACTTTGGAGACATGCGGCTCATCTGTTTCCCAGGGCTCGTTTTTTCACCGAACGACAAAGCTTTGGAACTCGCTGCCTCGGGAGGTGTTCCCTGGGGCATACAGCATTTAGAAATTCAAGAATACCAATTCCTACCTACGTTCCCTCTGCTCTCACGATGTTCTCTGAGGAACACAAGATTTTCCTTTTCGTGGGAAAAAAAACGTGTTGAAAACTAGGATTATATCAAATATAATAGTTTGTACAAGTCAAGTGAGCCTTTCAATTCATATTCCATTATGGTTTGGACTCGCAACTGTCATTGATTCCTTTTGTTATAAACATTTAAATAGAAATTTTCAGTGTTATGCTTATAAAATGAAAACTAATACAGCAATCTGGTTGCTCCAATGAGAAGGATTGTAAAGAATTGAAATACGAACAAAACTGATATATAATAATAATAATAATAATAATAAATGGCCTTTATTTCTCTTGGCGGAATTTAGCTGAGCTATTCTTCCACTCAACCAACAAATATATTTGAATTTTTTTGTGCAGCCTGTCTGGATGCATTAGTGATAGTCCGATTTAAGCTTTTCAAACGGATTTTGAACGTAGAAGTATAGTACAAAAAAAGGTATATTCTCATTTCTCGCTACAATGTCGCGAAATGGGTGAAAAATGCTTGCAAACATGAAACATGACTGAAAACCGGTCTCGGTCGTTCTCAGTCATGTTTGAAATGAGAAAATATAAAATTTTCCGGGTTTTCCAGTTTTTCTCCGTTACTAATCACACCTTCGGTCGTGTTTTTAATAGTCGACAGTAATTCTCGTCGAATTGCTAGGAAACAGTTTCTCATTAAACAACCCAAATTCACCCGATAAAATACAAACCGCTTGTGCAATTATAAGTGAAAAAATCACTTATTTTATGCTCCATTAACGTTTAACAGATTTAAAGACCAGTTTATCATACGTAATTTTTTTTATGTCAACATCGTGACTTCAAGCTGGAAATTAATTCTAAGTCAGAGTAATATTTTGACATTTCATATGATAAAACTAAGAACTCTGTTGGCGATGTTACATAGCATCTCTCTTGCACCAACCTTTATGGCCCAGCGTACTTTTTTTAATCGAAGATTTCGCAAGCTTTCCATTACACTTGAGAAGGATTATGATGCAGATAAAATATATACACCGAGTCAAACATTCTGTTACAAGAATTTTGAGTCGTGTTAATAAAATATTAAAAATACCATCTCCTAAACACTCGTAGGGTATATCCAAAGGCTTAGCCTATGCGGGTAGAGGAGGGCTATTATTATATTTTGCCGTGGCGCCCGAACTAAGTCTGCTATGATACGTTATAAAAATAGTACTCGAAATGAAAGAAATGATGAATATTTGGAAAAAAAGCTGTCGCAAACATTTTTTCTTGATGAACTATCTAATCCACACTCAATGTTCAGATCGTTATCAGAAAGATTACTTCAGAATAATTTTGTTCAACATCTAAGGTTTGTTTGATGCATACAGTATCGGAAAGTTTTCGTATTGGGTATGGTGGTTTCATGAGAGCGTAAAGAATAGCTTGCTATATGTTGAGAGAGCATTACAATTTCTCAACTCACTCGAAGAAGGGATATCGACGTGCGCTGTGTGCGGTATGTCTCTTTGCCACGTGGTCCGTTAATGCGTCGGGTGGGGTAACAGGAGAGGCGCACAGTAGTGTGGTATTATCACATCATTGCGTTCCTTGTTGCTCGCGTAGTACGCGTAGATTTCTGTCTATACCCCAGAAAAATTGTTTCCGATACTGTATACTATATTTTTGCACACAGAGAAGGGGAAATATGGTTAGTCAAATATAAATTGTTCAATCAGAATATTGTGAAGTTTCCCTAACTTTCGCGTCACCATGAACCACAAAAGGCGAAGAACAAAAGATGATCGGTAATCCTACGTAAATTTTTCTTCATTTCTTCTTGACAAAGTTCCCAAGTCAATTATTTGAGTACTCTGCACGCAATAACTTTGTTCACAACAGGAAAATTATCATTCCATCATGATTCAGAAGAAAATAATAGGATATCAAATTATTTCCAGCACAACATCATAATCCGTGCCCTGGTTTATTTATCGTAGAATTTCATGTATTATTTTGAATGCATCAATTTCCCAGCTGGGAAAAGTTTCTATATACTGAGAATGATCACTTACACAGTGAATTTTATTCTAATGAGTCTGTTCTAGTTGATTATATTAAGTGAGAGTTTGGATCTACTTCAACTATTTCATTATTATTACCAGTTAAAGCATATTTGGAATGGGGTTTTTAAAAAATTATTTGTATTCTTATCAGAAAGTTTCACCCCATTGTTGATAATAAGAAGTATGCAAAGCGATAGAAATCTATATTTCATAATGTGTCTACATATAGACATACCTATATATACAACCAAATGAACGTAAAGCATCGCTGTTATCAAAGTTCGCCGATTTAAATAACTGATTTTAATCAAGAATTTTATTTTATATCAATGAAATATCTGAAATAAGAAAAAAAAAATTTTTTTACAAAATAGAAACTGTAAATAAAACTATATTGGTAATATTGAAAAAAAAAACAATACATATTTTTTAAAAAATGCAACACCAAATTTCATTATGGTATTTCTAAAGAAATAATAATTTTTTCCGCTTTCTCCCTACCTATTTCATTTCGGAAATTGAAGTGAAAGACTTCAAATGTCGCTCTACTACCAGTTTTTTATTTTTCTTTTTTTTTATACATAAAATAATTCGAAATTGTGTCTTTCCTTCTTTCGCTCATTTTTTCTCTTCACTTGTTCACTTCAGCTAATTCTAATTTTGAAGTAACTTGGGTGAGTGTACTTTAATTGGACACAGACACACTCAGACTCAAAAGAAGTTGTCAAATGAATGAGAGTTACTTGTTCTTGACCGGTTTATTTCATTTTGGTTTGTGAAAATAAGTTTCAGCAACATTCCGGCTAAATTGGGGCTAGGCGAATTTTTGATTTAGGAAGATCTGACAAGAATTTAATAAACTTAATAAACTAACAGGAAACATATATTGTTGATAAAGAAAAATGTTTTTGTTGTTTAAATAGGCCAAAACACATTATTCATTAAAATATTAGAAAAGAATTATGATTTGAAGATTCTTTTTATATTTTTTATTATTATTTCTTTAAACATGATTTTTGTTATAATCACATAGAATTGATGAATATCAATTTACCGATAAATTAAGGTATGAAATCGACTGGATAAGGGTGTTGAAAATTCTAATTGGCGAAGGCTATTTCCGATATATTTGAATGTGATAATGAATAATTGATATCGTAAGATAAAGGTTTCAGTTTCATGGGTTCAACAATTCTCTGTTATTCAGAGGTCATAGCAGCATAACACATTATTGAAATATCTAGGGCGGTTCATACCAGGGCATGTTGCATGACCGCATAGTTTGATTATTCATGTCTCGGGAGATATATGGACCAGTCAATTCATACCAAAGGCCACACCCACGTTTAGTTAGTGTATACATACAAAAATGCGATATATTTCTTCAGAAAGATCCTTATCTATATCGAATACATATTAATGATACTAATATTTTGTAATATCTCTACCAAATAAAATGTTGAATTTTGTGGAAAAAATAGTTCTTGCAATTATACCGGGTGACCACGAGGTCAGGTACGCCCTCCAATTTTTCTTAAGTTTGAAGATATATGTTGGTATGTCGCTATAATAGTATTTGAATACTTACAGATATTTTGACGCCACTACTAAAAATTTGCCACCCGTTTTTTCAAATGATACCCAGTACATTTTTTCATCTCAAGTCATCTCAACTGATGAACAACATCGGCAGTTACCAGAGGAAGCTCCAAGGATCCAACAGAAAACACTGTGTTCATGATGAAATTGCACCACCCACATTTTTCAAGAACTATTGAAAATTTACTCGATCCTAGCTATCATTTCTCAAATAGCAACAAGCTCTTTTCACTTCGTCGTGTTGAAAAATCATAAATTATTAGTTTACTCAATAGTTCTGGAAAATTCCTAAAGAAACCGAGAATACAATCAGGTTTCATTATGAGTTTTCCTAAAATTGAATGTCCTTCAACGAAGGCGGCTTACGACATAATCAAGAAAACAATACAAAAAGCTTATTTTATTTCAACAAAGTCACAGTTTGTTCTATTTATTCAATTAATAATGCCACTCTTTTGTTTCACTTTTTAATGTTCATGACCGTTTTCGTTGAAGAAAATCTAATTTTGAAAACACCCATTTTAAAAACATTTGATAATTCATCATTTTTCATCATGAACAAGTGAATAGAACATTTGAGGAATGGCTATAGAAAAATTCAATATAGAATATAGAAAGTTCAATGTACAAATTTTAAATATTCTGACATACAATAATGATATTTTCACTTTCTGAAATGGATTCGACAAAAAAATTAATAATTGCTCACCTTATAAAATGAATGAAGGTCTCAAACGGATTATGTAGGTTCGAAAATAAAGAACAACACGGTTCTTTTATGATTATAAAAAGTTATGAACCAACTTCGATGAGTAAATATCCTGTTGCAAAATCGTTTACTGCTATTAACGTTACTTGACGTGTTGAAATAGGTACAGTGTATAACAACTGAATCGGTTTGCAAAAAAAGTATAGACCAGAATGGCTGGAAGACCGGACAGTATAAAATTAGTAAGTACCGAATTCAATGTAGAAAGTCTGCAACTGGGTAAAAATATAAAGGAAATAGAAGGCAAGGCAATCTTCAAATGAACTGAAGAAAGTACTTTTTCGTTATTATACAATTAGATGCTTTCGCAATAGGTAATATGAAAAGTATGAGGCACGACCCTCATTTATAGGAACCCAAAACCAGGAAATTAAACGGTAAATTTTTTGAATTGAATTGAATTATCACTGAATTATCATTACTTTGTATATATAATACAAAGAAGGAGTTGATTAAAAATTACAATTTTTTCGATAAATTACGATAAAATTGAAATAATAAATTAAATTCATGAAACTGATGCTTTTGAAAAGCCCGCCAAAACCTGCTTGATATTATAATATATTCCCTTGCACTGCGTTAACTTTTCATTAAAACATAAATATTGTTAAAACTCTAGTTAAAATTACAATTTTTTCATTTTCATATATTATTTACAGTTTTTGCAAATTTAATTTAAATAATTTGTTTAAATATAATCACGAACAATTAGCTCTAGAAATAAACTGAAATCAAATTAATGTCAATAAATTGTAAATTTGAAATGGCGACATTGGACAAATAAATCAATTTTTTAAAAATTGCTGCTTTCATAAAGGTTGCCTTAACCTGTTTGATATTATAGAATATTTTCTCGCACGGTGGATGGCCTGTTCAACTTGTCATTTTAGACACAATAGCTACGCACGATAATTTTTTTTCATTGAATACTAAATATAAGCATTTGACTTTTTATACGATCGTTTATATGAGTCATAATAATTTTTTAGTCAAAATTGTAACAACCTATTATTACTGCACTCGCCGACCGATGCTACTTTTTTCAATAATCAAAGAACAAATACATGAGATTATACCGCTAATCAAATTCATGAAATGCAAGAAATAATTACCTTTTTGGCGCAATTGTTGTTGTAATAAACAATGGAAACCGCATTAACTTTTCACTTCACCTTACAAACAGTTGACAAAACAGTTCATGGGTAGGTTGTGTGCTGCCTCTGCCTCTCTTCCACTCATCGGCCGATGGAGTGGAAGAGAGATAGATGCGTCACAAGCCGAACGCTTAGGCCGATCGTGCCTCTCTATCGTTTGTTCCGCGCTCTCGCTTGTACGCACAGCTCAGGCGGAACGTGACAATGAGTCATACTTTTTCGTGCGTGCAGCCGGCGTGCATCGATTTGTAAGACGTTAGTTATCACGTCAAAAAATATTCAAGTCATCATAATTTCATGACAATATACCGAGTGCTTCAAGTTAGAAATGTTGTAGGACTGTAGTGTGTAGTACGACAGCACTGTATATAAACTATTCTTCAACTAAACTTGTACTTGAAACAGCATAGTGCACAAAGAAAAAAATATCGAAATACTTGAAATTTAGGAATTTTTCAGATCAACTGTATTTTTTTGGATTTCGAAGTCGTTTTTCAATCTTAAATGATACATTGCAGGTTCGATAATAAACTGCTATTCGTAGCATATGCACAAAATAAAAATGATTGTAACCTAGGAAAAATCATCAGGCAATGTCTTTCGCCATCCTCATGACAAAAAAGGAACACCTCAAGGATCAACTGGTTTCATTAAAGCTGCTCAAGGTAGGTACTTGTTTTAATGGTTGGTACGTGGCATTAATGTCTTGAGTATCTACATTAAATAAATATAAAATGAATAGCACAATGATTCACATCGAAATAACTAGTGTTTCAAGGAAGAAATTCAATCACCCAAATTTTTTTAATTATAAATTCAGATAACGACTCAGTCGTTCAGGAAAATGTGTTCGTCCTCATGGCGGTACGTCATAAACGTAATTTTAATTTTTTGACGTGACAACGTTTTATAAATCGATGAACGCTGCACGCACGAAAAAGTATGACTCATTGTCACGTTCCGCCTGAGCCAAGCGTGCAAGCAAGAGCCCGGAACAAGCGATAGAGAGGCACGATCAGCCTAAGCGTTCGTCTTGTGACGCATCTATCTCCCTTCTACTACATCGGCCGATGCGTCCGAGTAGAAGAGAGACAGCGGCAGCACACAACCTACACGTGAAATGTTTTGTCAACTGTTTATGAAGTGAAGTATTTATTATAACAATTGAGGCAAAAAAGTAGTTAATTCTTGCGTTTTAAGATTTGATTAGCGATATAATCTCATATATTTGTTTTAAAAAATTCATCTCGTTAAATTCGAAGATTTATGTTCAAAGAATAAAACCCGAGAGCTTTTAAGCTCGAGGTCAGAACATAAATCTCCGAATTCGTTTTCGTTGAAATTGAAAAATGTATTCGCTAATAAACGAGGTCTTGTTATATTACCCCAGATAAAATAATCAGTTTTATTGATTTAAAGAGTTTGTAGAACAAAAATACGGGCGTACCGCTTTTATCTCAAACTCCTGTAGACACTCTTTCATACACTCGTTTATGATTGAAAGTTATTAAAAGGACATTTATAAAACTTGTTATATAGTACACTATTGTATCGTATCGATCTGCTTTTGTCGTATATCGAGGTATAAGGGAGACTATTTTATTCACACATGGCTGTACCTATAAAATTACATGATTGAAGTCACAAGGGCGAAGTAGCTCAGTGGTTGAGACTGTCGCGTTCGAAACCATTGACTGCTGGTCGGCTAGGTTCGAATCCTAGCGACTACAGATTTTTATCTGATGGCCCGAGAAAGTGCTAGGAATCGCACGTTAAAAGGTGAGACCTCGTTAATCCTTGGCTCGCACAAGTTTCGACTTTTGAGGGCTGCCGTTCGTAAGGGGACGACAGCTGGTTAACGGAAAAAACAATTTTAACAACTACATGATATCCGATAAGAGGATATTGAAGTAAACACGGTAATTTAGGTAAACACGGATATTTAGGTAAACACGGATATTTAGGTAAACACGGATATTAAAGTAAACAAAGCAGATATTTCAAGGTTTGTCAAAACTCAAAATTTTAAAGAGTGTCATTTTAGATTATGTCCGTCCCCCCCCTCCCTGTAATAGGCGATATCTCCGTAGTCTCTCGAGACAACATCAAACTTGGTATTGTTGGATTCCTTATGACCACCCCTTACCAATCATGCAATGATATACCGGGTGTCCCATTTAAAAAAATGAACTTCTAAGTCGCTGCGCTTTTTTGAGACACACTGTATAAATTAAACTTAAACCATTGAAGAGATCGAATGAAACCCTTCAACTTATGTGTTTAACAATTTCCTATAATATGTAAAAAAAGAAGTTACAAGAGGGGGGGACGTTTGGTCCTCACTGTACAGGGTGTCCCAGGGTTAAACCGTCAAACGTTCAGTACCGGTTTTTTAAGTAAAAGTGAGATTTTTTTTCATACAAGCATGTGTTTGATTCGTTTCAAGGTACAGGGTGTCAAAGTTGAAAAAAAAAATCTATTTTTTTAAATTATAAGTACTTTAAAATGAGTCTTTTAGTACCGCAAATAAGCATGCCAAAATCAACCAAAAGATTTTTGGGTAATGAATTAAAAACATATAATTTTTCTGAAAATTTTGACACTCTGTATCTTGAAAACTAAACAATTTGGGATACATGCTCATGGGAAGAAAAAATCTTTTCACCTAATAAATCGATAGTGAACGTTTGGCGGTTTAACCCTGGTTCACCCTGTATAAAAATAAAAAGTGTTCTTGATTGAATTATGTTTTGCTATTCGTGATATTATTATTATCTACAAGAATTTATGGATGAACGGCATGTAAATCTCGATCAATTGATTTTTTTCATCTCGTATCTGTGAATAAGTTTGAAATGGGATTACTCAAAAATGTCGTTTGATTAAATTTCAGACAAATAAATTTTCCTTCCATTGACACCATTCTGAAGAGCCAACGATGAAAATCGAGCGCTAAACTTTCGATTAAGTGATCCACACGTTCAAATATTTTTTAATAGACTACTTGCGCAGCTTATAGAAATGCAGTTATTACTTTATCAACAAGCAAATCTAGGTCAGATTCATTATATTCAGGTAATTAATGGGAAAGCTAAACACACAAATAATGAAAGCTAACTTAATTTCAGTTCATATTGCATAGTTGAGGCATTTAAAAACTGGTATACGTAACAATTACAGCAACGTAAAAGTTGTAACATGTACGTGGGTTATGTAGGTGCTTAGACTTGCACTGAATCATGAATGCATTTCTGTATTAGCATTCAGGGTGGATACACACAACAGAGGAAAGTCTTTGTCTGGGTTCACTCTCGCCAATTTTTCTTAAAATTTTTATTTGTGAAATAGGAGCAAATTTCATTGAGATTGGTATTGGTAGGTATGGATGATCACTGATGCTATCACAAGGTGTTCTTGTTTACAGCAGTTGTTCTAGCCTCAATTTTGAGGGGGTCTACTCGTGGTATTTCTCCCAGTTAGCTGGTATGATTCCAGTGTATTCAATCTTTTATGATGTACAGCGTAACACTCCATCAATATATGGTGGGGTGTTTCCGGATGTTCCCCACAGAATCTGCAGGTGCTGTCCTCCTCTAAGCCTAGCTTCCTTAGGTGTTCTTTGAGTCTGCAATGCCCCGTTAGAAATCCCGTGATTGGACTAGTTTTGCTGAGGTTAATCAGTGTCTTCGATCTTGCTCGGTTGAAACTGCCGAGGAGATCTTTGGCCTGCCTCAGCCCTGGAAGTCTTAGCCAGTATGTTGCTCTCATTGCTTCTTAGGCTTTTTTGAGTTCTTCTCGGAAGTAAGATTTTCCAAGTCCGCAGAATGGTTCTGGCCCGATCAGTGGCGTTGCTGCGCCTTTCCGTGCCAGGGTGTCTGCTTGTTCATTGCCCTCCACTCCGACGTGTCACCTTGTTGTTCCTGTCTGAAACCATCTTCGAGTTGATGTTAGAAGAGCTCAACGCTTTGGTGGCTGCTTGACTATCGGATAGGATCACGATATCCTTGTTCCGGTATTTCCTGTTGAGGTTGAACTGAATGCACCTTTCTAAGGCGTGAATTTCCGCTTGAAAAATGCTGGGGAACTGGCCCATGGGTTCTGAGTATTTGGTGCGAGGCCCAAAGACTCCTGCTCCACTTTCCTCGGGAGTTTTGGACCCGTCCGTGTACCATGTTATGGTATTTTTCCCAGTGCTCGAATGGATTATATGTACCATTCTCGCTTGGTGTTTAGTTCCGTTCGAAAAAATTTCTCGAAACCAAATTTCCTGGTAATTTCGTCAGTTGGGAGATCGGCAAGGTGTGCACAGTCGGTGGAGGTTGAGCTTCTTACACCTTTGAGTCCGACTTTAGCCAACCTGAGGTTTGCTTCCCAAGCAGTTCTTTCATTGAGATCTATAGACAATGCTTCAGTTTGACTAAAGGTTGTTATTGACTTTTCCATTAGCTAAAGAATAAAATAGAGAAATCTAGTTCTCTACGATTACCAAATTACGACGTTCTGACTTCTAAAATCCACAGTCGTTTTGAAGTGATTTCCACAAAAAAAGAACTGAGGCAAATATCTGTCAGTCAACAACTACTTTCCCTTACGACCACTGAATTGCAACTGACATCTATTTGTTTTCTCTCTCACTCTCCCGAGTGGAAACGATACTTTCTTGGCCTCAAATGCTTATATTATATGTCATGTTGGGTGTTGATAGTTGTTGACTGAAAGCACAGCCGAGCCGTGGTGTGAAAATCGGCAATACCGCACCGTGAATTTCTCGGCTTATTCGGAAAACTAGAAAAAAAACATAGGAGAATGAATTTTTAGAGAAAAGAACGACGATTAATGTGGTTATTTAATTTTTTTCAACATTAACTGGAATCGCAATATATTTAATTTCTTAGATATGGAAAATCTGTCAAGTTTGGTTTTCCATGCCCTAAAATTCACATTTCAAGAGATTTTTTCAAACTGTTTTCTGATAATAGCAGAAACCACATAGATGATCTCTGATTTTTTCAGATTTTTACCTATACAGAATGTGCCAAACTATCTGAGTTTGGTACATTCTGTACGCGCGTCGAGTGAAAGTGACATAAGTAGTTTTGGTGTTTTGGGTAGCTTCTATTTCTTGAACGCAGTATAGCCGTAATATATTATTGGCGATACCGAGCACGACTTTATCGAAGCACGACTTTATCGAAGCACAGCGCCGTTTCACTCCGGTCAAACTATAAGTTGTTTTCTCCGTAATTCGAGGCATCATTGTTTGAGGACACATTGCAGATGAATAATTGAAGAAAGTGAAGATGGAAAATTACGATGTCAGCTATGTTGCAATAGATGGTTCAACCCAAAGAGTTGATATTATTGCAATAAATCCGGAAAAGAAGGAAGCTTATATCCTTGTTCCAACTATTCTTTTCGACTTGTCTGATACAGAGCATGAAAAAGTTGATATGGAGAAATAAAAACTTATTTAGGAACCTATTGTTAACAAAAAATTGTTAAAATTGTTTTTTTCGTTAAACGAGCTGTCGCCCCCTTACGAACGGCAGCCCTCAAAAGTCGAAACTTGTGCGAGCTAAGGATTAACGAGGTCTTATCTTTTAACGTGCGATTCCTAGCACTTTCTCGGGCCATCAGAAAAAAATCTGTTGTCGATAGGATTTGAACCTACACGATCAGCAGCATTAATGGCTTTGAATGCGACGGTCTTAAGCACTGAGCTACCTGACCCTCGTATAAACCCATAAAATTCCAGACAAATGGCATACGCAAAATTAAGAGATTGGACCAAACTAAAGGCTGTAATTTGTTTAATTTTCAGTTGGGTATTTCCTATGATGTATATGCCCCTCAAAAAAAAAATCGAAAAATGCTATTACCTATAAGAAAATGTGGAACTGAATGTTGACTTGAAAATGTAAGCAACACCAAACAGATCTAAATGCAGAAAAACGTCTAATAAATATACATTTCTTATTTCTGCAGCAGAAACCCAATCAATAAGTATGATTCATACAAACAACATAGCAACTGTTATTCATAAAGATTCACGAGCTCAGAAGTACTGTTAGCCTTGACATAATCTTGCTCGTAAAAAAGAGTTTTATTCGGTAGCCTGTCAAACTAGTTTGTATTCACGATAACAAAGAAATTCGCACGGCATAAGGCACAAAAATATTTCTTCGACTAGGTATATGAACTGTTCTTAGTAAATATCAGAATGACAATACATCTTCGTTCGATAAAGAGCCATCCGTTGGGTCAATTCCTCGAATAGAACTATTATATGGCAATTTTGAAAAGTGGACAATTCACCTAAGCCTGATTAAAAAAATTACCTACTATTATAATACTATGATTTTTAATTTAATAACTATGAAGTGGTATGATTATTACCGATAATTTTTTGGAATATTAATGAATTGCAATCCCAAAGCTGAAAATACAACGAGTCCGCAGGACGAATTATATTTAGGACGACAATATATATCGATTTGAAATAAAGAAAAATCGTGTCACCTGGTAATTGATGCTTTACTTCTAGCCGTATTCAACGGAATACTCTTTTCCACGGCCTCATCTTTGATACCAATGGACATTTGTCCCTAACGATCGCTCATATTGATAAATAAAGATAACTAGACAAAACACATAAATTTGACGTTTATAATTTAAATCGTTATTTTCACTTGACAGATAGTAAAACAAAAACTAAGCAGGTCTATCACCGTGAAAATACAGCGACAAGCTATAATTTCACTGTAGTTCCGATTCTATTGGCTGAAGTTCAAAATTTGAAATCCACTGATTGGTTGTTAAGCAAGGAAATATATTGTCACAAAAATACACTTTCAATCTTTTACTTACTGGTTTTAATTTGGTTAGTTGACAATCGTTAACCCAACTCTAAATGTTTTCTTTTTTGTCGAACTTTTCCCAATGATAAAGTAATTTATGTCTTCTTCCTACCCCTATAGAAAGTACACACTCTCGGTTCCAAGAAAGAACAGAACATGAAAGAACAGAACAAGAAAGAACAGAACATGAAGAAACAGAACATGAAGAAACAGAACATGAAAAAACAGAAGAGTGAATAAACAGAACAATGGTAAAACAGAACCACGACATAACAGAACCGAGAACACTGAAATAAAAGAACCTTGTTAAAACAGAACTCTGTTAAATAAGAACAACGGGAAAGAATATTGTAGGTATATACATTTGATTACCCTCCTCACCTATAACACAATGTGGGTTACCATACTTTTTATTAATGCTAATTAGCCTATACAAGTAAGTTGGGTTTTAAGTAAACCATTGATATATAGTTGATAGGTAGTTGATAGAACACAATGTGAATACCTGACAATAATTTTTATTTATGTTAATTAGCCTATTCCATCTTCCACTGCAGCCATCCTAGCATATGGAATTTGCTGGATGGATTAAGGCGAGACATTGCTTGCCAACGGTTGGTGCTATCCAATGCAGTAACTGGTCGTCCAGAAATACGGAAGAAAAAGTATGTGAAGCTCAGCAATCAAGTGGCAGCAGTTGCAGAAGAATATGCAAATCATGCCGATAAATTGATGTATTTGCGGCGAATGGCAAACTTGCAGTAATTTTTCCTAATATTGGTGTATATACCTATAATATTCTTTTCATTCAAATTATTTGTTTTGTATTACATTCTTTTATTTTTTCCCGTTGTTCTTATTTAACAGAGTTCTGTTTTATCAAGGTTCTTTTATTTCAGTGTTCTCTTTTTACTCGGTTCTGTTATGGCATGGTTCTGTTTTACCATTGTTCTGTTTATTCACTGTCCTGTTTTTTCATGTTCTGTTTTGTCATGTTCTGTTTTGTCATGTTCTGTTCTTTCTTGTTCTGTTCTTTCATGTTCTGTTCTGTCCGGTTACCCACACTCTCCTCCCTTAAATCAGGGAGGAAACTAATACTTTTTCTTCCTAGGGAGGAAAAAGCGATTGACAATTCATTCAAAATAGGCACATAATATTGCCTATGAGAAAATTAACACTGAATCTCAATCCCAAATGGATAAGTTATCCAAATATCCAATAATTTATATCTCTAACAGAAGAAACAAGGAAAATGACTTGCTTGAAATCATGAATGTTACTTCTACTTTAGTTCTTTAATAGCTATTTGTGTATTTAGAGCGCAAAGTGATTGATTGTCGCTTGAAAAAAAGATTAATCTTTGGAGAACGACAATGACACTTTGTGCTCGAAATACACACATTATTTTTTCTACAAGCGCAGCTCTTAGAAAAAAAATGATGGACACTTCATTCCAATAGACACATAGCATTACTTACGAGAAAATCACTCAATAGCAATCCGAAATGTATAAGCTATCTAAATGTCCAATAATTCAAATCACTAACAAGAAAAAAGTTAAATAACGTTCTTAAAAAAAAAGTTGCAATTGCCAAGAGCTGAACCCGTGACCTTCGCATTACAAGCTAGCCATTGCACCATTTACAAAAAAAGGTTCTTTAAGTGGGTATAGGAGAAAAAATCATATGTAGTACATGCGAGTAAAGTGCCTTTTCCTCCCTTGGGTGTTTACTGCCCTCCGCTTCGCGTCGTTGGAAGTCTGCGAGTCCAAAAAACTGTTTTCGGAAGTGTTGCGTACACAATTTTTTCGGCAACCGTGTACAATTATTAACAAATCGAGACACATTTATTTATTATATTTCTTTATAGAAGAAAATTTCGAACATTTTAATTCTTATTTGTATTAAATATTAAAATTCGAACAGAAGATAGGTACTAACAGAAACATTCTAATTCTTATTTACATTAATATTTATATTTAAATTCGAGCATTTACTGGACTAGTCCGGGAAGTGATACTTTCTCAAAGAAAAATCGTCCGGGAAGTAGGTACTAAAAATATTAACACAGTTGAAAGACTATTAAAATGGTCGTGTTGAAAATTAAAACGTTCGGGTTGCTGGGAGCGATGTTGCCAGTTCCCCTCTCTTTATTAAAGTAGGTACCTATTATAATGTTCAATTTGAAATTCTCCGAATCTTTATGTGAGTTAAAGTGTCCCCCGAACAACAAATGACAAACGCCACTGCTTTCAAACGTGCACACTCCAACGATATATCTTTATTATGGCATAATATCGTAAAAAATTTGTTATTTCACCAAAGTACACCCGTATATTTCTAATTCATTATCGGTTCCTCCAATTCCGCCTTTTAATGGTGGCGTCGTAACAGCTTTAAACAGGCAATTAAAGTTCTGATGACAATGGGGCATTGATAAGTAGGTTTAACCAGAATGTAACGAACATGAATATGCTAATAACAAGTTTGCTCGGGTCAACGCCTTTATTTTTTGTGGTTCACTCTTATCAACACGCTCATTGTTCCAAGATAACATTGCAATGACAGTGGTGTAACAAGACGGAGAGGGGGTTCGGCCCATCACCAATTAAAACTTAAAAAAGTAAAAGGATGATGGCGGACTTTCTCAGTAAAGTTAGGGGTCAAGGAGACATTTGGCGTAGCTGTAGGAAATCTGATTATAAGTATTAGAGCACGCCGTATATTCCATGCTCTGAATCACTCGGGTCAGGATAACTTAGCTTCCGAGATGAAAATGAGTAAATTAGTTTTTCGCTCGCGTTTGACACATAAACCTAACCTGAGCTAGCTGACTTAGCTTGCGAGGTGAAAATACGTAAATTAGTTTTTCGCTAGCGTTTGACACACAAGCCTAAACTGAGCAAGCTGACCTAGCTTGCGAGTCGAGGATGCGTAAATAAGCTTTTCGCTCGCATTTGACACACAAACCTAACCTGAGCAAGATAACCTAGCTTGCGAGTCGAAAATGCGTAAATTAGTTTTTTGTTCGCGATTGACACACAAACCTAAACTGAGCAAGCTAATATAGCTTGCGTGTCGAAAAAGCATAAATTAGTTGTTCGCTCGCGATTGACACACAATCCTAACCTGAGCAAGCTGACCTAGCTTGCAAGTCGAAAATGCGTAAATTAGTTTTTCGCTCGCGTTTGACACATAAACATAACCTGAGCAAGCTAACCTAGCCTCAATTCCTTGAGGAATTTTAGGATTTTGAGGGGGTCTACTAGTGGTATTTCTCCCACAGTCAGCTGGTATGATCCCAGTGTTTTCAATCTTTTATGATGTTACAGCGTACACTCCATCAATATATGGTGGGGTGTTTCTGGATGTTCCCCACAGAATCTGCAGGTGATGTCCTCCTCTAGGCCTAGATTCCTCAGGTGTTCTTTGAGTCTGCAATGCCGAGGAGTTCTTTGGCCTGCCTCAGCCCTGGAAGTCTTAGCCAGTCTGTTGCTCTCATTGCTTCTTCAGCTTCATTGAGTTCTTCTTGGATCAGCCCTCCACTCCGACGTGCCCCGGCACCCAGAGGAGGGTCACCTTATTGTTCCTGTCTGAAACCATCTTCGAGTTGATGTTAGAAGAGCTCAACGCTTTGATGGCTGCTTGACTATCGGAGAGGATCACGATTTCCTTGTTCCGGTATTTCCTGTTGAGGTTGAACTGAATGCACCTTTCTATGGCGTGAATTTCCGCTCGAAAAATGCTGGGGAACTGGCCCATGGGTTCTGAGTAATTGGTGCGAGGCCCAAAGACTCGGTTCCCTCGGGAGTTTTAGACCCGTCCGTGTACCATGTTATGGTATTCTTTCCCAGTGCTCGAACGGATTCTATGTCCAAACTAAAGTTCCTGGTAATTTCGTCAGTTGGGAGATCGGCAAGGTGTGCATATACGGTGGGGGTTGAGCCCCTTACACCGTGTGCTGTCTCTTTGAGTCCGACTTTAGCCAACCTAAGGTTTGCTTCCCAAGCAGTTCTCCTCACCATGATATGGAGTATAGTATTCGTATAGTGTTGAAGAAAATTTGGTTATCGAAATGCGCATGTGAATAATTGTGCGGTAAAAGGAAAAACACTGTTAGTTCCCATAAAAAAAACATGGATCAACATTTTTCGAGCTACTGCGATACTCTGATTCAGATAAACCACACGCTTCTGATTACCTTGAATTATTTCCGAGTATCCCATAATTCAAAGTTGTGCTCTTTCAAACATATCCAAACAATTATTGTATTGTGATTCGTTTCAATTCACAACATGTTTTATTTGTGAAAAACATGTAAAGCAAAAGACCATCTGGTATCGACTGTCCTTGACAAGCCACTGGCTAATGCAACTAAGTATTGTTAGTTCTTTTGATTATTGTCGCGGTGACTTACTTTGAAAGGATATGCATGACCGGATATGTTTCTTTAATCTATACCCATCTTTATCGCCAAGCAAGCTTTTATCTTTATGCTCCAGTTGTTTACTTCTGAGCAATTATTATGTGGTTTAAAATATACAAAAAACGAGTGAAGTAAGGTAATACCAGTGTCTCATGTCCGGTCTATACCTAATACCCAATTGTTGTTGTTGATTACTTTAGTGTTTGGCTATTAAAAAAACAATTGTTGTTTGTTTTGTTAGTAAGCATATCCGAGCAGAGTTCTTATAAAAGGTGGCTCCACACATTCGGGTATTTGACAAATACACGTATATTGGAATAATTGTCTGTATATTTGTGTTCAGATTTGCTTCTATGCCAAATATACATCCACACATTTGCATGTATGTATTGGAGCGTCACGGCAAATAATAATAATAATAGCCGTCCTCCACCAGCACATTTCCATGTCTATAAGTAAGAGTTTATGTGTTATTTCTATTTTTGTTACTTTCGTCAACCAGTTGCACCCTTAAGAGCAACCCTCAGAAATAATCAAGCTAGGGAAGACGAAGCCCTTACCTTTTAACGTGTGATGCCATGCACAGGACCGGTGCCGTGCTGGGATTTGAATCCACACACTTATGGTTGAGAATTACGACCACCATGGCCCATATTAGAAACCATGAAAAGCCAAACATAAATCGACATGAAATGTTTTAATACACTGATCGTTTATGTCCTTCACACGTTAATTCTGATAATAATCGTCAACAACAATAAGCCGTAACATCTGCTTCTGCTTATACCAGATGAAAATACCAAAACAATTAAAACTAATTCTACATGGCAACTAGGGGAAATGATGAAATGAGGGTTAATATGTTGCGAGTTTGTTAGTCATTCGATTTAAGTGAACTGAATGAGTGCATGAGAATTATTCTTGAGGTGGAAAGTAACAATAAAGATACAATGATAAAATGAACACAATTATTTTGAAATCATGTGTTTGGAATACATGCTTCCGACTTTCTATCTTCATCTTCGATGAATAACTCTTCATTTGCAGTATGAAAATGAACTACTTTCAATTTCAATTAATTGGTTGATTATTTTATGTCGTATTTTCTTCAATTTCATTGAAGAACCATCCTCTCAATTCCTGACCTTTTGATGGTAGTCAGTAATATTTTCAGAGATTTTAGGATATTATTGAAGAATGAATCATTCTGAATTCACGAGTAAATGCTAATTTTGCCCCCAAATCGTTAACATGTATTATTATGCTGATATATTAATTCAGCATACACATACTGATTATGAATGGTGCGCTCTTTCAAACATAAAAGGAAAAATTGCGTACCTATATCTTAGTCGTCAATGTCTTCAAGTTAAACATGTAACGTTTGCGTGAAAACCCACTCTTTTTTATATTTAAACGATTATTCATTTATTTACTTGCAAACAGACTTGAAGAAACTTGTACTTACAATTAAAACACTTCAATTAAGATAATCTTTATTGCGATGATGATGTTTTATATCGTTCAAAAATACAATAAGACGCCCGACAGCAAAACAATTCATAGATAGTATACGTCGAAAAGGAGTAGCTTCGTGGTAGAAATTTGAGATCCACCACCAGTAAATAAATGTCATTTGTTTTTCAAGTACCTTATATTATGAGGTTGGGGAATCCATGTCAATTACTTTGTACAATTCTTTGTCATCTAAAAAAATTTCAGTGAAACTTCCGGTTGTTATGGCGTAAGCGTAATTTTTTATTGTTTACATTCTATCCCCCCCCCCAATGTTTCCTTTCTACTATGACAGCATTGTGCTTCGGTGAGCATATCTTCAATAACGCCGGGTCCACACCGCCGCGAACATTGTTAGGTAACAATTTGTTAGCTAACATTTTGTTAGGTAACATATGTTTGTTAACAATTGTCCTTGAAAAATATTAACTACATATTTCATCCAGACCAATATGTTAGTTGTAGGTTGAACGATCGCCAAAGCAGATCGTCATGTCTAGTAGTATAAGGACGATCTAACTTTGAGTAACTAGTTCCATAACTTCCAAAAAACAAAAATAAAACGAAGATATGGTGGGTTGGAGCGTGTTGCAGAAATGATCAGAAGGTTGTCGCTTGAGGGATTCGAGAATGGAAGATGGCAGTGGTTTTAAAAATTTACGAGAATGTCGCAACTGATTTTTCGACTTGTTTGGCACTTATATCTAATATACTGTTAAGTATAGTATTATACTACGAGTCTTGTTTCTTCACTATAGGTACAATTCTATATTTATATTATGTTTTCACCTAGAAAATACGGGTAGAGACCTAAAAACACCGAAATAACATTTGCTACCTCTGAAGTTTACCGCTCAATAGGTAAACATCGCTTTTTGTTGGCGAACACTGTTATTATACTGCTAATGTTAGCGGAAATGTTATTTGGAAAAATTCACTACATCGCAAAAATGTTAACTAAGAATATTAGCGAATAGTGTTTGCTAACAATGTTAGCGAACAGTGTTAGCTAAAAATGTTCACGGCGGTATGGATCCAGGGTAAGGAAGAAAGTACCCACAAGTTGATGTTTCCCACTTTATCAGAAACATTGAGAGAAATGTTGGTCCATAGGAGATAGGAGCCTCGCAAAAAAGAGGTGTGAGTCATTGCGTAATTTGCTTTAGAAACAAACCAAAAAATATACAGCGGAATAGATATAACATATGACTTTTCATTTGTTTTGCTCCAAAACAGTGCACTTAATGCTTCAGTGACTTGGCGAAAGATTCTTTCTTGGAGGCTTTGGAGACATTCATGTTACGGATAACGGATCTAACTTCATTGCAGCTACGTATGAGTTAAGACATTCAGGAAATATTTTAGTTGAGCATAAAAACTATTTTCTGGAGTGCTTGTCCGATATATATTCAGTGAGAATTTCTTCCCCAATACATCCCCTCATTTTGGGGGAATAAAAAAATCTGGTGTCAAATCTGACATTTGAATAGGATAGCTGGAAATACACATTCACATTCGAGGAGCTCAACACTATCCTGGAGTAGGCAGAGGCAGTATGAATTCCCGCCCTCTTTTTCCACTTTATCCCAGATGAAATTAGTTCAGAATTTTTGGGTATGCTAGCAAAAGGAAATACATATGTGCTCCAAAAAATGGAAAACAACTCAAAGTGAACTGAAACTAGGCGTCATGGTCCTAATCATGAATGAAAAATATTCTCCTCTTCTACGACGGAAACTAGGACACCTAACTGAAATGTATTCTGGCAATGATGATGTGAGTGGAGCCTCCTCTATCAAGACCGAAGCAGAAGACATCAAAAGGTCCTGTGCAAAGTTTTGTAAGCTCCCGGAACTAGAAAAGGTTGAGATTGAAATTTACCTATTTTATGTCTTTGAAAGTGTTCCTAGTTGTAGTTGACTATGCCGCTGATATAATACATATAGATCAAGGTGGCAGAATAGCAGAGTGCACATGTAACGAAAAAAAATATAGTTAATTATGAAAAAAGGATCACAATGACGATAAATTTGGTAGTAGCCGAGCCAGAGCCCGATAACTCGGAGTGCACCATAATCATAGTGTATGATCCGAATTACACAAAAGACATTTTTTTTAGAGTTTTTGAAACTACAGATATATTCAAGTTATTCAAAACCAAAAATAGCCAGCAAGCTGTGCCATACCATTTCGTTGACAATGCAACAGCAAATTATGTATTCACTGCCAAACACACACTGCTATCAATTAAAATTGAATGTGTCGTGAAATCTTTGCAAACTGGTGATTCTGATGATACTTTACCTTCCGATTTTGAGTGTGAAGTTTTGTATTTTGAATCAAATTGTTGGATATTACCTACTTGCATTTTTTGTTATGAAGTTCATTCTTGCTAAATGCAATTTTATCATGATACTAGGACTTTTCCGTCCTAGAACCATAATGAACTTCTTTGAAATATCTTTACCAAATCGAGAAGTAAAATAGAGTTATTAGAGTCCTACTAGAGTTAATACTTCCAACATGGTGGCCCTCAAATACGAATCACCCGGTATATCATGAATTTATTAGCGAGCTTGACGCTTTTGCGTCATACCCGAGAAAACAAGAGGAGCTGGTACACATTATTGTTGAAGCATTCATTGTTTGGTTAAGTCGTTACTCATCGCAAATAATAAAGATTAAGCAATGAGGTGATATGTGATATGCGCTGTGTTGAATACAAACGCAAATCTTCTGAATGTGATATAAGTTTGCCAAATTTAATTATATTAAAAAGTAAATTGTGTCTGCTATTGACAATGGATGATTTACATGAGCATCGAACAAATATGACCTTATTTTATTAATTTTAGATCGCTTACGGCAGTTTATGAGAAGAAGAATGGAGGGTTATACCGCAGAAGGATGAGGGCATTTCCAGTACCTGTCTGTTATAAAAAAAGTGCCTCAGGTTTATTATTTTTACGTAATGATTAAGTAAGTTTGCAATACATGTCAAGAATCAAATAAGAAGCGTTTATTGTTTTCATTGTGATAATAAGTTCCCTTTTTTTTAAATTTTAGGTTAATGTAGGGAATTACAAAGGAGCATGCTTTTTTTTCTCGATAACGGTCGTATATGGGCAAAAATCACAAGAGACAAACACGTTTATAAACAAAAGAAAAAATTCATTTCGTATTTCAGAATCCACCAGCGGTGCACCACAAAAAATTGTATGAGGCGAAAAAGGGCTTGACCCCTGAAAAAATATATCTCTGAAGATTCTTGCAATCACTCGGTATGCTGGATGATGTAAGCCGTAAAAGGTAGGTTATTATCTCATAAACTAAAAGAGACATGAAGAAAAAAATTAGGAAATCTTAAAAATGTACGCTCTGTTAATCGAGTACATGAAATCTTGATACTGAATTTCGAAACACCCTGTACAATATCCAAAATAATACCAAAACCCGCAGTGTTGACATTCAACAATCAATTGTATTGAGAGCACTGATAACATTTAAATTCTTTCAAATGCTTAGAAATGAGTAACAGTAGTTTCATTTTTTTTTTTTTCGACCTTTTTTAAGTCAGAACCTACCCATTGCCTGTCCTATTTATAAAGTAGAAAAAAATCAGTAATTGGCTGAACTTATTAAATGTATAAATGAAATGAAATAACTCGAATTTCCTCCATCCTTCGCCAACCATAGTAATCGGGACTTCCCTGTATGCACAGTCATATTTTAATTGTTAATTATTATTCTGATACGCTTGTGGTAAAATAAGGAAATGGAATGTGAATAACAATAATTATTTCTACATGGTCAAAGAGGTTGATGAGGACACCCAAATTCATCGACGAAAATAATCAATAGGATATCATCGATAGATTCAAATTTGTTTTTCGCATGTACAAAAATATCCCTGAAATTGTTGAGGTCAATTTTTGAGTATTTACAGTTTCTGTCCGGTTTTTATTTTCGTTCAATCTCATTGAGCTACTATCAGTGGTTGAGACTGAAGAGTTCAAAACCATTGACTGCTGGTCGGCTAGGTTCGAATCCTGGCAACTACAGATTTTTATCTGCTGGCCCGAGAAAGTGCTAGGAATCGCACGTTAAAAGATAAGACCTCGTTAATCCTTGGCTCGCACAAGTTTCGACTTTTGAGGGCTGCCGTTCGTAAGGGGACGACAGCTGGTTAACGGAAAAAACAGCTTTAACAATTTTAACAATTATAATTATACAATGATCGGCATATCTCAGAAAATTAATTTCTCCACAACTTTCACAGAATTTGCCAATTCTGAAATCATATTTGATAACAGAATGGTAACATTCACGCTCTTGATATTGAATAAATATTCTAAAACACTTGCTTTCTTATGCATTTTGAGTGTATTTCGTTCAATCACTTGTATAAGAATGAATATTCTGACATTGATGTAGCAATAATTACGTTAGCCTTGACTGGCATCATAGTGACAAGATGTAAAATGAAATATCAAAATAATTTTTCGTTTGCTTTCCATTTGATTATACAGTGACCACCAAAAAGAATGTACCATATGGAGAAAAAGTTTATTATAAGAGTATTGGAAAAAATATTCTTGGAGAAAGTTTGTGCATGTCCGATAACATAAAAATTGATTTTGACACATTTCACGTGATCGTTGGTATGGTGGCAAATTGAAAAAAATTACTATGAAAAGGCAAAAAGTTGGATAAAATGGCGAGATATCCAAAAAAGTGATTTGGAAAAGTTGCTTAGAATTGAATTTTATATGCATATACAAAGTTTGAAAAAATAATCAGAGAAAATTGAAAATAGTTATTTTTTAAAAATATTTTCCTAGCTGTATGAAAATATCAAATTTTTATCTTATGAATAGCTTGACCATACAAAACCATTTGAATTTCAATGATAACGGCAACATTTTTTCATTTCTTCCACACCAGTGAGCATTAAATTAAAAAAATTGGATTTTGTCAAACCCTGGCTGTTACATTGGTTCGTATCTAAGAGTTATATCAGAATTCCACGACCATTGTGATGACATGACACTCCAGAAACATGGTGTTTTCCAGATTAGGATCAAGTTTCAATGATAATCGTGCCAGAGCGTTTCACTTCGCGTGCAATGTTGAAAACTCTAGCCTCTTTATTTTGACGCACTATTTTTAAGATATGTGCGAAGTGAAACGTTCGTGCACGATTATCATCACAAATTGATTATAATCTGAAAAACACAATTTTTCTGGACTTTCCTATCATCGCAATAATCGTGGAATTCTGATATAAATGTAACAGCAAGGGTTCTGAAAAAAATCAATTTTTTTAATTTAGTGCTTTCTGGTGTTGAAAAAATGTGAAAATTTTGTCATTATCATTGAAATGCAAATATTTCAGTATGGTCAAGCTATTCATATGAAAATAATTTCATATTTTTACACAGCTGGGAGAATATTTAAAAAAAATTGCTATTTTCAATTTTCCCACATTATTTTTTCAAACTTTGTATATGTGTAATAAACTTTTTTCCCATATGGTACATACTTTTTGGCGGCCACTGTATGTGAAATTTGAGGTTGTGGAGAAAGTACGGTATGTTACTCGTTTAGAATGAAAATTCGTTATGCTCGTGATTCCTCGCGTTCGCTTTCCGCTCGCGCTCGGTAGTCGGAACTTCCCACTAGCATCGAATTTTTCATTCTAACCTTGTTACAGAATATATTATTCGTTATAGCATTGTCCGCATCTCAAATATCTCGGCCGAGAGAGAATTAAAAATTGAAAAAATCGTTGAACAGCTCATCGGAATATATGAAAATGTACTGGGTGTTTCTACATACCTATTATTGAGATTCGTACCTTAATATTGCGTTTTTATGAAAATATGATGGTTCCATCGAAAATAAAAGAGCTATTCACTATATCACTAATAAACAAATAGGCATCAAAGCAAACGGAACTATAGGGTCACTGTAATTCTTCGCACTGAAATGTGTGGTCACTGTTCTTTATCATACAATAGCCAACAACACAGGATGTTCCGTTGAGGGTCAAAAAGGTATTCTGCTGGTACCAGTTGGTATACCTATTATATATAGATAATTCAAATTGCAAATTTCTGGTAACCCGGATCATTCATAAGTCCACTTAAAAAAAATAAGCTTTCTAAATACAGAAATCTTTCATACGGGTATCGGAAATAATTTACAGTCAGAGAAACTCCCCGGAGAGTGCAATGTAACCAACAGAATAATTTCGTCTCACAAACATCCTTCGAGGCGGCATATATACAGGGTGAACTACCACTACTTGCGGAAAATTGAATGGGATCCTGGTCTGTTATGTGCGAAAGCACCAGTAAAATTTGAGAGCTATCCGTGATGATTCAATTTTTTTTGTATCAAAACTTTCACATATACGCCACTGGATTAGTGGAATACTGTGAACACAGCCATATGCTCCAGCAGAAGGTGCCGCATGGGCGCTTGCAGTGTCATGTTACGATATACAAGTGCAGATTGGAAGAAACAATTTTTTTCCGTTATGGTTCCTACGAAAAGGGATATCCTGTATTGTTCAATGAAGGGATTGGTGTTCTTGAATTTCTGAAGGTTGTATGGCTCAGGGAACACCTCCCGAGGCAGCGAGTTCCAAAGCTGTGCCGTTCGTTGGAAGAACAAACTCTGAGAAAGAGATGTGCGGCTTGTCTCCAAAGTGACGGCATATGGATGTGAGGGTGTGCTTGACGGGTCAGTCTCGATCGAACCGCCAACGGTGGAACAGAGCGCAAGCCTTTCTGCGGTATTCTAGAGAAATGAGCGAGCTTGTGAGAGAAGTATCACCGACGAGACGAATGACTCTTTTTTTTGGACAGAATCTAAGAGTTTCAATGTGTGTTTGGGTTCTGCACTCCATATAATGGGAACAGCATACCCCACAAGATATAATAACAATGCATTTCAAATACCTGTAGTAAGAAAAGTACTCACCCAAAGATGTTTTTACTTTCTAGGACCTCGAGTTTATAACATGGTACCACCGGAAATTAAAAAAATTAACTCCATAAAAATGTTCAGATATAAAATAAAGAAGTGGCTTCTAAACAATAATAGATATTTTACTCACCAAATGATTGATCTAAAAAATATATATAACATTGAAAAGCATATCACTATAGAATTATAAAATTTCTCCTTATCCTAAATACAAAGCCATGTACAAATATTTTTACATCTTTCCATATAAATGTTTATATTGAAATTTTTACAATATTTAAAAAATTCCTGTATTAAATTTCCTTTATCTACCTAATGAATGAATAAATTTACTATGTACAGAAACCCACGAGCTAATAACTACCACAGACAAGGTCAATTTAATGATCTTTTGTGATATTTTACTCGTGCGTCTTCTATTGGGCATCACCAACAAGTTGCACCTAGCGACTTTCAGTGATCACTCGATCATCTGTTTATTCACATTTATTGTCTTTACTGGAACTATGTATTTGAAATTTGTTATGAATAAACATTATTATTATTATTAGTATTCTAGGACAAGTCGGATTTGTGCCTTATAAATCATAACTAACTGACGGGAAGTAAAATACTTCTTGGCACGGAATAGAAGACCAAGTTTTTGAGAGACACTTTCGGCAATGGGCCTTCATGGTTTTCTCATGAAACGGTACTGCTGATGATAATACCGAGCATTGAAATGGAAGATTTCATTGGTACGGACACTCCTGACACAGTTATGCTGGCCGCTGTAAGATGGGCCTTTCTAGAGAAGAGACATGCTTCGGTTTAATTCGCATTGAATTCTAACAAATTGTTGGATCCCCATTCTAGAATTTTTGCTGAGTCCGTTTGTATTTTATTCAAGATTCTTGCCCGTTGATTTTTGCTTTCGCTGGATGATATCGGAGCTTTGGAAGAGAAAACCAGCATTCATTGGTAGAGTATCGGACGATACTCCATCGACCACCACAGAGATCGGCCTAAGAGAAAGCTAGATAGCAAGAAGCACAAGCCATAAGATGGAAAACGCGATCAAACGCATTGGAGATGATATCTTATGCAACAGTCAGAGTTTCACAATATATTTATTTCTGTTGATTGCTGCCAAATATGTGAGATATGAGCAAGCAGGTAACCAGTTCTCTGTTTTCCAGAACCGTTTTCGATACGGGAAAGTTCGTTGCCTAGCAATATTTCGGAATATGTTTGGTCAGAATTTCTTCAAAATCTGTTCTTAAATAAAAAAGTTAAAATAATTGAACTTTCAAATGGGTCACTCTGTATGTTTGCATCCCCAGCATTATGATCTCAGAACTTGTCTCGGCGCATTGTGTTGGATCTCCAAAGGAGAAACATACTCTCCCATGGAAATGCTGATAGAAATATGCGAAGATCATCCCAGTCGGTTGAATTTCAGTGTCATATGAGACGGGGAAGCCTCGTGCTGTTCGATGGTGTAGAAAATGAGCAAAGAGGAGTTCCCAAGTGGAGCACAAACTTCTATGTATGGATCAGGATTGGTTGTAAGAAAAAGATCAAATCTATTAGCATATTGTTTGTTGACATCAGGAATACGTAGCTCTACCAGTTGCTCCAAACCATACGTGACCACCTGCCTCGTCTCTTTTGTTGGAAAATTTAAGCCAGGTTGAGGTGTGTACATTGAAATATAAAATATAAAAAATTGAAAAATAAAATAATTTAAATATTTAATGAAATTGGTTTCACTGTACTCTAGGGCTAACCTATCATGCCAACGAGAAGAGAAAACTGGCTAATACCAAAGAGACCAAAATCCTCTGTTGCCTCCTATTGAACATTGAAATCTCCCATTACAATGACTTCAGCTGTTGGATGGTTTTGCTGGATAAAGGCTCATTTTAGTGATAACAACCCAAAGAGGTTGTTATAGGATGGTTCAATAGGAGGCAGCAGAGGATTTTGGTCTCTTTGGTATTAGCCAGCTTTCGGCTCCAAACTCTCTTCGCGTTGGCATGACAGGTTAGTCCAAAACTACAGTGAAACCAATTTCATTAAATACTTTACCTATTTTAATTTGCACGTATGCTCGTGTGCCTTATCCCTGGATATATTACGGACTATAATCCGTTGTCCGACAAGAGCGCAGCTCATAATTCCCTCTCAAGCTAGATTGGTTTTACTGTAAAGACTCGATGATGGGTTGTACAGGTTTGCTTGATTTGTCTTGGTTGTACACCCATTGCACAACGAATACCCACTGAGTGTATAGTTACAAACAAAATCACCATAGGGCATAACCCGCTTCCTCCAGATAATTCCATAATTCCATGGGATACCCTAATAGTTTTAGGTATAGCCATTTAAGAAGCACTGGCAACGCCGCTTGTCTTTGTGTCACCCATCAAAAATATCTGTGTACGGTACAATGATTGTTTATTAATTTTATTCATCATGACAGCGAATTTGTGAAATTATTGCAGATTAGACACCGACATCCAAAAATTCCTTCAATTCTCCTGTGGAGGGTGCTTTGTTGTGTTTTGCAAGAAATATTTATTTTTGCAATTTCCTATTGGGAGTATTGCTGAAATTCCATTTCAAACAACCAACTTGAGACTCACGTTTGATAAAGAAAGTGCAACATGACTTCTTGCTCTCCACGTGTGAAAATCCAGGCGCGGCGCATTCTTACACTTATAACAGGTAATTTTTTTGTTTCACTTAGTTTTCCGTTTTTTGGTGGGGAGAATACACTGTATAATTTTCGGTAAGAGGTCGTAGTTCACCCTGTATAGTTAGCACTAAGATTTAATTATCGATATAAATATTTCGTCACCTTCATCAACGATCAAATAAGGAATTGTGACGATAAGAGCCAAGATTATAGTGACTGATATAAATATTTTATCACATTTATCAATGATCAAATTAGGAACTGTCTAAATGAATTTATTGCCGATGAATGGCTTGACAAAATTTGTTGCGAGTTTCTGACTAATTGATACGGGTTATCTTCTACAACTTAAAAAGTAATTAAGAGAGATCTGACCCATGTATAGCCGTGCTGAATTCTGTCTCAGTCATTCGAAATCGTTTTAAAAATGTATGAGAAATATTACAATGAGCTGCTACCGGTTTGATAATAAGAATAGCCGTTCAACTCCAATACTCGATAAGTAGGTTAACTTTCGTCATATTCCATAAAGGTAAAGCGAAAATATGTATTGATAAAAAACCACTGTGAGTCAAAAGTATGGAAACCGAAACTCATGAACGGCTGAAGTGAATAAATTCAAATTTTCTGAAGATATATTATTCAAAATGTTGGCTTTTGTTGCTATTTTTTAATTTTATATGGATATATATATATATATATATATATATATATATATATATATATATATCCACTCAGAAGAAGTATATATATATATATATATATACTTCTTCTGAAACAAATTTTGATTACATTACATTTGTTGCTTTAAAAAACATACAGTATGAGATTCGGAGCTAAACGGTATTAACATGAATGTATAATGAGTAAATATACCTAAAAAATCGAGAAAAAAAAACAAATAGAATTGTTATTTCCTTTAAAGATTATTGAAACAACTCTAGAATCAGTTAGGTATTATAAATCGAAATTGAAATTGAACAGTGATAAGCGACACTCGTCCCATGGCCCCCACATATGGACCCTGGACAAAAGATCTCATTACGGGTCCTGGACCCAGGATCTCATTGACGACCAACTCCTGCCTATTTTACAGTCGCGTCATATATTATAATTGCATGGTTATTTCTTACCCATACTCTTTTTAGACTGTAGTTTAACCTGAAAATATAACTAAACTTCATTTATAAAATTATTTTTACTTAAAAACTATCGGTCCCGACAAACGTTGTCCTGTATATCGATGTATATGGATGCACATTTTTTTTTCTTTTTACGTTTCCCGTTTCTCTTTTTATATTTCTCGTTTCATGTTTCCCGTTTCATGTTTTCCGTTTCATGTTTTAATGTTGAAATGAGTATGTACTCATCAAACAGACACCTGTGCAATGTTCCTAATTGCAGAGGATACAATTGCAGTGCTTCCTGTAAATAAATTGTAAATTGTTGTTTTTATTCGGTCAGGGGAACTACCTGCAGACTAGTTTCGAGGTTTTGCCTCTCATCAGTGCAGCGTATGTCACTACCTACAGCTTTGAGGCCATTCTATTTCAGATTTAATCTCGGATTTAATCAAGATTTCTGTTTCGACGACTTCAAATGGAACCTGTATTTGATTTTTTATTATACCCTACTTCAAGAAAAACGTAGAGTAAATTCTCATAAAAACCCGAGTAAAAACCTATGATGATTATTCGAACAAATGATGAAGTGAACAAGAAAAGAAAATCCACTGTGAAAGGCTATATCTTCTCCAAAATACCGTTTCCTTGCTCGTTAAGTGTGCGAAAACCAAGGCGAAAACAGCTGTTGTTTTGAAAACGACAATATTGAATATCAGATAGACTGGTGTGAAAACCGATAATAAAAAGTCTACGTAGGATTACCTACTGATAATGAAATAAATGATAAGGAATATTAATAGAAAGTAGTAAGCAGATGCAACTATTGAAATATTAAATAAACCCAAATACCTACCTCATAACGAACACCCGGTGAACACAAATTCCTATATTCATCATAATGCCAAGAAAATTTCAAACGAAATCTGTCTGTTCACCTTTCTTAGAGAAAGGAATATCTACGGTTTTGGATCTTATCAAAATTATTACAACGGCATAACTTATTACTCCTGCATGACTTCCCGATGCCTTCCGCATTCCATCGAATAACAGACTCGGACATTCTTCGAAATGAATCAGTATAGGTGATATTAATAGTGAATCTTTTGACTTTCTTGAAAGTTCTGTGTTTGTTGCCTCAAACGGTATTAGACACAAAGCTAGGGTATATAACTCAGACGGCAATATGTAAATTCCCTACCAAGCAGGTAGGGGTCAAAAATTTGTTTGAATATTTGAGACATTTTAGTTGTGAAAAAATAGTAATTTATGTATCAAGTGAGTAAAGTGATACTTTTTTTTACGAGTGGGGGCATTCCTACGAGTAAAAAAAAACACTTTACTCACGAGTTTCATACAGTATTTTTTCTACAACTGTCTAAAAAAAATAACCAATTCATATTTTTTTGCACATATGAACTGAATTTGGCATATTTTTATTGATTCATTATTCGAACAAAGACTCGAAATCCCATTCTCTTCACAGTATCCCGCAAAATGAAAAATTTGAAGCGAATATTAAAGTAACATATTCATCGAGGTCAATATTATTATTATTAATGTTGACTTGACTTTCGAATAATCAGTCCATCGAAGTAACTTTTCATTTTCTTAGATTTATATTCAAAATAAATAAACAATCCTCGTTAAGCAACGAATACCTTTTTCTTTCTTTGAACTATGTCAAGGAAATCTTATATTTGCACTATCCACGATTTTCTCCGTTCAATCTTCAACACTTTTCATTTCTAGTTAAATTAAATTTATAGTTATCAAGAATTCGTTATCTGGATAGATGCACAATTTCACAAATTTCATTAATTATTGTTGTCAACTAGTTTCAGACGGCCAAACAGCCATAGCTACCTTGGATTACCTAGTGTAGATTAGGTCCAATAGTTCCTTAGAGGTATATGCTATTATTTATATATTCGCCGCGAGAGTTTGGAATTTTGATAATACTTATTCAATAGTAAGAATGCTAAGATTATTATAGGTGAAACATTTGTATATCAGATATTTATAGGTTATTAGTTGCCAAAGAAAATGAGAACTGGCTTTATGACAGAATTTCGTTATTATTCGGATCTGTCACTGTTGTTGCATGAAACTGTCGGTTGCCTAGCAACAGCCGTTAAAAAAAGTCCACTTTTTTTACGCTTTTCCGTTTAATTATGAAATGTTGATAGTGAAATATTGTAATACTTTACGCACACAAACCACACAAAAAAGTGGACTTTTTTTTGACAGTTGTAGAAAAATATATATACCTACATAAGTAGACACATATCCGATACCATTTGAAGAACGAGTTGTGAGTATTTCGAAAGATATTTTTTCTACGACCACATGGAAATATGTCCATTTTATGCGCTTTATCGATCAAGGAAGAAAGCCGATTGGAAAGTGGGGGTGCGGGTTCAAATCCCAAATAAACCATTTTTTTTTCTTTTATGAAATCGATTAGTGTTCGATTTTTATTATAATTTTCAATATTTGTATCTTCAATAATTTTTTTTGGAGGAAATAATGACAGCAGGAAAGTTTATGATAAAAACTGTTATTAAAAATATTACAGATTTGTTTATGATTTAGATGGTCGTAGAAAAAGTATAGTGTACAATTTGCATGAAATGACCCATTTCATGCTCATTGTACAATATACTATTTTTTCACGAATTTGGATAGTGGCATGTATGGAAAAATCGAGGGAAAAATATAATTGAAATCTATAGAAATGCATTGATTGAAATTATTCTGAACGTTCAGTCAAATATCCGGATGTAAAAGTCTCTCGGTATTTATGATCATTGGGAGGGTAGGTATACTCTCTTTAAAAATTACTTCAAATATTAGAAATGTTAGAAGTGCAAAATATATATAAACTATTACTACCTATCTACTAAGTATTTTTTCTTCACTGCTTTTTTTTGTTTCTCAACTGAGTTAGCAACTACAAAAAATATTGAAAGCATCGAAGCTTCCGTTTTGTTATATTTTTATACATCCGTGTATGTATTTTGTATAAAGTAGTATTTTGGAGATAACAAAACGAATCCATGACACTATTTTTAGGAATTCTTCTTTTCAGCCCTTCTAATGATTTCTCCGGTTTTTCCAATTCTTACGGGTATTTCACCACCATTGTCTGAAGTCTACTTCTGAAATAAGCTACTGTTTGCTGGGTGGAATTTATGGTAAACGCCAGTGGTCTTCATGAACTAAGAAATATAAGCAGCTGCCTATACCCATGTCAATAGAAGGGTAGTTGCCGTCAAAAATGGAGTTAAAGAAGTTATTGTCCTTTTTGTTTTGTCATCTTCTGTTCTTATTATTTTCAATATTCAAGTTGGTATGTTACATACTTGTGTGAATGAAATATCTTGTTTTTTTCTATAATCAATCAAACAGATAGCACGAATCATGTTTTTGACAATAGGAATAATGTTACCTATCACGTAGACATTTTTCCTACCAAAAGACCAATAATAGTTTGACAGTGCATAGACATTCAAAGGAGTTATTTGACCCACTTCAACCTATTTCAGCCAACTAACCATATATTCATAATAAAGGCAATAGATGTGTTTGTTTGATTATTGAGATAGGCATTCATCGAGGAATTTATATTAAAGTTTTTTTTTTAACTCTCAGATCTCAATTTTATACTGACACAAGTATTATCAGAATTCTTGTTATATATTTTCCAGACGACATTTCAATGAACTAACTCCTCGATATTTCACTGTCCCGCCAATAAAACCAGTTGTGAGGCAAAAATCGGAGAGTTGCATTCTTGTCAAGCAGAAATATTCAAAGAATTTACCTTGTTAGGTGATATATCCATATCTGCATAAATTGTCAGGGTTGACTTCTTTCCTTCGCTTCCCAGACTGCTCGAACCTATTGTGTTGTATTTCATTTTGCATAACAGTTGAATCCAAAAATACAGGTAGATGCCGGGCACTCAAAACCTCAGTTCACTTTTCCCAAAAGCAAACATAACGCATCATGAATTAATTTCTTGAAATTTTTTTTTGGTTATTTCAACGTCTTTCATTATCTGTCGTTAAAATCTTCCTGTCAGCTCAGCCTCCGTTAAAAGGTCACAAAATCCAAAACAACGCACTACGTACAGTCCAATCAGACACCGAATAGTTCGACTCACAAAAACTTGTTGAATGCCTACTAGATAAAGCACGAGACTTGTTCTACGGACTAAGCAACTTTTGTCGGTAATGTGACTGTATTCTGTGAGGACTGGGACTGTGGAATTAGGAATTCCGATCCAAGCTTCGACTACGCGAAGTTGATTGTTCGGCGCTGTTGTCAGTTGTATGAAAACAACTCACTTCATTGGAAATTATCATGAATTGAGTGGGTGATTCTTTGTGATATACTATGAAGAAAAGTTGCCATAAAGATGAGTTTGAAACTCCTTAGATTCTGAGATACATGATAATGAAAGTGGGAGTGGCAATGAAAATTTGTTAACTGTCTTAAAACTGGCGTCACACAAATGAAAGATTTGAGATACGAATGATAATCAATCAATCATTTATTTGACTACATTACATACGAATAGTACATTTGTAGCAGGTCATTCATCTAAAAGTAGATAAAGAGAAATAAAAATAAAAGAAAAAGAAGAAAAAGATAGGTAGGTATTTCATTCGCGGACTCGTTGTATTTTCTTGCATTGGGATTGGCAATGAATTGATATTCCAAAAAATTGTAGGTTTTTAATCATAACACGAATTATATTTAGGACGACAATATATCGATTTGAAATAAAGAAAAATCGTGTCACCTGGTAAGTGATGCTTTACTTCTAGCCGTATTCAACGGAATACCCTTTTCCACGGCCTCATCTATGATACCAATGGACATTTGTCCCCTCCAACGATCGATCATATTAATAAATAAAGATAACTAGTCAAAACGCATAAATTTGACGTTTATAATTTAAATCATTATTTTCACTTGACAGATAGTAAAACAAAAACTAAGCAGGTTTATCACCATGAAAATAGAGCGACAAGCTATATTTTCACTGTAGTTCCGATTCTATTGGCTGAATTTCAAAATTTGAAATCCACTGATTGGTTATTAAGCAAGGAAATATATTGTCAAAATAATAGCATATACCTCTAAGGAACTATTGGACCTAATCTACACTAGGTAATCTAAGGTAGATATGGCTGTTTGGCCGTCAGAAACTAGTTGACAACAATAATTAATGAAATTTGTGAAATTAGGCATCTATCCAGATTACGAATTCTTTATAATTATAAATTTAATTTAAGTAGAAATGAAAAGTGATGAAGATTGAACGGAGAAAATCGTGGATAGTGCAAATATGAGATTTCCTTGACATAGTACGAAAAAATAAAAAGGTATTCGTTGCTTCACGATGATTGTTCATTTATTTTGAATACAAATCTAAGAAAATGAAAAGTTACTTCGATGGACTAGTTATTCGAAAGTCCAGTCAACATTAATGATAATAATATTGACCTCGATGTTATTTTAATATTCGCTTCAAATTTTCTATTTTGCGGGATAGTGTGAAGAGAAAGGGATTTCGACTCTGTCGAAATTATTCGTTTCATTTGTTTGAAACTCAACTTCATATTTGCAAAAAATATGAATTGGTTATTTTTTTTGACAGTTTTTATTTTTTATTTTATTTCTTCATTCCTAAAAGAGAGGAGAACACGAGAAGAATAAAAATAATGAATGTCGAATAAAAACACTTTTTTCAATAAACAATATTTTGAACGTCAATTCCTATTAAATAAATTAAGTGGAGGAAGTAATTACTGTTTTTCGAATAATTTCTGTGTAACTCTGTGAAAAATTTGTTTATCCCACTTTTTTCCATATGGCGGCTCAAGCACAACCTTTAGAGCTCGAGTTCTTGAAAAACTAAGTTTTTTTGATTATTCTTGCAAAATTTCAGTAAATTCGCATTTTCTCTGTTTATTTTAGATAATTTGTCTGTACTACCTGTCAGAAAACAACCAACCAGAGTAATCTGATGATTCGAACTGGCAACAACAGATCATCAAAGCTGGTCAAAGCTGTCTGTATTGACCTACCCTTGCACTGATGAGTAGCAAATCGTCGAAACTAGTCTGTAGGTGGTTCCCCTGTCCAAATCAAAATGAAATTCTGCTAGATACATCTGCAATAAAATTATTATAACCGTGATTGAAATTGCTCGCACCAGCAGCATCAGAGGGTTGAGTATGTAAACGAAAAAAAGAAGTAAAATATCTATGTACCTAGACTTGGTTATATTTTTCTTCAGGTCGAAAATCACTTTCGTTTTCCATGTTCAATTTTCTACATATAAAAAAAGATCAACTCGTACATCAGAGAGATAAAAAATACAATAAATCAAATCCATCTTACCTACCTACAAACATTCCAATCATCCAAGTGGGTCATAGACCGAAACAGAAACTTTTTTTCACCTGATGCCTGGGATGCCATATTTTTACTTTCAATCAGCTGAAACCGAATCTAGAAAACCGACAACGCCGCATTAAACGGTTAAAGTTCTTCCTCCGGCACCTCCGGCTTACCTGGCCGAAGAAGAAAGCTTGCGCGCGAAATTCTCAAAAGGAGGTAGGTGAGGTGATGAGAAAAAAACGAGAGACCGAGGAGGAGAAAGACAGGAAAGTTTAGCCATTTCACCCTCATGTGGGTCACCCTTTTGTTTTCAAACGATAGTGGTCTTGGAACGAGGTGGGTCGAAATGAGTCGCAGGTTTCCGTCACCTGCTTTTATGATTCAATTATAGAAATATGTATTTTCTATCGTACAATGTACAATGTACTTTTTATGCCTAGTAATCAAGGGTTCATATGGGTTTTTGAGTGTGAAATTTTCCTATAATTTTTAGCACAACCAGATATGTCAAACGTCTATGCCTATGCACTGGCGGATCTAGGGAGTTTTTCAGGGGGCCATGGCCAAGAGTTAATGGTTCGTAACCAAAGTAAGTAAGGTATGAAATATATAACGGAAAATAACTCGTGACACCTACAGTCATTAGTTAAAACTTGATTTGAAACGAACTCAAGCTAGGTTTGACTTTGTACATATTCATTGCAAGGCTTTAAGATGTTGTGTTGTCTTTAACTGGCCACCCGGTATGAACGCAGTTTTATGTTGAAATTTGATCGCTTTGCAGATGTTTTCGCACGCGCCATATGCTTCGGTTAACCTAT
The DNA here is from genome assembly GCA_958298965.1 of Chrysolina haemoptera. Lineage (NCBI taxonomy): Eukaryota > Metazoa > Arthropoda > Insecta > Coleoptera > Chrysomelidae > Chrysolina > Chrysolina haemoptera. Next base: position 11,557,557 of record OY282602.1, on the reverse strand, counting down.
TCTAATTATGGGTGTAATTATCTCCGCCGTATTCGCATGTGGATCTTATAAGGGATATTCATTCGAGGGCTGGCGACTGCTGTTTTACGTAAAGTAGAAAAAAAAAACATTAATATGGAAATATACCGGACGACGACATAAATATCATTGAGCCTATCATTCCGCGTGTTTGAAATCATTTTTGAAATTAGAATACCAAAATGATTTTTCGGAAATGAGTTCATAACTATTTTTTGGGACCGTTTATATTTGTAACACATTTCTTTCTCGTTGAGCATTATAACTCTACGTCTTGTGTGGTATTGCAATTCAGCTAACTGGGATTGTACTCCTAAAACTTTAAACACTGTTTAAAAGATAATGTTTATTTTCTGAACATTGAATGAAATTTGCCTAGACAATTTTTTATATGATCATGCCGAAGAAATCATTTGACATTTCTCTTGTAATGTGTAGCATTGTTGTTGTAGATGTAAACTATTGGCACCGCTAATATTTTGTAACGAGCTGGGACCGGCCCTCTCTGCTCCTTTCCAGCTCGTAAACAATGCATGATTCTAAACGTTTCGAGAGGCAAGAGCCATTCAAGATCAAGCCGCCAAACCGTGAAAGAAGTGATATTTTTAAAATAAATGAGTGTTCGCGTAGTTTGTGTAAAATATAATGATATATATTTCAAATACAATAAAAGACAAAATTTTTTTGGGGAAAGTACGCCTCGTGAACTTGAAAGTCACTGGGTTGAAACAGGAACTGGAGGAAAGGAAACTCGAGACAACTGGTAAGAAAAATCAAAAAAATACTCTCAGGGCTGATTCAAAAAGGAGAATACTCCAAAACCGTCAACAAATTTCGATGATTACTTTCATTGCGGACTTCCATTGTCTGGAGTGTTTTTATTAGCATAACGTTTCAATCGGTACTGTATCTCCGATCGTTATAAAGTGTTAACTGACCAATAACGATCGGAGGTACTGTACTAATTGAATTGTCATGCTAATAAAATCACTCCAGACGATGGAAGTCCGCAATTAAAGTAATCAATCTGAAAGAAAAGCTTCAAGAAAATTCGAATAGTTTGGAAGAACCCAAGAAAATTCGAAAAACTTGGAAGGAACACTTCAAAAAAATGCAAAGAGTTCGGAAGGCTGAAGGCTTGAAAAAAGAGCTTTGTGGTGAGGCGTACCTATTCGTAATGACAAAATTAGGAAATAAACGAACACAGAAGTAGGTTAAATCAAATATGAAAACGAAGTAAAAAAGGACAAAATAAAGAAAATATACAGGGTGTTTCCGAAATTGGAGCAATAATTGAAATGGAAAATAGAAGATGACAAAACAAAACGAAATGAAAGAATACTTTTTTGTCGAAAAAAAATTATTTTGGGAGATATTGAATTTTAAAGTTTTCAATGCCATTTTTGGTAATCACTGATAAGAGGTCTACAGCCTGCGCACACCGTGCTGAACACTGCCAACGGGCAGACACGCTGTGGCCTGGAGAATCAAAAATATTAAATTTGGAATTTGAAAAATATTTATATAAACATAGGTATTTATTGATGCCAGCAGATAAAGTTTTGTATGTAATTCGGATCATAAACAATCATTATGGTGCACGCCGTGTTATCGACTACTACCACAATGATCGTCATTATGATTCTTATAACATAAATATCTATTTCCGTCGACCGTTCATTTATGATGTATTTAACGCACTCAAAACCGTTGATTAATGACTCCTATTAATGAATGATTCATTGCTCTAATACATTTATATTGTTTGGTTACTATCTGTCATTATTAATTTGCCAATTCTGAAATCAAATTTCAAAAAAACTTCAATAGGTACACCATGTGTCAGTGGCGTTATTAGAAAGTCGCGTGGCGGACTGGTAATGTTGGCCTTATAGTCAAGGGGTTGACAGCGAGGCCGAAGCTTCAAAATCCAAATGGGAGCATTTTTTTATTTTAGTTTAAACATAATTTGAAACTACCACTAAGGAAAATGAAACTATCTTTGATTAGAGTGAATATAAATATGAAATAGTAATTGTTGTTTATCGTATCATAAATAAAAATTGACAGTGAAATAACTTTATTTTTGAAAAGTACGGTCGACGGAAAAGTTTTGTAACAAACTCGTGAATTAAAATGGCGATTAACAATCTCGAACATTAACCATCATGCCACCTATCAAAAAAAAACTGTCAAAGTGTCAGAGAGAGAATGTACATTTATAACGATGAATTACTTAGTAGAATCCAAAATTTCGAAATAAGTGGCCTAAAACTAACCGAAAGAATTAATTAGAAAAAAAAGTTTGATGTTATGAGTAACAAGAGTAAAATTGATTTTGTAATCTTATACAAAATCTTTAACCAATATATATATATATATCCATACGCGGTTTGGAAATTATAAATGAGTTGTACTGACTGGTCTTCAAGAAATGGGTTTCTCCCGTCCTTATCTTTTCTTCCCATTTGACTCACCTCTTTGCTCTATTCGAAACTATACCCGCGAAATGGTTATACTTTCACTCTTAAATTGGGTAGTTTGATTATATTATTATGATTTTCAAGAGCTTCCAGTCTGGTTTGATATGTTTTCGGGCGGATAATCACACATACTATATCTTCAAATGAATGGAAGTTTGTTTCCTTGGTAACAATCAATAACCTCATTTCGGTTGGCAATATAATATCTATAATGTCAAAAGCTACCGTATTAGTATAGTTTAATCGCAAGTTAATGGAAAATTAGCTGTTGAATTGGAATGGTGAAATTTCAGTGATGGAGCTCATATCATCTCCAAATCCTCATTTCATTCCTGGGTAAGAAGTGCAATTTATAAACTCCTAGTAGTCAGGGACGGATGGGATGCACTTTACCGGCCCGGGAAATTACCAGCAACCAGCCCTGACTGCCCTAAGAACTCAGATCATTGTTTATAGCCCTTACCGGCCCAAGAGCGACCGGCCCTTCGGGAATTCTCCCGAACTCCCGAAAAGCCCATCCGTCCCTGCTAGTAGTAATATATAACTCTGTTTCCAGCTACACTGGATTTTGCCCTCAATACAAGTACCGTTTAGGAGATACTTATGGTACTACTACACACAAAGTATTGTTAGATCCTACAGTATGTCATGCAGAGAAATTAGTGTTATCTGATAGAACTGCAGACGACTTTCAGGTACCATTTACCTATACTTTATGTTCAGCTGTAAAAGATCAGTGCTGAAGTCCACCGTCTCAATGGGTTGAACAGTTTTCACGAATTTTCAGAGTATTCACCTGATGACGGTTAGTGATACTAGTGATGGAAACATCGTGAATAACTTTCAACCCACTGGAAGGATGGTAACCAAAAAGTGACTGCTTCTGTTTTATATTCCGTTCCAAGAGTTTTAGGCCTGCCACCCGAGACATTGATATAGTAAACGAAAGACATGGAGACACAATTTATAAACATCCCATGATACCTGGATATGAAGGTAATTGATAACTAACCAATTATTTAGTGAATAATTTAACCTTATGCAATTATTTAATAATATATGTTATTCATAATTGCTAATGAATCGAAATATTTGTCCGAGAAAGTGACATGATCAGAAAAAATATATACTATACTAAATGGTTGGAAAAACAATAATTTTCAGTATATTCTTATGAAACACTGACGTAATACTAATTTTATATTGTAGGATTTGTGCCGAAAGAACATGGGAAATTTGGACAAAGATATACTGTTCAGGCCATTGAGGCTCTTTCTGATTTCGAAAAAATCCAAATGTCCGACAGAGAAGCTCAAAATCAAATAACGAAAATTGGGTACCTTCAGAACAATAGCTGGGATCCAAAAACATTGGAAGATAAGGAGGTATGTTGAATTTTATTATGGAAATAACTATTATGATGAGGGATTCATAAGTATCATTATGGTGTGAAACTTCAACAAAAAGACTAAAAACGCCCATTATTTCCTGATGCCACTAAAAAGATAACCTTTTATTATGAATCCGTCATGTTATCCAATGAAAAGTTAACCTCTGCATCTTTCAGCTGGCACAAAGTCAATTCAAACTTCCACTACTTGAAGTAAGGCCTGAATGTGGAGGTCTCTTGAGGAATTTGCCAGTTACAGAAGCTCCAATAACACCGTCAAGACAATCACAAAGTCCCTATTTTTCGGATAACGTTGACCCCGAGAAATATCTAAAATCAGGTGACGAACATATTGTAAAGAAATTTCTCAATTTCACTTGATTTATGTACCAAAATAACTGGGCTGTATATAATATAATTTCAATCGGCTCTTCCAATACCTCTCCCTCAGGAGGCGAATGTGACGTTTTATATAGCTGAAAATTGTCCATCCCGTCGTTTAGGGACACTTCCACTTGTTTCTCACGTATTCGAGTCGCCGCGCGCCGTTAGAAGTACACCGGCAGTCCGGTGAATTCATACCCAACGAAATGTGTTTACCGTGGCATTCTTGAGCGGTAATGTCAACTTGTTTATGTATTCTAGTTGTTCCATCTGTTTCTTTGGATATGCTACAATATTTCTGATAATCGTGATTCAGGATAACGTGGATGAATCTGATTGATGTGATAATATTTTTAGTGGCATCGTTACTGAATTCCACCATATTGTTATCGATCTTTTTTTGTGATAGCCTAGTTCCAAAGTCAATTATTCTAGGCTGCGTTCATAAACATACTCAGAGTAAGGACTGCTTATTCCGAATCGTTCGTAAACGTACTCTAGCTTTATGGAGTAGGTATGCATTGATAATCTTTCAGAAACTTAGTTAGAGACTAGAGTAAACTGTTCGTACTCTGCCTTTGAAAAGAGTAGTGATATACTCTGACAGTAATGACAATGACAGAAAACTTATTTGATAGTTTGTTTTTTTTTGTTTTAAAAAATACGGAAGTTTCGACAATTTATAATTTATAGACTGTAGTCTCACGATATGGATTTTCATGTAGTATCAATTGGCAGGGATACTGTTATCCTTGGAAGTAAAAGTATGCTTCAAAGTGTAATGAACATTTCACTTCTGGAATCCCTAATAAAGAGTCTATTTCCTTTACCAGGAAACGCAAACCAGGGGACCTCCCAGATGTTCAACTCACTGGAAGGTCCCTGCAATACAAAAGCTCAGTCAAGTACCTTGGAGTCATCCTTGACTCCAAGCTAAACTGGAAGGAGCATATTGATCATAAAGTTCAGAAAGCCACAGCTGCTTTCTGGGCATGCAGAAGGGCATTTGGCAGTACGTGGGGGCTCAGCCCCAAGATTCTATATTGGATCTACACAACTCTCATACGCCCAATGATTACGTACGGAGCCATCGTGTGGTGGCAAGATGCAGCATCCGGCAAGTCGAAAACCCAATTAGAAAGGGTACAAAGACTTGCCTGTCTTGCGATAACAAGTGCAATGAGGACGGCACCTACCAGAGCGCTGGAGCCTTATCGAACATGAGGCACGTAAAGCCGCAGCTCGCCTAAGAAGTTCTAACCAATATCGGAGCGAGGGAATGTATGGACATTCTCGATTATGGAATCAGACGGTAAGGGATTGTCCCCTTCTTGAAATGCCGGGTGACAGTTCGTTACCTGCCATACGATTCAGTAACAGGCCGCAGACAGTAATTCCCAAAAGGGAGGACTGGGAGCGGATCGGGACCCGCCCTCTTCCCACCAAGGGGATCATCTGGTACACAGATGGCTCCAAGATGGATAAGTCACATCATGTAGTAGAGTCACCTCGCTGCTGGTGACTGAATGCATCGATGATCTGCAAAGGCTATCTTCCGCCAATAAAGTAAAGCTACTTTGGGTCCCTGGTCATACCGGAGTACCTGGAAACGAACGAGCTGATTATTTGGCCAGACAAAGTGTGAAAAGCCCAACGATTGGACCAGAACCTCAATTTCGCTCGCGAGATAGGCTATCTTCAAAACTGAACCATCTCCCAGCAGTGGTAGGTGCATAACGAGCCCGATTGAGAGGCCTACATGCTTATGGCTATGTCCGCCCACATACCTTATTCTATCTATCTATTTAATAGTCTCAACATTTTTTTTATTTTTTGAGCTTTGTGAAGTTCCCAAGTCCCAGGAAAAAACCAAACAAAACCTCAATTATATGAATCACTATTGTCACTGACACTTTGCACTCTTTACAGAGTTTTTGAACGACTATTCGGGAGTAATGATCGTGACCGTACTCTTTCTCTACTCTCAGAGTAAGTTTATGAACGCAGTCCTCTAGGTATGTTGTTTTATTTCAAGTGTCAACTACAATAATGATAGATGTCAGCTTTGAGAGAAGCCGCCAGGGAAATTTTGAATGAGTAATCTAATTCAAAAATCATGTACGATCGATTATATAATTCGTATTTGCAACAGCAGAGATATAAAACCGGTCTAGGAAAACGTAAGTTTTCTATTTACGAATGAATAGGACTGCAATGAAGAGGATACTGCATAATAAAACGAAAATGACTTGCACCATCGTGGAATCTCAATTTAATATGTACACATAAATAATCGGGAATCAATTATTGAGATTTGAAAGTTGGACTGAGAAAATTTGTGAAATGTCTAGAACTAGGAATTGAGATTTGTTTTCATATGGTTTTATATTTTTTGTTAACTCTGTCTCCTCGAATATTGAAGGTACGAAAAAAGTTCGATTAAGGTCATGGTCTCACTTAATGGATTTGTGTTTGAAATCAAAATTATTTACTGAAATTCAAGAGCAGCATAAAAGAAATGCAAACGCTATAAGTTGTGACACTTGGAATTGCATCATATTAATCGAATATTATATATCTTATATCCATGACTATAGGTAGGTACTTATGTATTCCAAGTGAGAGGGATCTTTGAATTTAGAGGTCTATGTCGGTACCTTGAGGTATAAACTCTTTCAGACCGTTCATCTACTACTAAAATAGACAAACTTGGCTTTGTTAATTGTTATTCAGTAAATCAGTACGATTTTCGTTCACGAGCGACATTTTGAATTTTTTTGTATTCAATATTAGTATACAATACATTTTCCGCCGAGGTGTTTCAAATTTTTTACAGTCCCGTTTAGTTTTAGTTACGTTAAATATGCCATTTTTTAGGATTCACTGGTCATGTTCCATTTGGATATAGCGCATTTGGTAAAACTAACGAAGCAATGACATATAGTGCCCTTTGCGATTTCACTTCAAATTATAGAAAAAGACTGAGTAACGAGTGGGCTCCTGTTCAGATAGATAAGCCAAATCCACCCCTTTTGATACAGCCAGAGGAAATATATCACAAGCATTTGGGGCAATTGCCCAACTATGGAGGGCATATACCGGGAGCAATATTTAGGTAAAACCTTGTTATAGCCACTTTACACAGCCTACTTTCTATTGCAAATTTGTTGCAGGCAATCTGAAATTTTATGTACACTTTACACTTCAAATTTTTATTTGACAGTTTTACGACAGCTTCTTATGTATGACCTTGAATATTTCTATATTTTTGCGTGCAACAGAAAAAAGGCGTGAAGGCATAAGCACTTGATTTAAAAAAGTCTAGAACTGAATTACACGTTATTTTTCGAAAAAGGCGGTAATTTAAAACGACTTTCGACGCTAAATCTTTAAAGATGGACGGGTGACCTACTCCATCTGGACGTCATATACTCTTTCATACAATTTCAATTTCAAGTTTTCTGAACTGATATGTTATACTGACAAATATCCCTCAAAAAATTAGATTACCAGTAATTTGATATTATCGGAGATGATATAACAAGATCTCGTTTATCAGCGATTTTTCAATGATCACGAAAACGAATTTGTTTGAAAATATAACAAGTTGAATTCGGAAACTTATGTTCTGAACATTAATTTTGGAGTCTTCAAGCCTTAATATGGAAGCAAGCGTACTAGGTTTTCCTACAGCTGAGAAGCCCCAGAGCGCAAAGAGCATCCATCATATTCATGTCTAGAGGTAGAAATTCATTATTATTTTTTTTCAGATATAGTCGTAGGGCGCGCTGATGTGATTCACCCAGACAGTCACTCCCCACGTCCGTAGGATGAGTGATTACTGGATCCGAGACTTATGTGCTCTGAGTAGACGATGTGAACCAATGATGACAGCTTTCTACATTCGTCTGGCTGAGATTTCTGCCATCTAATTTTCAGATTGGAGAGCAGCCTGTCCATCATTCAAATCAAGGACTCTTATAATCAGAACCGCACCATTTTGGTTTGGGTGAAGCCTGCGGAGTTTAAAGAGTAGATTTCGATATTTAGTCCCCTCTTTTCGGGCGATGTTCCTTTTGCCAGAAGCCGAAAACTCTATGACGAAAATCGTCTTTGATGGTTGAGGATGAGACGGTAGTGGGTGCTAGGGCATTTTTTCCTCCAATAGTTATATAACCCATCAGGGCCTGGAGCAGCAAAGCTCTTCGAGCCTTTGAGAACCTGTCGAACTTTTTCCGGGGTTATCGGGCTACACAAACCATCGTTATGCTCAGAGGCTAAAGAAGCCTCCCGCAGAAGGCTTCTAACTGTGTTAGGGCTGGAATATCTACACGTTGAGTGGTTGCAGATACTCATATATGTTTTTCTATAATGTTTCAACTCGATCAGCGGCAGGCGGGTTATCCACAACACTTGGAGACTCTAGAATAAGCAAGAAGGTTGATTCGCAAAACTTCATGTTTTCCGCGATGCTTCTCGCCCACCTAACTAGTACTTTTTTGCAACCACCAGCATTGATATCCCATACACTGGATACGAGACGCGTGTTGTCTTGCCGACTTGATGTTAGCTTCCATCTTGTGTATGCATCGCTCATGCCTCCTCTCGGTTTGAGACAGGACGTTATACATATCAGAGTTGATTTACCAGAAGTCAGTCTCTTAAAAGATTTTCGTGATTTTTTTGCTTAACCGTCATCCGGTGCACCCCTACGAGCAAACCCTCAGAAGTCTTCACAAGACTCATGCGAGCTGGAAATGCCGAGGGTCGTACCTTTTAACGTGCGATCCTACCAGTTGTTCTGCCTTCAGAAGCTTGGTGTTATGAATGCCCTGCAGCCCACAGCCAAAACGACAAGTGCCATATTTGCCACTTAGCTAACCATCTGAGGAGGAGCTCTGACCAGTGACTAGCCTCGTCTCTGAAGATGAGATAATTGATCTCTAGGGTTTTTGGCGGAAAATGAGGCAAGCTCTGGGTTTCTCACACACCACAGAGCATGCATTCTCTCTTGTATCCTCTTCCGGCGTCCTTATTCATCGCGGTCATTTTGCGGCCCCACCACATTGAATTTGGCCCATAATCCGAGGGTGGTCAGTTGTGAGAGCCTCTACCTCGTAAATTTGGAACCGAGTGTTCGGACACACGTGGGTTACCCTATTATACCCACAGCCGACTGCTTTTTCCCTCCACTGCGCCTGCGCTGCCGGTCCGATATTGGACCTGTTGCGCAGGTAGGTGGTTTCGCTACTGATCAGGGCCTCAGTTATTGATTGCCCTCCCTCCCTGCCTTATTTTTATTATGTCTGTTATTTTGTTCTGTGTTTTGGCATCGATTGCTATGATCATTAGCCTCATGACGCCATTTTAGGAGTAACACTTTTAATTTTCAATTCAACAGTTAATCGTGGAGGATTATTCACACACAAACTTCGCCCTGGCTGTGAATTGAACCTACGACCTTTCGGACCGCAGGCGAGCACTCTATATTTTTGTTATTATTTCTATTATTATTATAATTTTCTGTTGGGAATATCGCAGTCGGGTCCTGTCTCCAGAGCTCCGGTACATCTGGCGAGCGCGCTGGTGTCATTTATCTAGATAGTCACTACCCACGTCCGTCCAAAGATGACGGCCTTCTGCATCCGTCCGGCTAAGATTTCTGCCGCATCACAGCAAGCCGGAATGATTTTCAGAAGACTGATTGTTGTCGAAAGCGCTCGCATATAACAGCTCAATGTTGTGAAACTTTGAACACTCCTTTACGGTGTACTATTAAAACAAAGGAAAACCAATTGCATCATTTAGAAAAAATATCATTATTATATAAAGTAGTTCGCAGACGGTACAACGTTTATTTACTTGCATAAAGTTATTGTGGAACTTTCAACAGTCTCGTATGACGTTACTAATAAATCTGAAACCTGTTTTTGTTTATTTTTAAAATACAGCCGACATTGTAACACTAGGCAACCTAGCTAACACCGCAAACATACAGTTTGGCAAACATAGCTGCAAGCGTGAAATTCCCACTTCATCTGCGAACAATCACGTGACTTTGATTGCCTTATCACTGGATAGTCCGTCGTACGACTGATGCGCATCATGAGCGTACATATTTTCACACTTGTAGCTGTTTGCCAAACTGTAGCGAACATAGCCTACGAGTGTATGTGTGGCCAGATACAGTTGAAGCATTCGAGCTATATTGGGAACTCATCGCGAACATAGCGTACATAGTTTTCTGTCTGGTCACGACATAAGGTGGAAAGTACTGAATGAAAAATTAAAGAAAAAACAAATAAATAATATTTATAACGCTCGGAACATAAAAAATGTATATTACTCGAGTGATTTTTTTTTCTGATTTTAGGTACGGTAAAACATATGGTAACGATTCGAGAGATGCGAAACGATGGCTTCGTGGCGATTTTTCGACATGACCAGCATGACAAAATTTCTTCGGAAAAATATGTTCTGCGCCATTGACCATTTTGGATCGAATAATAAAATCTGCTTCAGAAATAGTTGAGTTTCTGTGCTGCCTCAAGTAGAGTATCCTCTTTCTGGAAAAGAAATCATGAAAGAATCTAAATGTTTTGATCAACTTGATAATAACCTTGTAAAAACAAAACCTCACAAACTGTTCGTTTCTTTTCTTGTTCTTTTCGCAATAGAATATACTTGTAGGAATGGCTTTCAACTGGCGATTTTTTATCAACCATTTGGTGAAACGCAAATCAATGTATTGGTCCATTTCCGAAGATAAATCCACGCGGGATGCTAAAATGAACAATTTAGAATAAATATTTTTTATTTTTCAGTTTCAAATAGTTTACCCAATGTTGAAATATCAGCAACCATAAACATTCCTCCATCAGGTATGATAGGTTTCATATCAGCCTCAGATAATTTTTGTGATAAGAATCTGCGTTTCTCATCCAACTGTCTCTCCGAAGTGACAAAATGTGAATCATCCTCTCCTAGTATTGCCATTTCTTTTTCGAAGAGCATGGCAACGGCTTCCTATAAAGAATTGTTGAAATAATCAAATTCAGACATAAATGGATAACACATTTTCTGGATTGACGAGGCCGCTACTTGATGGAAATCCATAGTATATGTATATACAGTGCTAGTCTAAAGTCTGTTCCTCCCCTACTAATTTTTGAACCACCTGGTATATTTGGAAATTTGGAAGGCTCAAATAGGAGATAAAAACCTACTTTTTCATGAGAAAATTCCAGCTAAAAGTTTCAAAATGGCAGCCGAGCGCCATCATAAGGAATCCAACAATGCCAAGTTTGATGGTATTATCTCCAAAGACTATGGAGATATCACATATTACTTTCTCCATAAGCCGAATGAGTGGGAGAGAGAAACTTTTTCTGGCGGGTCAATAAATTCTCTCGAACAGTATTTTTCAATATATTATGGTGCACGACAAAACTGAACAAACTGAACAATAATTCAAAAGAATAAACAATTTGAATTTAAAATGTTGTAGTAGGAAAAATCCTACAAACCTATCAGAAGCAATCATGTCTTTTCAAGAGACGTTACCTGGATGTCAGAATAGAGAGATCTTGTAATTACAGTCACTGGCATCCAGAGTAGAACGATAGAAATTATCATAAATGAGGATATTGCTGTAACTGTAACTGTAACAATTGTAACATATCTCGGTTGAACTCTTATGGAAAAAATCATTATGCTATATACCAAGTGAGCTATACAATAATGGCCACTTTACAGTCTTCGAAAGATATTCTTCTGGAACATTTATGGAATTTGGATATTTATAATGTATTTACATTTCTAATGCGGACGATGTCAACAAAATCACGTTAACGCCAAATATTATGCTTGTTAACCGGTGAAGTGAATTCGAAAATGTATACATATTTCATATACTTCTTAAAATGTGAACTAAATAAGATCGGGACAAGTATTTGAAGTAAATAGTCAATAATTCATCTGAACACACAAAAACAAATCACCGCGGTAATTGTACAATTTTACAAAACGCAGCTTTAATAATTCTAACGCAACCAAGTTGAATACAACTCTTCGAAAACTTTTAGTTTTGTGTCGGGTCAGCTGATGTTGTAACGACCAATTGCGCTGCGAGAATTGGCGATCACGCGGTGGACACTCGCAAGCATGCATTGATCATTGTTTACATCGTACGTATTTGAAATATGAATATACTATATATACTATATATACTGATCATACTGATCAAGTGTAATAAATAAATGCTGATTCTATAATGACTTAGATTATTGTATAGAAACTATGAAAGGAGATAAGGAAGAAAGTTGTGAAATTTAAAAGTTAATACAAATTGACGGAAAAAATGTTCACCAAAGATTAAATCATTGAATTTCTATAGTGAATTTTCAACTTTTACTACCGATACGGATATATTTAAACTAACAAGATAGGAAATATCGCAAGTTACTGACCTGTATTGGAGTACTAGTATTATAAACAGTTAACTGATGCAACTTTCTCAGATTATCCATCAGATAAGATGGACCATAGACCCATCCAACTTGCCAGCCAGTAACGCAAAATGATTTTTCTACACATCCAATTGTAATCGTTCTTTCAAACATGTCAGGTAGAGAGGCTGAAAATATAAAAAAATCCATTTATGTATACAATGTGTTCAAGATAAGGATGTGATAGCACTAAGATATTGGAAACGGTTGGAAGGCCACTTTTTGAGCTTGAAGGTGGCGTTCACGACGTTTTGTTTCCGAGGAACCTTCATCAACTTTTTTTACGGCTCTTTTATTTTTATTACAAAATTTAAAGCCAATTTGAATTCTAAAATATGTAAAATATCACTTGTAACTGTTTGAATTTGTTTTCGGCTTGTTTTAGACATTACTTAAAATCATTTAGGAAAAACCTTCGAGTTTTGGCATCGGCTTTGAATGCTTGAAAAATTTGTATTCAATTAATCACAAAATTTCTGAAAGTTTTTGGTTTAAAATGTGAGAGATAAAATTATACTATCACGCCATCAACATAGAGGGCTTAAAAAAAAGCAAATGTCATTATTGACAATTTACTGACGTTGCAATACAAGAGTTAATTTGGTGAGTGGTCTTTCAATATGTGTAAAAATCAATCAAATCAACCAACGAAATTAAAACAGATGGAAAATGAGGTAAATTGGTTTCAGAAGCAATTCAAATGTATAATTACAATAAGCGATTGCAACTGGGTCTTCTTGGAAGAATGTTGCACAAATATCTGTCAGATGTAATTCAATGTCTGTCGTGGTATTAGCTAGGGAAGTATTTGTTTTCTGTTAGATGTTTGCCTTATATTTTCCACATGGTGGAAATATTTGGATATTTGGAAGGGTACTACATTGTCGATTTCATTTATATGATACTCCGCAGCAAAAATTCTAGAAATCAAAATCAATCATCATAATAAAATTAGGAAAACTGAGGAAAACTGACAAAAACAGATGATAGCGCGATAAATAAGTAAAGTCTTCAATAATACTATTTAACAACTATTTTTCATTGGCACGAAGCGAGGTCCAATACTCTTCAATTTGCAATATCAAGAAAACTCATCTTACTTTTCGCTTTGGAGTAGAAGCTATTGAGTTCCTCACCTATTCTTATGTGCTTTTTGGGTTGGTACACGATCCATTCATAAACCTCATCAGAAATGCAAATGACATTCCATTTTACACATAATTCCGCAATCATTTCCAATTCCGTGGAATCGAATACTTTTCCTAGAGGATTGTGTGGAGTATTCAATATGATGGCTTTTGGTTTTTTGGAAAATAACTGTTCTAATTCTTCTGCATCTAATATCCAATCTGCGGATGAATTAGGCTCATGTTTGTTTGGATCCTGCATAAAATGAAATATGAAATATGAGACTATACAATATATTCTAATATATAATCATATACCAATCTAACTGAAAGATTACAAGTCGACTCGTGTTCAAATAAAAACGGCCTACTTGCCTAGGCACTAACGACCGAAACTTGATGAAAAACCTTAATTACTTTAAAGATAATTATTAACATTTTCTTCATGAAAAGGTTTTCACAAAAGGTTAGCAAAAAATGAGATGATTTTTATGCTAATGAGAATAACAAGATCCACTAAGGAAACCGTTTTCATGTAAGAATGCTATAGCCCCTCAACTATCACGTCAAATATCTTCGACATTTTGAACTCGGAAGTCAAATAATTTCAAAAGTTTACAGTGAGCCAGCCAAGTTATGTTCATATTTGGGAATACATTTGTGACAACAAACAATTTAAATCGACCAATATGTATTATAATTACACTGATAATTTTTAGTAGCAAATTACGGCGAACACTTCATAAATTTATTTTCAACCAATTAGAAGGCTCCTTTTTTTTACGTTGCTTACAGCAACGGGAGATTATCGAGATAATTTTGTTAGTTCCAATCAACTTAATGGAATTATTAAGTGATAATTTTTCTGTCAAAAATGAAGCGCCTTATATTATCGGAAATAATTTTTTTCCCGCTTTAGTTGAAACTATGTAAACATAATTTCAGATGTTACGGTTGAAAACGAATTCATGTTATTGATGTTCCTAAAATTACAGTAGTAAACTTTAGTTACTAACAAGTAAAATCAACTTCTATTGTGAAAATATAGTACGTCATATTTAACTAAACTGACCAATCTGATATGATATTTACTTACCGGTTTCAAGCAAACAAATGTTGGTATTCCCCCTGCCAGCTTGATCAGAGAAACATATACGCTAAAGTAGGGTTCGATTACTATAACTTCATCTCCTTCGCCAACTATACTCATAATCGAACAGAACAATGCTTCGGATCCTCCTGATGTGATCACAATTTCATTTTCCGGGTTGATGTTCCTCTTTATGAGTTTCGAGTACAGTTTTGAGAGAACTTTAGTTAGACTAGGGAGTCCCTGAAAAATGCCCTGTTTAAATATGCATCAAAGTATACAGATCATGATAAAGGTTGCCTTCAATATATACACTGCTCATGACATGCTGTAGAATACATTGCTATACAATCAATAATATACTCCAGCTGTTAGAGACCAAAATAGCCCCCTATACCTCTAACCGAGCCCAAAGTTGCTGAAATTTGGTACAGATGTAGTAATTAGTAAACAAAAATCCTCAGGGGTGTCGTTCATAGGTTTTTGAGGTCTTGAGCTGAAATTATATGCATTTCATGTTTCTCTGATCTCGACTCGAGTTTATAAGACCTAGAAAATTGGTAGTCGAGTGTTATTGATAATTTAATGTTATAAAATGGTCTGTATGTGGCTTACGAGTTAGACAACGTCACCATCGTCGCGTTATCGAAGCGTGGACCAACGATGGAACGATGGAACTTATATACGTTCTGAAATGGGTGATTCTAGTCGTTCTAGTTGTCATGATTGCATTGGATTATACAGGGAAGGCGATTTAAGCGAACATACCAGTTGAAGTTGAAGTTCTTGTAGTAAGAGTAGTTATAAATAATATAAATCTACATAGGAGTAGGCAGATTATAATATCGGTGAACTTGAGTTTTAAAATTGAAATATTGGAATTACTTGTTAATTTTGGAGATGTTAATGAACGAGTCATAACTGACCAGTATTTTCTGTAGCAACGAACCCCTGTATGGTGATAATATGATTGTATATTTTTTTACATCATTAATAATTCCGAACACCTTTTGTTGTTACAAATAAAAGTATTTAGGTACTTTACTCCTGTACCAAATTCATATTTTTTTCACACTACTCGTATAGGATTGACAATTTTTAAGATTTGATTATTCAAAATTAGATTCTAGAACATGCAGAACTTTTCAAAGAGAATGACTTTTTTTACTGAAATGAAAATCACAAAAAAATTCCATTTATCTCCAACTGAAGTCGACATACTATGCATGTATTAATGATCGATATTATATTGATATTTCAGCGTATTTCACGGAAACCTTCTTCAATAAGATTAGTGAAACTGTACCCAAAATACTTTTTCAAATTTATTTCTGAAGTGTGGAGAAAAGGTGAATAGAAATAAGGGTTGTTAGAGAGATAAAGTAACAACGAACTGCAATTATACTTACATCAGTTGAGGTATATTGATGTGTGCAAGAATCTGAACTTGCAACTTGAACTAGAACATTTTTTACGCACGCAGGGGGCGCAAAATCCGGACAGCCAAGTGCCATGTCCACAGCTCCATATTTTCCAGATAATTGAGCATATTCATACCTGTGGTTTCCACGAAAAAAACATTAACAGGGATTCGGGCTCTTCAATGATTCTTTATTCATAGTTACTTTTCACTCAGATATTAACAGTTTAGTTTCCAGTGTACATGAAAAAATGAAAATGTGTAAGTATATTCGATATGAATTTATTTGATATGTGTTGTAATTAGTAAAACATTTAAAGAATGGAAAAAATCACTGATAAAAAACTGATAGAGATCATTCTTGAGGTGACAAAACTACTTATATCACCATACTTACCATATATCTTCTTCAATCTCCTGTAAACGTGTACTCAGTGACATTTTCCACTAAATATTGTTCAGTTATACTGTTTCGGTAAAAAATACGATGAAACAAACAATGCGAGTAACCAGATGGTGTTATGTCTGTGTATTTGGCAGCCAGTGTTGGACTAGAATGTATTTCACTTGGGGCATTCTGTGAGTTAGATTATTATGAATTCCTGAAGATTGAACTTTCTACAGAAACTCTGAAAGTCGATGAATACAGCTTCTTATCATTGAGACTTATTGGGAAGCATGAAACTGCCAAAACATAGTGGAGAAAAATATATTATTTGTTCTCATTATTTTTTTAATTTTTCTCCACGATCATCGCAGAATTGCCAATTCTGATAACAAAATAGTATTCTTAACATTGACGCCAGCTTGCCCTCAGTATAGGGTAGGTCTCTGCAGACGATAACTAATGTCTGCAACAATCCATGTCAGGGCAAAAGCTGAGACACCACCCATAGACCTCAACCCAAGTTACAATACCCACTTGTTCACAAAGAACGAACATATAATAACAGAAAGGAATATATTATTTAACAATGAGCTTATCAAGTTAGAAACTAGATGTCCTGCCATACTAGGATGCTCACGACAATTTTCCTATACCTACAATATAGGAAGAATATATTTGGGTCCAAAATCCATCAGACAACAACTACTTTCCTGGCTAATACCACGACAAACGTTGAATTAACATTTAACATTTCCATGCAACTAGCAATTGCAGAGATAGCTTTGTAGGAACGGAAAAGGCACGGAAATTCATAGGGAAATCCTATGTATCTGTTTTCATGAGCAATACTTATCATTCAGGATAACACAGCTGTTGTCTATGCACTAGTTTGATCCATTTTGCCAAATGTAAATACATAGCATTTCCCTATGAAATGAAAACGCTTCACCATACGGTACTCTTTACTGTCGAGAAAAAATTCATATTGACAAAGCATAAATGTCTTAAATTCAAAATATAAATGAAATGTTGTCAACATAGGCTAAGTCGAATGAACAAAAATTTGAAAATGCATCGTTGTGTAAGAAACGCTCTCGAAATTATACTTCTTTTAGTGATAGGTTTTAGAAAATGAAAGAGCTCATTATTAGTGACCGGCAACCTTTTAATATTCCAAAGCAATCAATGCATTTCAAAAAAATCAAGGTGTCTCAGATGAGTGATTAATTATATACAAATAACTATATTTTTATTGTGAACCTCCTAATTAAATCGGGTCCAAACCTGTTATTGTTTTTCATCCAAGTTTTCTTATCTTCCACGAGTTCAACGCTTATCGTGTAGCCTTGAAGAGGCGAGTGGGTTTTCGATTAATTTGTCTCATATTGAAGAGTGAGGTATAGTCCAAAATAGTTTCGATATGGAAAACTAGATATCGCCACGAAAAAAAATTACGAAAAACGTATGAAATTGATAGAGTATAATTATGACCCTATACTCTGATCTGAGCGAATTTGCAAAAATGTCTACAAATTTAACCAACTTAAACTGGACACCCATTTTTAGGCACAGATAAACGAAAACAAAATTCTGTCGTACCTATGTACTTCAATCATAAGTACAAAATCATTAATACCTCGGGGCTATATCTCGAAAACTGCTTATAAGATCGAGTTGAATGATTCCAATTATCCACATTTTGTCAATTGTCAAAGACTTATATGTCAACTGTTTTTTTCGAATAGGTTGTCATATTTTTACTGTAAATTATGATAGAAGTTGTATTTCTAGATATAACCATACAAAACATTTGGAGGGAGAACTAGCGCGAATGCATACGCGCCACAAGACCGCGCGTAATTACAACGTAATTACCGGCAGACCTATTAAACATCGTGTAGATTCTAAATTTGTCACTATTCACCTGAAGACGATTGCCGAGTCAAGCAATTGAAACGTAGTAAAAAATTGAAAGTAGAAATCTCTCAACCATCAAGACGATGGAAGTCCGAAGTACAAGTGATCATGAAATGAAGGTTATTACAGTGAAGAAACTTTGTTAGTACTAATAACTCTTAGGTACTTTCGAAAAATGTCTATATAATTTTCAAACATTCGTACCATTTATAAATTTAGTAATTTTTTTTATGGATATTTCCCGAAAACTTTCTCATCTTTTGCACGGTCTGGATTTATACATAACAGCCATATAATTTCCATAGCTGATGGTTGCGTTATCGAAAATGCATTCGAAACGGAAATCTCGAATCCAGGGGCGTATCTCTTTTCGACATCCAAGCCTGTGACAGTACTCGAGCCTATAGATTAATCCCTCCCAAAAATTCAGCAAATTTTTTCAACCTTAGAAATATTGAGTGAATATTCAAGTGAGCAACTTTTAATACATTTATTCACGTCTTGCACTCTCATAAATTCAACCCTGAAACTTATGGCGATATCAGATCATTCAACTTCCGACGTTTTGAGCTGTTTTCTTAGGATTCATCAACCTATTATCATTCATTATATTCTCGGCTAAAGTGTCTTATTCTGTATTAGGATTACAATGGAAGTATTTTCATGAGTAATAGTAATCCTTTTTGATGAATTTTCCCATACCTATTGAATTTTTCTTTAAAAACATGCACGAAAAGCAAAGTTTTCAATCAGTTATCTTCCAGTCGACGCGACGGTGTAAAACACATTCTTTCGATGGCCGAATATATTTGAGAAAATAACAATGTAAAACTTCTATAACGTTGAACACCAAACTAAGCATGGAAAACAGTAGTGGTATCTTCATCCAATGATTTATATGAATAAAAACTTCATTTTAGACTCAATTTCCATTTACTCAAAATTTCATCGGCCTTCTTCAAATTTTCATCTTTCTGCAAACGAATGAGACGTGGTAAGATTCGTTGGTTTATTGACATGGCACTTACCTTGATGAAATTATATCTAACAAAGTTTTCGCCTAAGTGCTTATGAGGAACACTATAGAAAGTTGAGGGTGGTATGCCTTGAAGGCCAATATTCTTTATCATCCATTTAGTAAACCTATAATCTTTGTATTCATCATTTTCTGACTGAAGATCTATGTGAGGTTCTGAAATAAAAAATCATGAGATAATTCAACACCCATGTTTTTCTTTTGTTTTAAAAATCAGGACATAAATTTGCAGACAAGAATATCTAGATTTTATTGATAGATAGCTTTGAGCGTGCCATTTAGTATCTATTATAAAGTAACTAATGTATTATGTGTTGTTATGATATTATGATGTTAATAATTTGTAATAAAGATTTAACTTTAAAGTAGCTTAATATCCAATGATAAGGTATCTATAATAGTATATTTAGACATATCAAAACAGCAGCTTTCCTAAAATACTTTTTAGTTCGTCAAATTATCACGCCTGATTGACGCTGAACCTACCGAGACCGCGTTTAGCTAACCCCCGTTCCATGGTCGGTAAGTATAACTAAATGGAGAAATTTTGGGCCTTCATCAAATACGTTTGTTGCCTGCCTCCCACTGGCTCTTAGACTAGACTACCTCCTTGATAAAGACGGACACCCCTCCTCTCACTCTACGCCTGATGGCGATCCGCCATGACAGTTGTTCGCTCTAACAGACCACGACCACTCCGCTTCATGGTATAGGTTTATGCAGAAGATTGTATCATTTCATCCATTTCCGTTTTGATAATAGATCAAATAGATATATTTTATGCCAGAACTCATCATGGGGTTGAATTTCATGAATTAATAGTTATTTATGAATCAAGGGCGTAAAGTAGGCGTTTATGGCCTGCGGCGCCGAAGGCCATAAACGCATTTTACGTACGTGGTACATAGAACATTTTATGGCGCCAAACATAAATACTGACTTGAATTACAATGGTTTACACGTTTCATACGTTATGTTTGTATATTTAATGAAGAGTAATATAGTATGGAGAAACTGAAACTATAGTTGCTGAGAGCTATATTAAAGAATATATTTTAAATAAATTGATCATCACTGAAAAAATTGCCAACGATTATGCCGGAATGATACAGATAATTATTTGAACCAACAATCCACTTCTAAAATGAATACTTGTTCTCTGTCGATGCAGATGCTGTAACGAAGCTTTCAATATGTATTGATTATGTATTATGTTCAATTGAATATCCCATTTTCAACATCAGTAACTAAACCAACTGTATTTTTAATATTCAGACTTATGACTGAATTACATGTTGAAAAAATTTACATTAAGAAGAAATGTTAGGGAGAGGATTTCTCTATTGAACTGAAATAATTCTGATTGGTGTTAGGTCTTGCATGAAATTATGTGTAGATATAGACAATTTGAGAATATTGTCTACTTTACGCTCGCTGGACTGGGCGTTAAAGTGTACTTTACCGCCCGCTAGTGCATACAAATATTTTTCAGAATTTCTTTTGTATTCCATAACTTTTTTACTCGAAGAGAGATCGAAGTAAGTACATTTTTTCTTAATTTCTTTTGTATTCCATAACTTTTTTACTCGAAGAGGGATCTAAGTGAGTAAATTTTTTCTTATTATTTCTAAACATAATAAAATAGTTAAATATTTTTTCTGTTGTTTCTGACAACATGATCATCAGCTATATATTTGTTGGTCACCCAAATTGAATTTTTAATTTTCAGATAAATGTAATCTTTCAAACCTCACAAACCTAATGGAGTCCAATCAGCTAACATAAAATATCCCCCATCAGGTATTGTCGGCCTCATACCGGCATCAACCAAAAACTTTGCCATATAGTCTCTCTTGACTTCTAATTCTTTGGCTAGTGATACGAAAAAGCATTCTTCTGTGCCAAGTCGCTCCATTTCTGTTTCAAATGCAATGGCAGTTGCCTCCTAAAAACGAAATAATAGATAAAATAATCTTGAACAGGTAATATTTGTAATGAAATTAAATTCCATTCAGTGAATGACGTAAATTAGTGTACAAACATGATGTGCACATTCTTTCTTTAATCCAAGATAAACATACCAACTTCGTCAAAATATCAAGGTTTCAGATATATAAATACCTGTATGGGAGTAACTCCAGTGTAAACGCTGTTTTGGTGAATCATTTGCAGATTTTTCATCAAATTCTCTGGACCATATGCCCATCCCACTTTCCAACCTGTAACGCTGAACGTTTTTCCAGCAGATCCAATGGTGATTGTTCTTTCCCACATTCCGGGCAGCGTAGCTGAATAAAAACAAATGATTTTATTTGCAAAACTCACCGTGAATGAGACAAAGAGAAAAAATATGAAGAACCCAATTTGGTTCCGTGCATACTACTAATGCTAGATAGTTTTTGGAAATTATTTGTATGTCTGATAAATCTAACCCTATTCTGTTACTGATACACTTTTATAATTTTACGAAACAAGATGTCCTGCCCTACTAGGCCGCATGGAAGTATTAAGTAATGAAATTGCAGACATTGACAACTGCTAACAATTTATTTTTATACTGACGTTTAATGGCGGCGCCCCCTAGCGTAAAAATGTAAAATTTATTTTCTTGGCTAACCGTTGAAAAGGTAACATTCTCCTCTCGGGAAAGCCGGTAAAAGTCAACTCTCTCACAGTGTATGATAAAAAAAGTATTTTTTTTTTCACTGCCAAAATGATTCACAAAAAATACATAAAATATTACATTTATTCACTTCTTGACATAATATGAAGAAATATCTGTCTTTACTGGAACGCAAAGAGAATTTTTTCAGGTCTTCATAACGGAAGTCTACGAAACATCAACGTCATACGAAAAAGAGAATAGTTATTTTACTGGCAAAATCTGATCATTTTTTCCCTTTCAAACGCAGTAATTTATCGGGGTAAAAAAAAACATGTCAAGATGTATAGGATGTAAACGATATCAATTCACATTCATAGTTATAAAAAAAATGTTTGTTTTAATTTCGTTTATGAAATCGTGTTTTCAGCACATTCGAGATCTATCATATGCCATTAAAAAAATACTCATTTTAGGCACAATTTTTGGTTCAGCGGATATAGAAACAAAGAAATTCGACCAAATTTCCATATCACATTAACATAAGTACTGATATTTCTCAATTCACTACTCACCGATCCTTATATGTTTTAATGGCTTATAAACTAGCCACTCGTAGACTTCATCAGCAACGCACAACACATTCCACTTTTTACAAAGATCAGCTATGTGAATCATTTCTTCAAGTGAAAAGACTTTACCTAGGGGGTTGTTGGGAGTATTAAATATTATCATTTTCGTTTTGCTATTGAAGATATTTTCCAATTCAGTTTTATCCAATTCCCAATCTGCTGAGGTGGGAAGTCGTCCAGTAACTTCTTTCTGTAAGAATAGTGAAAATAATAGTTATTTATGATACAAGTGTTAAAAGTGGCATTTTATTTTGTGAGTGGGGAATATTGCGAAACGAGCGTTAGCGAGTGGAGCAACCCCACGAGCAAAATAAAATCACTTTTAATAAATGTATCATACAAAATTTTTTGTTCAACAGTTACTGCTAGTAAGAAAAAAACAAAAAAAAAATAAGACCCATAAGGATTCGAACACACGATCTTTGGATTACAAGGCTGACTGACAGATACTTCAAATATAATAAACCCCAACGCACTTTATTTATGTATGTCATTATTTGTCAGTGATGAAGGACATTCTACAGTTGGACTAAATACTACTTCGTTTGTAACTTCAAAAGGAATTAGTATTATCAATTGCGCAAACGACCAAATACATGTGTGAACTTTTATAAACGATTCCTCTTGAGTAGGTGTTCTGATTATAATATCTGATTGAAGTGTTTCTATTAGAGAGATCTATATTACTGAGTATCCATCATCTCATCTGTCATTTTACTTTTAACACTAGTGTTAAAAGTACTTTTAACACTAGTGTTAAAAGTGATTTTGTGAAAACGTCAGTTTTTAGTTCATGTGTCAATGAATTAAAAACGTCATTTTTAATGTCAGTTGTACAAAAATGTATTTTCGAAACTTTTTAATACGATTAGTGAAAGTATTATAATAAAAATGCACTACACTTCAAATAACTGATTGATTTTTTTACTGACACAACTAGACTGTTTACCTACTATTTGATGTTGAAAACCCGCCAGGGTGAGGAGGTCTTGGTCTGTCAAATGAAATTGAGAGTTATTGACATAAGAGAAATCAATTCGAAAAATACAAGAACGGTACATAACGCGTTCATAAATTTTCTAGACACTCGTTTATTATATACTCGTTATTGAAAGGACGTTTATAACACTTGTTACATAATAAACTACTTTACTGATAAAATATAACAGCCCAACTGAATTATTTTCACAAACTTATTATTATTATATCGCTAATTTATCTCCATATATGCCAATGATGTATATTCAACTATTCAACGGTGAAATAATTGTATACTATTGTTTCTATTGTTATGCCCCAAGTTCCCAAGTAATACATATACAATGGGACAATATTGGTACAATATTGTGAAAAAATTGGAAAAATATAAAAAAAATGTGAACAGTTAGCGATATTGGAGTATTATTAAAAAAATAATATTGTTGAAATATAGCCACCCTCTCCAGAGAATAGACGACACCCTATTGACACGTTAGCCGGTGTTACGATTTTGTCAACTCTAGATTTATATAGTGGATATTAGTAGGTAGAAATGGCTCCTATAGTATCTCTCAAGAATAACGCCGAGTAAATTATTAGAAAACAAACCAATTTGGAGTGCATTGTTGTTAAAATTGTTATTTCCATCTGCCTGCTGCCCCCTTACGACCAACCCCCAGAAGTCTTCGAGAGACTTGTGCGAGCTAGGGAAGATGCTGCCCTTACTTTTTAATGTGTGATGCCATGCACGAGGTCGGTGACGCGGCGATTCAAACCCGCGTACCTTGTCATAGCAAGCGAGAACACAACCTGTGCGACACCAAGACCCATGCATATATGCCTTTGTATTCCTCAAAATTCACTCTACGTTATTCTAGAAATAAAGTATAAAGACCGAGAAAAGTCGTCTTTAACTGCGGGCTCAGGATGTTGTCAGTTTACCGTTATGCCATTTGGGCTTTGTAATGCTCCAATCACATTTGAGAGATTGATGGAGACAGTTTTGAAAAAAAAATTATTCTATTTCAGTTTCAATACAAGTTAAGAAGTTTAGATTTGTAGTTGAACAAAGTTGATCGTGTGTAAAATGATCAGCAGAATTAGTGCTAAATACCGTTTCGAGGTGAAGATTTTTTCATTCTATTCATGATTTTTCTCATAGAGTTATAATGTGAGTTTCTTTTTTTATTTTGGGAGAAATATCTTTCTCGAAATCTGATAACAAAATCTATTGATTGATCATACTGAATAAAATATTTCTTCTCAACTAGAATCAACATATATTACTTAAATAAAATTATCAACACATCAATTTTCTAGGATTTTTTTGTCACACTCACCAATTTCAAAGGTATGAACCTTGGTATACCTCCTGCATATTTAACCATAGGTTCATAACAGTCGAAAAAAGGTTCTATTATTATAACTTCATCCCCTTCTTCTGTATGTCCCATAATAGTTGAAAACAGCGCTTCATATGCTCCAGAAGTTGTGAGAACTTCAGTTCGTTCATTGATGGGCCTTCCAATCAATTTGGAATAAAGTTTCGAAATGGCTGTAACTAGTCTTGGGTGACCCTGAAATAATAATTCATCATGTGAGATGCTGAATGCATAATATACATCTTAATTTGATTTATATATATATAAATAGTCTGCGTATTTATATGTATGTTGAAATTTATGAGTCCCAGAATTTATGTGATCACCTAAAGAAAATTATTGAAATTGGTAGACAATGCTTGAATTTGAGTAAGTTATTCCGAGCTTATCATTGTCTAAAAAATAAAATAATAAAAGAGAGCAACCGTAGAGAATTACTTTTCTCTCTTTTATTATTTATTTTTTTAGGAAATGAGGAACCCGGAATAACTTTACTCAAACCAGTCAAAACTAGAAAAATGTTGTTAACTTTTTGATCAACCATTTTGTTTATTTTTACCAAACACTTCGTTCCTCAAACTAATTCTAGTAGGTCCTCAACCATCAGTATGATACACACTCATTCAGATATATTTTTTTAAATTTTCCCCGCGAATGCGAAAAATTTCGGAAATTTTAAAACCCCCCTCTGTCTAATAAACCTACAAGGTAGGATATAAGGAAAATATCTGACACAAAAGAACTACTAACCTAGCTAATACTACAGAAATGAACCGTTGGGGTTATTCCTCTTAGCCTCTTGAACACACGTTATTTTTATTTACTTTTATGTAATCCATGATTTCTAATAACATGAGGTGAGATCATGAATATTGACATTATTATCACATCCACTGAATAATTTATCGGGTTCACCGAAAAGGAAGACCCAGAGTAAGTCAATGAGAAAAATACAAAACTCATCTTTTTCGAATAAATTTACTTACATAAAACTCATAATAATAGTTCGTTTTTAACCTCCAATCGTAATCTAAACTATATTCATTATGGACTCACATTCCTTGAATACTTTCTTATCTCATGAAAAAATTATCTTGTTCGAGACAAAAATCATGAATAGACAAAACATCAATTTCCCATTCCATTTCCCAGACAAATGAAGGAGAATATTCAATTTTCCTTATAACTCTCTTTGCCGTGAGGTATTAACTCCTGACGAGTCGTAAACAACGGAACAGCTGTCAGCATATGATGGAACTCTCGGAGTTAAATCGAAAACACTCTCTTCACACTCGAAGCATTAGAAGCTTGATTGAACCTTGGATTGGTCAGAACAAAAAAATTGATGGCTACCTGCCAATGAGTAGATAATCATCCAACTTTGGATTCAATAGTTCGTTTCAAATTAAGTTTCAACTAGTGTCTGTAGATATCATAAGTTACTTTTTATTCATAAAGCTGTCCTGACGAGTTGAGAACAACGAAACAGCTGTCGGCAGATGATGTAACTGATGGAATTAAATGTAAAAGGTCTATTTTTCAATAAATGTGTTCAGCACTGAACCGATTCTGAATGAAAAGATATACAACGCATTTTCTTAATCTCAATAAAAAATTTAGTTTGCACTACAAAGAAAAAGAGTCGTAGATGTCCCTTTCGTTTTGGGCCCTCAGTTACTACATTCATCTGTCACTTTTTATCTACTTACGAATCCTCTGGTATATTGATGAAGCATGTGGTCCTCTCCAATCGCAACCTTGCTCAAGGTATCCATGATATACTGAGGTGGTGGAAAATCCGGAAATCCCTGTCCAAGATTCAATGGTTTGTAGTCTATTGCCATTTGAATATATTCCGTCCTATATTAATTAATACACGAAGCATGAGATTTTCTGCCAGTAAATTATTAAGAAAATTTTTCTTACCACACACTTTCTTTCGTTCCAGCATAACGTTGGGGAAAAGTGAATCTCTCCTCGACTCCAGACATCGTTGGATGAGTTGTCGAAATTGATTAAACACTAGGAATACTTATGAATTTATTCAATTTTATGACAGAGTTTATTATTTAGATTTGGAAGAAATATCTATGAAGTTATTCCTTGTTTTCACATACCTACCTATATAAAATTCAATTATTTACCATTTACGTATCACAGTAGTCAAGTGAAACAATTGACTAATATTAAAACATTCAAACGTCAAACCTCTCTATCAAATTGTAATCTAAACATCATCCACCATCGTTCCTTAACTTTGTATGTACTGTAACAACAAATATTGAAAAAATTAACTGAGTTAAAGAGTCTTATCTGTATGTTGTAATTCGAACGCATTTATCGTATCTAGTTCAGGACATTAAATTCTAGTGTTGCAGGGCCGTTTTTAGCTCGTTTGTACATAAAAAATAGTAACCTGTATACAGGGTGATCCTTAAAAAGTAATGTACATACGGAAGGAGGTAATTCTTTGGCGTATTTCCTGAATGAAAATTCATATAAACAAAGGTCCGCAAACTCTCCAATCTACAGGGTGTTGTTGTGCGCGGCTGGTATTGTTTTTAATATTTTTAACAGTTTAGTCGGGACTATCAGGAGAAAATGAAAGCTGGGATGACCTAGATTTAGCAGCAATGATTTATAACAATACCAAAATCCAGAAGGCTAAAAATGAACATGATGGAAAAATAATTTTGAAAAAACCTCAGAGTTCATACTGAATGCCAAAGACCCAGTTAGTTGGTTGGTTAAAAACTGACGAGCGAGATACTGGGTTTACGCTACGGGTTTTCCTTAACACCGATACCAGCTAGAGTCTATTAATTGTTTTGTTCTATCGCCAGAGAAAGACTTGTGTTGAGGATTGGTGGCTTGGCGGAATGTTTATTAATTTATGTTATGGATACATTTGTTACTACCTGAACTTAATAGACTTGGTGAAACGAACTAGTACACACTGTTCTCGTAGGTAATGACTGATTGTTGATTGTGTGTACGTCGATGGGTCATTATATATCCAATTCAGGTAATAAAATACATTAGGCTCGAGTAGATTTTCCGGATTTTCGTACAGCTGAATAGTGAATACGCCACCAGAAAATCCGTAAGTCGCCACGGAGCACCACGGCAAATAACAGTAATAGCAATCCTCTATTCGCACAGGCTATGCCTTTGGGTACACTCTACGACTGTATGTGAGGGAATGTTATTTTTATTATATTGTTATATCCAACAGCGTCAACGGTAGCTAAATATTCAATTTCTGATAATCGGTCAATCAACAGGCATTTAGAGTATTCACATGTGGAAGCTATTATCAACTCATCTGCATCTCATATATATTATTATGTAGGTAATAAACTGGTGACTTTGAGGCCTTCCACTCTTGCAAATTACACAAGCTCATCACACACAATAAACCAATACGTGCTAGCAGGTGTCCTAACAACAATAACCCTCGTGACCGCCAACGCTGGAAGTGGTAAATGGTAGGATGCAATAAGGCAACTCCAAGACTGACAAAACTCAACTGCAAACCCAGAGTTCAACAACATTACCAACAAGGAAACACCCCGCACACTTTGAGGATGAAGAGGTGAAGGTGGGCCTATCCGAGACAACCAGTACCAAAAGGCAGCAAGTCGATTCTTTGGAACGAAGAGGTATGCCCTTCGAAACCCCAAGAAGGGCAACCAAGAATGCATGGGAAAAATCAGCCCAATCAGGATAGAAATCCACCCCTGAACCTTTAAAGCACACACAAAATCCGCCCATCAGAGATATCCCAATTATGATGGGGGGACAGGGAAAAACAGAAATGGCTACAGATCTCGACTGCCCCAAAAAGTACAATCATGTTTTACAGAGCTCAAGCCTGAAGCGATGGTATATATCTCTACACCTTGCAAGAGGAGAACTGGAAGACTGTCAGAAAGCTCATGGGAGCCGAAAATACCGACGTCTTCCATAACAATTGAAGATTTGGTAATCAGAGGAGTCCATTCCCGCAGAGGATGTGAAGAAGTATTTCGAAAAGTATACCTTCGTGATCCTTAAAACGTCGTAGATTGACATCACGACGAACCAGGGCAGTTTTCTCAGTGTTCCTGGTCAAGGTTTCAAGAACATGAAAACAAAAAGAGAAATAGAAAGACGAGTGTCTCAATGTCACAAATGCCAATGGTCTGACCACGCACACAAATGCTGTCACTCAACAGCAACGTGTGTGAAGTGCGCTAGCTCTTATTCTACAAACTACTTTAAACAAAACAAGACCACAAACTGCGGAGTCAAACAACTCGCAAACTACAGGAAGAGCCCATATTTCTTTAAACATAGAGCTATGGGCAGACTCCAAGCCCAAACTACCAAACAGACACCCGCTCCTCCGCAGGCAGAATACGGACAGGAGCGGCCCTCAGTCCCAACCTAGGACCCAACTACCCTCCCATAATGGGCCCCCCAACGAAAACTCCAAACGGCGAACCAGACAGAAGGGACCAGAGGGCGAAAGCATTAGAAACTCTAGCGCAACTCCTGAAGTACTCAATGCAATTCTAGTGATCATTAAAGCCCCGGCCGTACCATCCCAGGACAGTAGTGCCAGTACAACACCAACACCCCCCAAGGATATTTCAAATCTGTTCGTGGAACATTAACGGGGCTCTCCAGCGCGAAAATGAACTACTCGTGCTAGCCTCCAGACTCCACACTCAAGAGCCGACAGACCAGGCCCATTTCCTTGATTTCCCCTGGAGATGTTGGGGCTAGGGTAATGTGGAAGTTGTTCGTAGCTGTCTGACACTATAGCTACCATCGGATGGTGGTCTGGAAAAGTTTTCCCATATCCGTTCTTAGACGGTTGGTTGCTCATCGAGGAACGCATATGGATGATAGTCTCAGGAGGCTGATGCCTGTAACGTTCTCTATGATCGCTACCAATTTACCGTTCATCTCTACTCCAGATTAAATCAGAAATAATTACCACAAAGATGCAAAGCTAGAACTGCCACTCGGTAAATTGGTAGCGATCATGGTGAAAGTGGCAGGCATCGGTCTCCTGAGAGTATCATCCATATACGTTCATCGATGAGATACCATAACCGTCTAAGAACGGATATGGGAAAAATTTTCCCAGACCTACAACCGACGGTAGCCACAGTGTCGGACAGCTACGACTCCCATATTACCCTAGACCCCAGAGGAAATCAAGTCTATTCTCAGATTTTGCTTTGCCAAGGAAAGGCATAGCTCTGCGACTCAGATATGCTGTCATCATGATAACCCCCAAGTAAAAACCACATCTTTCCACAGAATCACCGCCCCATCAGCCCGATACCAGCAAAGTCATTGAAAGAGTAATTCAGACAAGACTGGAGTTCATGACGAAACAGTTCGGTTTCAGACAGTGGCAATCAAGAGAATTTCATAGTTGACATGGCAATGCCTGGCTGCAACTGCACCAGGGACCTACGGGGGTAGTTCTCTAGGACGTCTCAAAACCGTATGACAGAGTGGCACTGTTATAACTTGAATATAAATAATACACATTATTTGATTATATTTATTTATAACTGGCATCTTTTGACACCTACCGTCAAGACCCACATTATCAAAGTTTCACACTGGGTGATTAACAACTAATAATAAAATATTCCTTGAGAGGCGAAATACCTAAAGCTAGCATTGTATGAGGATGACACGGCCATTATAGTCGAGTCACCACAAGAAAGGTCACAGCCACACTACGTCAAATAAGCGAACTTGAGGTGTGGATAGTGTAGTTTAACCGGTCGAAAATTAGTATCAACGCAGAGAGAAACAAAGCTATCCTGCTTACAAGGTGGTGTCGCAGGATACCAGAAGGGCCAACAAATTCCCTGAGTTGACGAAGCTGTGTACCTACAGGTAAGGCTGCACAGGAAATTTACTTTCCAAAGATACGTCACGAAAATAGACTGCGCATTGCAAAAGCTATGTCCACTAACAGGATGGAGTAGCAGAATTACCCTTGAGCTAAAGCTACGCCTCATTGGGTCAATATTGGTTCCCATCATAATATATGCGTCAAACTCATGGGGTCCATGCTCACGAATACTCATAGACTCAATGTCTTCCTGAATATGTCGAGACCCTTCCTGATAAATGTCAAATTGTAGTTATATCATGGTCCATTACAATAGATGCAGGGCGTTTCGTATGGGCATCTGGGACCATGACTAATGGATTTGCTGTCAGGAAGTCATTTATGTAGTCTCAGCATATGCCCACAGGCATAACGTCAAATCTGACTCTGATTTCTCAGACCTCATTTGACTGCCTATCCGCCTACTTTATCTATATGTTGAAAATTTTTCGATTCAGCGGTGTTTTAATAAAGGTCAGCAACTACATTACATTTTTATAAGTAGCCTAGTTGCAATCTTGTTTTTTTAAATATATCAACACCTCGTTCACTCCCCTCTGAAAAAGATTCAGCCAAAGGAAATATTTAAATCCCAGTTGCTAGTAAAAAACACATTTTTTATTCAACAATAATATATTTAAAAAAAACTCAATGTACACCTATAAAGTGAGTAACAAAGTTTTACATAATATATGTTAAGGATCATTTCATCCAAAAAATAGTCCACTCATTTTAGACTAGATTTCCATTTAGTTAAAATTTCATTGGCCTTCTTCAAATTCTCATCTTTCTGCAAATGAAAGAGAGCAATACAGTTGATTCAGTTGGTATAGAAAACAAGCACTCACCTTGATAAAATTGTATCTAACAAAGTTTTCACCTAAAGGTTTATGAGGAACACTGTAAAAAGCTGAGGGTGGTATTCCTTGAAGACCAATATTCTTTGTCATCCACTTCGTGAACCTATAATCTTTGTATTCATCTTTTTCTGCCTGAAGATCTATCTGAGATTCTGGAAAAAAGTAGGTAATTGAACAGTTACAATGTAATTTCCTAAATTAACACACATATCTGCAGAACTGTTGACATAAAACTGATAAGGGGATAGGATAGGGGATAGGATAGGGGATAAGTCTTTATCTTAGACAAAATTGTATTAGTATAATACTACTCGATACTAATAGAAGGATGGTGATGGTGACGTTACATTTCTTGTTCATAAAACTTGAACCTGTTTTACTTACAAGTCTCAAAATCCAAGCTAATGACAAAAATCATCAGGCACGTGTAGCGTTTGTTGTGCCTGGTCATTTGTAAACTCTGTTGAATATCAGTGTTTTTGTTTTCCCCAAAGTAAACTCCTGACAGTTCTGACATATTCTGTCAATGAGTTTTTGTGCGATTATTGTTAAAATAGTCTTTTTCGGACTAATTTGAGTTATTCATTGAAAATATAATAGACCAACACTAATAATGGTACCATGAGTGTTACAGTGAATATAGTGAGTATCAATCTGTATTCGCCAAACAAAACGAAATAGATAGGTGTATTCAAAGCTTTATTTGTAGAGATAATACACCATGGACAAATATCCGCTGCTTCTACTTATATTGTCATGTTTATTTATTCATTTATTAAAGCTACCTGTGATTTCTTAAATCTAAAAATAATGTTTTCTTGAAATACTTTCGAACCGAGTCTTTACTAAATCCTGAAATCACTCGATGTCATGGCCTCTTATTGGTGTAAAATTAAGTTAGTATACTTACAGGTATAACTAAAAATACTGACGTCTGAACATCGCATACCGCTCAATTCAAGACAAAAGGATTTGATGACCAGCTACGACTACTTAAAAAAAAACAGTTCAAATTGGCCAATAATGTAATTTTCGGGAAAACCATGGAGAACATCCGGTTCGAATAGTAAAGCTGGCGAAATCGTTCAAAGGTCGCTATGGTGTTAGAAATCTAATTGAAAGTCAGTTTATAATTTTAACTATTTAACTTACTGTTATTATTTATTATTATGCTTACTCTATTTAATATTCAGAAAATCAATGAGAATAAATGAGAAACATTCTACTCTAAAATATTTGAAAATTTGATTTTCTATGAAAAATTCCCCAAGGCAATTAATTCCAAAGTTGTCAAAATCATTGGGGAACAATGGTTTTAAAGATTTTGCACATACCTAGTGGTGTCCAATCAGCTATCATAAAATATCCTCCATCAGGTATAGTTGGCCTCATTCCTACATCCACTAAGAAATTTGCCATATAGTTTCTCTTAGCTTCCAAGTCTTTGGCTAGTGATATAAAAAAGCATTCCTCTGTCCCCAATCGTTCCATTTCCTTTTCGAAAGCAATGGCAGTGGCTTCCTAGAGAGAAGATTTAAATATTTGAAAAAAATGCGAGTTTCATAATGAATCTGAATTCGAACTAGAAAATAGCATTGAGTTTAATATTCATTGGGTCATTGGGCCTGTAGTATATAATACAGTTCAAACACTCTTGATGGGTTGATGAATATTGGGAATACTTGTTTTATCCAACTTGTTTATACTTGTTTGTCCAACACAAGATGTTTGATGGAATTTTTGAAAATGGGGGTTTACACTAGGGATATAAACACAAGTACTTCTAGTATGAATGATCTTATCGAATATTTTACAGAGGTGATCAATGCACTACGGTCAGATGAGTCGTCAGACCATGTGGTTAACACGATACAATTAAAAATTCAAATTCAAAGGTTTGCACCACGTTTTAACGGTTACTCACAGCAAGACTCTCAGGAGTTTTTACGTTTGTTGCTAGAAGGTATGCATAAAAACTTAAACAGAATTACAGAGAAGCCTGTACCCATCCTGGCAGAGATTAACGAGAAATTAAGTGACAGTGAAAAACCTAGGACTTTGTGGGTCAACTGAAATCTACATTAAAATGTACACATTGCGGTAATTGTTCAGTGACGTTTGATCTATTCTGGGATCTATCTCTGCCAAAAAGATGTTCGAAGTGCAAGGAGATAAAGAAGTTCTCGAAATCCCTATTGATTATATTTTGGTCATTATTATTTACCAATAGCTTTTTATATTGTAATTAATTGTAATATATATAAGTAATACATTTTTAGAGTAAAAAATAATATAATATAATAAAATAATAATAAAAAATAACCTCTTGGTTTTGTTCAAATCTCAAACTTTCAGACATATTATAAGAACAATTACCTGAACAGGAGTAACTCCAGTGTAAACACTATTTTGGTGAATCATTTGCAAATTTTTCATCAAATTTGCCGGGCCATATGCCCATCCGACTTTCCAACCTGTAACACTGAATGTTTTTCCAGCAGATCCAATAGTGATTGTTCTTTCCCACATTCCAGGCAGTGTAGCTGAATAAAAATAAGTCAATTAAGATATGAAAATTATGGAATTTTCAAACCAATTTTCCAGAATCTACTGTAAACAGAACTCTCCATTTTTGCATAAGCTCAATTCAAGAGTAGCATATAGAACAGATAACAAGTAGGGAAGGTTTATCAAAAATAATAATGATATGACACAAAAATCGGAAAAATCAGGAGCTCTTGAATTGTGGATCTTGTCTCAAAGTATATAGGGGCCAGACAGACTATTCAAAAACCGCAGATGTGAACATTGTATGAATTATGTAAAGAAGAAAACAAATTCATCATAATATGCCCATCATTCTTAAAAGGAGATCACAAGAACACTTTGAAATTCTTCATGTCGAAAATGAAGGTATTAAGCTTAATTAATTATAATTCTTGGAAAATATTAAATTTTAAAAATTCAAATTGTTTTCTCAATGACCTTGGATCTTAATAATTCTTATTTGTTAAATTGTCAATTAATATAAGCTGTGTGAGTTTAGGAATTAGAGATAACTATAGGTAGGTAGGTAGGTCCTAACTACCTTAATTGATAAGAAGGGTATTCAAGTAGTTTTCAAGGAAAAATAATTTAGTGTACCTACTAATCGTTTGAGAACGCGAGGATGCTTAAATCTGTGGAAATCAAAAAGTGTTTATGTTAGTAGCACATAAAAACTCATATTGGGATATACTCCGAATACCAGGTAATGTTTAGAAGTTTGAATGAGTATTCAGGCACACATACAAAAGTGAAAAATCAATAAAGAAGAAAAAGTACTCTTATATCAAAATCCCTTTCACTTCACGTCTCTAAAGGCACTGAATCGAAGAAGTCTTATGTACTCCTAGAATACTTATACTGGTTCAGATTTTGAAGATATTTGAAGAGGATTGAGTTCCTAAGTCTCAATAAATGAGAAGTACACTTTTCTACCATTAGCAATATCTTTGACAAAGATTTCAAATCTTAGTTTTCCATCAATATTTGAGGCTAGCGTACTTTGGATCTTAAATTGAGCGTAAAATATTTTTTATTCTACACTGTGAGAAAGTTGAATTTTACCGGCTTTATGGAGGGGAGAAAGTAACCTGTTTAACGGCTAGCCAAAAAAATAAATTTTACATTTTCACGCTGGTTGGCGACGGTATTACACGTCAGTATAAAAATAAATTGTTAGCAGTTATAGTTGTCATATTTGATGTTTGTTTGAAGTTAACTTGTCAGTTTTTCAATACATCAAATTTTTGTAGAAAAAAAAATACCAACAATTATGGTGTAGGATAAAAAATAATGTGCAAACCACAACGTTTAAGTGCTTTTTCAGACCGAAAGAAGTAGTCAGGCTCTGCTAAATGCCATTTTACCGCCTAGGTATACAATATACTATTTCAATAAGATAAAAAGATATGAACTAAAATGACACTACATTATTTGAGTTGATGCTCCATTACAGTTTTTGGACCACATTACTCTAATACATAATATTTCTCAATTCAGTACTCACCGATCCTTATATGTTTTAATGGCTTATAAACTAGCCACTCGTAGACTTCATCAGCAACACACACCACATTCCACTTTTTACAAAGATCAGCTATGTGGGTCAATTCCTCTAGTGAGAAGACTTTACCAAGGGGGTTGTTGGGAGTATTCAGGATAATCATTTTTGTTTTGCTATTAAAAAGATTTTCCAATTCATTTTTATCCAAGGTCCAATCTGCTGAGGTAGGAAGCCTTCCAGTTACTTCTTTCTGT
Organism: Chrysolina haemoptera; assembly: GCA_958298965.1. Lineage (NCBI taxonomy): Eukaryota > Metazoa > Arthropoda > Insecta > Coleoptera > Chrysomelidae > Chrysolina > Chrysolina haemoptera. The sequence goes on along the minus strand of OY282602.1, from coordinate 11,521,136 downwards.
TGACATCAGTATAAATAACTGATTTTTTTAAATTTTTTACCAACATTAATAAGAATGATGAAATTAACAGGTTGGTTGAACTTCAGACCTTAATACCATGGAACTAAGGAAATTAGACGATTAGAGCGAAATTCTATTTTCGCTCAAATGCTGAAAATATTCTCAGAGTTTTGGATTACAAAAATTTGTTGTATATTATTATAGCTTGGCAAATCTATGAAGGAATGTCGATAAACGTATGAGATGCGCTAATTTTAATGGGAAAGTATTCAGACGATAAAAAGGGTATAATAATATAAATTGTACATTCAGTGATAATGTATAATGAGCTCTTCTGCTACCGCGCATCGATAGGCTTGCCGATTTCATATTCCTTTATAGGTTTGTCAAGCTTGTACCACCACAGATAATAAAGCTATTCCTTTCATTCGGTGACATTTCATTTGAGCAATATCAAAAACTGATTTTATTGAAATCTTCCTGTAAGAGTTTGGTATATTTATTAGTATGACTATATAGATTTGAACACTTTGAAATCATTTGCATATAATGAGAACTGGCTCTACTTGAACTACCAAGGAAAACATGATTAAACAAGATATAGAGTTGGCTCCTAGAACTTTCTGTACCATACCTTACGCAGCGCTGGCCCGACGGAGATATAGTGATATAGGAAGCCAGTGAATTTAGGCCGCCCGATATTACTTTCATTATTTGAGTGTTGGATAAATTATTTATTTAGGTATTAAATAAATTGCCTAAATAGTTAGGCGCATTTTCATTACAATATCAAATAAATGTCAATCCAAGCCCTTTGAGTTTGGCACACAAGAGTTTGTGATTGACACAGTATAATATACCAAGTCAACCAGCAATCTGCTTTTCAAAGCATGGATTATTGTATGGTGATATTTTGATAGATTGAAGTTGAAGTTATTAAAAAAATCTCCATACTGAAGTGCAACAAAGTCACCTTTGAAAAGTACAGTTATTTTCGTAGGTTCCTCTGAAATAAATTCAATTTAACTGAAAAAAGCCCACTATTATATGTCTACTATTTGAATGCTGCAAGTAAAAATATTCGTTTTTTAAATTCTTCTTTTACACCTACCAATTTTAGTGGTATGAACTTGGGTATACCTCCTGCGTATCTAACCATAGGTTCATAGCAGTCGTAAAAAGGTTCAATTATTATTACTTCTTCTCCTACTTCTGTATGTCCCATAATAGTCGAAAACAGCGCTTCATATGCTCCACAAGTGGTGAGGACTTCAGTCCGCTCATTGATTGGCCTTCCAATCAATTTGGAATATAGTTTCGAGAGGGCTGCAACTAGTCTTGGGTGACCCTAAAAATAATTATTCTTCACATTTTATTTGAAGTGTAGAAGGCTTTGGAAAGGCTTTTGAAAGGCACCGAGTTGAGTGAACACTATCAAATAAGAAATTAAAAAGGAATATACAATTTTGGGTACTTTGGTATCTTTGATTAACTATTTGATGCAAGTCTTGAGTCTTCTGTTTGAGGTTTTGAGTATATGCTGGATTATTATTAGTAGTATCAATATGTTTTTCTTGTATTTGCGTCCCTATTGAAAAACTAAATTAATTAATTAATAAATGACTTTAGAATCTTTTCTTCGAGTTGGAGTACTAGAAACTTAGTACAACTTATTATTACTAAGAGTAATGAGAATATGAGACAGCTCATTCATAAACTCTTCAAATTAAGTGAGTTTCTTTCAAACATTCTTCTGATTTTGATTAATAAATTTTTTCCTAAATTGTTCTTTAGTTCTTTAGACGAACTCATTACAAAAATTATTTAATTATTCCCTTTATTTTATCACTTTCCAGCAAACTTTTGGAACTTATCAGAATTAATCTCACATTTTCCTGGAGTCTTACCATCGGAGAATTGCTTCTTGCATCACTTACAGGGGCAAAAGGTGACTAATTTATTGGAAGTCACAGATTCAGGATTGATTTTGGAGTGAGCTGAGTCAAGGGATTTGTCATTGAGTCCTTTTAATCCCCATCTCCAGCCTTTAATTCCTTAAAATATTTCAAATCTTATACAAATTTTGCTCAAATATTTTCCCGTTGTTGATGACCTAAGAACGGATCTGTTCATGAATCAAAACTCATGGATTGGAATCTCTATAGTTCATATCACAATATTTAAATGAACTTTAGGTTCAGATGAGATAAGGTCTAGATATAGCTAGTCAGTTAATCTGTTGAATAGAAAACAAATCAATAGCATCAAGAGGCATAGGTTATCACTGAAAAGCATTTCACTATTAAAAACTATGGATGTAACTTTTATTTTAATAAAATAATATTTAATACCGAAAAGATATGCTCAACCAGAGGGATATTAGCCGAATAAACCTAACCTTGAATGATTATAAAAAAGAACCAATCTCGAAGTAGTGAAGAATTTTGAAAACCCGAATTCTACATACAATACACTTGATGTCTACTCACAAATCCTCTAGTATATTGATGAAGCATGTAGTCTTCTCCAGTCGAGACTTTGCTCAATGTATCCATGATATACTGAGGTGGTGGATAATCTGGAAATCCTTGTCCAAGATTTAAAGGTTTGTAGTCTAGTGCCAATTGTATATATTCCGTCCTAGAATTGCATGAAATTCTCATTCAACAAATCATCCAGGCATTAAGTATTCTTACCATACACTTTCTTTTGTGCCAGCATAACGTTGGGGCAAAGTAAATCTCTCCTCGACTCCAGACATTCTCGTATGAGTTGTTGAAATGGATCGAATAAACAGTTTGAGAATATTTGTGGATTTATATAAGTTTCTGGTAGAGTTTACTAGGACCATCTAAAAATTATTATTTTTTTATGATATACTATGATCCCACTAACGTTTACCTTTTATTCCATCCAAACTAATCGAATAACGCACTTCACCAAACTCTGAACATTCATAATTCAAAACCTACCACACGAGAATATTTAAAATTCACATACTCATCCAAGTGGTAAACATACGTGTTCTCTTTATCGTTATATAAAACGTTATTGCGGTTATAAATTCAAAAGTCAAATTGAGGTTAATTTTTGACATAGTCGTCCAAATGATATGGATAATGCGCATTCGTGCTATCTTTGTCATTTTTCTATTAGTTAAATAAGGATGCAATTCTCATCGATGGCCCTTCCATGGATGAATTTAAAAATTCACTCATATATCATATGATCCATAACAAGGCTAAACCATAGAAATATCTGTTTATTATATTTCTATGGGCTAAGCGTAGATATTTGAAATTTTTATTTTCGGTCAATCGAGCCGAGCTTGAACTCTTGTCTTCGGCCGCTTTCAGACGGGTGACTTTTTGATGCCCAAGTCTGCTAAAAAATGTCGGCATCCTGTCGTCCACTAGACTCTAGAGTCTAGACTACAGCTATGGCAGCTGTAGTCCAGCTGCCGTTCAACCCTCCCTCTACCGCCTACTCCAATAACTCTCTTTATGATTGCCACAGTATAAGTCTTATACTGTGACAATGCCGCAGAATTGACAGAATAATGTTTAAAACACGTGGATCTCGGTAAAATAGTTTGATCGAATTGAGTTTTGTGAAACAAACCACTATAAATGACGTCACTTCAATTCAGTTTGACATCAGAGTAAAGACTACTTCATGCAAATACGAAATTCGTAAAAAAATATGTTTTTTCCATTTCATTTCATGATTGAAATCAAAAAGATATATTATTTTTGCGAATTTCGCATTTGCATGAACTAGTCTTAATAAATGATTACTCTTTAGAGTTTGACCAAATTATGTAACCGTGAGCCAACGACTATTTACGATAAAGGATAGCCCAACTCGGTGATTTTATTTGCCATCCCCCCCGTATTCCACCAGATATGAGTGACGTCACCGGGCCTACACTCGTGTTGGTTTGATATCTTCTTAGCTTCCCATAACTGCCATTAGAGCATATGCATTTTTCTCGGTTTTCAAAACCTTTTATCTCGGTATTTATACGGCAAACTGGTTGATTTTTTTTGTGTTTCTGGATGGTGTGTTAATTTTCTTTTGCTCAATTTAGTTTTTAGAACTCTGGATGCCCTAGTTTGTTGTGGAGAACCCATAAATTGAACTGATGCTAAGTGCGTTTTGAAAGTCTTTTCGTGATAAGGCTTCGATTTACTGAAAATATTACCTATGAGGAAGTGATTTTGAAAGAGAAGTGAGTATTAATTGTTGTTAAGGAATTATATGAAAGTGGAAAATTTCAAATTTAATAAAATACCTCCTGAAATTAATATAATGAGCATATAAGAAGTATTGAATCAAACAGAACAAACTTTTGTGTTTGTTTATATTCCTTTTTTTTTATCAACCAACTCCAGTTTTTTTTATTGTATAATGGCTATAGCATTGAGGAGATTCTGAGAGATCGAAAATTCCACCAAAAACATAATTGTGATAATGCGACCCGCGACCCAAGTTCAATATTATGATATGGTGTGGTTGTCAACTTCACCAACAAAAGAATTGAAAATGGGTGCCAAATCCTGAAATTTATTGATAACATACCTATAACATTTTCAAGTAAATTTAAAACACAATTTCTTTTTTTTTTAGTGTTGTTTGCTATTTAAAATTATGACTTGTTGAGTTCAATTGATAGAATTATTTACAAAAAAAGCATTTAACTTAAGATCTATTGAACCTTAGTCACTCTTGTCACTGGCTGGGATTAATCCTCCACGTTACACTGTTGCGTAAAAATTAACAGTGCTGCTCCTAAGGTGGCGTATGGAGTTAGTAACAAGACCTAGCCAGAACACATTATTATCCATAGTAATTAGACCATTAGGTCTGTTTGAATATAAACATAAATAAATTCATTGAATTTTTTCTGAGCTCCACACTAGTTTTTTTTCCCTTCTTGTACTTTGCAATTAGGTCTATATACAGATCTCCTTTTTTAGACATTGTTTCATTATTTTAGGACAAAACATACACGGCAACGATTTATGCTTGCAAGTTAACAACAGACATCTAGATGCCTAAGAAAGGTAAGAAATAAGTCATCATAATAAAATTATGAATAATGATGGTGGACCAATACCAAATAGTTTACTGCATAGCTTGTTAAAATAATCAAATAATTATTGTTTGTTATCCCATGATGTAGGTAATTAGCATATCCATTCAATTTAACATTTACCTAATTAATAGAAAAGATAATATTGTATAAATTAATTGAGACAATCAATACATACAAATGAAGGGCACATTTTTTAGTAAGTCGGACAATAAAAACTCAACTTCTCATTAATTTATTGTAAAAACAAAACTTTTGTATAATTCAAATATACATTAGTCAATAACTTAAATTAAAATCACCTTCACACATCTAACTTAGATGCAATCACAATTACATAAATAATAATAACTTGCTCATATCTATAGTTCATATACAATGAAGTAACAGAATATACAACTGGATAAACTATTCGTATCTCTAACCATTAGAATATTAAAATATTGACATGTTGAGATCCCTTGGGCCTTAGTAACCTAACTTCAAATTTAAATAGATATTGATTCAACATTTCAGTTACTGAAATAATTTTATATTTGTCATTGAAACACAGTAGACGGTTCTAACTTAGAAAATGAGAAAAATGGATAATATTCCAGAATTTTTCAACCTCCTTAATCTAAGCAATCATACATCCGAAAGCGAATAACACGTACCTGTGCTGAATAAAACCAATTATCAGGTGGGCCCACATGTCAACTGGTCTATAATCTGTTGAAGAATATAGCTGTCGATACTCTGCTTAAATGACAAATTCATCCAATTAACTTTTCGACAGGAATGCATTTCTTGATGAACTCTTTCAAGGCGAAGTTTTGTGAACATTGAAGCACTATTCAGTAGTTCAATCAAATCTAAATAATCTACACTATCCAATGCGTTTTTAATGTTGATCAAGTACCAATATAAGCTCTTTTATTTCATTTGTTTCAACCAATAAGATGCAGGATTCACATAAAAAAAAATTCGAAAAAAAATTGAGCTGCTCAGTTGTGGGAGAGAGTGGCCTTGCTCAGAGTGAAAAAGTATAACAAATAATAGAATGATAACATTAGCAAATAAAATGTTGATGGATTTTTTTTCCTTTCCTTTCAAGTCATGTTCTATTATGAATCTTAATAAAAAAATATTATTTGATAATTTTTGAAAATAAAGTTATTTTTTTATATCAAATTGTCAAAAGCTGTGTTCACGTATCAATATAATTTGAAGGAAGCAAAGTTTGTATTTCACACAGAAATATATGTAAAAAAACACGTAGCAGAGCACTTTCCACTAAAATATGAGTCTTTAAGGCAACCAAGTCCAATATTATTATTGTTAAATTTGTTGAAATTGTTATTTGCTTCAACCAGCTGCCCCCTTATGAGCAACACTCAGAAGTCTTCAAGAGACTTGTGCGAGCTAGGGAAGATGCAGCCCATACCTTTTAATGTGTGATGCCATTTATTTTATTTTTAGTTCTGCTGGTGGGGAAATCCAAAATCAAGCTCAAGGTCAAAGGAGTAAGTAGTCTGATGAGAACTTTTCCACTCCCGAAACACTCAACTGGATGCCCCAAAAAGAAGAGACAACAAAACAGAATTTGTTACAGAAATTGCTAATTTCATTTCTCTAAACTGGGAAATACAACCTTCCCAGTCCAAGAAAAACTGGGACTGGGAAGGTTCTCATTAGACTTATCCTATGACCTTGAGATTGATTTAGGATTTCCCAATTAACTAAAAATAAAATAAATATAATAATAATAAATCATAATTGTTTCTTTGGTATATCTTGATCACACATGATGATTGAGTTCTCATTAAACTGAAAAATTGTCAGAACCTTTAGAAGCTTGTTTCATGATTCTATCTATACCAGATTTATATTTTAAATTCACTTTTGAGCCATCGTGACATATATCTAAATTTTGAAAGTTCTCATTAGACTGACATTTTCAGAATTTTGACTTGGTTGCAATAAAGACTCATGTCTCGATTCTGTCATAATTATCTTTTAATCACAGCTCACTGATTCTATAGTTTTTGACTCCATGTCACAATTTTCATTTGTCAATTTCAGCTTGTCACACACATGGTCAAATTTTAATTATCACTTCAATTTATAAGACATTCAAACACACATGTTCTAGTAGAATTGTTTTATCCAGGATAATCCTGGTCCAGCATTTTAAACCTGTATATGTTTTAAAATGTCCTAATCTTGAATTATTTCCATCGTCCTTTAGACTCAAGACGTTTTTATGGTTTTTTTGCTCTTGTACACCTGACGAGTAAGGAACCTCAATTTCCAACATTGCAATCACATTTTTCTAATCTTTCAAAATTTCTATTTAAACTATTTTTAATCATAACTCAATATTTTCAAAAAATTTCAATTACCATTATCTCAATTCAAATTATTTTCAACCATTACGTACTGTCACGTAAGCACTGATGATGACTGTTTAGTCGAAAGTGCTCTGCTACGATTTTTATCAAATATACTTCTGCAGAAAATACAAATTTATTATTATTATTATCATATAAACAAATGAGGAAAATGTTCTTGTATATTCATACCATTATATATTGTATTAGAAAAAAATAATTATAATTTATAATGAATAAACTTTATTATTATTATTAAATTGAAGACGTTTAAAATTTTTCTTTTGTGGACTAAAAAATGGAAAAAACATCTTTTAAAATAATATATTCGAAGGATGTTACATGCAAGAGATTTTTACCTTCAAAACGGAATCCCAACAGACAAGGTGGATGAGCAGTAACTAAAATTGGACAAGGGTCATTTCAATTCAAATACGAGCGTCCTTCATTCATCAACATGACCATATGATTGTGGCCATTCTGAATAGTCAATAATGTTTTCAAATCTCCTTCATCAAGAAATACCTCACTGAACTCGTTAAGTGATTCCGTTAAAGTCACTCAGTGCGAGAGCAAACAATCTATATGTTACCGGTACCTGATGGATAGAACAGAAAGCTACTCGGTTCAAAATTGCCCGGCGTCTTGGGACTCATACAAGTATAAATAAAATCGTCAGATTGCAAATGAGTTCGATTCATGTTTGGTTCTGAAGTGGAACGACTGATTTTTGGGTGATTTCTCAGGAACCCTTCTAGGGTTGCGTGTATCTGTCTAAATAACGGTCTCTCGTCCCTGTTGTATTTTATACAGTCTTCAGTGAGGCGCCTCAGAGCCTTGGGGGTGTCCGACCTCAGTTTAGTCAAATCTGGTTTGAGATAACCCTTTCCTACCATAAGGATAATATGATCTCTGTTGTTGATATGGGCATAAGGCAACTGGCCAGCTAACATTTCAAAAATTACAATGCCGAAAGCATACACGTCGGACTGAAAGCTGTAGGGATTGTCCACCTGCATCCTGATCACTTCTGGTGCCATCCACAGAACGGAACCGGTAGGTTGATAGCACTGCTGAGATCCAGACCATCTTGTCTTCGCTGTCGCCAGGCCAAAATCTCCTATTTTCACAGTCAAGTCATCGTGTAAGAAAATATTGTGGGATTTCAAGTCACGGTGAATAATATTTTTTGCATGTAGGTAATCCATACCTTGTGCGGTCTGTCTGCCTATTTCTATCAGGGTGAATAGTTGGAATTTTGTCTCGTGAACGTGTATATGATTGTACAGACTGGAACCTTCACACCACTGAGTTACAAGGGCTAACTGTGGTTTGCTGACACACCCCATAAAGAGTAGAATATTAACATGTCTGGTTTTACGTAAAACTGCTACTTCGTTTTTGAAAGCCTGTAATTGGGTCATAGTTGGTATGTTTACATTGAGGGTCTTGACGGCTACTGGGCCATGCCAGTGGGCCTTGTAAACAGTTCCAAACGAACCCGACCCCACTCTGGCTCCTACTAATATTTCATCAGCAGGTATTTCCCAGTCCTCAATACTTTCTCGTGGAGCTAGAAGAGGTTTGCTTTCATCTGCTGAGCGAGCTCTAGGCCTTCTGGGCTGTAGAGAACCTGTTGGTGATGCTTGGGTGCTTCTGCAGTGGGGGGTGCATTCTCCATTGGCGCCAGATCTAATAATACAAAATACAGAAATCCAAATTTGAATGATGATTTCAAACTCTTTAATATAACCTAGGTGGTAATAAATAAAAGTGAATAAATATGGATAGCGACAAGTGTGGGCCATAATGGTTGCAACATATGGGTAAAAAAAATGATTTTCAGAGTAACAACAAAAACTTTTAGGGGATCAAGTGAAGCCACCCTTCACCTGATGTGATACTCTACGACTCCTAGTTTTGGTAGTTACCTGAAACGATGATTACGAAATGAAAGAAAATAGCACAAATAAAAATTTCATCAGAATCGTATAGTGAATCGTAGGTATTCATTGACAAACTGTATTGAAAGCAACCCACATTGTTGAGAGGGCCCAAATATGTCTCCATCAAAAGGCAGTGTTTTTGAATATTTAATCCATTCAAGAAACTGAGCATTTCATCAAATCCGATTTATTATTATTAACAAATGGTAGTACAAGTCCGGACATAGTCCGAGAAGTTTGCCAAAGAGTGGACATAACTAATATTTCCACAAATCCTGGTAAGAGGCATCTATATGGCAGAACACAACTGTCTAGTTCGCTGGACGACAACACGAAGAGCTGTTTCCTATATGAAGTTTGATAATAATGGCCCACACTGTATGTAGAGATAAAAAGTCGTGACTTGCAATATTATAAAATATAAGTAGAGCCATAAACATGACAGCACTGACTGCTGTCGAAAGCGTTCACATGTAATAACTCGAGGTTGTAAAAACTTAACGTCCTTTTTGTAACTCAGTGTGAATATTGAAACATTGAAATGAAGGGAAACCTGTCAATCAATTAAACCAATATTTGATAATTATATTATTTGTATTAGTAATACCTTGGGCATTCTTCTCCAGAACCTTTGACGCTATTCAAGCATACATTAGGAGCTGAACTTGATCTATCGTGGTGTCCAAGGGTGCCTGGATGCCTGGGTTGCCGGAGAGAAATCCCTAGCTCGGCTTGTCCTGCATAAAGGATACCAGCACTTGTATCTGGAGGTCTTGCGAGGAGGGCTCTGTAATATGCATCAGCCATGCGAACCTAAACGTAAAAATAATATATTCATTCATTTATTTATTTAGTCAGACAGTTGCAAAATTTAATGAAATTATCGAACATAAAAAATATCTGGTTACTGGACAAAAGTCAAAATATGAATTGTCGTGAATTTATACAACTTGTGGACAAATTTTCATTAATTAGATAAGTTATTAAAATTACATTTCAAGTTATAAAAATGATTACACCTGATCAAATTTGATGGTTTTTATTTGTTATATTAGAATTTTCAACTTAGTTGTGTTACCTTGCACGCGGGCGTAGCTAACTCCCCCGCAACCCCCAGGGCGCGCAGGGAAACAAAAAAAAATTGCATTAAATAATAACCAGAGCTGATTCATTAAATTGAATAAATGAAATCAAATTTTTCTATTGCACACAACTCAGAGTAATAAAACACTAGAGTGGCCTTTTCCATCCTGGTCTTGAAGGCAACATAACTTTGTTTGTTTACAAGTGAGGGCCTTATACATGTCATGACCGTATTCTATCGGGTAGTTTCGTGTATGTCCGCTCATTTCATTCGGATCAAATTATCGTTCTTTGTTTGTATTAAGGACCAACAAACTCTAAATGTAAACAAACTGTCCTTAACGTCTCACCACCCGTCACCCCCTCGCCCAAAACCTGTATAGTTCACTTCAAAACAGGTAACTGTGCAGGTATAGGCATAGCATCTTTGTCTTTTATATATGGTGCTGATGGTTTACTGCCAATAAGATTTCATATTTCTTCGTCCACTAATTATCAACTTGATGAAAAAATAACAAGCACAAGTGATAAGCTAGATGAGAAACCAACTATAGGCTTAATCTTAGTTCACACTAGTGAAGTACTTGAAGACAAATAAGCTGAAAGTATCATTAGTGAACCATTGCCATTGGAAGTGACTTGATTTAGGATTGTACCTAGAAGTCAATATTGATGACACATTGAAAAAGACTGGCTATGCTATTCGGAACTTCAAGAGATGTGTACTGAGAGCCTTGTTGGTTGTTTTGCCGAAAGAAACAGCCAAAGTTACAAAAGTGTATAGAATTCTGGCAAAATAAATGATTGGCAAGGTTTGAGCAGGAAGATAAAAGAACACAAGCATTAATTTAGAACGTTTGTTGTATAGTAAATTTAAGACTTGTTTGTGAAGCAAAATCAATTGCATCGATTCCACTTGGATTATTGACACAAAATTTAAAGAAAAACAAAATAGAACTATCAAACGATTCCACGATGAATTGGCAGCTGATGAGACACTGGCGAACCTTGATGTGGAATTAAAGTTAAACATTTACTCTAGGCCCTCGGACATCATGATTTGCCAGTTGAAAGAAATATTTGACAGAATGAACACAGTCAATTCATATGTTAATTTTTCAACTACATAATCTATCTTAAATAGAAGTGACCATGAGCTATTTATTGTTATCTGTTAAGAAGATAGCCGATAAAGAGGTGAAGATTTAGATGAGAATATGTTCCAAATTACTTTTTGCATTGGCAATGTTTAAGATTTCTTCATAAAGGGTGATGGGACCAAGTCCTCCTGTGCCCTTTTCAATTCTCTTGAAATTGATTTTGTATTAGTATTAGAAATGTGTATGCATATTATTAATCCTGAATGAAGATAATTGGACCATTTGTTGTAGACATGAGTTATCGTCTGCAAAGACCTACCCTATACTAATGAGGGCAAGAACCCAGAAATCGATCCATAGGTTATCCAAATGTTTCAATTACTTAACATTTCCATGCAACTAGAAATTGCGGAGATAGCCTTGTAGGAACTCTGCACGGAAATGCATTGCATGTAATTCAACGTTCGTCGTGGTATTAGCCAGAAAAGATTTTTGACCTAAATGTTCCTATTGCATAGGATTATTGCAGTGAGCATGCTGGTCGTTGCATATGGTCCAAAAAGGGCACTGATTCCTGCTTCAGTATAATTATTTCATATCAACTAAAATATCCATTATGGCAGGACATTTGGTTCTTAACTTGATAAACTAATTGTTAAATAATGATTACTTTATCTGAAGATACTTACTTGATGACATAAAGAAGGAACACCAGTAGCACAACGATGATGAAATTTATAACCACAAGTCCTACAATAAAATCCTTGAAATAATAGTTTACGGCAACACTCACAAAATGCTAGTGAAAAGTATGTTTTACGGACAAAATTATGAGAAATACTTGTAGCGATTGGAAACTTATCTAATATTTTCACAGTGATTTCCTCACAGTTCAACGTACTGATATCTATGTCCCAATTCACTGGGATATTCGAATCGCTGAGATACACACAACAGACTTCACACACTAAATTTCTCAGTTTCATGGCTTTCGCTAGAGCTTCTCTTAAGGTCAGCCCTTCACGTACTTGAACGCTCGTTCTTTGTTGATTGGGCAAGTGAGCTCTCAGAAACTTAGGCCTGGTTAGAGTGTCATACTGTGGTTTTGTTTCGTAATGTGCAGGGTAATATTGTTCACTCAAATCCTCTGGACTTTCTCTTCCATTACTGAGTTGCTCCATTAATCTCATTTCCTCGGCTTCCAGTTCATGTAATTTGGATGTGAGATCTTCATATTCTTTGAGATACATTGCAGGGGGGTGTTGAAAGTCGGCAAACTTGGCATTTAGGGCATCTATGTTTGCTCGGGTAAGACTGATAACATTCTCTATGTTTCGGAGTTCTTGTTGAATGTCCATGTCTTCACTGTCGGTCGACATTGTGTCACTAATATTACATTCATCAAATGAAGAAACAGCACTTCCATTCACAATTATTTTATTAGTATTTATTCCGCCGAAGTCTAATAAAACAGCCATTGCACTTTCCCATGTTTGTCAACCTAGGTACGAGGTTGCCAAATAATTAAAATAAGGCAGTGGTGTACTTGCGTCATTGCTTCCGTCATACGTCATTCTGGAGTCGGTCAGCTTGGTATGACGTCATTAACTGAACCGCTGTAAAGCATTGGAATTTTCACGAAAATCGAGAACGGCTTGCTTGGGTCTAGGATATTGAACACTATTTGACAAGGGTGGCCCAAGTGCCCGATATAATGGTCCTGTCAAGTGATGGTTTATATAATCTATATATATATATAAATATATAGATAGATATACAAAAGCATGCGGAATGAATCGCGGTGACGCAATTGAGAGACTACATTGCAACATTGGGAATGGACCATCCTTGTCAAATAGTGGTTCAGGGTTCAGTATCCTTGGGCATGGTCTTAGAGTAATGAAGGACATAGGGATGCATTTTCCGTTCTTGTCTTGAAGACAACATAACATTGCTTATTTACAAGCGAGGGCCTTATATATCGGGTAGTTTCGGGTATGCTCGCTTATTTCAAATGGATCAATTTGTCATTCTTCATTTGTATTATGGTCCTACTCACTCTAAATTTAAACAATGTGTCCATGGGTGGGACTCTGTAACTCATTTCGCTATATTTTTTCGGTACACTGGGACACGTGATAGCGTGCGAAACAACAGAGTCCCATCCCAGTCCATAACCACCCGTCACTCCCCTCGCCAACAAATTCTATAGAAAAGGATAGTTCATGTTCACTTCAAAACAGGTATTTGTGTATAGGTATAGGCATGGCATCTCTGTCTTTTATTATTCTGAGGCTTGGGTGCATAATGCCGGCCTCAGAGTATTAAAAGACATGGAGAAGCCTTTGCCATCCTTGTCTTGAAGGCAACAAACATAACTTTCTTTGTTTACAAGCAAGGGCCTTTACCATGTTGTTTTATGTTCGTATTCAATCGGGTATCGGGTAGTTTGGTGTATGCCCGCTCATTTCATTACACTGTGATCAAGTTATCATTCTTCGTTTCTCACTCTAAATGTAAAAAAAAACTGTTCATAACGTCTCACCACCCGTTACCCCCCTCGCCCTAAAAGTGTATAAGAAAGGATAGTCCAGGTATACTTAGGCAAGGCACACTCATCCCATATTATTCTGAAATCAGATACCAGGGTGTATTTGATATAATTTAAAAAAAAGTCATTACAGATTTCGTTTGTCCACTCCATTTTGCCACCAAAATCACTGCAACTGTACGCACGTTTACGACCACCGTTAAGGCCGATTCAGATATAGGGTATATGAAACACGTGCAATTTAAAAGCATAACCATTTTTGACCCATGTGTCTTAAAACTGCAAGACCGTTTACATACGTGCCTTTCACTTGAGTTCCTATCACATGGTCATATTTTCTCTGATTCTGTATTGATTTTCTCAATACTAGAGGTACGGCATTTGAGTTTTTCAAATTATCCCGTCGTATATTTCACTGAATCTTTCAATAGCCGTTTTCGATTGGCGTTTGGTTCTGGTAGCGGTTGACATAAAAATGACAGCGGTTTACTTTCTGGTACTGTTAATGACGTCATAGTCGTAGTCATTGGTTAGTGGTTGCGGTAGTCAATCAACACATTTGTTTCATTATTCACTATGACGTCATTAACAGTACCAGAAACCGCTGTCATTTTTATCGCTACCAGAACCAAACGCCAATCGAAAACGGCTATTATGTGAACTAGAACATGTTCCGTGCTCACCCCGCGTTTCTCACGCACGCCGACAGGCACAAGTGTGTAGGTCGATGGGTATGCATTTCTCATGCAGGGTCAAGCAGGTTTTGTCGTTTTGTGAAGCACGAAGCACGTGCCATTTTCAAGCATAAACATTTTTCACCTGTGTGCCTGAAACTGCAAGATCACTTTTAACTTGCGTTTGTATCACAAGGTAATATTTCCCCTGGTTATATAATAATTTTCTCAATACTGAGGGAAGGACATTTAAGTTTTACTAATTATTCTGTGGTATATTTCACTGAATCTTTCATTATGTGAAGAGAACATGTTCTAATTACGTGCGTGCTCACCATGGAATTAGGTATAAATAAATTATGTACCCAGTTACTTATACAACTACCTGTAGCCGCTGAACCATCGCTGAACGGTCAGATTCTAGGGTCGTGCTGTTGAGTTGGGCGTTTGCCATGTCGAGACTGTTACAATAATTCTGTATTACCCTTCAACACTTGCTAAACCTTTATTGCCAACGAATTCCGTTAACTAACTGAACTTTCCTATCCTTGATTATGGAATGAAAACCGGTATTATACATTTTAGGATTTAAAAAAATCGTTATATGATTCCAAAAAATTCTGTACAGTTCGTTGCAATGCTGAACGAGCGGCAACGCTGTCAAAGTACGCTTTCGTAATGGTTATTGGCTATCATAAGAATTCTATTCTGTTTACAAATTTCACCAGTTCGTGTTGATTCTTTGTAGTGTGAGTTATTTGTGGAAATATTGGTGTTTTGTGGTGTTTTGGATCATATAGTGAAAGAAAAATAGATAGAGACTGATAATGGTGCTTTATTGTTAGGTGTGCAAGCAATCCAATTGTTCTAGTAACCAGAATCTCAGTTTTCATAGGTGAGTAGATAGTTTGTTTACAAATTAGAGATTGGCGTTCATATTTCTCGTTAGCGTCACAGTGGCTATCAAATTTCTATCCACACTACAAAATGAAATCTTGTTTTATAAAGTTAACGATCCACAATAACAAAAAAATGAAGAACGTTTTTAACGAAAACGCACACTTTATTTCTAAATTGGTGCCGACTGATTGACTTTCAGATGGAATAAAAACTGTTTTAGTTTTCATTGTGAAAATGAAAAGGAGCTGAGGCAACTGCGTTATTCATTCGTTATTTCAACGATTTGTTTGATATTTTCAACTCAAAAAATAGATTCGCGAAATATATTTCTAAAAAGCCATTATCTTCAGTAACAAATAAACAATTTTTTTGATCACCTAGACATTATTAAGAAATATATATTGCATCTATCAACTGGATCTGTCAAAAAGAAAGACCGCATGGTTTCTTAGGATTTCTTATTCGTATTGAAAGCCTCAAAGGTCTTTACGATTCCTATCTGAAAACCAATTAACTCAAATATATTCTTACCTACAAGCTGTCGCAAGACCACGTTGAATTATTTTTGGGGCGGTAAGAAGTCGTGGAGGATTCAATAACAACCCGACTGCAAGACAATTTGAGGCGGCATATAAGTACGAGGTGCAATAAAGAAACAGTTTTTCCACCAAATATAGTTCAATAAAGTTTTGTTTTTTGAATGAACGTAGAAAAATATAGTTCAATAAAGTTTTGTTTTTTGAATGAACGTAGAAAAATATAGTTCAATAAAGTTGTGCTTTTTGCATGAATGTAGAAAAATATATTTTTCTACATTCATGCAAAAAGCAAGACTTTATTGAACTATATTTAGTGGAAAAAGAAGTTCTTTATTGCACTAGTGCAATAAAGTTTTTATTGCACTCATCTGTCATTCTACTTCAACGTGCTGTCATCATGACAAATATAAACGTTCAAATCCACTACATATTTAGCAGATATTCTGTGAGATTGGCAATACGTTTTGAACAGTTACATATTTTATATTATTTTGTCAGAGTTAAACAAACAATGCCTTCCCGAGAATAACTCCATAATCAAAACTGATCCGCTTTGTTCTAAACCGTCTACCTGCATAGAGCAAACTGTCTGTACTATGACCACACCTCGTGATAACATCGCGCTCACGGCTACTACGATTTTGATTTTTATAATGCCCGTCACAAGTAGCGGCGGCTACTTTTGAAGTACTCTGAAAGAAGCCAGCGGCAAAAAGCTGGTGTGGAAGGCCGGCTTAACACTCCTAAATGGAAAACGCCTAATATGTGGTGCAAATTACACTACACTACACTTTGATGCAAATGAATAAATCTCTATTCGCGAAATGCGTTCCCGCTAGGTGGCGCTAAAGATTAAGGCGCGTAACAGTATAATGGTGATCAACTGCTAAATACCATAAGAGACCATAGTGGTTCATTTCAGTCTCATTCAAATTTGAATGAAGTACTCGAGATGTCGAAAGTTGAAATGAGTTTATCAGACATTTTTATCTACGATGAGCTTGCCATATCTGGCATAACTCTTGGTTTTTAATGGAAAATAATATAATGAAACGTTGTCTTTGGTACTGTTGATACTACATTCAGCTTTGCAGCACTGAACAAATACGCTTAGTAATGGAACTTTTAACTTCTGCCGTCATTTCAATTTGACTTATTCTGAAACTATGAATACTAATGAATATCACTAAACTCAATGCAAAACAGTAGAAATGGATACATTACCGCTAATGAAGGACATCTACATTGTATTAGTTCAACCAAATAATTATAGATGTCGCCCCCTTCGCGCAAACTGGGAATTTTCTTTCGTAAATAAAAAGAGTGACGGAACAGAAGAAGAGGAGGAAATTAATGACTGTCAAAAATCAAAATTGTGTTCAGTGTTTTTAGTTGCAAGTAATCATGGCTTCTGAGCGGTATAGTTTTTCACTAACTACTTTCAGGTGAATATTATTCATTAATCAAAAGAAAATATATTCTACTTTTGTAATTTCCAGCCCTTCTGGAAAACTAGTTCAAATCGAATATGCATTAGCAGCTGTAGCCGCTGGAGCACCTTCAGTCGGTATCAAAGGTATTTAACCTCATACTGAATGATCACTCATTTTTATATTTTCATTTATGTTATTTGTTTCCTACAGCTTCAAATGGTGTCGTTATTGCTACTGAAAACAAACACAAATCGATCCTTTATGAGGAACACAGTGTACACAAAGTAGAAATGATTACAAAACACATAGGAATGATCTACTCTGGGATGGGTCCTGATTATCGTTTATTGGTGAAGCAAGCTCGAAAAATGGCCCAACAATATTACCTAGTTTATCAAGAGCCAATACCCACTGTTCAGTTGGTTCAAAGAGTTGCCACAGTAATGCAAGAATACACTCAGTCTGGAGGAGTTAGGCCATTTGGGGTTTCTTTGCTGATATGTGGCTGGGATAGCGGTCGACCATACTTATTCCAGTGTGATCCCTCAGGAGCTTATTTTGCTTGGAAAGCAACTGCCATGGGCAAGAATTACATCAACGGAAAGACATTTTTGGAAAAAAGGTAAAATAAAAAAAAACTTTAGGGTAGAGGCCAAATCTAATTTTTGAATTATTTTCCACCACATATTTGATCGGTCCCCCTGTTATATAAAGCACAAGCTGAAAATACTTTCAGAGATATGGCCGAACAAAATCACAAAATAGAAAATTTTCAAGCAACAATTTTGGCAACTTAAGTGAAAGGGATCCTTAATATTATGATCATACCCTTTTATAATCCATTGATGTTAGCATACTTAGAAATAAAAAATTATAAAGTTTTGATATATTGAGATTATATGCACTAAAAGGAGACTTTTCAAAATTAAAATAGTTCTTATGTTAGAAGTGTGAGCTTCACCCCCAAAAACAATCCCTAACAAACATCGCGATGGTGAATTCATTCCTTCTAAAAATGGAGATTTGAAAACAAATTTTACAATTTTTATTTTTTAAAAACATGTTTTCTGTCTATATATTGCAGTATTACAATTGTCACGTATATATTCGCGACTTTTGTTCGTTTCTACCCTTCTTTTCACTCAGTTATTGCTCGAAAAACATTGGATAAAATGAAATAATCGAACCTTTAATGCCTAATAGTGGTGGTTTTTGGGAGTGAAGCTCACCCTACTAACTTAAGAACTTTTTTGAAAGCTCTTGCTTTGTTATGTATAATCTCCAAATGGCAAAACTTTATAATTTATTTTTTCTATTAGGCTATTTCAGGAGTAATATAAATTGACTATTCACCTTTCTTTGAATGTTCAAACTCCAAAAGCAATTTCAGCAAAAATTCATCCTCTCGCAATGCCACATTTTAACTAAATTTATTTCTTCAACAAACTGAATAAAGGAGAAAAAGAGTATTTGAGTAGAAATATAATAAAAGAGAGTCTTAGAAAAAGGAGTCTTTTTCAAAATTTAAATTTTTTTTGCATCAGTTATTCATCTTCGGATTTACTTTTCTCAGATTGTCGTTTTGATAAAATCCATACATTCAAGATTTTCTGAAATAAATATTGTGAAAGAATTATCACTTCACTCTAAAATTCTTTATCAAGCACTCAAAACAGAAACCACTGCAAAACCTAATTTATATGTACTACGGTTCACTGGGCTTTATTTATTCCAGTCTTCAATACTACCCCTCAGCGACACTCACGGCCTCTTATAGTTGAAAACATTTCTTCTCGATGTAACTAGAGATTTCTACAATGTTTAATTTGCGTCTGGGCAAACAGACTTAAGCCACCGCTCCTCTTTAACAGGTGGTTCAGGGATCACTCACGCAGCTATTCTTCACCTAGATTGCGCTAGCCATCAAGTTTTATGGTTACACAATTTATTGAATCTTTTTATGAAGCATAACAGCCGTTTCACATGTGAATGACCGGTCAGTCCGAATCGATCCAAACTGACAGTTTGCATGGTAAAAACTCATTCTTAGGATCCTGTCGGTACACAGTTCATATGAAAAGGACCATGCAATAGAACGAACTGACCGTCCGGACTGACAGTACGGTGCATGTGTAACAGTAGTTAGGGCAAACAGTATGTGTGAACTTGCGTTGTCTTTTTTTTCATTGTTGCTCCCCTCCTCTGGGCCGGTGATTTTGCTTTTGATATCGTGCGATTTTTCTTTTGATATCGTGCGATTTTTCTGATCAATTCACCAAATAAAAACTACTAATAATTGCAAATTTTAATAATAGTCACCCGCACAGGCTTTGGCATCTAGAAAAAAAATACAGAAAAAACCCAAAAAAAAAAACGAAAAAAAAGAACCTGGAAAAAACCAGGTCTGATTTTACCAGAATGAACTAACCTTACATTTGAGTGTTTGAAAATTTAATACATGCATTTTGCGAGGAGTAATTATTTAGTTTGATCTAACCTGATCTAACCAGAACGAATTAACCTCACGTAGACATTCGAGCGCGTGGAAATTTTATTATTGTTCATAGGGTTTTTTCCGTTTTTTTTGTTCGTTTTTTTTGTTTTTTCTCTTTTTTTTTCGTTTTTTGTTACCGTGTTTATGAGGGTGTATTATTATTATTGATACTTGCAAACTTCCTTTGTCTTTAATATTACTACGAGCACGACGTTTCAATCGGTTCAGTATTTCCAATCATCATCAAGTGACGCACAAAAAAAAATTTTTGGTTGTTGTCCGGATTTAGCCGTGGTCCTTTTTGGTTAAAATCTCCGAACATTTCAACTGCAACTGCTGCAGTAATCTTCAGTGGCGTGATCGAAGTACTCTTCTTGACATATAAATTTTCAGTTAATATGTCACGAAGAGTACTTCGGTTACGCCACTGAAGATGGCTGCCGCAGTTGCAGTTGAAACGTTTGGAGATTTTAACGCCAACCGTGAAAGCCTACATATTTCTATAAAAAAAAATGTGTTCACTGAGACAATGAGAATAACCTACAAGAGTGCACACATAGTAAAAAAATCTGAAGTGCTGTTTAGGAGATAGGAACGAATAATTGTTTGCTTATAACTTGGTTAATATAAATGAACTAGAAACCTTTACTCCAAACACTCCAAAACAATTCTGGTAATCCATAGAATGAACTTATGCCTCAAATTGATTAAAAGCGCCGTTCGGGCGACGTAAAGGAATAAAAACTGTAATTTGAGAGTGCCCTCCATGTCTCATACAGGGTCACTTCACAGTCGATGGTAGGTGAGACGTTTACAGAGAACGGGATATACAGTGATTTTGAAAATTTAGTTATATAGAGTTCTTCTCTCCTGATCTAAAATATTGCTAACACTACTGCGTTTTTGCCTATACTGAAAAGTATAGTGAGAAAAATTCTTCACTATACCCATCTCCAGCATTTTTCGGGAAATTGATTTCTTTATTTTTTGTGTTAGAAAAAAAAAAAAAATTGTTTTTTCCGTTAACCAGCTGTCGTCCCCTTACGAACGGCAGCCCTCAAAAGTCGAAACTTGTGCGAGCCAAGGATTAACGAGGTCTTACCTTTTAACGTGCGATTCCTAGCACTTGTAAAACATAGCTTCATGTTTTTTACTGAGGTATGCATTTATTTCAAAATCTTCAAAAAGCTGTGGTAACTTCATTGTTAGCGGAAAGGCATATGTACTCTTCTATGAGCAGGGGGGAAACAAATCACGCATTTGAGATTATGTTCAGTTTTATTTTATGTATCGCATATTCATATTTGTTGAATATATTAGTGTTATTTCGAAAGTAAATTGAATTTCACACTTCTTTGGGAATGTACTTCAGGAATTTTTTTGTTGTCTATGCTTATCTGTTCTGAAAAATTCTTCGTCCATTTCAAAATTTTCGTTCAGTTCATGTCAATTTTGTGAGTCTAATATTTAATCAAAATAAATTTTGCGTTTCACTCACTGACCTGCATTTTTCGTCGAAGGTTACGTTTCTAGGCCCTGTTATTTTCTTTATTTTCTTTATTTCTGGTAAATACCTGTCTGAAAACAACTACTTTCCTGGCTAATACTACGACGGGTATTGAGTTATATAACAGATACTTGTGCAATTTTCATAATTTTAGATAATACAATTTCAGATGCTTCTTTTAACCCAATAGCGGCGTTTTATTTGCTCCATTCCGGTACCTTTTTGGGAATAAATTGACATATGACATACAAATAACACTACAAAAATGACATGAATGGTAGATAAATGACTGGATTATTCCCAAATCGGTACCGGAATGACACAAATAAAACGCCACTTTTAGCAGAATTTTGTTTGTATATATATATATGTATGCAATTGTAATATAGTGCTTTTATGAATAAAATATAATTTTTTTTTTCAAATATTATTTTGTTATAAATTATTACTTTTGAATATTGTTTCACTATGGAATAAAATGCCATAAACAAGCAACTCCAATAATTGTAATAATGTAATCAAATAGTTAGTTCATACTAAAACAAAACATTTGTCAAATAGAGAAGACTTGATAGAAAAAAGGTTCATTGGGACATATCCATTAATTTATAAGGCAGTTAATGAAGTTATTTTATCTTATTTTTTCCATTTCATATGGCAATTTCCCAGAATGAATCTAAATAATATTTGTGTGGAATAGTAGAAATAATCCTGAAAGATTTCATTTAAAAGTTATGCATTTCTGATATTATTACTTTATTTCATTTAAAATCTTCAACCCTCAATGTTTCTGCCTTAGATATAGTGAGGACTTGGAACTTGATGATGCAGTACACACAGCAATTCTGACACTGAAGGAGAGTTTTGAAGGTCAAATGACAGCTGATAATATTGAGGTAGGAATTTGTGATGAGGCTGGGTTCAGGAGACTCGACCCATCTCATGTAAAGGATTACTTGGCAAATATTCCATAAGACTTATAGATTATTAACATATTTCTTTCAAGTTTTGTCGTAATTTTATATAAATTTCATGAATAAATTGAATAAAACTGAATTTAAAGGAACAAGTGTGTAATTTGCTGAAATATTTTCATGTAAATCCCTCGTCATCCTTACGATATCCTAGTTTCAAACAGTTAAATTTGCATAATATCGATTTTGATATTCTCTTGATGGAGAAATAGACTGTTCAAGTATCCACATCATCATAATGTCCATCTTTCAACATTTTTCTTAAATATTCTGGATTTCAAGAAGAGAAAAATCCTATAACATCCAGAGAAAACTATGACAATCAAACAACTGTTTTGTTTTTTATTTTTGGATTATTTTTGGAGTCTTTAAATACTTCCCTGAGTTTCAAAGCTCTACCAAAGAAGTATTGACAGAAGGACAATAGGATCCTTGAACTCCAGTTGACTCCTTGACAGAGCGTCTGTGGAGAAACTCTGGAAATGTTATTGAAAGGACGAATGTATCCTTGACACGTATTTTAAACCCAGAGAAAGGGGTTAGTAGGTTCAGAGATTAATGAAAATAAAGGCGAGGAATCTGTCGAAACTCAGAGCTGCCCCAAAGCTAGAGGAAATATTTGTACGAAAAATGTTGGAATAGTTACGGAATGACTACATCTTTTTCATATGTAATTCAGAAAGATTAACTTGAAATTCAGATTGGTAAATAAAAAATAAAAACTTGACACAAACTCACACACAGCTGCCTACCAAAATGGCGTTCGGCGTAGTTCTTACATCTTACATCGGAATATTTCGTTTTGTTTCGTGTTCATTTCGAGTGACGACATTTCGTGCAGTGGTGCCAACTAAAAATGGACACATGTTGTCTCAGTGTTGTACTAATCAATATGTCTTGAGGAAGTATATGATAAAAAGTCCTGAGGACATACTTGGGATCGTGTTCCTGAGGACGTCCCACCATAATCTACGATGATGAATTGAGGATATTCTAGAGATGTCCTCTGGACACAGTTTCAGGATTTCCAGGGAAATCAGTTGGGAGGTCCACGGGTCTCGATTCGGACACTAATTTGGGATGTCCTATTGATCTAGTTGGGAGTAGTTACATTGTCCCAAGAGCATTGATGGGATAAATATTCGGGATGTCCTGTGGAAGAGACGGATGATCAAATGGGGAATTCCTGAGCACATTATGTGCTATCTGGGCTAGCTTGCAAGTTGAAAATGCGTGAATTAGTTCGGCATTTGAGCAAAGTATTATTTCGGCAAATGGCCGAAATCGGCAATTGAGCCCAACAGTAGCATAACGTGCGTTAACCAGTTAGGGATCGGAATACACCTAACCTGGTGGCGTTAGCACTATAGGAAACGGATAAATGCGGCCCGGGTTCGATCCCCACCTTCATCACCTGAAGTGGTTCGGAATGCACTTCTACGTAAACTGTAGGTACATATTTGTGCATTTTTGTATGCCGCATATTCGGCTTGCCCAACTCCAGAATGTATCATAGTGCATACGGTGGGCCGAAGAACACGCGGCTTATCGTACGCTCGATAATTACGAGTTCCTAAATGCCAAACTGAAATCCTTGAAATGAAAGAAAAGAAAATGTGTAAGTTGAAAATACCGTCGAACGGGGTGTAGTGGATCATCTGGGGTGAAGTTGATCAAAGGTACGTTCTTCTATATAGTCACTCTAATAACCACCAGTAGTAGTTTGCTTTTGTATGACGAATATAGGTTAGGTTAGTCTCTCTGGAAAATATATCATTTATTTTACATAAAATACGTATATTTTCAAAAGTTTGAAATCAAACTAATCCATCAGGATGATCCCTCGATTTGTAGTTCTGTGGTAGTACTGCGGTAGTGACGGATGCATAAAATAGTCTACCCAGAACAGGTCTGAACTCGATTTAATTTTATTCAGTGTTTGCCTAGTTTTAGAAGACCACAGGGGAAAAAGGGGGAATGTCACAGGAAGTTATTTTCGAGAAAAATGAATTTTAAAGTTTGAAGCCTCCTAATTCTTTGGACATTAAACAAAACCCAAATCAAACTACCTGGACTCATTCAATCAGGTATAATGCGAGTAATATAGCTACAAATAAAAATCATATTCAAATGAAAAAAATCATCGATAACCAAAAATAAACTGAATGATTGTCCACTGGCAATTATTGGATAATTTTATTATTTTCGAAGATTGTTGGTAATTAGTGCACCTGTATGGAATTATTATAACGGAATGCACGTATCGACAGACAATGACATTAGTATTTAAGCAAACAACAAGTTTGGACATTCCTCTTTCTTTGTATTTATGATATTGACATTCCTCGTTTTTTCCCTGTGTGTTATTCTCAAACGAGCATATTGGCTGACTACGCTGTGTTATTGCCGTGGACTCCTGTTTAGACTAAAATATCTGGGTTAGGCTAACAGATGAGGTGTCAGTTCAATTCCTATTATATTGTGACATTTCCCCTTTTTTACCTGTGGTCTTGAATAAATATAGTTATTTATTATACAAGGGAAAAAAGTATTAGATTTTAGTTCGAGGCTGTGTTGTCTCCCAACGCGAAGCGGAGGGAGGCAAAAAACCGACAGCTTCCGGTACGCCGACCTGCGTTGGGATATCAAGCGCTCGTTTTGAATCATCTATCGGCAGTCACGACGTCACTCGAATGCGGTATACTGGTCGCTCGATACAAATATGCGTCCCGGGTCTGCCTTGCTCGCACAAACTCTGCTTTGGAGGTTTTTCCGAAAACTTGGGAGATTCGTAAAAAAAAACAGTATTCTCAGATACAAATGAAGAAATCTGCATTGTTCACAATAAGCTTGTCAAGAGAGAAACAAGATATCCTGCCCTACCAGGACGACGCTTATTGCCATAATCCTATACAATAGGAATACTGATGAGGGCAAGAACCTAGAAATCGATCTATAGGTGGTCCAAATGTTTCAGAAATCGATCTATAGGTGGTCCAAATGTTTCAATGAACATTTCCATGCAACTAGCAATTGCGGAGACATCCCTGTAGGAACTCTGCACGGATATTCATTAGATGCAATTTAACTTTCGTCGCCATTAGCCAGGAAAGTAGTTGTTTTCTGATGACTTTTCGACCCAATAATTCCTATTGTATAGGCTTATGGCGATAAGCGTCGTCCTGGTAGGGCAGTACATATTGTTTCATTCTCAGATACAGCTACTACTCTTGTAGTCTGTAATGTAGTAGAAACAATTCCCGTTGTCTTGGGCCCTTCCGTCTCCGACGTTGATCATCCCTCCATGAGTGTTTCTATTTCTCAGTCCCCTTTTTTATGCCCGCTAATGAGACCCCTATTTCTCAGTCGCCGCAGGATATACTCTTCTACCCCTTTCGACGAAACCCTTGTTTCTTTAAGCAGAACTCGCTTATTCTGTAAAATGCTTTTCTGTATTTCAGTAAAAAATAATACTAAGCCTATCTCGGCTATGATAGAGACTGGGATCAGTATGAATTTTATTAGGGATGATTTGCTCTCACAGCAGGAACTGCATATTTTACCCGGCCCGACTATATACAGATATGGATGCAAAAGAATATTAGTCTTAGGGCATTCGTAAGTACCTAGATATTTCCATTAAAGGTCGTGGGTATAAAATTGAAGAAACAGTTCAGATGAACGAGATACGGAAGTGTCTGCATCTGAGTGGTGATTTTTTCTGAAATATGATGAAGGGCAGGAAGGTTGCTGTTGAAATACATACTTTTGAGATGAATTCGTTTTCGGCTGAAACCGAAATAGGTATTATGAGAGTTGTATTAAATTTGCCATCCTGTACGCGGATTGATATTTAGGACTGTCATAAAATTCAAATGTAATTTTACTATTCTTTGATTTCATTTTTCATATCATTCCTCTGCAACGAGGTGCTCAAGTATCTTCTGTTAGACATGATTCAAAACCCGTCGTGGTATTAGCTAAGTGTACAGTTGTTTTCTGACTGGTATTTGACACAATAAGCCTACGTTGTAGGTGTATATGCGAGCCAAAGAGTAAAACATTGGTCGGCCACGACTATTGTTATTAAAAGATCTCCCAAAAGAATTAAGAACTCTGAGCTTTGTGTTCAGTTATCTGACTGAATCATCTCAACCCGGAAAATAAGATTAATTCGTAATCTGCTCACGAGATGGAGCAGCTTACACCCGTTTTACCAATGTGAGACCAGAGTGACCAAATGGACTGAGTGGTATGATGATTCGCATGGGAACAGATGGCCTCAAGGCTGTCTGTGTTGACCTACCCTGTACTGATGACGAGGCAACAACCTCGAAACTAGTCGACAGGTGGTCCCCATGTCCAAATGAAGGCAACATTCTATTTTGTTATAGGGAGGCACTTGCAATTGTTTCCTCTGCAATGAGGTACATTGCACAAGTATATGTTCAATGTAATTCAGTGTCTGTCGTGGTATTAGCCAGGGGAGTAGTTATTTTCTAACAGGTATTTGACACAATAAGCCTACGTTGTAGGTGCATATGGAAGTAAAAAGGGTGAAACATCGATCGGCAACTGGACTATCGTTATAAAACGATCTATAAGAACTCTGAGCTTTGTGTTCAGATGTTAACCCGGAGAATCGAAGTTGTTCAAGATCTGCTCAGAGTGACCAAATAGATGGAGTGGTGAGATGATTCCGTCGGGTAACAGACGACCTCATGGCTGTCTGTGGTGACCTACCCTGTACTGATGACGAGGCAACGTCCTCGAAACTAGTCTACGGGTGGTCTCTCTATTCGAATCAAAACAAAATTCTGCTATTTGGTTGTAGGGGAGCATTTGCAATAGATTAACATGCATGTATCTCAAAATCACTTGAATTTTTGTTTGCTCTATCTACTTACTGAATAATTATAAGCTGGTTCATTTAACTTCAACTTTTGAATGTTTTCCATATCCATATTTTAAATGTTTCATATTTTGAAATGCATATATAAGCGCGCGCCTTAGTATGACGTCAAAGTCCATGTGAACAAAAGTAATTTCATGGTATTGACTTGTCTATCTAAAGTTTTGCAAGTGGTTGATTATTATCTTTTTATTAAGTTACTGCAAACCCACCGAAACTATGTTTTCTTTGGATAATCTGTGTTGACATGTATTTTGAACGTCATATCCTCCCGCCAAAGTTCGAATTTCGACTATTTTTCAATTATTTTTATTCTTGTTGATTATTGATATAACAAAAAACATGCACGAGACCTATCGTTAGTTTCTATATATTTTGAAATACATCAAATGCCATGCAAGATTAAACTGGAAAAGGTACGTCAAAAAAATCACGAAACATGTAATACATATTTATTTTTCCCATCATTTGGACCCTATACAATTTTTTTATAACTAAGTACGTTGTCAGGTAATACAATCTTTGTATGGAATGCTTCTTTCTGAAATAGAGGGGCAAGATGGTGGGGTGGGTTATAGCAATATCTGACTAGTATCAACAATATAAACGACCTGAAAGAAGGCCGATACCCATCATGTTGTTCAGTTGTACTTATATTTCTAGACCAACAATTTTTTCAACACATTTTACATTAAACTAAGTTTACGATGCCTACTGTTTTCATTATTACAATAAAGATATGCATTCCCTGGTCGACAGGACTACTAAGGCTAGGTACGAGGACCTTCTTGTCCTCACTGATTGCTTGCTGGTTTACAGAAACATGCTACTCAGCAGCTGCATACACTCTTTTTCTACCACCTGTATGTACCAGGTAAATAGTTCAGCATTGGCCATTTGTCAGATAAAACTGAAGTTCTTAAATTGTAAATTCGAATCTTTGGTATTTATATCCGCCCATTCATTAATATTTCCGCTTATTCATTCACATGATTTAAACATTTAATACTCACTGCTTCGTGGCCCAGTTCGTGTAGTTTTATGTAATAATGTTCACACTATGTGGAAAAGAAACCTATACTGTATTTACATTTCAAATACGGACGATGTAAACAAAAGCACGTGAACGCCAAATTAGAAAAGAGGCGTATTATGCTTGTTAACCCCGTGAAATTAATTTGAAAATGTATAGATATTTCATATAATTCCTGAAATGTGAACTAAACAAGATCAGGACAACTATTTGAAATAAACAGTCAATAATTTAATTGAAAACACAAAAACAAATCACCGCGGAAATTTTAAACAAAACGCATATTTAATAATTTTAAGTCAACCAAGCTGAATATAACTCTGCGAAAACATTTCGTTTTGTGTCGGGTCAGATTGATGTCCTAGGGACCAATAGCGTTGCGAGAATTGGCTTTCACGTGGTGAAATTGATCATTGTTTACATCGTACGTATTTGAAATTTCAATATATTATAACAAATGTCAAATTTTCCAAAATTGTCGCGAATAGCACATACTTTTACTATTTTCATCTGTCTGCAATGGAATTTGACGAAAAGAAAACGAATCTTTCAATACACATGTGTATATTGGGGTCATCTATAATTTGATTTTTGCTGACAACTGGCCAATAACTGTTGTGGTAAATAATCTACCGAAATAAAATTCAACTCGCTCCAGTGACGTGAATCCACATCTACTGTTTGTTCAAAAAAATGGTAACCAAAGAAGGGCACTTAAAAACTATCAGAAGTACTGAGAGAAATAAGCTTATTGCCTCATTTATATTGTAGAAGAGATAAAATGCAGAAAAAATTAACTTTTGGTAATTTATTCACCACCATAAAAGTTTTAGTTAATGATTTTTCTTATGAATAATTTTTGTAAATTCATACTCATATCTTAAATATTATCAAATCTTTTTTATTATATATTATTAATTGCTAAAATTTAAGATGTCACTTGACAAGGGGCACAGATCATGATATGTTTAGAAAGTGGTGTTTATTATTATAAACCTAATACCTAAAGCAGAGAAGGCGATTGTGGCTAGTTTATAATACCGTTGATAAGTTTATCACATCATAAATTTAATACCTTGCATGCAAAAACCTCAACAGGACTAAAACACTCAGAAACACCGATTATTTATAACTGAAGGTTTGAGATTCAGCAAAGTGAAATATTATTTCATTGAAAATGATTTTATTTGGGGAAACAATCGAATAGTTTTCTTAATCTTAGCATTTTCAACTGATTTCTATTAAATAGCCATTTTAAAGAAATTATCTAGTTTGCAAAAGCTGGTTATTTCAAGAACATAGTGGATTGAAAAATTCATCAGTTCTCATCGAAGTCTCATTTTGAAAAGTACCAACTGATATCCTAGAAAATTTCTACATTTCTGTTATTTTTGTTGTGATAGTTCTAATTTCTACCTGAAATAATACACGCCCGTTGAAGCTCAGCAGCAGGGTCTGAAAATGTTTCCACAATTTTTTTAAGAACATATAATGTTACACATAACTCTGAAGATAAAAAACACAGTTACAAGACGACATTTAAAGGTCGGATTGCATATAACAGGTATTATAATTTATCAATAATTAAGCTGATATGTTTTATATAGTCCCAAAAACAGCTGGTTGGCCCAGCATGATCACCTAGATCCGCACCCACCATACCCATGCTCATATTGAGCTGCAACATGCCTTCAAGACATGTTTGGACGGAAACGAGACGCAGAACAATTGCCCAATGCACTTCCCGGTTTTTACTCTATGAGAAAAAACCTGAATTGAGTGAGCTAATCATTTTTTATCTGCGGTTAGGACCAGGGTACAAAGTCAACAGGTATTTTATACTAACGCTCCTAATGTTATCAAAAACGAGGGAGATATGTTGCAAATTTCTTATACCAAATGCGGTCAAAGTAAGTACAGATAATTGATCAGTTTGATTACTGTCAGCATATCTGCAGCGAGAAAAGACATTGGAAACTAGTCGAAAATATCATTATTTACGATGATTTTACTTGGTAGGGTATGAGACAAACATCTAACAAAAAATAACTTGTCTCTGAACTTGTATCATGTTCCCACACATGGTAGGTGCTAAGTATATGGGTGGTCAACCCATTATTCAACCCTAACAACGTAGGTATTTCCCAGGTACGTCCCTATGTCCCAAAGTGTATCTTCGGTACAAGGACATGTTTGGGACTTCTCAGGAATGTTCTGTAGAGAATATCCGGTGGATGTCTTAGCTGGGATATCCCAGGGATGTCCTCGGTGTCAAATTTATCATGCAACATCCCATATTGGCCCTTTTTGATGGCCTGCAGATGTCTATGGGACTTCCTTGAAAAAATTAGGGAGGTCTTTGGGATGTCCAGAGGATGTACCTGTGTTGTTAAGGAAGTCAAACAAAAGTTTTGCTGGTACATACCCATTGGAGAAATATTTCAGATGTATTATTCAAGGAAGTAGTTGTTTTTTGTCACTCTTCGAACAATTTTGCGGACTTTACTGTCGATATCCAGATATTTGCAGTATTCTATTTTTCCAATTTTGGCTTGCTTATCAGTAATCTTTATGTTCTGATCTTCAAAAGATATCTCCCAAGTGATGATTGAACATAAATGTCCAAAATCTGCAATGTTTCAAAAGAACCTAACAAACTGGTAGTGGTGATATGATTCCAGTAAAAATAAAAACTATATAGGATGTATTTGGATTACAACAATATTTGAAACTATTTTTCATTGCAAATTATGGATACTTATGTTTGAAGGGCTCAATTGCTCCATTTTCTTTACAATTACTTTCCAGAACTCGTGATTTGGAAAGCAAAAGTTTTGTTGATTGTATACCCTGGATATTATCTAATATGAGAAGTTAATCCCAAATCTATGAAATACGACTACAATAATGATAGTAATAGATATATCACATAAACTTCACACAAAAAGCACTACATCACTATTGAATATAAACTACTTAGAGAATTAATTACCAATGTTCAACATTATACATTTTTCGACTGATGATTCAGCAGTTAGTATGGATGTAAAAAATTATAAAATTATATAAAAATAATACATTAACGCTATTAGTAATAAAAAATACAACTTATCTTGAATAAATATGTTGATATATTAAGATTTATCTAAATTAAAACTTTGGTAAACCAATTGTTATGTACCCATATTAAAATTATCTGACTTGCTTTTGCAACTGTGAGACGGTTTATATTTTTCTACTTAATTTAGAATCTCGTAGTTAATTGACGGTCATAAGTTGATTGTGCTACTAAAGTACTGAACACGCTCAAAATATATTCTTACTTGTGCTCAAACCCTACAGAGCATCAAAAATGAAACGCCGATCACCAAAAAATAAAAAACTTTGAGTATTTAAAGTATCCTATCTATATCACTGTAAAGATTCTAAAAATTTTACGAAAAAATAAAGGTGTGACTTTGAGAATATTTTTACATAATATTATGTATATTTTACGAACAGTTTCAAAGAAAAAAATTTGATTATTCATCCAAAAAATTTAATGTAAGAGTTTACAGTTCGGCTCAGAAGAAAGATTTGGTACAAAAGATTTTTTTCAATACCCTGTAAATCATAATATAGGTACATAAGTCTTTGTGAAGGTCCAATAAAAAGTTATAAACTCGTCGACCTGAAAACATATATTATGGTACTAATCTACAAACTATACATTTTTTAAGTTTTCATTAATATAACTTCATGCTTTTTTTTCAAATTTGCAAGATAACAAATGCTCATATTACTATTAAGGTATCTAGAAGTAAGCAAAAGCTCATCTATCTTTAAATTTAAGTTATCAAAAATTAATGTTTGAAAATAAAGAGCTTTTTTCTCTTCGATTACTCTAATAAATTGGGCAGAGTGTTCCAGTTATATACTGGGCTCAAGAAGTGCGAGGACAGAAAAATAATGCCCCTGAAACAATTGACGATCAGTTGTCTCTTATATAAAATTAATATTTCCTATAAGTGATACGCTTTTTCAATTGTAGTATTGAAAGAACCGAAAACTAGAAATGTATTTTTTCCTAAATCTGTTCTGAATAAGTTTTTCTTATCAAAATATTTTCCTAATGAAATTTCTAGTTTGAAAATTGACTATTAGTATTATATTCTATATCTTATACACAAACTCAAATCTTACTCTTTTACAAAAGATTATGGATTAATAACTAGTGAAGTAAATATGAAATCTAGTGACATTTTCTAAAATACATTCCATCTAAGCATTGCAAAATACTGAGACTAGACACTTGAGTATTGATACCATATATCAAAAATACTGAATAAATTTTTCAGGAGCAGTTTTCGATGAAATCATTCATCAAATATGTTATAGTAATCATTTCAACGAATATAAAAAATGCTCGTCCTCGCACTAAGGTTGGGCGCCAATTTTTACCTAATTGTGTCCAATTCTGCTGCCGGTGTAGACACGGCTACACAGTTTATGATATGTTTATATTTTCATCCGCAGCGTTGCACACAAGTGTGTGAATCATCATTGGTTTATTGCTTTCACTCGAAACAGAATATATTAAATCATAAATACTTTTTTAACCGATACTACTATGTAAAGAAAACTCGATAGAAAGAAAACTGTCGTTTCCAGAAAACTTTCCTTGATAAAAGAAATCGAAAAGTTTTCGCGAATCGACTGAAATACAATAAGATCTAAAACTTAACTTTTAGGGCACCTTTGGTTTAGCTTATCTCCATTTATATCAAGAAACGAAGTATTGAAGCAATCTGATCAAATTCAGCTTGATACAGTTCACTTATACTTATCACTCAATAACTAATGTCCAGTATTTCTTCTAAACAGTACAACTACAACAGTTAACAGAGATAGATTAAGTTTTCTCTAGAAAGTGTCGAATTAACAATAGCCGCCTTAGCTTGGGCTTCTCAGCAGTGTCCAGTCATCACCATAGTTCTCTGTCAAGTGCTCAGAGACATGTAAGAATTAAGATTGTCCATTTTCTTCTCCTTTTGTTCCCTAGAAAATAATATTGATGGTTTAGTTCATATAGGTAAACGAGTAATGGTTGGAAGGCAGCTCTGCCCACGAAAGCAAATTCAACCCATAATCTGTATAATATTCTATTATGTGTCCTGATAGTTTCGAAAACGATTTCTCATAGAGCCAGCAGAAAGCTTTAGGTTTTTTTTTTCAACAAACCTGATAAATAACGAGAAATACCGTCATTTTTTTCTGGTTAAATTCAGAGATATCTTTTTCGGGACTAGTAAAGCACATAAACATATTTTGCTCATATGGGACACCTAGACCAAGACTGGTTCATCATTTATAACATTGAGAAGAGGAAGCCATCAACAGTGCCAGTATATTTCATAACGAGTGCCCACAAGTAATGTACACTATTTTTAATACGACCATTTTATTAAACAATTTGTAAATAACAGATCGTGTATATTGAGTTGCCTGACTAATCTTACGTTTTATTTGTGACAGTCTATGTTTGAATATTGTTTCTATAGAAAGTTATACAATGGGAATATTAACTGTAACTTGAAAGCTAATCTTCCATATTTGTCATAACATCCCATTAAGGTAAGTAATGCCTATTAATTTCGTTAATCAATCAGCAACATCAAATTTAATGAGCATTCGATTTCAGTTTCTAATTAAATCTATCAAATCGAAACATTCAATTACATCTTCCAATGAAGTGGAAATTTCACCATGAAATATTTTAGTGTACAGATACTCGTTACAACTTACGAAATTCGATATAATAATATTTGAAACCTTTGGTGTGAATATGATTCAAGAAAACACCAAAACCATGTCAATTTCACAAAACACGCGTATCGCCAACAAAGTTGGTATCTTCAAGAGCTGAAAACTTTCTGAATTTTACATAGTTTTGGTGTTTGGGTCTTTCACATTTTTGGAATTCTGATGTGTTTGATAGCTTTTTGATATGTACAGGGTGAACTATGATCAATTACCGACAATAAAATGGATATTTTTTCGAAAATTGCTTCCTATGAGAGATAATGAACCATAATTATTCACATGTCCGCGCAAACAACTCAGGATATCATAAGATTTACCCCGACGCTCGACTAAAATCCCTGAATCTCTATTATTTTTGGTTAAAAATTCATATACTAAACGACATTTCAAATGAAAATCCTTCAACAGTTATGTTGTGATATATGGCAGGCAGGTGTCGAATTAAGTGTTTGTATTTGATATTCGAAGGTGGAATAATGATCTTTCATAAATAAGCAATGTAATTTTACAAATTTTTTACGTTTTCCTAAACAATTAGCCACAACCTGAGTTTGCCCAAAGATTCAGTAGGTCAAATTTGAACAAATCAGATATAACATTCATTCCCAATTTATCTTGGACCTAACCGAATCACGTTTTTCTGTCCCCGTTGTTTTTTTAGTTCGTTCTATTTTCATGGCCGATGTCTTTACAATCGACGTAAAAATATATAAGTGGAGATTTCTGAAAAAGCGAACTGGTCATTTTATTGCCAAGACTCTCAGAATATGTATCTAAAAACCTCTGATAACAGAGTTTTCATTCATCATTTTCTATCTTTCTCGGAAATTTCCAAAATTAAACATTTTCCACAAGTGCTCGCGTGAAGGACAATATTTTTTTTTTAAAGTACTCTTCAAAAACTGCCGTGTACTAAAAATAATTCCTGTTGAATTCATTGCCAGGTTTTGGCTACAGCTCTTGGACTAATTAGCAGTCACAGACTGTCATTTATTTCCTTCATATAGGGGCAAAAATAGGTCATGAAACACTCTGGCCGCCACAAAATTAATTTTACAATTACCTAAAATTTTTAATTTGTTTTGGGAGAACAAGTACATAGAAGGAACTAGCTATGCAGTCTTTTGATGAAATTCCCCTTCTCAATGTCTGTATGTAAATGTAAAACCAGGTGGATAAGTTACAAATATAACAGAAAATGAATAACTCATTCTAAGAAGCCAAAAGGTGACGCAAAAAATGAAAGTAGAATCAGTAAGAGGACGGTCAGTACGGAATATAATTAGGAAGCTTTTATCTTTAAATTCCCAATTTTCTTATTTTTACATTATTACTTTTATTCAGTAAAATGAATAGTTGTTTCGCATAGAGAATGGAACGATGGACGAAAAATGAATCCAGACAGAAGATGTTAGGTATATTCGTAAGAGAGTCATCATTTAAAATTTTCCAAGATATACAGTGAGTCCCAGATACGGTTGTTCACCACGGGTATATCTGACACGAAAATAGATATGCGTTTGGTTGAATGGGAAAAAAATCATCAGAGCTGGAACACAAACTTTTTATACGTTTTCTTTTAATGATATCAGTTTTATTGCCGACGTCAACGTTTCGTTATCGAACTACCATCATCAACTAATTTTTATAAATACGGGCCACTTTTAATAAATATAGGTTTTTGTAGTAGGTACCTATTTCTATTCTTAATTCAATGATATCTCACAAAGGACAGTTTCATTATGTTCCTCAACCTTTCCAAGAGATTTTCGAGTAGGTGCGGACTTGAATTGAAATAATAATTAAAAAAACTAATGTACCATGTTTTTATAACGGACAAAAGAAAATGAAATAATTGCTCTAAACCTTTTGAAGGATGAAACCACATACAGATTTCTTACTTTTTCCAAATTATCCTGAAAATTCATACTTGGCAACTTTTGATAGCTATTAAAATACTTGTAATATTGGGCGCATGCTGCTCAACTAACAATTTTATTGCACCGCAAATAATGTGAACCGTTCTTTTATTCATAGCTACTCTCTACACTCTTTATAGTTATATATTGCATGTGCCCCATGTTTTTCGTTTCCAATCTTACAAGTATTTTAATAGCTAAGTATGAATTTTCAGGATAATTTGGAATAAGTAAGAAATCTGTACGTCGTGTTATCCTTCATAAGGTTTAGAGAAATCATTTAATTTTTTTTAGTCCGTTATAAAAACATGGTAAGTTGAAAAAAAAATATTTTTTCTACGTTCATGCAAAAAACAAAACTTTATTGAACTATATTTGGTGGAAAAACTGTCTCTTTATTGCACTGAGTGCAATAAAGACTTTATTGCACTCATCTGTCATTCTACTATAGCGTTCTGTCATCATGACAGACATAAACTTTCAAATCGACGCATGTTTCATCATATTCATTATATAATGGACTATGAAATTACTAGAAAATGCAATTTGTTGAAAATAAAATTATTTCCTTCGAATATCATCTGAATTACACAAAATGTTTTTGAATTACTTTTAGCAGATAGATTTAAACAAACAATGTCTTCCTTACAGTTTAGTGCCACCTAAATGAAACATTTTCTGGTTTTTGCATGAACGTAGAAAAAATATTGTATGAAACTCGTGCAAAAAGAGTTTATTGCACTCGACGTGTTGTTCAACTCGGCCTGATGGCATCGTTGGACAATTTCACGTCGAGTGCAATAAACACCTACTTTTTGCACTTGTTGCATAAATAACTATTATTATTATTATCTGCTTTTTAGGGTTATGTGAATGAAATTTAGGATTTGAATTATATGCAACGACTTCAGAGTAGTGAGACAGGTCTCACTCATACGAGTCAGAAAAAAACTGGGTTTTACTCCTGCTTCATTTTTCAACTCAACCATAATTCCGGCATTATGTCCAGTAGATGTTGATAATAATCGCTTTTACACATCCTGCATAACTAATGTGAAGTGTACACCTGAAGCTCGAAATTGCATACTTTATATTTCATACAGGACCTCTCTCACTACCCTAAAATCGTTGCATATAGTCCAAAGAGGGTACTGGTTCCTGCTTTAGTATAATTATTCCATTTTAACTGAAATAGGGTCAGGTAGGTTAGGATTACCGCTTTCAAATCATTCTGGCTGCCGGTCGGAGGTACCAAAGCCTCGCGATTGCGGAATATTTTTTCTGATGGCCCGAGAAAGTGCTAGGAAGACCGCGTTTATCCGCAGCTCGCACAAGTTTTGACTTTTGATGGCTGCCGTTCGTAGAAGGACGACAGCTGGTTAAAGGAAAAAACAATTTTAAATTTAAAAACAATCCACGATTTTCGGATCATCCGAGAAGAGCACAGATGGGTTCTGCGAATTGAGGAAAAAACATTTTGGATACCCGGATACTTACCTGTTATATTTGCATATGAAGGTAAAAGTCTTCAGGAACGTAATGCACTTTCACTTTTCCTTCTCTGATATTGTTTAGCAAAGTTATGACAAATTTAATGGCCTCGCCAGAACTTGTAGCGGCAGTTGAACACGAGCCTGAAATTTGATGTTCAATTACGTTTTCATAGAAACCGGACGCATTTCGTAAGGAATTACTAGGAATCATTCTTGTGGAGAATTAAAATGTCTTTCACCCTGATTGAACTGTTTTTTGATAAACCAAATACTTTAAAAGATTTCAGCAAAAAACTACTGAATTATTTTTCAATGAAAAAATGTTTGTGTTCCACCCCTCGATTTTTGGTAGTAATTTTTTTTTAACTGTACGTGATATTAAGAAGCGCCGAGTTTCAAAGTGCTAAAATTCCTCCTTCATGACTCAAGTTTGTCTGTGGTTACTGAAATATGAAATTTCTTAAGGTTAAAAAAAGTGTCTTCTTCATTCCGCATCATCTCAACAGTCATTCCGTACTGACCGCCCCATCATATAGGGTGATTAACCGACCTCTGCAGCCATTTTGCTTTTGGCGTATTCGATACGGATGGGCCCGCGATCCGAGGAAAGTAGAAAGGAACCCTGGAGCGCGCCCATGACGTGCGCCGCGCACCTCACGTCCTGGTACTCCATGAAGGCCACGGGAGATCCACCCTTGGTGTGCATGCGTAGGCGGCAGAAGCCGGGAAAGCTGTGCACAAGAACACAACACAGGTGCTGCTCAGTGTGTTCGGGCGCTACCTAACAGTATTGCCGTGTTCGGAACAGTGGAGAGGGAAAGGGATCGTGGGGTAGTTGAATTGCTATCGTGCACTGCGTTTCTAAGGACATTATAGCTATTTTTCTAACGTTTGTTTAAAAGTTTTAGACAATGTTATAAATTGATTACTTTTATTGCAGACCTCCATTGTCTGGATTGTTTCTATGAGCACGACGTTTTAATCGGTTCAGGATCTGCGATCGTTATCAAGTTTCTACTAACCGCCATAGTAACGAGGGGAACTTTAGCCATAGGTAAGCGTGGTAATCGGTGTAGACCCTTATCGTTTGTATTCTTCTAGAATTGACCTGTTAACAATTGATATATTCCACACATCCTTTATTTCAACGCTGGGTTGACTGAAAGCGTTGTTGAACTTTTGGCATATCAGACCGTAGAAAACTGAGAAAAAACCGGTTAACACTTTCCCTTTTTTAGTAGTTGGTAACTTTTATGCATAGCCAACTAATAATCAATTAGGCATTCGATTTATTTGGCCCTTCGTGGAGTCTCACGGAGAACACCCTTCTATAGACTGTAGTCTTGGGTGTTCTCCATGACCCTGTAGAAGGCCATGAATTTCTCGCCATCGTCTCGAGCCCTCCTGAGACCGTCGATTATATCATCTATGACTTTAATGATGCCATGCGTATTGTAAAAACCTTTCAAGGTCCGATGTTTCCCCATACTCCCAGCTACGATGATACTTGCAGCTTTGGTCGGACCCGTGAGGTCTGTCCTCAGCCCCGGGCGGTTAGGAGGGGGAAGGGGTAGGGATAATGATGTGGTAGCTCTGTGGTTGCTAACTTCACAGTACCTTCTATAATAATGGGCGGACACCTCTTATTTTCGGCTACGGCATCTGGAACGGGTGCCGCTTTTCTACCCTTAGGCTTGGGGTTTTTTTCGGCCTTTCTCTTTTCCCCTTCGTTTATATTTCCTCAATTTTCTCCTCTTCGCTATCATCTACTTCTATTTCCGATTCGGAGATTTGCAGATTTGCCGTGTTCAACTCATATTTTTGTTGATAGTATTCCCTAACTTGTTTGAGTTCGTCAGGAATGGGCTTGTGTACTGTGAAAAAGGTAGTTTTATTATCGTTAACTTTTTGTTTAACTTTGTCTTCAAGTGCCTTTATTTGGTCGGCTAGTTGGATATACTATAATATATTATCATTTCAGGGGGATCTTTCTGGAGTCTCTATGTGAGGAGAAGAGGGAGAGGTTGGCGGTGTAACTGACTTTCTTTCAGTTCTCTCCTCGACCTCTTGGTCGGGTAGTTCCTGTTTATTTTTTTTCTGTATTTGGTGGGAGTTTCTATGTTCTCTGATGGGGGTGCTTCATTTTCTTTATTATTTATTCATTCTATGTTCTAAACTCCGGTACCATACAGTTTGGTTTCGATTGGAGTTTGTGGAGTTGAATTGAATGGATTGCATCATTTTGTTGTAACACATGTGCACTATCAAAATCAAGGCAGCTCCGTGAAGGGGTTGCTTCCTTCTGTAGAACTACTTGTGGCTGTGTCTCTCAATATATTCTATGCTACCTTGAGGATGTCGTGGCCCGTGTTAGCAATGTCAGCTTCCCACTCCGGAGCTTTGAAACTCAGGTGTTATTCTGCCCCTGCTGATGATATTGAGTGGTGGCCTGACCGTCTCAGGAGTTGGGAGCTTCTGCGCATGCGTACTGCTCGATTCAGAATTTTTGGGAATTTTTTTGTTTTTCCCTTTGGGACCTTCGATTTGATCTTAGAGAGTGTTTTCCCCTCGGGGGTGACATCTTTGGATGCTTGGGAGGTGTTATCACCCCCTCAAATTTTAACATAGTCTGGTATTAACGTTGAGTGCTGCTCCAATCGCTTGGTACAATACCAACAAATCTCAGTGGATTCGTCAAAACAGGGCGTGGCCTCCTTACTAACACCTTTTGAGTTCAGTCGAGGAAACAATACCCGTCGCGTTCTGAATATTGTCTATCTCTCTCACCTGAGTGAAAACTTTGATAGCACTCACTCACTCGCCGATGCGACCGTGAGATATCCTAGATACAGCTATTTAGGAGATCTTACGAGCTCTTGAAGCTATATTCTAGACAGAGAATGTTATAAAAAAGATCTCTAAAAGCCGATAATGTAAATTTGAGTAGGTTTTAGTAGAATCGAAATTCGATTCAGACACCCTCAAAAGTTTCAATTATATTTCCTAATTCCTTAGCCATAGACAATTACTGAGTACATTGATAAAATTATTGTAGTTTTTTGTTATTTCCATTTTAATAGGTAACTGATATAACAATTAAACCTGATATATTTATTTATTTTGGTATCGATTTAGAATATGCCACATTCACGCCTAAGCATTTATGTGAAATTTCACCCATGATCTAAAATTTTTAAATGTTAAAATGGCAATCTATAAAAATAACAACTTTGTACGAAAGGGCAACTATTTTCGCCATTGAACGAATGCCACAAGGAGGTGGCATAAGAGAATCTAAACACTTTCACACTTTTATTTTTGGATTTAATTTATCGATATCACCGTGACATTAAAAAAAATTGGATGAAGAAAAGGTTTGTATTTCGTGCAGAAATTTATTTATAAAATCATAGCAAAGCGCTTTCGACTATAAAGTCATCATCAGTGCGTACCTGTAAGTAAGTGACATTGAAATGAATTTAAGAAATGTTGATAATGTGAATTTTGAAAAATTACTTACTCGTCAGGTGTACAAGAGCCATACCATAAAAATATCATGTGTCCATAGGACCATGTAAAAATTTAAAACGGGACATCATATGATTAAAAAATCCTTATTCCAGGATTGAGTTGGATATATTTCTTAAAAATTTTCTGGTATGGGTTCATCATTTTGTTTACCATGTTTGCTACTTTTGGGATTGGGAAAGTTCTCATCAGACTTATCTCAAGATCTTATGTTCCAATCTGGTTTCCAAGGATGCTGAACCAATAATAATAATATGAAGTAATTATGTTTGTTTCCTTGGTAATCTTAGAGCTGACGGTATAAAAAAAAGTTTTTTGGTTCTCATTAGACTATAAAAGTTTCTTTAACTTTGGTTCTGTCACCTTGAAACATTTTCATGATTAAATCACAAAATTTGTCTAACTTGTCATTTATCAATTTCAAAAGCACATATCATTATATTTATAGGTAATTTTCTATGCTATAACTTCATTGTCATTGTTAACTTTTGATACAATGTCAATTTTTATTCATTTAGTTAGACAATAGACTAAGCTTCAGCAGACATGTGTTACTCTGCCTGTTGAAACTTTCTTAAATCATTTCTGTTTATGGTACCTCTTGGTTTTGGGATACCCTTTTGTCGCTTTGGGGAGTGTGAAGGTTCTCATTAGACCTATCTCATGATCCTGAGCATGGAATTGGTTTCAAAAATTACCAAGGGACTGTGTCTTAAGCCTGGTTCTGTGCACTTCGGGTGGAGGTTCTCATTAGACCTTTTCCCGGTTTGTCATATTTCCTTGGGTTTGGATGAACAGAACTATAAATAGATTAACAGATCAATTTGACTAATTGGTCATTCAACAATTTTCAAAACATAGATCAGTGTTTCCAGAAGTTCATGTTCGAAGCCAATTGTCATTGTCAACTTTTGACACAATGTCAATTTCATTCATATTTCATTTAGTTTGACAGTATACTAAGTTCAGCAGACATGTGTTACTCTGCCTGTTGCAACTTTTATCCAACTCAATCCTGGAATAAGGATTTTTTAAAATGTTAATCATATGATGTCCCGTTTTAAATTTTTATATGGTCCTATGGACACATGATATTTTTATGGTATGGCTCTTGTACACCTGACGAGTAAGTAATTTTTCAATTTTTCAAAATTCACATTATCAACATTTCTTAAATTCATTTCAATGTCACTTACTTACAGGTACGCACTGATGATGACTTTATAGTCGAAAGCGCTTTGCTATGATTTTATAAATAAATTTCTGCACGAAATACAAACCTTTTCTTCATCCAATTACATTGGAACGTGCACACAGCTTGACAATTTTCAATTAAAAAAAATGGCAGAATGGCAAGGGGCGGGTAATTTAAAAGGATGGACCGAGGAAATGCATTAAAACACGGCAATACTGTGCTACTGCTAAACTACAGGGTGTGCGAGGGTACACATACATGATATTTCGAGTGCGTGTTAGATAGAGCAGACCCTCACCACTTAAACAAAATCACCTATTATAGATAACATGCGGCACCAAAAACTTCAGAAAAAGTGAGACGAAGGTGCTCGCGCCATTACCATTACTTCAAACAACATTGATGGAAATACAGGATGTACTACACAAATAGCTTTTCTAAATTTTTTTTTAGTTTGATGACTATGTCGATTTATTCTTTGAGCGTATTACTTCACACGACCAGGCTTTATTACCATTTTTCGAAAATTAAATTGAATTTACTCGTGATAAAAGGAATTAAAGG
The DNA here is from genome assembly GCA_958298965.1 of Chrysolina haemoptera. Lineage (NCBI taxonomy): Eukaryota > Metazoa > Arthropoda > Insecta > Coleoptera > Chrysomelidae > Chrysolina > Chrysolina haemoptera. The sequence goes on along the minus strand of OY282602.1, from coordinate 11,478,022 downwards.
AAAAATATACAAACGGAATCAATATTATCAGTGAACCGAATTAATTCAGTTGACTTATTATATTGACACCAAACTTGTATGGTTATCTCTTTTTCAAAATGATTTTCGGTTTAAACTTGTAGATGAATTTACAAACACATTTAGTAAAACTTCAGGAATTTCAAGATTCTACTGTTACTATCGAATATATATCAAATTGAACATGTTTAACATATACAGTGTGACCCATTTAAAATGAAAGAACATTTATAAAACAAACATTTTTCAACCGATTGGAATGATATTTTTCCACTAGGAAAAAAGTCAAGTTCACCACGACACCAAATTTCCTGAACGACTCCTCATTTTCAGGGCCAACTATTCTCAATTTGCAAGGTAAAATATATATATATTTTTTGAAAACCTGACTACACCACCGTTAAATCAAGCTCAATTTCAGATTCAGGAAGTTTCAAAATATATCTGACCAGAATTTCATTGCAATCTGTAAATTAAAAATTAAAAGAAAATAAAATTTTAAAAGTATGTTGTTTAGTGGAATTTCAGTGAAATTTCATTTCATTATCTTATAATTTGTTTATTCATCTACAAATTTCGATGAAATTCGGATCAGATATATTTTATTTCGAAACATCCTAACTAAATCCAGTAGTGCAGTCAGAATTTTGATAATTTTTCTGAAATTGAAGTGGAGGGTTGATTTAACGGCATTTCAAAATGTTATTCCAAAATAACTTTTTTATTGATGGACGAATTCCTAAAAAAATTTTACATAAAACATTTGTAGTCAGATTGAAAAACACATTTTTTTCAGATTTTTTACTTTGAAAATAAGAATAGTTATAGTGGGCCTTGAAAATGACGACTTATTAATGAAATTCAGTGTCCTAGTAAGTAGACTTTTTGAATGTCAACGTAATGATAAAACAAAAATTATTTCAATCGGTTGAAGAATGTATGTTTTATAAGGGTGCTTCAATCTTAAATGGGTCACACTGTATATTGGTTCGAATCAACAAATAACTTTTTTTTTATATTTTCCTATATTTATCGTGAAATGCCACCCAGGGTAGATTTCTTTAGTTAATCCTGTATTTTTGAGAAAAAAAAAATGAAGGAATATCTGGTTAACATTCTATTATTTGTTAAAAAATTACTACAAATTTGTGAAATATTAGCAATTCGCAAAGAAAGTTTCGAACGAGAAATTAACTCTTTGCAGTGGTACACCTTGTATGTGCCAATTGGTATTGGCATAATAATCGGAGTTAGTATAAAACAACACGAAACCAGTGCAAGGTATAGTGATGAAAACCAGACACTTTCTAATTAATGAAATCATTACTAAACAGTGGTTGGATTTATATCTTGAAGTCTGACGAAAACAAAAGTAGATGAAGGATAGGTATTGTTGTAATTGGTTACCCACTAGTATGGGTACTAAAAACACATTTGACCCACAGAAAGCATTTTCACACGCACGTTTGTGGGTGTGATGAAATGCATTCTGAGATTACACAATAGAACTATTATTGCTGTATGGAAATTCTCATAATAACCGCTAAATACAAGGTTTTGCGGAATGGCAACAAAAGAATGGTATAGAATTCGTCGTATCACTCATTCATCATCAAAATACTTATACTTGTAATGTTCATGTTTCATATACTACTTTTTCTTTATTCCTGCACAATTTTATAAAGTGGAATAATAACTTGGAAGTACAGATACACACAGTTCGGTTTTGATAAACTCAGAATTCTTAAAAATGTAGCCAAATTATTTGGTGGCCCTTATAATACGTCTCCGTAGAGAAATCCACTCTAATACAACTTCGAAATATTTGCTTTTCGACTTCAAAAGTGACTTTAAGTTATTATAATTTATATAAGAGTTACTAGACTTCATCGTTATATTAAACGAAGTTTATTAGTAAGTGAAATCGGAGCATTTTCTAGGAATTCGCTCTCTTAAAATGTATGCAAAATATGAATCGGAATCTCTTGAATTTTTGGTTGAAAAAAACCTGAAATATATACAGGGTGAATCCGAATAACCAACTCGATTGACGACTCAGTTATTTTGCGGAAATTCGTGATCACTATAAATAGAATGAAACACTTCATACCTGAATATAGCTAACATGATTTATGACACGGGCGGTAATTACCAACCTGCCTTCTAATTACTAACTAATTATCAACCAGCTGTCGGTTCCGAGAAGTGACATTAATTTCCATATTAACATCGCGGTAATCTAAAGATAAGAAGGGGGTGGGGTGTTATTGTAAGTTTTGAGATTAAGAGTGGGCTATTATATAAATAAATAATGGTTATTGGGGGCAAAGGACAACAGAATTAGGGATTTTCTTTCACTTATTTATTTCCAAAGATGCCGACATGTTCCGTCATCCATCTTTCTTTTGTTAAAGCCGTGGAGGTTTTTAAATTATCTTTATTAATTTTATGTTTTGAATTTTGGAGGTTATCTTACATTACTGATATAACATGTTCTTTGTACCTCAAGGCCAACGTTTTACATGTTTGTCCTGTATATTTGGCTGGACATTCATCGCATTCCAATATATTCGTGAATTTTTCATTTTGCCAATTTAGGTTTGGCGTTGAACAACCGATTGCCTAAATTGCTTTTGCTTCTGAAAAATATTGTTAATCATTAAAAATCAGGAATATTTTGAAACATTTTAGAGTAACGGCTTTAATATTTTGTTGAACCGTCCGTGTTATTCATCACCTATAAGGGGTGAACAAAATATCTTGGAGTTCTAATAGAAGGACAGAAATGAACTATACAAAGTTCAAAGGCTGGCCCGCTTGAGAATGACATGTGCCATGAAAACGTCACCAACTAGATCTCTTGAAGTTCTACTAGGACAACCTGCACCTGAAGCTATGCGTACTCGAAGGGTCAATGGGTTGGAGAAAAAAGGAACCGTGGACACTCCCTCATCTGGAACAAGGCGAAGGAGAGCTGTCCATCAGTCCACTGATTGTTTTTTGTTAAATGGTATTTTTTTTTATTGATATTTTTGTCAACCGGCTGCCCCCTTACGAGCAACCCTCAGAAGTCCTCGAGAGACTTGTGCGAGCTAGGGTGCACAAAGCGGGTTAAGAAGATTTTATCGATATTTCTCTTTCTTTTGATATATTACTTTTTCTGATTTTTTGATAGATGTTAATCCAATCGAATTCAACTACATAAGTAACATTTATTTTGAAAACAGTTCAATAATAGTAAAAATACAATATAACATATCATGGACATTTTTGTTTTGTTTTGTTGTTTCTTCGTAGGTTTAAAATTATTGTTTGGTTATGTCATGAGTTCAAAATACCGAGTGACAAATAAACTCCATCATTAGCAGACAATTTCATTGGGTGTTGTATTTAAATATAATTCGAAAGATTCAAGATATAAATCACCAAAAGCGACAAATAAAAATGACTCACTATACCTTGTAGCGTTCTGAGTAATAGACTATCCTCATAGAATTCTTAAATGAGTAATTATAAAAGAAATCCTCTACAAACCTGGCGAATATTTCTTTGAGCTCGTGTTCAGACACGAATTGTCCCAGATTGGCCACGAATAGCGTGGAACAAGGAGGGTTGCTTACTCCGATGCCGGGCTGCGATGAAGACGAACCCACGGGAGAAGCCAAGGCAGGACTCGGTAAGAAATGTGGCAACGACGCTGCGTGCACCGATGTTAGAGCGGTAGGGTGCTGCATTGTCATTGAAGGCTGAAAAACAATAAAAATTAAAATATGGGTGTTCTCAATTATCAAAATAAATAGCATTCGGTTTTCATATCATAAATACACCTTCACTTAGTAGTGACGAGAAGGACCAACTACACCCACACCCGATACCTATATTTTCACTTTTTTTGACACCATATGACATTCTGAATAAACCCATGTATCACTTGTTACTTTTTGTAACCAATTTATTATTTTTTTTAATTTGGAAAATTAATTTTTAATCTAGAGGTCTATGGATACGTTCAAGTTATTAAATTTAGTCCTAAAATATTGAGAGAAGTAAGAATTTACGGTTTTCGGTTAAAATGCATCTGCTGTGTTAAATATAATTTTTAAATTATTATTACTATTTTTTTTTTCAAATGGCAATATCGCCCTTTGTGGATCCTTGTCACCATTCGGAAAAGTGCGCGGCTCTCGGCGGGAAACTGTCGGAGCGTCTTCGTGCACATCGTGCACATGCCCCCTTCCGTCCCTTCCCCATCCCCCGCCGGGAGGTGTTGAAAAAAAAATATTGTGGTTCATTTGGCAAGAAATGGGGAAACTACACAGTAAAATCATTGCGGACAAGGCATGAATATAATTATGTTAAATATTATAGCAAGAGCCAAGAGAACAGTGGAATCACTTTCACAGTTTTTTAAATTGCATCGATTTTTTACAGTGCTCATTTAAAAATCAAAAGTGCATGTCACTTCCGGTGACACCGAAAGTTGCATTGAAGATGTGTCACTTGTCAAAAAATGTAGTTTTAGGTCTCATACAAATTTCATTCCAATATCTTCAAAAACAAAAAAGTTATAAAAGTTACCTTCCATGGACACCCGGTATATGGAAGAATATTCACTGTTAATCGCGTTCCTGGTTTTGATTTCTACCCCCTACTATTTATTAGTGGCGGATCCAGGGGGGTAAAGGGGGTAATTACCCCCCAAGTCTATTTCAAAATACTTATACTGCCGTCCTAAGGTCTGAGGATGAACGCAGTTTGTTTCAAAATATCGTAATTTGAGTGTTTCAAATACTTTTGTTGGCAACTCTCACATACCGAACCACTTTTTTGCTTGTCTTTATTATTCCATATGTCTATTGGAAATATATTCATATTTTACTTTTCTTAAATGAGAATATTTATATTCATTACCCCTCCCCCCATACCAGTACCCTGGAGCCGCCACTGCTATTTATGATTACATTGCTAGTCACCAATAAGTTGCAGAAAAAAAAATCAAAATATTTCTCATTTTTGGAGGTCGAGATCACGTTTTTTTCTCGACAAATATCACTTCTATAATAATATGAGTAGGAGTTGCAGATAAATGGAATAACACAGCTATCATCCCAAAACATCCTTTTATTGAGTGTCCATTTTCAAGTCGAATGAGAATTAAAAAATTACCCTTAATTATCAACAGAGTTGTGGGATTCAACAAGTGGAATTTTAACGTATATTATGATTATGGAATTTTTTATTCTATTCAACAGATCAATTATTTGTCTATTTCAGTTATTTCATATCAGTTAGAGTGAGGGGCTTTTGCAGTGCAATGCTCGAAGAAATGATTGAGGATAGCGAAAATAAATTAAAAACCGACAGTGTTACCAGCTGGTTGGCCAATGACAATAAAACGCCGTTGGGGCTGGGCTGGCTTTGACAGGTGTTTATCAGTCCAGGCGCTGTGTGCAGAGTTAATTAAAACGTTCCGATAAAATAAAATATCGGAATACAGTCAATACAGAGCAGTGAAAACAGCGGCAAATAAACTCAATGATTATTTCCCGAAAACAATCAGATGGCAAACATTGCATTATTTGTTCCAATAATGTTAAAATTGGAGAAGTAATCCAATATTGAATATCGGCAAAAGGTAAAAAGTCCGGGTTTATGAATGAATACAAGTATGTCGTATGTCACTCAAGGGCTATTGTGGTTGTGATCGTGGTCTTTTTATTATAAAATGTGTTTGAAAGTCGATGCCAAGAAAAAAAAAGGAATTTGTGATGTAGTATTACATTTTGATTTTTTTCAATCTAGAATAAGATCTTCTATATAATGTGATCTTATTATTTTCAAAAAATGCAAAGTGGCAACATTGCTCTTGAATTAATTCAACAACTAATTGTCAGAAATGCCATTCTCTATTTATTTTACATTGAAACCCAGAATAAACATTCGCTTTGTTGCCAAAATGTATATTTCATCATTTTTGGCCACAACTTATTTGAAGATGTTCCGGAATGGTGTGGAAGTTGAAATTTTGGGATGATGTTTCTTTTGTATATACTTAAAGTGTGTAAAATCTTATGATCGGGATCAGATGGCCCAGAAAACCATACCCTCCTTGCAAAGAATCACATTGATAGTCAGTAATTTATTTAAGTGAAATTGTCAAGCTGTGTGCACGCTTCAATATACTTGAAGGAAGAAACTTTGTATTTCGTGCAAAATATTTTAAAATAAATCAAAATCAAACTTTTAATCAATAAAAAAATTGGGATTTTGCTAAAGTTTTTGTAGAAAACTCCTAAAAAGTCAGTGACGACCCGCACGAACGACAATGAATTGTCCAAATATTTGATGATAAGTGACATTTCTCGTCATTTGATTCGTCGAAAAATGATTTCATTCCCCCGTAGGGAAAAAAACAAGTGAACGCTGTTTCCGAATTCCCTCATATGCGATTTAGCCAAAATTCTTAAATGAAAAGATCTATACGATAGAAATTGAATCAGTGAGCATTAAAATGACAGTAGTTATTCTAAGTTGTTTGATGACAGATATTATCCGACGAAATTCCTATTGGATATTTTGGTTTCAAGCAGTACCGGTCATACAGGTCATGGCTATTGATGAAAAGTCAACCAAAAAATTAACGGAAAGTGAACACTTCTCATCATCTCTACATAATCCTGGAGTCGTAGAAACCAGAACAACCCTATTATATGGGATGTTGAGAAAGGTTGTTCATACCTAATTTCAAAATAATTTGGATTCGAATTAACGGTCTTTAGCCCTCAAAATAAGAAACGTATATCACCAGATGGCGGTGCGAGTTCAACCGACTGAATAAATGCAAACTCCGCCTCATTTCTAGCGTATGACCGCCAGTCATAGAATGTATCGAATATTGAAAAACGATTGAAGCAAAATGAAAAATGTAAAAATATCTAAGAAGATGAACCGTTCAAAATAGTTTGATAGTTTGAAGGTCCGTAACTATTTCGGAGATGTTATGCATGTGGATTTTGAGACAAGTGTATCTCAATAAGATATACTGACGTCTGGAATATTAGGTGGAAGCTAATATTATATACCTAATGAAACATGAAATGCATGCACCATAAATATACAGTGCTGTCGTAAAAAGTTTTCAAACTATTATTTTTCCAACGTGTTTAGGTGTAGGGAATATATCATGTAATCCGAAATCCTACTCCGTGCCAAATATCATACTGGCTGTACAATACCCTCTTTTTGCTTCACCAGCCATGTGGGAGGAGGAACATGAGGAGCGTGTCATTGAAAAAAAAAACTGATTCGGAATCGAAAATTGTAAGAAAAAATTTAATTTCACTAGTCGACGGCTAAACAAACCTTTATTAGTTGTCGTTGGCAAAACTGGATATTATCCAATTCGAATGGAATAATGCAAGGAAATCTATTTCGCGAAAACAACAAATTCTTGTAAAATTATTAAAAAAAACGGAAACCATAAAAAGGAAAATAAAAACGACGTTGAACTACGTAAATGATAGACTTGAATAATACAATGAAACAACACACAAAAATGCGTTAATTTTGATGGTGGCAATGAAAAAATATTCCCAAAAATTGGAGTAAATACCCTTTCCATTTATTGACTATTCACAAAATAATGTTTTTTTTATTTTTATCTTCATACACTTATGGATCCCTTAATCAATCAGAAAAAAAAATCGTTTCTGACTGCTTTTTCTCCTTTCAGAGATTAACGTATTCAGAAAAAACTTACGTGATGATGGACTGGTGCGCCTGCTTGTTGCAGCTGAGAGTCCAGAGCCTTGTCAGTAGATAGTCAAAGGTAAGACCGTACAGGGACCTGGGGATGGAGCGCCGGATGGACTAGCGTGGCGTGCTGAAGGGCTGCCCCAGGTAGGTCCGCTGCGGTAGAATACGCCAGAGGATGGTGCCATAGCTCGGGACCGCCGGGAAAGAACGGCGTCCCCAGGTCTGAAAAGTAAACTTCAATTTAAATGAGGATCGGCTCTTGTTTCGGCCAGAAGCAACTGGTAATTGGTTTGGAAGTGAGAACGGTTCAATTTCGGGATCCGATTTGCTTCAGTCATGCAATAAAATACAAATCAGTGTATGGAATAGAAAGTTTCGGTACTTCACTTGATTTTTAGAGCCAATTTCCTCTGTATTGAAAAATTAGTTCGACACAACATTCAGTATTTTGACGTGTTTTCAAATTTAATTCATCAGTTCTGGTGTCAAATCATCTGAATCATCTGAAGTAATGGAGTTGATATTTGAAGTCAAAACAATGGGTTTCAAAATATTTCCGACAAAGTACCGAAACTCTCATTCGTTAGGTACTGAGATATTCACAATCAAGGTTGTATGTTGCGAATATTGTTAGAATTAATTTTGCATATTAAACACCCTTAAAAAAACGTAAAAAATCTGAAAAAAAATTACTGATTTTTTTTAGAAAAAAATCTGACTATAAAAATGTACTTGATAGGGGAATGAAATTTGAGAAATATGCCGTTTAATCAACCCACCACTTCAATTTCAAAACTTTTATCAGAACTTTGACTACACCACAGGATTCAGGAAGTCTCAAAATATCACTGACCATAATTTCATCAAATTTTGTTGATAAATAAAAAAATAAAATTTATGAGATAAAATGACATTTTACTGAAATACCATTAACATATTAGATTTCCATGAAATTCTGACAAGTTATATATCGAGACCTCGTGAATACAGTGGTGTATTCCGAATGTTGATTGCTAGTAATCTTTTTACATTTTTGACCTCGAAAAATAAGATTAGTTGGCCCTGGAAACTGAAAACTAATAAGTTGAAGTGCCTCTGTGGCTACATAGTATAGCCTTTACGACCCTCCTTACATTTTACTATCTACCTAATGTTTTTTTAACATTATTTGAATGAAATGAAAATATCACCAATTATCTCTATCTTACCTAATTAAGAGGGTTCTTATATTCCCCTCATTTTCATTCATGATATTCGTATCGTGGGTTTTAATTGGGAAGTACGGTTTGCGTGGGATTTTATAATCGCAAATCGAATTTAACGAATATCTGCTAATTATGCCGATGAATTGGGTTACGTGCTAGAGGGAATCAAAATGATGAACCTGGTTGAAAGAGAAAATATCATATTCGGAAAGTTCAAGTTGCACCAGCTATACTAGGATTCTTGTAGATGTCCCGTATTGTTATGTTAAAATTTTGGGGTTGAAAGCTGAAACGAGTCAAACCAACCTTTCAAATTAAATTTGCTTTTTATAGCATGTTGTTGTCACATTGACGTTTTGACAGACCAGTGAATAATGATATCATTATTTACTTGTGATAGACCTTTCAAGAGATAAAAATCATAAAACAGGTCACAACAAACAACGAAATTCCAGTTAACCTAATAGACAAGATCATAAATACCAGAAAATATCGGAAAACACCAGTTATTTCAAGTAATTCAAGTAATTTAGGAAAAAAAATTTCAACGCGAAAAACCAACGAGAGAAGCTGAAAATCGGGTATATTCAGATTGGGTATATTCAGCATGCATATACTGGCTGAACAGGCAGAAATTTTGTTATGATACCGTGAACATGTTTTGTCAGATAGAAAAATTAGCGATGAATGAACATTTACAAAAAAAAGCACAAAATAACAACATACAAATTCTACACACGGGCAATGAAGGTAGAGAGATCAACTTGAATGAAGCTTTGGAAATAAACAAAACGAATAAAAATATCATAATTCCAGAACCTTCGATGACCAGTTGGACTTATGTAGATCTTCACATCTGAATTTTTGAATTTTCCTATTACGGTTGGACCCTGGAAATAAAGATACAACTATAGAATTCACGGGTATTTGACATGTGGTACATGCTCATTTGTTTGTTTGTTTGTTTTTTCCGTCAACAAGCTGTACCATTGCGAGCAACCCTTAGAAGCTTTCGACAGACTTGTGTGAACTAGGAAAGATGCAGCCCTTACTTTCTATCACCCACAAAGCTGTGCACTGGATACGAGGTAGCTCTCAACATATCATTGATGAGCTGAGATCTGTCTGAAAGAAAGCTAGATAGCAAGGAACACAAGTGCGGGGGCAAGCCATAAGATGGAAGCTTAACAAGAAGTTCCTGGTGACCCGCGATCGAACGCCTAAGAGAAATCTAATGCAACGGCCAAAGTTTGACCATATTCTTCGATATATTGCTCCCATACATAAGGTAGCATAAGGTAGCATCTCTGAGACGGAAACTATCTTGTCGATCATTTACAATTCCTGACTAGATATTTCATGAGCTTCATGTTTATGTTTTCCATAACAAATAGCAATGCGTTAGGTCTGTGGTTGCTAGGCAGTGTTTTTCCTTTTTTGGGGACTGATTGTATGTAGGTATTCTTGTAATTTTCCAGATACGAAAATACCCCTGAATTATAGGAGGTGTTGAAAGACTTATAAAGAAATGGTGTTGGTTCGGAAGTACTTTTTTGAGAACGATCGGCGGAATTCTGTCAAATCTTTATTGGTTTTCAGACCCAGCCAAATGCGTCTGATAGTTCGTTGGACAATTAAAATCTCTGGAGTATGTGATGTTCTGGGGTTGTTTTTTCGTTGATTCCAGTGTAAAATTTGCAGCGAACATGTAAAAAATACTGGCTTTTTCCTAGGCGTTCGTTGCTTGTGTTCCAACTTCCTTGGTTAGGGGAGAACATGGGCTGAAAGTAACATTTCTTTCCACAACTTTGGCAAATGACAAAAACGAGCGAGACACTCGACGAGCTTTGATCGCATTTTAGCGGTATAAGCCTCTTTCGATGGCCCTGATTTATGTACCGTCGCTTTGTGTTGAGTCTCCCATTAAAAAGCTGAGAACATACGAACACCAACTCAGTCTGCTTCACAAAGAACAAAGGGTAGCAATGAGGTTGTTGACGGATTTTCCAAGTGGAGAACAAACTGCAATACCGAGGATAGGTAATCCCTGTCCACTGAATTCAAGGAAAATTTAATTTTCTCGAATATTAACTATTTACATATCGATAAAAATATAGTAAATTTAAAAAATTTATTCTCCAATAGCAATTTGAAATTATCTTCCAAATGCAAAATTTAATATTCGTTTACGTAAATTTTGTTTAGTTTGCCATGAATACTCTCAATTAGGTACATATACGTTGTTGTAGTAGAAAATATTAATTTTGAAGAAGAGTATTCGATAGCTTCAAAGTCATTGAAATAGGAATTCAAGGATCTTGAGCACAACTCTTTCGTTCGAAAAATAGTTGATATCTTTTTCTCTTAATATGTTTGTGTGAAGTTGCTTCCCATACAGCAAACAGTACTTCCAGAACGTTATTGAAATTCAAACTAGAAGTTCTCCTGTTTTCCTAATTTAATGGTACTATTGAAAATTCCATTCGGAATTATAAATCAATTATAGCGCCCAAGAATCATAAATCGATTACTTCCGTATTTAGTCACGTTTATTGTATAGTCAGAATTGAAATTATCATGGTAAAACATTACAACGGTTTCCTGCTTTAGATTCACTATGCGCGACCATTACATTACGTTCGGAAAGAGTCGAATCTAAAGAGACGCCAAGGTAATTACACTTCCTGTGACATACTCGGCAGAAGTACGAAACCGGTATACGTTTCGAGCACAGGACTTCCTTTGTCGACGAGGCAGAACAAGTTGAAAAATATGGCTGTTGTTCCATCGAATCGTCGTCCCCATCAAAGACCGTATTGTCGTGTCTAACAATGAAATTAATTGTTTCAAAATGTTTCCAAATCGTTCGCCGGCGAAAAATGTGAATCACAATAGAAATTGTTTTGTTTTTAAACGAGTATGTACTGGTGTACTCGTACGCAATTCTGAATGCGTTCTCTTCAAAAAGGTTATACTCATCTGCATTCCATTTAATCAGATTTTACGACTACTTGGGAAATTGAGGAAGAGTAAGTAGAAAACAAAAGGAACTCACTTTTCTGGGTTTCAAATAGATCAGACACCTACTATACAGAAAACGGCTTGCTTGCCTGGAAACCTTAATACGAGGATCCAGGGAAAGTTGAAAAATAGCTAAAAAGGTGGTGATTTATGACAGAGTTTAACCGATTGAATCACCGGGTCCATGCAGAGGGCAGAACTACTGTACGTCAGTCTTTGCAATACTGTACGGCGAATAGTTCTAAGAACGTCGGGAATCTTATGTATGGAGTCTGGCTCTCGGGTATATACCTACCAAAATCATAGGCAAATATTTGGGTTACTTTGAAACCCGCTGATCGAAAAAATAAACATGAAACGGCGAAGTCCCCGAAAACGATGAGTCTTATGTCTTTTGAACTAAATACTTTATAAAAGCTAGTAGATGACTCATAAGGTACGGGGCACTGGTAGAAAGCACAATGAACCGCGACCAATATGCCTTGCTGTTCAACATAAACAGAACTCCATCCATAGGAAAGTGTGGAAAACACGCTAGAAAATATAGATATTCTATAAGCGGTCTTCTTAGGCATAGAAGGAGCTTTTGGCAATACCTTTATAAATACGATCATCAGGTCCCTCAGATGTTTTTCCAAGAAACGCCTTTTGTGGATAAAATCGAGGAATCAATTTCAACGTTCATCAATAAATTGATCATTTTGGGCAGAGTTACTATTTACCTAATTGTGAATTATTAATTATTCATTATTTGGTTAAAGGTAACTACATGACATAATATTGAACAACACTATTTACTAATAATTGCAAAAATATCAAAACACAGTTTGCACCATTCCTGAAGTATAAAGTTTTTTTTACTAACGAAAGATTCATTATGTCTCGTTCTGAATCATTTCTTATAGCTTATGTGATACTGAATCGAAAATGTCAATACTTACCGAACACTAATTGTTACCTAAATGAGTTTGAGGAAGTAAGAAATACGATTATATCAATGTATGGAATAAGTCTAAAAACAGAGCCATATACAAAGGTTTCTCACTCAAGACAAGTTTTGAATGTCGAAAAATGAAGTTTACTTACGTTTCAATGAACGTAGCAAATATGAAACGTAGTGTTCCGCAAGAGTGACAAATTTCGTATGGCTTCGCATTCAAAATAATGTATACATTTTCAATATACCTGATTAAAAAATAATTGAATATTAAATACATACAATACAACCAAAGAATTGATAATTACCAATTAATTATTTACATTTCTGGAATTAGCCAGGTTAGTTACTTTTCTCGTAATTAGTAGACTACAAAATGAAGCTCGGGAGGTGTGGGAAAATTCGGTGAAGGAACAGGGGTGCGGTAGGGTAGCAACTGCCTCCGGTAAAAAAGAGAACAGCCATTTACAAAAGAAACTGAGTCGCGTATCAGATAAATAGTTTCAGTCAAAATCATGTAGCAACCAAGGATCGGTAAGCTGGCTTGTTGTTTCGAAAATCCTCAAAATCGACGAGAAAAATATAATCTAATGTTGTTTTAGATATACAGCACTACCGTACTGTAAACAACTACACATGTTCTTCCTCTTGATATCGCCAGAAATCGATATCTGATTTACATAATTCAAGTCAGGCCATAACTTGATATCTGACCCAGTTTGAAGGAAAGTGCAAAAAAACAGCCATGCCTAGTCGTATTACCTGTTCACTAATAAAAATAATGGAATTGCGGAAATTAATTAACTAAGTATTCATTATTTCCGAAGAAATGTTGAATTTTATATTTCCGTGAAAAGGTATTTATACAGGATGGGTCAGAATAAGACCGACAAACTCCGAAAACAGATACCTCAACTCATTTCGAGGTGAAAAGTTTTTATCAAGGTGTGTCCTAAAATGCACCCCTTCTAAGATACAGGGTGTCAAAAATACGAAAAAAATGTATATTATAATTTTTTTCTTCAAAACTCCTGGAGGAAAAAAATTCAAACTTGGTATCAGGGTTTATCAACATGATAATTTCAAGTTATAATTTTTAATTTTCGTATCAGTGGCGTAGTTACGATGGTACGTGGTCATATTTTTCTTTATATTTTCTTTGGACAAATGAATCGACAAATGAGCGCTCGACATTGGTTAGGCTAATCGATACTCGATCTAAAACTGATAATATTCCAAGTGCGTAAAAGTGGAGGTTTCTGAGATAATTGAGGAAAACCAACATATCGGAATATTTGTCAACCTCTTGAACATTTTTCAATTTTGGAAGAGTCGGAAACATAGTACGACTGAATCAAAACAACTCCATTTTTTTATTCACCATTAATGTACCATCCTTCCTTGCATATAATTGTTTTGACAGATCAACTGACAACAAACCCCCACCTTTAAATTCATAAGACTCCACTCAGATAAGAGTTAAGGTCTGAAATCATTTTTCCGGAAAACTGAAGATATTATTCTTATTTTGTTGAATTTTATGTTTTATCATTTTTAGAGCTTTTTCTGATTGATTTGTTTACGAAAATATTATACAATCAGCTTAAAAAACATATAATATATTTCATTGTTGTTCTTCATAAAAAACATGGTGATAAATCAATCAGCAAATGCTTCAAATAAAATGAAAACAAATTACTTCTCTTCGGTATTCCAAAAAAATTATTTCAGACTTCAACTCTTATTTACGTGGAGTATTATTAATTTGAGGTTGGTTTTGTTTGTCAGCTGATCTGCCAAAACAATCATATGCAAAAAAGTATGGTAACATATCAGTGAATCCACGACATTGATTTGACCAAATAATATAATGAATGAAAAAATGGAGTTGTTGGTATCATTCTGACTCACCCGTACCATGTTTCCGATTCTTTAAACATTAAAAACTGTTCAGGACGTTGCCAAATAATCCGATATGTTGCTACTCTGGACATATCATCAGTTTTTCTTTTTTCTCAATTATCTCAGAAACCCCCACTTTCAGGGAAATAGAATCTAGGTCGAGTTTGTTCGTTCACTTGCCATACATTCGCAATAGTATGAGAAGTCACACACAAGTGGTATAGCAACCTAGGTGTTATACACACTTCACTGACCTATTCACGTTTATTCACAATAAATACTCTCTCTCTATAAAACTATTATGTATACAAATTTGAAATCTGAATAAACATATTATCATTATTTAAAAAGGAAATATGAAGGAAAATATGACCACATATCATCGTAACTACGCCACTGGTTCACGAAAATTAAAAATTGTAACTTCTGATTATCACGTTGATAAACCTTGATTAGTGTACCAAGTTTGAAATTTTTTCTCTCAGAGCTCTGAAAAATAAAATTAAATCTAAATTTTTTTCGTACATTTGACATCCTGCATTTCATAGGGGATGCGTTTTAGGGTATAACTCGAGGAAAGCTTTTTACCTCGAAATAAGGAGAGGAATCTGTTTTTGGAGTTTGTCGGTCTCATTCTAACTCACCCTGTATATAGTATTTACGGTGTTTGACATGGTAATATATCAATGAATTTTTTAGCACCTGTACTAATTTTTAGCAAATTATTGTTAACCCACCTCTATGTTTGTCCATTTTGCCTGGACTAATAAAATCATAAATCTTCTGTCGATTTTGAGGGCTCACAACTCTCGTTATTTGCCGGTTCATCGCCCACGATTTTCGGACAATTAACTGATTAACCGTCCTTCCCATTTCGTCTATTTATCTGATACGCTACCCTGAATCTAGTGCCGTGTACTTACGTCCGGTGAGGGGGTGCATCAAAGTTGGGTGCGTGTTGGCGGCGTTAGCAGCTTGCTGTTTGGGCTTGCTAACCTTCGTGTTACTTTTAGCAAACTCCAGTCGGATGGTCTGTGGCATGTCGGGGTCAAACCTTACGCCCTGCTGCAAAATTGCCCACAAAAAACAGTGATTCGGTGTTTTGTCAAAAATGCAAAAATGCGGTTTAGTTTGTTGGGAGGTTAAAAAATATGTTCAATACAAGCAGGAGGGAACATAAAGGAAAAAGTGTAACGTGACTGTGTTTTCGAAGAGATGCTATGCTATAATTGATTCTGTCGATAAGTACTTGAAATTCCTCATCAACAGAAGGAAGGTAAACTAAACGTACTTCACAATATAATAAATTCAAATAGTTATACCAACGGTGATAAAGATTATGTTAGACTTTCGTTACACGTATAATTAACGTTCCGATAGAAACAAGGATGCAGCTTTTCTATCGTTGAAAGTCGATTGAGACCAAAATAAACCCTTCATGTCTATTCTTCGTCGATAATCGGTAAATCATTTGGGATACAAACGTGTCTGGGATTTATTGGATCCATAATCCAACATAATTTTTATTTTTATAGCATTATTTCGTTACAGCCCATGATAGATTATTTTGAAAGCAGTTCTTTTTCTTGAAAATCGCCGAGGTCTACGCAAACCGAGGGGGAAGCAACTGATCATTCGGAAAATTGTACACCTAATAAAAGTAGTCCAGTAAATACTTGTAATGAAAAGTAATGAAAAAAGTTGTCGGGGCAGGTTATTCTCTAAAAAATTATTGAATGGGCATGATATAAGATTTGACTATTTTGATTAGCACAAATTATTCAAGTAAACGTTTCAATCGTAACTCGTAATTGCCAAGCAGTCGAATGCTCGAGACAAAATAAGTTAAGAAATATGATGTAAACCTAATGAACAAGTTGTTTCCCCCTCGACGCAAATACAGTATTGTGATCTGCATTTTGATACTTAAGTGGAACAAATTCTCGCGAATAACTTTGCAGGTATTTTTCAGTTTTCAGATGTAAAACCATGTAATTTTCAAGAAGTAACAGCAACAGAAGTTTGAAAAATGACATAAATACGTCAAGTACCCTTATTTTGAAAAACATCAAAAAAAATTGTGTAGAAAATTTGTCCGGTACTGAAAAATATATCTAGATTTGAAGTAATATTTCATTCTTCACTGAATTTTTTTGAAATGGAATCTGCAAAAAAGTTAATTTTCTCAAACTGATAAATAAACAACATCATGTACGTATATAACGGTTTATTAAAAAATCGTGTAATATTTCAAATTTCTTAATTATTGTGTCAAAACTACAATTAATTTCATCTGAGAATAAAATAAACTTATTGAATCAATATCTCAGCACAAATTGATTACATTTCTTACAAAAGACATGTGATCCTATATAACAAAAAATTTAAAGAACTTTGCACCAAAAATTTTGAAATTTATTTCAGTTGAAAAAAAAATTACCATATTCAACATAATAGTTGAGAAAATTTGTAATATTACACGATTTTTTGATGAACCGTTGTATACATGCTGTCGTTCAATTATCGATGTAGGCAAATTTGATTATATGCATATTCAATTAAAAAAAAATTGGATGATTTATATAATATCACTTAGATGTCCTTGATTCCAAATCTGATTTATTTTTTGATACTGGAAAACTCTTTTACATAACATTTATCGATATTTTCCAAAAAAGATTCTTTTACCGACTCAAAATCTAGTTTACCAATACCTGTGTTTTGCAACATTTTGTTGATGCGTCTTCAGATAAACCGGGAGCACAAACTGTTATAAAGAATTACTTTTGTCAATGTGTGATCATTCGGAAAATTGCTTTTCAAGGGCCACTGAGTGACTGACTGCAGCCTGATAGATACCATCGTATTTCAATAAAATCTTGTATCTAAAACTCTTGACAAAAGTTGACAGCGAGCTCCTCGACTATGATAATAATATATTAAATCAGTTTACCATACGGCGAATAAACGTTTCAAACTATCATTTGCTTCTCCATTCGCTTTATTTATATCTTTTTGGCTACAAATATTCCCTCGCAACATTTGACTTCCACGAGAATACTTATTCAGTCTAATCTATAGATTGGGGTGAAAGGCATGTGCTTGCAACATATGGTTTGTAGTATGATAGCCTCTTATTTGTCAGTAGTTTTATTTTATGCAAGATATTCTCTAATATAAACCCAAACACAAGGATATAAAAATATATTCTATCTCTGTATGGACTGAATATTGAAACTTGAAATTATTATGGGAATTTGAGATTAGGGCAATTAGTAAAGAATCGAAACATGGGAATGTGTTGTAAAAGGTGGTGTAGAAGCTTTTGTTTTTATACTTGGCCGCCTCGTCAAAAACAAAACTAGAAATTTTACGTTTTTTTTTGTTTTTGCCTTAAACTCCTAAATGGTGCATCGTGACGAAACTGGTGAGATTACGATACAACACATTGAAGAGCGTTAAATTCGGGAACAAATTAATATTTTAATTTCTTCGCTCGATATGATTATTTGGTTAAAATACGCAATCGTAGGATATTTTATTAAATTCATGGTGAAAGGAATAAACACTCGATAAAAGGAATAAAGGTTCGATAAAAGGACTTAAAGCTCGATTAAAGGAATAAACGCTCGAAAAAAAAAAAATAAATAAATAAACGCATCAGAAAAACCGCAACCGAAAAACTGATTTACTCATTTTCGACTCGCAAGCTAGGTTAGCTTGCTCAGGTTAAGTTTGTGTGTCAAGCGCGAGCGAAAAACTAAATTGCGCATTTTCAAATCGCAAACTAGGTTAGCTTGCTCTGGTTGGGCTTGAGTGTCAAGCGCGAACGAAAAACTAATTTACGCATAACGATAATTTTTTGGTCTTGACAAAAACTGAGATATAATACTGAATATGAGTCTGCGGCTTGGAGTAATCTGCGAGAAAAACTCATGAAATGAATTATGGGTACATTATTCATTATTTGGCGACCGGTCGTCAGTAAGTTTTTATAATATTACACCAAGTGAATTGATAAAATATGTATTTCTTTAATCATACTCGAGTGTTCTCTTATTTACTTATGTTTCATTAATTCTTTTCTAATAACAGGAGAAAACATGCTTAAGGAAAAAAAAGGTATGAAACGACACAACAAGAATTTACTGTCCTTAAAGTTGAAGACCGTGCGGTGAAATTAAATAATGACATGATGCAGCCTACAAATATGCATGTTGATATTGTTAATTATATTTTCCCTTCATTATCATGACTCCGGAGGCAATTCATCCCGAAAGGCTTTATTGATCTAGAGGGCTTCTGAAATAATGTGAACATTTGCCTCGAATACAATATTTTGAAGCCTAACAGCGTAAATGGTAGATTTTTTCAAGCCCATGGATGCGTAAACCCCCCATCAAAACAAACATTAATTTCTCCTGAAAAACGTTACTAAATAAATACTTTTCGCTCGCGTAGAGGTCTTATTGCCTTTCTCCATGTTTCCTTCCAACTTGTTGGCAGTATTGATAAATTGTCTCGGAGTTCTTGAACGCGTTTTAAATATTTCATCATAACGCGTTCGCCCTTCTAAATGATGCACGTCTTAATTTTCTTAAAAGGCTCCCAAATTATTTAGCTCAGTCTTTCGAGTATTATCGCCAACAAACATAAGCACCCGAAACGATTCCCATAAAACGTACTTCATTATATTTTTACTAGAATCATTAATAGAACTGCTGTTTCTCAGTAGGTGAGGGAATTTAAAACATGGACTCTTCAAAACTTTTCTGTAACTGTATATAACCTGATCTATTATTGAAAAAAATTACCCTGCTGAATTGCACGGGTATTTTTAGATACAAGAATCGTAAAGCTAATGAAAATTTCAATTTTGTATAAAGCTAGAAAAATGCTTCTTGAAATTTTATGATACTGCGTTGAAAAAAGATACATTATAACTAGTAAATATAATTGTTGTACAATATAAAAAAAAACATAATAAACACGCAGCTGTTTCTTTGGAAATGCTGATTGGTATTGGTATTGGTTGGTACGGATGGTGACTGATGCGCTGCGACCTAGTTAGATCTATTGTGCCCCATCTTCTTCTGCTATCTCAAGGTGTTCTCGTTTACAGCATCCCCTCAAGCCTCAGTTCCTTCAGAAATTTTAGGATTTTGAGGGGGTCCATTTGTGGTATTTCTTCCACAGTCAGCTGGTGTGATCCCAGTATATTTAATCTTTTGTGGTGTACAGCATAACACTCCATCAATATGTGGTGAGGTGTTTCAGGATGTTCCCCACAGAATCTGCAGGTGTTGTCCTCCTTTAAGCCTAGCTTTCTTAGGTGTTCTTTGAGTCTGCAATGCCCCGTTAGAAATCCTGTGATTGTCTTTAGACTAGTTTTGCTGAGGTTAATCAGTGTTTTCGATCTTGCTCGGTTGAAATTGCCGAGGAGATCTTTGGCCTGCCTTAGCCCTGGAAGTCTTTGCCAGTATGTTGCTCTCATTGCTTCTTCAGTTTTATTGAGTTCTTCTTGGAAGTAAGATTTTCCAAGTCCGCAGAATGGTTCTGGCCCGATCAGTGGCGTTGATGCTCCTTTTCGTGCCAGGGTGTCTGCTTGTTCATTTCCCTCTACTCCGACGTGCCCAGGCACCCAGAGGAGGATCACCTTGTTGTTCCTGCCTAGATCATTGAGTTTTTCTAGGCATTCCCAGACCATCTTCGAGTTGATGTTATATGATGTTATATGACTATCGGAGAGGATTGCAATTTCCTTGTTCCGGTAGTTCCTATCGAGGTTGAACTGAATGCATCTTTCTCTGGCGTGAATTTCCGCTTGAAAAATGCTGGGGAAGTGTCCCATGGGTTCGGAGTACTTGGTACGAGGTCCAAATACTCCTGCTCCTGGAAATGCTGATTCAACTAAATTAAAATTTTTGTACAGAGGTATTTCCCTATATACGAAGCCATTTAAATGAGAAAAAGGGTAATTATTACCGGGAGCATTACATTTGTCGAAATTGTCGAAAAAAATCTACAGGAACTTGCACTTTTTTCAAGTTAAACAGGAAAAAGGAAAGTTTATTTTATACAAAATTTGATATACTAATGACTTTTCGATGTAAAATTTCGTTTCTTCTCGGCTAATATCAAGTTATTTTTTTTTAATACGGACCTTTGTCTTTTGTTACATATTCATTCATCCAAATTCAATGATATTGAACAGAAACACCCAATATCAATGATAATACAAATCAACATTGACATAGAGAAAACACCTCAAAAGTACCCATGCGTCTATCCGAGCAATGAAGTTTCGGGACCAGGAAGGTGCTTGTATTCGAACTCATATTTTTTTGGGTGGTTAGGCAATGTTCTACTCATACACTAAAACCCATAAATACTTTATGAGCACTGAATTGATGTAATATTTAAGTATTAGAATATATGATTTGTCCATTGTTATTTATTTGACGATGAATCCGTATGGGATCGTACTGAGAATAACCCCATGGTGAATCCTGCTACTGAAAGGAAAATCATAGGTGGTGGATGGTCTTCTCTATCGCGTGATAATATACCACCATATCCACTATATGTGGTGTGAAATGGATCAGTGTATGTTTCAGTATTTGGTAGATAACTTACGGCCACCTCACTATTCTACCCTCTCATTTTCAGTTTCAACAGTAATAATGAAGCAGTCTCCTTGAGTATAACACTCCGGAAGAAAAAAAAAATTTCATTGGGAAAACTCCATAGAACATCAGTCCCATTTACAGTTATACGCCAGAGATTACCTTTCGCCAACTGAATATCACACAAACTTTGCTGGGTCTTGATAGCAACAAAGCAAATAGATTAAATGCGAGCGAACCTAGCTTCTCTCCATTTCAATGCTCGGCAGCAGTAACTCTAAAAAACTTGGTTTTATGTTCCATGATAAGAGTTATTTCGCTGCTCATGAACTGATTATGATTTATAAGGCACAGATTCGACGTGACCTGGCATAATGTTCCCATAGATACTGAAACTTTCAGATTACGTACAAAATAAAGCCATTCATCTCATCGGTGATGCTTTGCTCACAATCTCGCTAACTTGTATGGAACGCCGCGGAAGGGTTGGCCGCCCTGTCCTGTTTTATAGATATTTTCATGGACGATGCTCATATTAAATATCATCTATCGTTCCACCGTTGTTCTTCTCACCGAGACCGGCCCGTCGAGCTCAATCCTCACATTCATTTGCCGTCACTTTGAAGGCCCAGGACTCGTTTTTTCAACGAACGGCAAAGCTTTGGAAATCATAAATGGGCAAAATATGACAAAAGAAAGGAAACTTTCAAAAGTTGTATTTTGGTGCTTAATAAAACTATACAAATTTGTCACTTTATCCCCAAATTTGCGACCATTTCCAAGCTGGGCATCAGAGTGAATTAATTTTTTATTCATACTTTCGTTGAAAACTTGGCCGAATAAATCTCTCTATGTCAAAAGTCAAAAATTAATGTTGAAAAGGGGAACATTCTCCATGAAAATTGAAAAATGAAAAATGTGATTTATTTGTAATATCTAACAGAAAACAACTACTTCCCCGGCACAATCAGATGTAGTTAAATGTCCAGCGTGGCTTGTACCGGGGAAGTAGTTGTTTTCTGTTAGGTAATACAAATAAATCACATTTTTCAATTTTCATGGAGAATGTTCCCCTTTTCAACATGAATATCTCCCAAGAGGTTATCTTGAACGATGGAAAATAGCGACTAAAGTTTGTCATTCAGTCGCAGATGATTCCACAATAGATTTTATGAATTTCCTATTCATATTTTCGAACTAAAATCAAAAATTAATATTGTGTTTACTTTCATGCCCAACTCGTTTAAAATAATTTTTTTAATAATGTTGCCGGGCTTATACGAGGGGGCAAATTCGTTTATTTTCATTGAGCACTAAAATACAACATCTGAGTTTTCATACTTGTGATTTTTTCCCCATTTTTGTTAAAATGATTGGCCTATTTGATCACCCGTATATGTTTTGTACAAGTAAGTTTAGGTTTTTTTGAAGGTTGTAGACGATGTAGTAACTTGATTACTTGTACTTCGGACTTCCATCGTCTTAATGGTTGAAAGATTAGATTTAGGTTATTCATGGGGTTAGAAAAGTCGAAAACAGTCGAGGACATACTTTTTAGGTATAAGCTATTCAGTTTTCTTCAAAAAGCTACATTGGAAATTTTGTGAATTTGAGAATAGTAAAGTATTAAGGAAATTCAATTCGAAATAAAAATAGTCGTTTTTTTCACAACCAGAAGTAACACAGCAATCAAAATTGTCCCGACACAAATTTCCAATTTATTTGAATTTTCATTTCCCAAGAAACTTGCGAAGAAACCACCAACAAAAGTTCATCCATATGTTGCTAACGTTCTGCCTTTCACCGTCAAAGAAATCTGTCTTGTTACACACGATTCTGGTTTGGTCTTGAAGTAGGTACTTCCCGCAGTTGAGTGCCTCATACATTCCAACTACGGAACTGCGTAATTAGGTCGGAGTCTTTAATCTTGATTAACATCGAATAATTGCCACTAAATATTTTAGCTCAGTATTTGTCGTGGTAACACACATGGGACTACAGAAGGATGCCTTCCGAAGGGAGATGGCAGGAGGTGGAGGATCAGTGAAATAGCGAATTTCGACCCTGATAGCGATTATATTAATGAGTTGATATCCCAGATGAGTTATAATACGAAAACTAATCACATAGCCCAGAAGACTCACATATCAACGTGTATTTGCTAATACCGCGTAGCCCGCAAGAATCGTTAATCACACCAACCCATAAAACATATGAGACATCCAAATTGAACTGGCAAATGAGAAAGGAAAGCAGAAATTAATAATAATTGAAGCTCCCAAAATTTACTGAAAGTGGCCCGTTTTATTTTTTGGTAACATTGGAAATAATTTACAAAAATGCAGAATGTCTCTTAAGACGTGTAGCATATTAAAGTTAAGTTGTTTCAGCTAACAGTTACCAAGTTCACTATCATCGGTTTCCTACAGGTAAGTTCCAATAAACATATCATCTGAAATGAGTAATAATTGAGTTACAGGGTGTTGAAAGTGGTAAAAATATTTTTTCCAGAGTTACTTTATAACGGCTTAACATTTCTTTGCATTTCAATGCAATTCAAATTCAAATTATTTTATTTCCTTCAAATGACAAAAATTTTCATTTTGTATAGGAATAGTCAAATTATACCTAAAGCTAAAGACATAAAAATAAAATAGCAACGACAATATAAAAATGAAGAGCAAGTATAAAATATAAATATATAAAATACAAATACATATACATTCAACCGGAGATATCACAGTTGCTCATGTAAAAAAAACTCGTCTAGTGTATAAAAACAATTTTCTTGCAAAAGAGACTTCAGACTTTTTTTAAATTTCATAAGATTGGGAGTGGATTTAATTTTTCAGGTAAACGATTGAAAATTTTAGGACCAATGGAGTGTGGAGTATTTTGACTGATTTTATACTTGGCTTGTTTTATGTGAATCAGATGTTTTTGGCGAGTATTTTTATCATGGATATCGCCGTTGAGACTGAAGTCATTTTTGTTCGTGAAAATGTATATTGACAACTCATATATGAACAAGTTGAATTCAAATAAGGACGTTCGGTAGATGGGTACCCCTTATCGCCCCCCCTCCCCCCAAATTTCACGCCACTAGACTGATGTCGATTTTGTCATCTTTTTCCGAATTATCAATATTTTTTTGTACAGAAAGTGGATAGGTTTTGTTACAAAACACGTTTTTTCCACCCTTTAGCTCTGTTAATTCCCTGTTCCTGGAAGATTTTCGGGAACTGGTCCTCATCTAGTTTTTCTTCATGTCCTTCATTCGTTTTCTCTTGAGGAGTTCTTATGGCCATGTGAAATGTTCGGGTGCCTTTCCAGAATTTCTCTTGGAAATATTCCAAGAGACCGTCCCATGTTTCTTCTACTTGTTTTTCTTTCGTGCGTCTCCGGTCTTCGTTTCCTTTTTTCGTTGTTCTTCATATTATTATTCTCCTTTACACCATCGTTCTCCAGTTTATTTTCGTCGTGTTTCATATACACCTGTTCCTCTTTACGCCACACACTTTCTGTACTTCATATATTACTTCATATATTTGTTTCTATTAACACCACGTGGTTCCTCTTCTTGTTTCTATTTGTCCCTTTTGTTAACGCATCATTTCTTCAAATCTAATTCAGACTCTTAGACAGGGTGTTCAGAAATGAACTTCAATATCTGTGTTTTTCTCCCTTCATATTTTGAAACAATTAGAATAGGGTTTTTCTTTATCTCAAAACTCCGTCCAGAATAAGTATATAATTTCCAATTATCCGACCAAACAAATGATTCTTTATCGGTCTTGATGATCCATGGTATGATAAAAACGCTTATTGTTGGTGTTTGAATAATTGAAGATGTATCTGTCACGAATCCATTATCATGAATAGTCAAGTAATATGAACAAAAAATATCAATCACCTCTTCAGCTCGTTCACCTTTCATGAAAAAATCAAATATCCATTTATGGCGATGCTAATTATGAAGGGTGATAGGATATTATGTTCCATTTCCGTCGACCGCTCATTTATAATGTATTTTAACGCACTCAAAATCGTTGATTAATGACCTCTGTTAATGAAATACACCAGTTGTCACTTCAATCGTAGAAACTCACGTGACGTAATGGTAACGTTGACTTGGCAGCCGAGAGATGTGACAGTGAGGTCGACAGTTCAAATCCACGCGAGAGCAAATTTTTTATTTTAATTTGAAAAAATAATACAAAACTACCACTCAGGAAAATTAAATTATCTTTGATTAGAGTTAATATAAATAGGAAATAGTGATTAATACCCTACTGCGTTGCTTGTAGTACATACATAATGTTCGATTTAATTTCGGTTAACTTCGTTTTGGAGAACTCCAAAAAATTATAAGTCGAGGGGTGTTATATCTGGTGATCGAGGGTTTCACCCAACAGGACCATGGGTAGCAACCTTGTTTCGAAAAATAGTGAAACAATGAACAGTGATAATAAAATATGACACTTGAGAATATTATATGAAAGTTAACATCAACAATGTTTCAAGATAGCTTGGTTGTCCGTATGAATCCTATGGGTTACCTGCCAAATTGAAACAATTCTTTTCAACTTAACAAGAACACTCATAGGAGCTTTTTTGTTCAGAATCATGCATTGAAATATATAATGAAATATGGGGTGTTCCATTAAAAAAAAATACAATTCGTGAGGTATTTTGAGAACGCGACCGTCAATTTCTTCACCATCGAGATGGCTGCCGGAGTTCGCAATGGTTCTGACTTCATTTGGAGCAGACTGTATAATCAAATGGCGAAAACTTTGTTTTATTTGGACGATGTAACAGACAAGAACCCAGGAACACCTGCAATAGTATATCTTTTGAGGAACATCGTATACCTGTTTTTCAGTTCCAATTCAACGTCTGTCGAAGTATTAGCCAGAGACGTTGTGTTTTGGCAGATATTTGCCTCTTATCCCACCTGGTCGAATAATTTCAGCGTTGAATTTATTCGATTTTCAATTTATCGTTTTCCCACAATCTTTAACTTTTTTTTCGATATTCTGAGATTTGAATACATACAAAGTGTTGAACAACGTATCCGAATTTTTTCAACCATATATGATGATATTGAGTCGATTTCTTGAAAAATGTAAAGGAAGTCCAACAAAAAAATTAAAAAAAAATTGTAAAAGTTTGTTACAAATAATAAACAAGTTTTCTCCATTGACTTGCAAGCAAGCTTGGGCCAGTCTATCCCAATATCTTCGCACTTCCTACTGTTCTCGAAGACGCAGATTATAACAGTAATTATCTCGATTTTTGTTTAAAAATATGAATAGGATATTCATAAAATCTGTTGTAGAATCATCTGCGGCTGAAAGACAAACTTTAGTCGCTATTTTCCATCGTTCAAGATAACCTCTTGGGAGGTATTCATGATGAAACATTCTCCATGAGAATTGAAAAATAAAAAATGTGATTAATTTGTAATATCTAACAGAAAACAACTACTTCCCTCGACTGAAGCCACGCTGGACATTGAACTACATCTGATAGATATCGTGAAAAGACTCTAACTGAAAAGAAAAAATCTGAAAGTGAAAATTCGTATTTTCATTCAGATAGTTGATTTTTTTTAAATTTTCGCTAGTTTTCATTGAAAATTCATTAAATAAATTAGATAGGGAGAATGTTATTAAAAAATATCACTCACAGAAATCGTTCATTTCATTGAAGCAAGGTTCGCTTCTCTCGCATTTAATCCCCAATACATTTTGGTCGACGAAAATCTATTTAGCTTTTCCAAGCTCATCAGTAAGATTGAGAGAATTGGAAAGTAGGCTCTTCAGAAGCAATTATACACATCAAAGATGGAAATGATGGAAATATTACTTTTGCGGTAACACTTTGAAAGTTATATTTTGGCATAGACCTGTCATGGGCATTGCATTTTGATTTTTGTTCGAAAATATGAATAGATTATTCATAAAATCTGTTGTGGAATCATCTCGTTTTTTGTTGGACTTTTAAAATCTTTTTTCATACTTCGACTTATTATTGAGAAGTGCATATGTGGTTAAAAAAAGTTGTGAAACACCCTGTAAGTTTCGCGACAACCACATACTCTTGTTTTTAACCGATATCTAACCGTAATAAGATTCAAGCAGATCGATAAATTCGTCGGAGAAATCCTAACGTAACCATAACGAACTAATCCCTGAAAATAAACACGCATATATTTTCTAGGCGTTTTCCAATTTCTCCTCTAATTACCGAGCGTAGGGACGAAATTCGAATATTTCAACACCTGACTGCCTGCCATCTCATTCTTGAGTCGGGGGAACCCTTCGTACGTAACGCGAAGGGGAATTACACATGAAAGGACATGTAGGTACCTGGGGGAATACATACACGACTAATGCTGTTAGAAGCAGGTAAACTGCGGGTGGTGACACACGGTGTGCTGAAGGTGCATGCGACGGCAGGGGTATGTTACAGAGGGGGTGACGAAATTAAAATCACTTAATCTATGAATGGGGGGTGAAGCGGGAAAAGTCAGTGTTAATCCACGGTATCCACATTAGGATTGAATGAACCTTGAAAATAAAAATACACAGTATAATTATTGTAAAGGCATGCCATTAATATTAAGAGACGGCACAACAATGATGTTCAACATTCATTTATTTCCATTGTTTCCTCACTGAACAAAAATTTAACAAGGTGTCTCTCAGCTTTGAGTTTCAATTTAGCATTTTTAGACTTACTACAGTCTTTTAAATATGCAACATAGGTAGTTGAATAAACTTTTTTGTAATTTTGTTTCAATATTGCGACTTTTTGTTTAAATTTTTGCACTAGTATGAATATAATATAATGGGGAACATTTTCACAATCCTTCCTTTTGTTTATGTTGCAGATTTTAGAGAAATAAATAACCAAAACTAATAAATTTGATCTAAAGGCGATTTTTCATTTATTTATTTTTTGGTAAAAATGATTTAATTCGTTTTTGAGAATTCGGGAACTTCACTGATTTTTGGTTTTGATGATTTTGAAGAAAATAAATAATGATTTTACAAATGGAAACAAAAGGTAAGTTCCCGAATTATAGGGGAATTATAAATCCAGAAAAAGAAACAAAAACTTTATACAAACATCAGTTTTGCGCAAAACCGATTCTACGAAAGGGAAACATCTACCTTCTTGACGCTCCCAGCTACGTAGTTTTGTGACGGACAGGTGCTTCGTTATCTCCACCATCGCTCTTAA
This sequence comes from Chrysolina haemoptera, assembly GCA_958298965.1. NCBI lineage: Eukaryota > Metazoa > Arthropoda > Insecta > Coleoptera > Chrysomelidae > Chrysolina > Chrysolina haemoptera. The sequence continues at coordinate 11,449,307 of OY282602.1, read as the reverse complement.
AAAATAAATGCCCACACACCCAAGATGTGCGGCGCAATGATCAAATTTGACTTTACTGATGACGCGCTGATGGTAAAGGCTACTTTGGTAAGTGGTCGTAGAAAAAAAAAATTGATTTTTCGTATATTTGTGTATTTATAGATGATGAAATTCACTAATTTCGTTAATTTCTCCATAATATGATTTTTCAGTGCATTAATTGTTTGTTGTCGAGCTGTAAGCGACTATTACAAAACTGTATGTTTTTGAAGCAATAATTGTAGGTACTCTTGATCGTTCATTGTGCATTTCGAACCAATTCGAATATAACGATGCTACAATTTTTCTCGCAATCAAAATAAATTGAGAATTCTATAACAAATCAGTAAAATAATATTTAAACATTGTTGTCACTTAGAGTACATTATTATTCCAGTTCTACTACGAATCGTTTTGATAATGTATGAAAAGGAAATCAGTATATCCACTTTGCCTAAATTTAAAACTCAATTCAAGTGTTTCTTGATGGCCAGAAATACAATTTGAATTATTTTATCACAGAAAAACAACAAATATTTCTATTTTTATATTTTGTGCTCGTTCAATTACATAAGTAACATTTTCGAGTTTAAAGCTGGATGATTTGTTGCTTCTGTAAAATATCTATCTAGATTTGTACTGAAATGTCTCGTTAAAGTTTTGTTACAAAAAAAAAAACAAGAAAAATGTTTTAATTCACGAAAATTGTGACTGTATGTTTTCTTGGTTCTTTCATACTGTACTGCCGAAAATTTAACTCTTGCTTTCCAGCTCCACCCTGTACTTACATCGATTTTTAAAAATTTTAGACCCACCTGCAAGTCCTGTTTGGCTGCTTCCGCTCCTGCCCTTGTGTTGAAAGTCACGAACCCCACAGGCTGAAAAAAGGCAAGGGATATTTCAGTGTTCGTATAAGGTCATAATATTTCCACCCTTGTAATTTAGTAGGTCGGAAATGATATGCGGGGTGATAACTTTTTCCAGTGAATTAATTACCTATTCAATTCATTTATGTTCATAATATAAAAACCACACTTTTCAGGAATACGCATAATCCTAGTTTTGGCTGGTTTCGCACATTGTCAGATCAAGGCAATCATTTCTTGCGGACAATGATCGGCATATACCTAATACAGTGAGCTGCCAGATTTATGGAGATTGGTTTGAATTCACTGTCTTATATACTCACACTAAAAAGGAAATTGTCGGTGGTCGAATAAATGAGGAAAATGAGTTGCAAATTTTATTAATCTCAAAGATAAAGCCTTAGGTTCTGAGTGGTGTCTCATGTACTTTTAAAACCTGCGTGTTTGTGGAGTTCACTCTGTAACTAAAAATGAAAGTCACTCAACTTGAACTTGTATGGCTAATTTTTTTTATATATTTTGTAGAATATTAATTACTCTGAAATAATATCAAAAGTGTAATACGCTTTCCATGGACCAGAACTTTGGTGAGACGCTTCAAAGCTCTACAAAAAATAAATGAACCTAATTCATTTTTACATGTTTCATTTTCAAATATGTTATTAAAACAACTATTAAAAAGTTATTATTATTAATATTTTAAAATACTTTACTGTGAAACGCATGCATAAGGCTCATTATTGAATAATTTTTGTGTTTAGAGGATGTTTGGTCATTATAATCTGTCTGACGGATTAAATATAACTTGTAATAGCTGTCTTAGTAAAATATTTAAAAATCAAACGTATAAAAATGAGTTAGGTTCATTTATTTTTTGTAGAGCTTTAAAGCGTCTGACAAAAGTTCTGGTCCATGGAAAGCGTCTTACAACAAAATTCTCTTTTCTGATGAAGCAACGTTTAATAACAACGGGTCGGTCAACAAACATAATATGCATTGATAACTTTCATTGGGGACTTCCATTGTCTGGAGTATTTTTATTAGCACGGCTTTTCAATCGATACAGTATCTCCGATCGTTATCAAAAGTTTACTTAAGTTAACACTTGATACCGATCGGAGATGATGTACTGATTGAAACGTCGCGTCGTGCTAATAAAAATACTCTAATGGAAGTCCGCAATGGAAGTAATCAATTCACAAGATCGTCTGTCTGAAACTTGCACTTTGACTATAATAAAAATAATAATAATAACTAGATTGGCTAGGTTGGCTAGATTATGAAATAATAATCTCCTAGAACCTACTGCCGTATAATAATAATGGGACCGGAAATCAGGAAAATATTTTGAATTTAACATTTAAAAAACCTATTTGAGCATTTACAAGTAGCCTTTCCTCAAAACTTTAGATTCCTCAGAAACCATCAACATTTCTCATTTTGCCACATATTTCGCAAACTTCATAGAGTAAGACCCCACACACCCTATATCCACAAAAAGCTCTCAATAAATCAATCAAAATACAAGATGTTAGATTTGAAAAAGTCGAGTTATTGCCATTTGTACTTTGTCATTCAAAAAAATCCTAGTAGGCGATGGAACTTTGACTTCGAGCTCACCTACATTTCCAATGATGCTCTGAAGCCTAGGGAATCGACTGGAAAAAAGTGGGTTGAGTTATTTTTAATGGTTCTGAAGTTATGGATTTTTCTGTGGGTCCAATAACGATTGCAGCTAAGTCTATGAAACTCAGAAACTCGACAATTTAAAGGCGAATCCAAAAATTTACCAAAAATGTGTGGATGCCATTTGAAAAACAGAACTAAGTTGTGTATTTCATTATGAAGCATCCTTTATATAAATGGAAATATTTTTAGAATGTGCCTCATTGTCGAATCTACCATTTAAAAGAAATTCAAGTCGATAACTTGAATATAAAAAAGTTATGACCCCTGGCATGAGTCACCCTGTATTGCCTCTTCAGTATGCTTCATATTTTACCTTTTCCAAATCATAAAAAGCCAAAAAAACAATCGACATCTAATTCAATCTACACAGGGTGATAGACAGTTTTACAAACTTCCTCATCCAACGAGCAGTATTTTTTCCAAAAAATGATATTTTCATGTAATGATTCATCTGGTTGGATCCAAATGGACCACAAAAATTTCTAGACTAAAATACGTCGAGTTTTCCTGAACTATTTAAAACATCATAAACAACTTGATCTAATGCCATACTATAATATTCAAATGATTAATTTGTTAATGAAGGTCAATCTGCAGTGCAAAACCTTGAATACCTCTGGAATGGTAATCGATATGACAAAAAAATCACGTTCGGACAATTGGACAATTACTTAGCTGTCATGCATGACAATTTTATCATTTTAAAATTCAAGAATATGATAAATATTGCTCTTTCAAGTATCAATGGAATTTTGAATATTTTATTTTTATGTGCTAACTCAATTGCTAACACAATTGCTTTTTTTTTTGGAATTTCCGGGGTTTTACAATATACTACTACATATATGTATTATTCTTGAAGACAAACTCTCGATCAGCACTTCATTAGAAATAATTATATAATTTTCCAAGTATTACTAGAGCAGTTCACTTCAACTCATTGGTATAGGCGATTGTCCAGAAATATTAAATTTCAACATTTCCAGATATGCAAGTTTTTCTTTTCAACAAAATATTTTTTGGTGAATCGGATCTCAAAAAGACTATTGAATACTTTTATTGGGAAATAATACTGTGCGAAATAGAAAATAGTAGATTATACTACGAGTCAATAATGATAGATATTATTCAAAAGGAATTTTTCCGAACTGAGCCGCGTTAGCGGCGAGGGAATAACATTCCGAGATTTCAGATTTTAAATGAACAAATTTATGTGTCATGGGGTAAATTTATGCAAAAGAAATATTTCATCAAGAGCTTTGTCAATGAATTTCCTAATTTGTATTAATCCCTCGTCATTATTATTATTATTAATATATGGCATTACACTGATGCAAGAACCACAGGTATAATACTTATATTATAATATTAGTCGTAAATAAACGTTTTTTAAAAAATAAATCGAAAAGTTCAAATCTTTCTTGAAAGTGAAATAATCCAAGCTGAATTATTTTGTATAGGCTCTTATTTTGATTAGAAATAATATATGTATGTACGAGGAGTTAGTCGAATTCAAATCCATTTGGATCAAAAGATACGGAAAGTTTCTTTAATTCTCGTCACGCACAACTTTGATTGATAGGTCTGAAAGATGCCAACTCCCGAAAACCGAGTTAATAAAGCCCTTGCTGCGTTCACGGAGATGAGCCCTATTTAATGAAATTTCATTCTTGATGCTATTTCGGAATGAAAATTTAGAAAGAAATATGAAAAATTGAGAAATTCAAATTTCCTGACTAAACGAGCTCCTCAAATAAATTCCAGAATCGTTTTAACAAGGTTGAGTTATACTCAACTCTTACTTCAAACCCAAAAATTAAATTTTTTCGTGGATTGAATCCAAAAAGTTGGTATCATATGGGAAAAACTTTTAATGATACTTTATTCCGACTTTAGGTACGTGTCGAAAATAACGTATATTTTTAAATAATTGCTTTAAATGTTTGGTGTGAAAATTCTAAAATTTAACAAGCAACGTAAAGTAGTTTGGCGATTTTTTGATTAATGGGTTTAGCATTATTTTAGTACTGGCGAAAATCGATTGAAATAAATCTTTGTCCAAAATGCTTACCGATACATCAACTTTGCATCAAACACAACAGAAAGAAACGGTTTTCTACTTTTCATAAAAAAATAGTATATTGTATACCTAGAAAGAAGATATGGATAGGCGAGGCACAGCGTAGCAATAAAACGTTCAAATTTGGTACTTATATTTGTCTAATACTAATAGAAAGTTTTATTATTTTTTTTTTGGGATTATTTTGAATCATTTTGAAGTAAAACTTGATGCACAAGTCGAACATCAAAATAAATTAATATTACAACTGTTTCCTGTATAATGCAAACATTTTGAAGGACAATGTATTTCAATCACCTGCAACCATCTCTGATTAATTTGGAAACTGCCTTTGAACACTGTTAAAGATAATTATTCATAGTTCAGTTTATAGACTTACCGATGCTGTTTTGCCATTTTTACTCGTAACTTTTAGTAACGATCCCTCATAACCCTGAAAAAGAAAAACTCCATCAGTAACCTGGACAACATTTTTTGGTGAAATTAGTGCATGTATCAAGAGTATCTACGGGGTGAAATTAGTCCAGAAGTTTGTTGAGAACATATAATATGGTCATCATTCACCATCCAATTTTTTATACACATTTCTACATACGCGTTTCAACAACTAATACTAATAATTAATTTTTTTCCTCAAAGGCATCCAGTATCCAATTTTACAGAGAACTGAGTTATTATGACCGCGTTCTAAGTCCTTATTCGTTAGTATTAATATATCATTTCATTTATTTGACAATGGGTAAAACTCTAGGCTCGACTTTTTCCGGCGGGGGTTTAGGGAGGGTAAGGAGAAGAAAACCCGCACGTCAGCTGATAGAGGATGCTGGTTCAACCTCCGCGAATATCGGTAATCCTATTCATAATGAAAACAAGTAGAGGTAACCGCGGCAAAGTATTACTTTGCGCTCTTAATATACAAATAGCAATTGTTACTCCTGGTGACGATGAGAAGTAACTTGTTCATGGTCAAGTCTCTGGAATTTAGTATTGTACTGGCTGCAGAATACCGGACACCTACATTGCGAAACGAAACATTTTCTTATGAATAAGCATATTTCTCTAAGCTGAGATGTGAATAGATGTGAAGATGATCTTAGGTCCTTCTAGGATGAGTGAATTCCTCGATGGACCTTCCCTTGGTGAACGCTACTATGGTGTTTTCTAAGGGCTGGTGAGTGCATCCTTTCCAGCTCTCTTTGCCACCACTCCATTTTTCACTCGGGGTGAAATTTCATTTAGAGAACTTTGCATTATTGTTCTCATTAAGCCACAGAACTTCCGCTGTACTATGATGACCACATTTTCAGCGCTTCATAGAGCGATAAATCCTCTTATGTAAGGTCTTCCATAACAAGGATCCAAAATTACGAAAAAGGAGGAGGACCACAAAGTTTTGTTTCATCGTTCCAACCTTTATGCTGAAATTTCGAGAAATACATCGAAGACTGGTTTGCCGTGGGGCGACAGAAACCTCAGCCAGACGAATGCAGAAGGCCGTTCTTGGCTCACTTCGTTTATTCAGGGCACTTGATTCCCGGACCCAATAACGCAACTGTTTAGGTAAATGTGCGGCCTCCGGATATACCGGAAGTTCAGAGAAAGGGCGTAAATGACAAACAAATACTTTCTCGATATTTATATTATCCATTATCCATTTTATTCAAATGGATAATGCCCGCTGCGTTCGGTAATGAACATCGAAACCTTTCCGCTTCGTCCACATCCTCCTCCTCCAACTAGGTGGCACAATAAATAGGCCCCCGGAAATACAATAAAAAAAAATTACTCACTGGGAAAAAATAATATAGCACAACACCTGGCCTAATAAAGTGAACAGAAGTTTTTTCGATATTGCGATTTATTTTTTCGAAAATTTGGGTTTTTCTCCAGAAATTTTGACTTTTTGCTCGAAAATTTGACTTTTTCTCGAAATTTCGACTCTTTTCTCTAAAATCGTCTTTTTCTCGATATTTCGACTTTTTCGAAATTCCACTCAAAATTCAGAACGATAGAAAACTGCCCGTTTGCACAAAATAGAGGTTAAAACACTATTTCATGTAAAAATACTCGAGCAACGTGGGCTCCCAAGTTTTCCCCAATATACAAAACTGAAAACCTCGTGTAACTCAAACAACTCAGTGTATTGATTATGCAGAGATGTTTTTTCTCTAAATTTACATCTGAATGAATATAAATATAAATGAAAACACTTTTTGCTATAATAATATGTTTCTGACTCTATTCTGAGAACCAACATGTGCAATCGAGTTAAATCATCTGTTGAATATGCTGCGTTATAACATTACACCATTTCCAAGAAACAAAATAGTCTAGGTTATGTTTATATTATCCACCAGACATTAAACCGAAAATATCATGCAAAACAGTCTCTGGTTTTATATTTGAGTTGGAATATATTTAGTTTTTTGCCTGACAACTGCTGTTTGAATTCAGGACAACAAAAAACGAACATATTTCGTGAAAATGATTGCATGCTGCGAATTTTATGTTTCGTATCAAAAATATAGAGTGATTGCTTGAATAACATGGCACGATTCGTACGATTATTCGAGTATATTATTCTAGAGGCCAAGAAACTTATTAGATTACTAATCTGATCAGTGATACTACGAGTCTCCATAAATCAAGTGGTTTAGTTAAAATTTTGATAAAAGTTCTGAAATTCAAGTGGTGGGTTGATTAAACAGCATGTTTTTCCAATTTTATCCACTTCTACCTTTTATTGATGGACACATTTCAACGTGACTATCATGTGAATTATTTTTAAACGTAGTGAACCCAGTGGTGTGGTTAGATATTTTCTACACTTTTCTACACTTTTAAACATTTTGAAGGCTAAATCACCGTCTGCAAATTGCATGCGAATAAATCAATCAAAACAGTTGACATTTTTCAACATGAGATCTTTGAATAATTTGAAAATCATTCCTGCTGCATTAGCTTTAAGCTGTCCTCTATACCTTGTCCATGAATCTGACCATCATTTGTCGGGGGATCTGATCTATATTCAGTATAGACAGACTCCGAGTCTTAGTTTAATTGACTTCCCTAATTCCGCTGGGATGTCTGGGCTATCCCCGTATGAACTCTATTCATGTTTATTTCCAGCTTCTGACTCCAATTTTCAAAGGTGCTTCGGCACTCTTGTATTTTATTATGCTGACGACTATGAATAGATTCTTCGATTGTTCTTGCAAGAATCTATGAAACTAGACTGACTCCCTTGCCATTCTGCCCTTCTAAAATTGTTTGCAGTCTGAACTTGTTTTTGTTGTCTTTGATCACATCATTCGTTCATCTGTTCCTCTAGAATCCAATTCCTCCTGATGTACTGTTTTCTTGTTCTCACCACATGTTCTGCAACCGGTCTTGTTCTTTATTTCCTTATGTCCCTCGTCCTTCTGTTCTCATGGAGTCCCCAGAACTTGGTCCTGTTTATCTTGTTTTTCTTCAACTCGATCGTTTTTCTGTTCATGTTTTGCAACTGGTCCCACCCTTCTGGTATTTTTGGCATCTTTCGTTTTTATGTTCTCGATAAAATTTCTGGAACTGGTAGGTATCCATAATGACCACATGTTAATGTTCCAAGAGCCAGTCCACTTCATATCTGTCGCCTATTATCCTCTATTTGCCGAAGCTCTTTCTCAATTTATTACTCTTCGAGCCTTTATGAATCATTTTATTAGGGTTCAAACCTACATCCACCTTAACTCTCCTCAATTACCCACTAATGTTAACATTAACGGTAACAAGGATATTCCTTGGGTCCTTCCACAAATTCCTTTGAACTGACACTATCCAGTGATCACTATGACGCCAACTGTCGCAGATCTCCTTGAGTCCTACTTGAACTACTTTGGAAACCTTCTTTTTCCAATAATTACTACCACCGTTGCCCATTGTCGCGAATATATGGGTTAACCCAAATATTCAATGGAAACAGTATTTCCGATATAAGAAGTCGCAAATATTCCTTGGTTTACCCTAAATTTCCAAGGAAATTATCTGTAGCAAATAATCCCACTTCTGATGTCAACTGGTACGATATGGCAGGTCATGGATAGTGCTGTCTTGTGATCATATGATATGATACCATATTCACTTTTGAGGATATGATGAAACGAAATTTTGAAAAAACAGCTGAACGAAATACTTCATTTGATTTCTCCTGAGCCACTGAGAGCGTCAATTCAATTTCTTTACACTTTAATGGAAATGAAACGATATTTGTTATTGACACATCGGAGCAGATATAAGCGTTTGCTAACATTCTGAGTAGAAACAAAAATGTGTTAAACAATAAGCGCATTTTTATTCCAAGTCACGTCATCAAATTTGAAGTAATAATAAAAAGGCGAGGTGTTTTCTCAGTCGCATATGGGAAATCATTTAGGTAACTATAATTCCATGCTCTACCAACAGTAACTTATAAAATTTCAATATATAGTGCTGAATGTGAAACAAAGCAGTTTTTTTTTAGCAAAGCAGGACCCCCCCCCCTTTTGACTATACAAGACCAAAAAAAGTGTATGCATCATCGCGTAACGAGTGCTTCTATTCTTCATTCATAGGTCATGAAAACGGAAGCATCATAAACTCACCTCATAAGCTCTAAATAATAAATACAATTCCCGAGGCTTGGCATCCATTGGTAGGCCACTCACAAATAACGTCCGCACCTGAAAATAAAAAGGAAATGTAAAAAAATATACTTCAATTTCTGAGGTAAAATTATAAAATATTTGAAATTTTCAGTTCAAGAATTTTTGCCGGAGAGTATCGAATAAATTAAATAGTAAAATCGACAAAGTCGAAGTACCCTTCTCTCCAAATATTTTCACCAGGTGGAAAATATGAGGTAAACATCCGACAGAAAACAACTATTTCCTTGGCTAATACCACGACGGACATTGAATTATATCTGACAGATATTTGTGCAACGTTCTCCCAAGAAGACCCAGTTGCAAATGCTTATTGTAATCATACAGCAGATTATCCTTCACTTGGCTGGGGAAGACCGCCTTAAGACACATTTCGAGGTTCTTGCCTCGTCATTAGTAAAGGGTAGGTCGGACAACATTAGGGTCGTCCTGCCACAGCCAAATGAAGAGTGCTTCATTTGTGGGGAAATAATAGTTATACAGTGGATTATAATTCATTTGGCTGTGGCAGGATGACTCCGATGTCCGACCTACCCTGTACTGATGACGAGGCAAGAACCTCGAAACACTTCTGCTGGTGGTCTTCCCCAGCCAAGTGAAGGATAATCTGTTGTATAGTTACAATATGCATTTGCAACTGGGTCTTCTTGGAAGAACGCTGCACAAAATCTGTCATAGGTCCGTCGTGGTATTAGCCAGGGAAGTAGTTGTTGTCTGTCAGATGTTTGCCTCATATTTTCCACCTGGGGAAAATATTTGGAGAAAAGGGTATACTTCGACATTGTCGATTTTACTATTTCATTTATTCGAAATTTTGTCAAGGGTAATATAAGACCTTGATAAATAGTCGACTATTTTTATTTCATTTAAATATCGGCTGTATTCTATAATAATTTAATAAGACATAATTTTGCCGTTGATAATCTGACGGAAGCCCGAGAGGAAAGCTCGCGGGTTTTCATCTCTGATTATTATTTATGCCAATTTGATGTCAATTCAAATTAATGAATAATAGTGTCATATTTATTAAGAATATTTCTTGAATCCAATTATTTATATCAACAACAATTAACAAAATCCAAATTGATATAATTGATATAATTGAAAACACAATTATTGTATGTGACATGTGCACCATGCGTAATTTGTGACATTTGTTTAGCTCTTGAAGAACTGGAAATATTCGTACAAGCTTCACATTCATTTTGTTTTCTCATTATGTTCAAAATACTCTGGTGATATTGTTCATCCATTTGTAAGTTGTTGTAAGTCAGGTTGAATTGAAAAATACGCGAGCGCAATTCAAAATATTCAGTTTTGTGAATGGTGTCGACTCATTTCATACTGACGATGCTAGCAAAATTTGGTAAACTGCTCCCATTATTATTATTACTTACTCCTCACTGTATTATGAGGGATTGTACACCGGATTACACATTTTCTTCGTTTTTGGTTAAGATGTATTTATTTGAAATACAGGCTTCCTAATATAATTACCATGCCGAATGGTCGGTGGCAATTGTGCAGCAATCGTCGCTAATGAAACGTGTTGATTGGTCTTGTCAAACAGGAAACAAAAGTGTGATTGGTTGATCATTGCTATTCAACAGATGAAAGAAATAATCGGATTTAATGTGTTTATCCCCAATAACAAAAGAAAGTCTACAAGTTTGCAACCTTCGTCTGAAAAAAAGTCAAATTTTGCGATAGCTACGAGAACCTCTGATACCTATAATCTATAATGACGCCGCGTTGTTAAAAAAGCCATAAATATATTTGAATAGCAAGAGGGCCACTTTACCGTTATCACGTTATTCCTATCTACCAGAACAGAATACAAATTAGCAAATAAATTGTATGAAACGAATAATTTCGACAATGTATCTTCAGAGAAGTACGCATAATTATCGATAATTTGTTGAATGAAAGGTTGGGAGAACAGAAGATGTACAGGGTGTCCGAAATTTGAGCGATAAATGAAATGGGAAGTAGAAAATGACAAAACAAAACAAAATGAAAGAATACATTTTTGTAAAAAAAATATTTTGGGAGATATTGAATTTAAAAGTTTTTATTTTCAAAATTTCAAATCTTTAGCTCAGCTTCAGCTCAAAAAAAGTTTGAAATCAATTGCCAAATTTTTACCAAAACAACACAAACAGACGGTCAAAAACAGGTGGCATTAATTGAATATGAAAAAATAAATAAGAAATAAAAATGAAATTGACACATCCCTGGGAAATGAGTTTCAAACATTCGTCAATAATAAATGAAAACACTCACCCTCTCATTAAAATTCTATAGGAATTGGGTTTTAAGTTATTCTTGCATGTGGTATAACATATGCCTTACACTTTCCTGATTTATTCATTCAGTTATTCAATTTAAAAATACATGGAATGAAATAAGATGAAGAAAAATGAAACCTTGGTGGTACCTAAAAAAACTGAACAGGTTTATCTATAGTTATTTCCATTATAAATCAGATACAATGAAACCAATTTTCCCTATAATCATTTTATACTTCTTCATAATTCTTGTGATGTTCTCACGCGACCAATCATTTCCATATTGTTTCTGGCAAAAACTATATCGTTTCTCTAAAGAGGTCGTGTATAAACCTGGTGATATTTTTGGTCTTCTAAGAACAAAAAACGGAAATAATGCGTTAATCGCTCTAGTTGATCGTCTCGAAACAGAGTTTATAACCAAGCTTCATTTTGATGAAGTTTCATAATTGCTTGTAGATGTGAAAAATAAACAGCGCATCCAGAATGAATTTCAATTAATTAACTGCCATCATTTATATCATCAAGAGATTTATAAACACGAATCGCAAGTTTTCAATGGAAATATTATTCTTTTCATTTCATATCATATCATTTTTGCTCGTTAACGTAAACTTTGTTTAGAAAATAAACTGGTTGACATGAAACAAGTTACATCTACGGTAATTTTGGTGTTTTTATTTTGTTTGTACATAATATATATAGCAAGCTTATAAGGTACGAATTCCAAAATTTTGGAAGTATTCATAATATTTAGTTCATTTCATGACAAAAAATTCGTATGAACTTAGGTCCACAAACGCTTCGTTACCGATCCACAATCAACATGTCTTTCAATTCAAAAAGCATATAATATTGGTGATACCCCCAAAGTTAACGGGGGGGCTATAAAAAGTCGCACTGTACCATCACAGGTTCTCGATGAATAGGAAAAAACGGAGATTGTTTTCGAGCAAACATATTATGAAATCGAGGACGAAGGGTATTACAACGAAGCTAATAATCCCATCGATGATGTGGAAGAAATTCCTATCGGTGACGTTTCGATCGGTATTGAAGACGATGAACCCGCTACACCTGGTCCATCAAGAATAGCGAAGCGAAGAAAGGTGTGCTCAATATGATAATAATGTATTTGGAGCATTGCATTTGAATTTGACCTGCTGGGTATAACACGAAAAAAAAAAGCGTCACCTACTCTACCTCATCGTAGTGTGGAAATGAGTTTTTTTGGCCAAACGGCGCCGGCGTGTTGAGTTATTAATCACTGAAAAAAAAGACTGCTGCTGAATTTGTAGTAGAAACAACAAAATCAAGAGTTTGCATTAATTCGAGTGCACGGTAGGTCTCCAGTGAACCCTGAAAACCCAACTTTTGGCATTAGGATCTGACTAATCTGGAATTCTATATTGAAATGGTGAATTATTTAACGATCACCTAGGGAATACTAGTTCCAGCTATTGTTGGACGCTCTACCTCTGGTGGCCGTTGTAATGAATATTAATTGTGGTTCAATTATGGAAAATGGATAGATCTGGTAATGACGAACATGCTCGAATGTAAGTATAAATAATAAATTGGATACACGGTGAATATACAGAAAGAGCTGGAAGGGTTGAATTATTTCGAATGAAACGTTAACGTTGTAAATCAGTTAGTGAATTCAAAGATAATGTGCTGTCGGAATCTGATGTATTAATTAACACGAACATTTTTCGCTTGGTTATATCATGAAAAAGAGATGGAGATTATACCACAATTTGCGTTGATTTGCTTTGTATGAAAATCTCGTGTAACTGATGCATGCTTTCAACTGTGATGTTTTGGATGAGAGACAAGTTTCCTTCATCAATAAAAACAGGATCAAATTTACATTTTTTCCTACGCCTGGGAAATTTTCTGCATTCATTTACAATTATATTATAATTCGTATGTTTCCTACAACTTACAGTGTCCTTCAAAGAGTTGGCATCATATGAGAAATACTTTTAATAATCTATTTTGTGCTTGCGCTTTGGTTATGCTTAAAAAAATATGAAAAATTGTCTACTTGGACGGGTTCACGTGACTTCAAATATTCTTATGTCAAGAGTATTTTTTTTAATAATCGCATATAATAGACTAATTTATTTGAATTTCATTATGTCATTAAGTTTTCATTACTGAATATCGATGGAAACAACTTTTTTTTTTCGAGAAAATGAGAAAATCGTTTAAAATTTCTGTTGTGTTCGATGCAAAGTTGTGCATCGTTATGCATTCATGATAGAAACGTATTTTAATCGGCATTTATCAGTACTAATATAATACCAAACTCATTAACCAAAAATCGTCGAATTAATTTACGTACCTACCTATCCAACCAAATTTTAGGTCTCTTTATACAACAAATTTCATAGAGAAGAACATTGGTTTCAGGCGCGTATGCAAGTGGGGGTAATTACCCCCCACATGATCGAAGAGAATTCAGTGTTTCAATCAAAATTAACTTTAAGATTCACAAAATGAATTTTATTTCATTCAACGCGTGACCATCTAAATCTAATCATCTAATCTATTTCTTCAAAAAAAAGAAAAAAATTTAAAATTGTTATTTAAATGCATTTGGAGACCGGCTAATGGACCCGGTTTGGAGGGAGAAAAAGCGCGAAAACTCGCGCGCCTCAAGATCGCGCGTAATTACACCGTAATTACACCACATCGACAGACCTATAAAACATTGCATTGCAGATTCAAGCAATTGAAACGTAGTGAAAAAATTTAAAGAAGTAGAAATCTTCCAACCATTAAGACGATGAAAGTCCGAAATGTAAGTAATCAAGTTACAACATCGTTTACAAGCCTCAAACAAATTTAAAGGGTTTACATTTTTTCAAAATAATTTGCTTGCAGTGTATATAACTTGGAATGATTCCTTTCAGAATTCTAGTGCCAAAATTACGTTCCAAGGGAAGTTAGACACACAGTATACAGGGTGAACTACCACCACTTATCGAAAATTATAGAGGGTACTTATTCATCAAGTAAAAACACACCTGTGAAATTTTGGAGAAATTCGAGATCATTTATATAATTATTCAGTTGGTCAACCTTCCGAAACGCGCCACTGAATGAATCTGTACCTCCACCTGAGTACGAACTCTCGATCTACAGTGTCTGTATGAATTAACAACTGAGATATTTATTTCTACATATTTTTTTTGATGGGTCGTTAAAAAGTATTAATAGATTGGATCGAATGTGATTTGTGCTCTGAAGAAGATTGTGTTAGCGTATACGGAAAGAGTTTAATGTGTTGTATTCTTCAGGAATTATTTAACCAGCTTCAGTTCCATCAAGGAAAAGGAGAAGAGGAACACTGATTTTGCATTTCTATGTGTGTTCATCCAGGGGCGGCGATTTCCTACACTTACGAAAATTCGGACCCTAGTCACAAACCTCTTCCGCCATCTTGGAGCGGTCATTTTGTTTTTTATTTCTCTTAAACTATCAAAATCCATTGTCACCGAAATCATCATTATAATTATAATATAATAATTACCACCTACCAAAGTTCAAGTTGATTGGACGATTGCAGTGGGTAAAAATTCTCTTGCAAGACATGATCAGCGACAGACACCAGGGCAGGTGAAACTAAATGAAAACTTGGAATCGTAAAGAAGTATCATTATGTCATTTGTCTGTATTAAAGTTATGAATGAAATCTGGCTGTATAAATGATAAAACAACATTCATTAAGACGAAAACTACGACTTCTTCCAAAAGAACAACCTGAGACAAAGACAAAGCTGTAAGGACAGAAAACAACAAATGAATGCGTTATTAATGTGGAAAGATTAATATGGCCACTGATAATTTCATTATGGCGTGGTTCTCGATAACTTTTCAGCCCTTCCATCAGGTATAACAACGCCTACGCCCCTGTTAGATTACCCAACATGTGGATATCGAGCAAATAATATCGTTATTAGTAACAAGACAGGTGAACTGAACACATGCCAGCCATCGGTTGTGAAATTATACAGTTTTCAGATAGAAGGTGAGCTTTTTTGTGGGAAAGCAGGTTTACGGTAGAACAATGAATTTGGAAGTGAAGCGTGAAACCATGTGTCAAGGGTTTTTTTTCAATCGAAAACTAAGATTCCATAATATCTAGCAACAACACGTATTTTGAGAAATATTAACAAAAAATTAGACTGTTGCAAGTTTTGGAATAAATGTAGAAATTAATTAGTAATGCCTGTGAAAAAATTACACAATCAGCATTGTAAGAGAACAATATCTCCCACGAGAAGCGTTTCTGTGCAGATTTATGTATTTCTGATGACGCATTCATAAGCAAACAAAAATGAAACAAGCCAGTTTAGCAGTACTCAACGTAATCTTATTTCACAGAAAAATAATTTTTTCTGATACAAGTAGAAACATTGACATGTATGGATGGAATACAATAAATTATTTCGTTACTAATGATATGTTAATCCTAGTTATATCTTTATATGGGCAGAATCCAGTAGCACTTGAAACTTGACACAGTTAATATTAGTATAGTCGCTGAAGTAATATATTCATCACGAACTGTTAGTAGAGGACCCTTACATCATAAAACCACAAAAATCCATCTTGGGGCGATATGGCTTCCCCCCCCAAAAAACTACCCCTTTAGTTAAAAAAGCATGTTTTTGCCTATAACTCCCCAACCGTTGAAAATATCGAAAAAGTATTTATTACAAAAAAAGTTCTCTTGTAATTTTTACATAAAATTTTGTTAAATTTTCCATTATGGAGTTGCCCGCGAATTTGTACATTTCAATTTTTTCGCGCGCGGCCAATAAATAAAATCAAATTGCTGGAAAACTACGCAAGCTATATATAATAAAACATAAGTGTGATTATCCAATGACATTTCGTGTTCATAACTGCATACAGTCCTACGAAAAATAAAGAGGTTCAATATAATTTATGAATATAATAATAATATAGAACTTTATTCAACAAAAACGCTACAGTTTTGAAATGTGGATGAACATAATGAAAAAAGTTTGAAGAAAACGATAAGTACAAATGTACTTGTTTCGTTATACACAAAAACTTACGAAAAAAAAAATGGACACAATAATATGATAAATATATAAAAATTGTTTAAAACTTGAAATAAGGTAAGAATACATAAAAAATGATGGCACAAAAAACATATCATCAATTCACCAACATTGACATAATAATACATTATATAATAAACTTATGTTAGATAAATAAATAAAATACAATAAATATATAGTGTCTAAAATTTAAAATTTAAAATAAGGTATGCATGTAAAAGTAATGGAATCAAAAGAACAGCACAATTTTCACAATTTAAAATTCATGGAGAATTTTTTTTCAACTTTCTACTCGAATAGTCGTAGCAGCATATTTCGTTTGCATTGAAGTATGTGTTTCTTCAATGCTCCTTTGAAGATATTGATATTAACTATAGATTTTATCGTTTCAGGAATCTTGTTGTAGAGTTTGGGAGCAAAATATGTATAAGAGCGTTGAGCAACGACCCTAACCATTAGGGGTGTAATAAATTGATTTCGCTGTCGAGTATTGTACTGATGAGAAGGAAGCAATGCTGTGTGTTTGCTTGCGTGATATTTAATACTGGAGCATAAAAAATACAATTGTCTTATATCCAACATTTGTGTTTCGGTGTATAGATCATCAGAAGGATATCTATTATTCTTTGAAAATATCAATTTTAAGAAACGCCTTTGCATAACTTCCACAGCATGAATGTGAGTATTCAGAGCTCCACCCCATACTGCGATTCCATAGCGAATGTGACTTTCCACAAGAGAATGATACAAAGTTTTTAAGTACTTTAGCGGCAGGATTTCTTTGAGTTTCCTAAATTTAAACAAAATAGTCCTCAGTTTATTTACTGTATATTTTATATGTAAATCCCATTTAAGATGAGTATCAATAATTATTCCCAAATATTTAACTTTACGCTCTTGTTGAATATGGAAGGGTGTATCAGTACTGATAGTTAGGTGTTCAAATGGAGGCATTCCAGCGGAATTACAGCAGAATGGAAGGTAATATGTTTTTTCAACATTAACAGTTAATAACTTTTTATCCAACCAACGTTTCACAAGAGGAAATTCCGCTTCAGCTTTAATTTTCAGTGAATTCCAGTCATCAGCTTTATAAAAGATGGCTGTGTCATCTGCGAACCCGATAATATTTCCTTCGTTATTCAATGAAAAAATTTCGTTTATATATATATTGAATAATGTTGGTCCCAGCACAGAACCTTGAGGTACGCCACAGTCGATCTCCATTTCACTACTCAATACGTCATCAATTCTTACTTTCTGGCTTCTTCCCGTCAGATAACTTTCAAATAATTTTAAGATATTACCCCGTATTCCAATATCCTCTAAAGACTGTAGAAGTAGGTGATGATATGTTTAATCATAGTTGAATTTTATTGGTTTGATGCAAAAAGGGTAAAAGATTATATATATCTTTTGAAAAAATTACCAGCAACTTGAAATTCGCCAAATTTTTTACTGAAATGTTGAGAAAAACACGAGATTAGGGAAAATTTATTCAGTATTTTTTTTCAGTGGCATATATTATCAATCTATTTTTTACACAGAAAAAAATACCGAATTGATTTTCCATATTTTCATGTTTTTTTTTAACATTGCAGTAAAGAAAAAACAATCAGCAAAAATTTGAAGAAGATGCTGGTAATTTCATAAGATTAAAATGCACCCAGTCATTGAAACAGTTCGTCAATCCGAATAATCGGAGTGCTTCTTGATTGGCTGGTAAGATGTTGCAGTTTACACCCATTCCATCAACGTACAGGTGGTGCAGAAAGCACTTGCAATTGTATCCTCTGCAATGAGAACATTGCACAATATTGTTATTTCCGTCAACCGGCTGCACCCTTACGTTACGAGCAACCCTCAGAAGTCTTCGAGAGACATGTGCGAGCTAGGGCAGATGCAGCCCTTGACTATTATCATGTGATGCCCTGCACGAGACCGGTGACCGGTGACCGTGAATCGAACCCACGTACCTTGGATTAGCAAGCGGGCACATTACCTACGCGCTACCACGGCCCCTTGCTACTACCCGTCGCAGTATCAGCAAGGGAAGTAGTTTTTTTCAGACAGGTATTGGCCTTAATATCTGACTATACCATGTTGCAATATCCATTGTACAGTAGAATAAACTACAATTGAAAGTAAACTGAAGAAATTGTTCAAAAGTAACATTAATGGTAGCAAACATTAAAAAGATAGAAAGGACGAACACTAACTTTTTCGTAAACATTCCAAATGTTTTATTAACATCAATTCCTCAACAAAACAAATACCTTTATATATATATATATATATATATATAACTAACGCGTCTGAGTAGAGTCAGAAGTTCTGAAACCATTTACTATATTATTGAAAGCCTCAGCCAATTATCAACTAGTGAACTGGTTATAAACTTTAGTAATTATGGTGAAAGAACTCGTTGATTGGCGGAAAGTCCAAAAAAAAAAAGGTATACGCTCTTAATGGGTTCTATGAAAGACATTATTCAACTTTATGTAATTGTAGTTGATACTTTCGACCCACATTATAACATGTTTCATTATTTTTTTATTGAATCTCTACTTGTGTCAAAAAATCTGATTATGGTGGATAAAGAAGGACGAATGGATTTCAGTTTTCGTTATTAAACATAACTTGGTTCACGAAAATTCTACATTGAACATTTGCATTATAAACAAGCTCATCTTCAGCAAGACATCTAGAAGGGAAAAAATGCGACACACTGCACACAGCTCACGTCGATATCCCTTCCTCGAGCGAGTAGAGGAGAAATTCTAATGCTCTCTCAACATATAGCAAGCTATTCTTTACGCTCTCATGAAACCACCATACCAAGATGAAAACATTCCGATACTGTATGTTACAAAATAATTAACCAATATTTAATCACAGATTATAGATGATAAGTATTTTGAAAAAAGTCGGATAAACTGATGATTGAATTGACTACAATCAAGGAACATTTATCTGTTTTGGACCTGTCAAAATATAAGCTTTCCAACGATTCAATTAAGTATTATAATTCATTATTTTTTTATTGAATCTCTACTTGTGTCAAAAAATCTGATTATGGTGGATAAAGAAGGACGAATGGATTTCAGTTTTCGTTATTAAACATAACTTGGTTCACGAAAATTCTACATTGAACATTTGCATTATAAACAAGCTCATCTTCAGCAAGACATCTAGAAGGGAAAAAATGCGACACACTGCACACAGCTCACGTCGATATCCCTTCCTCGAGCGAGTAGAGGAGAAATTCTAATGCTCTCTCAACATATAGCAAGCTATTCTTTACGCTCTCATGAAACCACCATACCAAGATGAAAACATTCCGATACTGTATGTTACAAAATAATTAACCAATATTTAATCACAGATTATAGATGATAAGTATTTTGAAAAAAGTCGGATAAACTGATGATTGAATTGACTACAATCAAGGAACATTTATCTGTTTTGGACCTGTCAAAATATAAGCTTTCCAACGATTCAATTAAGTATTATAATTCATTATTTTTTTATTGAATCTCTACTTGTGTCAAAAAATCTGATTATGGTGGATAAAGAAGGACGAATGGATTTCAGTTTTCGTTATTAAACATAACTTGGTTCACGAAAATTCTACATTGAACATTTGCATTATAAACAAGCTCATCTTCAGCAAGACATCTAGAAGGGAAAAAATGCGACACACTGCACACAGCTCACGTCGATATCCCTTCCTCGAGCGAGTAGAGGAGAAATTCTAATGCTCTCTCAACATATAGCAAGCTATTCTTTACGCTCTCATGAAACCACCATACCAAGATGAAAACATTCCGATACTGTATGTTACAAAATAATTAACCAATATTTAATCACAGATTATAGATGATAAGTATTTTGAAAAAAGTCGGATAAACTGATGATTGAATTGACTACAATCAAGGAACATTTATCTGTTTTGGACCTGTCAAAATATAAGCTTTCCAACGATTCAATTAAGTATTATAATTCATTATTTTTTATTGAATCTCTACTTGTGTCAAAAAATCTGATTATGGTGGATAAAGAAGGACGAATGGATTTCAGTTTTCGTTATTAAACATAACTTGGTTCACGAAAATTCTACATTGAACATTTGCATTATAAACAAGCTCATCTTCAGCAAGACATCTAGAAGGGAAAAAATGCGACACACTGCACACAGCTCACGTCGATATCCCTTCCTCGAGCGAGTAGAGGAGAAATTCTAATGCTCTCTCAACATATAGCAAGCTATTCTTTACGCTCTCATGAAACCACCATATCAAGATGAAAACATTCCGATACTGTATGTTACAAAATAAATAACCAATATTTAATCACAGATTATAGATGATAAGTATTTTGAAAAAAGTCGGATAAACTGATGACTACAATCAAGGAACATTTATCTGTTTTGGATCTGTCAAAATATAAGCTTTCCAACAATTCAATTAAATATTATAATATTGAATATATTGAAACACCTATTTTGTGGTTGAAAATTATATTTCTTGAAATTTACCCCAACTTGAATTTTATACTTATGGAAAACGAAAGATCCGATTAATGACCCAAGTCGATCACTAGATGAACATATTTTATGCCTGATTCTATTTAATAGGTTAATTTGCCGTGAGACGTTCCTTGTGAGCTAATAGTTAATTGACCACTTGACCAATGACTTTCGACCCACCTATCAAGAATGTTATAGAGCGAGTTACACGACTTTACGTATCAAACATCTAAATTACGCTTACTGTTTTTCTCAAGATTGGTTTCTTTGATGAAAATGTAAATGAAAGTAGAAAGAGTTTGAATTTACATTAGCTACATCATTATATCTAGTAAGAATTTCAAAATTATGCTACGTGTAATACAAAAATTCCTGAATGATGTATACTAATGTATCTACGTGGGACATATGTCAATAAATAATTTACTCAAATCCGGAGATCAAAAGACATTTTTCGAAATGATTTCTGACAGCAACGCTGTTTGGTGAATTACTCAAAAAAATAAACAAGTGCATGCTGGCATGAAAAATCAATTTCGACGAAATGGTTATACTAGAACTGAAGTCATTACCATCATCAGTAAAGTGAAGTGAATCGTAAGTTTTAAAATGCACCTGGATTCGAGATCTGTTCGACCGATAAATCTTGTCTGTTCAGCTTGAACATTACAAGACACCGTGAAGAAATCATTACTTGGTTTTGAAATAATAACAGTAAAAACCTAATACTCAGCGTATCTATGTGAAGTAATCTAGATCGGTAAGATTGCTCATAACTCTCTATTATTAGATTTTATTCGCTGGAACTGGAAAAAAAAACTGATTCAATACTGAATATCTCAGTATTGAAATGTTTTTAAACAGTTACGTCACCCAAGTCAGTTTGCAAGTACTAGCCAAGTACATCACAATGTTTCTTCAGGATGTTGGTTTATATACCGGGTGTCCACGGAAAGTGGCTCGCCCCTATAACTGTTTTGGTTTTGTAGATATTGAAATGAAATTTGGAGGATCTGTATGAGACATAGAAATGTATTTTTTGACAAGTGACTCAGATGAGTGCAACTTTCGATCTCACCGGAAGTGATAAAAACTTTTGATTTTTAAATGAGACACCCGGTTTGTTTTCACCTTTTTTTGTCTCCATATGATATTCTGAATACAACCATGTATCACTTGTTACATTTTGTGACCATATTTTTTTTTTCATTTCGATATTTGATCTTTAATCTAGAGGGCTATGGATACGTTCAAATTATTATTTTAGTCCAAAAGTAGGTATTGGGAAAAATACAAATTTACAGTTTTCGGTTGAAATTCATCTTCTGTATACGACTTAAAACTGCATTTTTTGACAAGTAACTCGGCTTCAGCAAGTTTTAACATTTTTGTGGAATATTGTTTTGAAAAAAGTGAAAAGATTACTTAAAATTTTTCTAAAAATGAAACAACATTTCAGATTAAAATGAGATTCAAATACATTGGATAACCTGTGACCTACATAACTTACAGAACAAGGTAATCAAGATGTATTGAAAAAAAAAACATTACTTGTCGATATGTCATCTCAACTCACCTTTCCAAAATTTAAATTAGGAAACTATTGTGTACGTTATTGATTGAAAAACATGTTAATAATACCATTTACACACGAAGATATCAGTTTTTGGATTGATGATTTGGTTATATCATTTGTGTTGGTCACAGGTTACTCGATAAATTTTAATATTATTTTAATCTAAAAAAAAAGATCTACCATAATATTTTAAAGTTTGTTGACGAAAGTTTCTTCGAGACCTAATAATGTGCGGTATCAAATTGATCGTAATCTTTCTGATCCGACGAGCCACTATGTTGCCATTTGAAAAAAAAATAGTAATAATAATTTAAAAATTGAATTTTACCCAGCAGATGTATTTCAACCGAAAACCGTAAAGTTGTATTTTTATAATACATAGTTGTATTTAGAATGTCATATGGAGAGAGAAAAAGTGATAATATACCGGGTGTCTTTTTTAAAAATCGAAAGTTTATACTTGAACGGAAGTTGCATGAAGCTGAGTCACTTGTCAAAAAATGCAGTTTTATACATTATATAGATCCTACAAATTTCATTCCAATATATTCAAAAACAAAAAAGTTATAGGAGCGAGCCACCTTCCGTGGACACCAAGTATAGGTATTTCTATTCTTTTGAATACTTATGAGTGACTCGCCTGATTCCTTCTTCAAAAAAAACATAAGTAGTTCTGATTTCAATAAAGCCTAGAAACATTTTATGTGAAAATTTCTCGATTAGGATGTGCAGATGCACTGGATTCTGATGATTTGTTCTGTAGACATCTTTACTATTCACTATTTTATTCTTCATTGATATCGATGTGATTACTTTGTATTCCTTCAGTGCTGGTGGATAAATCATGTTTAATATCGTAAGATTACTGATGAATAAATGATATCGAGTCAACCTAATACTAGGAACTCAAATTGCCTCCAAAAGAATCACAGAATATGCAGAAAACAAAGAATTATAACAATCAGGTGCCATTATAAGGTAATAATTGAACTTCCGAGTTGAACTTTCAACAAAAATAACCTTGTTTTAATTACTAATTAACCTAATTATTAAGAACGCATACATTAATCATACAGTAATTAATTATAACAAATTACTTCGTTCTCGGGACATATCTCGATACACTCCATATTTTAACGGAAAATCCCAAACTCGGTCTCTTCGTCACAGCACACTATTTACTATTTGACTGAAGAATCGCGACAGCAGGAAGCCGGAAAAAAAACAATCTCACTGCGAACGTCCAAAGCCTACTAGCTGCACCTTGTGCGATAGACGGCGCGGCGCGGTGATACGACTGTGCTTGCAGACGACGGTGAACAGTGAATCCTACTAAAGGTGGCGGTGATACTGACACCAGCACGATTCTACGGAAACACGAGGGTTGCGCGGACGTTGAACGCGGACGCTTTCTATCTCTGATCGGTCGGTGTGTGTGTTCCGCTATTCGAATTTCGGAGCGACTGCCTACTGCCTATTGTTTTAAGGGATAAGGTGAGGCGATGTTGCCGGATGGTGCGAGTTGAAGTGCTTCTCTTGAAATTCGTGTTGGTTGTGTCAACAAACAAGATCAATGATTAAGGATTCCGAACTTCTTCTACAGGGTGACCCAGTATAAAACCGCCAAACGATCAGTATCGGTTTTTCAGGTAAAAATAAGACTTTTTTTCATATGAGCATGTGTCCTAACTTGCTTCGTTTTCGAGATACAGGGTGTCAAAGGGTTAAGAAAAAAATCAGTTTTTGATCCATTATTCAATAACTTTGTGGATGATTTTAATAAAAGTTGGCATGCTTATTTGCGGTAATAAAAGGCTTATTTGAATGTACTTAGAATAAAAAAATATATATTTTTTGTAAAAATGTTGACACCCTGTATCTTGAAAACGAAGCAAGTTGGGACACATGCTTATATGAAGAAAAACTCTTATTTTCACATAAAAAACCGATACTGAACGTTTGGCGGTTTAACCCTGGGTCACCCTGTATATCAGAATGGTTTGATATTTGTTTCATTATTTGATATGATGGATGGTAGGTATAACGTGAATGTTACCAATTTTTATTCACATTAGGATCAGTCCTTTTGTACACGACGTTAAAAATTAAAATGACAAATCAATTGAATATTTAAAAAGTACCAACGTCCATTATTATTGTAGATGCATGTTGTTCAACTCGAAACCTAATTTTGATCATAGCCATGTTAATTTTTTTTTTGTTAAAATTTGTTAGAAAACCCCCCAAGCAGAGCTTGTGCGAGCAAAGGAGAACCGGGACCTACAGCTTAAAAAGTGGATTCCGAACCACTTTAGCTCCGTGATGGTGGGGATCGAACCCGGGCCGCTTGGTTGGGAGCAAACGCTCTAACACCTCGACCACTTATTTAAATAAATCTAACTTTACGTCAGAAAATACGATTTTGTTGTTTTAGTGGATTCGTAGAAAGAAAAATCTTATGTAAAATTTCAATTTCAATTTATATACAAGTATTCATTTTGAAGTTCGATAGAATGAACGAATCCTTATTTCGGATATCGGAGCAATGAATGTCAAAAAGAGTTACTAGAATACATATTTTTTTTTACGTGATAACGTTTTATAAATCGATGAACGCCGGCTGCGCGCACGAAAAAGTATGACTCATTGTCACGTTCCGCTTAAGCCGAGCGTGCCGGCCTAAGCGTTCGGCTTGTGACGCATCTATCTCTCTTCCACTCCATCGGCCGATGCGTTCGAGTAGAGGAGAGACACAGCCTACACGTGAACTGTTCTGTCAATTGTTTATAAAGTGAAGTGAAAAGTTAATGTGGTTTCCATTGTTTATTACAACAGTAATTGCGACAAAAAAGGTGATTAATTCTTGCATTTTGAGAATTTGATGAGCGATATAATATCACATATTTGTTCTTTGGTTATTAAAAAAAGTAGCATCGGTCGGCGTGTGCAGAAATAATAGATTTTATGTTACAATTTCAACTAAAAAATTATTATAACCCATATAAACGATCGTATAAAAAGTCAAATGCTTTTATTTAGTATTCAATGAAAAAAATGATCGTGCGTAGCTATTAATGTTAGATTAAAAAGCTTAACCTTACACATACATGAAATTGTAGCTGTTATAATTCTTAGGTCATTGAAGTACTGTCTGCTGGAGTCGTTTTACCCCAAATCACGCAAAGATCGCATTAATCCTTTTTTTTGCATAAATGTACTCTCAGCAACGATGGAATTGCCCTAGAATTACAATCCACACTGAAGAATACTGTGAAAATAGCTAAAATACACGATGAAAACCCGATGTTTCGTTTAATCGTTACAATCATCATCCAGTTCAGATATGTGGTGATTCCACTTCAAATTGCAATCTTCACTAGCCATCCCTATGAATTTAATATTTGAGCAACCAAACGAAAAGTCTGTAATTTAGTTTTGATGTTAAGGTGTGTATTCACTAGAGCATTCGTTCCGCATGAGCACCAAATTAGCACATGAAATGCTCGATTCAAGCTCAGGATGCTTGGTTCACGCGCAGGCTGCATGATGCTGCGTAGAGTCTCTCGGCACATGAGCACTTCCGCAGTCAGTCGCCGACGATCGAGTAGAAAATGAATTCCAATGTGGTAAGGTCTGGTGCCAGTGTTATTGCTATGTGTTTATTGTTAAAAAAGAAACGACGAAAGCGATGAAATAGAAGAACTACAGTATTCAGATAATTAACAGCCGAATCAGCGAACCCACTGTTTAACAATTTCACAAGGATGTCTTCTTCAGACGCATATCACTTAGTTTTCACCATTTTCTGTTGTTGTTTTTTTTGCTTGGCTTTCTAACGCCAATACGACCCTTTTAAACTTTCCATCTTCTTTTTACACCGTGTACATCTGTTTGGAGCTCTTGGGCAATATTCCGCCTAATGCCTTCTTTTTTCACGTTGTTGTAAAAATACTTATGTTTTACATACCACATTTTGTTATTTCTATATAAACTTATTAGTTTCAATGCTTTTTCTTGAGTCCACGCCATACTCATCAACTAAATCCGAACGAAATGATATCACACAGACCGTCAATACCACTTCCACACTGAGCACGAAAAAATCGACAAAAAACTGATCGGCCCGAGCACCGCACGCGCATTCTGTTCGTGCTCACATCAGCGTCCACACTGTCCCAGCATTCGCTCGTTCGATACTCATTCGGTGCTCATGGGGACCGAATGCTCTAGTGAATACTCACCTTTAGGATGCATGTAAAGAATTCAGCCGGAATTTTTTCAGGGAGGCACGGCGCGATTCCGCGCGCCGTAGTGTGCTTCAACCTTGATGAGGACGCGGCATTACAGAAGAGATTCGAATTGTTTCGTTTTTCATTGTCAAAGAAACGAAAACCATGGTTGAATTATTGTCATTTCGTTATGGATTTCAATAAATGATATCAAACAAAATCAATCATGAAATAAATAGTTAGTATCGCTGCCATACACCCTCTTCTAACCGATTAATTAAAATAAGTTTCCGTAGAAACATACACCAATATTTATTCAGTGAAAAAACTGAACGCTACTGAAAGTAAGTTGAATTTCTCATGAACGGAAATGAGTTATTTCATGCACGACTGGTCGTAACCGGAATCTCACAGACAGGAGGGTTGTCGTTTGATATTCACTTGATTCGAAAAATTGTATTTCCGTTTTTCAACGACGAAACTTTTCGATATCTTTCCGAATTGTATCCTTTTCAGAAGTATTCAGCGTATCGATGTCAGAACAAGTCTCATGTCACTTTTCGACAACCGAAAGGGTCCCTTACCACAATCATGGGGGGATATGGTTTCGATGAATGTGGTGGTGAAAACGTATATCTGACTGGCTGTCAAAAGGCTCGATTTAATTTTTTTTCGAAATTCAGTATAAATAAGGGCGTATTCCTGAGGTCCAAATAAGACTTTTTTGCATAAACATGTGTCCCAAAATTCACCCTCTTCAAGCTGAAGACATCGCAAGAAGCGCGAAAAAAATTGTAAATTCTGAATTATTATGTCTGCAATTATGCATCATATGTTCAGAAAATGTACATGCCCTTGGCTCTTTGAATGCTCTCTCTAGACATTTCTTGTTTCAAAAATTAGGTAACTTGAGGGGGTGACTTTCCATATACGCTAAAAAACTTTAAATTAAAACATCACCGGTAAGTTGGCCACGAAAAATCCTAAAATTTGGCATCTTATATTTTTTTAATTCAGCTAATCGTTTTCGAGGTAATTGCTGGTAAATAAAAGGGGAATATCAAATTAACAAACCCAAATACTAAGTGGGCTATGACTCACTTTGCGACGTTAAAATTGTAAAGTAGCACTTTGACATGTACCTATTATATTGTTTACATCTTTTTGTGTTTTTCGATTTAGTGTAAATTTTGTATCTTGTTTTCAGCTTAGAAAGGGTGAATTTGATGACACATGTTTATGGGACAAAATGTCTTATTTTGACCCCAGCAATACACGCTTAAAATGTTTGTATTGAATTTTGAAACAATTGAGTTACGACTCGAAATTAAGGTAATTTCGACTTAAAACTCAAAATTAGCATAATTTGGAGTTATAACTAAATATTAGTGTTAATTTCGAGTTACAACACGAAATTAAGGTAATTTCGACTTACAACTCGAAATTAGTGTCAATTTCGAGTTACAACTCGAAATTAGGGCTGATTTATGAAAATATACCATATTGAGCATTGGTGTTCAACAATTTTTGCCGTAGAGTATGAAATAAATGAAATAATAAAATTGACAACGTCAAAGTACCCTTTTCTCCGAATATTTCCACCATGTGGAAAATATGCTTGGCTAAATTTTTAGTTTCAACTACCGAAATCTGCACTTAGTTCATTTTTTCAAACTCGTCACTTAGACCCTTTTGGTTTTTACCCCTTCAATTATAAAAATTTAAATAAAATTAAACAAAAATGTGAAAGAATTATTAAAATATCTCTAGAAATAAAAACGTCACGGGACTTTAAAGAATATTTTCATTACACACGGTTCTCTAGTGTGACGTCACGCGATTCTTCAACGTCGTACTGCTTCCCTTGCAGTATCCATATGTTTTGATGAAAAAATACTTTCACTAAAAATCTTGTCAGCACCTCCAATTCCATTCACAGCACGCCACTGATTGTGTACCTCCGCTGATTGGAATAGGTAATTCCGCCGAAAATCCGGCAACGCCGCACAGGTCGGTTGCAGGCGTGTGCTCAGCAGAGCATTCTACCTACCGTCGACTGTTTCCGGGTTCAATCGAATCGACCATGTGTTTCAGCGGTAGCGGATGAACGCGAAAGGTGGGCGAAGAAGGAAGATAGGAAATATATAAATCATTATCAAATGTTATTTTTATCAGTAGGCCTATGAAATGTGACGTTTTTCCTGGCAGTCTGGAAGTAGCGGGTGGCTTTATCGAATTTCTCCTGCAGGGTCGGGACGTAAAGGTGAACGAAGGTTTATTGACTTTGCTCATTTGAATAACTGATAAATTATGGACTTCAGGTAAAGATTAAAAGATAAGGATGTTTTATTCATATATTAAAATAAATGATAAACGTATAGCTAAATAAAAACCGAAACACGTGTTCTAAGCTAATTTAGCACACGATATCTCCCCTATATTACAGATTCCAAAAATCAGTTTCATTTGACAATGTTTCAATTCATGAATTCATGAAATTATTATGATGACTACACATTAAAAAATAACGCAGATATTCATTGACATGGAAAAATGAACTGAAAACTTAAACTCAATGATAATTTATTTGAAATTATTATTTCGATAGAGTGAACGCCATCTGTTTATTTTAAAAATAGGAGTCTGCGTTTCAGATACATTTTATTGAGAGATATTTTTCAGTTACAGTCCATATTCGAATCGAAAATTCCTATCTGAATTCAACATAATTTATTGTCAACATGGCGTTAGAATTTTAAAGAATTGAAAATCTGATGTAGTTCAAAAACGCCAAATTGAAAGGCAATTGGTCCAGTAGACATTAAGAATGAAAAATGTGCCCAATTAATCATAAGAATTGAGTAGAATTTATAATTATCTATCCATACAAATAAAAGGTACCTACGTCTACTCAGAACAACCGAGAAGTTGTTCAAAGAACTGTACGTAACTTTTTTTTAATGCAAAGTACCATATTTTTTATGTTCAAAATAACGAAAAAACCCTCTTCAAAAATCTTTCTGAAACCGGGCGAATAACATCTGTAGAAAAGTCGAAAAAGTGACCAATATCTAGTTCGAGGATATTTTGATGGTTTAAGCTCATTTATTACACCTGAATATTTCATAGCATTATTGACTTCAGCAGAATCGTGAATACAAAATTGGGTGTTCGGTTCTTTAGTTCATAGCAGGGAATGAATAATGAAATTTTTGATGTCTCCGCAAGAATTAATTTTCCACATTCACTTGTTTTTCATTGGCAGACCTTTTCAATTTTTTCAAAATGATCGCTTGAAATAATGTAAAAGGTCCTGAAATTTGGTTAGATACGTATAGTAATTCGTTGATATTTTGGTTAATGAGTACTGACAGAAATCGAATAAAATAAAAAAAATAAATTTGTACTGATTTTCCTAAAGAAAAATATGGTTTAATCGATATTCAGTAATTAGGTACAACTTGATAGCATGATGAAGCTAGTGGTATAAAACAGTTGAAGTAGTTACAATTATTTGAACATATCAGAAATTTCGCAAATATTAAAAAAATTACAAAAACTGAAAGTTGCACCAGAACGTTCAAGCGAAACTATGAACTTTGGAAATATGTTTCGAAATATGCAGTGGGTGATAATTGCAATACTTTTCTATTGGAAATGAACACCAAGAAGAAACATATCTTCACCTAATTTCGTAGCTTCAATGTTGAAATGTGTTTACAAATTAGACTGGACCGATTTCACTTTTACTTGGTGAATAACTACATTGAAGAAACAATAGGATACAAACAAATTATTCGTTACTTCTTGTAGTGACGTAATCGTCATTATAAGCAAGGATGGAAGGAAATATTGGGTTATGAAAACGCTTTATAATTATATCTGAAATATCCCCCATACATATTAATTGAAAATACCATCTACATTCAAGTTGAACGAAGAAATCTGCATTGTTTTCAATGAGTCTGTCAAGAGAGAAACAAGTCCTGCCATACCAGAACGACGCTCATATCCTATACAATAGGAATTATTTGATCGAAAATCCATCAAAAAACAACTGCTTTCCTAGCTAATACCACGACGAACGTTGAATTACATCTAATGAATTTTCGTGCAGAGTTCCTACAAGGATGTCTTCGCAATCTTGCCCTCATCAGGTCTTGGCAGACAAAAACTAGTCTCAGCTTCTGCCTTGACATGGAAATTTTGTTGAACCATTGATTACAGACATTAGTTATTGCTTGCAGAGACCTACCCTATACTGATGAGACATCCTTGTAGGAAAGTAGTTGTTTTCCGATGGATTTTCGACTCAATTATTCTTATCGTATAGGATTATGGCAATGAGCCTCGTCCTAGTAGGGCAGGTCATCTTGTTTCTCACATTCAAGTTATTCAATATCATTTTCCCACGACCACTTTTGAAAATAACAGTCAGAATACCATTTGGTTAGTTAGAGAGTATCTCTTTCTAATAGTGCATCAGGAATATTGAAAGCGGACACATTTAAATATCGTACGCTCATCGAGGTATGAACTGCGAATAACGCCGTCATTGCCGATGGTATGATAGCAACAATTAATCTTAAATGCATTGCTGCATCTTGAGTTGCCTGATAGCGACAATACGTGAATTTAATTTAGAACTCTAGTAGAGGTACGTGTTTTTTAAAATATCAAAGAAACAACCTGAACAAATACAATAATTTCTGAAAGTGTCTAACTTGCGACCTCTAGATTTCTAGTCAGTGCTCTTACCAACTGAACCAAATAATTTTGTGTTAGCATTGACCCTGCAAACTTCGACGTTCGCAAGGTTTGAGAGTTAGAATATTAGAAAATGATAAAGGGAACTCGTTCATTATCAATGCATCATCAATCCCATTATCTTTTCATCTAGCGTCATCGAGTATATGCTTGACTTCAGCAGGAATTAAGTGTGTTGATCTCTGATCACAGAACAAGGTCAAGCCAAATATTATTAAATCAAAGTAAATCTGAATATAAATATATGATGAATAGTGGCTTTCAGATAAGTTAAATTCCAGAAAAAGATTTTCGTCTAGCAAGGATCGAACCTGCGACCTCTAGTTTTCTAGCCAGTGCTCTAATCAAATAAGCCACCGAGGACCCACGTTCGCAAATGCATATGTGGACACCGCTTTTCCCTTCAATAAATCTCGGTAATGATCCTGCAAACTTCGGCATTTGCAAGATGAAAGGACAATAATGGACTGACGATAACTGATAATAAATGAGATTGCTTTAACATTTTCTGACACTGTAACTCACTAGCACCTGCCCTGCTGCCATTTTGTCACTATGTAGCATATAATCGATCTGTAAGGTGAAGTATATAATAAGGACGCTAGTATCTACATCTGAAATTATTAGAATTTTTTTTCGAAATAAAAGTGTTGAATCTTACTCAAAAAATTTGAAAGTCACTGTAGATGAGACTTGAACAAACAAAACGACAGGAAAAAAGATATTTCAATGCATACGTTACATCCAACTTCAACTTGAATCTATCTATCCATTTCGGTAATACAAAATGTCACAAAACCATTGCCACTGAGAGTTCCGCTTATGCCAAATATGGAATTTCTATCTCATCATAAAGGAAAACAAACATACTCTCTCCTGTCAAAGAATACGAAGAGCGCTTCTGTGCACTACCTGCTGCTTTTGATACGACCAACTACATGCAATGCATATTTCAAACGTTATACCTCATAATGGAAAAGGGCAGACTCAAGGGGGTAACACCGTGCTCGCTTCATTCCGGGTAATTTATATTAATGAAGGCATTCAACGTTGATAAAGCTCCACTTTTCAAATGTCAAATAAGTTCCATTCGTGATTCTGCTCTGGACGAATACAGAATACAGTGAAATGTTCGTAGGTATAGGAAAGAAAGAAGTAGAAACAAAGCGGGTACTTATCAGTTGGACTAGCCATTGTATCAAGCCCTTAATGCCCCTTTTCATTCTACATTTTTATATTGGTAAAGACTACTTTATGATTGTATTAATATGAAGAAGGATTTCATGAGAAACATTATGAGGGTCAATTCAAAAAATGATGTATGTACTTCTTTAATTTTGAGAACCACTCACCCAAACAAATAAACAGAATGAATCGGATACTTTCTGTAGCGCATGTGTATACAAAAGAGCTGCGCACCAGTACCAGCCATAGAGAATTATAACAAGGAAATGGGGGAAACTTTCATGAATAATAGTAATGAAGAAATGTATTTCGAAAAGAAACCAACTAATAAGCAGGATACAAATCTGTGAGATGAATATCAAAAATGAATTTAGTCTAGATTAACAATATTATAGTTAGGGAGCCGCCGGTGAAAAACAGCTACACTCCTTCCGCGCTCAGGAATGAAAGTACTTACTTCGAAAATACCAAATCTAAAATATTTTTGATTTTTAGTAGGGCCCAGCAATGTACAATAAATAAAAAATGTCAGTTTTGACAATTAGTTATTGAAATATTTCAAGAGCAATGTTGCCACTTTGCATTCTTTGGAAATATTTGATAAGAACATATCATAGAAGATAACTTATTCTAGATTAAGAAAAATTAAAATGTACTTCTACATTACTCATTTCTAAGCATTTGAGAGAATTTAAAAGTTTTTTATGAATAGCCCAAATTTCCCTATCCAAAGTATACCCTCCTTTGCGAATACTTGCGAAATCAAAATCGAAAAAATCCGTTAAGATAGTGAAAAATATCTATCCATCGATTTTCA
Source organism: Chrysolina haemoptera (assembly GCA_958298965.1). Taxonomy (NCBI): domain Eukaryota; kingdom Metazoa; phylum Arthropoda; class Insecta; order Coleoptera; family Chrysomelidae; genus Chrysolina; species Chrysolina haemoptera. Next base: position 11,415,480 of record OY282602.1, on the reverse strand, counting down.
CCCCCTGTATACATTGAGAATGCGTAGAAAACTGGATGAGAATTACGACAACAGAATATATTATTATCATCAATAGTAAGAATTCAGAGAATTGTAATATGGGTTGTAATTTTATAACCAGTCGTCTATAGTTTTAAGAACACTCATTTCCTCTCATTGTGATTTTCACAACCACAACATTATTGGAAAACTTGGAGCATTGTTTCAGAATGGAAGAGGTGACTTCTATATATGTATCTTTCATTCGATTTTCATGTGCGAATAAACTTTTTTCTGTTGACTTTCTCAATAGATTTTTCAAGTGGAACGTTGCTCATATACTGCTCAGACGCCTTTTGATATACGTTTCCAACAAAATCCAATATCCAACAGAATAACATTCACAATCCAGTGGCGGCTTATTCTATTCCAACTATGTATTTAATTCAAGATAGATACTGGAAACTACGAATTTCGATCCATAATATTCTTTCTACAATGGTCCTTAAGGGAGAGTTGTTCAGGGCAAATTCAACAACGGTTCAAGCGAACCGAGTTCAGTTGATTTATTGAACAGATGGGTGTAAATTACTAGTATTGAGTCACCTCTTTATACATACCAACCCAATAGTTACGCCAGGAAAAAAAATTTCAGATGGTCATTATTTTATTTAAATTTTAACGTCTGTCATTGTTGTGTTTGTTGTTTTAAGCTGAGTTTTATATGTATATCTGTCGAGACAGAAACCAGTTATGGTGGACAACCTTTTCATTTTTAACACAGAAAACTGCTCATTGCCCTGAAGATGTCAAAATAAGTTGACGAAACGTCGGCTTTCAAGAAATATCGTTTTCTTTAATCCGAGACCTAAATCCCAAAAACTACTCCGCAGTCATCATCAGAAAAGTCGTGAATGAATTGCAAAAAAAAATAGATGGGATAGTGTGGAGAGAAGGGGATTTCGACTTTGTCGATATTCTTCGTTTCATTAAACCAACGTTTGTATATTTTATAGGCTTCATAATTTCGATTGGTATAAAATTTGTTCAATAAAGTAATGGTTAATTTATTATAAAAAACTTTTTAAAGACAAGGTTTAATTCAAATGCGCTAAAAAGTGGCAAAAAAAATTCTCTGAAGTTTTCGGTTCGAATATGAAAGCGGCAATCTTTTGAATCTGTAACTCACATCTAGAGAAATTATTTTTTCCTTTTTAGCGCATTTGAATGAAAGCTTTTCATTAAAAAGTTTTTTTTTAATATTATTTTATTTTGTGCATTTTAGTTAGTACGCATTGATCTATGGGTTTCAGAGGAAGCCCCCAGACACCAATTTTGGATAGAATCGGATCATAATTACAAAACTCGTCCGCCACATTCGAGTTGCCATCTTGAATTTTCCAATATTAACAGAAGAACCATAATTGCCGACCACAAAAATCCCCAGATAGCAATTTTGGATAGAATCGGATCATAATTACAAAACTTGTCCGGCATATTGGAGCCTCCAAAAGCTTGTAAAAAATAATAGTTTGAAAAACTAAAGAACATATTTTTTAGTTTAACAATACTGAGCGTTCAAGAGCTCAAGAGAACTTTGTCAAGCACCCTACGCCTTTTTACATTTGAGTAATTAAATTGTCAATTATTTATTTAATTTAATATTTATTTTTTACTTTTTAACGTGTTGACAGTTAAGAGTGTTCTTTAGTCTTTTAAACTATTATTTTTTTATGACTAAAAAATCGAAATCTCCGACCCCGAAAACCCTCATACACTAATTTTGAATCGAATCAGACCATAATTACAAATCTCGTCCGCCATCTTGGAGCCGCCATTTTGTTTTTTTCTATAACAAAAATGCCATATTGCATTTTCACCGGAATTAGGAACACATGCCAAATGTCAAATCATTAGGACGTCTGGAAGTGAGTGAAAATCACGTTAAAAGTTTTCGTTACATAGATATACATACAAGTGAAGCTAATACAGTATCGGAAAGTTTTCATCGGGGTATGCTGGTTTCATAGGAGCGTAAAGAATAGCTTGCTATTATGTTGAGAGAGTATTACAATTTCTCCTCGGCTCGCTCGAGCAAGGAATATCGACGTGGCTGTTAATTCGTCGGACGAGGTAGTAGGGGAGTCATACAGTAGTGCGTCTCTCTTATTTATGTGGTATTATCATATCATTGCGTTCCTTGTTGCTCGCATAGATTTGTCTATACCCCGATGACAACTTTCCGATACTGTATAATAAAGGGCATTGTTCAAGGAAGGAATCAACGTCCTACGTCACTAAAGACGAGCCGCTACTGATACGGTGTATTATCGAGTATACGTAACTCGAAACTTGTAACCCATGTTCGGTAGAAGCCAAAATTCCTGACAGAGGATACATGTACAAAGGAGGCAGACACCGGAGATCACAAAGGCGAAATATTTGTTTACTAGGATCTTATATATGTGTGTATGTGTGTGGGTGTGTGTGTATGTGTATGGGACTTCTCGTAACGCTGATCCGTTCGCTTTTCATTCTCATTTCGAAAACCATCCTCCCGCGAGCTCCTTCAACTTTTTAACCCCGGCGTCAAGGGTCCTTACGACGGCGACGTCACCACGAGCGGTCTTGAAAACGACGACGACGCCGGATTTTGAATATGCCTGCTCCTGTACTTCATTATTTAAATTGATTTTCAGGCAGGCGGGGGTTGGATATTTGATATGCGCCGCATGATGGAGTTAACGTACATTTTCATAACGTCAGCAGTAAAGTAGAAGATTGATAATCTGAAATTAATTTCCGCGAATAAAAAATCTCGAATGTGAATGAATTGAACGTGGTTAAGATTCTAAGAGCACCAGAATGGCTCTTCACGAGAATTAAAACTCTCGATTCAACCTTTTTAATGAACGAACAATTGTAATCAATATCTGCCAGGGTAACGAACATGAATCAATTTCGATCAGTTGGGAATTACAACGACAAAGAAGCAAAGGTAAAGCAGTTGAATAATTACGGAAAGGCAATTGCATGCACAGATCTGAAGAAGGCGATAATTCAGAATTTCTAACTTCAAATATATAGAAAACCGTTGATACTTGTGAGACGAAACGTATTACTTTTTTGTACAGGAAATATTGGGGATTAAGAAAAAGAAGACTAAGTCGATATTAATCCAGTGGCGTGAATGTTGGGGAGGTACGAATAGAGGTACCCACCTGCCGTACGCCCCTGTTTAGAGTTACAAACACATGATTTTCGTTGAAATATGAAACTGAACATACCAAATTTCATTGAGAAAAGTTAAGCCGTTATGGAGTTATTTTGGAAAATATATTTTTTTGTGTCACTTTCAACACCCTGCAGCTCGGTTAATACTCATTTTAGGGTATATATTTATTGGAACTTTCAGCCTTAAAATGACGTGAGGATTCTACCCTCAGAGTTTGTCCCCTTTATTCTGGGACACCCTGTATATAATTGGGTAGCTTCTATTTCTTGAAATGTATGAATATGTTTAGCAAAATATCCAACAAACGGATTTCGAACCATAATAATTCAAATATAGGTATTATCATGGATGGCATAGCTATTTTACAAAAAATATCGGATAGGTATTGAAAAAAATTAACAACTTTGTCTCCATATCACTTACGCACGCACTTATTCAACTTCAAATATCTTGAAAACTGTTGAGAATTGAAAAATCAAGCCCAAATCTATAGATATCCATCAGTGACGTGAAATTTTGGAAGGAGCAATTATAGGTACCCATTTGCCATACGCCCCTGTTTGTAGTTAACAAACAGCTCAATTGCGTTGAAATTTCAAATTAAATGCTGTCAAATGATATACCGAATTACATGGAGAAAGTTATGCCGTTATGGAGTTATTTTGCAAAACATATTTTTTTTTACCACTTTCAACACCCTTTAGCTCAGTTAATACTCATCTTAGAAGATTCCTTCCACAATGAAGTGATGATTCTACCAACAAACTTTGTCCCCTTCATTTTGGTACTTTCTACATATTATCAGTTCTAAACACGTTTTGCTCCCAATCATATTTTTCCTACATAATCACTGCTGAAAATAATGGCGAATGAGCCAGTTTGAACAAAAATTCGTGAATGTGTGGTCCAGTCTGGTGTTTTCAATTATTTCTCCGATCTGTTTTTTCTCATCTTCCGGTATCCATACTCTTTTATATTTGTGAAGGAAGATGTCCATGTGAAGACAGGACAAATAAAAATATCAATCGTCATTAACTTTTCTCGCATTCTCGAGAGTATACAAAAATGTCGCTCGAATTCTATATCGATTCGGCCCAATACGTCTTCATGAATTCCAGTATTTCCAGTAAATTTGTCAGGAAACATTACTCCATAAATTCCTAATGATCCCGGTGAAATAGTCTGCTGCGACAATTTCAATTCGGTCCTCCGAGAAAAGAAATGGCCTGGACAAGTGGCACGCATGTCGTGTTGAACGCGATGGTTGTCAAAAGGCGCCGGAACAGACCGCCATTGGAAAAATATGACATGGGTGGAGTTGAATAAAAGTTTCGCGAAATGGAAAACTACTGTTTATTTTCATTATATATCTACGTGATGGCGTATGATTTATAGAGAGGTATAATGGAGCTACCCACCTTCCGCTGGGAATTTACATGGAAAAGGTCAGATTTGAATAAGAATCTCGTTACAAAAAAGTATTTTCTAGGCAATTATCAGAGAGTAATGGGTTGGTTGACAGAAGCTTTATATGAACATTAACGAGAACACAGTTGGTAAACAGTAGCAGTCATTATTTTTAAAGTAATCTGTTGATGAAATTAACGATATAAATCCGAATATAATTGATTTGAAAGAAAACTCGATTATCACAAAAAATTTAGTCCAGGGATTCAAAAGAAAAATTAATGAAGAAAATTATATGAAAATAATAGCACCAACAGTGTTCCTTCTTCACCTCAATGAATGATTTGTTGGGAGCTATCTCATGTCCAGTGAACAGCTTTGCAGATTATAGTACCCTTTCATACCGCTTTTTCTTCCAAATCTCCGATAAGAGCCAGTTAATGCAGAAATGAACAGAAAAGAATCGTGAATGGAATATATACGGACTTAGCCAAAATTCTAGAATAGGGATCCAACAATTTGGTGGAATACAATGCGAATAAAACCCAAGCATGTCTTTTCTCTAGAAAGGCCGATCTCACAGTAGCCAGCGTAACTATCAGGAGTATCTATACTAATAAAATCTTCCATTTCAAAGATCGGTATAATATATATAATATATATGGGAGAACCATGTGAGGTCCTTTGCCAAGAGTGCCTCTCAAAAACTTTTCTGTTTCGCGCCAAGAAGTAGTTTTACTCCTCGTCAATTACTTTACTCACTTAATACATAAATTGCTATTATATGTCCAAGCGGGCGGTAAAGTACACTTCTGATAGGTTATAATTTATAATCACCTCGCCTGTCTCGTCTTTCTTATCTATCTCGTCTGTCTGACCTGTCTCGTCTATTTCTTATGTCTCGTTTGTCTCGCCTGTTTCGTTTGTCTCGTCTCTCTCGTCTGTCTCGGCTGACTCGTCTGTCTCATCTATCTCGTCTATCTCATCGGTCTCGTCTGTCTCGGCTGTGCCGTCTGTCTCGCCTGTTTCGTTTGTCTCGTCTCTCTCGTCTATCTCGTCTCTCTCGTCTGTCTCGGCTGACTCGTTTGTCTCATCTGTTTCTGTCTGTCATTTAATTTCTGAAGCACTTGCCGGCACTTGCAGTTATTTGTTCTTCTTTCTAACTTTTCAGTTCAATGGGTTATTGGTATTCCTTACACACATATTCCTTTGAAGAATTCAGTCAGTTAGTCCAATTGTTCTGGAAAAATCGTTGAATGCAAGGATTATCTTCTGATGAATAATAGACGATCTAAAAATACATCTTTTCTCATTCATATCGTTATTCCCACATTCAGAAAACCTCCTGGGACATTTTTGAATTCACTTAGAACTCATATAGAGTTTATGACCATATAAAACGTAATTATCTCCAGTAAATAAATGAACTTTAATTTCAGGGAAGTAGATAAGACTGCTCTGCTCGTATAAATGTGAATTTCAACTTTTGCTGGAAATATCTGTTTCAGATACATCAATTTTAATATTTTCTATAATACGACGTCGTAGGCCCGTAGGCGGAGTGTGGCATTCCTACGAGTAAAAAAACACTTTACTCACGAGTTTCATACAGTATTTTTTCTACAACTGCCAAAAAAAATAACCAATTCATATTTTTTTGCAAATATGAAATGAATTTGGCATATTTTTATTGATTCATTATTCTAACAAAGTTCGAAGAGTCTGGAGAGTTGAGTTTCAAACAAATGAAACGAATATTTTCGACAGAGTCGAAATTGCTTTCTCTTCATACTATCCCGCAAAATGGAAAATTTTAACGAATATTAAAATAACATCAATATTATTATTATTAATGTTGACTTGACTTTCGAATAACTAGTCCATCGATGTAACTTTTCATTTTCTTAGATTTGTGTTCTGAATAAATAAACAATCCTTGTGAAGCAACGAATAACTTTTTCTTTCTTTGAACTATGTCAAAGAAATCTCATATTTGCACTATCCACGATTTTCTACTTGAATTAAATTTATAGTTATCAAGAATTCGTTATCTGGATAGATGCCCAATTTCACAAATTTCATTAATTATTGTTGTTACCTAGTGTAGATTAGGCCCAATAGTTCCTTAGAGGTATATGCTATCATTTTGAATATATTCGTCGCGATAGTTTAGTAGATACTTATTTAATAGTAAGAATGCTAAGAATATTGTTGGTGAAACATTTGAATATCAGATATTTATAGGTAATTAGTTGCCAAAGAAAATGAGAACTGGCTTTATGACAGGATTTCGTTATTATTCGGATCTGTCACTGTTGTTGCATGAATCTGTCGGTTGCCTAGCAACAGACGTTAAAAAAAGTGTACTTTTTTTACGCTTTTTCGTTTAATAATGAATTCGTATGTTAATAGTGAAATATTGTAATACTTTACGCACACAAACCACACAAAAAAAGTGGACTTTTTTTGACAGTTGTAGAAAAAAGAATTAATTTCATTGATGGCCGAAATTTTACTGAAATACGTTCATATTTTCACTACTAGCGTTTTCATTCAGAACCATTCCACGCGTTCAGATAAGTCGCTGAATCAAGACATGTTGGTTTTCTGTCTATCAAGACTTACTATTCCAACAGAAGTTGATGCTTTGAAATTTATTGCTTAATGGGGGTTTTCCAGAAGCTTATGCTCTCCGAAAATTCAAAGGTTTAACTACCATCGAGGAGGTACGCCTATGTATATAACTACCGTGAAATGCTGTTTGGCCTTACATATTTAATGGATCTTGCCCCTCAAGTCATGGAATGAATATTTTAGTAACCATTGCAAGAAAATAGGTCTCCTCTGACATACCTTATATTAGAGTACGTTTCTATCTGGAATAAGTTGGTATATTTCCCCGTTCAGGAAATGAATAGTCCATGAGGTGATAGAAAGTTTCAATTTCCTGCTGCAACTTTCAGCCATTCGTTTCTCTGGATGTTTATCGAAATAATTTCACGAAACTATTGCTCATTTGTTACCAAATAGAGGGTATAGTTGGTAGGATATGTTTTCAACGAGTAGAAAGATTCTGGCACATAGTTCTATGCATTTAGTTCGTTATGGAATAGATTCAGTAAAATTGATGATTTCTTGAAATCTTCGATTCATTGAAAATTATAACTGCGACTAAATTATAATTTCAGGAATTGATGCAATGGGAGATGCGTTGTGAAGAGTTACTATCTCAATTTCGATTGCTCCATCGTTGATCAGTGACGGATCTTAGCAATTTTTTTTATTGAAAAGGGCCAAACTCACAAAGGACCCTGCACCGTTCTTATGTTGTAGTATTCGTTGACCTAATCGAAAGAGTCCATTGGCCAACACGATCCTATGACTAGTTATCGAGATATGGTGTGTTAAAGTTGAAAGTGGACAATTTTATTTAATGATTTTTTACGCAATTAAAATATTCAATAATCGATAAACATCATTTATAAGGCATTTGATAATATTTTTCATATCAGAATATAATGAACAAACCTTCATCGAAAATAGTTCACAACATCCAAACTAATACTGGGTGATTATTTTTTTTACCATAAATGGCTCAGTTTTTTTAATCATGCTGTATATTTGGAATACAAATACGATAAAATTGATGACCAATTCTGAATCTATATCAATTTAGATAAATCTACCGGGTGATTCAATAAAAGTGAGCAAAATAAAATGCCGGCATATGGTTTTTTATCGGTATCACCCTATATCTCAAAATTTCGTCGGTTGATTCGATTTTCTGTTATTTCATTGAGTGGTGTGATTCAAATGAATGTCTGAAATTGCATATGTTTTCTATGGCTACTTTTTAAATTATCATTCACAAAAGTTAGGTTAAGTTGGCTTTTCAGAAGACAAAATTAAATATTGAAACAGACATTATTTAATGGACCGTAATTATTGGTTCATGCAAAAAAAAGTATGTTTATAGTTAGTGACAGAAGCAACTCACTGAAATTCTGCTTGAACTTTTTTTATTTTTCTTGAAAAAGGCCCAGTGAGCGGGCTCCACAAATATTTGAGGAACTCATTCGCTTTGGAAATCAATATTTATGATTTTTTTCTAGTATTACTTTTGAAAAGCTTACCTTCAACATCGATTCCAATGTTGAAAGTACTTAATTATGTGCGGTGAGTGCAAGGAAAATACTAAATTTAAATCAGTCAGTAGGGTATCAAATGAGTGATTCTGTTACAAAAGTAAAGATAGCCCAGAGCCCAAAGTTACATTATGTTATGTTTTGGACTCGCAAATCTCATTCATTGATTTGTTATAAATAATGAAATAACCTGCTGACAGAGCATAAAACAATGGTCCCACTTCGCGCGTTTTGTGCATACATGCAGTCATGAAGTACTACATACAATTCTCTAATTTAACGCAAAAAATAACGGACGTAAAAATTAAAGAAAACAATGTAATGTATGTATCTCCAGATCATACAGTAGCGAGTTGTCAGACGTTAACATAGCGTATTACCTAATGTCAGATACTTGGTCTGTAATATTATTGAATATACTGAATTAAAGTTCTCAGCTAGTACGATATTGATTTAATTCCTGAATGAAATAACTATCGTCCCCAGTACAATATACTATAATTACAATATTGGTGAATATACAAAAGTAGGAAAACAATGCATGAATTTACATAAGATGGCCAATCAAGGTGCCAACTAAGTAGGTCTAATAACAGTTGAATTGGATTTATTCAACTTCTTCGGCTCTTGAGCATAAAATTATATGCATTTATAAACAGAAAGAACATACCGTTTAATGTTCTCCGACCGTATCCAGTCTTAAATTGTACCGAGAAACAGGTTAAATGTTCCTTTCATCGGGACAATAACAATATCCGCCTCATATGGCACGCGTTTAGGGCAGGAGGTAAACAAGCAAATAGCGAATATTCACACTAGAAAGGGACGATTAGTCAGCATTTCTATTCGCAGTGCAATCAAGACAGATGGTAAAACAATGGTGGGATGGCAATTGTTCTCCGACATAACAAAGGCGTGTGTTATCTCCCATCGCAAAGACAAAGCTTGATTGGAGTGTTGATGACTTATCTGGCAAATCCAGGGGATATTAAACAAATCTAGAATATTTAGTGAATTACAATGTTGCTTTGGTTTATAGTTACTAACGAATCATAGTAACTAACTAATCTCACGACAGGAATGAATCTCTTCCCACCTCGGTGTGTAATATACTATTACATTCTAATTCTTGTGTCACTACAATAAAGGCAATTATGTCGGTTGAAAACATAATTCTCTATAAATTTAGCTTTGCCTGTCAATACGATAATTATACTTAAAAAAATTATATGTTCCTTTACCACCAAATTGAAATCATAATCGTAATCTCACTTTTCGTGGAACTATGCAGAACTATTCAAAACTAATATGGGTGGAATTAGTTCACGCAGTATTCTGTATACTGAGGACAATCGTACGACAGCGCTGGAGGGCTATCAGATTTTTTTAATCATTCCGACTTTAAGGTGGAAATTTTGATTTTTTTTCGAAATGTTTACTTTAATGTCGAAAAAAATAGTACAAAGTTCTAAATTAAAGTCTAAATGATTTTTAGAAATATTGACCCCTCCCCCCAACATTTTTCGTATATAATCATGATCACTTTGGATTTGCGCAAAATATCCCAAAATAGCAATTTCAGTATCTTCATCATCAACAGTCGGCTCGTTTTTTGCAGTAACTCTTTAACGACTTCAAATGTTTTGAAGTTTTCTATGATTCGTTCAACATGTTTTGTAACTGCTTCTGTTTCTGCGGAAACCGAACAGCAAAACCTCATTACATTCGCCAAAAATAATGAATCGATTCAAGTTAATCTTCATTTGAATAATTCAAACTAGCCCGCATGGCTTATTATTACAAGGACATTTTCATATCAGTTGATTGTTTCTAACGGAACCGTGAGCGCCATGGCCAACTGATAATAACTGAGCTCAAGGAAACGTGATTTTCTGAAACAGAGATGTTATTTCGCCAATATTTTGAAAACTTTCGAATGCAGGCATAGATAACAGTATTCAACGATAACCACATTTTCAAAACTAAATTGAATGAGATTCATTGAATTGGGGGATTTTCATTTGAATTCATTTCTAGGAATACATCGATACACAATAAAAAATAAATAATCCTGTGCAGAAATAAAGACAATTGTTTGGAGAAGGAGCGTAGTGCTTAACGTTCGTGATAATTCATAAACACAACGGTGTTTCAAAAGAAAATCCTTCAACAATTATCATATATAGCTGGCCCTGTACACTCAGAATATGTATCTAAAAACATCATTTTTTATGTTTCCCGGAAATCTCACGAACTAAAATTCAGGCCCAATATAAGTTGGGAATAAATGTTATATCTGATTTGCTCAAATTTGGCCTCCTGAATCTTTGTGCAAATTCAGCTTGTCGAGATAATTCAATAGGAAAACGAAAGATCATCATTTCACTCCGAATATCAAATACAACCACTTTTATACCGACACCCGCCAGCTGTATATGATAATTGGCGAATGATTTTTTTTAAACAATTTTTTTTTTATTTTAGTCGAGCGTCGAGGTAAATCTTATGATAGATATCCCGAGTTGTTCGCACGGAGGCCTGAAGTTATAGCTCTTTATCTCTCAAAGGAAGCAATTTTCGAAAAAATATGATATCACAATTTTTATGGGGATTTTTACGTTCTACAAGTTTGTTCCAATACATTTTATCAAAATTTCCAAGTTATTGATTTTCCGAGCTTTCCCGGAATTTTCCCCACATTCCATAGGTGTTCGCGTTCGCGAACAATTCATTTTCTTGAAACACTCTCCAAAAACTGCCCATGTACCAAAATTCATTTCTATTGGATGTATTTTCAGGTTGTAGTAACATTTTAGCTACAGCGCTTGGATTATTTGTAGTAACTCATTTGTCTATTAAAAATTAGGAAAATGTATTCCTTTCAACCATACTCATTTACCAAGTAAGATTATTACAGCTTCATCCTCCAACATGCGAGTTTGTTAAACTTCGTCTATTGCTGCAAACGCGCTCTTCTACCCTCTCTAATGGGTTCAATCACAACACGAATGAGAATATATGAGACGACTTTTCTGTTAGTATTTACTCTGGACTCGACATTGTCTAGACACCGATTTCTTTGGAATATTGTAGGGATTCCGACAATTCCCCTAGTGGTTGTTTACATATCGTGTAATAGAGATATTTTCACGTCCCCTATTCTTTTCAGTTTTGGAAATATAATTTGGTTGGGTGGAGTCTAATATCGTGAGCAATCTATTAAAGCAAAGGATCAATTTCACTGGGATTGCCAGAAGTTATACCAACTTCCAGTGACTTTTTTAAATTTGTTGATAAAAAATAATGATGAGTTTTCAGTAGGACCGTTCAAATGTAGTTAGATATCACACAGGGCCCGCCGCAAAAAATACGTAACATATGGGAAAGGAGTTAATTAGAGTGAAACATTCTGCGTGATTGATTGTGAATGTCAATCATTTTCTAAACATGTCACGTGAATAGGTGGCATGCATATTGAAAAAAAAAAAATACAAGGGAGTAGCAAAAAGAAGGATAAGACGGATATCGCAAGATTACTTAGAATTTAACTGAATATTCCTTTACATAGTTTCAAATGAAATTGTGATAATTGAAAATAACATTTTTTAGAAAATTTTTTACTTTTACCTTGCTTCACTGTAATGTAACACTTGTATTTGAACTTTCTCATCTCCTCCAAATCTGATAGCATGCACTATATATAAAAAAAATATTTTGTCATAACGCCTATTGTTACATAGGCTCGTATTTAACAGGTATTTCAGAATGCCATGACTATTATGATGATATGACAATCCAAAGATATCGTATTGTTCTGATTATAATTATGTTTCGATGATAATCATGCAATAGCATTTCACTTCGCATACAATCTCGAAAAATATGAGCCTCTTTATCTAACAGTGAAGCTCGGTCAAAAATGGCACGTTTGAGTGAAACCGAGCGTATTGAAACTTTAAAGTTCATAGGATATGGTGATAGAGTTGCGTAGAGTAGTGGATATTTTTAATGAACTGCAATCCCAATCGGGAACCTCTTTTTAAAAATATGCCAGCATTTTCATGAAACTGCATGTGTGAAAGATCGACCAAAAAGTGAAAAAAATAGTAAGCGTTCCATATGAAGAATATTCCATTCAAAAAATTTCTCTTACAAGAATTGAGTTAAGATAATTTTGATCGTAGAATGAAGTTCTCTGAATTATGAGTTATAACTCGAAATTTGTGTTAATTTGTGTTAATTTCGAGTTATGACTGTAGCACGAAATTAGCGTAAAACGAAAATATACATTTTTTTCTTAATTTCGAGTTATAATTCGAAATAAGGCTGAATGGTAAACACATTGAGAACCTCATTCAATAGAATTCCAAAGAAAATATTTGTTGTTCATTAAAACTTGTTTTCTCTCTTTTTTTTCTGTCATAACTAACGTTTTATATAAAATTTAAAATATCCAGGATATTCACTAAAAAATATATTTTTTCGTTTCATGCATTTTTGTCAACCCTGAACAATTATGCTCCTTTATTTTCTGCAAAAAATAATGTATAATTAAAATTCAACCATATGTAATTTTCATAATAAATATCCATAAAGAGAGTAATAAAAAGTTACTTTCAAAATTACATACCTCGAAAACGGTTGAGTTCAGGATATGATATGCTATACTAATTTTGTTTACAATTTCCAGCAGAATTGAAATATGGAATAATATACTGGGTATTCTATTAAAGAAAAAGCAACTTTGTTTCTCCTTGACTTTTTGAGTTATCCTGTATAATAAATTTTATTTATTGCAATAGATTTAAAAACCCTAAAACTTTTGTATCCTTACATTTTTTGCTAGCTATCCTACTTTTGGAGATAATCGACCGTTTCCATACATATCAGCGACCCTGTATAATGCTGGTCAATAATTTTCTCATCATTGTCAAAATACAACATTATTTTGTCCCACATGATTTTTTCAATTATTTCGTGTACCCCACCATTTCATATATCCATCCTTCTCGTCATATCTATCATTTTATACAATTATTTATACACGAAGTTGCTTCATTCAAGCGGTGGCATCAAATTGCCTACAAAAGCACTCAGCTTGATTAATGCGATGTTCCATTTTCCCAACAGCGGTGTTTTGCGTTATCCTATAACAGGCATCTTTTTAGACTGCGATCAAGCAACACACTCTCCAATTTTTTTCTCTTTAATAGTAATGAATGCAAATTTAATTAGCCGCTAATAGGGCTAAGTGGTGACGCTTCGTATATCTTAATTTATGGAATATTAAAATATATATATATTTTTCAGTTTCATTTCGTTATGATAGAAGATATTATTCGTTGGTCTTTTCTGAAGACTCCGAATATAGCACTATAAAATAACAGTAAATGAGCTGTAAAATCATAAATTACTTGTACACAATTACTATGGATCTTCATCAAGTAACGGCAGAATAAATCAGAAAAATCATAATTGTTATTTATGTATCAAGGGCGTAAAGTAGGCGTTTATGGCCTGCGGCATGGGTGATGGTCATTTGAATGACGATTCCATTTGAGTTCTTGTATTTATTGGCTTCTGGAATGCTGATTACTTTTGATTACTTAATACAGATCACAGCTACAATTATACTATGTTACAATCATTAATTTCTTTCAGATCTCCAAGTACCTTTTCTGGGCATCCAGCAACTAAAGATGTATAAATACGTTTTCATTCTGATAAAGCCCAAATTGTCCAAATATAATCCGATTCTAACCCACTTCGGGCATTTTCAGATCGTTTTAGAGACTTTCGGAGCCTCTGATCTAATATAAAATTTTCTTGAATTTTCTAGAAACTTCGAGAACATTTTAGAATATTCTCTCTTACATTCTAGAAATTTCCAGAATGTTTTTATGACGTGAGTAAATCTAGAAAACACGTTGAAGAGCTGTTTCAATAAACTAACTTACTCCGCCATCTGTTAGAATCGTATGGAATTATGGACATGGTATCTATATTCCTGATTCAAGGATTTCTTTAGTTTTCCGACTGTTGAAAATAACATGCGTGGAGACCTGAAGAAGCTATTGAGCCCTTAAAAATATATATTTCTTTCTGAAGTACTTTCTTCTGAGTGAAATAAGAACTTCCGGAATTGGTTCTTGTAAAAGCAGAAGTGTTACAGTTATTAAACATTTTCGGTGTCTCCCTAGTACACTTTTTTTACAGAAAACTGCTTAGTTCCGTTAATTATTTTTCTATACGCGAAATATCCACAAACTTTTGCTGAACATTTCTTTGTTGGCGGAAGGTTTCCTCTCGGTTCGTCACTAATTAGGAAAGCGTGGAGAAGAGACAACTCTCCAATAAAATTTGCAGCCTACTTCGGCCAATATCTTTTCGAAAACAATTGTGGCCACCGCCAACAATTCTTCGCCAACAATTTTTCCCCAACAATTTTTCCCAACAATTTATACCTGAATCATTTATTCTAGGTCATGTATGTGTTCAGTTTCCTAGTAGGTAACGCTAGTTCGTTCTGGTTAGACCAGTCTAACCTGAGAACTAGACGAAGAAATGTCCTTGCGAATAAATGATTTAGGTATGAATTGTTGGCGAAAATAGTCGGCGAAAAATTGTTGAGGGATGAATATTCCTCGCAAAGAATCGTTGACGATGAATTTACCTAGACACGATGAGAACATTTAGAAACCTATAATAATCATTTCCATCGACCGTACATTTATGATGTATTTTAACGCACTGAAAATCGTTGATTAATGACCCCTGTTAATGAATGATTTTCTATTAATCAACGATTTGATTATATGCAACCCAACATACATTGCTCTTATTCATTTTATATTGGTTAGTACCTAATATATGTCATTATTTGTCAATTTTCAAATAAAATTTCAGAAAATGTTCATTACACCAGTTGTCACTCAAAAACATATATGGTCCCGTGGCGTAATGGTAAAGTTCACCTGGCAGACAACACAGAGGTCGAGAGTTCAAGACCCACCGAGAATAATATATTTTTTTTAATTTCAATTTGAAAATAAATAATAAAAAATAAAATAAAACTACCACTAAGAAAAATTAAACTATCTTTGAGTAGAGTTAATATAAATAGGAAATAGTGATTGTTTTTTATCGTAATGTTAAATAAATAAACATTGAAAGTGAAATATCTCTATTTTCGAAAACTACTATCGAAGGAAAAGTTTTGTAACAAACTCGTGAATTAAAATGGCGATTAACAATCTCAAACATTAACGCGCTCGCTCCGCTCACGCGTTAAATTATCTCGATTGTTAATCGCCCTTATTAATACACTTGTTCGTTAAATAACCATAACTTCATGGAAGCATCATTAATAACGTTGCATAGACCGGCCGGTCTATTACAGTTCACTATATGTATATTGCAGGTTCACTTACTGCGAGGTGACATCTAGCGATTTTCTACCTATAGCGCCTATAGTGGAATTGATTATCGTACCTGGAACAAAATAAGGATAATCAATAAAGAGTGAAAAAAGTGTGAGCAAAATGGCTGAAAAATTCTTCAAACAATGAAAACGTCAACGACGCCCAGCAATATTTTTAATTGATAGCAATGGAGGCGTGACTGGAATATTTTATTATTCGCCGTGACTTTTGGCACGCTGTTGAGTTCGTTATGATGGTGACAGACTGTAGAATTCGTTTTATAATCATTTCTTTTCCCATGTATTGTCTTTTATATTTTCTGTTTTCAGTACTATACCGGGGACCGCGAGGTTAGGTGAGCTAAGTTGGGGCAAGTGCACCCCCAAAATTCATTAGTTACATTTCAAAAAATGGCACTTGTTAAAATTGCTAGGAAAGTCAGTCAACAAATTTTCTCAGAGGTCATCGAAATGTTTAGCTTCGATAAGGCCATTATATAGGTAGTTTTTCAAAAACCGAAATTTTGGTGATATTTTCAATTTTATTCGGTCTAAAAATGCACATGCCTCATCGTTTGGGGCAAGCGGGCAAGTGCGTTATAAGATATGAGAGAGGTATGTGAATAAATTATTGCACATTTGTTCCATCCTCTCGTTTTTGCCGAACTGTAATATCAGGGCCTGTTCTGAGTATTTTTTATTTCGCGATCATAATTCATAATTTTAAAGTCAGCCATTCTATCACTCAGTTAGGAGGCAACGGGGCATGTGCACCTCCCTAACGCACTTGCCCCAGTCTTAGAAGACGCACTTGCACCCCAAGGCTATTTTTCTGGGGCAAGAGCGACCCCCCACGACAACAAAGCTTTGAAGATACCAATTTTCAAATTTGGTATGTAGCTCTAATACTTGAATACGCTTATTTTGACGCCACTATTTACCGATAATTTATAGTAACTCCAGTTTAACCGGAAGTGTCACCAATTTTTTTCAAAAGATTTCCTGGTTTCTGGTTTTTCGAATTTTTGATAAGACTGTGTGTCAAAATTGAAAATCAGGTAAAATTATTTAATCGAACATGAAATGAAACAAACTAAAATGATCTCAACTAATGCACGATATCTAGTCTATCATATGGAAACACACTGGTGAAATTTCAAAGGACTCTGAATTTTAATTTTTTTTTCACCAATCTTCTTCGCCCGTTAAACCGGAAATGAACGAAGGATGAATGTGAACGATTCAAATATGACTTGGTAGTGAATGTCTCTATAAACTTCTATTTTCCTTCATATCAATTTCGAATAGATTCGGCCAATGAATGACACAACTTTCGGATACATTAAAGCCGCCATTTTATTTCATAAGCCATATAAAAAAGTCATCATGCATTGTCATTAAAATTATGTACATATACCAAATCTCAAGTCGACTGGATCATTAGATGACTGGAAATGGTTTAAAATGGAGTTACAAAATTTGACAGAGATAAACATATATGAAACTAGTGAAAATAGGAAAATTCTTGGTTTCCAGGCACCACACTTGAGTTTGATTCCACGTGCAAGCGTATCTGCAGTCACAACCACTTATAAAATTTCTCAGTGGCATTTGTATTCTTTTTAACGGATGTATTCGAAAAAACATTAGAAAAATTCAACATTCTGTATTTTTGCAGACATATTTCACCTCATTACATCCTAGGAGGAATAATAGAAACTCCTGAAATATGCTGATAAAATAGCTCCACGTGCAGGCGTATCTGCAGTCACATCCACTAATAAAATATACCAGTGGGGTATTTCGTGCTGGCATTTTACTGGGACAAATTGTAACGAAAGGGAAACTTCTAAATGCCGAAATAATTCATAATATTTCATTTGCATATTGATCATTAAAACATCGTTTGGAGTAAGCAAGGGTGGAAAGGGGTCGCAAAAGAAAACGAATGAACGAAAAACCTAATAAAACAGACAAAGAATTTTATGTAAGTGGATTTCAGCATTCAAACAGAGGATGAAAGAAGTTTAGGTAAATACTCGAAAATGCAAAAAAATATCAGTGGCGTCTGAGGGACAAAAAATCTATAGGCCAACAGGATTTTGACTAGTAGAAGAGTATCTGTAGAATACGTGGAAAAACAACATTTACGCTGATTATGTTTCATCAGGGGTACCCCAGACATCCGGTATGGGCCCACTGCTTTTTAAACTATTTGTCTCTTACATGGACTCAGTTTTGAAATATTTAGAATACCTTACAATTCTCTGACAATGAGAGAGCATTACAATTTTTCCTCTACTCACCCGAGGAACGGATATCGACGTGAGCTGTGTGAGGTGTGTCGCATTGTCACGTGGTCCGTTAATGCGTCGAGTGGGGTAACAGGAGAAACGCACAGTAGTGCGTTTCTCTTATTTATGTGGTATTATCATATCATTGCGTTCCTTGTTGCTCGCTTAGATTTCTGTCTTTACCCCAGATGAAAAGTTTCCGATACTGTATACCCGAGATAAATTGTTTCTGATACTATATATCGTTAAGACAGTGCTCTGTAGGACACCATAAGGAATCTTCTCTGGAGTTATTAATGCAAAAAACAATATTTGTTTACATTTTGAGTGTCAAAATGACAGTCATATTTGCACAAGTGTGAATATGAGAGTTCATATCGATACTAGTGTGATTATGATAATCGTTGGTTTAGATTTATCCGTAATACATTAAAAAAAAATACTTTTTTCAGCAACCGTCCGGGAAATACCTTCTTCCCGGACGATTTTTCCTTGGTACTTCCCAGACTAGTCCGGAAAATGCTCGAACTTTAATATAAATATTAATATAAATAAGAATTAGAATATTTCTGTTAGTACCTATCTTCTATTCGATTTTCAATATTTAATACAAATAAGAATTAAAATGTTTGAAATTTTTTCTTCTACAAAGAAATATAATAACTAAATGTGTCTCGATTTGTTATTCTACACGGTTGCCGAAAAAATAATGTTCGCAACACGTCCGGAAAACAGTGTTTTCCGGACTTGTTACGTAAATTACTATTCTGCGGCAGCTTTAATATTAACAGAAAAATTTCCGGTAACTATCAGAATCACTCTTTCTGTTTTTCTGCAGATTCTGGGGAAATAAATAATCAAAAAGTAATGAATTCGATCGAAAGGCAGTCTGACAAATATTCAATCGTGATAACTTGTCAACTGAAAGATAGATCCTGGGAGTGTCTCCGCTACCGTCTACTCGGCAACATAATCTGAACCATCATTCGAGAGTATTATGCAATTCAATATAAATGTAGCTGTTGCCCTATGCTCTTATTCAGTGTAATTCATACTATCTGATAGGAATGAAGAGTCCTATGCAATTACAAAAAGACTTGTATAACACATTGCAAAATGGCGAGGTTTTCAATTATCGATAATCTTGGGTTGATACTGATAAAAATATTATTCTTCTTTTTAATCTTCAGAAACGTCTAATAAATTCCCAAACATGATTATAAGTTCATGCTCCCTGTGATATTACTTTCATGTTATTTGTTCAAAATCTTACTTTGAAAAACGGAACAAAGATTGGAAATACATAATTACACTGCTCACAGATGTAAGCTAAAAGTAAATCAATTCAATTTCAATACAAAGTTTTGTAATTCGTTTCGACTCGCAGCAAACAACAAAAAAGTTACCCCTTGAAATCTGATCGTTCACAATTAGAAGTCAGTGGAAGTTTTGTAGATGTTCTATTGTTCGGGAGAAGGTTGTTGGAAAAGGGATAACGAAATATGATCGGTTTGAACTTATTAAGAGTTTTGATTTGTTCAAACTTCCTAGACCGAAATGGCATCACAAATTGATTAACGTGGATATACTTCGTGATTATGAGAGTTTATATTAATTAGAAAAAGTTTTCCTCAATCTGGTTGACTGATTATATTCGACAGGAGAAAAATAGTTCCAGGACCGGTTTTACCTCAAGATAAATGTCACATTTGGGAAAAAAGTATCGGAAACAAATTTCTGGGTGATCGATACAAATCAATTTTGAAATATATCACGTGATCATAGGTATGGCGGCAAATTGAAAAAAAATTGGTAAAAAGAAGGGTAACATGGCAAAACTGCCAGTTGAAAAAGTTCCTTGGAATTTGATAATTAAAAATACTAATTTCTTTAAACATTTTCTGATCTTTTCACAAATCCAATTTTTTTCTTCTACTTAGCTTGACTGAAGTGAAATACTTGTATTTCGGTAATGATGACAAAATTTTCTCATTTTCTCATATAGCACTAAATTGAAAAAAAAATATGGTTTTCACCGTGCTTTTTTATCTCTCCAAAACGGTACACGAGCGGTCTCCATACGTTTTTAATTTCCACGCTGGGCTTACTGAAGGCACCATTGACTTCTATGAATTTTCGTTTGAACCAATGTTTTTCTCTACGTAGAACAATAGTCTCGTCCCAAAGAATTCGATGGTTTTCCCTCATTGAGTCTACTTTTGTGTTTGGTTATTCTCATGGCCTGGTTACACAATACGATTTGCTGACCTGACAGTAAACAGCTACTAAACCTGTGGACTCGCATGGCAGTAGATCGACTCGCCTCACCCGGTCACACAAGTGCTAGCTGCTGGCGGGATAGTGGACAATGTGTACTCGCATCCGAATGTATTCAAGCTATAAGGCTTTACGCAAATCTCTTTTCTGATTATTAGGATCCAAACAATTCCGTAAGTTGGTTTGATCCTTGCATGTATAACTCCACAAACCTCATATTTTGTACGCACGACCATATATCAGCCATTTTTTGTTTTTAACCGTTACCCTACACAAAAAAACTGTCATTTCTCAATACCATGCCAGTTGATGTCAGAATCGCCTGCGAGCTGCTGCTGGTGGCGTGGTGGGGGAAGGCGACTGGCGAGTAAAAAAAAATATTATGTAGTAACTCGGATACGAGGTACTGACCGACTCGCATATGACCGTAACTTGGGTGATGCGGTCACACGGTGTGAGTAATAGTACTGCTTGGTCGCACTATGTAACCAGGCCATTACGGATAATGACCTCTTAGGCTCTCCACATTCTCACGAGACCTTGTGAATACAGGTTTTGCTGGATTCCGTTTCTGGTTTCGTCATATTGTACTTGTTCCCGATCCTTCTGGTCTTCTCGTAGATACCTCTGATGTTGGGAAGGACAAGAACGGGATTTTGTGGTCGTTCTTCGATCGCCCTATCGAGTTGTTTCTGTATTTCTTCTATGAGTTTCTCGGAGTATCCGTTTCGGCCTAGGTCATTTTTTATGTGGTTTATTAACGGCAGTACCTTACGAAGTACCTTACGAAGCCTCCTTACCAACACGAAAGCAGAAAACACAACCAAATCCTGGAAAAACTGTTAATACAAGGTCCCATGTGAATGTGGACATTCCTATATAGGAGAGACCAAGAGGCCATCATCAGTAAGACTAACCAAACACAAAAATGGTCTCAACGATAGGAAATATCTAAATCTGGAAGTGCTGACCACGCCTGGACTAAGCACCATCGAATTCTTTGGGAGGCTAGTGTCATTCATAGATAAGAACATTGGTTCACATGCAAATTCATAGAAATCACCTATATCGGAGCAAAGCCGAGCGTGGAAAACGTATGGAGACCGCTCATGGACCGGAAAACAACGCGCGCCACAAGACGCGCGTAATTACGCCGTAATTACACCACACCGACGGACCTATAAGAAACATCGCGTAGCATCTTAATTTGTCAGTATTCACCTGAAGACGATTGCGGATTCAAGCAATTGAAACTTTGTGAAAAATGGAAAGAGGTACAAATCTTCCAACCATTCATAACACCACATTGTGACCACCCCGGGACCACCGGTTACTCAGAAAAATCTTGCTTCAGACAAACTCTGGCCCACTAAAAAGGAATTTGGCGCCATGCTAAAATAGGGAATTTCACGACCATAACAAAGCTC
Source organism: Chrysolina haemoptera (assembly GCA_958298965.1). NCBI lineage: Eukaryota > Metazoa > Arthropoda > Insecta > Coleoptera > Chrysomelidae > Chrysolina > Chrysolina haemoptera. Next base: position 11,393,296 of record OY282602.1, on the reverse strand, counting down.
TTGGGCAGCACCATTGCATTTGGTCCCCAAGAAAGGCAATGAATGGAGACCCTGTAGAGATTATCGCACGCTCGACTGCTTTCCAGTTCAACACATCGAAGACTTTTTACCGTGTCTTCAAGGAAAAACCATTCTTTCCATGGTGGACCTAGTACGCGCGTTTCACCAAATTTTGGTCGCTGAGTCAGATATCCAAAAAATCGCCATAACAAGTCCATTCGGACTTGCTGTCAGTACACTGAAACATCATCCAATATCCAATTTCCAATCAAGAGCCGAACTGTAGAATTGAAAATTTGTTATTTTCTGCTAGAAAACATTATTTAGTGACTAAAAGGGTCATGAAATGAATATAGGAATGAATTTTTCATATCGAATTTTTCAGAGAGTACAAACGAATATATATAGTTTCGACGATACTAAAAAGGGAAAGACATCTTGTTCGCGGAACGCTCAATAGACACCACTCACAACAATGAAAATGATATTCCCAAGTTGAAAAGGAATATCTGATATTCTCGGAGTTTTTATTACTCCTCTACTATCGCTGTTGAATGGCATTTGCGTTTTCGCGATATCTGAAACAAAAATATGTTAATTTAGAATTCATGCGCTTATACAATATCCAACAGTTTTGTGAAAAAAATTCTATTCAACGAACTTGCACTCTCTTTAGGTTATTGGTACCTTTATCAGTACAATGTTTTTTCTGTTTTTAAGCAATATCAGATTAGTTTTCACGTCACGTCACGTATTTTTCAATGCTTATTCATATCAATGCATTGTATGTACTTTTGTCGAAGAAGATATACATTCCATGGTTCTTATGACTCAAACGCTACCTTTTACTACTTAAATTTATTTCGATACTGCCTGTAGTGTATGCATACCATCAGGAATTACGGTATCGGTGAATGAGGTCATCCCTTAATTGTGAATAATGTTGTTACTTAACTGTAGAGAGGAGAGAGCTCAGTTCTGTACAGACATCTGAATAAAGCCGTACTTAGTAAAGTAACGAGTGTTTATTTATTGTTCTACATTGAGTATTCTACAACCCTCATTCCGAAGTTGTGGACTCTAATGGAGATTACAATGAATAGTGAACACTACACTGTGTTCTCCAATATTGAATTTAGAGTATTAATCACAATCCCATATTGTAGTTTCCCGAGAAAAAATTAATATAAGTCGAAATGTCGGCAACAGATCCATTTTGATTTTAGTTATCTTGACCTTTTCCCAACCAACTATGAGTTATTAAATATTATTTCGATATTTTGTTGTTCATGTGTGCGAAGGTCATTTTTAAATCTGAAAATTCTTAACTGAATTTTGGATGACTAATGAACCAATTTTTGGAAACTCACATTGGTAATGAGTGTGAAAGACAACTATAAAATAAAATATCTATCTTCATCCGAAGTTATAATTATATATATATATATAATATATAATATAACTCGAAGTAAATGCCAAACAGAAAAATTTCTGGATTTTCGATTCGTGTATTTGTATATTTTATCCATGGATTTTTTCACTTTATCATTTGTTCATTCTAGTATTACTCACCTAATATCTTTTTTTCGTGATTCGATTACTCAACACATTTCCCGAAACCTTAACCAATACAAGAAAATAACAACAGGAATTTTATTTTCGACGTAACCTGAATACGATGGAGATGTGAATCCAATCAAATTGTGGCGTTTCTATAGACTATATTCTGATATGATGTCAATCCTGGAGTATATATATATTGGTGTTTGATTTCTGCGAAGTCAAATAAAACACTTTATAACGAAGTATACTATACCAACTATATTATGTTACAGTAGGTCATGAATATTTTTGTTTCTGTGATGTATATTTTAATGAATGAGTGATATGTTCCAATACGATGTATTTTGATTTTTGTACACGTTCTTGAGAAAATCACACTCTATCATTTTTATCTGGATCAATTCATATATAATTAGAAGCCTATTGAATTGATAACTGAAGTAAAATTTCACAAAAATATCAGGTTCACTTGCCATCAGTTACGTGATTTAACTCACTCGAGCATAAATTATAAAAATGGAAACGCTTTTCCTCTTATCTCGCAACATTCCCATTTCACACCGAATTAATTCAGGGTAGTTATTCAAATATACCGACTTTTTTATTACTCATTATCCTCATTTAATCAGAGATAGCAGGATTTGAATCACTAGAGCCTCATTAAAATTAAATACTCACTTCGAGATAATTTTGATAAAGACAGAACCGAAATATCCATAATATAGAATTCATTTGAAGGAAAATCTTCATGGATCACTAGTGGGATATAAATTGAAATAAAAGAACTGTCTATTCTACTGGATGATTTTGACTGGATTAGTATGGAACTAGTTCTCACAAACAAATTGAGCTCGGCAAAATATCTCCACATTCGGATGATACACATGCGGAAAAACCAGATATTCTGGACAGAAAAAGTTATTTCCTTCACCAACAAAATCGACATGCTTCGTGTTGGTTACGAAATCCCTTTTCGTTTCAGATTGGAAGGTGTCATTCTCTTTGTCATAACTTTGCTAAAAATTATAGTAGAAGAAAAAGAAAAAGTGTATATCGTTTCTGAAGACATCTACTTCCTCATGCAAATATAATATGTGAGTATCGGAGTACCTTAAACGTGTTTTGTTCCACTTCACATAACCTATCTACGATATTTACGGATCCGAGAGTCATGGATATTTTAGTTGATATGAAATAATTATACTGAAGCAGTAATCAGTACCCTCTTTGGAACATATGCAACGATTTTAGACTAGTGAGACAAGTCTCACTTATACATGCCAAAGAAAAACCAGGGTTTTACTCCTGCCAAAGTTTTCAACACCCCAATAATTCCGGCAAGTTCTTCAGTAAATGTTGAAAATAATCGCTCATACACATCTTACATGAAAAATGAAGTATATCATTTCAAGCTTGAGGTTTGCACTTCACAATAGTGTTATTACACATATATGCAGGATATGAATAAGCGATTATTTTCAACATTTACTGTAGAGAATGCCGGTCATGTGGATGAGTTAAAAATGAGGCAGGAGTAAAACGAAGTTTTTTTTTGGCATGTATAAGTAGGATCTGTCACACTACTTTAAAATTGTTGCATATAGTCCAAAGAGGGTTTGGGTTGCTGCTTCAGTATAATAATTACATATTTACTAAATTATTCATGATTTGCAGATCATCCGCGAACATCTCCGCGAAGTGCGACAAAACACGTTTCAGGTATACAAATACTCGCATTTCATGTATGCATGAGAAGTTAGGAGTCTTCAGAAACGATATGAACTTTTCCTTTTTCTTCTCCGATCATTTTTAGCAAAGTTATGACCAATCAAATATTCGTGTCCGCCAGAATTTTCAGCGGCGAGTAAGGGTGAACCTGAAATTTGATGTCGGCGTTAAATCACGTTTACTGAGAAAACGAGAATATTTCATAAGAAATTACTAGGAATCATTTTTGTGGAGAATTGAATTGTCTTTCACCTTGGTGAGTCGCTTTTCCGATATATCATACGTTCCAAGAGATTACAGCAAAAATCTATTTATTTATCTTCAAACAAAAAAAATATATATGTTCCACCCCTGGAATTTTGGTAAACAATTCCTTTCCGTATTTATCATGGTTCCAACTACTAACATACCAAGTTTGGTGGTGCTACAATCGATCCTTGCCTCAGAACCCAATTGTACTGGATTATATATTATTTGTCATTCTTTCCTTCATAACTGTAATATGAAGATGTTCGAAACTAGTCACAAATCATAAAACTTTCATTGGAAAATAGACAAAGGTGTTTTATTCTATTCTTAGTGAACATGAATTTCCACAAAATAAACAAGTCGTCAATCAAGTTACAGAGTTTGAAGCCGAAAGACTTGATGAGGTTCAAGCTGGCTACTATGAAACAGAACGAATATCCCAGCTGCCTTGACTTAACCTCTTTCAGTTTAAATCACTCGAATTGCACATTATCCAGAAAATCTATCCAACAGCAAATGTTGAAGCTAAAAATATGTGCAAGCACAATCGAGTTTTTGCGATTTGTAACGCTAATATACGAACAATGAGTGTCCTAACGAGTCCTAAGCTGTCCTAAGATATTACACTTCTGACTTATTTCCTTACCTAACCAAGGGAAATAAACAAGATGGTGAACGAGGACGAGATTTGTGATTATGGTCAGGTTCGATTCAAAATTGGTATATTGGTGTTTTTTGAGCAATAACGCATGCACAAGCCGCGTACCGCGGCGGATGGCGGTCACATGGATATTCATTTATATGGTAGACAAAGCGGTTATGCGAATGAAGCGCGTGGTCTACCATATTTATGTTATATTCTTATATAAATAAACATCCGCGTGACCGCCATCCAATGGCATTGGCTGAATCAGCGTTCTTGTCGATATGGAATAGGTCTGACGTTTCCAAAAATAGCTTGTAATTTTTCTTTCCCAATCTTGTCCATCACGAACATGAATTTGGGATTCCGTTCAGTATACGTTTCGCCATTTTATTTGTCATCGCAAAACTAACTCCCTTATTTTGTTTAGTACCCTTATATATTACGCGTACGTTATTCTGGATACAACAGCAATGGAACGACAGCAAGAGGAATACTCGCCAATTTAAAGGAAATACCGCCGTGACTCGACTAAGAAATCTCGTGATATGGAAACTACGCGCCTTCATTCATCTCTCTCTTGAATGAGTTGTTTGTTGTGGTTTCAACGGATTCCTGGAATTGCGGTTTGCGAAGTGTTCTTCTTGTACAAATGAGTTGACTTTTAAATTATGCGAAAATCCCTCGAAGAGAAATGTTACAAAATCGGAGGTTGTTGAGCGTAGTTAGTCGATAGGCTGGATACAACTGATTTTACTTTCAATGATGCTTCAAGATAGGCCGGAGGGTGGACGTTTATATTCACGGCAGAATCCTTTCTTCACTTTTTAAGTTCAGTGTTTAATCCTTGAAAACATCATTAAACATTTATCGAATCAAATACTTCCAATTTTTCCTATTTCCGAATTCTACAGTTCAAAAAGTACGAAACAATTGGAAAAAATATTTATTTGTGATTGTTCAAAAAAAAAATCATTAACTGAAGTAATAGTGATAGTGACAATCTCAGAAGTTATGATTTTCGGAAAATATTTTATATTTGAATAATTTTTTTCATTAAACTCATAAAAACAACACATGTTTTAATATCTAAAAGTAAATTGAACAACAGAATAAATCAAATGAATAGAAATACACGAAATTAGGTCAAATAACAACGTGTCCTCCTTTTTTTTAGTGCACACGATGATTCGATCATACGTTTCCCCTGAAACAGTTCTCAAAATAACTGGCGAAAATTGGGCGTACATTCTCTAATTGTATTTTTAAGGTTTTCTTTGGTATTGATATTGGTAAGTATGGATGATGACTGATGATCCGCAGGTGTTCTTTGAGTCCGCAATGCCCTGTTAGAAATCCCTTGATTGTCTTTAGACTAGTTTTGCTGAGGTTAATCAGTATCTTCGAGGTATTCTTGATCGTTGAAAGGTCTGTGACCTTTGAACCTTATGAACCTCAGGTGATCACGAAACTTCACCGTAGTGTGAAACTTCAATCGTAGAGTGTGGTGGAACACTATTGTTGAAAATACATTCTTCTGTGCAGGTTCTAGAGCGAAGGAGTTACGCAGGTACCTCTCAGAATTTTGGTTGTTGAAAATATCACCCTAGAAATTAGTTCTGAATGAGTATTGGTAGCGTGCTTCTATGGCAAAATGGAGTTTATCATTCACTCACCATCGGCAGGTCTGAGAACCAGCATGTCCAAGATGTAAATGTAATGTCTGTGGAAAGCATATACTAAATATATGGTCTTTTTTTTCGTCTCTGCAAATTACATACAGCAGATCGTTATAATCTTGTTCTTGCAACTTATGAATGACTTCAGGTTAGAAAGCCCGAAACTTATTTGCTATCAGAATTATTTTGGTTGATGAAATATCATGTGCAGTAGGCCGTTTTCTCAAAGAGAAGTCCTTGGAATCTCAACATTTGCGTTTCCTGCAGGTGACGCTCTTCATAATTCATCCAAATGTTATGAGATTATTTGAACTTATTTTCGATAATGCCTAAACTTCTGAACTTTTTCATCTTTCTCATCGCTGCTTCCTTGTACATCTTATAATTTTGCTTTAGGTAAGTTTCAATTCGAAAAATAACAAGAAAACTGCTATTAACAGATTCGCTTACTGAAATAGCCAGAATGAGCTGTCACACTTGCAATAATAATAATTACGCAATTCATTAAAAACAATCCATAGGTTCCCATATTATGATGCCTATATGTTATGTATTACGAAGATCCCACATTCCGAAGCCAATTGTGAAATACATTTTCACGATCCTTCTGATGGTAATTTATTGGTAGAAATAAATTAGAGTTTTACAAGCTCACTCTTTAATAAATTTAGTGATTTGTAAAGGAAAAATGCACTAGAAAATTTTCCTCAGAATATTACTTATTTTCTGAACAGCATATGTGGGATATGTGAGATTGTGGTCTCGGTACAGAGGAGAAAGACAAGAAAGTGAGGAGAGCAAGAGCTAAAATAATCTTGCCTGTAAACCGAATCATATTTGTTCATATAAGAAACTTCAACTGTAAAAGACACCTGGGAAAAAGTGAACAGTGTTTATAACACTGTAGGGTCAGGTAGCCGAATGGTTAAGACCATGGGGTTCAAGCCAATCATGCTGCTGGTCGTGTAGGTTCAAATCCTAGCGATTACAGATTTTTTTCTGATGATCCGAGAAAGTGCTAGGAATCGCTCGCACAAGTTTCGACTTTTGAGGGCTGCCGTTCGTAAGGAGCTGACAGCTGGTTAACGGAAAAACACATTTTAACAATAATAATATAATAAAGTGTCTTTATTAAAGGCGGAGTTCAGTCTGTGACTGCTCTTACACTCAACCTGACAATTTGATAATTTTAACAACAAAACTTGAAAATTCCAAAAGCCCAATATGTGCCGATCTTCCTGATGAAGATAGGGTGGTATTTAAGTGCCCACCAAATTCACTCAATTTTTCAAAAAAATACTTTTATTTCCCAAAAATACTAAATGCTCACCAAAATTAAGAAAACCAAATATTCACATCATGCTAGTCTCTTATATTATTTGTTCCTCAAAATCACTTTTGTTGGCCGAAAATAATAAATGTTCATCAAATTTTAAAATGCATGAATTTTTTTTTGTCGCTCGCTTGACACACAAACCTAACCTGAGCAAGCTAACCCAGCTTGCGAGTCGAAAATACAAGAATTATAAATTTGGTGAACATTTATTAAAATCGGTAGACATTTATTTAGGTTCCATTCAGATTTTTTGATGTTCATCAATTTTTTTGGCGGACAGCGCTAGGGATGCATGGTTTGATTTGGTGTGCATTATATTTTTTTGTTCTAAACTATAACATGGCACACGAAATATCATTTTTTAGTTTTTAGTATTAATTTATTGACAATCTGCACCCAGAATAATGTAGTTATACAAGTATTTTTTCAAAAAAATCTTATAACTGCTAATTGAAATATTGTAACCACTAAATTTTCTCGGATGAATGCAAACTGTAAACATTTTCCACATGAAACAGGTCTTTTTTTCAAAACGTTCGTTTTGTCTCTAAAGGTTACCTTTTAGTTTTGACAAAGAACACGATTGCAGTTAAAAAATGGTATTGAAAAAACAATATTTAAATACGTTATTAAGTGAGAGACTTTCAACAGTAATACAATTGTTTTGAAAAAAAGAACTTGATCATACTGAAAGGCGAACTATGCTGGCGCCTATTCAATTCAGAAATCATTTAACGGTTATACAATTTTGTATTACAGCAAATAGATATTTCTCTCGGTGTGTCTCAGTGCAAAGGTTAGTTAAAGAGTTTATACACAAAAGGTTGTTTTTTACGTTTATTTTTTCATTGTCAATTCAATCTCATTTTCACTCGTCTACTGAACAATGGCAACTGCTATTTTTTGATATATTCTTAAATAAAATTCGTTATGAACATGCAGTTTCAATACACAATGCAATTAGTATATGTATAATGTTTTCATTCCACAGATGATTTTTGTTTGGGAATATTCTACTTCGATAACTTATACGTAATCCAAAATATGCTCGAATTATTATTTTTTATATGCGAGGAAAATCGATGCTCACATTATCCAGAGTTTTGCATTCACCAATGAAATTGAAAATTACGATTCGATACATCTCGAATGAATTTTTCAATATCTATCGATATTAGTTTCACATGATGATACGGTTTTCAAGACGCACATTACAAATTCAATATGTGACTTGAGGAAAGCAATAAAAACGAAAATTCAATTGGTACCAGAAGGTCGAAACATGCGGCCACATATACCTCATATCAGGTATACGTAGATACAGATATAAACCGAGGTATATTGGAAAATGTCTGTTAGCATAATTGAGTTACATGTTCGGCTGAGCATGGAACCGTATACGTACGTTATGAGCCAGCTGGTGAACGGTGCCGGTTTCAATTTTCCACCGAGATTCATGGCAAAAGTTCAACGAACAAAATCAGGAGGGGAAATTTTAATATTGGGAATTTTATCGCCGATCAATTTAAAATACTGTCGATTTTTTCATTCCGTAACGTATGTGAGTTTTTTGTAATACTGGTGATAATAAATAGTAGCCAAAATTTCGCAAGAATATACGTGAATAAACAAAAACGGGAAGATTGTGATATGTTTACTATCAGTCCCTGGGTTGTTTATGGTGTTAACCTAATGAATAATCTCAGTTTTCGACCTCGAGCGCCGAACACAACATTGTCAAAAATCCAAATAAAACACGAATTTTCAACTCTTTCTCAGTTCTTGGCAATTTTAACCTTGAAGGTCCAGTTTTACTAGATTAGCACATTTTGAGCTTCGAACCGCCTCTATAGTCCCCATAGTTTACAAATTACTGCTTTTTCGGGAACTGTTACTTCTCCCATTTGTCAAAGGAAGCGAAAGAAAAACTGAGCTGAAGAACGCCTGGTGTCTTGTAAATAAATTAATTTTAGGAATGTACATCACCTAAAGCTTAGCAATATACTAGAGCAGAAATATGGGAAACTGTTGATAAAATAAGAACAAAGCAATGAAATCAATCTTATAGTCATCCAATGAGCAGCAGAATAGAGAATTCAACCAGAATCAAAGAAAAGAGACCGAGTAACCGGACTAGAAAAAATACCTTTTGATATCATAGAAAAGATACGAAGCGAATCTGCCAGAATTCAAGAAAACAAACCTCCAATATGCAATATATCAAGAGTTGAAAAGGCTGCCATAATGAGCCTCAATGTTGACAAAAATATCATCATTCTACCTTTCGACAAAAAAATGTAAAAGGGGTCTCAAACACCTAGGACTACAAAGCAAGCTCAATAACGTTATTAAGAAACGTACAGAAGACCAACAGAGAAGAATTAATTTTATCACTGGAGACAAAGAAGAAAATTTGCAAATCAGAAACATTATCACCAAGGATCTATGGGAAATTCATGAAAAGAAGATGTCATTGAGAGCGATTTAAGTGTACTAGAATCACCAACCTTGGCAAGCATCTGAAGAAAAAACATGAGGCTTTATGAAAATATTGATAGTTGTACTGACAAAGAGTTCCAGCAAAACTTTAGAATAAGTCAAGATGCGTGTATCACTGCAATGAATCATCTGAATATTCGTGTTGTTTTAATTGGAACATTTGGCTTTTTTGCCGTGTTTTAACCCCCAATCAAATTTAGCATTACTACCCCAATGTCCATCGTCAGATAAAATGGGTAGCCGGGTATCCGCATATATTTTTTATATGTCCTTTTTTTGTCTTTTTACATGTTAACCTACTTCATCTTTGTATTTATGTGATAGAACCATATAGTGGGTCTAAATAGTTTCCCTTGTTAGTAGAATATCTATAAATGAATAAAGTTCACACTGTCATGTACGACTTCATAAACCCAAAAAATCATGTCAAGAATCGGATTTCCTCCACAAAATCAAACTTTCAATCAATATTCATAAATCCCTTTGCCCAGGCCAGGCCAATTTCTGGTGTAACTAACAGAGTTGTATCAAGTTTTAATATTGTATATCCTGAACAACACTTGAGGCTGATAAATATTATTCCTCGTTATATTGGATGTTATATAAATGTCCGTAGGTATCTACGTGATGGAAAAATCTGAGTCGAGTTTGTGGAGAAATCGCAGTTTTGATAGGACACACATAGTTATGATTGAATAGAGAGTAGCCCATCGCAAACTAAACAGGAATTTTGGTTAGATATAGTTGGTTAAAAAGTTAATTATTGTTGAAAAATCCAAGGAAATTCGCTTTTATAGAAAAATGAACATGAAAGAAAAAAATTGTCTTTGAAAATTAACTTCCATGTTGATATCAGTAATCAGAACATCACATATGGTACCATTTTCAAGATTATCCAAGCCCATTCTGTCAATTCTTGGGTCGGTTCCAAAGAACTTTTTCTAATCTGGTTTTCAAATTATGTCCTGTCACGATGCCCGAGTTGAGATTGAATCGTATCTCACTACGAGTATATAATATGGAGGTTTTTAATATTTGAAAGAACTTGACTTTTGAAGACAATTAATTATTTTTTTTTCCAATTCCGTTATTTTTTTGTACTCATTATTCTTCCATGGTAACTCATATAGAGTAAGCACTTATCTCCTAAATATATAAGGAACGTAAATACAAATATTTTTCAACAGAGCCATCCATGCTTAAATACGATGTTCTCGAGTTTTAATGTACCTATGTGAAAACAAGATTCTATTTCTTGGCGAGATAAATCAGTGGAAACATGATTCATTCCCTGAACTCAATCAGTTAACGCAATGATTTTATCGAGGGGGAAAGAACTAGTAATTTAGTAGTTTCGGACGTGGAACATAACGGTAAAAAAATGTTAGTCGGGAGGCTCGGACGACATTCTTCTCGGAAAAAGTTACAAAAACTCATGAAAAGAAAATCAGAAAATTGTGAAAAAACTTCAGGCTGTCGAATAATATTCCTAGCTTCGAATCGAACGATATTATCACTTCGTGCTTTCAGATAATGACGACGAATCACGAGGCGTGTTTCAAGTGAGAAACCCCTCATTCCGCTCCTGATTCTCTTATAACGAAATTCTTCTTCGATCCTAGTAATATTTCATTCCGGCTCTTGAGCGTCGTCAAAGAAAAATCTCTAATTATAATCGCATTTGTGCGTTTTAGCTTCGCGATCTAACTGGTTTAGAGGAAAGCTTTCAGCTTTTCATTCGGAGCATCTCCAATACTCGAGCTCTCGGATGCAACGCACGTATTCCCAACACAAACTCGAGCTCTAAAAGTCGTATTCGCCAAACGATCGCCTATCACGTATCGCCCGGAAAACTACTTACTTTTTAACGTATGACGTAGACGCCGCGAATATTTGTAAGAGTCAATTAATAGTTGAGGCCGTTAACGGAGTCGGTGAGGTGAATAGGTCCGAGAGAGGTAATTTCGGGTAATTGGTCGTTAATGGAAATTCACATTCATTTCGGCAACGAAATTAAATCATTGCCTTAAGTGGTGGAGTTGAGGGAATGAATCATGTGTTCCACTGATTTTTCTTGAAATGAGATACAAACTTGTTTTCATCCACATTAAAACTCGGGAACAGAATAATCAAGCATGAATAGGTCTGTTGGAAATGATTTGTATTTACGTTGTTTTTTGGTAAAAATTTGTTTTTACGAATTTCCCAGGTTTTCGGAGAAAACCACCCAGAAGCAGAGCTTGTGAGATCCCGGAAATACAGATTTTAAAGTGGATTCCGAAACACTTTAGCTCCTGGCGGTAGGGATTGTATCCGAGCCGCCTAGGTGAGAGCAAAGGCTCTTAACACCTCGACCTGTTCGTTATGCATAAGATGAAAACGCCATGGACTTGGCTTTTTAAGACAATACCAATGAAGAAGATTTTGCAACCGAAATTATCATTATGCTGCCCGTTTATTATACTATCCTCGCTCATATTATTCAATAGTTCTTTGGAAATGAAAACATTACCCAAAACTTGGAAAATGGCTCATATATAATGCTTATTCCCAAGATTAAAAAACAAACCGAAAATAAAGATTTAAGGCCCATAAGATTTAAGGCCAATAAATGTATTTCCCTTTTTGTCCAAATTGATCGAAAAAGCTATGAACTTTGCAATGAGAAAACATATTAGTAAGTACCGGATAATCAGTCAGCATTTAGACTTAACTATACAGCTGTGCTACGGCACTTCTGGGGTTGAGGGATAATATTTTATCGACCACAGATAAAAATTAAATTACTGCGTTGATCATTCTTGACTCCTCTAAAGAGCTTGACAGAATAAAACCTCGGCTTCTTGTTGCTGTGTTGCATTACTTTGGTTTCAGTGAGGACGTTTCTGATGATCGAAAACTACCTCCCAGATCTTCTTCAACATTTAGTGGTGAAAAATAGCTTCTCAGAGGCTCTCCTTGTAATCAGTGGAATACCACAGGGCTCAATATTGGGTCCTTTGCTTTACACCTTTTACACATATGCATCTTTCTGCAAATCCCACAGATACGCTGCTCAGCTGTATCTATCATTCAAATAGAATGAATGAAGCGAAATATGCATATAAAAAAAGCTGAACGTAGATCTCCTTTGTCTACAAAATTTGAAGGTTAATTCACTACGATTCAAAGGAAGCGCCAGGTCTGGCTGTTTAATCCTTGTAGCGAGAAACTGACCTCGTCTTTGGAAAGATCGTACGAGATGTAGAAAAGGATCAATAATGTGGTCCACATAATATGAAGTTATTTTAGGGCTAAGATGAGAGTCATTCATTTGGAAAGGCTAAAACAATTTAATGTAGAAGCGGTGATATTTGATCCCAACGATCAAGGAGAAGAACAGTGTTACGAAAAAACATTTTCTGTTATGCCTAGAAGTGCAGAAAATTAACTTAGCCCTTTACAGGCTTATAAACGATGAGCGTACAATACGTTGAGTGCTCAACGCCGCGTTTTCTCGGCTGGAATGAATATTTTGTATTTGAATTGAAAGGAATATACAAGCGTGGAACACGTAGTGCCAAAAACTCCGTCGTTGAAATACATTATTAACTATGCAGATGGATACACGAGCAGATATTTTACTTGGACAAGTATAGATCAATCCACAAAAACATTGTCAGGTTAAACCTGTCATCCGAAAATGTCTAGAACTGATGAGTGGATGTACCCGTCAACGACGGTGTCTACGTTTTCGTTTTTTTGATAGTGAGCACAATGCTGCAACACAACCAATTTGCATAGGGTCCATTTTGATACTGACTGTATCTGCCGTTTCGTGAAACTTCACACGCCAAAAAACATGCAACTCATGCAAGTGTACTCAAAAGCCATTCGGGCAGAGCGTGCGGTACGCGGCGTGTTGTACGCTCGTGTATTCCTTACCTTAGTTCTTGATTTCTTTTTTATACAAAATGAAATATAATTATGTCTCCTTTTTTTGTCAAGAAATAATAAAGTCGATTTTATTGTTAATATTATACCGTACGCCACTAATTCGTAATTATAATGGTTGGGAAACCGTTGCGAGTCGATCGCAAATTTCCAAGCAGTCAGTCCATGTAACCAAGCAACGATTTAAAAGCGCAGACCAACAACGAAGAGCTTCAGATCAGCCGATGATTTATGGAATGAATGATTATAAGCGTTGGAAAAGTTGAATTAAATTATAAGTTAATGTGCAGTGTATTCGAGTTTTATAATTGAATTATTTATATTGAGCTGTTATTTTTTATGTATACTCCAGTTATATAGAACTGGTGAAACGAAAGTGGGCGAGAGCAGCTTTCGGATCAGCACAAACAGGGGGTGCCCACAAGGAGGGGTACTATCACCTCTGCTGTGGAGTCTCGTAGTAGACGAACTACTCGGAACACTGACCGGGAACGGAGTGACGCCTTGGATATGCGGACGATATAGTCATTATGGCCAAAGGCAAATTCGAAGGAACCCTCTGAAATCTCATAGAAAGAGAGTTAGAGACAACCAGAAGGTGGTGCCTCTCGGTGGGGTTGAGAATTAACTCATCAAAAACCACAGTAGTACCATTCACCAGAAGAACAAAGTTTCAGCACCTAGGGACTGTTCGCCTCGACGGAGCAGACTTAGAATGGCAGCAAGAGGTGAAGTATCTAAGTCTTACTCTAGACTCAAAACTACTCTGGAACAGACACGTAGAAAAGATCGATAATATAGGGAAAATCATCACTGATGGTGTGTAGGAACATTGCAGGAAAAACCTAGGGCTACCCATCAGTACTGCGATGAATGTACACCATGATAGTGAGACCTATGATCACCTACGGTGCAGTAATGTGGCACGGCAGAACCGATCTCGCCACAACAAAGAAGATCTTAGAGAAAGTGCAAAGACTAGCATGTCTTTGTATAACAGGAGCAATGAGGTCGACTCCAACAGCAGCAATTGAGGTCATTCTGGACCTCACTTCTCTCCATATAATGGTGAGAACTGCTTGAGGAGCAATGAGGTCGACTCCAACAGCAGCAATTGAGGTCATTCTGGACCTCACTTCTCTCCATATCATGGTGAGGAGAACTGCTTGGGGAGCAAACCTCAGGTTGGCCAAAGTCGGACTCAAAGGGACAGCACACGGTGTAAGGGGCTCAACCCCCACCGACTGTGCACACCTTGCCGATCTCCCAACTGACGAAATTACCAGGAAATTTAGTTTCGAGAAATTATTTCGAACGGAAATAAACACCAAGCGAGAATGGAACATAGAATCCATTCGAGCACTGGGGAAGAATACCATAACATGGTATACGGACGGGTCCAAAACTCCCGAGGGAACTGGAGCAGGAGTCTTTGGGCCTCGCATGGGCCAGTTCCCCAGCATTTTTTAAGCGGAAATTCATGCTATAGAAAGGTGCATTCAGTTCAACCTCAACAGGACATACCGAAACAAGGAAATTGTGATCCTCTCCGATAGCCAAGCAGCCATCAAAGCGTTGAACTCTTCTAACATCAACTCGAAGATGGTTTGGGAATGCCTAGACAAACTTAATGATCTAGGCAGGAACAACAAGGTTACCCTCCTCTGGGTGCCGGGGCACGTCGGATTGGAGGGCAATGAACAAGGAGACACCCTGGCACAGAAAGGCGCAGCAACGCCACTGATCGGGCCAGAACCATTCTGCGGACTTGGAAAATCTTACTTCCGAGAAGAACTCAATAAAGCTGAAGAAGCAATAGAAGCAACATATTGGCTAAGACTTTCAGGGCTGAGGCAGGCCAAAGATCTCCTCGGCCATTTCAACCGAGCAAGATCGAAGACACTGATTAACCTCAGCAAAACCAGTCTAAAGACAATCACGGGATTTCTAACGGGGCATTGCAGACTCAAAGAACACCTGAGGAAGCTAGGCTTAGAGGAGGATAGCACCTGTAGATTCTGTGGAGAACATCAAGAAACACCCTACCATATATTGATGGAGTTTTACGCTGTACATCGTAAAAGATTGAATATACTGGGATCACCCTAGCTGACTGAGGGAGAAATACCACAAGTAGACCCCCTCAAGTACATCGACATGACCGGTGTGAACTCGATGTATAGTAATTAATGGTGGGTTCGGAAAGATTTGTCGGTTGAAAACAGCAACAAATCAAAAAGTTTAGAAAGTAACAAAGTGGTTGATCGAGCTGTGCTTCATGAATTATCCCATTCGATTTCAAAAACGTGTCGAACAACCGGAAAAAGCGATTTCACCTTCCAACCGCGCAATAAATTCCGGCAATCTCCTAGTACCTACCCAAAAGAGAGACTAATGCAGAGTAAATATCTCGGTAAATATTCCGGCGGCACAGCTCCGGCTAAAAAGGTTGGAGATTATTGCTTCGGCTTATAAATTTCTTGGTGATCTCGAGCGCGAGTTAGTGTTTTCTATAAAATGGAGATACAAGAGAACGTTCGGAAAGATTAGGGGTAGTTTGCACATCCGAAGCACCCGCTACTCGAGTAAATTGAAAATGCGCTCGCTTGAGGATATCTCAGGCTTATCTGCGAACGGTTCCCAGCTATACGGACACGTGAGGTTATACACACCTCATTGCAGGGGAAGTATTAACTGATGTTTGCTTAAGGCAACGGAAATTCATTGGAATATAGGTAGAGCCAATCTAATCAGGAATATGTTCGATACGGCGGCGCGCCCGGTTTTCCTGGCGGAAATGATTTTCTGGATGGATTGTTTGAATAGCGGAATTTTTACTCGTATCAAACGCACTCAATATTTAAACTACCTGTAGAAATAAACAGCCTAGAATTATCTGACAGGTCTGATAATTCAAATTCTCCTGATGAATTTGGGTGAGTTTGTACGGTTAATGACTACCCAATCAAAAGTATCCGCAGGTCCAACATCTTAAGACCTAGATGGCTGTATATCACACTAATTGTGAATGTGTGAGAAATTATTTAATATAAAATGAAAAACAATAACTCTGTCATTTCCAAATTTTATACTTTTTTTTGTATAAAGTGGATAAAGTGGTATGAAGCAGAACTTTTAGAAATGTCTGGGGAGGGGTAGAAATACAGTGGGGCAGGTATTTATTACAACCTACAAGATAGGTAAAAAGTTGTGCTTTACTTTAATGAGAACTACAAAGTCGATCGGGTATCGAGGAAACTTTATGCATGGAAGAACAGTTTACTAGATCAAAGATTCATGAATATGTTTGTAACGAAGCATATTTTTGAGGATTCGCTAGTACCGCGGCCGGTAAAGACAAGACAAAGATTTCTTGCAACGTTATTTTTTATGGTTATAAAATTTACTACGGAACAACAGTACCACAGACTTTCCAGGATTTATTGAGAGACAAAACTTCTCAGAAATTGATATGATTGATTCCGAATCTGCGTTCAATTGAGAATTTGCTTCGATTAGACCAGTCTCCAGTTTTTAGAAGATATTTTAAATTTATTCATTTATTTATTTATTAATTTATGTATTTATTCATTTATTTGTTTATGTTTAATATCCAAACAGACCTAATGGTCTTAATTACTATATAATGTGTTGTGTCTAGGCCTTGTTACTAATTCCATACGCCACCGCAGGAGAAGCATTGTTAAAATTTTTACGCAACAGTGAATCGTGGAATGTCCAATAACCCATTTTTTATCTTCTTGATAAATGAGATTGTACCGGTAGCTTTGAGTACTTTGAAGAACTGAATTTTAATCGAAATGTCAGAATCGATTGTTCTGATTGATTCATTCAATTATAAAAGCATTTATTTATAAAGCACATTCTTCAAGTTCCATTTCAAATGGCTTAAATGTGAGAAATTCCAATATCAGAGACCCCATTTTTGGTAAAATATCACTTCCGTAACAACAACTCTGAGCATACAAGCTCAATCACTAAATATACAGGGTGACCCAGGGTTAAACCGCCAAACGTTCAGTATCGGTTTTTCAAGTGAAAATAAGTTTTTCTTCATATAAGCATGTGTCCCAACTTCGTTTTCAAGATACAGGGTGTCAAAATTTTTACAAAATATATTTTTTGTTTATTCTAAGTACATTCATATAAGCTTTTTATTACCGCAAATGAGTAATTAATCAAAAACTGATTTTTTTCTTTAAACTTTGACACCCTGTATCTCGAAAACGAAGCAAGTTGGGACACATGCTCATATGAAGAAAATGTCTTTTTTTTTACCTGAAAAACCGATACTGATTGTTTGGCGGTTTAACCCTGGGTCACCCTGTATATTAAATGTATATACTGCTATACGGTTATTTCTATCTAAATATTATACTACCAGTGAATTAATATGGATGTACGAGACATCAATAATGCCTAAAGCAATAAAGGTACCTTCTTAAGTCTTTCTGGATTAACCCGAGCACAAGATTTCCGCCACTTCTCCAAGATGCGATATTGTTTTTCTGGAGCTGACATTGCAGATGAACATCTGTCACAGCGGATGGAGAAAGGCATTTTCTTGCTTTATACAGATGCGGAATATTGCACCAAAAAAGGAAAACCTTTCAGAGGCTGTATTTCACTTACCCGTCCAAAGGCACGACCGAACTTTTGAGCGACACATTCTGACTATTGTAATCGTAAAAAAGTATTTTCAAGAGATCTAAATTTCATATTCATATAATTCGGTTATTGTTTTTATGGGTGACCGGCACGCTTGAACGGACATATTTTCAGTTGGAGTTCTCGACCGTGCTTGGGATCGCACGTTGAAAGTCAAGACTCTCGTCATTCCCAGCCCACACAAGTCTTCTGAAGACTTCTGCGGCTTGCTCGTAGCGTAGGAGTGCAGCGGATGGCGGTTAGATGTTCCTTCAGTAGAGACGATAATTAAGCACATTCACATTCATTAACACGATTAAATCATGTTTGCTTGAAAATGTTTTCTACTTTTTTGAAGAATATGTAGAATGCGTGAAGAAAGTTGCAACTATACTCAAAGAATCGTAATTAGTAATTTACTTACATTCAAGTCGTCTTACTAATGTTCCCATTCATGTCTGGAATAACATTTTAATATAATATTTCATTTTATTTATTAACGCATTGAACTCCTCCTAAACGGTTGGACCGATTCAGATGATTTTTTTTATGTGTGTTCAAGTTGATTCAGGAAAAGTCCAGTACAAAATATTTTTTGAGTTATTTTTTTATAAGTTGAATGAAGCACCTGCTCCTAGCGACTTCGCCATAAAACGAGTTCGACAATATTGGACGGGTTAGTCGGCAAAACAAAAATATACACATCAATAGATAGGACAACGTCTGCCGGGGCAGCTAGTATTTTATATACAGTGAGTTTTAAAAAGCTTGCACCATACCTATGGGAAACTTGTTTATTATGCATTTGTCAGAAAATTTCATTCTTCATAAAAAATGTTACTTCTCGAAAAACTTATATTTGAGTTGTCAAAATTCTGAATTTCCAAACGCTGTACAGAGAAGAACAAAGAATACGAATTTTGATCAAGAGTAATCTACTTTAATCTTTATTTTTGGTATTTTCGAAGAAGTTTATTTAGAAAAGAATCGAAAAGAATATTAAGATTTGGAATCACAGCCACCTATATTTATTTTTTCCCTAATTTTTTATAATTCTAGCCTCATAAAGAGTACTACTATCTCATATGCTCCTTAGACGCCTCCCTCATATTCCTACAACGATATTTCAATGCGAAATTTGGTGCAATTAATCATTGGTACTAGAATATCGACGTTTTTTTGGACTTGGACTAGTAAATATTCAAACAATTCCCAACAAATGTCGATATTATAAGAGATGCGCCTGATGTGCATATGAGATATTAGTCCTCTTGATGAGGCTAGAACTATAAAAAATTAGGGGAAAAAAATTATCGCGTATATGGCTGTGATTCCAAATCTTAATATTTATTTGATTCCGAACAACTTTTCTAAATAAACTTCGACAATATCAAAAATAAGGGTAGATTACTCATTATCAAAATTTCTATTTTTGATAACTCAAATAAGAGTTTTTCGCAAAGCACCAACTTTTATGAAGAATAAAATTTTCTGACAAATGCATAATAACAAAGTTTCTCATATGGTGCAAACTTTTTGAAACTCACTGTATATTTATAAATTTTTTTATCTGTAATTTGTATCGTAAATGTTAACATATGGATACATATCATGATCAATAAAATATCTATTTTTGTATCTATCTATCGTTACTGTTACCGATGGAATATGGATGAATTCCTGCGTGACATCAATATTTGAAATTATAAATTGTCAGGTGCATCGGTATAGTGAATTACTAATGCGTGATCCATTAATTCATTATCGGTTGATTGAAATATGAAATAAATAATGCTGTGTAAAAATGTATCGAGAAATTGTAGATTTTCGGATGATAACACAAAATGTAAACTACGGCTCTGTAATGAAATGATCCATTTCCAACTGGTGAAAGGATCAAAGGATTCGTCTGTATGCAATTATACATTTCTATAGCACAACCTATATAATCCCTTAACTTGAGAATATCAGGAAATTATTGAAGTTGAACTTATCAAATCCAACTCCGATCCAATTAGTCATCTCCCTCACCTCAATAGTGAATCAGGAAAATAATAAAGTCAGAAAACTCGGAAGCTTATACTTTCTCCGTTTCTTGGCGTGGATTTAATGGATTAAGATGTTATAAGAGGGTTTATAGAGTTTGGCAATAAAAATATTTTTAATTTTGATGCATGTGGAGTGCGTTTTTTCAAGTGTTTGATAGTTACGGTGAGGTGTTTTCGAGACAATACTTGAGTTTGATTTTCACAATTTATAGTAGTTGAACTGTAATTCGGCAATTTCTTATAGTGAATATGATGATGTGGCTATATTTTGTGAGAATGATTAAATGTATAAAGTATCAGATACTTGTAGGTTTCGTTGATTTATAAAAATGAATAGTTATGTATGAATAAATGTATGAACTGTGTGTGAAAATTTACCATATGCACTGTTCATGATTTCACGCACAGGTGAAAAGTATCACTTCACACACCGTGAACGCGTAAACCAAGTGTTGTCGTAGAAAAATGTTTTTTAAACAAACAACATACTGAAAAAATAATTTCCGGTTCAAATGTAGGCTTGTGAATCGGAATAATTATAAAATATTGATAATCTTTTTTTAATAATATATAGCATTTTTCATTTTGACAAAAAATCAAATATATAATTTCAAGAAGACATCTAGTCATCTTGGTTATCTAACTACCTGACCGGTACTGTATACACCAAGAGTATTTGGTTGGAATGAAGTTATTGTAGTCTCACCAAGAAACAGCGAACCGCGCTCCTAACACATAATGGTTCTTAATGCTCGTGTCAGGTCTGCTACGCAATAAATATGCTGTGCAAAATAAAGCTGAATTTGCTTGCCATCGTATTATGGATATATTCTGATGTTGCCGTGGAAATGGTATTTTATATACAGGGTGTTCCTAAACATCATGTACATCCGGAAGGTGGGCATTCCTTGGCTTATTTTAAGACTACAAGTTCATATAAACATAGGTCCGCAAACGCTTCTTTACCGATATACGGGGTGTTGACATTTCAAGTTTTTTTTTGTTTTTTCTTTACAGATCATGCAGTTTTTTGAGATATATGGCTCAAATTGAAAACACAGGTTACGTTATAGGGCTTACATCAATGGACGTGTCAAATGTTTGTAAGAATCTACAGGGTTATATTTTTACTGGTCATGCCCCCTTTTCTCCCCCTGAACTTTTTTGAGGTGCGCCGCTGATGAATTCTAAATCACAAAATAAATTTTTTGGTTCGTTTACAAACTTTTTTTATTTTTTGTAGTTTTTACGTATCTACGACCGTCATCGAGAAAATAAATATAATTAATTTTTTTTCATTCGCCAAAATTTAGTTTGTTCGCCGCTGTCTATTAAAATTTATAGCTAAAGGCTTTTACAACAACGATTTATTATACAGAACATCTGAATGAAAGCCATAACAAGAAAACTACGTTATAACAATTGTTGAAAGTGACCTCATCCATTCCCTATACACGTGTCCGCTTACTTTTCTTCAGCAAATTACAAAAAGTCATCATCTATTTTTTCATTCAGATGTTTTGTATAATAAATCATCGATGCAAAAGCCTTCAGCTTTAATTTTTTGTAGACAGTGGCGAATAAACAAAATTTTAGCGAATTACAAAAATCATTTTTTATTTTTTTTCTCGATAACGGCCGTAGATACGCAAAAACTACAAGAAACAAAAAAGTTTGCTAACCAAAAAATAAATTTTGTATTTTAGAGTTTACCAACGGCGCACCTCAAAAAAGTTCAGGTAGATTCTCACCTAACATGTGTTTTCAATTTGAGCCAAATATCTCAAAAACTGCATGATATATAAAGAAAAAACAAAAAAAATTCTTGAAATTTCAACACCCCGTAGATCGGCAACGAAACGTTTGTGGACCTATGTTTATATGAACTTCTAGTCGTAAAATAAGCCAAGGAATTTCCCCTTTCGGATGTACATGATGTTTAGGAACACCCTGTACACAAATGTCATGCCGGACACTGTATAAACGTTGTATCACCTATCCAATAGAATATGCATCGGTCCATATATATCAGCGGCGGCTTAAATCACCCAAATCATTATCTCGGCTTATTGGCAGAGTTTGATTTGTAACCCATTCCAACAGTTACGTACCAAATAGCTAAGCAGTTTAATTATCATCTAACAACGCCAATTTCAATATGGGAGCGCCCGAGCTCGATCAATTAGCAGGATACAGCCCAGCGTTAAATATTCAGAATGCCAATAGATAGAATAACTATCCGCCCCTGGTTAGTTGATAATCACAAAGTGTTGTTACGATTGTGGTCACGTATATTTATTACCCGATGTATTGATAGTGTTAGGGGAAATAATAGGGGAGATTTGCATGGAAATTGTGAAATTTCAATAGGATTGACTTTTGTAACCCATGCACTCCAATTGGTGCAAAAAAGTTCAAGAACTTCCTTATAATAAAAAAACTAAACATAAGGTGGATTCATGCAAGCATAAATCTAAACTTGAATGAATTTAAAACTAAAATTAAGACTATAAAACAATGTAATGAAATGGAGGTGTTCACGCAAAAAATTAAGCAATTAAAATTAACATTAAAACTAAGAAAGACGGTCAACTTTCAACTAATAACTCAATTTCTTCCATAAATTAGAAACGGCACATGCGTAGTCTCTTTACTCACAGCTAATTGCTTTCTTATTCCTCACAACACCAGAGGCTCTCGCAGAAGCAATAATGTACTCAGTACTAAACCATACTCACTTCTCTTGGTGATAGTTTTCATGCTGTACTGTAAACACCAGACCAGAATAATAATAATAATAAAGGTCTTTATTTCTTAATCAAAAGAAAATGCCGAAGATCAGATGGCAGTACTACTAGGTGTAGACCAGGAGCACTACCTCTGTTTTTCATCTTATATAGATAAAACAGAATAATAGATACTTATACTTATACTTATACTTATACTTATACTTAGATACTTAGATATTACTTAATGGATAAAACAAAAAACAACAACCACGATAATCTCAGGTTAGGGTTCACCTTCTGTTTTCTGATCAAAGAATACCCTAAGACGTTTCAAAAATTGACAGTTGGAACGATATGCGCATGTCTAGTACTTTCTTAATTTCGTTAAATTGATGTTGCATGAACACCGTCATATTCTTAATTTAAAATTCATCTAAATCTTAAATTCATTTTAGTTTTAGTGATGTTGCATGAATCCACCTATAGTGTTGTTACTTCTTTACCATCTGAAATTGGTACTTTCATTACGGATCACCAAGAAACTGCCATTGCTTTTCAGATTTTTTTAAATATTTTTTTGCTTCATCATGGAAATCCCGAAATCACTGGAGCCAACAAAACTTCTTCTTTATTTTTGCTACCAGTTGACACACACAGGTTTGGATGAAATTCCTTCAGTCATACGCGTACTCCGTTAACATTTGTGAATGTTTATGTCCACAACTCAAGTGCATCAATGAGGCATCCAGCTGAAGAATTAAAAGATCAAATTGTTGGATAAGTCAAGGTCTTCAAAAAGATCCCATGCATTGGTTGATCCTTGTGTAGCTGCAGGAGAACCTCCATCTTCGCAGCTTCAACGCTTTTTGCTGAACGGGTTCCAATTCATTGACATAATTATATGGTTACTTGATTCAGTGTTGAACACGACACCAAGTTTATCGGTTGCTGAAGAGAAATGCCTCGATTTCTGCTTTTCCATTGTCGCGAACCATGCAGAGAAGGGCACATGAACTTGTGGTCTTTACAGGCTCCATTCAGTTGTCTGGTGAAGTATATCCGTGGGACGGACGATTCAGGATGCAACGAAGATGGACCATCCTGCTAGAATTTACGTCGAGTTTTCCTTATCACTACTTCAAAGAAGTAGAGTAGGATCGGAACGGCATGCAAGTATATTCGTTGCAGCAACTTTGTTCTTCCCTGACAATTCTAATGACCAGATCTGTCGCAGTTTTTGCTCATACTTGCCACGGCATCGGTATACGTGTCTCCAGCATCAAAATCATTATCATTATTATAATATTGAAAGACTGGATGAAGAAAAAATCATTTGTGTAATTTCCACTGAGACCTCATTATTTTTTTTTTAAGTTTTGCTTCCCACGAAAAGGAAAATCCTCTATAATTCAAAAAACATTGTGAGAGCCGAGGGAAAGTAGGAAGGAATTGGTGTTTTTCTATAATTTCTGAAGGTTGTATGCCTCAGGGAACACCTCCCGAGGCAGCAAGTCCAAAGCTTTGCCGTTCTGTGGAAAAAGACGCCCTGAGAAGCGGATGTGCGGCATGTCTACAAAGTAACGGCATATGGATGTGAGGACTGAGCTCGACGGGTCAATCTCGATGAGACCGCTAACGGTGGAAAGATTGATGATATTTCGGAAGAACATCGTCCATGAAAATATCTATAAAACAGAGACAGATCACCAACCTTCCTGTGATGTGTTAGAGAAGTGAGCCAGCTTGTGAGCGAAGTATCACCGACGAGACGAATGGCTCTCTTTTGGGCGGAATCTAAAAGTTTCAATGTATGTTTGGGTGCTGCATTTCATATATTGGAACAGTATTCCACAACAGGTCGAATCTGTGCCTTATAAATCACAATCAGAATCAGAAGAGAAGTAAAATACTTCTTAGCGCGGAACAGAAAACCGAGTTTTTCAATGAATACAAAGCACAATATTTTGAAAATATATTGAAGGATGCAATAACCAGTATAATGTTTAATAAGTGAGAATCTATTTTTTGATTTAAGAAATATGTCTAAAAACCCTGGTAGCGTGTTATTACCTAAAAAACCGTGGAATCAAACGCTAATTTGACGAGTTTCAGTTGATACGTGAAAAAGAGTACTTCGACCACACCACTGAAGATGACCACAGCAAAATCCGGAAACCAACCAAAACACGTTATATAAATAACGTTAGTTTAAACTGTTAATGCTTCTGATTATTTTCATTGCAAACTTCCATTGTCTGGAGTGTTTCTATGAGCACGACGTTTCAATCCGTTCAGTATCTCTGATCGTAATGAAAATAATAAATTTACAACATTATCTGAAACTTTCAAACAAATGTTAATGCTCTTGTTAGAACTATTCTAAGAATTAGTAATATATCTTATATTGTAATCTTCAATAAAATTTGAAACAAAAACAAATATGATTCGATAGTGAAAAAATGTTGTGTGCAACATGTGCAAAAATCATATTTGTTGCACTCAGAATGACTGGTGCTCTCCACTTCGTCTCGAGGCACAAAATTCTCGCATTGTGTGACAATAATTATACACTTTTCGAACTAGTTACACAAATAACTATTTTTAACGGAAATAGTGGAAGTAGATGCATAGGTTTTATCAAAAAGGGTTCGTTTTTATTCTGCACGACGAAATCAGGAACAATTTTCACTTCTCGGCGAATGAAATAATCGCATACTGTGAAAAATAACTAACGCCTGATAACGCTTTTCGCCATGCCTCGCATTTTTTTCTATCGGGTGCGTAAGGGAAATGAACATTGGAAACTGGCAATCACGTTTTTATAGCCGCAACATTATGAAAACGGAAACATTTCGCCTGGAAAATGTATTCATAGAGTTTTTCATCCTAAAAAGCTTCATACCGGAATAACGGGGCAATGAGAATAATATAGGAAGTTCTACATCATGTATATCATATTGTATTTTATATGAATCGCAACAGGGTCACATTTACATGAAAGAGTATAACTGTTGAGGAACTGCGTTTGAACTATATTCAAAATATTCATATTCATTGAAGTAGATTATGAAAACAAAGGATCCACATTGAGGATAGTTTTGAAGGGTATGAATGTTTCCATCGTAGGGTGATGCGATTTCAAGACATAGGGAAATGCTATGTATTTATACATGTTGGTTCCAATATTGGAGCGATTTAGAAAATGTCAATAATTTACCCCTAAATTTTGGATTGTTGTATGGAACATATTGTTCGGTTCGGTATAATTTGTTCGGCAGCATTTGTTCGACGGACATTTTTTCGAACAGTAATTTGTTCAAGCGGATATTTGCTCGAACGGAAAATTAATAGGCTCGCATTTGTTCGAACACAGGCAAACAGAAGGCAAAATAATGTAGTGTATGAAAACTGAATACATACATTTTGCGAAAAGAAATTATTTGGTGTAATTGAACCAGAACGAACTAACCTTACAAGTGCTGATAGAACAAGTGCTGCTCGAACAAATTTCCACATACCGAACGATTTTTTAACCTTTTTAAAAAAACAATTTTTAACACCCGTCCCTCACGGGAGTGCAAGAGGTTAGATTTCACCCTATACAATAATAATAATTACATCGTAAACTATTTCAAACTGATACACACAAATAATAAAACTTATAATCAGAAGCGCGACAGGAATGAACAAAATAAAATTAGGTCAAACAGTTCAGCACCACTACACCGGGTGATAACGATCACAATCGTGCTGCCATTTTTTATTTTTCCACCGTGTAACTGAAATTTGGTATGGTTGAAATTCTGACGAAATGTAATATTTCTGACTTAATGAATTTCAACGGAAATGACCTCAAATTCCGAAATTTAAATGGGACACCCTGTATATATTTTGTTTTTCTTATTCTTTAACTTTTTGTACAACCGAATTCATAATTTAAAAAAATTACATACATTTTATTTTTAAATCAAATTTTAACTTTCAGTCTAGAGTTCCATGACCATCTTAAAATTACTCTACATAGCCTCTCTAGTTACATAAAAATATAAAAATATTGTTCTTCATTTTCATTTGTTAACCTACAGTACGGTTGTATAATTAAATTTTTTTGGTATAATTCGAAAAACTTAAATGTAACTATATCACTTTCATAACACCATTAAATGCATTATTTTGAGACGAATCCAAAAATGTATAATACATACCTACTACCATCTTTTTCCACAGCTTAATTTCATTTCATTATTAATTTAAATTTTGTCGTATCTTAAATAGATTACCAAGACATATTTCATTTCCCATGAAAACAATTGAACGATTGTACTTATGTCCACAGAAAATAAGCACCGAATGAACGCAATTTGAGATTTTTAGAAAATGAAAGTCTTGGATGAATTACCATTGCGAATCAACAATCGGCTGATGGAGCAACGGCCCATAATGCTGGTAGAAAATAGCAGATCGCTTTGGAGAACTCGCCTTCTCTAGGTGCGAATCTAGTAAGTGGCCTCTTCGTGCGCCAGATCAGACGCCTCTGGATTTTTTTTTGTTTGGGGTTGTATTGAAGATATTGTCTATGTAACACCGCCAAGAAAACAACAAATTTTGAAATGACGCATACTAGAGGCATCTGAGAGCAATACACCAGAAATGCTTAGGGATGCAGAACAACAAAATAAATTCCGAGTTCGAAAAAACAGAGATCAGCTGGATCAATTTCGAAAAGCTGATTCGGGATTATAGTTATTTTTGAAACACTCGTTTGATTTCTTCTTTGTGCATTAAACTTATAACTTATTAAATAGACTTTTTTTCTTCTTACAGCTCATTGTCCAATCAATATCTCCATTGCAAGTATTTGTGAAAAACATGTAAAAGATATCAAAAATATCAAGAAAGAAAATTTCACGCTGACTGTAGACCACTGATACATCCTCATGAAATTCGGTAACATCGCCCTCACCGATATCCTAAATTAATTTTGAGATAACTATATCCCGACCCGACATCTTTTTGGTCACGGAAACAAAAAGTAGACACGATTTCCATTTGGGCTTTCGCTGCGGGTGACGAGTTTGTCATTCGGACGAATGAACGCGAAGCAAAGCGGACAGAAATAATTAATTTGTTGGAATAATACTGCCGAATATGTAGAGCGCTGGACGAGGCAACGCGAGCGATCGCCCTAGTTAGCTGAGCTGAGCTGATGATCATTAGTCGAGATGTCGAGGTGGAAGTAGTGGATGGTTGAACAATGGGGCTCTTGACAAATGGCATTTTTATCATATTCATTCATTTGTACGTGGAGTGTTGTACTTTCTTAGGGATGCGTTTATTAATATGGTCAAATTGTTTCTGGGATGCCTGTTTCAGTAAAAAAATATATTAGATTTTTCCTTACTCAATCTATATGTTTTTTGGGGTGCTGAATAAGAATTTCAACTTTGGTTCTTCCCAAGGATATGGCTTCACAACAAAAATCGCAAAAAACTCAACTATTCGAGCTTTTTTAAATTTTATGCCAAAGAGTCATAAAACTAGACAATTTTAGAGGTAGGCCATTCTTAACAAAAATGAAGAACATTGAATTTTCTACAAAAATTACTTATCAAATATATTTTTTTGGTTGAACGGTTTGGCCGCTAGAGCGCTGAAAAAAGGCCAAAAATTCATAATTTGTGGAAAAACCCAGTTTTCTCATTAGTTTTTGGCTTGTAACCCAAAAACTATGCTTGTTATAGTAATTGTAAGGCTTTTACTGTCAGGTTGTGAAATGGAGTATTCTCTACCAAAGTACGCAATTTCGTACAGCTCCCAGAGTAAAAAAATCACTGAAACTGCAAATTAAATTGAGGGTCCATGAAATATTTCATTTTCAAATGACACCATAGTGGCTGGTCGGTTCAGAAAAAAAATTAGGAGGATTTGTATACTACTTAAAACTGCATTTTTTGACTAGTAACTCAGCTTCAGCAAGTTTTAACATTTATGTGGAATATTGTTTTCAGTCGAAATATTTCTGCTATGTATGTACAATTCCATTTTAGAATTTGTATTACTTATTTTTTTAAATGGGAATTTTGTGAATTTCATTACGATTATGTTGATACCGCTTCACTGTTATAAGTTTCAAACTTTCGTTAAAAAAAAAACTTGAGAAGATTACTTAAGATCTTTCTTAAAATGAAACACCATTTCAGATTAAAATGAGATTCAAATACATTGGGTAACCTGTGATCTACATGACTGATAGAACAAGGCAATTAAGGTGTATTGAAAAAAAAAACATTACTTGTCGATATGTTATCTTACCTCACTTCTCCAAATCTAAATTAGGAAGCTATTGTGTATGCTATTGATTAAAAAACATGTTGGTCACAGATTACTCGATGAATTTCAATATTATTTTAATCTCAAAAAGAGAGATATACGTTAATACGTTAAGTTTGTTGAATTACCCTTATACCAGGTAATTCAGTTGCATGCTATTGGCACAGGCTCTATAATGAGAATACGAGATATTTTGTCGCATTCACACACTTCATAACGACAGTAGATGTTAACTGTTGAAACGACGTGAATCAAAACACATGCAAAGAATTTATTTTCTTTGTTTCTAGACAGTGGAAGTTCAGAAGAATTTTACTAACACTAATATATTGTCAACCGCTTTCAAACAAATCGAACATATATTTCAACTTTCATGTAGTTCAGTGTTGTGTGCTGCAAAAGCCATTTATTTGTGCAATTTCCTCTTGGGATTTATGCTAAAACTTCATTTCAAACCACCAGCTTGAGTCCTACGTTTGATAAAGGAAGATTGAATGAAACTATTAATTGCTGTCCATGTGTTTATCTAGGGGAGATGCGCTCCTTCACTTATAATTTCATTTCGTTTTCACTTACGCAATTTTCTACGTGAGCGACCGACGCGGGGATATCAAAGCGATGATAAAGATTGGTGTGTCCTCGCCGCGCGGTAGTTGCTACGGAGGTCACACCAATCATTATCATCGATTTGATATCACCGCGTCGGCCGCGTGTTGCCGCTCGCGTAGGACACTGCGTTAGTCCACTTCTTGTGATTGAGAGGGACCACTGTAAATAATTTTCCGGAATTGGTTTAAATCACCCTGTACAGACTGTTTCGTGAAATGAATAAAGTTTATTAATTAGATTAAACTCATCGAAGTGGAATGAATAGGGAAGACGAAACACTGGTAATTCACTGACCCCTTTTTTGTGTGCTGAAATTTGTCGCTTAGCTGAGTATCCAATTAGCTTATAAGGATGAATGTAAAGCTTTCTCGACGTTAGAGAATCTATAACCGCAAATTTAATTATTTTTAAGCAGATTGCATAACCTATTCTAGATGCTGATATTGGTTCTGCATAAAGCACGCTTCAAATTCTTTTCAACTCGACTTGCCGGCCAATTTTCACGATGATATTAATTAATGATTGTTTCAATTATCGATTCTGGAATATTGTTTACCTTAAATCAGTTTCCATGCAAGCAATGAGAAAACTTTGTAATAATTCGGAAAATATCGTTGTTTCGGCTGACTGATTAAATTCTGGTTTGACTTGGTAAAAGCTTGGAGTAAATGAATAATGAATGGACTGACTGGACTGGTTTGGAGTTCGGATTATTTTAACTGCACTGCGTGTTGGGATATTGCGCTACTGGAATAGACGCGACTGAAAATTGGAGTACCTAAATTTAATAAAACTTTTATCATAGACTTATAAGCTTACTAAGTGGCAACCTTTAAATCTTCTTTTACTGGTGAAATATCGGCAGAATATTCGTAAGTAATGTGGAGAATTCTCCCACTTATTTATATAACATTTCATATACATTGTATATGTTATTTCAAACATGTACACATTTAGTAGAGTAGAGGCCATTTTAAAATCCTAGTGTTGGCACTCATGTAAACTTTGTCTGCTTGCCACAAGTAATAACTTTATAATATATATATATATACTTCGGGTATACAGTAGCACCCATTACCATAAAATAATACCTATTGATATCGATAACATAATAGACCAAGCTATAGAAGTATTTTCTCCCACAAAATAAGAGACGCAAATGCCTTATAATAATAATAATAATACTAATATTCAAGATAGTTCGTTAATGAAAAACCCGGTTTTCGCCCCAGCAAAATCACTTTGTGGAGTACTTTAAACAAGAAAAAACATTCCAACTTTTTTGGTTTTTTGCAAATATTACCAAAACTATTGAAAAAATCGTTTTACAGTCAATAGAACTTTAGTAGAGAACTATTAGAACTACAAAATGGTTTTTTGTACGACCGGATTGGTGCATTTTCGTCTAAGAAAATCCGGGAAAACTTCAAAAAAAGACAGCATTTTTCAAAAATTCACAATTTTTCTAAATCTGAAACTGAACAAACACTATTTCGGAAACTGATGATAATAACATGTTGTTCAATGCAAGATGTTTTCTGTCCGATGTGTAGTTTTTGCATAATCGCGTTATAAACAATTCAAGGACTTATCTTGTAAAATGCGTAGGATTTAAAAGAAATCATCATATTCAAATTCTTTGAACGGCATCTGAAAGTAGTAAAGATCAAACACTACATACAATTTGTATATTTTGGATTTTCATCTGAGAGGTGGGAAATGTGTTGAAAATGCTACTGAAAGTTACTCTAAACATTGAAACTTCCATGCAACCATTTCTGGTTTACTGGGATATTTGGTCATCTTATTGTCCTTTTCTGTAACATCTATAGATGTCCGATATACCAAGATTTACCCTATTCTAGGATGGAATTTGTTGTTCAATATCTTATCAGTCAGTATTGTCAGTGCTGAGAGGTTTTCAACTTTTGGTTAAAAAAATTTTTCACCACCGGCGTCGCTGTTTTGAAAAAAACCCAAAATTTTTAAAATTGTGTTTTAATTTAGCAGCTATCGTTCCCTACGAACGGCAGCACTCAGTCGAGAATTGTGCGAGCCAAGGATTAACGAGGTTTTATATTTAACGTGAGATCCCTAGCACTTTCTCGGGCCATTAGACAAAAATTCTGCAGTCGGTAGGTTTTGAACCCACATGATCGGCAGCCGGAATGATGGAAAGACGGCGCTTCTAACCACTCGGCTACCTGACCTTGAACTGTTCAAGTAGTCTTAATTTGAAACAATTTGGGCTCACACAAATCCTTCAATCTCTGATTGCTTGTGAGTTACAGCTCTACCAGATTCAGAATAATTTCTAAGGAAGAGAAAAATCTGCACGTTTATACAATATTTGCCATATAACTTTCAAACAGTAAAATTTTATGTAATAAATTTTGTCAAATTTCGTCGCCAAAACATTTAGCTACCTCACATAGATACAAATATTAATTGTTTTATGGATGTTAATGGGAACTGGTGCCGATAACAAAATTGAAATCAGCATTATCTTAGAGAGTACAAGAGGTAAAAAATTCATCAGCCCAAGTTGTTGAAAATTCAGATATTGTATCTATTCGACCGTTTTGGAACAATTCAAGTGGATTGAAAAGTTCACTGCTGTTAAGTGAGTCACAATAGGCCATGAGCCGCATAATGGAAGGACTATTTCAGTTCATTATTTCTATTGTTTTTTTAAAACGTTTCTATTGTAAATCAGTAATCAGTGAATGAAGCAAGGTGAAAAAATGTTGTAGGATACCCACTCATTCACTTGTTATGTAATTAATATTATTACGTTGATCTTCCTGTGATCTATTCTATATAAATTATTATTTTATTATTAATTAATTAATTAATTAATTAGTAAATTATATACAGTGCGGACGTAAATATTCCCCCGCCCAATTATATTTTGAATGATTTAATATGTTAATTCTGTATCCAACGGTTTATGAATTTTTTATCTTTGCCCATGGTTGGGGGAGATATGAGCATTTATAGTATGAATAATGTATATTCTTATTTTTTCACCTATGCAAAGTGAAAGTGGACGTTTGTTGCTGAATAATTAATTTACTGAAACTTTTGCAGCTGAAGCAATACACAGCTTTTTTTCAATGGAATATGGTTATGCCACTACGAATTACAGTATGTAATAATTATAATCAATTTCTAATCACAAGCGAAAAGTTTCATACATTTATAATTCTTAGATAGTATATTTGCAGGATACTATTAAAATTCTAAAATATAAATGCCCCTATCTCCCCTAACGGTAGGCGAAAATTGAAAATGTATGCACTGTTGGCTACACAATTGAAATACCTTCCAAACGAGGTGCCACGTCACCTACCTCCCAATTTCAATTTTTTCATCCAAATGACGTCACTTTTATGACGTCATAAAAAAGACATATCGTGAAAAGTAGCAAAATAATACGAGAAATACTATTTACGTCCGCACTGTGCATGCATTCTTATGTTTTTTTTTATCTATGGATGAAACAAAGGAAGTTTATACAGAAAACGCAAATTTTCATCAGTTTTGTCTCTCACTCTCGGATTCGATATAGAATAAAAGACGAAAAACGTGGAGTACAAACTTCCGCGAACAGTCCAACCTTCCGAATAGGAGAAGCTGCAACTCATGTCCGCCAAGCCATCCGAATGATTCGACAAATGCAAATCCTACCATAAATGTTGGAACGTCTGTAGAACATCGCTGAGAACATCGAAAGTCGACGGAATAACAGGAAATTTCGTCGAAAGATCAATTCAATTTCCTCCTTACTGTGACGACAGCTTTCACTAGGCAGTTGAGCCACATAACTATCACATCAACTGTGGGAATACATGGAGAAAATGGGATTGGAAAGTTTTCCGTTTTATTTCGAACGGAGTTACTTTATCCATTCCAGAAAATTTATATTTCGTCGATTGACTCGCGACATTCACATGATTGGGACGTCTTAAAATTCCATTTCACCAAGAACTAATGTCGGCAACAAATGGTTCAACAAACTATTCATGTCAAGGCAGAAGCTGAGAACCCGCCCGTAGCCTAGCTACGGGCGCCATCTGAACTCCAGTCCCTCAACCAAAGCAATACCAAAGACAAGCTTATTGTGAACAAAGCAGATTTCTTCATTTGTATTGGTGGTTAAATTAATCACGCAAGTTTTGGGTATTGCTTTGGTTGAGGGACTGGAGTTCAGATGGCGCCCGTGGTTTAGTCATCGCTAGGCTGCGGGCGGGGTCTCAGCTTCTGCCTTGACATGAATAGTTTATTGATCCATTTGTTGCAGACATTAGTTATTGTCTGCAGAGACCTTGTAGGAACTCTGCACGGAAATTCATTAGATGTAATTCAACGTTCGTTGTGGTATTAGCCAGGAAAGTAGTTGTTTTCTGATGGATTTCCGACCCAATTATTCCCTTTACATAGCATTTTGGCAATAAGCGTCGTCCTGGTAGGGCAAGACATTTTGTTTCTCTCTTGACAAGCTTATTGTCAACAATGCAGATTTCTTCATTTGCTTAGAAATGAGTAATGTAACAACTCCAAGATTATACATAACTTTGTCAGCTGAAATGCACATTATGTGGTCACCTTTGATCCATTCCGAGATCATTCCCTAGTGATACCTACCACAAAAAACAGGACAGCAGCTGAGTCTGCTGCAATAATTGGATTTTTTTCAGGAGAGAGATTTTGTATTGTGACTCAAAGCTATATTCGCAGTGAAAGAGGAAAAAGTGCGCAAAATACGTATCGTTCAATTATCTTCATAATATTTTAGTAATCCATATGGACATATTTTTCTACATCAGGGAGACTCATTTTTTCTTTGGAAGGATTGGACTTGGGCAACTTATATGGCTGACAATGTTACGCAATGATAAATAAGCATGAATTAAAGAGTTGTCCTGTGCTTTTCGTATTCAAAATTTATTCGTCCTTTTCTCGTACGTTTAGAAAATCAAATTCCCGAAAAACCATTGACATGCGTCCTTAGGGTGGGCGAAAAATTGCCTTGTTGTTTTCAGTTAGAGTCTTTTCACAATATCTATCAGATGTAGTTCAATGTCCAGCGTGGCTTGTGCCGGGGAAGTAGTTGTTTTCTGTTAGATATTACAAATAAATCACATTTTTCATTTTTCAATTTTCATGGAGAATGTTCCCCTTTTCAACATTTACCGTTCGGACCCACCCTAACGCATGATATGACATGACATGAAAAATGGAAACAATCTTACAAAAATTGTATTTATCCAAAACATGACAGTTATGACTGTCATTATTAATGTCATTTTAGACAAGTAAACTATCAATGTTATCTCATAAAAAACGATTTCTTCCACTTGTTGAATAAAACATTGTATGCCACTCGTGTATTATGTAAGTCACTTGAGAATCTTTCTCGCGTGACTTATTTTCAACATAACACACCAGTACCATAAATAACTATTATTATCCATATAATGCTGACGAAATATATGAGATATGAAAACCTGAATTTTAAGTACTAATTGAAAGACTTCCAACAAATTGTTTTTTTTTTTAAAGATCCGATTGCTCTTTGTGTGCATAGAATGTTCGGCGTCTTCTACGAAATATCAATTTATTGCAGGAAAACTCTTAGAAGCAAACGGACGACAAATTGATTCCTTTTGAAGCGAGTGCTGTCTAAACCAAAAACAAATTGTACAGTATGCTACGAAATTTACAATTTATTTTCATTGGCCTATATAACTTCTTGTGTGAGCGCTCTTGAAGAATGAGGTGAGGTTTTCAAAGGGTCAGCAGCAGATTGGAATACAATCCAGGCATGCCTGAATTATTTCAGTGGCGTCCCAATGTGCAATATGAAAACATAAAAACTAAACTATCTCTCAGAAAAAATTAAATAAATGCAGTATATGGATAATATTCAAATTATTTTGTCACATTTCTGTGGTTTTAAAAACTGGAGGATCTGAATGTTCTGAGAATTTTAACCTCGGAAGTATTTTAACAACAATAATGGTCAGTCCATAGTGCGGTTCTGCAAAACGACATGGGGCGGATTATTATCCAAATCCCTGAATTGTCTATAAACCATTCAAAATTCAATTATTTTTATAATGCTAAAGAGGACAAAATTATGGTGAACGACTAGGTTATACAGATTCGGACAACTCCAATAAAAACATTACTTTAAAGATAAGGGAAAACTGGCAAAGACGTTTCAACAAGAATCTTACTATTAAATGTCTCTATTCTAATCGATGTCTTATATCGATTTTCAATACATTTTCGACTGTAACTGGAAAGCAACTGCAGCTGATTAAAATCCACTTATCAAACGAAACTTCACCATGCTCTGCTGATAGAATATGGATGAAGCTGAAATACAATAAAATAAAATAAAAAACGGTTATTGAATCGTTCATTCTAGATAACCCACATTTGATTGCTCAAATCATTTGAACATGTGAAAACTGATACAGATAAAACATGAAAAATAAACCGAAGAACGGAAAATAACGTGCCAACATAAAAATGTAAAATTTCCAATCATGGTATTATGCACCTGGATGCACAACACATAACAAGCACAACTCAAGCACTTTAGGGCCAATTTATGCATCACTGTCATTATCATAGTCCTAATCATAGTCAGTCATTGTCTTAATCATAAAATCAATTTCAACTGTACATTTCAGTTCTTATGATTATGATTGAGACTAAAATTGCATAAATGCTCTCACTGAAATGTACAGTTTCAATTTAATTTTATGATTAAGACAGTGACTGTGATTAGGACTATGATTATGACAGTGGTGCATAAATTGTTTAGGTGAATCGTCTAATTTTGAATCAAGGAATTATGTATAAATATACTACTAAAAAAAAACTATATACAATTGTGATGTGAAGAAATGAACTGAGTAGTTATTTATCATAACATATTAGACCGATTGGTGCAGTGAAAATCAATAAACTCTCTCAATACCCTTGAATGTCAAGTTCCCACGTTTTGATGCACCACTGTTTTGGGCACTCACTGGAAACTATCGGAGTTTCTCTTCTGGGAGGCAATTCCACCAAATATTTCTATAGAGGTCGCGTGTTACGATACGACTTCAGGTCGCAACAAACACACATTTATGAACTGTGATAATATTTTTTTATTTTATAATATGAAAACCAAAGGATAAAAAAAGAGACAATCAAAAAATAATACTCTTCAGATTCTTTTCTTTCGTTTTTATCACGGACGTCGAATTCGTTGGCTGCTTTTCTTTGGCAAGACGAAATTCATGCGCGAAAAATGAAATAACAATAAAACCGGGAAACCGGAAGGGAGATGAAATACTATATAAAATCTGCTCGAAATTACGTACAGTATTTTATTGAGA
Source organism: Chrysolina haemoptera (assembly GCA_958298965.1). Taxonomy (NCBI): domain Eukaryota; kingdom Metazoa; phylum Arthropoda; class Insecta; order Coleoptera; family Chrysomelidae; genus Chrysolina; species Chrysolina haemoptera. The sequence continues at coordinate 11,355,882 of OY282602.1, read as the reverse complement.
AAAGGAGAGTCATCATTTTGAATAGAGAACTTCCGTGTAGAGATGGTATCAACTCATGTGTGTTAGAGATTTCTCCAAGGAAGTGCAGGACGATCATTCTTGAAAGATAAGATAAAAAAATACGAGGAAGGTTATTTGCAAGAGAGGGGAATAAAAGGTAATTTGGAAAATTAATATTAGCATATTTAGGTACATTGAAATCTCAACAATTTGTTCATTAATTATTACAACTAAAATACAAAACCGATAGGAATAACACAAAAACGAAAATCATCCAGCCACACAGGAGGCTATGGTTGAGCATTCACGGATATCCTTGCCATCATTATTACTATTCATGAATTTCAATATTAAGATTTATCCACACTGCACAACAAATGACAATTATTCATCTACAGGGTGAAATATACCAAAGTGAATAACTAGTGAAGTGAAGACCAAAAGAAATTAACTTTCATAAGTGTAGAACCGCGCCGCCACCAGAATCCATTTTACTTTACCTTTATTAAATGTGGGACTGAAGCTTGTTGTGGACATGGAGTTGTAGCATGACTCTCAAAATGAATTTGCAAAAATAAATAACTTTTTCAGAACACAACCCTGCACTATGAAAGTTATGATAGGTAGCTATTCAAAGTTCTTGGAAAATGCAGAAAATGGTGGGAAGCCGGAACAAATAGAGTTCCGAAGATTTATATAGCTACGCGTTTGCTGGAAATTTATTAAAATAATATAAAAAGGCGTTCTCCCAAATATTCTCATGACCATATTATACCTAATTTCATTTGTCAAAGTTTAATGCCGTTACATCTAAAGATTTTTTTTGTAATATACAAGTTGATCATAACTAATTACATCCTTTGTGCCATTTATAATAATAATAAAATGAAAAAAAAAACAAATAATACCTACTTCAAAAAATTAACTCCATCATTTTAAAAACATCACAAATGTCACAAATATTTTCTGTCTGGATACCCCTCGAGCATTCATAAATAGCTCATAATTTTATCTCAACTCCTCAAGCACTTTTTTTTTTAGATAACAGCTCTCTACCACCACGATGGCGACGTCGGACTATTTATTACCAAGCAACGTATATGCTTTCGAAAAATATGATAAAATTATTTCGTAGTTATCAATAATCTTGGGACATTTCAGCTGAAAATGTTCATTTGGCTTGCCACGATCGAATAAACTGTGAGGGTCGAATTACATTAAGGTTATACAGGGTGTAATCGAACTTCTTGTACTCCCGTGTAGGACGGGCGTATAATGCCATTTTATGACGAATGGCAGGTGTGAAAAATTCGAAAAAAAAAAAATTGTGGAAAGTTTGAATTGTGTTGGAAAATTCGTTGAAATTTTGGGAACCGTTATTCGCCGAACGTTCAAGCCCTTATAAAATAGGGACTTCATTGTATTACACATATTGACACGTGATATATAAAAATTGTCTTTATTTCTCGTATGATAACCATGGATTTGACTACCGAATTTAATTTTTCATCACCGGCGCCAGATGAACATATTTCTCCATTTGATGACGAAATCACCAAACATTGTCACCTGCAGCTAGATTTGAATGTCTTCTCTAAAAACCCCTATAGAGAACCTGTTATTTTTTGAAAAAGTTATATAATATAAGAATAAGAATTTACAGAAAGTAACTCTTCGTTCAGACCGTAAAAAATTAGTTCAAATTGTTTCTCTCGCAACTCTGTTGGCTATATTTCAATATTTGAAATCTATACATTCCATACTGTAAAATTATACCGTACGGAAATATATGTGCTTGAAGATATTCAAAAGCTTTTCAGGATAAAATGCTCAACTCATAAAAACAATCGTCATAACGTTACAAACCACAACTTATAGCCCACAGAAATATAATTCCCGGAAAACGCCTACGCCTATAAGAAACCATTTCGAATTTTCACTCCGTACGACACAATTTCCCTATACGTTGCATATAAAATTTATGTTTTCATTTAGGCTTTGGAAGCTATAAAAACGAAATAGGCCATTTTTACAACGGGCCATCTCGGCTTTTTGCGAGTCGGTTCCAGTGTGGCGGCTTTAAAATTATTAACGGTAAACTTGCGGGTACATGTGATGCAAGTGCACTACCGAAATGCATTCATATGAAAGTTCGCAAGTCCGTTAACTTCGACCTGCACTATGTATCGTAAAATATTAGAGTTGGAGAGCCACTCAGCATTTCATGTTTGAAGTGTGTTTTGTCATTGGTTGAACAGGTTGTGCGGTAACTTATTCATTGTTTAATCTGCTTGCATGCTATAATGACATTGTTATGTCATTGTATTGTAGTGACATAATGAAGTTCATTATCGACACAGAAAGTTCAAAAAGTCCTATTACCATAATGAAATTGAAATGTAATAGTTTCTGAATGTTTAGCAAGAACAAACTTTATAAGAAAAAATGCAAGTAGGTAATATCAAATAATTTGATTCAAAATACAAAACTTCACCCTCAATATCGGAATTGTAAACTATCGATTTTACTTGACAGCATTGTGTGTTTGACAGTGAATAAATAATTTTCTGTTGCATGTCAACGAAACGGTATGACATAACTTGCTCACTATTTTTCTTTATGAATAATTCGAATATACCTGTAATTTCAAAAATACTAAATTTTGAATTTGAAAAATATTTTTATATATTTTTTGACGGCAACAGATAAAGTCTTGTCATTATGAACCTTATTACATAAATAACTATTTTGTCACGAGGCCAAAGCATCAAATCTTACAAATACAAAATATACCAATTTTTATCTGTTCCCTTTTAAACCCTTTTGATTTTCTCGATATTCTCAGAAATTTTTGTGTACCTACATCTAAAAATGAGAAAAACAGAGACAGTGCTATCTGCCACCACACATAGTGTTTCAACCTCGAGTGTTATGCTCACCTGTTACTCGTTGAATTATTTATGATTATTTGGTTAAATAAAATAAAGACTTTCATTATTATTATTATTATTATTATTATTATTATTATTATTATTATTATTATTATTATTATTATTATTATTATCCTTGACAACCGTTTTTGTCAAGAGGAATCCCGTCGTGAAAATTATCCAGCTTCTCATCGATATATATACATTTTTGGGAGGAAAATTGATCGTGTTCGAAAAAAAGGCTCGAAAATTGTTAAGTAAACATATGATATGTAATCAATTCGGTGTCTAAAGAGTTATTTTCAGTGGGAATATCACGAGAGCATCGAAAATAATCGATTATACCAAATGACGAGGTAAGTATAATTGCGTGTTGATAAATTTGAGTCCTTGAAGAAAGGAACAAACCTGGGGCACAGTTCGCCAATTTCCTCTAAGGAGTGTACGCGGTTCTGTTATACGAGCCAGCAACTTGCCCGCAGAATGAGAATAGTTGGTTGCCATCTCTTCCAAGGACATAGGATCGGCTCAGCAGTCCAACCCTGAGGATTGAGACAAAAAGTACCAAGATATCTTCGATGATGGACGAGCAAGAGGGTGTAGGACGAAGGTGGTTCAGCACAAATTCACACTGGGAATGACCGACCAATCAGGCAATCAGCTTAGAACACTTCATCTTGTCAAGAGGTAAAAATCTGATAAAATAGTTAGCGATGGAGAAAGCAGGAATTATCGATCCATCCGGCCGTGGATTAACATGACTTTTCAACAAATTAGTCTGTCCTAGGATTTTCTTGATCCTAGACTTGAAAAGTGGATATTGGCAGGCAGAACTGGCTTCAGAAGATCGAGAAAAGACAGCTTTCATCATCGGCTCAGGACTGTGGCAGTTCACCATTATGACATTCGGTATCTGTAATTCACCAGCCACATTTAAAAAAAGTATGGGACGGTTCTGAAGGGACTCTCAAGGAGGATTTGTCAATTCTGTTGCTTGTTGCAAATAATTTTGTACAATCTCAACTAATTAGCAAAAATGACACATTAGTGAATTCTAAAGGGACTCTCAAGGAGGATTTGTCAATTCTGTTGCTTGTTGCAAATAATTTTGTACAATCTCAACTAATTAGCAAAAATGACACATTAGTGAATTCACCACAGAAAATGGCTTCTATCAAATATTTTTCTTTATTCTTCTTGCCTATTCTGCTTTTCTTAGATGTTTTAGAAGATAAAATACCCTATATTCGTAATGACATTTGGCAAGAGAGATGGCCGAAGAATAGTAGAAGAATTTTGTTTATTGTTATTGAAGAATTGAACTGTTTTTGAACTGTACAGCTCAATGTTGTGAAGCTGAGCAGATAAAGGCAGTTATCTAGTACAAGTGTATACACTTATTTAGAATTCAAAAACGTAATAACATATTTGAGATTTTCTTTCCCGCAAATTTTCAATATTATTGTTTCCACGCTTCTTATTTTTATTGAGTTCTTATTTTTGTTTCCGCACTTTTATTTAATTCATATTTTTTGTGTTTCTATTACAGTTAATTTTCGAGAGTATTGTGTCGTTAGCAAATATTAAATTTCTAAATGGGTTAAGTCCTATAACAATTCGAAAATAAATAAAAAATGAAATCATAGTGAACATCAAAAAATATACTGACATTCCTGCCATCAGGACTCTTCTGCTAATATACAGACATACTAGACAGATGTATATTTCCATCTATTATAATATTTATGAAAATGTTGAGTCATGTGTTGTTAATGTCATCTAGAGCGTACACCTGCTCGAAATTGTAACAGGATGTAAATGCAAATACGATGTGAAACTGACTTCACTTTGTCATTTCAATACTCTAGATGACGTTCAATTGTCTTTGAAACTGATTGCATCGTGTCTATGCCGTCTGTGGATGTTTCGTAATGCAAGATTTTTTAATCTTAAGATCGAAACTGATGGTCTATTTAACATGTCGAAAATGAATATTTGGAAACTTTAGTGTGAATACTTGTGCATGAAGAAATTGAACAAATACTTTTTGTGAGGAGTAATGCTTTAGTATGTTCTAACCCAAACGAACTAACCTTACGTTAGGACGAACTAACTTTACCTAAACACTTGAAGTATGTGAATTTCAATTGTATTGTATTGTCAATATATTTGCAAAACAGGTTTGTATTTTATCGGGTTAATTTGGGTTGTTTAATGAAAAACTGTTTCCTAGCACTTAGACGAGAAAAACTGTCAACTATTTAGAGACCGAAGGTGGGGCGTTTTTAGGTTGACAGTTTTTCGAGTCAAATTGCTAAAGGAAACAGTTTAGAATTGGAGAACACAAATTTACCCGATATCAATACAAACATCGAGTGTAATTCGGTAGGACAATTATTCAATGAATAAGAAAATTATAAACATATTTATGTCAAACTATTTATTTTGGAAATCAACACTAAAATACTAGATTAGGGTATTTTCGGGGCTGAAGTTGCTCCGAGAAATTACGCATTCAGAGCGATTTCTGACAACAATAATTATCTTCGTGAAATAATTCCCGATTTCATTTATTCAGCAAAAATAACGCTAGAACATATCTCAGAAAGCACGATAAACTTGAATAAAACATTCCTCATATTAATATCACTAAGTGAAACCCTCTTTCTTTTATTACAAAGTGTATCAGAGTTAGAGAGATGAAAAGAAAGCAACAGAAACTGAGAGTTTCTTTCATATACTTCCTTTGAACGCGTTGTCAAATAGTAAATATATATTTGAAAAATTAATTCTGAAACTAAAGACGGATGTGAAATGAAACACAGGAACTCCTAATCCATAAATATAATATTTTTTTCAGGAGTATTCGTAACAACGCCGGCGCCGATACAATGAAATATACAGAAAACAGCCCACTTTTTACGTATTTCAAATAATGGCCGGATCCGTCAATTTTTTTTAGGGAGTATATCCTGGTCAGTATAACTGCAACCCCTTTTGGTAGGTGGCATGTAATTTAAAATAATTCAAAGTGGAGTTCGAGTAAATTATTTTTCAATCCGTGCTATATATCTGCTTTCGCCAGAACACTTCCCGTTATACCGAAGGTATATACATCAACTTCTTACTTCCCTATATACAGTGGGGACCAAAAATCCGTCACCCCCACCGTAACTTCTTTATTTTACATATTACAAAAAATCTTAAATACATAAGTTGTGGGGTTTCATTCGATCTCTTTCATGTTCTAAATTTAATTTATACAAAGTGTCTAAAAAAAGCGCAGCGACTTGGAAGTATTTTTTCAAATAGGACACCCTGTATATCATTGCATGATCGGTTAGGGATGATCATAAGCAATCCAACAATACTAGATTTGATGCTGTTATCTCCAAAGACTCGATGCGTGTGAGAGAGAATTTATTGACCTGCCAGAAAAAATTTCTTTCTCCCACTGATTGGGTTTATGGATAAGATATCTCCGTAGTCATTGCAGATTCTACACTAAATACAAATGCTTCATTCAATTGTGATATTACATATTATTTTGTTGGACTGGAAAACTTTCCAGAAAATTTGCTTGGCAAACACAAATACAATCCAAACGGATATTACACTTTATTTTAGTTACTACTAAATACTATAAACTTCGAATGTAAAAACTTTTCTCAAAAACTATAGTACATGAGATACAAAACTGATGTTGACTAAAAAAAAATAATAATGCAAGTGAACCTTGAACCGTAAACAAATATAGCTTGACCCTCATGTAAAGATGGCCGACCTGTCAAAGTCACGTGTTCTGGAATAGTCTATAGAGCACTGTCAGCTGACGTCACAACATGGCGGTCATAGGGGGACAAACAAAGCATTTGACATTTGATGAATTAATTATCACAATGATGCGAAGAACTTTTTCCTAGGAAATCACTTTTCGCAGAAAATTGACCAGAAAGATTCACGTAGCCTTATGGAAAATGGGTTCAATGGGTTTGTTTTTGTTCAGTTTGGTTTGTTTGTCCTCCCATGACATTGTCCCGCATAACTGTCATAGTACGTCACTGACAGTACTCTGTTTCGAGTCCAAACCATAACACATAATAACTACGGACTGTCTTCAATGTGATGGCACGACAAAATTATCTATGGATTGGCCTGAAGTAGGTTTCAATATATTATGGTATTCGATAGAAGTCAAAAAATATTTGTTTTATAACTAGAAACTCTGAAACAAACACTACAGCAACACACTACAGCGTTCGAAAATCTTGTTACTTCAGTTGAATAAGTGGAATCGTCCATCCACTCCACCAAGTATGTCAAGATGTAACATCAGAATTTTCCAAGTCCTCTCCACTTTGATAAATGTTTTCATTTCGCGGGCATACACAGATAAAACCAAAAAAAAAAAAAACTCGAACGTTTTTACGACGAATAAGGCCACGACGAGCGACGAAGCCGAACCTCGTAAATCACTTGCAGTCACATTGTCATTCATCTCCAAGAAACGCTGAAAGGAATATCGACAGCGGAAAACCCGTACCCGGGAAGCTCCTTTGAATGTATTACTTGTGCTAAGATTTGATTACTGCTTCGAGAACGCGGAAATGAAGCGGAATCGAATGATGGATTGTTGTTTGTGTAGTGGCTGTTGTAGGTAGATTACTAAATTGATCATCACATCAAGTTCATTAAATCAAAGTAAACCTGAAAGTATGTCAAATGAATAAAGGTTACTCAACCAAGAGGTGGATGTGAGAATAACTTCATTGATTCTGAAGAGTGAACACTATTGCTTACTGTTCGAAAGTATCATTAGACCGGATGAAAATCCGGACATTTCAATATGTGCAAGATTTTTTTTAGAAACTGATACACCATAACCATGATTAGGAGTTGTGTTTGATGTCTAATCAAAGAATAAGGGAATAAATAATCAATGAAGTAGCTATCATTGTCTCAATATAATAATCTATTCAAGATTGGTATCATCATCCGCCAGTTTTAATCCCAAAACATTGATAATTCCCAGACTTTTTCAGAAACTGACACGACAATGATCATGCATTATGTAGATATGTAAAGACGTGAAGAATTGAATAATTAATATATTGAATTATTGCTGTCACTTATCCATAACACACTTATACTGTTCGGTAGACGTAGAACTATCTACCATTAGAACTACCGATTTCACATTTGAATACGTTCAGCCAAGTAGCATTGCCGCTTACACCAGAAAGTAGCATCTTTGTTATTTCAAATGGGATACCCTGTATATTACCGCATTTTTGAACTTGTCGTTACTTTCTGGTTATTTTTGCCTTATACTCTCCTATACCTATTTCTAACGGTTTTAGAGATATTGATTATTTTCCATATTTTTTATCCAAAATATAGCTCGTCGTACTCCAAACAACGCGTGCGACAAAATGGTGTCTTATGAAACTTGTATCATAATATATTATTTGTACGGCATTTCTCAGGTTGGTTTATTCTGGAATAATAATCTCCTAGAACCTACTGCCTTACAAAAATAGTGGAACCGGATGCCATGAAAATGTTTCAATTTCCGAAAATAAAATAAAATCCTGGCTTCCGGTCCCATTATTTTTGTACTGCAGTAGGTTCTAGGAGATCATTATTCCATAATATAATACCAACGTGAGAAATGCCGTACAAAAATAATTTGTCGGAACCACCCAGAATTCACGGCATAGTGTCGAAAGCTGTTTCATATAAATAGCAGTATCGTTCTGAATGTTTTTTGCTGGGTCAAATAACCCCCCAAAATGTTATACAGGCTTGTAGTATACTATCAGTTTTTCTTTCTAATACTTTTGAGGACGTGAACAGTGAGTTAGTCCATCATTTTTGCAATACGCGGAACAAGAGATAGTTTCCATGTCTGTGGAAATATATAACTTATGAGACAAAAATTTATTATGCTTTTTATATGACAATATAAAAGGACAACACAAAAGTAAAAGCTTGAAATTGATGCCGTCTGAGCCTTGTGTATTTGATGAGAGATTGTATAAAGTGTTGCATAAAGTGTTTTTTTTTTCTTGCGAAACCAGATAGCATTGAAATTGTCCAGCCTGATTCTTGCTTGTTAGTTATGTGAAATTTTACTTTTTCTGAATTTGATGGAACTGCTGAGATCCCATTTACTAAATAGCGATTTATCACCTCTACGTTCTTCCGATGATCTGGCAAAAATGCACGACTTTCTTGGATTCTCATATGATGCAAGTCCTGTCAAATTTTACTGACCCCTTGAAAATGTGCTTTTTTCTCGTTTCGACACGCTAATGTGGTATAATTTCCCAATTACATTTCTTTTTACCATCTCACTCAAGTTTTATTACGCAACAACATAAGAAGCTCAAATTATCTGTGATCCATTCGTTTATTGAGAAGATGGAAAATCTTGAACTGAAGTGATATAAAAGTTCGCGATACTTTCAATATAAGCAATATTTTTGTTATGTCACACTTCCTGCGAAATTGGAGTCATAATATTTCAAGAGGATAATATGAGTATCGGGAAGCCATACAATAACCCAATCAATAAACCTCCAAACGATATGTCATTTTAGTTTCATAACTTATCCGAACTCGTCAAAATTAATCATATTTTCGTCTGCAATCCCACTTCTGCCGCCAGAATAATAGGAGGATAAAAACATTCGAGGGTCGATGTACGGTGAAATTGAACTGACAAACAAGTGCCATAACCGGAAGAAGTGATCTCGAGACATAGCGGAATAGCGTGGAAGTTTGATTTGAGCCTTAGCGGTCTCCGACATATCTCTGATCCGGCCTGCCTAGGGCAGACTGATAATTAGTGTCACGGCATTGTATTCGGAGGCACGCCGGCTCTCTGGAGAGCGAGAGGGGCTTTATGTAGTATCCTGAAAGTTGTCAGACCCTCCAAGTGCTGCGACGAAGGGAAAGTTGAAAGAAGTGGAATTCGAGAGTAATCTTGTGTCTTTACTGAGATTTGTCGCAATGGAAGAGAAAAAATTATTGTTGCGGAATGTGCATTCAAATAAAAAAAATGTTGGAACATTTTATCATGAGTTTTATTTAATTTCCGACCAAATTCGGTACGGTCCAATTTTATTCGAATTTTCATACGACTTTGTTTTCCTCAACTCGTTCAAAAAATGTACTATTTTGATTGTTTTTTTTTGTTCGAGAAGTTAATTGCACTATTGACTGCACTAATGATGAAGTGTCTTAACTGGGTTACAGAATTGTAAATAATTTATACGTACCTACATTGTTGAGAAGATTATTATACATTGGTCGATTTTTTCATTATTTTTTTTTTTTGGAAAATTTTAAATAAAAAATTGTCTCCATGTTTCAATTTCAATACTTAACAATACATGTTCCGAGCTTATACGCTCATCATCAGTTGTATGATTTACAAAAACTAAAACTGATTGGAGAACATATTTTTATATTATTCGAAATAATTCTGTTAGATATTACAAAAAAAAATCATATTTTTCATTTTTCAATTTTCATGGAGAATGTTCCTCTTTTCAACTCGAAATAAGTTGTTAATACATTTCCAATAATGAAATGGAATGAATCAATCCAAGAAAAGAGGAGTTGAATGAAACTGCCTGCATTCTATCATTGAACGATTTTTTTAAGAAACTCAATAGAAATGGGCAGCACCTGGTTAATTAAATCATTTCCACATTTGTAAAGATTTCCTTGGATTTACATTTTTCATTTTCAGATTATGGAAGGTTAAATAATCCAAAAACCATCTCAAAAAGCGAGTTTCTTCCACAAAATCAAACTTTCAATCAATAACTTACCATCAGCTCTAAATAATCGAATGTTGTCAGAATCTGGCTTTGGATTAGCTTACCTGAAAGAAAAATTTCATTGTAGGATATGTGTTTACATATGAAATATCACTTTGTAAAATATTGCAGACAGAAACCAACTTATGTACTTTCAACTTCTATGACTTAGTGTCGTTTAAAAACATCAAAAATCATTTATTCAAAGTCATCTCAGATTTCAATACAGTGAGCTGAATGATATCTTTAAAAAACGCTTAATAAAATATAAAAAGGATCTGGTGACAAAATAATTTATTTAAAACCATATTTGTTTGAGGTTAAATTATCTGAATTAATGAATTTTGAAGAAATAACATTTTTTATATACAGAACTGTATTTAAAATAGTTGGGTGAATACTGATTATTCCAAATGTATTTTTTGAGTAAGTGCTTCAAATATGGACTCGCATTTTTTTCATTTTAAATTTTAGTAGATCTACTCAATATTTATCTTTCGTGTATCGAAGTGGAGACATTTCTACTCCATCCAAAGATTATTATTACCTAAAGAAGATATTTTTTTTAAACTTTGTTAATTTGTTCTAATTATGAGTTTTCACTTTAAAGATTTTAACGTCCGCAGCAAACATGACTAAATTCGCTGTCTCCCTTTGTTTTGTGAACAGATTATTATTATGGGAATAGTTTTCAGAAACACTATCAATATTTAGATCAACATGAATGGACAAATATATAAAGATTGTTAATTTTATTTAGAAAATAACTTCAGTGTACGCAAATATTGAAATTTCTTCCATATTCATCAACGAATGGACCACACTTTTTCAACATTCATTAGTGAACATGAAAGATTCGATTGTTTCTATTTCGTGACAAAGGTTAACTGGTTCATTATCGACAATACTTTTTTTTTGTAATTTTAAGTGGAGCAGTTAAAGTACCACACCCAACGAACAACTCGACGAAATAAACGAAGAATGTTCAAGGTTGCTTCCTGATTTTGGAGTTTTCAAGTTTATGAACACCCAAAAGTGGTTTACATCACGATAGTATATAAGATCAAACTCGACAAATCCAATCATTATACAGTTTTTCGAGTGATCGAACTAGGTATACTCTCATTACAAAATGAAGGTAAGCTGAACATATTTGAAATTAAATTGTTAGAGTATATAGGTAATATTATCAGTTTGGGATAAATTCCGTTTGAATTCCGTATATTCAACGACCATTTGATGGCTAAGACAAAATCATAAGAATAAATGCGAGTGTCTTAAACATGAAATGTGAGTTACATATACTATTTTTTCTACAACCAGTAAAATGAAATAAGAAAATTGTCACTCCATTTATGAAGTTTAAAATTACTCGCAGATTAAAATTCTGGAAATATTATGGCAACTCAACTTGTGAAATATTATGGACACTAGAACATATACATGTTAGAAAATTAGGATTTAACAAATAAGAAAAATTTCAGATTTTTGTTTCAATAAGACATGTGCATTTGGTATGATCACTTTACTTTTAATAGAGATTATAGATTTCAAAATGAAATAATCTGTCCATAAACTTGTACACTGAAATTTCCCAAATAACTTATTAAAATAAATAGGTGAGTTCGATGTAAATGAAAACCTGCTGATTTCGATTTTGTTCTTTAAATTTATGAATTTCGCGTTGAATTACGTTTTTGCTGATTTTACAGGCTTTTCCACAATTGAGGAGTGATTTTTCAAAAGACCATATTTCCACCTACACCCAAAAATAAACTTTCGACGAAAATCCAATGCCAAGGTTAGAAATATCTTTTAACGGCGATAGAACCATTCAAAATGCCTTATTTCTCATGAAGAAAGCAATATCTGAACAGGAATTTCATACAAAGATATATTTCCACAATTTCAACAGAACCATTTGTGGAAATATGTCTTTTTGTATGAAATTCCTGTTTACATATTGCTTCCCTTAATTTTCATCGAAAGTTTATTTTTGGCTTGACAAAATTGCTACATTTTAAATCTGTTAGATGTTAAAGTTTATACTGATAGAATATTGGCGTGTCGCCTTTCTCTTGGTTATAAAAAATTTGTACCCATATCAATAAATATCATTAAAGTTCAGATAGGAATTGTCTAATAAACTCATTGAAGTATGGGAGTAAGAAAATAGTATATTATGCAAAAATAATAATATACTTTTTCTACGATATCATTGATCATCATTGAAATATTTTCTTAATTTCTTTATTGAATTATTGTTTAAAGTTAAATGTGTATTCACTGAAAAGCATTTTTGAAGAACATGTGAAATTCTGAATATTTAGTATTTTTTACATTTTGGCGATTTGTCTTCGTTGAAGTCGATGGCATTTTATGATTTTCCATTTCTGAATTCGATGGTATATTTAACATGTTTGAATTGCATTTGCAATTTGACTAGCAATTCTCGATTAAAAAATGTATTTCTCAGCGATTGTCTTCTGCTTCGGCTTAAAAAAAGACAACTTATTGAAAAACTTATTGAACCTCTCTCACGATTACTTTTGAGGAAAACCAAACTCTTTACAGGCTAACTGATTTTATAACTGAGATTTTCTTTTTTTATTACAGGCTGTTTTTGTTGCTCTTTTCGCCTGCGTAGCAGTTGCTTCTGCCGGTCTGGTAGTTCCTCAAGCTTATAGCTACGGCTTAGGTTATGCTGCTCCATATGCCACCCCATATGGCGCCTTTGGATATGCTGCCCCTTACGCTGCCCCTCTGACCTACGCTGCATCCCCAATTGCCTACACTGCCCCTGCCGTGCAAACTGGGTAAGAATAACGCTATTCCTAGATGAATTTTGATCGAAAAAAATATATTTGACCAATTGGTTCTCACAACTAATATTTATTATAATACTCGATGAATTAAAGTTTGAAGTGAGATGCGCTTACATCTCATTTCATCCACTTACTTGACCATTGTGGTGTTCATGAAAATGTGCATTCTAAGAAGCGACTTTCTACCAATTTTATTTTTGACCCCTTGTATTGTAAAAGTTCGTTATGACGATGATATTGATATAAATGTACCAAAATAGTTGTGGGTTCATAGAACGAATGATTTTGGGGGAAAAATGAACGGATTTCTGCTAAACTAGGGAAATTACAGATAAGCATATGCTTCGAAAGGTCTTCAATGAATTATTCACATCAAGTGGTTGTTGAATTTTAATAATTATGGTTTCTTGAAAGGGGGATTCGGATTAATTTGCATTATTTTCCCACTCTGGAGATGGTCGTTAACCCATTAAACTAAAACAGATTTTTTATTACATGCAGCAGTTTAGAAATAAGTCAATATCTGGCTAGGAAAGTAGTTATTTTCTGTCAGATGTCTTAATATTCTACCTTGTAAGATTATTGTGCACATAAGTAGTTTCAGAAACATTAATTTACAGAAAATCTGTTGTAATTATGTACTTACCATACTGTGACATGACTAATGAATATGCCTCTTATATGATGATGTTCTCATAAACTTTGGCAATAAAATGCAGAGTTGTTGATATTTTGATTATTCAATATATTTCTCATTCAATAAATGGAAAAAATAGACATCAGAAGAAAATGAAAACCATTTCTTTTTGAACGGTGTATGAATAAGCATTTGCAAAACACGATCAATCTGAAATGTTTTAAATCGTGGTAGGATTAGGAAGCCATTCAAAAAAGTCTAGCCATTCAAAAAAGTCTTTCAAATAAGTAAAACTCACTTCTTGATTGAACAGTTCATTAATTTCATTATTGAAATCTTCAATCAATCAATTATATTCTGGCATTTTGATCTAATTTTATTCAATTTTCAGATACGTTGCTGCCACCCGAGGTTCTGTACATACCGCTCCCCTTCCAGAGGGACCATTTGCCTTCAGCCACCATATCAACACTGCTCCAGCCCCTGGTACCCTTTAAATCCTCACATATTCAAGATAATCAATAAATTCTAAAGAAAAAAATCTCTCTAGTTTTTCTCATTTGCGTCATTATCTTCAAAGTTCACAATACTGATTTAAACACACTATCTAGAGATATGTGACAGAATCAACGAATTACCACACGCAGAGTATTTTTTTTTCCCATAAACAAAATGGCATTTACGATACGGAAATCTACCGCGCTGAATAATCGATTAATCACAGATTCACAATCTGTGTTTGAAACAAATTTTCAAACTAGCAATGGCAACTCTGTTATTCAAATACATCACCGATGTTTAATTTCAGTGGTTGAAAACTCGCCTTACACAGTAGGCTAGTGTCAATTAAATATGTCAAGATAACTTTAAAAAAATTCAAGACTAAAGATTTCGTTGTTTTAATATGAATAGGCAGAAAAGGTACTGTCTGTAACACGTTTTTAAACTCCTCTAGACACTCGTTACTCAAAGGACGTTCAAAACAGTTGTTACATAATCTACCATTTGATAATTCCAATAAATTTATGTTGCAATATGTAATATGTCCAATGAAAATGTGTATTCAAGTCGAATGAAATCTATTGGGGTCGAATAATACTTGCTCCAAATAAATGAAGAATTTTGTTACACCTATCAAATTAACGATTTATTCGAACCAATAAATTTCTCCTCTCTCTGCACCGAACAAAATTCTTGAAATGATTTCTAATTCACGAATATTAATTCATACAGCTAGAATACTTATAGATTGACTATTATGTTTTGCTACTAGGCTGACAACACACCGAAAAATCAAAAACGCTTTAAAGCAAAACGTTTTTGATAAATGAAGGCTGACCACATACCGATAAATCAAAAACACCTGAAAGCAAAACGGTTTCATGCAAAACGTTTTGCTGTACAGCAAAACAGTGCAAATAGAGTCGGTGCTTCAACGTTTTGTCTTCAACGAGGTTTCTAACGCTTTCATTCAAAACATTTTGTAGCAAGACAAAACATTTTGAAATACACCAATCACACTAAACAGTTTTAAAAAGCCTGAAGGTGGTTCACTGTTTTGTGTGTCACTTCTTATAATCCGTGGAAGAAAAACAACTCCTACCTAAATTAGTCAAAAACGTTTTTGATTTCTTGGTGTGTCGCCAGCCTTATAGGAGCAGTAGGAAACTCAGATCCAAGTGTTGGATGAATTATTCATGTCTGCTATTATTCCTTCTCCACCTACAAGTAACCGAGGAGTTTAAATCTGCGGATAATTGATAAAGTTAGGTCACCACTTATTTCTAGAACTTTGTTGACTTATTCATGATATGAGCAAAAAATCAATAGTTTATGATTTGTGTTCTGAATCCAGGAGAGTTTTCAAAAACATTTATATAATTTCACTCCAGTTCATAGAAACTTGATTTGTAACCAGCAATAACATTTCCGAACGAAATTCATGTATTGGCCGGTATTATAAAATCATTTTGACACATAACTAGAAGTTAATTTGTGAAATTACGTCACACGTTATGGTTAACTTCAAAAGGATCGAGTTAACTTTATCGGGAGGAATGGGTATCAGTTAGTTAACTTTGTAAGAAGTTATGGTTTTCGACAGTTTTTCTGTCAATAATTTAGCATATACTTAAGTTTATTGTTGTATTTTTGTTCCAATTTTATTCGCAATGATGCAAACGATGTCCACGTTATTTTTGAGCAACTTTCAATATATGATGAAGATGCTGGTAAATATTGTTGTAGGCCCTCGGCGACCAATGATGTTTAGAAATCGTTTGGACCATTTCAATTTGTGGAATGAAACAGAATTCAAAAACAGATTGCGATCATCGAGAGAGTCTGTACGCTTGTTAATGGGGCACATTGAAGCAAGAATAAGACTTTTATAAAAACGACATACAGAAGTAAAGTTAACTTGACTGTTAAAATTAAATTTATCTTCAAAACGTGTTTATAATACCGATCCTTAGTAGACAAAACTTGCTAAAGTAATTCTTGTAGAATTTTTGCCAAAAATGGAGAAGATATAATGGCAGGTCTTAAGAACCAGTGAATATTTTGTGTTGTTTATATATACAGTGTCCTCCATAAAGTTGGCATCATATGGGAAAAACTTTTATTAATAATTCCATAAATTCAACTTGGGCTTTACAAAAATATATAAATGGACTATTCGAAGGGGGTCACGTTACTTTCGATTCCTGCCAAAATAATTTATTTCATGATGCTTTGAAATAAATAGAACAGTTGTTTTCATCCGCTTTGACACATATGTCTCAAATTTAAACGCTCTATTTCAAATTTTACTTTTTAAAAGGTATCTACGAAATTTCTGATATAAAAAAATTTAACATAACTCTTTCATACTAGGTTTATCACACTACCAACTTTCAATTATCGAATATAGATAAAAATATGTTTTTTCCAAAAATTTCATGTCAAAATGTACCATTTTTCGCATTATTCTTCCAAGAAATAAAAGCTACCCAACTCCACCGTTTCGCCAACAAAGTTGGTATTCTCAAGAGCTGTAAGCAGAGAAGTAAACTTATATACAAATAGTTTGTAAAGTTACTAGTTTTGGTGTTTTGGGTAGCTTCTATTTCTTCAATTGCATTCACGCCAAAAGTTCCAAATATTCTTTTATTCGACTATTCATATTATCAAAATTTCATAACTATACCAAGTGGTGTATAAGCAGAGAAGAGCATTTACTTCATCAAAAAACCTCAGTGTAAATTAAACAAAATTTTTTTCATTCATTCAGTTAAAGAGTTATATTGTTGATATACAATAATTATTGTAACGTTCATTTTTTCTGGGGAAATAATTTCATGATGGGCAGATCTTCATTAAGTAGTCTTCCTTCGAAAAGTAGAGGTAGAGATTGAAGGTTTATTTTTTCTTTGGATAAGTTGTTTTGCCTAGAACTTATGTTTTTTGAGCTGCCTTCTTGTATGTCAACTTTCTGAGAAATATTGGAGTTAATATATATCATTACCAACTTGTTTTTTCAACTTTTTCTGTCTTATTCGAGTTCATTTCCTCTTCATGGAATGATAATGACCTAACAGATTATTTTCAGCTATGAAGACATTTTTATTTTGGTAGACACCACCTAGTCAAAACACAATTTTTTCGCCACTCTCATTTTTCCGGACATCTATATTCAGAACGCGCCACTGAAGCAAATTCTGTTTAAACATTTTGTCTCTAAAAATAAAAAAACGCATCTAAAAAATTCCGTTATCACCTTCTCTAATTAACTCGGAATTAATTGTACAAGTAAATCTCATACAGCGGCAAGAAGAATTTAATTAACTGAAAATTTGCTCATTATGGAAGTTACGGTACCGTGTCGGAAAAATAACGTTAACGCTATTGGATTACACGTCGGGAGCTAGTCTGCAGGAATAAGAACTACATTTTTATATTCATTCCGGTACATACCGACGCAGTTGGCTGAGATGCTGTCGGTTATTAAAAATATAAATTCTCCCTAATTTTTCGCTTTGATTTTATAACCGGACTAACTAGTTTGCCTAGATTATATTAAGAACTGCTAGGCATTGTTAGATTGGCTTTTATGGAAACAAAATTACTGGAACCGATATCGATAAGAGGTTGGATTAAACAACAAGAGGCGAATTAGATTTCTTAAATTTCTAGTACGTCTATTGTATCCTGCCTCTTGATAAGGTTGTATAATTCATTTCTAATCGATGATTATTATAATTTTTTTTCCATTAGGATTATCACAGTCAAACGTACACGTACATGTACCAGATAGTAGTCAACATCTTATAATATGAGTTTAGCTATGATATTGACCTGTGTGTGTCTTTGGTTCCGACAAATCTCCTATTTATGGGATCAGCACGGCTCGCCCCTCGACTACTAACCTGGAATTTTTGGCTCCCAATTCCATCATGAGTTGAAAACTCTGCCCAGATGGTTGGGGATACTAGCCAAGTTCTTCTCTATGAGGAAGGTGTCATCCACGTATCGTAGTGACATGGTCGATTCGAAACCGTTAGCGTCGATTTCTTATAATTTTTTAAATTAAAATATTTTTGGGTTCCACCCTTGATTTTTTGGTGAACACTTCTGGTTCAAGTTTGTCTGTGATTACTGGACTATACGCGAACTTGCCACGTTATGATGAAGAATTAAATAAACAAATGAAATAATTAAATAAATACCTGTCAGTTCAATTTACAAGTGTTCATTCAAATTCCTAATTATTGAAATAATTTCACAATGAGCTCCTTTTGGGAATATCTTTTTTCCTCAGGTGGAAGTGAATGTTGTATCATGTCAAAAACCAAACCGAATGAGCGTTTTTGTAACATAACTTGCCAGGTTCGCGTGGTGATTTTTTTTACAGTATGAAGAGTCTAAGTAAGCTAATAAAATAAATTAACTAGTGAATCGAGCAAACATGTTTTTTTTTTCTCCAAAGGTATTGCACCAATATTTCTATTTTGGATTGTATCAATAGAAGGGTGGTATAACAAAAATTAGAATCTTAAACTATGAAGTTTTGTACCAGCGGCATTCGAACAAAGGTTTCTATTTTCACGAAATTCATAAAAGTGCCAATATCTCCAAAACTATCAATATTTTAAAGGTCATATTGTGATATTCTGGTCAGTCATGCGCTGGACTATCAGCCCTCCAGAGGATGACTTTGAGTTTTGGGACACCCTGTATATTATTCAAAGATTTTTTTTTTACAGATGAAAGTTGTACTGATGCCGTTGATACCAATTAAATTAACATCGGGTATAGTATCATTTTATCAAATGCTAAATCAACCACAACAGCTCTATACAGCTATGCATTATTTCCAGTGTAACGTCATGAATAATCAAAACAAACCATTGGCTATCGAATAATGCTGGTTACATTGATTAGAAAGTCATCCGGTTGCGGTGAGTTACTCACGCACTTCCGCACAAAATAGTATCGACCGTTGCAAACACACTACCTCTATATGGCTCGAATGCCACTTTGAGACCGTACCCCAAAAACCACGAATCGGAATGACAATGTAACCGCCAAACCTTTTCGAACCGCCTTCAAGTAAAACGCATTAGCCGAATTAGTTTCTCGGGAAACACGTTCGATAGCACGGTAAGAAAATTTATGTAAGTAGTGTCTGAAATATATTTCCAGAGAAAGCGTCGCTCATTGCGAACTGACTTACTTGCATTTTAGAGTTTTCACAAACATGAGCACAGACAAGTGTTCTGGAATATAGAGGAAGTTTGGAATATATTTTTGACATCCCATCTGCAAAGTTTTGTGTAGGTTTGGAAATTGGCGGGAATAATCCTCTGAAAAAGTACTACCTACGGAGTAACTTTGAGCGGCCCGTCATCCTATTTTATACATTGTTACTGTCCATACATACATTGTTACTGTCCATACATACATTGTTACTGTCCATATATACATTATTACTGTCCATATATACATTGTTACTGTCCATAAATTGTTGAGCCATAATTTCAATTCTTCACCAGCAAACTTTCGATCTACTTTGTACCCCTAGATGGTGAAGAATTTACATTCTTCTGGTGAAGTAGTGTTTCCGCTTTGACATTCAATTAAGAGTTTTCATTTATTTCTTCGTGAATGTAGAGGATTTTGTCAATATCTTAGACGAGTAGAATGGCGATCAAGAAAAGTTATCCGATTAACTTGCTGTTGCTATAAGTATGGAATCCCAGCCGCCCAATTTGAATATCATCATTTTACAGTAAAATCATTTCTAATAACATTACCTTCAATATTATTCATTTTTTCTTCCATTGATTGAAGCTGTGGATAACTCTTTACTACAACAGGTCGGTTTACTAATCTTCATATATTCAATGAGAATAACTTGATTCATCTTTTTTTTCTCACTATATTAAATTTTATTTCCATGGGTTTTGTTCTTTTTATCGCATTTTCGTTAGTCAGCATATAGCGCTCTGATTATCTATGAAGATTTTGATTTGTTTTTTGAACACCTTCATCTCTTTTATCATCTCCAAAATACTTGAGACTCCTGATGCTGTAATTAATTTTTACTCTGCCGTTGATTATGCAACGATGAATTGTTTCCTTGTGAACCATTATAAAACAGATCCTGTTTGATCACCAGCAAAATCTGCATCTGTGAAGCATATCATGATATCGTGTTCCTGCAAAACTGAATGAAACCATCAACCTTCTGTTTTGTTTCAGTATCTGATATTTATGTTGACGTTTTCCAGTGTGTCTTCCTAGAATTATTTAAATTTACGCTCAATATGTTAGTGAATGTCTGATCTAGAAACCATCAACAAAACATTAGACTTCCAGACTCCATTTCATTTTCAATTTTTATCGAAAAATTTTCAGCAAAAACACGCAGTTGTGCAAAGAGATACTTGGTCTCACTAGCAGTGAAGCCATTTGTGAAATCCTAAAGGGGAATGGTAAAAAAAAATAATTAAAAATACCGTGCTCGATTGGCATATTTACAATTTATATTCGGTAAACATACGACGAAAATATACAGTCATGTGCTATGCGACTGTAAAAAAGCCTGTAACAAAAAGTGAATAAACATGACAATTACCAAAATGTACGAAGATAATACATATTTTCCTGTAATTTTGAATAATTTTCTGTAATTTCCTTTAAAACAGCATGTGATTTTTTATTGATAATACTATGTAAGACAAATAAAAAAATACAGGCTAATCTGCAAAGTAATAATTGAAATGTGAATTTTACTTTGCTGATTATGGCATCATACATTTTGTTAATTTATTCACAACAATAGCACCACTATCCATTAACTACAGTTTTCAATCAAATCCTGCTGTTAAGAGAAATTTGATATGGTTTGATATGTTGAAATAGTACTGATTATCATATCAATTTCATGTCATATGTCCCTCCCGAACCGAATACGAATTGAAACAAGTAATTATTGAGAGCTCATGCGAGTGAAGGCAAGGTTTGGAAAATCATAATATACCTCTATTGGAATATGCGATATTGACTGTAGCAATCAAAGCAATAGTGACGTTGATAGTGCAATACAGTGTTTGTTCAGTTTCCACTCAAATCCTAGTTTATAATTAGTTTGATTCAATAAAATAATCATTTATTTTTTTGGTTATTACGAAATATATTTTTTTTATAGTAATGTCAAATGTTTCTCGCATGTACATAATATGCTAATTGATAGTATTCGTTTATTTTCTAATATTTTGAGCTTTCCAGTACCGTGAAGAGGCAGAACTCGAGGCAACACGCTCTCACGCATACCGATTGTGAAATTATCTCCTAAATTGCTCGTTTGTAAAATGAGAATTTGGATTTTTCAATATTCATTGAAGATCACCCCAAGTAATACAGTCCACACCCTTCAAATTCAAAAGAGGTGTGCAACCCCATCAAGACTGGCAAAGACAAGAAGGATTCAGGAAAGTAGAAATCCAGGTCATCACCAAAACTGTCCCTTTGTTTGACAGAAGGAACGACCTAGATGACGATGTGACTACAATTCCATAAAAATTATTATGTATAAAAGAGGTCTAGGAATTTTTCAGTACTTATCAGTGATTATACACTACAGAAAAGTTATTCGTATCTTTCTTCAACAAAGACGTGCATCACAATCCTTGTCAAATAAACTAAAAAGCGTGTGAAATCTCAAAATTAAAACACGCCGTCTTTCAAAGGTTGCTAGGTAACAACTGCAACAAAATAATTGGTGAAAGTTCTGCTTGATTTGCAACAATTGCCAGCTTTGAAATATGGGGTAATTTTAATAAAAAAATTGCCATATTCTGCTCAAAGTCGATCATAACTTATGCTCTGATTTTTAAATGAAAATGAATGAATGAAACACATTCAAAATCAAGACTTTATTGCGATAAATTAATCTGTTTGCGCCTAATATCGGAAAACCGCGAACAATCTTTAAGGTAATCCCGTTAGTGCCTATCGGGCGTATACTAATCTCCATCAAATGATTTTTGTAATACGGGTTCGTCGTCGCTTACTCTAATTGCGCAATAAATCGCAAGGGCCGATTGGAAGCAATCAACAGGCGCGGACTAGCTCCAATGAAAATAGCCCCTCCCAGGAAATATTTTTTAATGTAGAATATTTTTTATATCGAGTGATTCTTAATGCAAAACTGGAGAAAAATTCGTGTTCATAATGTACCGTTTCTTGTATTCATTCTTCTTTTTTAAATGATGAGTCTTTTTCGAAGGGCGACGATTTTTCATACTTTGAAAATGAATAGTGAGAGTGATCAGATCCCTCCTTATGAATATTATCTTGGCAATTCTTGTTGGAAATCCTGAGCATCCGCCGTGAAGGGATAGATAAAAATAATAAAACAAACGTATTATTTTTTTAAAAATAAGTTTTATTTATAAACTATCGAACTAAAAAGTAAAAAATTATATTTAGTGTTTAAAAATGTTTCGCTAGTTTTCGCACCTTTCTTCATGGTTCGACCTGATCACTCTACATTTATTTACCCTAATTTTCCACCTCCAACAATCGGACATTTATCCGAAATCCTACTCCTTTTCTTTCTGGCTGTCAGATGGATAAGGAGGTATTTTTTTTTATTGAATCATATGGTGGTCACATATTTTTCACTATTTTTACGTGTACCTCTGATTTAATTTTTGCGAGTTTTCGCCCCGATCAATATTAATTTTTACAGTAAGTTTCGAAAATCGACGATGTCGAAGTATATACCCTTCTATCCAAATATTTTCACCATGTCGAAAATAACAGGCAAAAATCTGACAGAAAACAACTCCTTCCCTGGCTAATACCACGACGGACACTGAATTACATCTGACAGATATTTGTGCAACGTTCTTCCAAGAAGACCCAATTGCAAATGCTTCCGTAAATATACAGCAGATTATCCTACAATTGGCTAGGGAAGACCACCTGCAGACGCGTTTCGCGGTTCTTGCCGCTCGTCAGTGACAGGGTAGGTCGGACAACAAAGTCGTCCTACCCCAGCCCAATGAATTATAATCCACTATATAAGTAACTAATATTTCTTCACAAATGACGCAGCGACTTACAGTAAAAGTTAGTCGCAGCGCCACCCGTGGGGAAACCAAAAAGCAATACTCAGTAGACTCCAGGAAGTGAACACAAATATCTGTTAGATGTAATTTAATGTCAGTCGTGGTATTAGCCAGGGAAGTAGTTGTTTTCTGTCAGATGTTTGGAAGTTTTTGTGAACAGCGATCGTCGAATGATTTTCGTAGCTTGACCTGTATGAATGGATGCAGTAAGTGGGGGTTTGTTTCGAGAAGCTTGGCTCCTGGCGAGCTTGTTAAAAAAGTTTAAAAATTCCAATGCTGAAAAATACAATATAAAATAAACTTTTAAAAAAACTTCTTCAAATGTGCTAAAAAGAAAATAAATTCTGAAGTAAATCAACGCATCATTTTGTTACATATTATCATAAAATAGCTTTTCTCTAAAAAGTTTTTTTTGAGTATATTTTATTTCTACGTTAAATTCTAGGCTGATATTCTTGGACTCTCAGCTTTTGAGTATGCTTTATATGCTGTGTCTGCTCTTCAGCTCATAATATGAATATTATTATCAGGTTCATTGACTCTATTTGGTATACCCCAGGATTTTCCATAAAGCAATAGAGAAGTAGTAACTCACTTCTAATGTTGATGTTATCGCTTTGCCTCATACCATGTGATGCGCTTTTGTATTACAACAAGTGATCTGCGGCTGTGATCCAATTGCTTAGCAGTTTTCCATCAGTTTCGTCATAGCATTAAGAGGCCATAAGCGCGATTACATTTGGGGCGTGTTTTAGGGTAAAAGAGTCGATAACTAAAAACCGGTTCGTCGTATCAATTTCAAACAAGGACAGGCTTCTAGAGGACATTTGATTCCATATACCTTTGTCTGCGACAGCACCTCACAATGTTTTTCATAGATAATCGAGGTAGACGCAGTGGTATTTCTCTTTCATTAAAATTTGAAGCAATTTTTTTCCAATGGAAACGAATTTGGTATAAAAAGAGGCGTAAAACGTTGATCTATGTACGTGCTGTAATGTTGATTCAAATTGATTAAAAGTAACTATATTTTTGGGATATCTTTGAGAATTTTTTGTGAAAAAGTGGATTGAAAATTTCCATTACAGCACGTACATAGAATCGAATGTCCTCTAGAAGTCTATTTTACCCTAAAACGCGCCCCAAATGTTATTCGCTCATGACCTGTTAATGCAAGTGTTCAAGATCGTCTAGAAAATTATCAGCCCTTCTGTGTAGAAATATCTCGGTATCGGGTTTTTAGGCAAAAATAAGAACTTTGCTTCATACAAGCATGAGGACAATACGTGAGGATCCATTTCCTCAAAATTACTCAGTCATCTCGAACAACCACAATACATATAACCCCCCCCCCTCCCCCCCATCACTTATGATGTCACCCGAAATCAATAACTCACCAATGACCCTAACGTACGTAATATCACGCTGCCCTAATCCCCACAGGTGGAACGTTCATCCATCATTTCTAATAATACGGAGACTTCCGAAGGGTGGATGACACTTCCTTTTCGTGTCCCCAGACCAAATATTGATGTAGCGGGCAGAGTCCTATTTCTCATTGTCCCAACACGTGGTAGGGATCGATATTGATGACGGTGACGGTGTGAAGTCGAAGCGTGGATATCGGCAAACCGCAAACAATTTACCGAGGCGGTCGGGGTCAAGAGACACACGCTGTATGAATTGCTCGACACGAAATTGGGCGACTGCCTACAATTCAAAAGTTATTGAATGATTTGTGTGTGGTGTAACGAAAATAAAATTGAAAATGCAAACATTCTCCTTGAAAATTGGGAAATGAAAAATAAACAACTACTTCCCCGGCTGAAGCCACGCTGGACCTTTTACACACATATAGTCTTTTCACATTATCTATCAGATGTAGTGCAATGTCCAGCGTGGCTTAAGTCGGAGAAGTAGTTGTTTTCTGTTAGGTATAACAAATAAATCACATTTTTCAATTTTCATGGAGAATGTTCCCCTTCTCAACATGAATACCACCCAAGAGGTTATCTTGTACGATGGACAATGGCGACTAAAGTTTGTCTTTCAGCCGCAGATGATTCCACAACAGATTTTATGAATATATGAACAAAAATCAAAATGCAATGCCCATGACAGGTCTATGTCAAAAAATAATTTTCAAAGTTCGAAAATATGAATAGGACATTCATAAAATCTGTAAAATCTGCGACTGAAAGACAAACTTCAATCGCCATTTTCCATCATTCAAGGTAACCTCTTGGGAGGTATTCATGTTGAAAAGGGGAACATTCTCCATGAAAATTGAAAAATGTGATTTATTTGTAATATCTAACAGAAAACAACCACTTCCCCGGCACAAGCCACGCTGGACATTGAACTACATCTGATAGATATTGTGAAAAGACTCTAACTGAAAAGGAAAGAAAAAATCTTAAAGTGAAAATTGGTATTTTCATTCAGATAGCTGACTTTTTTAATTCTTTCTAGTTTTCCTTGAAAAAAAAAATCATTAAATAAATTGGATAAGGAGAATGTTATTAAAAAAATATCACTCACAGAAATCGTTTATTTCATTGAAGCAAGGTCCGCTTCTCTCGCATTTAATCCCCAATACATTTTGGTCGACAAAAATCTATTTCGCTTTGCCAAGCTCTTCAGGAGGATTGATATAGGATTGGAATAAAACAGGCTCTTCAGAAGCATACACATCAGGGATGGATATGAGGGAAATATTTCTTCTGCGGTGACACTTTCAAAGATATTTTTTGACATAGACCTGTCATGAGCATTTTGATTTTAGTTCGAAAATATGAATAGGACAATCATAAAATCTCTTGTGGAATCATCTGCGACTGAAAGACAAACTTTAGTCGCTATTTTCCATCGTTCAAGATAACCTCTTGGGAGGTATTCATGTTGAAAAGGGGAACATTCTCCATGAAAATTGAAAAATGAAAAATGTGTTAAGAGTCTTTTCACAATATCTATTAGATCTAGTTCAATGTCCAGCGTGGCTTGTGCAGGGGAAGTAGTTGTTTTCTGTTAGATATACAAATAAATCACATTTTTCATTTTTCCATTTTCATGGAGAATGTTCCCCTTTTCAACTTTCAAAATGTTACCGCAGAAAAAATATTTCCATATTATATTTTCCATCCTTGATGTGTATAATTGCTTCTGAAGAGCCTGCTTTCCAATTCTCTCAATCTGGCTGATGAGCTTGGCAAAGCGAAATAGATTTTTGTCGACCAAAATGTATCGGGGATTAAATGCGAGAGAAGTGAACTCAATGAAATTAACGATTTCTGTGAGTGATTTTTTTTAATAACATTTTTCCTAAAACGCTATACTGCGCGCCTCTCCTGTTGTCTCGTCCGACGAATTAACAACTCACGTCAATATCCCTTCCTCCACCATTATACCACCAATATGACAGTCGAATCAGACATTTAACTATTCAAATAGTGATATATTAACATCCATTAGATGCCTATATCCATTCGATTTCACCTGAAGTAAAAAAACATTTGAAACAAATGATCTCTTTTACTTTGTTTCAATAAAAAGATGATAATAAATAACTATAAATGTCATGTTCCGTTAGGTAAGAGAAAATATCAGTAATTTTTCTGACGGAGGCAAATGATAGATCACGACCATATCAATTTTGGTTATAAACGACCTAATATTTCACGAATAAATAGAAATGATGCAATGGTAATAACCTTGGTGAGAGTTTACATCGTGTCAACCAGATAATTGATATTCTCCCTAGTAGTTTTGAAAATATGGTTTATTAATTTATAGTTTGTTGTAGTATGTAGGTGTGTTCAACCTCACTTTTGCGAAATCAATAACTTAAAATTTCGTTGGCTGTATTGTTATATTTTGTCAAACAATAATTACTCGCTCGTAGTGAAAGACTGTGTTTTTTAGATCAACCACGTGCAGTGCTGAAACATTGAAAAGTACTTATAACAAGAGAAATAGTACATTTTATAATAATGGAAATAGTACATTATGTAACAAGTGTTAGAAACGTCCTTTTAGTAGCAAGTATTTTAACAAACGAGTTTCCATTTATCTACGCGTTGCATACCGTACTTTCTCTACGAACTCGTATAAAAACAACAAAATTGTATTTTCCCAAGCTTATCATGCCAGTCTTAATTAAGAGGCCAATGCCTAATGATTGCGTTTCATTTGTCTGAACAACGATATTGCTATTATTGTCGTTTTATTTGCAAATTCCCTTATTCCTATTGCAAGAATAACTGGATTATCTTTGTGATTCATGTAATTTGTGTCGTTTTATGTGTAATTAATTTGTCAATCTATTCCCACACCGCTACCGGAATGGAACAAATGAAACGCAACCACTCTGTCAGGCTTTCAACCATTGAAATTTGACTGAAATCAAACAGTAAGCATTCTTAGTAGTGTGTTTAAAGAATGAAATCGCCATGGTAACGTTTTTAAAAATTGTCTTTGATGTTATAGTGCGGTACATTTCTGTACGATAAATGGAATTTCAGTAAAATGTTTGGAAAAAATAAGTTATAAACCGAAGGAGGGAGACTTCTCTTACATATTATAAATGATAATTGATAATTGATGCGATGAGGACGTTGCGCAAGTATCTGTTAGATATAATTCAACACCCGTCCTGGTATTAGCCAGGGAAGTAGTACTTTCCTGACACAAATTAACCACAATAAGCATACGTTGTAAGTGTTGGAAGTAAAAAGAGTAAAACATCGGTAGGCAACGACTATCGTTATTAAAAGATCTCCCAAAAAACATGAATTTTGTGTTCATTTTCTGAATAAGCAGGTTTGTTTTAAATACGAGAGCCCGCAGCTGAATTTTATCCTGTTGGAGATCACGGTATATATGTATATAGGTTTCGCCATGATTGATTTCGAATGGATTACTGATGGGATAACGTCATGTCAGTCAGTAATTTTGTGAGCTGTTTCAATTCAAGTCAGCACAAAAACGAGGAAAAAGATCATCAACAAGTGCACCATTTATTCGAGAACCCAGAAACAAATCAAAAATTCAGCCAAATTCACGGAAAGCCATTTCCCATAAGAAATGTGCGGGGTCCTTTCATACGACTGATGTGATCGTAAAGGGTTGGTTAATACCTAGGCTTTTTATAAAATAGATCGATAAAAGTATATGCAAAGTGTTAACAATCCATCTTGTTTTTCACATGTTCAAAAAATATGCGATTTGAAACAGCAATTGAACTCGGCTTTCAAGTCATTCCTACACGAAAAGAACAACAAAAGCGCAACCCATAATAAATCACCCTTTCGTTTCCATTTGATTATTTTTATGGCGTCCACTACAGGCCATTGTGAGAAGTTGACCTAATCTTACTCGGAAAAAGGCAAAAAATATTCAAGAATTAATCAAGTCACGTAATGCAGAGAGAGATAAAAAACAAAAGATTGTGAAAGCTTTTTTCATTTGATTTTTTGACGGACGTCACGAACTGTTTCGTTGTGTAGGGCCACTTTTCACCGAATGTTTGTTTCGGAGGTTTTGAAAAAAGCATGCGAGCTGCCACATAAAAACTAGAACTTCGAGCATGAATACAGAAAGACAAGCCGAACAACAAAACTATAGCAATTTCACTAGACGCGCGGTTCGCACACTGGCACAGCAACATTAGTTACAAACTAAACTGTACACCTCACATGCTTCCATAACCAAATTATTAGAGGAAAAAGAATATTTCACTGATCAAATGGATACAACCATTGCTGAGAAACAGAATCAATGAGGAGACTCTTAGGGGCGGGAGACCTAGTAAGAATGGGAACCAAAAAAATTGTTTTCCAGGGGAGGTGTTCTCGCATTTGCTGTGGTCACTGGTTGTCGACAACCTGATAGTGAATCTATAATCCAAGGTTACGCCGATGACCTGACCGTTACCATCAGGTGCAGACATGGCCAAGTGATTTCTGACTGCATGTGAGTCGCCCTAAACACAATTAGAAGCTATTGCGCAATGGAGGGGCTCAATATCAATCCTACCAGAACAGTAATCATTTCGGAGGAAATTGTTCATATAATAAAAAAATAATCTTCTTTTATGTACGTCGATTAATTTATCAATTATATTTCAAAACTCCTTCTCATGATTCCATAACACATGTAGTTTTCATCCCCTTTCACCTGGACACGAGAGGTCGAACTCAAACCCCAACTTTCAATGAAACCCAGCTAATATTTTCCAAAGAAGTTAAATATCTGGTTACGGTCGACCAAAAAATGACATTTGGTCAGACAGAATCCGAAATGAAACATGATCTACAAGCCATACTAAATGATCAACATATCAAAGATGCAACAAATTTCGGCATAAATCAATCTGCAGAAACTTCCTGACAATCAGAGATACGAAATTTACAGCAGCAGCATTAATGGTGATGCAAAACCTTCCGCCATTGCCATGTGCAGCGATCAGTTCCTTCAGACTGAACTGAAACCCAGAATAATTACACCTTCTTCCTAGGCTTTTTTTCGTTTATTTTTTCAGGATGATCAAAAAATATTTTTTGTACAACTGTCATTAAAAACACTAGTGTTGAAAGTAAAATGACAGATGAGATGATGGACACTCAGTAATACAGATGTCTCTAATAGAAACACTTCAACTCTTCTGCGCCCGCGAGTTTGAAAAATCGGCCCCTTCAGTACAGTGGGGAGGATGAACAATTTTTTAGAATTGTTTACTGTTTCAATATAAAACACTGTTATTTGAAAAAAAAAATCATAATCATGGTTAGTTTTGCTCCCTCTTTGTACTTGCCATCGGCGGGAGCACATCTCGCCACCGCCTGGTTACGGCCCTCCTCAACTGGGAATGGATGCATCAGTGTGGTAGATTGACAAGTACATGATGGATGAGAGGGCTGATGTGTGCTTTATAGGACCAAGTTTCAGCCTTTCAGAAATCCTTGATAACTCCTCAACCGTATTTCAAACAGAAGTACATGCTAGAGAGATATGCGCCCAGAAGTGTCCCGAGGGAAACAATCTGTATACATGAAGAATATCGGAATATTTAAGATCCCCAAAAGACAGAGATCCACTTAAACCAGCAGTAGTTTATGTTCCATTCAACTGTAGTAAGGTTCCTATCAAACAAACGAAAAGAAGCATAGGTACTTGCCTAGTCGAGCACAAGCAAAGTTGCCGCTTGGGACAAACCGAGAAGTCCGCAGTCTCCAAACATACATTGTCCGAGGGAGAACACAAGATCCCTTTCGAAAACACCGAGAAGCTAGCAACATCGAATCATTAATCCAACAAGAATATATTTAGAAGCCATTGAAATACACAAACATAAAAAAAAACTTCAATAAAAAGGAAGTTATCTTGCTCTTATTCAGGCACAATTATAAACTCAAGAAGATACAAGCTGATCTTTGTTATCACCATCCGTAGAGTACCACGATGGAAACTGCCGATGCTGAATCAACTCTCTGTAAACGTGGTAAAGGCAGAATACCAGTTCAACTAGTAGTTGAATAAAAACTCGTCGAAATATCAAGTCGTATTTTTGTAATGGTGGTAAACACCACCTCGAATAATTTTGTGAAAAAGTCTTTCGTATAATCATCGACATAACATTTATCATCATCATTATATAAAGATTTTAATCTAATTTAGCTCATAAACAGGCATCTGAAAACTCAAAGTATCAAAAGCACGAATAAATCACCTGAAAAATTTGGAAACAAAGCTAATTAGAATTAGCGTTCAGGTAATTATTTCAACATTCGGGAAATTTCACGAAACAGAACTCATTTTCCAACCCATAGTCACAACCAAACTGAGCCAAACTTTGTCGAAGCCAGAAACTTTCTCCTCGAAGCCAATATATCACAAACAAAACCTGAAGGCTTTTGTGTTCCATACCGAAATGAATATAAACTATAGGCAACTACAAGAAGTTGGTATCCTATAATGAATATAGAGCGCTGTTGAGAGGACGATATATTTTCGTGTATCCTTTCATATACCCCCGAAGAGGATAAACTAGATAAAAACTTATATTTTCTTAAAGGTCGTAAATCATTCTGGAATATTAAGTAGGCAGTCGTGAGAAAACCAGAACGCTTCCTTTGTGGAACTAGACTGTCTCTTTTATATCCCAATGAAAAATGATGGACGTATACGTAAAATGATAAGTTCATGAGGGTAATTGATATATTCTTCAGATTCTCAATGGCATGGTTAGGGGTCTTGGGCGAAAACAGTAACGTGCGAGTTTGAATGATATGAGTAATTAATGAAATCTTCACGTCCATTTGAAGAAATACTTGATCAACTTGTTATCAGTTTTGTATTTCGGGAAGATTATGTTTATATCGGATATATAGTATATTTTCTACAGCTGTAATAACTGCTCTTTCCTAAATAAAGGTGTGATTTCGCTGCGTAGTCTAGCGTTTACGGCCAGCCGTTACGTTCGTATGATTTCGTTGAAAATTCTGCGTCTGAATATTGGCAGTTGTGTGGGAAGTTTTCAGGAACATTAACTGCATTGGTGTTGTTACAGGATGAAGAAAACGATAAGATTAGTTAGAGAACTGATACATAAATTGATAAATAAAGTATCAACATTCTTCCCCACGCTAGATCTTGTCGACATATTTTTGTAACTGGTCGGCGATATTTTCCGGTAGATGTTTTAACATAACATAACTCGAATTCTTTCGTCCGATCCAACATCTTGAATTTCATTTTGACCAAAAATTGATAATCTCGGACTACGAAAATCCTCACACACTAATTTTGAATCGAATCGGACCATATTGACGTATCTCGTAATTTCGATAAAAAATTCGAAGTCTGCAACCTAAAAAACCCTAACATAGCAATTTTGATTCGAATCTGACCATAATCACAAATTTCGTCACGACTGCAGATGGCATGATCATATGTTTTCCGTTATAAGTTATTGAAATCAGTTTGAATTAGTTTTTCGTTCACTGTGCATCGTGAAACTAGTGAATTTCATTACAAATTGGTTAAGGAACAAGAGGTAAGTATGGTATTTGTTTTAGCGCTTGTTGACCAAAATTAGTTTCGAATTGAATTTAATATTATTTTATTGTATATCATAATGTGATTTAGATTTTTTGAATATACTTTTTTAACCTGTTTATATACAAAATTGCTGTGGCCACAAATGGTTATCGAATTTGCATCATGAGCCAATTGTAGACAGTGGGTGGATCATAATAACCAGTTGTGGCCACATAATTGACGGATATAAAGAATACAATACTGATAGATTGAGACAGGGATACAAAACAAACCTATATATACTAATACCAAGTTGGTTTTTTCCAGAAAACACGTCTTCCCGAAAATTATTCCAATATTCTGAGACTGCTATGCAAGATGCTTTGAGAGCAATTGGAGAAGATAACATACCAGTTGCTGGTACCTGCAAGAATTTTAATGTGCCCAGGACCTCTGTTCGAAATAGATTAAATGTTAAAATACCTGATAACTGTCGTTGGGTTGGTCCCGAATGTATTTTGGGACCAGAAACAGAGAAAAAATTGGTAAGATTGATACTTGATTGTGCCTCAAAGGGTTTTCCCATTAATACAGAGGGACTACTATATTCCGTCAAAAAAAACCGTAGATGAGTGCGATGGAAATGGCCTGATCACCCTGACCTTTTGTGGTATGATATAAAAGATATAGTCTTGGAATTAAAGGAACCACAGACCATCAATACAGGAGGTGCCCACGTAGTTCCTGAAATGAAATCTTTCAAAATGTAAATTTTGGCTTTTTTATAGATTGCAGATTCGTATTTATTTGTCTAGCTTGAATCAAAGTTGAGAATTCTCCTAAAGTGGCCACAACCGGTGCATCTACCCTATTTTGTTAATAATTTGCGGTAATCAATCACCATTCCTGTGAATTTTCAGAATCCGTTTAC
This sequence comes from Chrysolina haemoptera, assembly GCA_958298965.1. NCBI lineage: Eukaryota > Metazoa > Arthropoda > Insecta > Coleoptera > Chrysomelidae > Chrysolina > Chrysolina haemoptera. The sequence continues at coordinate 11,322,077 of OY282602.1, read as the reverse complement.
AGATACAAAATCCAATATGAAACTGGAAGGGAATCCAGAGTATTCGGTACAGTAATCGGTAATCCCGATTTATGACACCCTGGCCGTCCACAAGTCTCGATCATTCGAACTGGTACCACAAACAGGTGGTCTATAGAAAGGGCATTTAAATGACGTTGGAGCGAATTATCTCCACGATTAATTCGTCGACAGCCAGCGGCCTACTGGACGACCTGGACGTGATCACAATATTAACGCGCCCGGCAACGCAAGTAAAACATTTCATACAAACACCTTGCAGGAGCACACCTGTTCAGGTGGTATACACATATCGATCGACAACACGAGGCGCCGTCATGTCGAGTATCGTCTGTCGAGGAAACAGGTGCGGGTTCAATTGCACAGATGGAATAATAAAATCGTATCGTGAGGATCTAAAATTGTTTTTTTTTTTCAATTAATGAACTTTATTGAAATTTTCAACACAAAAATGAGGCATAGTCTTTCCAAAGGCAATTGAATGAACTATAAAAGAAGGGAAGAAATATGGTATCATCCGATCTCCAGTATTCCCATTTAGAGTATTTTAAAATGGGAACTGGTAATTTGGTTCCCGACAGGTAGCAGATTAGAAATTTGACGATATCACAAGAAAATCAACGAAATCAATCAAAAACTGATATTCATCATAGAGGAAGAAAACGACACAAAACTTTATTATCTGGATATTACTATACAACCGTAACAAAACACAATTTCAATTTTTGATATACAGAAAACCTATCAACACAATAAGATGCTGATTTGTGATGCCCGGAATAACGAAAGGAAGACTATATACCATATAGCACACGGAAACGTATTTACCCAGAAGAAACAGAACAAGAATCAAACCACTTCAGCTGAAAAAAAACACTCATTCACATACATAGGTCACCAAACTAGAAAAACATACATCTTCAAACCCTTGAACATCAACATCACTTACAAACCGAACACGAAACTAACACAAAAATAAAAACAGCTAAGAAAAAAATAAAGACAAAAACATAAACGGAGTGTGCAGCTTAAAATGTTCAGACTGTAATATATTCTACATCGGCCAAACGAAGACAATACTAATCCAAAGATAGGAAGAGCACAGGAAAGCATATATACATTTCATACATATAATACTTATGAATCATACCTAACCACACACGTCATACCAAGCAAACATAACTTCCCCCAACCTGAAAACATAAAACTCATAAGACAGGCAAGCCATTGAAATCAAAAACCACAATGCCCTTATTGATGAACAAATACAAATCAGAACACAACAAGACTCAACATTCAATATACTCCATAAAACAATGCAGAAAGCAACAGTGAACCCAGAGAAGATCAATTCAGCGAATTGTAACTGATGTGACCCAAATATGGAACAAACGAGCAAGTACATATCCAAACCGTAAAGAATAGAACACAAGTAACAAACATTGAATCATTAAGACGTTCTGACAGAATAAAACGCAAAGAGAAAGAAGGGGCGGACAGTTTAAGTAGAGCCATGAAGATGACAGCACTAATTGCTGTCGAAAGCGCTCGCATATAAACTCAAAGTTGTAAAACTTTGAAAGAATCCTTACTTAGGGTTAATATTAAATCATTGAAACAAAAGAAAACCAGTTACATGAATTAAAAAAAATCAGTAACTTTTTGGGATAAATCAATAATTTAGTTATTCTACATTTTTTACTCGTATGAGAAAAATAGCAAAACTAATTTATGATGTTGCCTGAAAAATTTTGATTTACGACATGATTAAAATAAGCTAAAACGTATACATTAAATTTTGTAACTTTTGAGTAACTATGCGAATAATCAAATCAACCCGTTCTGTGCAAAGAGTATTCTCCCAGGTTTTCCGTCCAACACAAACATTCCCCATCAAATTAACCCGTACGTAATAAAAGAACAACACCTGCCTATTTATAACGGAGGAAGTCGGCCATTATTACTACGAAAATTATCAGATTGGAGCATTATTTTTTACCTGTTTAAGAACTAGTTTTTAACTAATGCATGAATTTGACTATCATAAAAGCAGCATTTATAGTTTAGATTATAATTATTAATAATAATTAGGTATAATTAGGTAGCAACAAGATGACTCCATGCTATAACGCAAGAAAGAAAAGCACTATTTACAACACTTTGTAAAATCAATGTTTTATAATGGGGGTGTTGTGGTTGTCCGTTTAGAAAAAGATTAGGTAAGAAAAGGGATGAAGTTTTTTTTTAAATACACTTAAACAAACACGGCCATAAAGACATAATAAAATTAATGAAAAAGAACACTCCAGCTTGGACGTTATAGTCAGAGTGCCAATCAACAAAAATTTTACTGATAGATTCTCTCTCCAAACTTTCTGTATGGCTTCTTTGGACCTATCTGCCACCGTTTTCCTCTGTGACTTGTTATGTTGTCCAACATAACACGTAAATCTTGGTGGACACCGAAAGGTGTATGCATTTCACGAGCAAAATTGAGGTATTTTCATATTTCATTTCGTCACTTGTTATGGAATGAATATTCTTGCACTGTTGTAGCAATAATAACGATAGCCTTGACTCGTCATCGAAAACAGTTTATAGAGTTTTTGAGTAACTTATTCATCATGAATATCTCTATAATAAAACTATAGTTCAAATGATTTTGACATAAAGAAGGTTTACAAAACCACCTTTACAAAAGCTTCTTCAAGTGGTAAAGATATACTATCCTATACTGTTCATCTTGAAGAAGCTTTTGTAAAGCGAAACAATTATCGTAGTTTTGTGTTTTTATGTAAAATGTGAAAATCATTTGAACTATAGTTTTATTACAGAGATTAATATGTATTTTCATCAAGTATCGGCTATATCAATTCAAAATCATCATGAATAATTTATCGAATGATTTAGAAATGAAATATGAAAATAGACCACTTGAAATGCAACGAAGATCCATTGTTCTTAGTTGAGTTGCAATTTTATTGAATTAGGACAATGGCGCCGTGTAGTTATCGTGGAAGAGAGAGAGAGAGACCCTTCAATATACCACTTGCCACAGTTTTAGACGGCTCAGCCAATTTCCATAAACAAAGCGGTGTTTCATAGAGAATCGGAAGGCCTTCAAAACCAGATGCCACGTGACCTCCGTTTTACATTTGAAAAAAAAGTTGATAGTGCTCTCTCCACAGTAGGCCACGTGACCACAATCATTTTTATGCCGAAAAGTAATATAAGTGGCACTTTTTACCTGAATTAAAAAAATAAATAAAATTTTCTGGACGGAAAATTTACCTCAACAGCTGACCGGCTTAGGGGATTTTTGTTCGGGTTCCTAACGATATTAAATTTTATTCAATCTATTGCCTTAAGCAAAAAAAGGAATCAGCAACCGAGTATTCTTTTACAAAATCACGTCCTTATTTCAACCCTTTGATTACGTGCAAACATTATGACTTTGGTTTTTCACTATTAGATTGTTCCTACCTGTTAATGTGTTTAAATGCCATGAACAAGAGATTGAAAAAAAAAACTATTGTCTTCTGCATAAAAAAAAACAGAATTTTAATTTTTTGAGATCAAGACTGACATAATTTTCAGTGGTTAAAATCCCATGACGGTCTATGACCTCCAATAATTGATTCAATGATTTCAATGTGACTTTCCGAACTCATATGTGGTCTGCGAGAGATGTGTAGATAAGATATGATAACGATAACACTTTTAATCAACGTTTTACAATTCCTTTTACGTTCACTTACCGTGTGTCGGTTGAATGAGAGAGATATTAAGACAATATTTTGTAGCATAACCTATAATAGGGTGAAATGTCGGGGTAAGTTTTCCATTGGTTTTCCATATCTATTCGTAAAAGTCACTCAGCATGTATAAACTGGGTCCTCAAAATATGCAGATTATTAATTTGATTCAAACTGATTTGCTCTATATTTTTGCGTGTCATCTTTCCTACAGATAAGAGAAAGTGAAGAAATATGTTGCAACAATTAAAATTGATGATTTCTCCATCAATGAATTTAGAGAACAAATTATTATTATTATTATTTCTGAAATTAGAGATGATTTTCATATGAGTTAAACTGATTTGCTCTATATTTTTGCGTGTCATCTCTTCTACATCATACGATTAAATAAAAGAAAGTGAGGAACTACTTTGCAACAATTAAAATAGATGATTCATTACTCAATGAATCTAGAGAACAAACTAAAATATTTAATGAACAAATTCCAATCAGTGGAAATGAACAAATTATTATTATTATTATTATTATTATTTCTGAAAATAGAGATGGTTTTCATTTGAATTGAACTGATTTGCTCTAAATTTTTACATGTCATCTTCCGTACATCATACGATTAGATTAGAGAAAGTGGGGTAGTATGTTGCAACAATTAAAATCGATGATTTCTTCATCAATGAATCTAGAGAACAAACTAAAATATTTAATGAACAAATTCCAATCAGTGAAAATTAAACAAAAATATCGGAAATTAGAGATGATTTTCATTTGAATTAAACTGATTTGCTCTATATTTTTGCGTATTATATTTCCTAAATTAGATCAAGTGGGGAAGTATGTTGCAACAATTGATATCGATAATGTTTTTCCATCAATACATCTAGAGAACAAACTAATAGTAATTTACGTAACAAGTCCGGAAAACACTGTTTTTTTGTCCTGGAAGTCTGCGAGTCCAAAAAAAAACTGTTTTCGGACGTGTTGCGTACACAATTTTTTCGGCAACCGTGTAGAATAACAAATTGAGACACATTTATTTTTTATATTTCTTTGTAGAAGAAAATTTCGAACATTTTAATTCTTGTTTGTATTAAATATAGAAATGCGAACAGAAGATAGGTACTAACAGAAACATTAAATAATAAATAATATTTCTGTTGAAATTCAAGCATTTCCCGGACTAGTCCGGAAAGTACGTACTTCCCGGACTAGTCCGGGAAGTGATACTTTCTCAAAGAAAAATCGTCCGGGAAGTAGGTACTTCCCGGACGGTTGCCGAAAAAATATACAATGAACTAATTCCAATCAGTGAAAATGAACAAATTTTCTTGTAATTTCAGAAAAGGAGATATTGGCCTGATTGGTTTGGCTGTAATGGGCCAGAACCTTATCCTCAACATGGCTGACCATGGTTTCACTGTGGTAGCTTTCAATAGATCTGTAGAAAAAGTTCACAATTTTCTTGCTAACGAAGCAAAAGGAAAAAGTATCATCGGTGCAGAGTCTATACCTGATTTGATATCGAAACTTAAAAGCCCTCGACGAGTCATGATGCTTGTTAAAGCTGGTGATGCTGTTGATAGTTTTATCAGCCAAATGATTCCTCATCTTAGTGAAGGAGATATTATCATAGATGGAGGTAATTCTGAGTACCAAGATAGTGAAAGGAGAACGAAGGATTTGGCTTCAAAGGGAATTCGTTTTGTTGGAGCAGGTGTTTCAGGTATAATTTTTGTGTATTCGTTAATGATGAAATGCTAAAGAGAATGTCGTTTTCCATACAATATTTTTTGCGATTTGAACATAATAGTCACTTCATCACGTCAATTTTGAAAAATTTGTTCAAAAAGTTTGTATCGATTTTTTTATCTGAATTCTGATTTTTTATACAACAAAAATAATATTATCATGAAGCTTACGGTTCCTTAGTGGAACATTGAAAACATAGTAATTCTCCCATCTAACACTTGGTTTTTTGTATTGCCATTTAGTTAGGCCTTCACTTAAATTTGGCTCCACTTTGACCCCTATCAAACATATATTGACAACATAAGGAGAATAAAAAAATATCTTAGAAAATATTGATAGCATGAGGGTCCTTTTGCTACCCACATACTAAACAGCAAAATGATGTTACAATAATCTATTAATTCACGATTTTTACTGATAATGAGTAGGAACAAAAAGCCTTTTCTCATTTTCCATTCCGTTTCACTCAAGTATGGTTACAAAATCCGTAGAGTTCATTTCAAGAATGACGTAGAGTAAATGCCTTTGTCATATTCCTATGTATTCATGAGAGTTCACTCTACGTTATTCTTGAAATAGAGTAATAATAAGTAAATTCAAAACTAGCATTAATCACAGTGTAATGTTGATTTCAGATGTTAATAACAGTTTTAATAGGTAGAACAGGGCATAATTATTATAATTATTTGTATTATATAATACATGTTTCTTAAATTAATCTTAGTACAACTTTACCATATGTTATCTCTTTGATAAAAATGATGAGACTGTAGGAATAAAAATAATATACAGTGCCTTCATTTCAAAACTTCCCACCCCTATTACGTCTTGTTGCAGGGAGAATTTGTCGTAGACAAAAAACACGTCAATGTAGATATCGAGGGGGAAGTTTAAAACCAGTGCCAGTGGTATATTAGGTTTCACCCCCTCACCCCTAGCTACCCCCACTTAATAATTTTAAATGGCACCCCCACACTTGTAATACATCATTTTAAAGATCTTAAAAATCCTCACTCAACCCCGTTTAGAAAACTGAAATTGGTTGATCCGTTCTCGTAAAAAGGGCAAAAAGAAAATTAATTATTATAACAAATAAAATAATAGCTATTGCAATTAAATAAATGTACTTTACTTTATTAGGTGTTCAAAATGTTCACCATTGTTAGCTAAGCAAAAGTACAATCGATTCTCGAATTCCTGTCGGACTTTTGTAAATGTTTCCTTATTAATTTGTCTGCATGTGTCAGTAATCCTGTGTCTTAGATCCTGAATGTCCTGCGGGGGAGTTTTGTATACCATTGTCTTCAAATAACCCCAGAGAAAGAAATCCAATGGAGTTAAATCCGGAGATCTTGCCGGCCATTCCAGAGCGCCTCTTCTGCCAATCCATTTGTCAGGATACCGTTGATCGAGCCACTGTCGGACATGCAATGCGTAGTGTGGCGGTGCGCCGTCCTGTTGAAAATGTAAATGTTGTTCATCCAAGAGCGGGTTGTCGTCTTCGTCAATTTGGCTTTCTAAGGACTGTGTTATCAGTGGATCGATTACATTTTCCAATAAGTTTAAATACAATTGACCAGTTAAATTTTCTTCAATAAAAATAGGGCCAATTATTTCGTTTCCCAGAATTCCAGCCCAGACGTTAAGTTTTTGTGGATATTGCGTATGATCCTCTCGAAACAAGTGTGGATTTTCATTATCCCAGTATCTACAGTTATGCTTATTTACAAAGCCATTAAGAAAAAAAGTTGATTCATCACTGAAGCAAATATTTTGTAGTAAATTCGGGTCATTTTGAATTCTCGCAGTCATTATTTCACAAAATTCAATTCTCCTATCATAGTCATCCTCACTGAGTTGCTGAAGAATACTCATTTTGTAAGGAAAGAACTTGTTTAGTTTTAAAACTTTGTGTATAGAACCAACTGAAATATTTACTACCTTAGCGACTTTCGAAATTGAAGTAGTAGGCTCAATGGCAAATTGGCCTAAAATCTCAATCTGTGCGGCTTCAGTAAGAACTCTCGGCTGCTTTACTGCTTTGTTGCACACAGAACCGGTCTCTTCAAATTTTTGAACAAGGTCTAGAACATATCGGTGACTCACATTTTGGCCTGCATGCCTTTCATTAAAAACCCGGGCTGTCCTACGAGCACACCTATTTTCAGCACCATAAATAAAAATAATTTCAGTTCTTTCTTGTAAAGTGTACACCATTACGATTTGTATTACTGTCAGTGCAACTGACACCACTTGACAAACAGTTTAAAATCAGGAATCACTAATTCTGATAAATGTTTTCACCATTTAATTTTAACTGACCCCAAGAAGAAACTGTGAGACCTTATCTCACTTTTAGCTAAACCAAAAAACTCTGTGTAAAAAATGAACAAACATACCGTTATTGAGTCAGTGGTAGCGGTTCCATAAATTCATTAATTTGTTTTGCATTTTGTTATAATTTATTTTCTTTTTGCCCTATTTTACGAGAACGGATCAACCAATTTCAGTTTTCTAAACGGGGTTGAGTGAGGATTTTTAAGATCTTTAAAATGATGTATTACAAGTGTGGGAGTGCCATTTAAAATTATTAAGTGGGGGTAGCTAGGGGTGAGGGGGTGACACCTAATATACCACTGGCACTGGTTTTAAACTTCCCCCTCGATATCTAAATTGACGTGTTTTTTCCCCACAGGAAATTTTCCCTGCTAAAAGAAATAATAGGGGTGGGAAGTTTTGAAATGAAGGCACTGTATATCTGTTTATAAATTATTTTAGGTGGTGAAGAAGGTGCTCGTTTTGGTCCTAGTATAATGCCGGGTGGCAACAAAGAAGCCTGGCCCTACATCAAAGACATCTTTCAGGGTATCTCTGCTAAAGCTGATGGGCAACCTTGTTGTGATTGGGTTGGAAATGATGGTGCTGGCCACTTTGTCAAGATGGTGCATAATGGAATTGAATATGGGGATATGCAACTGATAGGTGAAGTTTACCATCTGATGTCTGCTATTGGAATCAACCAAGAAGAAATGGCAAAAACATTCAGTGAATGGAATAAGGGAGTGTTGGATAGCTTTTTGATTGAGATTACACGGGATATTTTGATGTTCAAGGATGCTGATGGTGAGTAGAAATTGTAAAATCAATCAATCGAAGTATACTTTTATGTAGCTCCCATAATACAAAGCATGGAAACTTATAATTCATTACCAAAGGACGAAACTGATAGTGCAGACATAAACTCATTTGAAAGTAAAATTAGAAATATATACTGAGAGGAAACTTGAAAACAATTACTCCTACTACGTAGTAAGCTTATAGCTCTTGAGGATGCTAACTTTGTTGGCGAAACGCGCGTCGAGTGAAAGTGACGTAGGTAGTTTTGTTGATTTGGGTAGCTTGTATTCTTGAATTAATAATGCATTAACTCTTTTGCCACCACAACAAAATATTACTGTTTACTCGTGATGGCTACTGTTGACCATAAAAAAATAATTTTCAGGAAAATATCTTCTGCCGAAGATTCGTGACACTGCTGGTCAAAAAGGTACAGGTAAATGGACAGCTATTGCAGCTCTTAACTATGGTATACCCGTAACTCTAATTGGTGAAGCTGTATTTAGCCGTTGCCTCTCAGCTCTGAAAACTGAACGTCAGATTGCCAGTAAAAGTCTTCCTGGGCCAGTTACAGACTTTTCAGGTGATAAAGCAAAATTCCTTGACGATCTCAACCAGGCTCTTTATGCTGCAAAAATTGTATCATATGCACAGGTGGGTCAACATAATTTACATATTTATTCGTTAGAAGGTTATGGGCAACCCTCAATAATTGATTTTGTTTGGCTAGTTCTAGCATATTCACATGACTATCAATGTCTTTTTCTCTGATGCCTTTGGGATTAGGGATTAGGGAAACAGTGACAACGAACTTTCCCGTATCTAAAACGGTCCGGAATTTTTTTTGCGTCTTAACAATAATGACATCAATCAAAAATTTTTATGCAATTATAAAAATTTCTTAATTTATGATAAGGTTGATTGCGATTTCAGAATGTACCTCGTAGTAAAAGCACATTCTCAGACTTCAATGCTTGTTCAATTTGTATTGTCGACCGGGAATGTAATGCTTTTACTACTAGATACACAATATACTATTGTTAACAACATAATCTATAAGAGTAGACCCATTTTCAGTACACTGTGTTAGTCCCACCCCTGTTAACTTTTGAACGGTTCGAAGTACAGTCATGAAAAAAAAAACACGCGGGGGGCAAGACAACTAAAAAATTTCTAAGGGAATATGTGTCAAGTGTCACATCCTTGAGAATTCAATTATCTTTACAACCATCTAAATATTTTCGAATTTATAGAGGTGTGAGTACCAGTCAGATTTGCACTTATACTTTGATATTTAAAATGCGAATTGCAAAAAAATATTTACAAAAAAAAACAGATTGTCGAAAAGAGAATTTAATTCTATCATTCCAGTCGGGACTGTCTGAAGTATGGTGATTTCCAATAAAATTGGAATTTTCTCTTTCAATATAATATTGTTTAGACATCAAATATTTTCCTTTATATAGGGATTCATGCTTTTACGAGAGGCTGCCAAGGTTCATCATTGGGATCTGGACTATGGAGCGATCGCTCTTATGTGGAGAGGAGGATGCATCATTAGATCAGTTTTTTTAGGAGAAATTAAGAGAGCATTTGACAAAGATTTCTCACTGAATTCCTTACTGCTTGATCCATTCTTCTTGGAAGCCATAACAAAAGCACAAACTGGTTGGCGAAACGTCGTATCAACAGCCGTAAAGTTAGGTGAGTTTCGAATTAATTCATGAGTAAATACTTACATTGTGTAATTATCAATAACCTGTAGAAAGATTCATGTAGATATGCTTTCAAACAGATAAGAATTCTTACAGTTGCCAGCACATAAATCTTCTTTCATTCCTATCGCCCATCAAATAACCACAATATTTGTTCGAAGGATCTAGTCTTTCCGAATGCTCATAGAACTTTTATGTATGAAAAAAGTGTAGGGCACAATGGGTGTAAGTCTACAATATCCTTCCAATAGCTGTTAAAAATTCTTCATTCATTCGAATTACAAACCGAAAGATTTTTCTACTTCTGTTATTCATTATTTGGCAGTATCGTAAGAATGTTTCATCAACAATGGTTCTTGTCAAATGATGGGACAGAATATTGGATTTCTCTTCTTGATTGATTCGGCAGGAATTGGGCAATAATTAATTGAACATATTTATTCTCTCCTATGTTCTGTTTATTGTGAGATTGTCTGTATAGAAATATATGAAGGAATGAGAGTTAAAGGAAAATTCCTCTTATACAGTTCAACCTTATTTTTCAGATGTGTTAGTCATCATGACAGTGTAGCCAAGTGCAAAGTTTTCCAACACTTGCAAGCAAGCTCACATACAAACATAGAAGTCTACTACAGGCACCAGCAGCACATTTGAGGTTATATTCCTAGGACAGGGTGCCACACAGATAGCTGTAACTACTTCCTTTGGAACCTCAGTCCTAGCCTTGCAAACACAGTGTGTTCTGAGTTCTGACTTCAACTGTAAATGGACTGCTTGCTCTTACAGTAAGCTCCTATGATTGTGTGAGGTTGCTTCTAAGTGTTGCACAACTTTGAACTTGACTACAACGTACTGAAGATGACCAACAAGTCTGAAACACGTCCTGAAATATCTAAGTCAATGCGCAAAACAATTATCATCCTATTATCCTGTATTGTTTCACTCATTCAATTGATACATTTTTGACTATAGGAATACCAACTCCAGCCTTAGGAACTGCTCTGTCATTTTACGATGGATATCGTTCAGAACAGTTACCTGCCAACCTCCTACAAGCACAAAGAGATTATTTTGGAGCACATACCTATGAGCTTTTTGGACAGGAGGGAAAATTTGTTCACACCAATTGGACAGGTAAAGGCGGGAATGTGTCAGCTTCTACTTATGATGCCTAACATGTCATTTTATTTGATTTTTTATAATAAAATGTATATTAAATATATTTTAATACAGTATTTGTTACGAAACCCGTTTCAGTTCATTTATATGCATAATTTTTGCATAACAATTATTAGTTTCTTCCAATTCTTTCAATCACAATGAAAAATATGAACAGAATGTTCACAAAATCAGTTATCAGTTGAAGATAACCTCTTGAGAGGTATTCATGTTGAATAGAGAAACATTCTCTAATGAAATTGAAAATTGTGATTTTTTTGTAATATCTCACAAAAAAATACTTTTTTGGCTAAAGCTAAAGAGTAAATTAGATTTTCGTCGATCTAGTGAGCCTAGTCGAGCCTAGTGAATGAGTAGTTTCTTGCACCAATGAATTGAACCATTTCTGTGAGTGATACTTTCAAATTACTTTCTATCTAATTATTTTGATGAATTTTTAGTGAAAACTAGAAATTATTGAAAAATCAACTATCTGAATGACAACGCAAATTTTCACTTTTATTCTTTCAGATAGGGTCTATTCACATTATCTATCAGACGTAGTTCAATTTCCAACGAGGCTTTAGCCGAGGAATACCATGAACCAAAATTCAGATTTTGTTAAATCAAGTGGAGTTATTCCACGTGACAGTAAATCGGATTATCGTGAGTGCTTTATTATAGATGCACACCAATGAAAAATGTTGTCGACATCGGTACTACTTAAGAGTACTTTATCCATGAGTTCAAGCAGAAGTGCCCCGTATAACTCTAGGAATTTTCAGGATCTTCAACAGTGCAACAGGTGTTTTAGCACAATATAAATTAGCTGTGTAATAATCATCGTTACAACGAATGTAAACACAAGCACCATAGGCAGATTGCGATGCATCACAAAAGTCATGGAACTGTATGGATACAGGATTGGAGCATAATGCTTGCCGAGATATTTTTATATAATGCCCGGCATCTGTTTATGCGATTAAAGTTCCTATAATGAGCCTGTACACCCTTTGTGAATTCACCTGCTTGATGAGCAAGCGTATTTCTTGTAGAGAAGTCTAAACTCAAGGGGTTTTCTTCTAACATCTTCTCAACCAGTTACTATTCCTTGTGATAGACCTTCGTCTGCAAATTCACAGAATTCAGAAACTGAAAAATATAGGCGATACAGATACTGATGTGGTTCATTTACATTACCTGCTTCAGAAAGAGGTGACAGGACACCAACGACATCAATTTCATTAAAATGTCACTTGCCTCCACCTCTAAGATTACCATTTGCATTCGTCATTATAATTTCAACGCTAATGAGTGATTATAATAGAAGTCCTTTCATATTCAAATTATGAAATTTATTTTCCACTTCATTCCTTTTCATAATCACAAGAAATACATTACACTGCAGACTGAATGCCAGTTGGATGAGCATGACTCCGAAAAAAATAAAATGAAATAAAAAACTTGGTTCATTAGGACCTGAAAAAACAGCTCCAGGAATTCATGAAAGGCATGAGGTATATAACGATGACATTAACTCATTGCGCTTTCATAACCGGAGTCGAATGCACTTTACACGGAACATTCTTTTCTGCGACTACTCCATCGTCGAATACGCTCGCTGAAGTTGGAAAGGACGACAGGGCAAATTGACGTAGGAACGGATAAATAAAGCAACGAGTTTATTCATTCAGGGAGTGAATGAGCAGGATTCCGTATTCCGATTGTCTTGTCGTTTGATGGCTTTTCGCTCCCCCAGGAAGACATTGCTGTTGACTGCGTCGGTATTATTTCAGTAGGTATTAGTCGTCGTCGCCGTCGCTTCTGATGTGAGTGGCGGGTCGGGATTACGATTTCATGATATTGTACTCTTCCGTTTTGGTCTTTATTCATTTTTTTTGCAGACTATGGTTGTTTCAGAATGATACTTGATTTCACTATTGAAGTAGAAGTGATCGAATTTGTTCATGTGGGATCAAGATGTTTCGTTAAATGTTGTGTTTTGAGTCTCTGTTTGTTTTTTATTAATTCAAGCGGTAACGTCATTTGATATTTATTTTAATACTATAGAATATTTTTTTTAGTGGTAAAAATATATTCCCTGATAATTGATATAAAATAACAATAACATTAATAATAGAATAGAATAGAATTTTATTGGTGCTTTTGAATATTTCTTTCATTACACAAGTCAGCGAGTTTGGAACATGTCCATAGATAGAATTTCTAATTTCAAAAATATAGGAACATAACACATAAACAATAATATATAGGTATATATTATATATATAATATATATATAAGGGCGAGGATTGGCGCAGTGCAGTTTCAGATATAATCTGAGTGATTGAATCTTGTTGCTAGCTGAGGATAATCCTCCAAGATTCACTGTGGCGTTAATAATCAACAGTGCTGCTCCTAAGGTGGCGTATGGAAATAGTAACAAGGCCTATCTAGAACACGTGGCTAATGACCATAGCAGTCGATTCCAACACACCAAGAAAAATATATATACATATATATAAAATAAAACTATTAACAATGATAATAATAATAGAGTCCCGCTGTGATTCGACAGTGCGAACAAGTTATAGCAACAAGGGGCTACATTGTCCGCAGTGTAGTTAGTTGCTCATATCTAATCCTTCTAGAGGAAAAACAATGGTGACATTCAACTTTCTTCTGAATATTACTTTTTGAGAAAATCTTTTTAAATGGATTACTAAAATTTTTGGGAATTTATGAATCGATAGAGACTTTCCGTCTTTCTTTGCACTTCGAACATGTCGGTTTCTCGGCACCATCCAAAGTTTCTTCCATAGTGAATGAATCTAAACATTGTGAAAGTCTGAGTTGGCCTGTTTTTTGTGAAATCGAAGGGAAAGGTCCCAGAATGTATCAAATGTGACCGAACAGTGACCACAATATGTACATTTCAAAGTTGATTTCAGCTGTCCAAGAAAGTTTTCTACTCTCTTGGAGATGTCCATTTTCGAGTATCTCGACCAAGACTCTCTGGACTTTTCACTGTAGCTTAGTTTGGTCTTATCCGTTACTCTATTCACGTCTTCATGTAGTCCCTCCAGTAGGTATCGTAAAAACTCCTGGGCATCTTGATGGGCATGACTGATAGAACGTGGTGTAAAAAAAGCGGCTTTTGGGATTTTTAGTGAATTCTTTGAATTATCAATAACAACCTCGATTATACTCATGTTTTTATGATTCACTGCTTAAAATACAACACGAAAAAAAACATAAACATAGACCCATATACGCAGATAAGTTATTGGGTACAACCCTCAAGATGTAGTGCAACCGATGACATGTGTTTTGAGCTTAAGGTCTAGTCAGTACGGCAAAATCAAGTGCAACACTTGGATGAGAAACAGAAAGTGCTAACAATGTGAAGAGAATTATACACTCTGCTCTCCCCACCGAAAGAAGTGGAAAACAAAGTGAAATTTGGAAAATTGAAAAATTTCAAAAAAAAGTTACCTTCTGTGAGTGTAGAGAAGCATCGCCGCTGGATGAACGCACGTGTGAAAATTCACACTAAGTGTTTTTCTGTTCCTCTTTTCTTGATCAAACTGAAGCTGATTATTTGAAATGAAGCTTTATTGAGAGATGACAACTAATAGGAGGTTGCAAAATAAATTATTTTTGAAGAACACAACACATAACATAAAAATTCCGGGGGATACTATTGGTACCCACTTTACTTATTCGAGAAGACAATGTTCTCTAGAGCACAAATGACATTAGAATCAACTCATTAATGGCCATTTGAACCACCGATTAACAAAAATACGTTGGAAAAAATTTATCAGTAAGTAAACACCGTGGGTAATGAACTGAACCTGACAGACTGAGAGTGTTATGTGCGTGGAACCACAAACATGTTAGATCGATAGACAGAGATCGTACTAGGAAATAGAGTTGCTCGATTCGTTGGCGCAGTTGCTAAGGTTGTCAGAAAAATAATTATAAAAAATATTTCGGATTTCTCTGAAATTTCACAGGGGTGTTTCTACATGCGTTTCGAGGTTAAGCTCTCGTCAGTACACTAAAATCAAGTAAAATACTGCGAAACGAAAAGTGCCAACAATGGGATAGTATTTGGCGATGCACTAGAGTCTGAATGGAAATTCATGTATATTTATACCAAAAAGATCTTCCCAATTTCTAGTGCTGTTTATAAAACTACTAAAAATCGGATCTCATTCAATTAGAATGTGTGAGTATGCAATAGCCCTTACATTCATAAGCCATTGGTATGTAAACATGACCACACCACTCCAAACTGCTGTAATTGCCACACATCCTCCAGACTAAATTAATCGCAAACAATATAGTATCAAAACGAGGACTTGAAGCCGAATAATCCGTTTACCTCGTTATTTGATTACTGTATTCCTAGAACAGAAACAAACAACAACTTTGCATATAACTTGATTAGGGATCATGATAAATGATGGCGGAGTTCCCTACAGGATGATACGAATCTAATGAAGGATCGTCGAGATTCATTTGACTAAGAACGAACGTGGGTGCCAGTGGAATTCAGCGTTCGTAAATCTGACACCAAATTGTTTATTTATGATTATAATCACACCGCACCAGGAACCCTTGTGGAGATTACAGATTCCCAAGAAAACAGCCTATATCTTGTATCTACTAGTACAAGAAAGGACGAAGGATATGAATAATGTTAAAATATACAACAGCATACTAACTGTACATTCGATATCAACATTAATGATAAATAAATAAAAATGGTTTCCATTTTATCCGTGAAATAATCTTAACAAATACAACTCGTGTTATGGATGATTATCATACACTCTCTTTTTCGAAACAAACTATGTTGCTTTAGGAAACCACACTCGCGCTTCGTAACATAACTTGTTTCTCAAAGTCAAACGAATTTGTATTTCGATAATTACCAATACACTTGTTGTATTACCTACAATAACACAGTACTAGTAGATTCCTGCTATAGAGGAACTATAGTACTATATGATTTTTTAAATATTGTTGGAACACTAAACTAATAACGAACATTGTTTTTGAGTATGGATGAAATGAACATTTTAAAATACCCAAAAGAAAATATGTTGTCGGCTATTGAAGCCGTAAACAGGGAAACGTCTTATAAGACATCAGAAAAAATCCATGGTACTTTTACTGCTGACTATCCTATTATGTTCTCCATTTTTCAATTGTTTAGACAGGGTGAACTACCACCACTTAACGAAAATTTAATGGGGCACTACCCTATCATGCAGAAACTTTAGAAATTTCAGAAAAATCTCAGATCAATCATATGATAATTTTAGACGCCAAACTTCGCAATCACACCACTGAATGAAGCAAGTCTATTTTGCCTCTCCTCCTACAAACTCCTGAACGACAATGTTTGAGGTTCCATGCGAATAAACAACTATCAGCTCCAGTTCATTACTCACCGTGTTTACGGAAACAATAGTTTGGATTTTTTTTTATCGATTTTTCAAAAGTTGCTATAGTTTGGATCAAATGTGATTGGTGCTGAACATAACATTGTGATCGCGTATACCGAAAGTTCGTTCGACACTAATATTACTCATTTGATGTCATGTATTTTGCAACCTTGGGAAAACTTCAATTCAAATGACCAGGTTCAGTTTGAATAAGGAGGATGGAGGGATTAGCAATAATTCTGCTTGTCCACGTGTGTCCGTTCAGGGGCAGCGCTTCCGTACATTCAAAAAATGTAAGTTTTCAGTCAAATTTCCAAATTTTACTTTATTTTCTACTTCTTTTGGTGGGGAGAGCAGTACAGATGCAAGAAACTGAAGCAGAAAAATGAGAATCAAAATACGGTTAGTTGAAAACGGGAATGTATGAAATTATAATCAACAAAATCCCGATTCAATGAGCAATTTTTCTGTACACGACAGTTCCGAATTGGAAGGGGAAGGCGATGAAGAGACGAAAGATCTCGAGAATGATGGATCTAGTCCCAGTTTTGATGAGCTAAGGGGGTCACTCGTAGAGTTCAGGGGAGGCATAAGGAATTTCTCGGTTTTTGTATATCTATGTGCAATTCAATTTGATTTCAGAAAAGTGCATTACTCTTAAAGGATATAAAACCACTGACAATCTGAAGGAGTTTTGCGAGATGATGAGAATATTTCTGAAATTAGTTTGAACCAAATTAAGTGTCGTATTCAAGAATCTGAACTGAACTGAAAATTTCGAAGTTCTCTTAATGTACTACATAATAATAAAAACGTTCAATTGAACATTTATTTTAATTTTTAAGAATTTAATAATATATTTTAATGCACAAACCAAAAGTATCAGATATCCATTGTTTCACTGAAGGTAGTCGGCAGTGTTTCAGTGTTAGTGAAGTGGTTCAGGACTTCACTTGAGACATTTGAATCTTTAAAATTTCTCTAGAATTATGAAAGGCATATTAATACAAATATTTTTCTCCAAAATATCCTGTAAAGGTTCATCTAACTTGAAATCATATTTGACTTTAGGTATCGTTATAAAAATGTCCTTAAAACATTAAAAAATAAAAAAATCAGTATTCTCTCAATATTCTTCCAATTAAATGGTAGATTTATAACGGAAAGCATGAAAAAGTAGTCAATAGTCTCTATATTTGAATGTATGTGTGTTTGTAAGTTATATACATTTTCTTATATTTATATAAATACTGTTTCTGATTTGCTATAAACCATATTCTGTATGTGTCACATGGTCAATGAATCTATGTATCTATCCAATCCCCCAAAGTTTAAAATTTCTTTAAATTCAGGCCTTACATAGGTTGTAGTCAACCCAGTATACAGTGCGCCACTAAATTATGGAATAAATTCATTATTTCTGAATATAAAGATATTTCGGAAAAATCCTCGGACACGTCGATTTTCTTTTCCGATGGGCCAATTATTAAACCCCACCCACAATATAAAGGGTTATCTTTATTTGAGTAAAAATGATTGGTGATATTTTTAAATGGGACGCCCAGTATACTTTTCCCAATTGGTTAAGGATCGTCATTGCGAATCCAGTGACACCAGGTTTGATGGGATTATGTCAAACGGCTGAGATATGGGCAAAAAACATCCTCGTGTGTCTAATGAGTAAGACTGAGACTCCACACGTTTCAGAAGGTTAAGAGTCTCTGTCGCACTCATTGGGCATCGGAGAAGTTTTTTGCCCTGAGGTTTTTTCCGAAATATCTTTATATAAGGACATAATGAATTTATTCCATAATTCAGCGGCGCACTGTATGATATGAATTCTGATTATGAGTATCGTCGTTGAAATAATTACCGCATTGCCCGGGTTAAAAATTGTTGAGCAAATGTCTCATCAGAGTCATTAGCTCAGGAGAATTATTTTTCAGAATTAACTCAGGAGCTACTCTGGTTGTATCTTTGCAGAGCAATTTGATGGAAACAAATATGCTTTTATTTCAAAGAGGTCTAATAATGTTTGTGTTGGGATTTTTGTAATGGAAATGGCTTATGTGCGCACCACAAATGAAGCTATTAGAAAAAGTTCTTTGTAAAAAAATTAGGTAAATGGTCAGTCATAATCACTGCAGCGAGGGTGATTCGTATATTGTGTCTTTTGATTAAAATATATGCGGTTTTTCCTCTTGCTATTACATTGCAAGTACCAAGGCAACTTAATTTCGCTCGGTTTGCAATATTACCTATACGTATATGAACTGCAGTCATTTTTACAAAGCGAATGTAAAAGCAGCAAAACCGAAAAAACTTACTATTCCTGACAACTGTAAGTGACAGTTCTCGTTCGCAACAAACTCTCCCCCTATAAGGAGTATTTCAACGAATTAAGGGGTTTTATTATTCTTGTTCAATATCTCTTCTTGAGTGGATTGGTGGTCTTTCTTATATGGCGTAAAGGCATATACTCTTTGCCAAAAATTGCCAAAGTTTTCTATTCAAAATGATTTTTTTCGTGTGAAAAGTGTTTTTTTTTTCATGAAATACGCCTTCATATATTCACTCAAAAGCAAATCATGCACCTACATAAACTTAGCAAACCATTTTCTGCCAAACTTTTGGTGTTTATATCAGCATCCCTTTTTCTATTTTTAAATTTTGCTTTGTTCTTTACTCACTTTCTACAAATTATTTCAAAGCATTTTGCCTCCGATTATATTCAGTATAAAAAAATTCTTGGTGGTTCATTGAATTGCAAGTGTTCCAATATTTAATAGTTGTTATTTTGACTTCATATCTGATATTATTAGTTTTTTCATAAAAAGTTATTATTTGAAAATAAAAACAACCATATCCCAGAGAAAACATAATGAAGTTGTCAAATATCTACCAAAGAAATCCTACTCTCTATATTGTGATAAAAAAAGCAGTAAATCCTTTCAACTCACATAATTCAACCGGTTGACTGATTTCGGTAATTAATATTTTGCATACTGTAGATTCGTAAGCGATGATCAGCATACCCAATTACTGGACTCATAATTAGATATTTATTTTCACATTTCGCTGCCACGCTTGCTACGCATCCTGTAATTGGCAAAACAGGTTTCATTGTGGAAGTTTCGAAGCATTACTGTGCCATTCTCGTCAGGACTCTGTTATATTTTTTCCTGCTACCGGCAGATATTGAAAAGGAATTGAAAATTCTATGTTGTTCCTTGACGATTTTTAATGAAATCGTAAAAACTACAAAATTATAATATTACAAAAAAATATTGAAAAACTTCGTTGAAGAAATTTACCTATTCAGTTTTTATTTTCTTCTACTGGAAGAAACACGTTGTTTGAATTGAATAGTAAACACTGGTTATAGTCATAGAAAAAGTAAAGTATTCTAGTTACATGTAATGGCTATTACTCACTCGAATGATTGAGGACGATGGCCTACGAACGACTCACGTCGCAAACTAATAATCGAGAAATTGGCGCAGCAGTTTTTTGAGATCTTTCAAAAGCATTTGATTGCGTGGATCATGAAATCCTGCTGCAAAAGCTGGAAGTATATGGCTCCAGAGATGTATCGTTGAGATTGTTCAGATCATACCTGTCAGAACGTACTCAAAAAGTCACACTCGATGGCAACATATCACATCTCTAGACAGTAACTCGTGGAGTTCAACAAGGGTCGGTTCTCGGTCCAATTCTCTTCTTGCTATATATCAACGATCTAGCTTGCATTGATATATCTGCAAAGATTACTCAATTTTCAGATGACACTACATTATTTTGGCATAGCAAAAATGAAATGCAACTGCAGCAAAGGATTAGCAAGATATAAAAAAATAAAAGAATGGTGTGATGCTAACCTTTTATCATTCAACATCGCTAAGACCAGCATTATCACATTCAAGTGCTCCGCGCTGGAAATTCACCTGAGTACTCAATTAATTGAAAACAAGGAGTCCGCAAAATTTTCTGGATTGCAAATAGACAAAGATTTGAATTTTGCAAATCATATAAATAATCTTTGTAAGAAAGTTTCTTCAGGTTGCTTTGCTGTCAAAGTAACAGCAACTGAATTTGGGACTACGAATGTTTATTTACGTGATTGTGACACTATATGTATATAATTTTCCTGTTTTCATTGTTATTTACATATTTACCTCTAAGTACTCGCTTTGTCAACAAAAAATTCTTTTTTTTCGGTGACGGGAAAAAACTTTGACATTTTATCTCTGTTGACAGGTACTAAAATATGACTTTTCATGAAATTCCTTTTTTCCCGGAAATAAACATAGGTGAAGGTAGATATCTGCTATTGCAAAAGCTGATCTAGCACGCATCCGATGTTCAGCTCGGGTATTTAACCCAGCCTTCTACCTTCATCACTCAACCTGCACAACTAACCTAGCCGGCCTTTATTCCTAAGTTCGAAAAAAGCTGATAAAATTTAAAAAAAAATTCCTAACTATCGCTTTGAACCACATACCTATGGGGTAGTGAGCCGCAATCCTATCGATGCGGCTATGAACCGTGTTTGTATATGTAGATGAAATGGTTGTTCATGAAAGAAAATGTGAAAGATTTCGCGAACCGAAAAGTCTCAAGCCGTAGACATTCGATTTTTTTCAGTATCAAATCGTCGTTTTTTTCGTTACAGAAAAAAATTGTGTGTTATACACGGGAAAAATAATAGATTTTAGCTCTCATCGGGAGACAACACAACCTCGAGCTGAAATCTAATACTTTTTTCCCTTGTATAATAAATAACTATTTCCTACAATAAAGCTTATTTTGATTGATATTATTTCATATATTACAGTGATCTATGAGTGTAATAGCCAAATTTATTCCGGAATGAAAACTAGGAAACGCTTACATCATATACGTAGGTTATTGCCACTTATCAGGTGCATTCTAGCGAGATGTCGTTTGACCCCATCAACAGACCTGAGTGCGGGTGCAACCCTGACCGAAATGAGTTATTCCGATTGAACTGACAATTTCTATTCATACCCTCATCCCGTAAACCGCACCCCGAACGTCTTCCGTATCTCCGACAACCCAACCGAGTGGAATGTAACTGCACAGTGAATTAGTCAAATACGTGCAGCTTTGTACGCTTCTACCAACAAGACAATTCCGGGCCCTCTCATTACCATCTAATTACCTCTGTTTACCCCATATTACAACGGTCGAGGTGTGTTTATTTTCCTCGGTTTCGCGGTAAACTGATTTGCTCGTATTTCCGGCTTATTCAGCTTTTTAATTGCTCCGGTAGGATGGTCTGGAACAACAGATCCGCGCACCCCTTTTCCGGGAACAAAAAACTTCGAGTGGTTTCAATTCCCGATTCACGTCTCAGCAGAAACCGAAAATGTTGTTCGATTGATTCGTTTTTAATGTCCAGATTGATTTCAGTAATTATTTTTTTCGTATGGTTTTCAAACGGTCGGAACGGAACGTCCAATTGATTCAAGTTACCTTGTATAATTCCGAATATAGGTGGTTATACGTATAGTAACTCCAAAAATCAGTTTACAAATATTTAAATTTCCATAAGAACCAATTCATATGTTCTTCTAATCTCCTAAATAAATATAACAAATTTATAACTCAAGAATGGCTGGAACGATTTTAATGATCCCTCATTTGTTGGATTCGTCTCCGTCCCGAATAACAGAATAATTATGGAAATATTGAAAAATTCAAAGAATTTTAAGCAATTTTTTAGGCGCCTTCGCCAAAAAACATGTAGACGGCGAATAAGAAATAAACACATCAATAGGCACGATGTGAGCAGTGACGACGGTAAAACTTACCCTGTAGAATATTCTAGCACCTTGGAATTAACAGGCGTGCCTTCCCATTGAGTAAGAATTCCTAAGGGTTCTTTATCATTCGGAAAAATAATTTTTACCATGTATATTTCAATAAATTGCCATTAAAAACAAACTGAAGTAGTTAAATTTATTTTTGTACAACTGACATTAAAAATGACGTTTTTAATTCATTGACACATGAACTAAAAACTGACGTTTTCACAAAATCACTTTTAACACTAGTGTTAAAAGTACTTTTAACACTAGTGTTAAAAGTAAAATGACAGATGAGATGATGGATACTCAGTAATATAGATCTCTCTAATAGAAACACTTCAATCAGATATTATAATCAGAACACCTACTCAAGAGGAATCGTTTATAAAAGTTCACACATGTATTTGGTCGTTTGCGCAATTGATAATACTAATTCCTTTTGAAGTTACAAACGAAGTAGTATTTAGTCCAACTGTAGAATGTCCTTCATCACTGACAAATAATGACATTCATAAATAAAGTGCGTTGGGGTTTATTATATTTGAAGTATCTGTCAGTCAGCCTTGTAATCCAAAGATCGTGTGTTCGAATCCTTATGGATCTTATTTTTTTTTTGTTTTTTTCTTACTAGCAGTAACTGTTGAACAAAAAATTTTGTATGATACATTTGTTAAAAGTGATTTTATTTTGCTCGTGGGGTTGCTCCACTCACTAACGCTCGTTTCGCAATATTCCCCACTCACAAAATAAAATGCCACTTTTAACACTTGTATCATAAATAACTATTCTCTACAATTTAGTTCACAACGTAGAATGTTTTCAGCACTATACTGACTCATTGATGGCGTAATTATATTTTTTAAATATATTTTGGATATTTCGACAGAATAAAGAAAAAAAATGTTTCGCAATTTTTTCATGTCAGTTTTTTTCGTGATATATCTGATAGGCAAAATTATTTCGTTAAAGAATGAAATCTATATCCGATAAAAAAAAGCTCTTATTTTTTACTGTTGATAGTAAAACTTCCGAGCATTTATAACCAATTTAACGCGCATTCATCATCATGTCTAGAGCATTTAAAGAAAATTTAACGGTGCAAAATGTATCAAAATGCTGAATGTTTATTACCACCCCTATTATAACTTACTCATGTGTTCAATCAAGCGTTATAATGGTTTGGTTGAACCCTCAACGAAAACAGAGGGTCGACTTTTATGGACTGTAAAATCTATAGGGCGACAAAAGGTGTTTTGTGAAACAACTGAGACGCACACTTGCTATACGAGAAATGAGCAGAAAGAAAATTCGTCGGCTGATCCTGGGGGCTGTTGGGCTTAAGAAATAGCCTTCTCCGTTGGCAAGCTCGGGTCTGAACCGACATTCTTACAATTTGCACTAGCTTGCAGGGCCATTAGGTCTCTTATATGACGAATAGTCTTGTGAACGCAGCAACTTATCGCAACAAATTCATTAATTTGCCCCTTTACACCTGTATGGATTTGCTTGAAGTTACGTTTTTCATTTTCACATAGCAAAAGGTTGAAATTTCATGTCTCTTCGAAATTATACTTTCAATCAATATTAACAAGCCTTTTATATTCCAATTTTAAAAAACAAAAAATCGAAAAAATCTGTAAAAATAGTGAAAAACATGGAACCATCGAATAATTAAATTTAAAAAATCATACTCTGCTACCCTATGCCTTGAAAGAAATTGCAAAAACTCGCGGAAATGAAATCATTTAAAATCCGCAAAAATTGTGAAAAACATAGGACCATAGAATAATTTAATTTAAAATAATTATACCACATCTTCGGAAACACGCGAAAGCTGACGAAAATAAAATCGGGAGAATACGTAAAAATATTGAAAAAATGTAAATTGAAACAATTTCACCCTCTGTTCCTCTAAATCAAGAACAGAACGCGTATAATTCGGAATAATTTCTGACAGTTTCAGACGTCGAAAATTAAAACAAAAAAATTGTTGACCGGAGGACTAGGACTCCCCCTCCTGACCGACAAGAATTACGAAAACTCGCGAAAATAAAATTGGAAAAATCCTGTGAAATGGTAAAAAATATGGAACCATCGAATAATTAAATTTAAAAAATCATACTCTGCTACCCTATGCCTTGAAAGAAATTGCAAAAACTCGCGGAAATGAAATCGTTTAAAATCCGCAAAAATTGTGAAAAACATAGGACCATCGAATAATTTAATTTAAAATAATTATACCACATCTTCGAAAACACGCGAAAGCTCACGAAAATAAAATCGGGAGAATACATAAAAATATTGACAAAATGTAAATTGAAACAATTTCACCCTCTGTTCCTCTAAATCAAGAACAGACGCGTATAATTCGGAATAATTTCTGGCAGTTTCAGGCGTCGAAAATTAAAACAAAAAAATTGTTGACCGGAGGACTAGGACCCCCCCTCCTGACCGACATGAATTACGGAAACTCGCGAAAATAAAATTGGAAAAATCCTGTGAAAGGGTGAAAAATATGGGACCAGCGAATAATTTAATTTAAAATAATTATACCACCTCTTCGAAAACACTTGCGAAAGATCACGGAAATAAAATCGAGAAAATACGTAAAAATAGTGAAAAAATGTAAT
Source organism: Chrysolina haemoptera (assembly GCA_958298965.1). Classification (NCBI taxonomy): domain Eukaryota; kingdom Metazoa; phylum Arthropoda; class Insecta; order Coleoptera; family Chrysomelidae; genus Chrysolina; species Chrysolina haemoptera. The sequence continues at coordinate 11,296,645 of OY282602.1, read as the reverse complement.
GTGAAACAATTTCACCCCTGTGCCCCTAAAATCAAGAAAAGAACGCGTAGAGATTCGGAATCATTTCTGGCAGTTTCAGACTTCAAAAATTACAACAAAAAAATTGTGGATGGGAGGATTACGAACCCCCCTCCTGACCGACAAGAATTACGGAAACTCGCGAAAATAAAATTGGGAAAATCCCCTGAAAAGGTGAAAAATATGGGACCAGCGAACAATTTAATTTTAAAAATTATACACTCCGACGCTTCTAGCTATCGAAAATAACGGGCAAAAAATTATTGTCAGTCGTGGGAAAATATTGAGAAAGCTCCCGAAAATAAAATCGGAAAAATCTGTAAGAATAGTGAATCCTGTTGATAAAAAAAATACTTTCCGTCCCCCTGAGAGTCAGACAGAGAACACAGGAATTCGGAAGAGTTTTCTACGGTTTCGAAATTTGAAAGTGACGGTAATAGAATTTCAATCGATGGGCTCGGTTCCCAATTTATTTCTAGAAAGAAAACTCGCTAAAATAAAACCGGATGTATCCGTGCAAAGAGTGAAAAACATGGGGACTATTGAAGAAAATGTCACTTGGAGAGGCCAGACCCTCCTTTCCCGAAAGAAAAAAGGTGCGAAAATGAAATTGGATTGCAAGGAATATCGAACATACGCATGCCACTATCGTACCTAGCGCACATATTCAAATATATAATTGAACAAATTCTAATGCTGAAAAATACAAAATGAAATAGACGTAAAATATCTTATCTACAAATAAATAGATACTTTATAAGCGTTTTCTTCAATTCTTGCCATCCATTATTATTTCATTTGCTGATTCAGATAACATTTTTCTTATTCATTGTGTTATGTAACTATCTCTCAATAAAATCCTTTCAATTTCTTTCTTCATCTTTCCTTTGAGTTTTCCACATTTTCTCACTCTATTTTTGCTCTTGCTTCTCTTGTCCGTAAATGAAAACCTTTTGCAGAAACCTATTCAATAATGCATCTGGAAATATATCCGTACATATTTCACTCCCAATTCGAAATATTTCAACGCCGGATCCTCCAATTTAGCTATAGTGGATAGTCCTGTTATATTAAATATTAAAATGCAAACTGCTCGGGACTGTGATGTCCCAATAGGGCTTGATTGACGCGAATCCGGAATTACCATTAACTTCTGAATATTATATAAACATCGAACTATCTACCAGTGAGATGTGCCGAAATGTCACAGCCTTCGGCTTCGCTGACAGTTTGATTGAATTATTTTGAAATAGCCCTGCATATTCTGTACAATTAGGTGTAATGGCGTTTCAGATTTGTGTTTTGTAAAATATTCATTTATCGTCGGCCTCTACAAAAAATGACATTTTACGTACTAAGTTCAGGACGAAAAATCGACTATTTTTGAAGTACTTTTCGACGAAAAGTGTTTGCGGACGAAAAGTGTATGCGGACTTGCCTAAAAATATAGTCGATTATTGATTCGAAATTTGAAATTAGTACGTAGTTGGTAGAGGTCGACGAAAAAATGTAATATACACCTTGGCGAAACACTGTCAATTGTATTACATACTAGAGTCGGCTGCGCTTCAGCTATAAATTTGCATGCTCGACTTATAATAGACAGTTTTTCGTCCTTGGTACATAAATAACTATTTCGCTTCGACACAGATGACCTCAGCATGCTAAATGAGAAAATCGATCACTTCATGGTTGAGAATATATTTATGACTCGAATAATTTTCATAAAATGAGTTTTGACCTACCTAGTCCAGAATGACAATTAATTATCAAACCTAAGTAATTTCTAATGTTTCAGACACCAAACTGGAACGTCCCATAAATCTAGTTTGAAGATAGCCGATGATAGTCACAAGCCTACAATTCCGTGTCCGGTGCGCCTGTTAAAATGTTGTGTGGCGTATACCGGCTAATAAATAATATACAGTGTGTCCCACTTTGAGCGGCCACACCCTCGTATTTCCTTGGCAGTAAAGTGATTTCCAAATTTGTTTTTCATAACATATAGTACCTTGAGGTTGATGAAATATTCGTATATCCATTTTCCACGGCTACCTAGACCAATTGGAAAGTGAAAAATTGGGAAAATCATACAAGGCATTTGTTATCGCAAAAATAACACCAGATTATGTTTCAGTCGAAGTGCTAATTCATTAAAATACAGGGTGTCATCTGGAACCAATATTTTTTTATTGTTATTCATGCTAATTTTTGCTTGATTTTGCTTTTTTTTTGTTACTTGGTCGTGAAGTACCTAAAAATGTTCAAATAATGCTGAAGGGAATGTTTAAATATAACTCTTTCATGGCTACCTACGACCAAATTGAACAGTAAAAAATTGGGAAAAACATTCTAGTAATTTTTTTTATCGCAAAAATAATACTAAATTCTTTTTCAGAACACTCTAAAACCTCCAGATAGAGTCATTTGTAACTAACATTATTTATTTTTATTCTTCCGTAATATTTGGTTGATTTCGAATTTTTTCCATCGTCACTAAATACTTCAGAATGTTGGAATAATGCTGTAAAAAATATTCAAATATTACTTTTCATGGCTAGCTAAGACCAGTCGAAAAGTCTCATCTATAGCTGGCAAAATTGATAACGCTTATTAATCTGTAGCGTTTAATTGATTTAAAAAATTTCTTCTTCGGTCTTAAAGAATCCAAAAACGTTCAATTTTTGCTGAGCAAAATTTCCAAATCTTACGTTTTCATGGCTAGATATGATCAGTTGAAAATTGAAACGTTAGAGAAAACTTACTAAAGATTCTTTTATCTCCAAGCTAACAACAAATTCTGGTTAAGAACACTATAAAGCCCCCAGAATATGAAATTATATTGGAAGTCATCTGTAACTGTCTAACTCTTCATTAAAAAATGTTTGTACCAACGTGTAACTTAATAATATTATAACAATGCCCGTATAGTTGTCTAGAGCACGCCGGCGATCGGGGTTCAAACACTGGACCAACAACTTTTTTTTTTTTCAGATATATGGATTGTATTGCCAGCACTTGTATACCGACTTTGGCTATATTTATCAATAATTGTCGAAGTAGTACATTCAATTTTAATTTAGAAAATAATAAAAGAAATGAATATTATTATCATGTAATAATGTATGATGATCAAAAAAGTATCGAGTGTTTTTTCTGTGTCTGAGATCTACGTTTGTAGAATAAATATTGTGTGTATTTCGAGCGCAAAGTGTAATTGCCGCTCTCCAAAGATTACTCTTCTTCTACATACACAAATAGCTATTACGAGCGCATATTTCGGAAATCTAAACATAGTGATAGGACTAGCAGAAATTTGACATTTAAGTGATGAGATTTATCACAGATAAATTTCGAATTGCAACTAACAAAACACACCAAAAATTTCAACGTACACATAAGTAACACCTTGGAATGTCCATTTCAATGAATTCGGAACATTTCAGCAAAACATAGTTGAATTTCGAACAAGTGGATAATGAAAATGTAACCTACTCATGCCTCTCCACCTGAAGGTATTTTCCTTGACTTTGTAAAGGTCTGAACGAATTAATTTGTCGAACACACAACCCAAGTGAAACACCGTGTGTTTTGCCACACAGCTTCAACAATAACCGCTAATCCGGAGCGTAATTCCAACGTGAACACCCTTCCATATTTTATAAGATTCTAATGAAATATTGTTTTGTTCCGAGTTTATATGCGGATAAGTCGAGATAAGAGATGTATGGCTCTCAAGAGGGTTTACGGGAAGCCAGCTTATTCAACACGGCTCCGAAGTGTTCACCTCCATCGATCATCTCTATAACGGTATCGTTAATTCCTCTATTATTCAATAAGATGGATAATTATGCTTACCAAAAATTATAGCAGATACATCTGATAATGCTTACCTGAAAAAAATAAAACATAAGAATTAGTGAATTATGCCAGTAACGTTTCAGCGAAGCGATAATAAAATGCTCCCTTGCTAGCAGTTCACCATTACACGATAGTACCCAGCGCCTTCACTAGAGGGCCCACTCTACAGGACATCGTTGTTTGCAACTAGCATGTGAGCTTAAGATACGAACGCGACCTTCATAGCATGTTTCAGAACAGAGAAATCTGAATAGCTCAGAAATGAGGACGCTGAAATAAAGAAAAATACCAAGACAGGAGAGACCGACCGCCGCGCCGTCCAGTACAGGTTGAGCAGTTCCTGAGCGACCCGCCAGAGGCGTTTGGTGTCGATTGTTTCAAGGTAAACACTGATTGGTGTTATTTTATAATAAATAAACCAGAAGAGTTTTTCACTATAATCATTAGCACCTATATGGACACCGAATGGTGTTATTTGATGTTGTCTGGTGTTATTTTGTTTACAGTGTAAAGTTCTATTCATAGGATTGTCTTACCAAATACCACGTGCGCTCAGATCCAACAGGATATTTTTTACGGTGGTTTTCTCATACTTACTTTCATAAAAGTAGGTAATTTATCTGTCATGATTTTGTCAGAACAGTAGTAGAAAACAACCACAAGACATATCCGGCTAAATCTGAGCACTTGTGGTATTACCCCCGATAGCCATGCTGAAATCCTCTGTCAGCTGGTAATCCAGTCTGAAATGACTTCAAGAAGAGACCCACTTAAGTTTGTACTTTTAAATTCAAGGTTTCCAAAGAAAATTAGTTAGGTATATGAACGTGGTGTGAAAAAATTAAACATTTTCCAAAATGTCACCCCATATATCTTGATACTTTCTAAATCCTTTTGGAATATGGTGCCTAAATTTTAATATACAAGGTGTTTCAGAATTGAATGTTGATCCTAATGGGCGATAATCTTTGAATTATTATAAGAGAAATTCCTCATATGAACGTAGGTCCGCAACCGATTTATTTCTGAGATTCAGGATGTTGAAATTTGACATACAATCAGTATCTCCCAAATCATTTGGCTTTTTTTTTCAATTTTGGTATAGTTCAACTGTCATCTATTGCAACAACCCATATAGCTTAAAAAAAAACCGCCTCTCCACGTGGTCTTGATAGACGTGCGTCAAAATGCGAAATCGTTGATGTTCAACCAATTGAAACAGCGAATCGTTAGGTTGAACGCAGTGTATTGGTCGTGGGGTGTATCGGGGCTGGAGAGTTGTAAATAATCATTTAAATGAGCTATCGGTATATCAAACAAAATTGTCGGCAAAGGTTCGGAATGAGTTTTTATATTTTGCCATTGATAATGGATATACTATAAGTACATGCGAAATACGCATAAAAAATCATCTTTTCCCTGTTGACATACCCTGCCATATTTCTGATCAAAATAATGATACGCCACTTTTTTTTCGACATAAATATTATTTTTATGATTGTCCTTTATCTTCTCGTAAATATTGCCTTCTTTTCGTCTGGCGAATAAAAAAAATCCTTCCGCTGATTGTAGCCTGGCGATTTTTTCGGTCTTAATGAAATTCATTTTTTCAAATCGAAAACGATTCGCCGGACGGAAAAATGTCAAAATTATAAATATATTCATTTGAAAAAAAAAAAAATCAAGTGACGTATCATTTTTGTTTAATTTCAACACACTGTATCTGTTCATATGAAGAATTTTAATCGAAATTTGCTTGAAATATTTGACGAATAAATTATTTTAACTATTAATTGCAGCAGAATTTCAACTGCGTTACTGATTCTTTTTACCATAAAAAAATTTCTTTTCGACCTCGACGGTTGGGTCCGTTCCGTGCAGAAAATGCGAAATACTCTGGAATCTGCGTGGAGTTAGCATTCGACTGGTACCTACGATTTAAAACGACAAGCACTCGCAGAGGCCAAACTAGCACTATCGAAAAATTACCTCGAGTTATGCCTGTCAAGTCGAATACGAACATTATTGGTAGCAGTGTATATACAGGGTGACCCAGGGTTAAACCGCCAAACGATCAGTATCGGTTTTTCAGCTGAAAATAAGATATTTTCTTCATATGAGCATATGTCCCAACTTGATTCGTTTCCGAGATACGGTTTGTCAAAGTTTTTAGATAAAAACTGTTTTTTTTTGGCTGATTTTGATAAAACTTGGCATGCTTATTTGCGGTAATAAAAGGCGTATCTGAATGTACTCAGAATAAAACAAATATATATATTTTTTGTGAAAACTTTGACACCCTGTATATTGGAAACGATGCAAGTTGCATATGCTTGTATGAAGAAAAACTATTATTTTCACCTGAAAAACCGATACTGAACGTTTAACTCTGGGTCACCCTGTATATTAGTGCAGCCAATCGAATACACTATAATATCTATATCTATATGAGTACTGAATATTTCACAAAATCTGTTTTCCTCGAAAATTCTGTTTGAATATGTATAATGGAATATTCTCCCACTCATTTTGTATTTCCCCAACTTCCGATCTTCTCACAACTTCCGAAAGTGCGATAATAACGTCAAACAAGATGCGATTATTACGCCAACTTGGCTCCTTTCATTTGTCGCTTAGAATAATATGGAATCGACTCAGACGTCAACTGGAATTTCCAAAGTTGGGTGTAACAAGATCACAAGTAGCAAGATGTATAAGCCTGTTAGGCATAATAAATAAAACCTTGTATGAAACCATTGATACAGTACGCTGACAAAATTTTAGGAACTGTGATCATTTTCTTGTGTATTTCTAGGGTTTTTGCTCTTATTTTCTTAAAACTTTCTGAAACTTTTCATTATATTTTCGTCATCGACTTTTTTAGGAGAAATAACTCGTATATAAAAATATTCTGTACATTCGAAAACCTCAAATGCGATTTTTTTTTAAATTAATGCCACGCACTGTTTGCGAGCTATTAGGGCTACATAATAGTATTGCCTTCTATCTTCAATCAAGAGAGTACTTTGATTTTTACTTCAAATGATGAAATCAAATGGCAGTATAGTTTGTTTATGGAATAATCAAAACAACTGTAGAAAAGGAGTTGTTGCGGAAAGATGTAAAATACGATACCGCAGTTCTTCTGCCTGAAAAATAGTAATAGATTAAAATGTGTTGTGTAAAAGTTCCTGAAATTCGGTTAGATAAGGTTTGTAGTTCGATGATTTTTTTTGGTAAAAGTAAATTAAAATAAATTTATATCGTAAAACTTGAAGATACATCAACTTTGCATCAAACGAAACATAAATTTGAAACGGTTTTCTCATGAAAAACATAGTTTAATATATATTTCGATAGCATGAATGATGAAACTAGTGGTATAAAACAGTTTTGTAGAAGTTATGATTTTTTTAATATAACAGAAATTTCGTGAATACTAAATAAAATAGCAAAAACTAAAAGTTGTAACAGAATACAAAGATATGTAAAATCGAATTCGAATCAACTTTTCTCTTTGACATTTTTTGAAATTTGAACAAATAAGCCTATTTTCAGTCTATTTTTATTTGAAAAAAATTGACTTTTGACAGATAGCGAAAGTTACGTGACGAGTAGGCCATTTTTCATGTTTTTCAAATCACAACTTAATGTCCAAGTCGGATTTCAGAATGAATTATTAATAAAAGTGTTTTCCCATATGATGCCAACTCTTTGAAGACGTCGAAAAGGGGAACATTCTCAATGAAAATTGAAAAATGTGATTTATTTGTAATATCTAACAGAAAACAACTACTTCCCCGGCACAAGCCACGCTGGACATTGAACTAAATCTGATAGATATTGTGAAAAGACTCTAACTGAAAAGGAAAGAAAAAATCTGAAAGTGAAATTTCGCATTTTGACTCAGATAACTCATTTTTTTAATTCCACAACAGATTTTATGAATGTCCTATTCATATTTTCGAACTAAAACTGTAGACGTCATTTGGCTAAAGGCGCAGGCGCTCGACGATGTCGTAAATTTGGAGATTTCATAAAACTCGAAATTCTAGAGAATATCCAAAGATCAAAACTACCGGACCATTTGCCTTGGAAACTGTCCAGACTACTGGGCTATCTGTCTCTTTGAGAGCTCCGAAAACATCTATGCCGTTTATTTGAAAATATCTGATTTTTTTTCACGAATATTGACTAACTACATGCCCTAGTCATTATTTTCACGAAACATTTCTTGGCACATCATAATAATTCAAACAGTGTTGCAAAGTTGATCAAATTTTTCTTTCATATTTACAGTGCCGGTTTTAGCATACCTGGTGCCCTGGATGAGATCTCTATGGCGCCCCTTTTCAATGCCCTAACACCGCTACTGCATATTCGGATCTCATGTACTTGAAACAATATCTCATGTTCTTGTTTAGAAATTCGTACCCCCAAAATCCTATATTATTATGTTCTTCCATGCTGAAAAATTCTAAAAATTATGTTCATAAAATGTTGGCAGGCGACTCTGCATGCGCTCACTTATCTCTGGAGTATTATACTTGTCGTACATTCAAACAGTCTAACTCGAAAACATTTTATTAATAATATATTCAACATGGTTTCAGAGTATATAGATACATTATAATGAGTACACCAGTGCACCTGCTGATAATAATAATCACCCAATAATATATTTCAGGCGACATAACTTTCTACCACTGACTGCGAACTCATTAATTGGTAGTGCAACTGAGTGCGATGAATTCCACCATCGTAACAATTATCAAAAATATAGCGAATTTCATGAAAGCGCATTGTTTCGAAGTGTTTGCAATTATGAAAGCAAAGCAATACATGTGCATTTTCATTCCGTTCTGAACTCCGCAATAGTAATGAGGATGTCCGACCTGATAAAAAGCTTTGTAACTTGCCAATTCAGAATTCCGTGTCAAAATTTAATTGAAATTTATTGTTTCAGCTATTCGACTTCAATTGGTTCCGTTTGATAATGTACAAGTGGCCCACCGAAAACGATATGAACGACCTTTTTAGTGTTAGTGTTCATCGTGTTTTTTTAAAACGATATTAGGGAGAAAATGTATGCATACTTTCCACCCGGAAACTTGAAATCCTATCAAGAAATTGAATTACCTCATAAGCGAAGAAATGGAACCATTGAAACTAAATAATCTTAATTTGATCAGGGTGTTCATAAAATCAGTTGGGAAATCATCTGCGGCTGAAAGACAAACTTTAGTCGTTATTTTCTATCGTTCAAGATAACCTCTTGGGAGGTATTCATGTTGAAAAAAGGAAACATTCTCCATTTAAATTTAAAAAGAGTTCACCTTGAACGATGGAAAATAGCGACAAAAGTTTGTCTTTCAGCCGCAGATGATTCTACAACTGATTTTATAACACCCAGGTTTACGTCAAAAAATAACTTCCAAAGTGTTACCGCACAAGAAATATTTTCATACTTGCTGTGTGAAATTGCTTGAAGAACCTGTTTCCAAATTCTTCCGATCTCCCTGATGAGCTTGGAAAAGCGAAATGGATTTTCTTCGACAAAATGTATTGGGATCTTATGAGAGAGAAGCGTTTCCTGCTTCAATGAAATGAAAGATTTCTGTGAGATATATTTTTGAATGACATTCTATCTATCTCATTTATTTATTTGAATTTTCAATGAAAACTAGAGATAATTAAAATATCAACAAATGCAAATTTTCACTTTCGGATTTTTTCTTTTTAGTTAGAGTCTTTTCATAATATCTATCAGATATAGTTCAATGTCCAGCGTGGCTTCAGTCCGGGAAGTAGTTTTTTTCTCGTTGTTTTCTGTTAGATATTATAATATTATTTTTCAACATAATCTAAATTTGGACATGACCAAGATAAACTCTCCAATTCTCCAACAGAACCTCTACAAACCTTTCAGCATCCAATATGCAATATATTTTATGTGGAGTTGTAACCACAACTACAATCTTGGTATTTGCATACTGCTGGTGCGGTTTTCGATAGCTTCACATAGGGAGATTTTATCCAAAACCAGTAAAGTAGGCGGAGATTTGTATTAAGAGCCATAATACAGTGTCTAATAGTCAAATATATTCAACATCATTGTTGTTGTCCAATCTCAAGATATCACTTAGCACTTCATCAAGTTCAAGAGAATCACTAAAAATATAAATGAAGTGCTACGCAGTTGATTAAACAACCCCATATCAAAACTCATGTTCGTGGAAACATCAGAATTACTTACATATGAATATCATTTGTTTCGCAATGTTATTACTTCAAAGAAAATTTTTTCAACACAACGAGTGAAGAATTCACATATAAAATAAGAAAAGAGAGCATTTTTACGCCCACATACGCGTCTTCAAGAAGTGCATTTTGCTGAGATGACATTTTTGATCCTTTGTTCGAAACTCGAAATGAGATATTGTAACATTATTATATTTCTGACTCTGCTATAAAACGATTGTATACACACTGATGTTTTCATTCCAATTGGGAATGAATATTTGAGCTATATAAATAAACTATTGATTGAAAGTTTGATTTTATGGAGGAAAAAGAGAAGTATTTTTTGGTTAATTCGATCTCATTTATTCAGATAGGCAAATTCAGTGTAGGGTACGTTACAGACAAAAATTAATTTCATTCAAGACAGCAGTCTTGCGAACGCAGTAACTTATCGGGCAAATTAATTAAGTTGCCCTTTACTTAACTTGTACAGATTTCTTTGGATTAACATTTTTTTTTTCATTTTCAGATTGTGGAAGGTTACAAACCCAAAAAATCATGTCGAGAATAAATAAACTAGTTAGATCCACTGAAGTTATTTGGAATCTTCCCGGTACACAACGGTACATTTTTCTCCCACAAATGAACTTTTTCCACCGATTTTGCCCCAAAGATGTCAGTAAATTGATATTAATAGATCTGAATCGTTTGTTAACAATAATTAATACAAGAAAAAAAAAGTATTTTTTAACAATTACATCTACTGTCTTGTTTCCATTTAACGCCTGAGTAGGTAGAGGCTAACAATGTTGATAGCATGGGTCTTTGTGAATTAATAATGAATGAATTTTATGATAGGCCGTCTTCTTACACAAGTGTTATATTTAATTTTGGATTACAACGCTTCTCATCCTCCACAACAAATTCTACGAATATAATATGTAGTTACATATTCAAGTATCATTCAACTCATTTCAAAATATCTTAATATAACTACTATACGTTTGTACTTTTAATAGTTCACTCAATCAAAAAACCTGATCAAGTTACTGAATATTACAAAGAGACATTTATCAAAATCAACAAAATCAGAAATTTTATTGTGAAATAGTGCACTGGCATAATTGTAGACTTTTGATGAGTTTTTCCGTTACTTGTATCTAGCCTTTCGCTAATTTTGCTTTCATATCTAAGTTTTTACTCTTATCTGATTGATATCCTGCGAACCAAGAAAAAGGATGTAAGAATTGGAATTCAACAGAACTATTAACTATTTTTTGCTCCCCAGGAATTCGTTAACTAAGGAAGATCAGACATTTCACTTATAATGCGTGACACAAGAAACGCCAATTATTCAAAGATTCTTCACCCGTTTGGTTTCAAGGGAGTATCTTTAAGTTATTCTGAAAATTGATTATTTGACTCAATCATAAAATTTTGCAGATTCAACAACTCAATGTCGTAAACTTTTCGGTCACTTAGACTTATACTTTGAACACATCATATCTGGATGATTTTCAGCAACAATTCATCTCCAAATATATCGGAAACACTGCAGTAGACATGCACTGTTATGAATGTATCTCTCTTCTCGATCTCTATTTTTACCTCTCTCTCTGTATTGTTAAAATGTCGATCTCAATTCACTTAATTCCTGCCATCATATCCACACATAGCGACTGCTACGTTCTTTTGTCCTGTGCCACAAAATTAATTTAATTTTTGTAGACAAATATCACTGCATTTGCAGAAACAATGCCTGGGCGCTCTTCAAAATTCCAGTGCACAATCACATTAACAATTTCTCTTGTTTCCTCGCTCTGCTTTCAGCACGGAAGTTTTATTTGTTCGACATGTGGCTGTGACAAATTTTTGAGGTGGGTGGATAATGAATGCATTGTTGGTCAGTTGTTTGGGTAATAGATTTATTAGAACTGCGGGAATCACATCCACCAGACAGACAACGAATAGACTTGTAAGAGGAATGTAGTTTGGGAGAGTTTTGAAGAAACTGAATGTCCTCCATTCAAAGCCCAATGTTCAGAAACATAATATTTCGTTTCTTTCAAAGTAAGCCAGACAATGAGAACGAGAAGTATTTATTGTATTGTCCCCTTCACCACAAAAGTAATTCATCAATAGATGCGCATTTCGATAGGTAATTAGAGTTAGGATCATTCCTATACGTTATAATAAACATTAGTCCATAATGGTAATTGACTGTAGGGTATAAATAAGAGAGGTCTGATTATTTACATCAGTTTAATAATTCCTACCGATGAGGATAACTTGGTGAACCAAATGCGCATCTAACAATTGATGAATTACTTGTAAGGTGAAGGGGAAAATACTTTGAATGACACCACAGGTGACCAATATCCCAATTTTCGATATATCCACAGTGTTACATGACAATTTTCCTGAAAGATCCATATAAATATGTATAAGTGACCCATCCAAAATCTAAACGAATCCAGGCTTGCCTATGGCTTTCGGATTGACACCACCGATTTATCGATTACTGTTGTGTTTAGAATGCTGCTTACTACTTTTAGTTTTAAACTCATTATTGTTAGAAAATGTTTGTTTCTTTGTAGACATTTTCCCTAGAAGCTGAAGAGGAAGTGAAATACCAACCGAGTCTTTGGGTCATCTCTGGTGGATGTTGAAAATGTCAGCAATGCAGCAGCGAACGAAGAAGAATACAATACGAGTGGAAAAGGAATATTCCACTCCGTTCAGCTGCAATAATCTAAAATAGTACATCGTGAGCGGTATTGCCAATATATTACGTCAATTTGTGCTATGTGTAAAATTTCAAAATGATGCAAGGCAGCAGTAAAATCACTAGCACTAACAACGACAAAAATGTGAAGGGCCAAACATTTGTTGCAAGTACTTCGTTTCGTTCCTGATCGTTCTGATGGTCAGATCTGTCAGGTCTGAACATTCGGAGAGATCAACCCAAAAGCAGACATGAACCGGAAACTCCTAAATGGACTATTGAACCTGGTGAAAAACCCAGTCCTGTTTAACTAGGAACCACTGACGACAGAACAATACAATACAGTGTTATAGTTACACCCGTTATATTGCTCGTCAGTCTTAAAGCAATCAACCAACCATTCAAAGACATACCTATATGAAAAAATTAACAATGCTTATTTCCAACAAGTCTTTCGAAGACTTCTGAGGGTTGCTCGTTTCCTTTGCTCACGATTTGAAACTTAAAACAATGAAAACAGATCTCAAGAAATTCTGTTTAGTGTTAAAGGCACAAAGAATGCAAGTTTTGTTGAGGGCAGAGGCCTGAGGCCTGAGCCACTCCTGGCATCCGTGGGATAAGTGTTGACGGGGTCTGACAATCATATCCACCTTTAAAGACAAAGGAAGTTTAGGACAATGATTTTCTGCATTCATCAGTGTGAGAATAATGCAGAAGGCCTTTGTCTTTGACTTACTTAATATTATGAATATTTATAACTGACCCAGTTATTCATTAAAATATCTCCATTGAAATTGTTTCAGTTATGTGCATTTCGACGCTTTTGCAACATTTTAGGAGTGTATCATTCGGATTTCGAGAAAAGTCTATATTCCTCTGGGATGTTTGCCGCACATTCTTCTCGACATTCTTGAATTTGAGAACCGGTCAATATTGAAATATCCGGATTTGCATGTTTATGAAAATATTTTATTCAATATGGTGTTCTGGGAAATGTCGTTCCAGATGGAAACCGAAAAGTTTGCAGTTCACATAAAGGGATATATCTTTCGAATGTATACTTTCCAGTCAGTTGTATATCTCTGTCCTCTCGAGATTTCACGTCAGATCGTGATTTATCAGGAGTAGACTGCTTAATGTCGGGAGAACATTCGAAGTTTTTTCCATAAATACATACATACACATAAAAGCTGTTTCATAAACGTCAGGGCAATTGCCTGTATCAAAAAAATTTGGAATTTGTGAGCAGTTTAAAATAGAATAAAGGACAGGGCTCAAATATCTATAAAAATGGTTCTTAACAAAATTGGATAATATTTTTATATTTTGTTTGGTTCAAGATTCTTAACAGTGTTGACAAGTTATAGGTAAGAGTATCATATGATTAGGAGAGCCGCTAGAGGGCGGTAAGGTTGGAAAACTTAAAATGCATTGTTTTGTTATTATCACGCTTATATTAGCTTCTCTTGTATGTATTTATCTATGTAACGGAAATTTTGAACGTGATTTTCATCCACTTCCATACGTCCGAATGATTTAAAATTTGGCATGTGATCTTAATTCCAGTGATAATGCATTAACATGCATATAACATTTTTGTTATAGAAAATACAACGGCTCCAAAATGGCGACCGAGATGTGATAAATTGTCCGATTAGATTCAAAATTGTTATGTAAGGGTTTTAGGGGTCAGAGATTATGATTTTTTTAATTCATGAATTAAAAATGGCGGCTCCAAGATGGCGGAAGAGATTTGTGATTATGGTCAGATTCGATTCAAAACTGGTATGTGGAGATTTTCGGGGACATAGATTTCGATTTTTTATTCATAAAAAAATATTAGTTTGAAAAAACTAAAGAACACGCTTTACTTCCAACATGGACTGAAATGTTTAAAATAATTAACAATTTAATTACTCAAATGTAAAAAAAGCGTGGGGTCCTTGACAAAGTTTATTTGAGCCCTTCGTCAGTTTTGTTAAAATATATGAGAATATAGATCGGAAGCACGCTTTCTCACATTTGAGTAATTTAATCGTCAATTATTTTTTACATTTTAGTCCATGTTGGAAGTAAGGCGTATACTTCAGTTCTTTTAAAACTAATATTTTTTCCATAGAAAAATCATAATTTATTTCAAATTTATGATCAAAAATATCGGACCGTTGAATGATTTAAATTTGAAAGTTCGATAGGAAACTCGTAGGAAATCGGAAAAATTTCCTATGGTTTCGGATGTGAAATATTACGACGAAATAATTTTTAGTCGAGACCTAGATTTCTCTTCCTCGAAAAAAGTTTCAAAAATAAAAAAATATCGAAAAAATCTGTAAAGATAGTGAAAAATATACCGTCGCATAATTTTCACTTGTTATCTTCCTAGAGAATGAATTATTGCCGGAAATTTTTGAATAAATGAATTTCTTTAAAAATTCATGTACGTGGGGATTCGGTAAGAAAATTTTATACCAGAATTATATTCAAAATGAAAATATTTTTGCTCTATATCACCTTTGTTTGTAGTCAATATTGACAGTGAGCCTAGTAAGAAAATTATATGAAATCCATTATTTTATTTTATAATAATGTATCTGATACTGAACATTTTATTTTACTAGGGCACGGGAAATATAAAAAAAATATCCCTTTCGAAAGTTTTTTTCATACACCAAATATATTTTTTATTTTTTATTTCAATAGTTGACAAGTACAAGCTAATTTTTAAAAGATTTTTACTTTTATTTCATTCACTTCATTACATGTTATAATAATATGCTTTATTATATGAATATTACTTTATATTTTGAACTGAAAGTGAAACAGGTAAGAAAGGTTATCTTATTTTCATTAAGAACGATATATGAATAATTCCGAAATACCCCAATTTAAATTACCTATTCTTAGTAAGAATCAGGTAATTCTACAGGGAATGAATTAATTATACCATAGGCAAATATTTTGGATTTAGCAAATATTTTTTGAATAGTGAAATTAATGATATCAAAGAAATTTCAGGTAAGGTGTTCAATGAGGGACTTGTTACTTTCAAATCAAATGAATATTATAGTATACGACGTTCAAATTTCCTTCAAAACAATTACGTTTCAATTAATTAATTTTACGGAACCACACAGAAAAAAGCACACAAGAAATATCCTCAAGTGAAAAAATGCGCACACGCAAAAAAGCTCACGTGTATGAAAGTGCTTTTTTCTGGTTACCGTGAATTTAATAATCTGTGGATTTCGGCCCAAAGACGGAAGGGCCATCTGTAAGAACTAAATTTTAGGCTGTTCAAACCAAATCTAAATAAAACCTGGCGCAAGAAAATGATATAATTTTGAAGAAAGTTCTAACCAGGACGAAGTAACCTTACGTAGACACTTGGGCACGACCAAAATTTTTTTCACATCTGAAATTGGTCGATATCAACGTAAAAAAATTACGTTATCAGTACGCAATTAATTGTTTTTCAAAAAAGGTAATAACTACATGCACTGGGCATTTTTACCAATTTTCCATGCATGAGCGCTTTCATACACGTGAGATTTTTCCGTGTGCCGCCATATTGCCATGAGACAATTGCCAATATTCACCTTCGCCATATTTTCATGCGACAATACCAACTATCCATTGTTACCAACGTTTAAAAATATATTGGATCTGTAACAACCGCGAAAATCCAGAATGTTCTATTTGGTGCATATTTCATGTTCGTATTATGTAAATTTCAGAAAAATTCAACTGAAAATATTTATATGCCTTATACATGCGGTAACCAAGGAGTTGATTTTAAACACTGCTTTCTGTAGACTTCTCTTTGTATTTTCAAATATAATTTTCTTTAGATGTTTGTGGAAACTCCGAAGCGTTTCTGTCCACGATCTCTCAGTTTTCGTCTGAAAATGAAATCAACTTGATGCTGAAGTCATTCTCACTATACTAAATATCTATTGAGAAATGTGCTGTCCAAAAGAATATCATTTCAAACTTTTTTCAATGGCGTATGGAATTAGTAAATTTCGTTAATCTTAGTTGAGAACTAAGGGACCGTGAACAAAAATATCTAAACAAAATAATGTTTTGATAAAAAAGTTTACAGAAGTCAGTATTAAAAATCGTTTCCTTGGTTGCCGCATGTATAAGGGAAATATAGTGCCAATGTTGTCATTATTAAAGCTCTGAAACTTACAAAATACGTCTATGAAATATGAACCAAGTAGAACATTCTTGATTTTTGGTTGTAAATACGTTATGTTTATTATTTAACTGTTGGTAACAATGGAAAGTGACGATATGGCTACGGTGAATATGGTCAATTCCATTTCTTCCATATCAATATTAATACGTCGATGTATATATCTGGGAACATTCAAGAAACTTTAAAATGAAAAATTGTATTTGTTCCGACTTTAAATTATTCCAGACACGGTCCAGAAAATGTTCTTCGATTTAGCCCCTTAAATTTTGTAGTGCCAACGTTTGGACTGGTCCATTGTGAATTATTTTTTTAAGGCCACGCTTTATTGGTGTTCAGTTAGACTTACCGATGGTTCAGAACGTGAACCTTCAAACATCATTCAATGAAAGCCATTCACATTTCAAACCATTAGTTAGTCCATCCATCGTTTAACTGGAATCTACAAAGCTGGCCCCAATACTTTCAAGTTTCTGCATTTAATCGTGTTCTGTCTATTCCACTGTTATTGTTGCCAACAGAGCGATTTTCTTGATGTCGCTTTTTTTTGTTGTGGTACTATTTGTTCATTGTTGAGTTTCTTGTTCGCCTGAAATCAGGTCAGCGTCCAAAGTGTCATTTAGGTAGGTAACCGGATTATCAGATAAAACAAGTAATCACTCCAGTGTTTGTATTCAGTTACAACTATCCAGTTTCAAAGTAAAGTTCGATTTTGTTGGTAGCTTTAGTAATATATTCGGCAAAGAATGGAAAATGATAATTCCGCTTCTAGCCAAGTTCAACAAAATGACTTTGTTAGTGCTGATTATAGAAAATTGTTTGTTGGAGGATTGCACCGAGAAACGGGAGAACAGGATATACGAGACCATTTCGGTAAATACGGGGAAATTCAATACGTAGACATAAAAACTGATCCAGCCACCGGGACATCCAGAGGATTCGCATTCGTTGTTTTCAAATCTGTCGAAGCTTTGAGCAAAGTAGAAGCTGCAGGAGACCATGTTATCAACGGTAAGAAAGTTGATCCGAAGAAAGCAAGGACCAGACAGGGCAAAATATTCGTAGGAGGATTACCTTTAGATCTCACAGATGAAGACATCAAGACACATTTCGCACAGTTCGGAAAGATTGTGGAAACACATATGCCTTTCGACAAAATAAGAAACCAAAGGAAACGTTTCTGTTTCATTGTATACGAATCAGAAGGAGTTGTTAAGTATTTGCTGAAAAACCCAACTCAGAATATAAAAGGCAAAGAGGTCGAGGTGAAGAAAGACGAGTCGAACTCCGATCAGCAAGGCGGATCTACAATGGGGGGCCGCGGAGGCCCTGCCAGTATGAGAGGTGCCAGAGGCAGTGAAGGGGGCTATGAAATGGAAGGTTTCCATGAAGGAAATTACGAGCAAACTTACAACTATCATGAGTCGATCCACGATCTGAGAAGTGGATCAATAATGAGAGGACGAGGAGGTGGCGGTGGAATTAGAGGTGGCGGTGGAATTAGAGGTGGCGGAGGAATTAGAGGTGGCGGTAGAATTAGAGGTGGCGGAGGAATTAGAGGTAGCGGAGGAATTAGAGGTAGCGGAGGAATTAGAGGTAGCGGTGGTATTAGAGGTGCCAGGGGTAGTTTACGAGACCTCCATCAATTCAACCAAGGCAATCAACAACATTTTGAAAGTCAAGGTATGGACAATACAGGAGATTACGTGCGATCTTACAACCACCATGAGCCAGAACCCGATCAGAGGGGTGGAGCAATGGTGAGAGGACGAGGAGGTAACCGCGGTAATACTCATGGATTTAACCATGGGTTTGAAAGTCAAGGTGTCGGTAGACAAGAAATTTACGAGCAAGCTCACAACTATCATGAGTCGAAACCCGATCAGAGGGGTGGATCAATGATGAGAGGCCGCGGTGGTATTGGAGGCGCCAGGGGTGTAGCCAGATATGGTGGAGAAGGATACGGAATGCGAGATATCAGCAATGAAGGAAATTACGAGCAAGCTTATAACAACCGTGAGTCGAAACCCGATCAGAGGGGTGGATCAGTGATGAGAGGCAGAGGAGGCTGTGGAGGTATTAGAGGTGCCAGAGGTGGTGTTCGAGACAGATGTGGAATGCAAGGGTCAAATCAAGGTTACGGGCAGAGTGGAAGTGCGGCATATAGAGGCCATGACCAACGATACCAACCATATTAGGCAACCGTTTTCTGAATATTCCCCACCTTCAATGAAAGAGTTTTTCATGCTATTTGTAAGCAGTCAGTCTGAGTAAATTTATTGACTATTTTTGTATGTTATATCAATTTGTATCTGATTAAAAACACCCTACTTTTACAGTTTTACACTCTTATTATAACAACCAACATCATGCCCTGTATTAACATTTTGCACTTTAATCTTTTCTTTCATGGCCTTCATGTTTATATTAAGTACGTTAATATTGCCAACCAAATGTAATGCACATTTCTGATCTATCGCCTCTTTCGATGACCACAGATATAATATATAATTTTGTTATTATAATAAGTAATAATTCTAACAGTACTTGTAGTCATTTAAACTTCACGTAGTATACAGGGTTTTTCAAAAATTGGAACAATAAAATAAATGAGTTATTATATGAAACATAATGTCCATCAATAAATGGAAATAATTTTCGTTTTTCGCTTTCAGTTACCTTTGTTTGGGAGACACTGGTTTGATTCAGAAACCTTATGAAGCAATATAGAAAGTTCCAGCTTATCGAAAGCTTTTGAAAAGTCAGTTTACACAACGTCTTGTTCGCGATGATCTAGTTATTTACATGATTATATAAAGCATGACAGTATCTTCCTATTAATTTGGATGACACGTTCAAGGTACATTGTAATTGAAAGCAACCAATCGCAGAAATCATATTGTGTGCTCTTCCCACCAAAAGAAGTTGAAAAGCAAGGAGAATTTGCAGATTTTTACCAAAAAACATTACTTTCAATATGTGTATGAAATCGCTGCCCCTGTACATAGACAGTCAGACTCAGTATTCCGCCGTTTCTCAGCTTTCATTAAATGTGAGATAAGTGATTTAAAATAAATTTTTAGCACGACTTGCAATAAGAAATTGCAAACATGAATTATTTTTGAAGAGGATACATAACAGCACAAAATGAAAGTTGAGTATATGAAGTTTGTGCCAAATGAAATTTGCGTGAAAGCAAATATATTGTTTTTTTCGAGAATAAATCATATTCCACTAATCTGTGAACATCGTAATACACTAAAAATTACAGCACGCGGAAACGGTTGTAAAGAGCGTGGGAGTCCGGAACTGAAGAAAATGAACGAGAGATCGTAGGCAGAGAGTTGAAACATAGGTTCTCGATTCAGTGGAGCATCTATAGAGGTTAGCGAATGAAAAAATTACATAAATCATCACGGAATCCTCTAAAAGTTGACAGGTCTGTTTCTACATGACAGACTGGTATGTACACCACTTTATTTTCGATAATAGGTCATAGTTAACCCTGTATAATCATGAGCAAAAAATTCACGCACATTATATCATTTCACACAGAGTTCACGAAAATAGTTAATGTGGAATTCCAACTTTCAGTCAAAAATTATTCGAATAATTAACTGAATAATTCCGGATATATATTTTTCCATTGCATGCTACTGGATGAATATTATGATATTGTAATAAAAACAGCTTAGTTCTGAATGATCAGATAGACTTGTATAATTCACCAATCATTAATAATGTTATCTGTAAGTTCTCAAATGCCCCATGATACCTCTACCTACCTACTTTCATACTTTCCCAAATGTCCCTTGATACCTCCCTCTATCTACCTTAATGTTACGTTTAGTATTTAAGGAGATGACCTTCTGTAATTAGGTTAGTTTATAACTGGCTCAGAAGATGACACAGTGTGTCGTAAGAGCTGTTAGCATTAAATGTTAGTACTGTGTAAAAAATCTTTGTGAAGTATTACTTTCACTCTACCCATTCATTTAGAATATTATGATATTTGGAACTCAATATGTCTCAGAGTGAAATATTCAGAGAAACCCCAACTAGCAAGAGTTTCATAAGTAAATCAATAATAAATAAGCCCCACTCCATCTGCCACACATAACTTCTGATCTAGAAGCTCCTCATCTTGGAGTTTCGATGTCACCAATGATTTACATAAACGGCATTCAAATCTGAGATCAAATAATTGTACAAACGTTCAGAAGTGCTCTCCACCTCGGCATCCGAAAGCTTCAACTTCAAAATAAATACATTTCAGGAGAAAAGAATCCTGCACTTTAGTGTGATTGACTCCGGCCTAACGTATCTTACTTCCCCACTTACGATTGGCATTTGGGGAATCCCAAGGGAGTGAAACCACCGTTACGGGAAAATAGAAATGTCTACATTTCTATCCGATGTTTGTCTCCGAGTTTCATTGTAAACTTTTTGTTTCTTCATTCTTATTCGATAAAATGGGATTGAACTGGCGTCGAACAGAAGTGTTGGTTCCGTATGAAAATCAGTTATTATTTTGAGAGAACAATTGTCTTTGATATATTATGCAAACATAATATTTACCACCAAATGTAGGAAAAAGAAGCTCTAAATGAATTCAATAATCTTCCTGGTTAAAGTCGTAATGCAATAAGAAACTGTCTTGGACTGTTGCAATAACCAGTATTCTATGTCTTTCTTATAGCAATATTTAAACCGGTGTGAAGACAGCGGCCAAAGATAGCGGCTGATATTTCCGAAGTTACCCGAACGCGGGAAACAGTGGCGCACCAATATTTTTTTTACTAATACAAAATATCAATATTATATATTATATTAGCCGCTATCTTTGGCCGCTGTTTTCACACCAGTAATATTTAACCATCAGTTTATGTTTTGTACGGTTTAGTGAGTTTTTTTGAAAAATAACACAAAGTCGTTTTTACAAATTTAATACTTAAAACTTGGATGAAGATCCTACTTTTAAGTTCTAAATGCTCTGGATAGAAATCCTGCTTAACGACATGTTTCGAACATTTGAATGTTCATCTTCAGTTTAACGTACAATATGAAGAAGTAAGCTGGAATAATGTTAAGGTTATCAAACGAATGAGATAAGTTTAGAGGGTTACTTACAATGAGTGGAGATAAAAAACTACATTAATATAACTTTTTTTTAGATTGCCTTTATGGCTACATAATAATAAGAATAATAACACAACCTATAAAGGTTAATTTCATGAAATATGGGGTAGAACCCCAAGTAATTGGAAAAATACGCATTTTTGAAAATTTTTTGCAACTGTCTTGGAGTTGTCTTTACAAAATGGAGGAACAAAACGTTGCGAAAAATGAAGAAATGGTATTCCGAGGGACAGCAGAGGCATCTATGAGAATTATCACATAACCCAACTCCTGGCGATAAGGGTTGCTGTATTAGAATATCAAAAAAGGAAAAGAGCACAACATTAGTTTCGTATTTGAAAGACAAATTATCAGCAATTTTCAATTCAAGTATGGACTACTTACCTTCTCATTTTCAGTGAGTGATTTATTTTGTTTATATGTGGTCGGTAGCTTAGCGGTCTAAAGGGACGTATTCACTAGAGCATTTGTTCCGCATGAGCACCGAATGAGCACATTTGCTGCTCGGTTTAAGCTCAGGCTGCGTCATGCTGCGTAATGTAAACGAGCATTATGTTCGTGCTCAAGTCATCGTCCACACTGTCCGAGCATTTGCTCGTTCGGTGCTCATGCGGAAAGAATGCTCTAGTGAATACGCACCTTAAGTGTGTGTCCGCATATTGGCGCACCGCACATCACACGGCACCTAGAATGAGCCTTTCCTGAGCGAAGCAAGTACGTTCATTGAAATGAATAGACACGGCGCCCCTAAAAATCTACATTATGATTATTATTATTAGTGAAATCATGTTTGTCTTAGAAAGACGCCTATATAGATGAACTCAAAACGCAAAACTTCATCTTCATACTAAATTTTATCCAAATGGTTTGAGCCGTTTGCGAGATCCAAAAATTCACATTATTATTATTATTATTATTTATTAACAGTAAAACCGCGATAGGTAGCTCGGTAGCTCGGTTGGTGCAGCACTGAATCGGCAATCCAGAGGAAGTGGGTTCAAATCCTGCTCGAGGAGAATATTTTTTCTGTAATTTAAACATCTGTCTGTATGTCGCTAATTTTTCCCAATATATTTATATCACAGACGCCAACTCACTTCTTCATTTTCATGTTTGGCTAACCTTGTTCAGTAGTCAGAGCATCACACCAGAGCCCTGCTGTGGAACGCATGTCTTCTCGGTAGCTCAGTTGGTAGAGCACTGAACCGGCAATCCAGAGGTCTTACGTTCAAATCCTGCTCGATGAGAATCTTTTTTCTGGAATTGAACATCTCTCAGTATGCCGCAAATTTTTCCCAATATAATTATAATTATTGCTGTATTCTTAATTATCATTATTCTGAATTAAGTTATGAATTCTTAAAATTGTATGATCGAATATCCCTTCCGGTATATTATTTACTGAAAATGACATTTGCAGAATTCAATTGGAGAAATGAATAATAATATAGCTTCTCATGTACCTAATGTTCCAATAGAAATCATAGTGAAAATATCCAAAACTCATTCAATTGTTCAATTCTATTCAGAAGGAGATGCTAATAAATGAAGCTCAAAGACAAGAAGGAAAATAAATTATAAATTTCAGTTTACGGAAGCTGTCGATATATCTATCTGCAAAGTAAGAGTATACTTTCTGCACTTACTCAATGCCCATTCAGTAGGCATTTAGCTTTCAAAGACGAAAGCTTACACAAAGCGGTTTGATGTGCTCTGCTCATTATACAGGTGTCTAACATTAATCTGACTTGCGTATTATTGTGCAGATCATAATTAACTTCATTTACCACTCTCTCGACAGCTGTAGTGCGATGTGCACTGGTGTATGAAATGATTTATATAAATTACATTTAGAAAATAAATAATGGTGTATAGCTAGAATACAACTGATCCTATTGAGTTATATCAATCAACCCAGCAAAATGATTAGTATGTAGTATTCATCTTAATTTCCTAGACATTAAAATTTGAGATGGTGAAAAATTGTCAACCACAGGCATGTTACGGTACATTAGCAGGGATAGATAAATATCTTTTTGATCTTCAAAGCATTTTTTGAGAAAGTTTTCAGTAGTTTGAATGTGTATCTCTGCCATTTCATTCGATTATTGGCTCATGATATGATCAAACTCCCATTCTTTCGAAAACTTCTTGAATACCTCTGAAGAAAATTGTGGAAAATGGTTTTCACCTTATAATGCAGTTGCTACAAATATCACGTGTTAATTTCTCAATTTCGATATACTTCGAATAATAATCCGCAACTGAAAGGTATTTTTCATTTCTTAGCTCAAACAGATCACACGTAACTCTCTTCCATGGAAGGGAAGGAATTCTGATTCTGATATTTGTGATCTACCATTAATCCAGTAACGACAGACAAACTCCAGCAAAATCTCTCGACAACATGTATTATTGAAAAAAAAATGTTTACCAAAAAATCAGGTGTGGAACCTAAAAAATTTTTCATTTATAAAAAATATAATTTT
The DNA here is from genome assembly GCA_958298965.1 of Chrysolina haemoptera. Classification (NCBI taxonomy): domain Eukaryota; kingdom Metazoa; phylum Arthropoda; class Insecta; order Coleoptera; family Chrysomelidae; genus Chrysolina; species Chrysolina haemoptera. Next base: position 11,271,972 of record OY282602.1, on the reverse strand, counting down.
TATTTTGTTGTTATTTCAGAAAATATAAGATTTATCAAAAAGCTATTTCGGCAGGTTGAGAGATAATTCAATTCTCCACAAGAATTCAGTGATACCTTATGAAATACGCTCGTTTTCTCAGAAAACGTGGTTTAACGCCAACGTCACATTTCATGCTCGAGCTAAAATGCCACTGCAAGTTCAAACAGGGCCGAAAATTAGGTTTGTCATAACTTTGCTAAAAATTATAGTAGAATGAAAAGAAGAAGTGCATATCGTTCCTGAAGACTTCTACTTCCTCATGCAAATATAACATGTGAGTATCTGAGTACCTAAAATGTGTTTTTCCCCACTTCACATAACCCTTCTACGATATTTACGGAGTATCCGGAAGTCATGGATATTTTAGTTGATATGAAATAATTATACTGAGACCATATGCAACGATTTGAGACTAATAAAACAAGTCTTACTTATACATGCCAAAGAACAAACTGGGTTTTATTCCTGCCTCAGTTTGCAACTCACCCATAATCCCGGCAATTTCTTCAGTAAATGTTGAAAATAATCGCTCATACACATCTTACATAAAAAATTAAGTATGTGATTTCAAGCTTGAGGTTTGCGCTTCACAATAGTGTTATTAAACATATATGCAGGATGTGAATAAGCGATGTGAAGTGAAGAGAATGCCGATTTTATGGTTAAGTTGAAAATGAGGCAGGAGTAAAAGAAAGTTTTGTTTTTGGCATGTATAAGTGGGACCTGTCACACTACTTTAAAATTGCTGCATATAGTCAAAAGAGGGTATGGGTTGCTGCTTCAGTATAATAATTCCATATTTACTAAATTATTCATTATTTTCGGATCATCCGCAAACATCTCTGTGAAATGCGACAAAACATATTTTAGGTACTCAAATACTGGCATATTATATTAACATGAGAAATAAGGAGTCTTCAGAAACGATATGAACTTTTCCATTTCCTTCTCATATCATTTATAGCAGAGTTATGACCAATCAAATATCGAGCGCATTTCATAAGAAATTACTAGGAATAATTTTTGTGAAAAATTGAATTGTTTTTCACCCTGTTGGGTTGTTTTTCCGATAAATCATATGCTTTCCAAGATTACAGCAAGAATCTATTTATATATTAAAAAAAAATATATGTTCCACGCCTCGAATTTTGGTACACATTTTTTTTTCGTGTTCCAACTACTAGAATACCAAATTTGGTGGTGCTACAATCGATTCTTGTCTCAAAACCTAATCGTACTGGATTAAACGTTTTTGGCAAATACCACAACTGTCTATGAATTGTGTGATATCATTTCTCATAGTAGGCCAAAATATCAATTCACTAGCCAGTGATTTTTGATTTTTGTGTACCTAAATGGTTATAGTGAACTCTCATTAACATGTCTCTCCTCATTTTGCGAGGAATATAAGACTGTGCTCTCGATAAATGAGATTATCCCTTGATAATATTGTTCACTTTTTTGATACTTTTCGGCCACCCATTCAAAATAACATTTTTTAATAGTATCAGCTCTTTATCTTAATTACTTTCTTTAATAATTTCTTGATGCTTACTATCAGTTACATTAATTTCTGATGTTATCATACATACCTGAGTTTGTAATACGTTATCAAAATAGTCCTCGATATTGTCTTCAATATAAGCTCGAGACAATGTACCAGCAATTATTAATTGTTTACCGGGCTTATATTTGAGTTCAATGTCATATTTTTATATTTGTAGCATCATTCTTTGAAGACGTGCTGAACATTTGTTCAATGGCTTCTTATCGATGGATATGGTAAATGATCTGTTTCAAGAATAACCCTTTTTCCGAAAATATACTGATGAAATTTATTCAATCCAAAACAAATAGCTATCAAAGTTGATTTCTCCATCTGCATCTGAATTTTACTATTTCTTGTTAGAATCTCCACAATTTGACTTGCCACGGTAAATATTAATCATGATTAGAAGAAAAAGTTCTGATAATATACTACTTTCTAAAAACTAACCACTATAAGCCGTACAAGTTCATTATTATTCTTAAAAATTTAACTCCGACAGATTAGCATTATTAATCTTATAGATAATATTATGGTAATGAAACTAGGGGCAAGTAGAGAGAATATTAATTGACTTGCATGAAAAAAAAAAACTGTTTTCGAAGGAAAACACATTTAGAAGAATTCATGAAAATACTAATGGAATTAGGATTCCGCATAAAATTAGTTTCAATAACACGATCCCATAGACTTGTGAAGAGAGAAGGTACCTGTACCAACATCAAGTCCGAAATCGTTGTGAGGATATTGCAAATTATTCAATGAATACCTACTTATTTGCTAGAGATTATTGATTTCTAGTCAAGATTGTTGATTTTCTAGGTGCTCACAAGATTCATACATCTGCCTACCACCAACAAAGTAATGGTATGTTAGAACGATATCACAGGAGATTGATGACAATGCTGAAAGCGAGACGCGATATAAAATAGTTTATTGTACAATGAGCATGAAATGGGTCATTTCATGCAAATTGTACACTATACTTTCTCTGCGACCATTTGAATAAAAAAAAATCTGTAATATTTTTAATAACACTTTTTATCATAAACTTTCCTGCCGTCATAATTCCCATAATACATACAACCCAAAAGAGGAATTGAAGATACAAATATTGAAAATTATAATCAGAATCGAACGCTTAATCTATTACTTCATGTGAAAATGTGTGCACCTATGTTCCAAAATATTTTTTATACAACTGTCATTACAAATGACGTTTTTAATTCATTGGCATATGAACTAAAATCTGACGTTTTCACAAAATCACTTTTGATACTAGTGTTAAAAATACACTAGTGCTAAAGGTAAAATGACAGATGAGATGATGGATACTCGGTAATACAGATCTCTCTAATAGAAACACTTCAATCAGATATTATAATCAGAACACCTACTTAAGAGGAATCATTTATAAAAGTTCGCACATGTTTTTGGCCGTTTGTGCAATTGGTAATATACTAATTACTTTTGAAGCTACAAACGAAGTAGTATTCAGTCCAACTGTAGAAGGTCCTTCATTACTGACAAATAATGACATTCATAAATAAAGTGCGTTCGAGTCGAGGTTGGGGTTTATTATAGTTGGAGCACCTGCCTGTCTGCCTTGTGATCCAAAGAACGTGTGTTCGAATCCTTATGGATCTTATAATTTTTTTTTTGTTTTTTTTTACTTGCAGTAACTGTTGTACAAAAAAAATTGTATGATACATTTGTTGAAAGCGATTTTATTCCCAACTTACAAAATAAAATGCCACTTTTAATACTTGTATCATAAAAAACTATTCTATGGTCATACTATATTCATTTTGAAAATTGCCATTTTAGCAAAAATTTAATAATAGAAGTGTAAAAGTGCGTCATAAATGTTTTTAATTACAAACTTTTCACAAGATAATATAATCTTCACCATTGTTTTCGTTGTACCTATACGAGATATACCTATCTGAGAAATAGTTTGAAAAAAATTTCATGTAAGTTTACTGGATCTAGAGTGTTCTCAGCAAAGTTTATATTGAAATGTTTCCTATTGATAAATACGGAATAATTATTCACTTTGATGTTGTGTAGATGAAGAGATGTTACAAATCCGCTAATGCTGGATTTCAATTCCTTAAACAAATATAATTAACTGAATACCCCTTCGATGAAAACAAAACGGAATAATCTCGTACGTTCTAGTTATATCTTCGAGAGTGTACTAAATGAAAGTAAATACCTGTACATTTTCTCATAACAACACAATTTAAAACTTATTAGTCTCAATCAAGGAAATTTTATTATCCATGTCAAACATGCTTATTTCAAGTATTATGTACTGTCTTTTTTATTTTCATTAATATTACACAGAGGATAATACGACGATTGCGAGGAAGTAAAGGCAGTATTTTTAGATGATATATCCAGGCGTTATTCTATATCGAATGAAACTTCCAACTCTTTTCATAATTTATCTTAAAACTCCCTTCGATTTCTGAAAACTCATTACAAGGTAGTGCCCTCCTGAACATTTTGGGAAATATAGATCTCGGATTTTCGGCAAACATCCGACAGGCAATGAATTAAGGATTTGATTATAATTGAATAAACTTTCCGCCTTTCCCCCATTCTTCTGACGCAGTAATTAGTCTGATATATTTATGAGCTACAGTAAGTTTCAATGGTAACAGTAAATATAAAAATTAATCAAGATCTCTACCCAACTGTAAGTAGCAGTCATGATTACGATTAGGTTAAATAAAACTGACCTTTGCTGCATTGGAGATCGCAGTAGTAGTTAGTGTAGCTGACTTACCTGAAACAATAGAACAATATTGTAGGATCTCAAAAAATTTCAACAAATAAAAAGAACTAAAAAAAAACAAATAACACAAGAAGTGAGAAACAAGATGTCCAGCCCTATACCAGAACGACACTTATTGCTATAATCCTATACAATAGAAATAACTGGGTCGAAAATCCATCATGAAACAACTACTTTCATGGCTAATACCACGACGAACGTTGAATTACATTTAATGAATTTCCGTGCAGAGTTCCTACAAGGATGTCTCCGCAATTGCTAGTTGCATGGAAATGTTCATTGAAAAATTTGGACCACCTATAGATCGATTTCTGGGTTCTTGTCCTCATCAGTATAATGAAACAAACTCCGAAGATAAAGGCGATTAATAATCTCCAAAACCAGGCGCGGCTGGCACCGCTGAAAGCACTTCGCCTGGTGTGACGTCACGATATTGCGCGGGCGCTTTCACATTTTCAATTGCTCTTGCTCAGTTGTTAATTGGCATATAAACCGGCAATTTTCTGGGATACTAGGAGATGATTCACTTTTAAAATATATACTTTTGAACCAAAAACTGAATTAGACCCATCTTTGAATAAACAAACTTTGACATAATCCTACTAAACAACACGATCAGGTGTACTCGATTTTCTCGAAATCCCGAAAATTGTCTGAAGATAATCTTAAAATTATTTGGACGTTTCAGCGGATTATAGGCATCCTAGTGAAGTGCTGAAGTTTCAGGAAATGCTTCAAGATATAATCGCTACGATCACGCTGCACTGGCATCAGATTACCGAGGACCCAAAGAAGAACTTCTATATTAAATGGTATTTTCAGTTCGATACAGGATTACGATTTTCCGATACGTTATAAGGAAGATAAGTTTACTGCAAACCACAAGATCGATATCTCCCTGGTAGTAATCTTTACGTTTACATATACAGTCTGGGAGTCAGTCCTACTTTTGCTTTAAATTTTGAAGATAATACTGAAAATTAAAAACAAGCATATAACATTTTTTTTTGGATCAGCAAAAACGAACACAAATCAACATTAAAATAGTTGGAACTACTCAAGTTTATAGTCAGGAATCAGGAGGTCTGAAAAAGACCTTGGGTATATGAAGTCGCTGTTATGAAATAATAAAAATATGTGCCATATGTAGAATCCCATGCCGGATCCAAATGCGGTAACCGAGAAAAGATGGTGAATTGACAATCACATTTTTTTAAATATAAATCACATTTTCCGGCTTACCTACATATCAATATATTTAGATGGATTTCACAACATTCGATAGCCTTATCTCTGTAGACACTCCCTTCGTTGGAATTGGGGTACTGTCATACTCAACTGAAGCAAAATAAAAAATGTAAGTAATACGTGTTCGAAATCTGCAATTCGTATTTCGGCATAGACATACTTTCGGAATTATTATCCCAAGTAACAATTCAAAGTCATTTGGCTTAATCCTTAGTTTCATGAAAGTTATATAAAGGTTAGGTAATAGCTAATTTGATATATGGTCGTCATACATTCTTCCTAATAAGTTCCCAGAGCAAGTAGATTTATGAATCGGTTTCAAAACACTCCTGAAGGCTATAAGATGAAACCATAAGTTTTAAAATGGTTTTATAGCACTCCTCAAGTCCATGCAATGGTTCTGTAATAATACTGACGATGGGCGAAAATTGATGTTTGGAACCTTTGGTGTGAATACAATTCAAGAAATAGAAGCTACCCAAAACACCAAAACTACGTCACTTTCACTCGACGCGCAGTTCGCTAACAAAGTTAGCATTCTCAAGAGCTATACGCTTATTATTAGATGTGGAATCATCTGCGGCTGAGTTCAAAATAACCTCTTGGAAGGTACTCAAGTTAAATATCGAAAAACATGCATTGTTTTGAATTTATCGAAATATGTTGATGAATACTGTTTTAAATATATTTAAAAAAATGTGATTTTCAATCCGTGTGACCAAAATGATTAACGGACCTTTTCCAGGTCCTTTTCAGGCGTCCTCTGACTCCTGATTTCGTTATGGCGCGCGCACAAGGCGTACTTCTGCCAAATGGCAGTAAGTGACCATTTTTGAAAAAAACATTTATACTGAGTACAAAAAGACAGTAAGTCACGCGCATTATCCTTGATAACCTTACGGAAGTTGAGGCCCGGTTTCACTTCATTAGGCTGTTATTAAGTGCATGAAGGACCAGAAAATTTCATAAATTTCGATTTTTGTCGGTTCAACGTTTCATCACTTACTGCCATTTGCCTTTTTTGGGCAGACTTTTGTTCGCATTAAGTTCCAAAAAACGCTTCCAATGGAAAAACTGCCTTCCTAAAAAAGTCTCTCGAATGTGTTTTACAAATTTTTTTCCGCATCCATATCTATCTTGAATAATTCAGAAAGCCCCTGGATGCCGAAACACAGTTCAGAACGATAATGATCAGGCTACCGAAAAGTGAAGATCTCATCGAAATATGTTGGTAAATAAGCTGATAAATGTGAGACATATTTCTTCTTATTTCCGACACGAAAAAAAAGTTTGCGGTTGTACGTAATCCAGGATTCGGATTCTACTTGTGGATTCTGCATAGGGTACATACTTTCAATAATAGATAACATTTGTTCAACTTCAGGGGCCATCGTTTTGATAAGTAGATTTCCTACTACTAGGTATTGTTTCTTGATCGAGCAAACCTCTGTCAAGAATTCATACTCGAAAATGAAAACTAGGTCAGACTTAGTTTTCCTATTTGTTGGAAGGAATAATGAGTCTAGTTTCGAAACAAACTATTTCTGAAATTGTTTTTCCGTTAATGTTAGGTAAACTCGAACTGCACCTATTACCTCATCTACTATTCATTTCCTAATGGCTGCCGCAGGAAATAAATGATTTCTGATATTTCACTGGTGTCATTAGCTAAACCTTTTGTTGATGCTCCTATATTAGCTATACGTCCGGTTTATTATAGGGATCATTTCAAGACTAATTCTTGCTTAATATGTATTCGAATCCCTTCCCAGTTCAGTTAAATTTTGTCATTTTGTGTCATATGAAATAATTTCTGCCAATCATGTCAATATTACGAATATTACACTGATTATTTTTTATATGATCCTGTCAGCCAATCGTGTTAGCCATTGACTTGGTTGTCACGGTAACAATGACATATTAATGCCCGGTTAAAAAATAATCAAACCAAATCACATTCGTGGTAATATTTTTTTTTAATCATTTTAACTAGGTTTGTGCTCGTCTTAGATTCGTGCATCTAGTTAAAATTCTTAGATTCGTGCATCTAGTTAAAATTACCACCACTTGTGTAATTACTGTTGATAATTGCATTCATGAGCCACTATAACAACATGATTGATTGAGTTTGACAACTTCATTTCAAATAATTTGCCTAAGATGCCTAAAAACCCTGGTGTAGCGACTCATATCTGCAAAACTGTGGAATAAAACGCGCGACATTCGCCAACTTGATTAATGCGAAAACAAATGAATTAGTGGTGTGCTTTCCGAATGTTTCACAATACTTTCGTGAATCGCCGCCGTCGATTTTCTTCTTAGGGTAAGTTTCCATGAATAGAAATTTCGAGTATTGTTGTTTTCTGAGAAAACGAGCGTATTTCATGAGGTATTACTGAAAATCATTCTTGTGGAGAATTGAATTATCTCTCAACCTATCGAAATCATTTTTTGATAAATTTTATATTTTCTGAAATAACAAAAAACATATATATTTTTTGGTAAACAATTTTTTTTTCTAATACCTAATACATGATGTATATTTTTGCTCGAGTTTGTCTGTCGTTACTGGATTACCTTGGAAAATTAGGTCTGATACATGAAATATCATATCACAAGCGGCCATGAACCAGCCAAATAATCGAATGGCTATTTTTGCATTCGGATGCCGAACTGCTAATACCTTCGAAGAGCAAAAAACTTGGCCTACCCGCGATATACAAGCATTGCTCACGCTACCGCGCATTATCCGCTCCAAGAGCATTCCTCAACCTGACAGTAATAAACATAAATGTAATATCTACGAGTCCTTACACACCCAAGCTGCTATCCCGACGGTATCATATAAAAGGAACATCTCACGTCTAGGTGTCTCTAATATTTAATTTATAAGCCCTAAAACATGTAATGGAGACATGACCAGATGGCCGTGGCTGGATAACGTATTATGAAGGTACCTGTACATTTACTGCTGATTGGATATCAAGAAACACGGACTTATGAGATTATTGAAAACAAATAAATGAGGGCGCGTAAAAATGAACAGTAAAAATAACTCAATGCCCACACGCCAAAATACGTACCTACCGTCTGCCATAAAATAATCGATTTGTAATAATAACGTCGGTGAAAAAAACTATGTTTTTAGAAAATGAAAATTTTTCAGTTGCTCAGCATGAAATTTATGAATGTGTCAAAAACGAGTAGTAGAAACTATTATATTAATGATATAATTTGTGCATGTACATTGTACAGTTTCGTTTACACTTTTTTTTTAGACTTGGCGTGTAAGATATTTGAACGACACTTCGCTCCAGCTGTACAAAAACATGCTGAGAAAGGCAGAAACGTGGATCGTGATTGTAGAGGAGCTGAACATCACTAGTAAGTACGAATATGTTTAAATTTCACAATATTATTTCAGGTTCCTCAATTTCATTTCACAAAATTACTGTATTTGGAAGTTATTAATTCTTAATACCTCAAAAATGTATTATGGAAAATAGCTATACCATAATACTGGATCGTTCACAGATATCGCTCTGTGTGTGACGTAGTTGTATCGCCGACCACCGACAAAATCGCGCGATCGCTGCCTGTTGCGACCGACCACGTCCTGTGTGTCAGGTCCTTAAGAAAATATCGAAATCGTCTAAATCATTCAACTGCACGATGTTTGTTATGCCTAAACGACTCGACTGGGTGAAATACAAAATCATTAGCAACCGAGAGGGCTGAGGGCTGTTTTCTAATTTTGTTTTTTTTATTTATTTCATTTCTAAAAGAATGTTAAGTTTTTATTTTATTAATACATGTATTACTCTGAAATACACACACATAAACAATTTTCTCAGACTAATTTTTTTGAACCGAGAAACTAATGTTTTGGGTAAAGATGTTTGCTTTATTCGGAGAATTTTCATTTTTTAATTCGGATACTTTAATTTTCTTAAAATATTTTCTTATTTTGAAATCATTCTCTAACAACAAAGGAGCCATTGTTTTCAGCTGATAATTCAAATTTCTTCAGTTGAGTAATAATTTTATTGGAAATACACCAACAGTTTCTTCGAATAAAATTGTCTTGGTGCTCGATATGAGCATTATAAAATACTCATTATAAGCAAAATTCAATTTGAGGGAATATTGTTTTTCAAATAAGATTTTTAAACTTTCAACATAAAAACTACCTGAAATGTAAATATTTTTTATCCAAGTAATTTTATTTTCTTGTTTTGTGTTTTCTCCGCAAGTGGCGCTGCGAGTGACTTCACTGTAAGTCGCTACTTTATGTGAACAGTGGATTACAATTCATTGAACTGGAGCAGGTCGACTTTAATGTTGTCCGAACTAGCCAACTGAAAAATAATCTACTGTAATACGGAGATTTTTTTATTCAAGTAATTCAAATTTTTTGTACTGAATGAAACCTTATGTTTTGATGTACTCTTATACATCCAAGTAATTCAAATTTCTTATTGTGAAAACATATTATTTTGAAGCAAACTCATAAAAAATGTAGATTTGAGTATATAAATCTTTTATCTAAGTTATTCCGATTTCTTATTTCGAAGCCTAATGTTTTGGAGTAAACTTATACAATTTATTGAATCAAGAATAAGCATAGTTGTTTCGTCCGAGTTATTCAGATTTCTTATATTAAAAAATTCTGATGATTTGGAGTAAAACAGGAACGGTTTATTTCAAATATACGGTTTTCTTGAAGGGAAATTATAATTGTTGAAGTATTTGATACAGTTATTTTAAGTGAGTTATTCTTTCCTTTTGAGAAAACATTATATAAAAGAATGATTTCTTTGTAATGAAGCAGTTTGCTTTCCTTCAAGATTATAATTTCTTGTGTACATGATGTTATCTTTCAACAATTGTAATTTTTTTTACGACTCTTACATTATAGCAACTATTTAAGTTTTCCTTATTGCACTGAAACGATAGAATTTTGCATGACGAGGACTTTATGAACATCTCGTCTTGTTGGTCTCGTGCCAACAACATTGTTCGAAACAAATCATCAAAGTGAAGAAAATAAAAAAGCCCTGTTGTCAGAAAACATATCTGCAGGAGACTAGGGTGTATTAGAATAGTGTCATATGAAACTTCATCAACCACCACAAGACACAATGAGAGATGGTACAGACCCGAAATATGAAACCCAGGAGTCCCTATAATTTCTAATTTGTTTTTGATATACCCCGAAACATATCAACTCAAGCTTGCATGTTCTGTTCAAGGACCGAATTCACCACAACCCAACCCTCAACGTTCACCCCTCTTCGGATACCTCCTGCGCCGAACTGTGTACCTCAGCCCAATAATTTCGAAAAGCTAATGCCCCGTTCCTTCTAGTTCATGAACACAACCCATATTTAACTTTTTTCGAGTTCACATTAGTATCGTGACGTCAGATATTCAACCGACCGCTCCCTCGCGATGGCCGGCGCTCCCTGTAACTTTGCTGCCCGATGCAGACGCACCCACGAGGGGTTGATGGTGCTTACGGAGATATAGCACGCACGTATTGAACTAATGAGGATCGCGAGCTGCGCCGAAGGATACCCCATTGACGTAGAATTGCTCCACGGCTTTATTTTAAAATGTGGAAATTTTCATCACACTTTCAATTAATCGATTTTTTCTTTCAATTCAATCCAGCGAACAGTGAATTTTATTAGCTGTTTATGTACATGGCTCAAGAACGAAATTAGATAATTCTATCGTTCTGAAAATAGGCTTTGAAATCATTATTCAAATTTTTCTTCGTGTATTATAAATGAACACTATTATTCACCACAAACATATTTTGATGTTGGTTCTTAATTCTTTCCTTTAAACAATGTCCGCCAAAATCTTGGAACCATATGGGTAACTTTTTTATCAATAGTTTGTAGGAAAATTCATCAACAGATTTCGATGAAATTTTGGCCAGTGATATATCGAGACCTTCTGAATACAGTGGTGTATTCCGAATTTTGTTTAAAGTTCTGAAATTAAATTGGTAGATTAAACGGCATATTTTTAAATTTTATTCCCATATGACTATTTTATTGATCGACACATTTCAACGTTATTTACGTATGAACCATATTGAACATGTTGCGAATCCAGTGGTGTAGTCAGATTTTTTCTAAAATAATCTCAAGTAATTTTTTTAGATTTTTGACCTTGAAATATGGAAATGAAGATTTATTCGTGAAATTTAGTATCCTAGTGGACTTTTTGCATGTCTACCTAACGAAAAAAAATCATTCCAATCGGTTGAAAAATGTAAGTTTTATAAGGGGTTTCCATGGATAACACTGTATGAGCTTATTTAATTTAAAGAAACACTTACTCAGAAACTAGAATGATCAATCATGGTGTATCTCAGGGTTCTGTACTGGGACCTATTCTTCCTATTATATTTTAACGGTTTGTCTTGTCTAAAAATTAATGGCAATTTTACTATATTTTGCAGACGACACGATCATCTTGTGACATGAGGCCGATATAAATAGACTACACTCGAGTATTAGTAATGATATCTCCAGTATAAAAAGGTGGTTCAACTCCAATTTGCTCTCGTTAAATATAGATAAAACCAAGCTCTTATCATTCAAGTGTAATTTACCAGACACCCCTTCGAGAATTGACGTCATTGAGCAAACGTATACAAGTAAATTCCTAGGAATTCACCTGGATAATAACCTATATTTTGAGAACCATGTGAAGTCATTGAACGGAAAACTAGCATCTGGCTGTTGTGCTGTACGGATGGCGTCGAGAGAACTGGGAACAGATACTGCGAAGGTGGTATACCACGCTCTGATAGAATCAGATACAACAACAACAAAATTTTAATGGTATATTTATTCTTCAGAAGCGTGCAGTTCGATACCTTTGCAAAGTTGGACCCAGAGTATCTTGTAAACTGCCGTTCGGTCAAATGAGAATCCTCACCCTTCCGTCGCTATATATTATCGAAACAGTGTGTCTAGTACATAAAAACAAAGCATCCTATGATACTAATCGCCAAAATAACAATTTGAGACTTCCTATTCCGTCCTCAAATCTGACTAAAAATTCTCTGATCTATAGTGCAATTAAACTATACAATCATCTTCCTGATGCCTCCAATAACACATCGTTTCGCCATGTCATTTCAGGGGACCTGTCAAACGTTTCCTTATCGATAAGGTGTTTTATAGTGTCCACGAATTTCTTGAGAAAGACTGAAATAATTAATAAGTATGTAAAGGAATATATGAGAAATTATATGTTGTGATCCCTTATAAATTTTATTTACAATCATTACTTAATTGATTCGATATGTCTTTTCCCTTTGGATATTGTTGTTCTGTTTCGTGAATAAGTATTTATTATAATTGTGACAATGTTATAGTGCCTGCTTCATACTATTTATTTTTATATACATTATCGGAAAATTTTCACCTGGGGCATAGACAGAAATCTACGCGAGCAACAAGGAACACAACGATATGATAATGCCACGTAAATAGGAGAGACTCACTACTGCGCGCCTCTCCTGTTACCTCGCCCGACGAATTAACACATCACGTTGATATCCCTTTCTCCAGCGAGTAGAGGAAAATTTATAATACTCTCTCAATATTCTTCACACTTTTATGAAACCACCATACCCAAGATGAAAACTTTCCGAAACTGTGTACCTATTTATTCAATTTTGTATTTGTATCTTCCGATAATAAAGTATATTCTGATTTGATTTGATTTGAATCACATTATCGCCTAACATTTTCTGATTCATCCATATAAATCCACTTTCATAGCGCCCCCTATTTTCTGAAGGAAACCAGCGGCTCATTTATGTTTGCAGTGTCTTCGCAAACATGACAGTAACCATACTACGAACAGTAATGGAAAAGTTTAATCAACTTACAAATTTCAACGTTCATAAAATTCAACTATCTTATTCGCCGAACTCATCTATCTTTTCAACGAAGCTCTTCGATTACAAAAGGCCTCCTCATAACCGCAATCGATCAAATATCGTTAGCTGTGCTGTTAACATTCGCTGGCGTCACATTTTACTTCAAAAACCAATTATAAACTTCAGCTCTGGCGGCGTAACGGGCTTAAAGCAAAACTTTTAGAGCGTATTCATGTCATCATCCCAATCTTGACAAATCGAATTGCACGATTGTGCTCAAAAACCCTTGAACAACAGCCTCGTAAAATTTATCTATTAATCAACGAGCGGATTCGGAAACCCAACTCGATGTGACCTAACTGAAAAGTAGATGCATATTTCCCCCGCTGTTTGGACTGCAATTTTGAATTGACAATCGAACTATTCAAATTTTATTTATAGTCTATATATGGGAATAGTCCGTCGATAAATCGCGGGGATGTTTGATCAAATGTGAAATAGAAGGCTTTGAAACGTACCACATTGATGGCAAAAAAGTAAATATGTCCATCAGTATTGACCCTACAAAAGAATCTATACCACCTTGTATGAAATGGTCCTAGGCTAATTATGCTGGATTTTCAGATATAATATCCCTTCAAAATGCAGAATTATCAAAAATTAATTTTACCTTGTTGAAAAAAAAACTGTGTTTTTTACAGCAGCACTATTTGAGAATTTTTTAGACTTGTTCCCAAATGATATGGTGCAAAATAAAAGAAAAGTTTTCACCATGATTCCTGCTATCACAATGAATGATAATAGACCAATTTTCACGACCGGAATCAAATTTCATGGTAACCAGCTTTTAAAATTTTGAACTAGAATTTGGGAACCAACCAAAGAAATTAAATTTTTTTGAACGTTAAACTTTTATGTCTTGTGTCGATTAAATATAGTAATTGGTACTTAACTCTCTTCTAGTTGACTGATTGGTCTGAAATTTGGTATACATATCCATCGCTGGCCAGTTCCAGAATCTGACCACGGGAAGAACTACATCTTCGTGGCAATAGACTACTTCAGTAAATGGGCTGAATCCTATGCCCTGCCCAACCAGGAAGCCATCACCGTCGACGACGTCTTGGTAAAAGAGTGGATATGTCGATTCGGCGTTCCAATGGAGCTGCAATCGGACCAAGGCAGAAATTTCCAGTTCAATCTCGTTCACGAAATGTGTGATTGCTGAACAGTTGAATGACAAGAACAGTCGAAAGAGAAGCTCTACATCCATAGTCCGATGGGATGGTGGAGCGGATGAATAGGTCTATCAATCGCCACTTGTCAAAGGTGGTTTCTGACCACCAAAGAGATTGGGACCGGTACCTCCATCTGTTCCTGATGGCCTATCGTTCAGCAGTGCACGAGTCAACCAGCCAAACCCCTGCTAGTATCATAATGGGCCGTTAGCTGTAACTCCCCTGTGCCCAAAAAGAATAGACGACATTCAGGAACGGGTCCGTTTGGACATCCGGAGTGCCAGCGACAAAATTGAATTACTTCCATCGGACTTCACGGCGAAGATATGCATGGAGAGTCGTGCAGGTATCGACACACTCAAAGGGGTGCAGGCGGTTGACGGAAATACATCTTTTAATAATATCCCTTCAACACTAATAAGTGGTAATTCTGTAAGGTGTATGTTAATTTTCACACATATTCAATATCTGGTAAAAAATATATAAATATAGTGGTATCTCTGCCAAGATGTATGGCTTGAATATGTTCATGTTCACACAAATAAACATATCTATTTATTCTGCAAAAATTATATAAAGGTGTAACAAAATATGTTGAATGGGTAAAAGTTAACATAAAGCTAACAGAATTACCACTATAGTCGGATAAAAGTTTCTCAGCATTATTACCCAATTTAAATAGTTTATCAAATGGTTGAATTTAAAAAAAACGAAACCCTAATAATATAAAAAATATTTCCTAATTATTAGCATGTGAAATTCACACTGAAGCCAAAATTCATAGTACCAGCAGGATAACGTTGGAATTTCCATACTAAAATATATTTCACGGTAGAATATAATTCCATTATTCGATGATTTATAATGGAAACACATTATTTTATATGTGCGTTTTGAGTAATCAATCAAGTAAACCTACATGAGTTTTATGTATTTCTTCCGAGGAAGTATGAAAGCATACATCAATCACCTAAATATATTGAGGTAAAGAGCCGTAGGGGCTGATACAACCTTGAGCGTGACTTAGTTCCTTTCAGGAAAGTAGATGGAAACAAAAATACCCTTTTAAGTGATTGACTATAATTTTACTTCATCGCAACTTCACTTTTCACATGAACTGGTTCAGATAGTCCAACCACTGGCAAAAGTATTTTTACCACGGGCATGATGAACTGTTGTCATTATGGCAGGAAAATTGAATGAAAATCCAGTATAAGAGGTTTTCAATAGTGGCGATTTATTCCGAAAAAATTGATTTTTCAGTTATAAAATGCAACTGATTTTTTTTCTCGAAAATTCCCCATTCCATCTCCAGATCAAAATGACGCTCCTTCGCAATTAATAAATATTACAGAAATATAATTTTGCACAAAGAATACCACTTTGATTGGAAGATTCGAATTCCCACCAATATATTCATCTTTCTTCAAAAAATATTTGTAAAAAATAACATTATGATATTTGCGAAAATAGTACAAATGATATTTATTAAGAAGGGTGTTTTTATAATTTAATGCTGATCCTAATGGGCGATAATCCTTGGACAATTTTAAAAAAATTCTTCTTATTAACATAGGTTTGCTTTACTTATGAGATACAGGGTGTAAATATTTTTTTTGCACTGCACTATTTGGAATCTTTGGTGTAGTAATGAATATACTGGAGTTTTATCTCAACACCAAACTGCTATTTTTAACACCTCGACACGTGTTTCAATCACCAAGTTCAAACTAATAATAAAAATAAAACTAAAACTAAAATGAATAAATGAAAATAAAATATAAAATTTATTATTATTTTATGTTTATTTATTTATTTTATTTATAATTATCCTTTATCTTTCCATAACGGTCTTTACTTTCTTTCGTCTGGCGGACAGTTTTCGAGTTAAAAACCAAAATGAATTTCATAGAGACTAACAAAAATCGCGTAGGTACAAGTAAATGAGGGATTTTATTTTTCGAATCGAAAACCAGTGGCGTATCATTATTTTGATCAAAAATATGGCAGGCATGTGAACAGAGATGCCATTGATGAAAATTAAGAAAACCTTCATAAGTGAAAGAACTGATTTTTTTTGTTGAATTTCAACATTCTGCATCTCAGAAGTTAAGCGATTGCGGATGTATATTCATACGAAGAATTTTTATTGAGATTATTGAAGGATTATCGCACATTAGGATCAGCATTCAATTATTATGAACAGCCTGTATATCCAAGTTCCAGTATATTTCATTCAAGGAGGAATTTTTTTTTTACACTGACAACAGTTAGGTCCATTCACGAGTATATGTTTCATTGTATCATGATTCTATACAGGGTGTACCAAAATTCAATTCAAATATATCAAGTGTGCGTTCCTTGAGTCAAAATAAGACTTCTTTTCCATAAACATGTGTCCGCAACCGCTTTATTTCTGAGATACAGGATGTTGAAATTCAATACAATACATTTTTTCCATGATAAAGGTTTACTTAAATTTCATCAGTGGCGTCCCTGCAAACATGTTTCCATCATTTGGAAATTCTTATAGTGACTATTACATCACGAATGAAGATTTATTTTAACAATGTCTGGTAACCCAATAACTTATTCACTAATTACCTCAAATCACTTCCAGCTGATTTTAAATAAATCATCCTGTATATTGTTGCATACCTTTTTATTTTACGTTACATATTGTATTAATATTCTATATCTATCTTCAACTTTTTTTGAAATAATGACTGGTGAAAAGTGAGATTTTGCAATTTTCGACAGCTTTATTAACTCACCCTGTCTATGAGTTATATTTATATTTGAAAATACCAAAGAGAAGGTAAATAAAATATTCATCTATTGAAAAACATAGATACAGTACAAGATATCACATAGGTACATACGCATATTGTAAAATAAAAATATTATACATTAAAATTCAAAATTCGACAAAAAATAAGTACACAAAGGTAGGATTATAGGAACAAAAACATAGTAATGATGTAATTTTTTTCAACTTTCGAGAAAATTATTCAAATATCCTCGACTCCGGCATCTGGCATACTTTATATCTCGATATCAATATTAATCAAACCAAATGCAGATTAATTGAAACTAGGAACCCATAGACTCTAGACGTATTTTGATCCAAGACCAAGACTATCAAGACCAAATCAAAGCTGAGCCAGTCTCGTCTTGGTCTTGAAACATCAAGACCAATACCAAGACCAAGAGTACATTTATTTTTCGAAATCAAGACCATGACTGATCAGTCTTGGTCTTGTTCTCGCGAAGCCCTAATTCAAACTAATTATTCGCTTCTAAAACTATAGTTCTTACTGAATCAATTTGCGTTTTCCACTTAGGTCAACTATGTTTGAACGAAAAGTTTACAAACTCTAGGAATTAGGCACCTGTTTGAAATCGTTTAGGCGAAATACGAATCGTTTCTTAATAACTCGCCAACAATCCCTTCAATTTTCCTGAATATGTTTCAGGAAAAATCGATACAGTTCCCATTACTAACTTCGAAACCGTATTTAGTGCAAGGTGGTGCAACATAATTTTAATATTCAAATTGGTCATACGCTTGCTCATACATGCAATTACCTAACACGCAACTTTAATGTTATCAGGAATAAACCCTATCATAAAATTAATGTAACAAATATAGCGAAATACTAAAGGCGAATGTTAAATAGAAAATAATTTATTTACCAGTGGTGAAGAGCCTGAAGTGATATCGATGAGTAAAATAACCATAACTGACCATCAATCACTAATTCTGCAAAAGTTAAGAATCGTTTCGATGGATCTTGAGTCGTTATACAGTAACTGAGAAAGACAGAGCTAACACAGCGACATAATTGAAATGTGAAAAACTGGTGAATCGAATACATTTATTCACAGATGGTCAATCATCTTTACCATTACAATAGTGACATCAGACAAGTCACAAATTACTATTGGTATAAAAATAAATATTACCAGAAACATTTAAATCCAATGAAACAAATTGAAACCATTCAACATATCAAAATCGATGTAATTTATTATTAAGGGGTGTACTTATATTCTTTTAAATTACAGAAACTCCCTTCAACGAGAAACATGTTATCTTCTGAATGCAAGAAAAACACAAAAACTACCGTCACTCTCCCTGCAAAAAGCTTATATTTCTTGAATAGAAATGCATGCCCATATAGGATTGACTTTTTTTATATAACTTGGACGTGGAATCTTCGGGGGTAAATACATAAGAGATCATATTTTTATCGATAAATACATTTTTAATTGCATGAAAATTTTATTGTTCTGACAAAAAAACGAGAATCAAGGGAGTGAAAAAATTAATGTTTCAACCAATGTCAATGAATACGCTTTTTTTTTTTAATTCACTGCCGTGTAGAGGGTTACCATCTCATGCCGGTGGCATAGGGTTGCCACCCCTCCCGTTGCCGGGCGTGAGCAACCCCTATTTTTTCGTCATCATCATATTATCGTTCCAATACTTGAAAATTTGCTGATATATCCTTGAATATCTTGGTAGTAGGGCTTCGCGAGACCAAGACTTATTAAATCTTCTCAAGACCAAGACCAATACTTGAATTTCGAGACCAAGACCAAGACTCTCTCCCAAGAGTATTGGTCTTGGTCTCAAAAGAAAAATAATGAACTTAAATCTACTCAATTTTAAGAAAAATCTCATGGAAAATGTTTTGGCATTTTATTTCAATTATTTATTATTCATATAGTAGGTTTTTCGATTTCCCCATCTCTCCACACTATCCCACAAAGAGGAAAATTTGAGGCAAATATTTTTCAGAAAACAACTACTTTTTCTACATCTGAATGCTCTTCCAAGAGGACACAATTGCAATTGCTAATTGCAATGAAGACTTAATTGAATATTATCCCGCATTGGTTGGGAATGACCACCTGCAGACATGACCTGTTTCACGGTTTGTTATAATGAACTTCAGAGATGAAGATCTAGCCACCTTCACAAAAACATTTTTGATATAGATACTAAAATTACGGTTTGTTCTCAGCAGCGTACCAATAATGTATCTGGACCTTAGCAGTAAGGAAGAAAATACGGACAAGTGGTATTAAACACTACTAGATGCAGGCAATACTTTTCCATTCGTTGAATGATGAATGATTGATATCCCGTGCTGATTGTTTAACTGACCATACCAATCATACCATGAATATAATAATGTATTCCCTCACTTGCAATTCATTTCTGATATATTTATGACTTTAATCGTTCAGTTTGTACGTGTATCGATCAATATGTATAATGTAACCCGTATTGAACTGGGAAATTATCATGAGGTGTAGTTAATTGCAGAGGTATCGTCAAATGATAAGCTTCAAGTAACTGTATATTGGTTGTTATCACATGCTTAACACATTAAAGGGAATCCACGTTGCCGTATAAGTTTCGATAAGTGGGATATATAGGGGGAAAACAAAGGAAACGTTCACTCATCGGAGTATGTGTGCATAGAGCTTCGAAGAAATTTCAATCTCTTTTTTAAGATATGGACATTGAGTTGCTTCATCCATAGCGTACAAAAAAAATCAACCAGGTAACACAGTGAAATGGTCTTTTATAGAATAGATGTATTCGTTACAAAACGGTATACATATTAAAACGCTATACCACATACCGTATAACTTTTTCAAATCACGTGGTTTATTATAACTACATTTAATGTTTCGAATGAATCCAGAGTCTTCAATGTATGCATAAGTAGTGAGATTGTAATGTATTATTATTTTTATATTTCTTCATGAACTGACTCACGTTTAGGTGACAGAAATGATGTTTAATATAGCTGTAGGAAATTTGCATATAATAAATAAAATAACTTTGTACTTTTGATAATTCAGATAACCCAGGCTATAGTTATTTATGATACAAGTGTTGAAAATGCCATTTTATTTTGTGAGTGGGAAATATTGCGAAACGAGCGCTGGCGAGTGGAGTAACCCCAAGAGCAAAATAAAAAAACTTTTAACAAATGTATCAAACAATTTTTTGTGTACAACAGTTACTGCTAGTAAGAAAAACACAAAAAAAATTATAAGATCCATAAGGAGTCGAACACACGATCTTTGCATTACAAGACAGACAGGCAGAGGCTCCAACTATAATAAATCCCAAAGCACTTTATTTATAAATGTCATTATTTGTCAGTGATGAAGGACCTTCAACAGTTGGACTGAATGCTACTTCGTTTGTAGTTTTAAAAGGAATTCGTATTACCAATTGCACAAACGGCCAAACACATGTATGAACTTTCATAAATGATTCCTCTTGAGTAGGTGTTCTGATTATAATATCTGATTGAAGTGTTTCTATTAGAGAGATCTTTATATTAATCAGTATCCATCATCTCATCTGTCATTTTGTTAACACTAGTGTTAAAAGTATTTTTAACACTAGTGTTAAAAGTATTTTTAACACTAGTGTTAAAACTGAGTTTGTAAAAACGTCAGTTTTTAGTTCATATGTCAATGAATTAAAAACCTAATTTTTACAGTTGCACAAACAATACTTTTACCCGTTTCTTTGCAGATTCTTACCTCTTTTAACCTTTTGTTTTCGCCAGCTCAGCTCAGTCGGTACACAAAGAGAATTCTTGGAGAAGGGTTGTCAAATATATCAAATATGTTCTATTGAAAGATATATAAAATTTTGAGATTCAAAACACAAATTTGTTATTCATTTCATGAAATTTGCAAATACTTATTATTAATATTTATTCGAGACACTGTGTCATCTTCTGAGCAAGTTATAAACTAAACTAGGTGCACAATGTCATCTTTCCAAATACTGGAAGTTACATGGGTAGGTAAAGAGAGGCCAAGGGGTATTTGGAAAATTACTACAACTATAGACCTATATCGATATTACCGGCATTTTAAAAAGGTCTTGAAAAGACTAATTTATGCATGACTGCTTGATTTTTTGAAAGAACACAACATTCTGAGCTTTGGTTTTTCCTTTTATTTATCAATCACAGAAATACTTAGTTGATCATATTGATTGAGGAGAGCTATTAACCATGATATTCTTCTGGGAAAACTTCAATGCTTTAGCATTACAGGTATACCTTTGCAGTTGTTAAAATCCTTCTTGACAGGAAGAACTCATTATATTAGTTTGAGGTTAGAAATCAATGACAGAATTCAGGCATTCAATTCCTCAACTAGAAATATTAACACTGGTGTTCCTCAGGGATCCATCCTGGGACCCCTATTGTTCATTATGTATGTGAACGATCTACCTGACACCTGACTGCCTATCAACTCCAGCTGCCTTCCAATATGCCGATGACACCTCATGTTTATTAATGGATAAAAAGCTCGAAAACCTCGCATAACATTGTTAATAATTGGTAAATTATACATCTATTTGATCATTCAGAACTGAGTTGTTCTTAGTAGCCAGATCTTCTCTGACATCAGTAGATTCCAATATATTTAATTCCAGATTTTTTGGTTCAATGTGTAGAATTTACGGATTTTGTGTGGAATTGTGAATACTTTCTGATAGTTGATTGGCATAATAATTTCTCAAATGGTCCTCGAATCTCTGGGTGAAACTGCGGCCAGAAGTTTACACAACACTACAACGTTTCGAATTTTTTCGCACGCCATCAGCTGCAATTATTTAAATACGAAAGAGTATTTTTTAAATTGTATTTTAAGAAGCTCACATCACTCTCAACTCAATGACAAATCGTACGATGGAGTTTGATGCCCATATCTTCCAAGAACTGATAATAACTTTCTCATTACTTCCTTGGCCCTGTAGTGAGATCATTAACTCGCTTCCTGGCAACGAAATAATAAACTTTCCTTTATTTGAAAATTTCTCGGAGCCTCGAAATGAAAACAATATAATACTACTGAAACAAGAAAAATTAAAATGAATCAAAAAGGTTGCAAAAATGCTTCAATTCCGAGTACATCAGCGTTGTCACTTCCAACAGTTTTTAATAACTATGACAGAGCGCTGAATTCTGTTTGATCTTGTTTGAAAAAAATATATATAACTTGTAATTGAATGTTCAGAAACGGTATGTTAGTAATGTTTTTTGCCCCTGTTTATGAACCTGACCTAACAGAAATTTGCGTTCTCCACTCACAAAATGTAATAGAACAGTGATTGTGTATGCGGAGTAGTTTTAAATTTTTACGCTATACTTATTCTTGATCAAATTATACAGGGTGTCCCAGAAAGGGGAAAAACTCAGTTTTAAGGCTGGAAGTAATAATAAACATATCTTTCAAGATGTATATCTGAGTTACAGGGTGTTAAAAGTGGGTAATATTATGCTTTTTCAGAATTGCTCCATAACGCCTCAACATTTCTCCATGTAATTTGGTGTGTCATTTCATATTATTCAGTTGAAAATTTCAATGCCATGAACGTGTGTTTAGCTTGTCATGTTTTTCTTAATTCTCAATATTTTCTTTATGAAAAAGATACAGATTTCGTCATCTGAAATATCAACGAATTTCAATATATTTGAAGTTGAATAAGTGCGTGTGTGATATGGAGAGCCATTGTTGATTATTTTGTTAGAGATTTGTCTATCTTGGGACATTGAAATTTGTATGGTATAAAATCTCTATGTTGGTTATTTTGTTATAAATAGTTATACATTTCTATCAGGAATCGGTAGATTTCAATTACAATTGAAATGTATTTCGAACAGTTGTCTTGCTTAATTCTAGATATTGAAAAACCAAAAACAAGACTTCCCTCAATTACTTTATAATTTTTTTAATTAGCATAAAAACTTTTTTTCAATATTTTCTGGAGTTGAAGAGACGTGGACGCAATCCAATCGGAATTTTTAAAAAATGAAGACGATATCTACAGGGTGTTATATTATGGGGATATTGAATTTTAAAGTTTTCAAAACTTTTTTGGTAATCGCTGAAACACTGCCAGCAGGCAGACACGCTGTGGCCTGGAGAATCAAACCAGTACATACCACACAAAGGTACATAACTAAAAGCGATTTCATAAAATTTCATAATTTTTTTTAAACATTTGATTTCTTCTAAGAACAAAAAAATTTCGCCATTTATTATCACATTATGTTCCATATAACAACCCATTTTCTTCAATTTCGGAAACACCCTGTATATTAATCCAGAGGCGTGAACCCATTTGCATTACGCCTCTGTTTGAAATAAAAAAACACTTCATTTGAATTGAAATTTAGAAAATGGATACCAATTTTTATTCAAAAAAATTTAGCTGTTATGGAGTTATTGTGGAAAATACAGTGAGGACCAAAAGTCCGTCGATATTGTAGAGGTTGAGGTTCAATGAATTTCTGCAGATAACAGCTAATCTGTGACGAAGAATAGTCAGTAGATTGGCCGATATTGGTTTATTTCTAAGCAAGGGCATGTGATACCAAGTTCAATAAAACGTCGCTGGCAACGGTCCCTGAAACACAAGATAGCCACATAGTATTTTTCTGACATTTGAAAACTGCTACAGCGTTTTTTGAATTTCCCCAAAGTAAAATGCCATAAGAGAGCACAGCATAATGAAATAAGACGAAGAGTATCTGCAGTAAAAAAAGTAAACTGTAGATCTAAAATATTGTTCTAGCTGTGAAATTGTCTAAGACCAACTCTATTCCATAAACATCGAGTCAACTCATATAATTGTTCCTGTTATTGAGAAATTGTTACACCGCGGTCATCTGACCGAAACTTATGGAGCAACTTGGACACGAATAATCGTGCAACGATTGCTTAGGATGCGCACGTGAATCCTCGCCAAGCGTGAAATGTACTTCCGCGTAGTATAATTATCAAAATCGTTCATTTCCTTTGCAGTGGCAAATGAAAACAAAATTGAAAGTTCTATTGTGTGGTGAATAGTTCGTTCACATTGAAATAAATAAAATTGTCATTGTTCGAGCTCATCTTCCTCGACGGGCGGTTTTATAGTTTTATGCATGGTGTCTTTTTGTTTATGTTCTGGAACATAGGCGCTACGTCGTGATTTTCTTCTAGAAATTTAGAATTGCTCGTTGCTGTAATTTTTTTCATAGAGAAAAATTAAAGCGAATAACTTTGAACATATATTTCGATATTGTTGAGATCATTATGGGCTGTGGCCAATCAGCGGCAAGCAGATTCATTACTCAACAGTTGTTGTACAAGATGGAAATAATGGGGAATATTCGTTGCTCACTATAGCAAAGGTTCGTGGTTCAGTTGGATATAAAAATCGAAGAGAACCAAGAACCTTTGCTATAGTGAGCAACGAATATTCTCCATTATTCCCATATAAAAATCGAAGAGAACCAAGAACAGAAAGAAGTGAGAACAAGAAATATAAGAAAAAAGGGATAACTATAAAATTCGAATTAGCAAAACAAAAAAAAAACAAATAACGCAACGAAGAAAAGAAAAAACTAGGACAAGAAATAAAAGCTACATTTTCCA
Source organism: Chrysolina haemoptera (assembly GCA_958298965.1). Lineage (NCBI taxonomy): Eukaryota > Metazoa > Arthropoda > Insecta > Coleoptera > Chrysomelidae > Chrysolina > Chrysolina haemoptera. The sequence continues at coordinate 11,246,731 of OY282602.1, read as the reverse complement.
ACCGATTGCAGTGATTTTTTTTTTTTTTCATTAGATAGGCATTCAAAAAGTCGACTAGGACATCAAATTTCATAATTGAATTTCCATTTCCAGGACCAACTGATCTAATTTTTCAAGGTCAAAAATCTAAAAAATTACTATACTAGAAAAATTCTAACCACACCACTGGATTCGCGACATTTTCAAATGGTTTATCTGTGGATAACGTTGAAATGCGTCAATTAATGAAAAGTCATAAGAGAATGAAATTTCAAAAATATGCCGTTTAATCAACCCATCAATTCAATTTCTAAACTTTTATCAGAAGTTTGACTACACCACTGAATCTCGAAATATCACTCACTGTAATTTCATCGAAATATGTTGATAAATAAAAAAATAAAAATTATGAAATAAAATGACATTTTCCTGCAATTCCATCAACATATTTTTAAAATTTTATTACTTATCTAATGCTTTTCTCATCTATGAACAGATTTCGATGACATTTTGGCCAGTGATATATCGAGACCTCTTGATTGCAGTGGTGTATTCCGAATTTTGATAAAAGTTCTGAAATTGAATTGGTGAGTTGATTGAGCGGCACATTTTTAAAATTTCATTGTGTTCTAACTAACTCTTTTATTGATTGATTCATTTGAACGTAATTTATATATGAACCCATTTGAAAATGCGCGAATCCAGTGGTGTAGTTAGAATTCCACTAAAAAAATTGCTAGAGATTTTTTTAGATTTTTTACCTTGAAAAATCAGATTAGTTGGCCTCGAAAATGGAGGATCATTCACGAAATTTGATGTCCTAGTATGAATACATACCTAATGAAAAAAAAAAATCATTACAATAGGTTGGAAAATGTAGATTTTATAAGGGTGCTCCGGTCTTAAGTGGGTCACACTGTATTATTTTTCAATACCATCATTGAAATCGTTTCTTTGAAATGCATGTTCGAATATTCTCCACAGATAATAAATCAAAGAACATTCAATGGAAGAATCATAGCCAAAGAGTGCACGGATGGCGGATGATATCAATTTAAGATTCTGTTGACTGGTTCTTCGAAAGACTCAAAGCAATGTAGTGTGAATTGGTACAGGTGAATGTTGAAAAATAATGAGACGAATCATCATTACATCTACATTTTATTGAACCGCACAAGTCGTAATGAGAAGCTGTAATTTCCTTCATGAAATATGTTCTTCGGTGTAAAGGGGCACATTGCCCTTATTATTTTCAGCAAGGTGAACTATAGATCAAAAGATACTTTCATTTGCGATTCACGAGTTGCGAATAGCAATAAACTGGTTCTGCTATTGCTGTCACGTTATAATATACAAATTGGAATATTGTGAAAATATGTCTGGCACAGTTTTTAGTCATAGTTGTGAATGGTTTGTTCTCTCTTGGAGGCTTGATTGTTGTAGGAATCGATCTAATATAATTCATTATAGTATAGTAATATTGAAAGGAAATGGTTCATCATGGAACTGAGGGTTATCATTATTGTGGAGTTCTTCTGTGACAAAATTTGGTCGATAAGTGTGTATTTTCACTTCTCTGTAAAGTCTGCTTTCTTACTGATTAGTGTTTCGTAGCAAAAATGATTAATCCTTATACTTATTTAAAAAATATATTTAATAATTTAATAGTTTAAGTGTGAACTATAATTGTTTGTATTACTACATTGTTGTAAAGAGTACTCACAACTTTTTTTTATGTTCTGGTTCTCACGGAAGAGCCGAGTAAATGTAGGTAGGAATTGGTGTTCTTCTCAAATTGTTTCAAGTGTTTTCCAAAGCACTGCCGTTCTTTGGTAGAATTGGAACTGGGAAATAGTTGTTCGGCATGTTTCCAAAGTGACGGCTAATGGATGTGAGGACTAAGTTTCGATGAAAACACCAATGGTCGAACAATTGATGATATTTCAAAATAGCATAGTCCAAAGATGTTCGTTTGCAAACAAGTACTCTTTGAAAACTGCCCGTGTATCAAAAATCATTTCCATTACATTTATAGTCAGGTTGTAGTAACATTTTAGCTACAGCGCTTGTATTATATCCGTCATCCTGCAATTAATTTCCATTCACTGTTGTCAAATATGGCACTACGATAACTGCAGTATCCACTGATAAAGTAGGATACAGAGTCTTCTATAGGAATCACAGAAAGCACTTCGACTGATGCACATACTTCAATTCGACGCCAATAAATATCTCATCATGTCAAATAAATTAATATTTCAGACAAACTCCTATTGTATGTAAAGATTATTATCAATCTATTTTCGTTTCATGCTTCGGAGTTATAATCAAATTTGAAGGTGTTTCAGTTATACTTGTAATTCAATGAGTATTTCTTTTGGCACATATTCTGCAATGCATATCTGACTAGTTTATATTATTAAACCATCTTCAATTGAATAATTGCATCCATTATAACAGATATGATGAAGGGTTGAAGAATGTTTGGATGGTGGCAGTCCGTTTTCTTATGGGTTCCATTAGTACGTTTCGGTTAGAATGTACCTAGATCATTTCCAATATTTACGATCAAAAACAGCTGTCCGTTGCTGACATTTTGTTAAATTGTGAAATTATAAGCATTATGTAAAACATTTTTCTATATTAATAGGAGTTACATATACTTCCTAATTTATTTCTCATGAAACTATATATTTTGGTAGCGAACTATCTTTCTTCTATTGTATTCTGGATCAATCCATATTCTGAATCCTTTCCAGTCATCAGAAGCACGAATATCCATCTGTTTGACCCTTTTTCCTTTGATGACCCTTTTCGAAACGTTCTGCATAATGGGGAATTGATGTGTCCACATGCGACCAAATGTATTTCTCCGATTCCTACCAAACGACTAATTTTCTCCGATGTATGTCCCCTGGTTCCTGCATTATCCGCTCTAATATGGAAATATGGGAATCCATTAACGACATCACGTCAACAAAAATGAGCCAGCCGTCCGACGAACGTTTTGTGATTTATATCAATAGTTCGAAGCATTCATGTCTCATACCATTTGGTGATATCCCAGTCGATTTTGTTTGTTTTTATTCATCACGCCATTTCCAACCTTAGGGATAATCGTAAATATACATTAAAAAGAGATTTATGGTTTTATTGTTTGGTTCCATCATAGCCAATATTGAGTTCATGAAATTGTTTTCCGGTTGCCTCATGGATGAGAAGCTATGACTTAAAAAACATTTTCATAAATTTCGTGAATCTAGCCGCATTTACCCTGTTTGTAAAAAACTCGATTACGAGGAAAACATTATAGTACAGTCACTGGAGTAGAAGATATATTACATTTAACCAGTAAATCGGCATGGAAATGTTCCTTCATAAACTGTTCTTTTCCTCCATTTTTTTTTTCACTATGACTCTTTTCTCCTATGAGCTCTTTTTTCCCTTGGGCTTTTTTTCCTTTGTGCTCTGTTTTCCCTTTGGCCCTTTTTTCTTTTGCGATCTTTTTTCTCTTGGGTTTTCCCTTGCGCTCTTTTCTCTCTTGGAGTCTTACCTCCCTTGAGCTCTTTCCTTCCTTCGGACTCCCTTCATTCTTGGGCTTTTTGCTCCTTTGGGATCTCTCCTCCCATAGTTTTTTTTCGCCCTTGGTCTCTTTCCTCGCCTGGGCTCTTTTCTCCTTTGAGTTATTTCCTTCCTAGGGCTCTTTCCTTCCTTAGACTATTTCCTTGTGATCATTCCTCCCTTAGGCTCTTGCTTCCATCGGCTCTTTCATCCTTTGTCAAAAAAAAATCCGCACTCTTTCTTTCCTGAACTTTTTTACCTGAACTGCTTTTATCCTCAACTATTTTTTCATGAATTCTCCTGATCTTACCCTTGCTTCCTTGAATTATTCTTTTCCTTGGCTCTATATGTTCCCGGGCTCTTTCTTACCTTGGGCTCTTTTCTCACTGCTGTTCTATTCTCCTTGTGTTCTTTTTCCTTGTGCTGACATTTAGAGGATCTTAACAACGACATGACCGTATTTCGGCAAATATATTCTATAAACTATGGCACAGGAGCCTTAGTGATCCACTTTTTTTACGAAATCCATCAAGCTTCTTTTCTTATAATAAATATGTTTTTAATATTTTCCAGCACTGAAGAGTCAGTCAAACAGGCTCTTTTGACCAAAGTGATGTTTTTTAGGGGTGAAGTCATGTCCCCTTATAAAGGATTATTGTGGTTGTATGATGTGTAGGACCTGTACTAAAAAGGTCATGCCGGTTAATTGTGTAAGACATTTTTACATTGACTGTACTATTAGGTGAAAAAATCACTTCTTCTAGTCAAGCGGTACTAATGACTCTGGTGTACAAAATGCTAATAGGAGAATCTCTATAAGAGCTGAAAATTGTAGCTGAACAGAACGAAGTGCAACAAACTGTTTTGGCTACAGTGGCTACCAAAAAAATAAAACATGTAAAAAATGTAATACCTCTTCCATTTATTGAAAGAATACTAGAATATAAACTTCACAATTACTGCGGATAATGAGTACCCAGTCTATAAGAGCCTTCCTTATTAATGAACACTACTCCTTTGGAATTCAAACCACAATACGATCTCACAGCGGCTTATCACGCGCTCTGAATCTTTAATGGTATCGTGTATATGAATTATTTCGTTTCCACTGCTGATGGTAACTAAGGCATGTGCGCGAATACAAACAAATTCTTCAAGCACAATGAAATAGAAATGTTTTCCAATAGGCGACAGATGTTAGTTCTTTGAATTTTTCAGCTTTGTGATTCTGAATTCAATTTTTGAAACTCAGAACAACGTAATTGAATATATTCCAAGTTGATATGATGCATTTTGCTAGAATGACTGGTAAAAAGTGTTTAGTGGGAGTAGAATTATTCGTGATATTGGTGCACAAATAAACTCGAGTAAATATAATGATGATGTCAACGGATATTCCTCAATAAAACAATTTATCTTTATTTTACCATTTGTGGTAGGTACACTCTACCACACAAGCCACACACAGAAGTGCGACATCCCCATACACATCCAACAAACAACATTATACCTTATGTCCCTGGACTGTCTGAAAGGATAAAATGGATTGACTATAGGTATGATGTAAGAACAACATTTAAAACAACCAATACATTAAGATCAATACTCACACATACAAAACCCAAAAACACTGATGAATGTTCAAAAAATTGTGTTTACAACATACCTTGTTCGTGTGGTAAGAGTTATATAGGTGAAATATCAAGACCATTGATTGTGCGCCATCAGGAAGAACATGAAAGTTACATCAGAAATCGAAAAATAACAGGTTCGAAAATATCCGAACATATTCTAACATGATGGAAAGGAATGATACCAAAATTTTATTGAGAGAATCAAATGAAGAAAAAATGAAGTTAATGGAAACTGCGTGCATTCTTTTATCAAACAACTGCTTTTCAACAAATTCCATCGAAATGGACCTCACCTGGTTACCTCTCCTCAGAGATGAAATGAGAACTAATAGAATGGTGATTGATTGATACCGAACACCCTATGTATCAAGATAGCAAATGTCTATCAAAAGAATGTATGACAGATTTTGACTCTGTCAAAGGAAGATCTTGTTATTTCCAAACCGCAATTCAAATATAGTTTTCAGTGTCTTTTTTAGCAAGTTTTGATAACGGAGGCAGATACAGAGCGTTTACAGAGAAATGTAAGTAGCAGTGATTGAGGTTGTTTTGTAGAGAATATTGAATATTGAATGAGACAAGACTAAATCATATTTTCATAAATAATCTCCCGCAAAATGTCATTTCCACAAATATTTGATTAGTTTTGACCCAAACTTATGTGTTTACTCGGGCCATCAGATGAAAATCTGTAGTCGCTAGGATTTGAACCTAGCCGACCAGCTGTCAACGGTTTTGAACGCGACAGTCTCAACCACTGAGCTGCCTGGCCCCCTTATTAAAGCTGTTTCCAGATTAAACAAGAAATATATTGTTTTTAGTACGGGTAGAAGAATGAAATGATATTTATGATTATTTTTCAATCTCGGTCAAAATTGGTACATGAGGTCCTTGTTGGATTCTAAACAAATTTTCTCAATAACATTTTTCGATACGTATCAAAATTTTCAAAATTCCCGCCAAGTCTGAGGACACGGGATACGAGTAGGAACGAACGGAAAAGACAATAACTTAATTACTGCAATCTGATGAAGTAGATCATAACCAACAATTTTATGTATAGTGCAAGTCTGCAGAACGAACGGTACTTTCGACCCCTCTGATAAAGATAATGCTGGGGTGACAATCATAGTATCACAGTCTTATAAAATGAGTAATGGAAAATAATTTAGCATAACGTGCAAGTCTGCAGAATGTATGATAATTATTTCATGGTAGAAATATCGTAGATATATTTTGATTTTAGTTGAAAAATATGAATAGGACATTCATAAAATCTGTTGTGGGATCATCCTCGACTGAAAGACAAACTTTAGTCGCTATTTTCCCTCTTGGGAGGTATTCATGTTGAAAAGGGGAATGCGAGAGAAGCGAACCTTGCTTCAATGAAATGAACAATTTCTGTGAGTGATATTTATTAATAACATTCTCCTTGTCTAATTTATTGAATCATTTTTTCAATGAAAACTAGAGATAATTGAAAAAATCAGCTAACTATCTGAATGAAAATGCGAATTTTTACTTTCAGATTTTTTCTTTTCTTTTCAGTTAGAGTCTTCTCACAATCTATCAGATGTAGTTCAATGTCCAGCGCGTGGCTTGTGCCTGGGAAGTAGTTGTTTTCTGTTAGATATTGCAAATAAATCACATTTTTCAATTTTTTCAATTTTCATGGAGAATGTTCCTCTTTTCATCGTAGATATACTTTATCCATCAGAACGAATGATAATAACTGTTAAACTTTATTTTTCCTATATACGAGCGTGTGCAAAGTAGTACTTGTCTGCATACATTTGGGTGGGCAAAGTTACACTTTTCTGCACGCCGGTGCCGTCCCATTCTTGTGTTATGATTCGTAGATGACAATTCGTCGCTAACTTCACACCGATCCAATTTTTCATATTTAATATTAAATTTTTCAAGTCCTTGAAATAATATCTTACAAATTCACTCTACTCTATTTTATAATAATAGTATCAGTTTTCTCGTGAATTCTTAAGATAGTGCCCAACCCACTCATCAAATCTGATACCCTCAACCAATCTCATTGCGTCAAAAAATATAAGTGTCCGTATACCAACCATTTAAAGCAATTCATAATTTATCCCGAAAATATGGTGAACTCGCAGGTGCCAACAACCGATAAATCCACCAAAAATATCCATCACAAGCCACACGATGCACAAAATTATCCCAATGAAACCCCAAATTACCTCCAACTAACGTCGACATAAATATATCCCCGCTTTAGGGGTATATGCGAACGAGTAGTTAGCCCGGTGAAATGCTTCAGATTTCCTAGGTTTAGAGCGTTTACAGAGAAATGTAGCAGTGATTGAGGTTGTTTTGGGTCGCGTTGACGGCGAGTGGGAAAATGTTTCATTTCGCGCGTATAATAAACTTGTCGCATCTCGTTCGTTGGGTTTACATGACGCGGAAGGCGGGCGACACTTTGAATATTGTTTACCATCGTTATGAGCCGTGTTCAACAAGGGCTAGAGCTGGATCATCATGGTGTGGAATTGGCGTGTAGTGCGGCAGCCGCTGACGCTATCGAGAGTGCCAGATATGAAATTTATCACATTCACTAGAGGCATTAGTGCAATTTTAGCTAGTTCAACATCATAATCCAATAAACTAACGAGTACCGATCTCTCCCTTCATTTTGAAAAAGTATGGTAGGTATATTAAGTATCAAGAACTTTTCTCGAGGAGAAGCTAGCGACTCCAAGTATTGCCTAAGATTGGTAGTACTTATAATTCAGTAAATTTGTATTCGACAGGGCCCCTGGCGGGAACGTTTTGGGGTAGTTCTGATTTCTCCCATTTCACACGTTTTTTGGAGTGCTGAATCTGAATCTGAAGTTTGCTAATAATATTTCTTGACGGAACATTAAAAAAATTCTAAAAAAATGGTAAAAAATCGAAAACTATCAATTTTTCTTTTATTTTGTTCGTTATTGGAGTAGTTTCGTTCATATAGCGTTTTTGGCACGATACTACATAGAATTTTTTACTTGATTCAAATAAATCTTTTTGGTTTGAGGCATACTGATATACATTTCTTTCGGGGTATATATAAAAAGGGTTCAAATTTGTAAATCGGTGATAATCAGTTGAGATATAAGTGAAACAGAAAATGCCTTGGACTGCAATAGTTACCAGAATAATCTAAAAATCGATATGAAAAAACATTACAAATTGGTGAGACGAGAAATATGGTGGAAGAATCGATGAAAAGATGTTAGCGCTATGGTACGTTGAAACCACCATTTTTGATATAGAATATTATATGCTATAGAGTGAAATATTTCTCAATTATTCAACAGGTTTGTGCACAGCCATTCTTTTCTGGGAAACTTTATAATTTTCAGGTATGTCAATTCCAATTCACTGTTAGAAATATTCATAACATGGTCCAGTTACATATAAAGTGAAGTGAGTAAATTTCAAGATAAATACGTAATCTCCCGAAAAAAAAAACGAAGTTAATTAAGTAGTTAGAATCATAATGACAATGATTATGGTTCTAGCCGTAAATATTATTAGGCGAGACTACGTGTGCCACATTGAATTTTTATGATCCATTTAGCATACAGAAATTTTATTTTCTGTTAAATGTATCTATGTATGTCATAATAATTCAATTACAGAAGCATATAGCTTTCAGATACAGTCGAATAAAATGAACCAATTCCTTTCTCTTAATTCTCACGATATTCTCTGAACATTACAAGAATTTAACTTCGTGGGAACAGAAGGTCTGATGAAACTTTAGGTTAAGCATTTTACAATTTTCATATTTCCTTGATACACTCTTTCACGTATTGAGGCGAATTGACACTATTTGGATTATTTGCGCATTCATCCTCTCAATAGTTTTTTGTCTTTTTCATAAAAAAAAAATACCAAAAGTAGGTAGGAATTAGGGATTTTCTTGAAATTCTGATAAGAGTAAGCCTCACGCTATAAGCGGCTGTGACACAACATCAGGAGTTTTTGGAAAAGGAAAACACCAATGTGTGCAAAAATTTGGAAGGAAAAAAGACCTTGATAGTATCATAGATGTTTTCAACACTGTCACCTATATATACAACAGAAGTGCCCGGCGCCTTGGCTTCAATTTTATCTTCAATAACTTGCAACTGCAAACAAGGTTGTGTAACAATATGCAGCTGCATTAAGGCCGGCTTAAAATGTACAATCAAATGTGCGGAACCTGTCGCGGTTAAAGTTGTATGAATACCTACAGTTTCTATCTATTTTGCAGTATCGTAGAAACTGAAGATCAAAGTTAGCTTGATGTAATAAGGCCTACAACCGATAAAAAAAAATCAAGAAACGCGCTGATAGCTCTCTCTACGTCGTGGATGGTGTGGAAAGGAGTAGCAAACATAAAATAGGTTGAAGTATTATAAAAATCATCATTAAATTTGTTGTGGAATCATCTGCGGCTGAAAGACAAACTTTAGTTGCTATTTTCCATCGTTCCTCTTGGGAGGTATTCATGCTGAAACGAGGATAATTCCCCATGAAAATTAAAAAGGATAAATATGATTTTTTTGTTATATCTAACAGAAAACAATTACTTCCCCGGCTACATGTGATAGATATTGTGACAAGACTCTAACCTAAAAAGAAAAAATCTGAAAGTGAAAATTCGCATTTTCATTCAGATAGTTGATTTTTTTAATTTTCTCTAGTTTTCATTCAAAATTCTTTGATACAAGATTCGTTTTTCTCGCATTTAATCCCCAATACATTTTGGTAGACGAAAATCTATTTCGCTTTGCCAAGCTCATCAGGAAGATTGACAGAATTGAAAAGCAGGCTCTTCAGAAGCAATTACACATCAGGGATGGAAATGGAAATATTTCTTCTGTGGTAACACTTTGAAAGTTATTTTTTGACATAAACCTGTCATGGACATTGCATTGAATTCTATTCAATTTTCATATTACACCAAAAACACTTTGTTGTCTGTATTTTGCAGTATGTACTTGCACTGCACTGTTTGGAACCTTTGGTGTAGTAATGAATATCCTAGAGTTTTATCCCATCACCAAACCGCTATTTTTCGAAACACGTGTCGAAACACGTGTCGAAACACGTGTGAAAAATAGCGGTTTGGTGTTGGAATAAAACTCCAGTATATTCATTATATTTTGCAGTATCAAATCTGTCGCGTGTATCTTTAGAACGCTACATCACTTCAAGGGGCTATACTTCGGAATGCGGCCAGTGTTCGTTTCTACCCCTCTTTTCACTCGGTTATTTCTCGAAATGCATGGAATGAAATAAGGAACAATACCGTTTTTTTGTAGAAAAATTCAGGAATATTTTTAATAACCATACAATTTTCTGTGCGACCAATGGTTTCTGAGAAAAACGGAAAAAATTAGGGGTAGTATTTGGGGGTGAACCTCAGCCTACTCGCTTAAGAACTCTTTTAATTTTGAAAGCTCTTTATCTGTTCTGTATAAACTCAAAATGGCAAAACTTTATGATTTATTTTTTCTATTGGGCTATTTAGGAGTAAGTAATATAAATGAACTAACTAATAATGCGTGGTTGATGAAATACTGTCTTGTGTTCAGATCTTCAAATCCCCCATCCAAATCAAAACCCTCATCCACTAGTACATAATGTCATTATATACGTCGACTTGACGTCATTTCCTTAGAATATTACGGCTGCAATTAGATTCGAATGAAGCGAATGGTGGAATGTCGTACGAAATGAGAGACTAAATTTAAATAGAATTTCCTCCCGTTCAACAATAAACCACCGACAAGCCTTACATTGACATAACATTTTGTCGGTGGTTTCAGTCGCTGTAAATGGGTGTTGTTCGAGAATGAGGTGAATGCTGTTTGGAATACTGTAGGTATACTTTCAAATGTTAAGAATAGTTTACGAAAGTTTTTCGAGGAGGTGAATGGAGTTAACGGGAGAACAGTTTCTATATTCCAGTGGTTCTTTTCCGTTTTTTTTTGGATAACCCAAGAGTTGAGATTATTATTTTTTATAAATATCCTTCGTGCTGATTTAGTCTACTGATTATTCATTTGAAGAAGTTTGATTCGAATCTTCTTGCAATTTTTATGAATCGTTGAGAAGATTTTGTTTTCTGTCTTTATTCAGATTTTTTTTATTTATTGATACAACATTGAGTGAAATAAACAAAAGTATGCATTTTTTTCAAAACCAGTATCAGTATGCCAATGAGCGTAATTATGTTAGGAGTAAATATATCAGTTCAATGCATATTTCAAATTTACTGCATCTGCCAAAATTCAAAGAATGTGCAAATATTTGCAATACTTTCAAAAAGGTGTGAAATATTGTAATTCACAATGTTCCAACAGTTATTTAGAATATTGTCGATCTCTGTTTTCTCTAAACGCGTTCAGATACAGACTTATAACATTATAAAATATATTTTTTCGGCAACAGTCCGGGCAGTAGGTACTTCTTCTAGTACTAGACTAGGCCGGGAAGTGCTAGGATATTACTATGAATATTAATATAAATAAGATTTAGAATGTTTCTGATAGTACCTATCTTATATTTGTATAAATTTGTCTCGGTTTGTTATTCTACATGGTTGCCGAAAAAATTGAGTATGCAACACGTCCGAAAACAGTTTTTTTCAGCAACCGTCCGGGATTTTTCTTTGAGAAAGTATCACTTCCCGACTAGCCCAGGAAGTACGTACTTTCCGGACTAGTCCGGGAAATGCCCGAATTTCAGTATACATATTTATATAAATAAGAATTAGAATGTTTCTGTTAGTACCTATCTTCTGTTCGCATTTCGATATTTAATACAAATAAAAATTAAAATGTTCGAAATTTTCTTCTAAAAAGAAATATAAAAAATAAATGTGTCTCGATTTGTTATTCTACACGGTTACCGAAAAAATTGTGTACGCAACACGTCCGAAAACAGTTTTTTTGGACTCGCAGACTTCCAGGACTCGCTAAGCTCGTCCTAGAATCTTGTCCACTCGTCCAAAAAAACAGTATTTTCCGGACATGTTCCGTAAATTATTATTTTGAAACTTATACTGCTACAACAGATGTAAAGTTTGCAAAACAAGGGACGAAATTATTGAATTTTTTTCGATTCATTAGTGAAGTTTATTGTACCGTACACTAACGAAGAAGTAGATGTGGCTAATATATTATAATTTTCATTATTACTTTACCGTGTAATTTGACCAATTTGAAAGTAACCAAAATCCAGTAGCATACTCAAATTTCAGTTAAAAAGTTGCTATACAGTGTGCCTACGATAAGGATGAACAGCATGAGAATCTCGGTTACTGTAAGAATTACACAGTAGATCAAATTAGCAAAGAATTGCGCAATCTAGGGGTCAATCAGTAGATGATGAGAAATCCCAAAGATTCGGTTGGCTCCTGGAGATTTGAAAAAAACAAATTATATATATTTTTTGAAGTTATTTGTAGGGTTTGAAAAAACTGAAGACACTTTCTCATTGTAACATTTTTTAGCTCTACAAAGTGGCGTTCACAAAATCTCAGTACAACGTTTCTGTTTTAAGACACCATCATCAACTTTGTTTTCAATATGGCACGAAAAACAAGTACATGTTGTATGACACAGTTAAAGGCGTCCGGTAGATGAATGAATTCAAAACTTTTGTGCCAAAAATACCACACCAGGTATTAAATTCGAATCGATGTTTATCTGAATGATCTCTTCGCACGAGGATTTTATTTGTGATCAATAGTGTGTGTTGCGTTCGTCTATTGAAAATACCGTCATTGGTAACCTTACTTTTATCCGATAAGATCAGTTTCAAGAGAATATCACACATTATAATAATAATAATAATAATAATAATAATTTATTCACATTCAATCAATGTAAGATACAGAGTATCGTATTAAATAATATTAATTAACATCATATTTTCAAGTTACATAACATAGAACATCAACTATAAGTACATATTAAAAGAGTGAATAAAAAGGAAAGTCTACAGGAGGCAAGGCCTGTGCGTAGACTAGCTATAACTTTTCACAGCAGTATAATAGGCACATGTAAACCACTCACAAAAACGTCTACGCTAATTTATATCGCTTGAATTTATTCTTTCTTAAAATAAATTGACTTTTAGATTTATCTTCAACCAATCTGGTCCCCAATTTTTCTAGTTGAACTTTCTAGGTTTTCAAGACTGATTGTAAAACTAGTATTTTTTTTCACAGATGGGTTATGTCAGGATAGCACAGGTTTTTCAAATGGACTATAATTTTTCAAATAATGTGTTAAACGCCTAAAAATTGGCTTGCCAGGTTGTGTTCGATCTGGGCATTTGTTTGGATACACACAATTTGTGGCAAACAATGTAGCAGGACAGCATAACAAAATTCTCCGTTTGTAAAATTACTTCTCTCCATGACAATGTAGAAAAATCGAATTCAATGACAACAATAACAACAACAATAAAGAAGGAGAAAATTATTTATGAAAATGAGAGCTTTTTATGTTACCATAGATTGTATCCAAGCCACCTATGTTCAAAAATTTTAATGAGCGTTTTTGCGGAAATGATATGTCATACAGAGTGTATTTTGTACGACGATTGTGTGAACGCCATTTTATGTTTTCATTTTTTTAAAACTTCGGAAAAAAATAAAAACCAATTTGCCAATATCTTCGGAAGTAAACAATATTTTTCATATTTCTCAAACTTGTTGAAAGTCCATCATATCCCATAATTTTGATAGAGCAACAAAGTAAATGTTTCCGTTTCTCTAGGCAACTAAAGAAAAAGTAACATATTTACAGTGCCATTCTCCTGTCTGAGCGTCTCACTTTTTATTATTTATTTCCATGTTACTTTCAATTGAAATAAATTATTCTCCGACTGTTCCTCTTCCTCAAATTCACCTAGAAGTCACTGAGCCGATGAAGATTAGCTCTCGACAGGATTGAATTTTTTAGACAGAGACAAAACAATTACGATGCCATTTCAATCGATTCAAATCAAAGAGAAATACTTACAAAAAGTTTCATTGGAGGAATTTGCATTCAATTAATTCGAGTTTACGTCTCCATGCACAGACATCACAATTCCAGGGAACGTTTTCTACAAATCTAATTCGCATTTCACTCTTATAGGACGATCAAACCCAATCAAGCGGATCATTTCTCACAAACGATTCCGACAAACTTATGTCTGATCATTCTCGATAAAAATGGTATTGATCGATTGATAGGAAAACAGTGAAATGACTAGATACAACAACTTGACTTTTTTGTGGTCTTGTTCTTTCCGTTTACTTTCTTTCCGGCTACTTCCTTAGAAGCACAGCTCAAAAGTCTTTAGAAGACTTGTTCGACCTAAAGAATGACGAGGGTCTTACCTTTCAACGTGCTACCCCAAGCACGGACTGTCACAGAACATATGCCTGTAATGTGCATATTTATTACAGTTACAAAGTTTCTCACAAAAAAGCTGCATAGTAAAGAAATAACAGTTTTCTTTTTGAACAATTTTGTTAATATATTTCAACGATTTACTTTAAGGTACAAAATATATACATAAGAAATACTTCTTTCTCGTTCCCAGATTTTTTCAATAAATCATAGATGTAAATCTAGATTCAATTTGATGAATTCTATCTACAGTTTGTAACGGAAACAAAGATATTCTGATATACCAAAATAAAATTGAAAATATATCATGAGCACCTTATCGGAAAATTTCGATAAAAAATATTATATCCACGGTGTGTCTCACTTCTCATGGAAATATTCTTTTGACTTCCGTAGTTTTAAGAATCGTGATCAGAACAACCATTTTACTACTGACCCACTTTGCCATTTGCCACTGAAAAAAATTCATTTCGAAAAATTTCAAATTTGTCTCGTGCACTTCCGTATTTTTTGTCTTAGAACTGTGAAATTTCCGAATTGATAAATACAGTTAAAATGTACGTCAAAAAATACGGAAGTTACGGGGGTTTTTCAATAAAAGGCAGACAATAGATTTCTAAGAACTGATTTTTTCTTTCAATAACCAGATGATAATGAGATGAATGGCATTTATATTTTCAACATATTTTTCCTCCTAATCCATCGCTGCTTGCTTGTAATGTATATTACTTGAAATGATCCCTTCAAAGTCATTACGGAAGATACGGGGGCATTTCCATGAGAAGTCAGACACACTGTATATATTAATCTCAAGCATCTGATTCATAAACCAAACCAAACTGAAAATTAATTTTTTCTTGTTCTGGCTGCCAAATTGAATATCCCAATATTCATATTGGCACCTATTTATATCCAAAAAATCAATACAATAGGAAATATTGATTAACAAACTAGTTCATTCGCATCAACACTCTCAATAATTCAAAAATCAGTTTTGATTGTACCATATAACTTCATTTCTATTGGAAATGTAATTAATGATTTCAAAAACTTGCACACAATTTTATCTGAATGAAATTCTTCCGTTAATAATTGCTGATATAACTTCAACGATATCAAGTTTACTGGATGGTATGGATGTAAGAACACTGTTTTTATTCGAATAGAAATCTTCATAAGAATCACACACACATAATTTAATTAATAAAGAAGTATAAGATTGCGAACAATCGATATGGAATACACTCTATATAGAAGGATTTCATTCCATTTACAGCACGGATATCAAATAATTGATTTTTTTCTACTGACGTTATAATAATAATTATAGGTTCGATACACATATCAACTCTAGCCATCAAGTCGTGTACAATATGTTTATTTCCCATACAGTTCTTATTTAATTACTTTAATAATGCTCACGATTACGTCAATCCTGTGACTGTACTATTCAGAGTAACCTAGAAAAATATGACTGCTCTTCAATTGATGTATTATTTCTTTAATTCCAGTTCGTCGAATCAAATTATCATCATGTGATTTTTAACTTCAAAAAGCGACCGTATATGCTGATTCGATGCACGGATATTTCAAGACAGATATTGTTTCATGTTTTTTGATTCCCTCAATTCCGCAAGCAGTAGAAAAGAGATGTTCGTAGGTAATACAACAAGTGTATTGGTGATTATCGAAATCGAAATTCCGTCGACTTTGAGAAACAAATTATGTTCCTTGGCTGCGCGCTCGAGTGGTTTCCTAAAGCAACATAATTTGTTTCGAAAAAGACACGAGTTGTATTTGTTCCAAGAATAAACTGGAAACCATTGTTATATTGCGGTGTTAGGTCTTAGATTTCGTTTCTTATTTGTTCAAGATCGTACTCACCAAAACGGTCAACCATTTTTAGTTGTTTTCCTTCAGTCATGATACAACCCACTATACTCACTTCATCTGTAACATTATTCCCGCATTTAAGTTTTAAGACTATGCAACCATCAAAACAAAAAGTTATCGCGTAGCTGTCTTGCTATTTCAAACTTCCCGCTATTTCAGTGACAGAGCGCGTCTTCCGTTGTTACTGTCTTCTTGCTGTAGGTTATGTCTTTATAGTTTTGGTGTTAGTATAATTGTATTAATCAACGTGTATGCAAAATTTGTCGAAAATTGTGAAGTTGATATGACTTAATAGTGAGTGCTTATGATGGTTTCGGCCAAAGTTCGGTGATGTGTCATTTATTTCAGCTTGCTGGTGGTAAGTTTGATTTATAAGACAACCAATGAAGAAGCGAACTACAAAATCGAAATCATATTGTTTTAGTATCAATATAAAAATGTCCACCAATCAGTCGGTTATATTCCACACATGGGAACAGTATTCCAGAACAGTACAAGAATGGATATGTACGTTGAAGATTATGAGCAACTGAGGGATGAAACAGCTCGTTGCATGAAACACTAAAATCAAGTTTTTGAAAGGTACTTTTTGCTAAAGACCTCACGTGGTTTTCCCGGGTATCGGTAATGGTAATAATGATAATTGTATTGGATAACTTCATTGGTCTAGTTACTCCAGGCCCAATAATGCTGGGCACATACATAACTATAGACTTAGAATTGCGTCTGATGGTACTAGGAGCGAACCATTACCTTTTGAACATCTTCAGCCTCGTCCAGGGATTCACCATATTTTCGGAGAAATAGCTGACAGGTGAGACATAAAACAAGCAGATCACCTGTTGATCTCATACAATGGAAATTTAATGAGCTCGTTGTTCACAGTTTTTTCCATAACCTTCGAGTTACCAGAAAGCAATGAGATAGGTCCATAGTTACGGAATACCTCTTGGCTTTTTTCACGTACGATGTTGAGTCACTATCTCCAATTTAGGAACTAGACTATAGACAAGAAACATTTTTCGCTCAACTCGTTCATTCATCCAACTACCTTATAGACAGCACTAATCGCTACGTACCAGTATTTAGTAAATTTATGTTGCTACGGAAGCTGGATTGATACGATCCATTATCGAATTTGGCGTCGCGACAGTTAAGGAGTCCCGCTCAAATTGAAATTTAATCAGATATTTTATAAGTCTGTAAATGACGAGCGCGTTATAGTCTAGATACGCCTTCATTCAGAAATAAATCGATTAATGAATAATTGGGTTTAGAGTGTATATATACACTGCGACATGTTTGTTGTTTTTGTGATGGAATGAAAGTGTGAGGCCATTTATTGTTACATTATGTCCCATAGAACAACCCATTTTCTTTATTGCTTCAATTCTGAAACACCCTGTACAGTGAGCAGAAGCCATTATGAAAATATTCTGAATTCGATTCGAGAAACTGTCGTAATACAAAAATGTCGTTTAGCATCATCATGCGCTGCTAAGGAACTTTCAATTACATACTGACAACCATCGTATAAGTGCACGAGACATTTTTTCCTGTAATATTAATATTATGTTGAATACTTCACACATTTCTACCGAAAATTATCGTAAAATGTTTCACATTTTAGAACAAACACAGGAAAAGTTCACTGAACAGAAAGCTTTGGCATGTTACAAACAACAAAAGTCATCATCTGGAACTGAAAGAAATATATTTCGTAATGAATTATCATCCCTAAAGAGAATACACCGCATAATTCCATTAGCACACTTTTCATTTTTAATAAGCTTGATAGTATTTAATTAATTAGGTTGTGGCAAACATCCGTGAGCTTGAAATAAATCTCTCCACATCGGCACATTAACGGTTTCCAGAGTAGCAAAGCTTGTTTATTTGTTGACAATGTAGACATGAGCTATTCCTTGCGGAAATTATTCCTCAGACAGCCTTGGATAAATGTGTGTGCTTTCTGATGGCATAACATTTCTGTCGAAAAGATTCGTCATCAGAAAATGTATTGAAAGGGTTCCAGTAATTTCCACGACACGCTTTGCATCTTGTGTTCGAGACCTATACGGTACAGTCCACTTGTCCTGAGAGCGGCAAAGGTCAAATCTTTTGATAAGCCAGGGTATTCCACGTTAGCTGCCGGAATACAACGTTTGGATCAACTCGTTCAGTGTCTGATACGAGACCAAGTTCATCGACTGCAGGGGACTACTGCCTTAAAAAGAAATGCTCCGATTCCTGCTTCCTCATGGTCACAGACCGAGCAGAGATGGGGATCCGAACTCCTGATAACTTTACAGGCTCCACCTACTCCAAACTCAAAGTCCACGACCTCCCTGTTGTCTGGGGAAGCACAACCGTGAAACAGACTATTTAGGATGCAAGCTCCTATTAAGATACATTATTTCGCGAGTTTTACGTCGAGTTGTCGCAGCTCCTCCATTTCACCACTTCAAAGGAGTAGAGTAAGATCGGAACGGCAAGCATATTAGTTGCAGCCACTTTGTTCTTTCCCGACAGTTCTGATGACCAGATCTGTCGGAGTTTATGCTGATACTTGCTGAATTTTTTACTGTGGTTACCTCTTGGTAGCGGCGTTGTTCTACCCCTAGGTGAGTAAACGTCTCTCCGGCATCAAGATGGAGTAGGAGGCTTCCGTCTACGAGCTGGACATTTGTCAACACCAAATTCCATTCCGATAGCATGCGCGTACTCTTGCACCACCCTCAAGGGCTGATGTAGATCCTTTGCTACGGAGGCATAAATTTTGAGGTCATCAATGTAAAATAATTGGATGACCTTGTGCTTCCGGTTGCTGGGGGTGCCAGAGTTGTATCTACGGGTGTCTCTCTGGAATACGCTTATTCCGAAGATAACTTGCTCTATTTAAACTTTGACTTGACAGATTGGGAAGCGAGTCCTTCAGAGCGGCATCAGTTGTCTAATGCATCCTACTAGTTGATCATCAGGGACCGCAAGGCATCCAAGCAAATGCAAGATAAACGTATGTGAAGTTGTATCAAATGCCTTGCGGTAATCGATCAAGGCAATGAAAAGGTTACGCTTATACTGCACGGAGTCCAGCGTTATGCATCTGTCGATGAGCAGGTTTTCCTTGCAGCCAGCGACCCCCTTCTTTGGCCCCCTTTGCTCATATATCCGTTCATACACTGGATTAACTGCGGAGAGTATTCGCATGTATAAGATGCGGGTAAACATTGTTATTATTATTATTATTATTATTGCCATATTTTTCATTATTCCTTGTGTACGGAAGGATGTTATCAATATTTGTGTATACTCATCTAGAAATAATTTTTCATTCACCTGATTCCTTATTGAGTATGTTTCCAAATAATCCAACAATTTCTTTTTCCACTAATATAAATTTAGGTTTTATATTCAAGTTATATTCAAGATTATGTCTATGACGTTCAGTTTATTTTCTTCGGTCACGATTTATATAGGAACACTCAAAAATCGATTTCACAATTTAATTTCATTTATATGTTTCCTTATTTATTTATAGTAACACAAGCGTTCGGAATAAATTTCAACGCGAAAGAAGATATTAATAGATAAGATTTCAGAGGCCCTGTTTATGTTGACCAAGAGCCAATTCGGAAAACAGAAACGGAAATGATTTGTGTCGGAGGTTAGTTAGGATTGGGATCAGATATGTTGGGAAAAAAACTATTTTTTTCTTGCCGACGTTTCGAATTAAATTAAATTCATCCTCGGGGCTCTGTAACAATGGTTTCCCATGAAATGGTTTTTTTAACCAGTATTACAGATCCCTGAGGATGAATTTAATTGAATTCGAAACGTCGGCAAAAAACAATAGTTTTTTCCTCAATATATACTAATCCCAATCCCAACTAACCTCTGGCACAAATATTTATTGAATCACCAGCTCATCAGATTTTGAGAAAATATGATTATATTGCATGGCGATTTTTCAGTTATTACACCCCGACAAAATGCAGAATATTTGAAAAATGCCTTCACCTTCCTGTCACCAAAACTGTGTTGGACAAAATCACGAGAGCTTTGATTTGAGTGACAGGCAAGGTGACATTATTTTGAAAATTTCACACCACACTTTTTTAGCCAATCAAAAAATTCGTTTTTGATTAGATGCTATGGTAACCCAAAAAATTCCCGGAAAGTTTTATCCTCCAGGGTACCCTGGACGAATAATTTTTTTTTTTTGTCAAATATTTGACATGTAATAGTTGATATTTTGCTTTAATGTACAAATGGATTTTTTTGTAGTATATAAATAGTTTAGGTCAACCCATGGTTAATTATTTCTAATGAATTGTCGGATGATTTTCATTCAGACTTCAAGCCCACAAAACAATTTGGAGGAGGTAATTTGACCCAGCATGAAAGATGTACAGAACGATGCTGGAGAGATTGAGTGAAACCCTATAACTTATGCCTTCAACATTTTTCTGTAATATGAAGCGAGAAATTACAGAAACGACAACACTACCTACCAAGTTTTTGGAAATGTAAATCAATTATAAAAAATGAAGTGTTTAACAAAACTGGCATTTAAATAACAAAAAAAATTTCAGAAGATCAAGGCTGGTACAATATGATAACACTGATATTGTAAAACTCATTGACATAAATCGCTCATTTCTCCTGCTTCATATTTCCGAGTTTCTTCATTCAGCATTCATTCTTGTGACCCATATATTTCAAAGAATTCAAGAATTTCCATAGCTGTTCTTGTCCATGATGATAAATAATCCTTGGAAAGTACTCAGAAAGAACTGTGGACTCGAACCACAGTTCTTTCTGAGTACTTTCCATTCCAAAGGATCCTATGAGGGTTTGTGCATCATTTCCAGATTGGAGTCAGACTTGTGTACAGAACACATTTTGCTCATTTCATTTTCCTTCGAATTATATTTATTTTGATATCATGAGTATGATTTATTTTATTATCCACGTCATTCACCATTTCCTATGGACCGGATTCAAATTCCCCAGTGGAAGACGCATTCAAGTCAGTTTCTACACAAATCGTCTTTTGTGTTTAATATCGCACCAAAAACTGTCCAGATCGAAGAACTGTCATAAATAAAATATCCACCTATCGGTGACCCGAAATGTCGGAGGAGGGTCCTGTAACCTGATTATATAAGCGGTTTCATGTAGTTAATGACCCCGTTTCTATGGTAACCATTTCACGTTTCCGGCAATTTCTTTTCAATTTTCCAAACCTGGCCCTGTCGCGGTGAATCCATGGCAAGCCAGAGAATGCGAGCTAAGCTTTTATTTTCCTGATTGAGTCTTCGTGTATGGAAGCAATCATATATTTTCGCATCGACAAAGTATCGGGTATGTCTCCTAAGACCTATTGGCTTATGAAGCAAAGTACATGCGGTTTTGTTTTATTTTCATTTCGGATTTACGAACTCAATATTCTGTTAGTATAATTCATTTTTTCTATTCGACTATTTTAGAAGTAAAATAAATGGACTATACATATAGTGTCCGGTATTAATCAATCATCACAATTTTACTTCTCACCTCTTCCCTGAGGAAAGGTAGTCATGTGCGGAACATATCGATTGAGTTTATTGAAAAACAGTTCTTCTATAAAAGAATGAAGGCAATTTCTTTCAACTTCCTTTTTTTGATATGATTATTATCCCATGTGAAATATTGACATACCAAGAAAAAAACATGTAAAAAAAATTTCCTTCACAAAATCAAAATCATATTATGACATGGTGGTTTCATAGTGCGTATTATTGCACGGGGAACTAGGACTTAATAATTTTACAGGTCTGTCTGAGGGTCAATGCAAATAAGAAAACACTGGTTCAATAATTTCAAGTTTTTACGCAGATGAAGCGGCAAATGAATGTTTTCCAATACAGTAAATACTATACACTGTTCCATTTATATCAACCCTTGGTTTACGGTTTGCAAAGTATGAAGACATTTACTTTAGCGGCAATGTAGGCAAGCCATAGTATTTCATTTTTGTCAACATCAGTGTGTGACTTTTCTTATCAAACGCCTCAGTGTAATCCAGCATAACGAGTGCAGTCACTTTTCCCTTGTCAGGGGAGGGTATTATGTGATCGGTTATTTTCGTCATTGCACTCGCAGTGTTGTGACCCACTCTAAAACCTGATTGATTGAGTGAGAGGATTTGATTACAGTTGGGGCAGTTATAGTATATTGTACAATGAGCATGAAATGGCATACATTTCCCACAAGTGGGAAATGAGTCGTTTCATGCAAATTGTACACTATATTTTTTCTACGACCATCTAAATCGTAAACAAATATGTAATATTTTTAATAACACTTTTTATCATAAACTTTCCTGCCGTCATGACTTTCATAATATATACAACCTAAAAAAGGAATTAAAGATACAAATATTGAAAATTATAATGAAAATCTAACACTAATTGATTTCAAAAAAGAAAAAGAGTGAGGTTTAAGTGGGATTTGAACCCTCACCCCTACTATCCAAAACCTGAACGTTCCCTCACTCTTCAGTCACTGCTGCGAGTTCACATAATAAAATGATGGAATTAAATGCTGTAGAAACTTCATGCCAACTATTCGAAAATATAGAATTCGATTGACATCAACCTTTATTTTGAAATTAGCGGTGTCTATGTTAAATCATCCTCACTATTACTACTCATTTTCGATTACTTATTTTTTAAACGAATTTTGTAAATACTGATGTAAAATGTCAAATTATTGGAACGTTAACAAACTTGATTCGATTTTATATTATTTATGATCATAAAAATGACAGTCTAGTAGTTCATGAAAGTCATGGAAATATCCTGTACTGAAATGATCATTACAGTACAGCTCGCGATGTAGAAATGAAAAAGTGTTTACACTCGGCCGACTTCCTTGATCGATAAAGCGCATAAAATGGGCATATTTCCATGTGGTCGTAGAAAAACAAAATTACGATGTATCAGTCTTTCCATTAGTTTGTACATTACAGGCAAAAGAGTAACTTTCCTCAAGTCATAAGTTGCTAGAGCTTGCGAAAAACTGGTGTGGTGTCAGTTTCGAAATTCTTTAAAAAAGTAATGTCAATGCGAATTTTCGATAGCCAAGATCATTTGTCACCACAATCGATCGTGAGATATTTCGCAAGCTACAGTAACTAGAAGAGTAAAATATTTCTCGAATGCCTTCTAGAAAGAATTCGAATTATTTCCGTCCATCCCTAGTGCCAACGAACTGTTTGTCTTGTTTCATTCAACTTGAGAGATACTTTATCTGCCAAAGCCGAATTGTAATAAAATATTCAACAGTAGACCCTTTTCGGATAGCACTTGGCGGTTAAATTGAGACGTTCACAAAGTTGGTCTCCATGTTTTCTTTATTACTGACGGACAAATGGCAAAACCTCCAACCACATAAATGCTTCAACGTAGATCTCGTAGATCTTGTAGCGTAACAAATTTCTTTTCGTGCGCATAAAACGATTTTATTTGTGAGGTCGATTGGAATTTCTTTTATCAATGAAGGTGTGAATGATTTATTGTAGTTTGGTTATAGAAGCTTTCATCAGTTCAATGAAGAACTCAGGTTTTGTCTTCAGGGATACACTGATGAGCGAGAGACAGAGAAAGACAGAGAGAGAAATATAAAGATGGGAAACAGAGAGACAGAGAGAGCAAAAGGCATTCTTCTACCTGATGAAAGACTAAAAATTGCCCTCTTTCTCTTATCGAGTATGTCGTGTTCCTTTTATCTGAGGATCCATCAATGCCCGAGTGACTCTGGAAAATATTGAACTTTCATAGCTTTTCACCAGGCTTTTTACACTTTCCATTACCAGAATATAACAACGGACACGACAGAAGCAACAGAAGATGTCCCCGAACTCAAAATAGTTCTTTGTGAGCTATCCAGTCTAACAATCTGGAGCATTTTTCTTCCATCTTGGTTACTACAATAGCAAAAAAAATTCTAGGACAGGAAAAAACCTGGAAGATCACAGATCTATCACATGACTATTTGTTATTTCGAAGGTTACCTGAAAACCAGTGACATTGGTCCATGAAAAATCTGGAACGCCCAGAAGTTAAGGTTTACGTCTCGCATATAATAATTACCTAACATCAAAACACGGTGGATATGTGGCAGTTACCTATATACGATATTACCAACATTTAATACAGCCTGTTATCAAGGACTATTCGCCTAAATTCTCGCTATCGAGCTTTCATAGAACTCGGAATTTCATCTAACAAATAACAGTCTTCCGAGAGGACATGTCTTAGCACCATCACTTTTTATACTTCAAATCAATGATTTGTTGGAAATTTCCATCAGGCAATAATTCCAGCATTTCATTATCACTTATCACTGGCTAAACAGAGGTCAAGTGCATATCTCACGTCAAAGAGCTTTTGTGGAGGAACTCAAGAAAATAATTTGAAGAACTTATAAGAGGCCTGCTATCGTAAAGGAGGCGATTTCTGCAATCCTGGTGGCGTATCTACTCGAATGTATCAAACACTGTTAATGTTAATGTCTTCATAATCTGCAGAACACCAGCCAGACATATAACATTGCTAATCTGATAACTTGTTTTTAGACAAGTAGATATCTTGATTCAACACGAAAATGAGCCACGCAAACATGGAAATCATTTTTCAAAAAGCGCCACCGTCGAACCAGGCCTTCACAGGTAATCCAGCATAATAACCAATCATAAACCACGCATAAGTATTGCTAAAGGAGTGGATGCTATTAGATATCAACCCTTGACCCGGAGTACAAAAGATTAAAATCATCCATATTATAATGTTTTGCTTCATAATTTCATTTGAATTTGCACCGAAGCGACTCATTTTGACAAATACAGCTATATTTCTCATCGAACTGTATTTACGTTGTTACGTTGTTGGAAATACAGAAGCTGATCCTCCAATCAGAATTGAAAAACAGCGATAACACAAGTTGTCTTTGGTTAGCGATTGGTCAGATTATGTGAGAATTCGATCCTATATAGTAATGCAATATAGTAATGCACTGCATTACTTGATAAAAATCGTATATTTAAAACATATATTGATTGATAGTTGTGAATAAATATAATTTTTCTGTGAATATGAAATCATAAATTATTATGATTTGAACGGAAACAATAATCACAACTTTTACAGGACAATGAATTGAAACAAAATATAACGGCTGGCTTGAAATCTTTTGTGATTGGTCAGATTATGTGAGAATTTTAAGATGAGTGAAATAGTCAGTGTAATTTTGATACCATTGGTCGATTTGAAATATTTTCTCATGACGATTGACTGACAGTATCGTATAAAAAATAATCGCTGATATTTTGTATTTTTCGTGAAGCTTACGAAAATCATTGAAGACGTGCTTTTTCTTGTTTCATGATGAATTCTGACTTCAAGAAATATAAAAGGTGAACTATATATAGGTGAGGCGCCTCAACTATTCTGATGACATAAGCGATAGAAGCAAATAGTATAGGTGTGCGAGGAACTCGAATTTATGCTCGAGGTCGACTGATCGAATCTGTTTAATATAATAATGTAACATTTAATGTACTTACTGTTCATTTCTAATTACGAATCTACTATTATATTTTCCGATAACAATAAATAACAAATATATACTTGGCAATGGTGCAACAATGCATGCGAATGCGGTGCGGACCGATAAAGGTAAGATTTCCAACCAAAAATAAGGACTTTGAATACAATTATTCCAATAATAATTGTTATTGAAAACGTTTTAATGGACTCTTAGGAAACAAAAAGCTACGAAAGCGTATAGAAGGTCCACGAGCAATTTTAATTTAAAATCTCCACTTTATTCTCGGACTCCCGACTTTAAAGTCTAACCTCCGACTTTAATCTCGGGGGTGCAAATTCAATCTTGTGGGTACGACTTTATTCTCGGGATCCCGACTTTAATCTCGGCGGTCCGAGATTGAAGTCGTACCCACGAGATTAAAGTCGAGCTACACTAACTACATCATCAAGAAGAGAAGCATTGAATGAGCCAGAATACATTTTGTTTTTGCAGTTTTGGTTTCACCGATTTTATTGGGGAATAATGCATATTTGATGTATATATTGACTGCCACGTAAAAATGTTATCTTAATCCAAAGGAGGCCAAAATGTAAAAAAATATTCTGTGAAACAAGTGATAACCATACAATTTTCCAATAACGGATCGAGAAACGTCTATGATCAGATCTGCGATTCCATCGAAAAATGAAATGAAATTTTTCATAAAGGATCTGTCCGATTTCGGAACAATGAATAATGATTTATTTTAGGCTTTTTTTTATACATTCCAGCTTTATAATAAATTTAACATCTAGCAGATGATGTGAAAATCTGTGGGATGAATCTCTCCCATTTTTCGATGGAATCGCAGATCTGATCATAGACGTTTCTCGATTGCTTCAATTATACTTTATAAAAATTTCAAACTATAAATTGAGATCATTTATGGCTACAACAGAATTTTCAGAGTGATATCTCTTTTGGTTCTCTACAAAAGTCCAATCGACTACTTATGTTGTGCGACCATATACCCGGTGTCAATGGAAAGTGCCTCGTCCCTATAACTTTTTTGGTTTTGCAGATATTTAAATGAAATTTGGAGGATCTAAATAATACACAAAACTGGATTTTTTGACAAGTTACTCAGATTCGTGCAACTTCCGGTCACACCGGAACTGATATAAACTTTCGATTTTTAAATGAGACACCCGGTATATTTTCACCTTTTTTGTCTCCATATGACATTCTGAATACAACCATGTATAACTTGTTACTTTTTGTGACATATGCATCTATGATGCGCATTTAGAGTACAACGAACTAGTAATAAAAACTGTTTGGGAGAAGAAACGGTCATTTTCTTGGAAATAAGAGTTATGAAGGCAGCACTGTAGTAGTTCCAATATCGCTTGTACGGGAAGGTCAGTCCTTTCTTGAAGCTCGATGTCTTCTTCAAGTTTCCTCTTGATGATGGTGAGGGATTCTTCTATGGGGACATTGGTATAAAGGCTCTCTACGTCAAATCTGACGAAACGGTATTCAGGTCCTAGTTCAACATCTTTGATAATGTCCACGAAGTGTTTGGAATTCTTGACGAAGGAACTGATGGACTGCCGATGGGATCTTCTCTTTCTCCAGTAATCGCCAACATATATATGGAGTGGTTCGAGGAATTGGCTATAAGAGAGGCAGAATACAAACCAAAACTGTGGCTGAGATACGTGGACGACACATTCATCATATGGAGCCACGGAGATGAACACCTTGAGAATTTCTTCTCAAGAATAAATAACATCAGGAATTCAATCACGTTTACAATGGGAAAGGAAACTAACAGTACCTTGCCTTTCCTCGATGTGAAAGCTGAAAGAAAAGACACTGGTATCCTCACCTCTGTTTACAGAAAAAAGAGACACACCTCACCTCACACCTCAACTATGGCTCCAATCACCCGAATTCCACGAAGAGGGACATTGTTAGAACGTTGATGGAGAGAGCAATGTGTGTTTGCAACAACCAGGAGTCTCTGGATGCGGAAATAAACCACATAAAGAAAGACCTACGCCAAAACGGATATCCCGAGAAACTCATAGAGAAAGTTCAGAAACAACGGAAACAAATACAATATCAAGAGTTGCTTTCAATCCGGCAGCACTTTACGAAGTTTCCTCACCAAAACGAAACCAGAAAACGAAACAGAATCCAGCAAAAACTGTATTTACGAGGTCCCATGTGAATGTGGAGATTTCCATATCGGAGAGACCAAGCGGCCATTATCTGTGAGAATAGCTGAACACAAAAAGTGGACTCAACGGGGGGAAACATCTAAATCGGGAATAGCCGACCACGCGTGGACAGAGCACCATCGAATTCTTTGGGACGAGGCTAATGTTCTTCATAGAGAAGAACACTGGTTTAAACGCAAATTTATTGAAACCGAGGTTAATGGTGCTTTCAGTCAACCGAGCGTGGAAATCAAAAACGTATGGAGGCCGCTAATGAACCGTTTTGGAGGGAGAATTAGCGCGAAAACACGCGCGCCACAAGAACGCGCGTAATTTACAACGTAATTACCGGCAGACCTATAAAACATCGTGTAGATTCAAAATTTGTCAGTATTCACCTGAAGACGATTGCAGTTTCAAGCAATTGAAACGTAGTGAAAAATTGAAAGAAGTAGAAATCTTTCAACCATTAAGACGATGGAAGTCCGAAGTACAAGTAATCGAATCTCGATTTCCCAGTACAAATTGCGTCTAATTAATCGGCCCGAGTTTCGTCGCTGTCAAGTGAACTTTCGATGAAAAATTGCTCGTCGTTGTTTGTTTAAGTACCGCGCACGAGACCATCTATTCGGCCTACCCATCAAAAATGCCCGGAAGGCCTCTTCACCGTAGGATCGTTATCCTCGAAGAAACTCACAATATTGAGCCATCCCCGTCGAACAAAGTGAGATGTTATTTCGAAGTTTGGCCGCAACCACAAGACCAACACATTATTCGCTGTGCTCGAGGCTGGAAAGGGAGGGGGTTAGAGGGTTCATCTCCAAGGCGCACTCTGAAAAGCAACCCCTTTCCTTTCGAGAGTGGAGAAGGAAAGGAATTCGAGTGTGTATATGCGAGCAATGCGATCATTTTCCTGTAATGCACCGGTTGAAAAGATGTTGTTTTTCGAGAGTACTCGACCGTCTGGAGAAGTGAAATGGGAAGGAAGCTCGGAGGATATTTGTATTGGTGATTTTTTTTTTTCACTGGGGGAATTTGAATGAGGCTTATGTTTCAGGATGTTCATGTTACTCACGTTCACGAAATCTGAAGTCAACATGGATAATTTAGTTGTGACGGGCTAATTAGAGAGTTCGATATTCAGTTATGTGTCCATTCATATATTTAGTGTTTGTTTTCAGGCATAATAGATATTTACGATATAAGTGTCGTAAAGATTCATATTACGATATGAGATGGAACATTTGTCAAACGAGGCCTTTAGATAACCAATCGATTATTGTAATATGAATTTACGACACAAATATTGTACAATTTTTACCTACAATCAATAATGTTAATTATTTACTCAAAATTAGTCAATATTCCTTAAATTAATGATATTAAAATCATGCAACAAGCAAGCGCTGTGCCCATTGTTGATTTATTTTGCGAACTGTCAACTTTGACACGTTCATTCCAATTAGTAAAATTTCATCAACATTAGTTCAGACCATTAGAGAATAGATTCAGATATAGAATCCGTTACAAATTGAAAAATTCAAACCTTATTACCTGATAAATCCCGAGATAGATACTCAAATTTATAATAAATTAGTTCTTGTTATCCTTTTCCGTTAATCAGTCTGATATTTAAAAAGAGAAACAAATGATTTTTACTTTACTGCACTAGTGCGAAACTTCAGTATCGTAATGACTGACATTACATATTGATAGTAGGTAAATGAATATACAGGGTCAATGATATGTATACTATGTTATAATTTCTTTACAAGAAACAATTCTTATTTGAAAGAAATAAATGTTATTCCTAAGAACCGAATCAAATTGCCTGTCATTCATATTTGACCAATTTTTATATTTGTTATGGAATAGATTTCAATTTGGATTTGAAAAAATATTATTTCAACAGAGTAAATGCTTATTTGAACGATAGCAAAGTACATAAGAATATATGGTAATTTTTGGTCCGATACTAAAATAACTTTGAATTTTTTCCTCAGTCTGATACCTATCTGTGCGTTTCTGCTATATCTGAAACACCGAATTTTTTTTATTACCTATGGTGAGTATACAGCCGTGACCAATTTAAGGTGGAAGCACCCTTATAAAACTTACATTTTTCAACCGATTGGAATATTTTTTTTCGTTAGGTAGACATTTAAAAAGTCTACTAGGACACTAAATTTCACGAATACTTTGACTACACACCTGGGTCAAGGTTGTCTCGAACCAGGAACACCTGGTATATTATTGACTGCATGGAAGTAATAGGACACGAATATTTTTCAAAAGTGCATCTCTGAAGCGATCTCTAGCTGTTTCAGATGCATTGAATGAAAAATAATTAGTAGCTTATTATCGCAATATACATTCCTTTATGTACAAATGACTGAAACACAATTGAAAGCAAACAAAAACATGTCACATGTATAATATTAAAAAAAATGTAAAAATAGACAAATTATAGATATTGGGTGAGTGTCGCCCATAATAATACAATAATAACAGTTTATTCAATATTAGCATATACAGAACATGAAACAATTTATATATATATATTCTGAATGAGAGAGCACATATACCGAGATATTTTATACCTCTTACCTCCTCAATTTTTATGATGGTTTCTCCAGAAAGATTACGGATATTCAGAAAGTGATAACCTGGTAAATGTGTTTGGTAGGTAGTAAAGGTACATACTTTTTCTTTTCAGTGTTCACTGTTAGAACATTTATATCGAACCAATTTTTATTTTCATAAAGTCATGCTCTACTATATCTTTCCCATAATGGTTGACACACATCTATTCTTATCAAGGTCCGTTGTCATACCCCTCTGAGGTCTCTAACGGAACATACGGAACATTACTTCTCCTTGCCTCGTTCTTGCAAGGGACGGTAACAGTTTTGGAACTCATTGCCTATAGGTAGGCGTTTGCCGAGGGATACAACTTATTGAATAGATATTAAAATAAAACAGCTTTTCGTACCCACTTTTCCTGGTTTCTCACTAGTGCCTCTGAACATTTAAGCGTTTCGTTTTCGTGGAAACTAAAAGATAAAAACAAACTATTTGGCACTTCAGAGCTTTTCATGTCGCCAGGCGGTCGTAAAAGACGTGGATTCACTCATTCACATAAGCTCTTCTCATATTTCCAAAAATACATTGTTATATCGCATATATTTCGACCTGGAATACTGTGCATTTCAGTCTAAGAGACGTTTACAGAATTATACAGATTTTGATCCATTTTCCGTCCCTGACCCATCTGTGAACCAGTAATGGAAGGAATGGTTTGTTTACTATGCTGTGGGAACTCAATTTCCTAGAAACATATTGCATGACTGAAGGCCAGTAACAATTTGTAATTCATGATGATTGATATAGCATTTTATGAGTTATTATTATCGTATTTGTTCGGGTAACATGTGAGGAAAACATTAAACTGGGAGTTTGGGAGCAGCTTACCATTATTATTTCCTCTGTTAATGAGTGTTTTCAATCTTCCTGAAAGTTCACGTGAAAAATTAAAACGTAGAAGAAAAAACGCGAAGTGATATAATTTATTTGAATCAGGTTGAGCCGAAAACCTTCACATCATACGTAATGTAACAAGAATTTTTTTGATTGAGCATGCACAATGTTGATTGCTGAAAAAGAAGATTGCAGTTATTTAAGATGGCCCTCCAGAACTATCAACTATATACCTACTGAAATTCACGAATATTTTATCCATCTGTCTATTCGGTAACTTAGTTACGCGCACATGCTGGAAACTGGAAGGAAGGGGAATTTGAGTTCTTTAAGTTTGTGGATATTCTTGCCAGGGGCGTAGGTACTATCATTCATTTATTTCGACGAGGTCTTCATATAATCGAGATCGAACTTCACTTAAGGTAAGTTCTTATGGGGATATATCAAACAAAAAGTTTCTTCAAGAAGACCATTTTAAAATATTCATCAGTTGGAGAACACTATCAGGTATTGTGTACGAGGAACTTCCCAGATACCAAGAAATGTTAACGATGCAAGGGATCGCCATGCAACGTAGTGAGTATTGAAAATGGAGGACTCCACATAGAATAAACCCTAGGGCATATTTGTGTCAAAATATGTTAGTTATACCGTAAAAATAAATTGATTTTCATTTTGGCATCATATCTTGGAGACAGTTCAGTTGCTATTTCCAGCAAGATTTTGCGAAATTCTGACAAATATTTCAATAAACGAGATTTTCTGATAGAAGCCTGGAAGGTGAGAACATCCACAGAGTGATATCATCATATCTTAGAATGTCCGTCTAGCTTAGTACCTATTACTTATGTCGCACAGGGCGATGAGGAGGAAATGGAAGAGGAAGTTGAAAAACAAATTATTGGATCTTTGTGCTAGAATTTTGTTCATTTTTTAAATGCCTTCTCCGTACATTTCTGATTTATCAGCTAATGTCGAAGCTCTTCAAGGAAAAGCAGTATGAAGGATACTATCATCACCAAAGCTGTCTACTAACAAATATTAAACGTGAAATAGAAATAATGTTGGTGCATGGGGAACCCAGGATCAATATGATATGGAGTATTCATGAGTACAGTAAACTTGTCCACATGGAGACAACTTACTGTCTGCCTTCTTTTCACTTTCTTTTTTTTATTCGGGGATGTTATTTCCGTCACAGCAGGTTGACATGAACAATCCTCAGAAGTATTCGAGAGACTTGGGTGAACTAGGGGAGACGTTACCCTTACATTTTTACATGTGATACCATGACCCATGACCGCGCTAGGATTCGAAATCACGCACCTACCGATGATTGAATTGAGAAACGAACGCTTTACCCACGTACCAACGCGGCCCAATCAAATTGAAAATTATTAAAGTAATATACTAATGGTCGATATTTATAATTATTGGCTTAAATTTTGGCGATTTACGAATGGGACGTAGTCTCTTGAGGTTGACAACTTCAGTGTGATAACCAAAGTGCCATTTTCTATCATCAATATGTAGGTAGCGTACAGCAAATACTGAAAGAGATCAATTGAAATAAGACTTTTTCTTTGGCTAATGTATCTTTTATTTAGACATTACGTACATACATTAAAAAATATAAAATAGCCAGTCTTTTAAAATTCATTCCACGAATATCATGACAGCGAATTGAAGATAATCTAAACAGAATTCGATGGAAAAATGATGATATGATAGCAAAAAGTTTCCATTAAAGCTTCACAGCGTAAACTTCGATATCGGATTTTGTTAAGTAGGCTAATGGTGTATTGCGGCAACCATTTTTGTTCGACATTAAAACGATTTCATGCGATAAAAATTGGAAATCCAATCAAACTGTCTCCTAGGATATAAAGTGGAATTTATTTAGAGGTGCAGTATTCACCATAATGTTCCATGGCAACTTTCAGCAATTTTGTTCACCCAAACTCATTTTCACATACCCGACGTACGTCACATCATCTTTTGTACAAAAACGTACGTCGAGTGTCTGAAAAAAGTGTTTCAGGAAAGTGAAGGCGCTATTCCTCAAATTATTGAAATAGTCAATTGTTTCAAGATCCCCAATTAGAATATAATCAATCCTTTTAGCAATTATTCTAGAATTTCTTTCACAATCCGCTTGGGATTTTTCAGAAACAGTATCGCGGTTCCGTGTAGTTCGTTTGCATTTCAAGAAGTGAATGTATTACAATTTTTTTTCTACGACTTTAAAAAATAAGCATTTCGAGTGCATCTTTGGTTAAGAACATGCAACCTTGTAATAGAGATTTTCATTTTCTACGAGCTAACTGTATGGCAATTCATGTTTAACGAGTTTCATTATATCAACGAATTTTATGATGACAATGGTATAAGATCGATGCGATCAATTCAAGTCTGTTAACGTCTGCCTGCTAATGATTTTTTTAAATTTCGCAGTTTTCATAAAATTATTTTAAAACAAAGTTATCAAGGCATTATCAAACTTAGTGATGATAGTGACAGTGATATTCAAAATTTGACACCACCTGATATTACCCTTAAGGGTGCTTACCGACGATCTTGCGTTTACTGCTGAATGCAAATTCGCAGGAATAGTCTCGGAGCATACACAAACTGCTCTAAACATAATTACCAAGTGGTGCCAAGAGAAGGAACTAACTGTAAAACCCCCCTTTAAACCACGATAGTAGTTTTTATCAAGAAGAAAGTACTGACAGGACTGAAGTCGATAGTTCTTAAAAGGGTAGAAATTCCATTTGTACAAGAGGAAAAATACTTGGGAGTCTCATCTTTGACCACAAGTTGATATCAGGTATCATCTACAGAAAATAATCCAGAAAAGCACTAATGCCCTCAATTTGTGCAGGAGAATGTGCCAGAAAAACTAGGTAGCATATGGTTTGGTGGTATGGTGGCCAAAGACTCGGCAGGCTGGGGTGATCGCTGCAAAACACGAGTAACAGTACTTGGGTGAAAAAGCTGTCTCGAGAATGGTGGAACAGGGCGCCAGAAATGGACAGGAGTTCATTAAAGAATCATCGCCAAAATTCATGGAATACCTACTAATCCAGAAAAGATCAGCCGGTGGGCTCCTAACAGGGCGCCATAGACTCATCCAACACATGAACAACATCAGACTGGCAGGCACAGCAATATGCAGGTTTTGGCAAGAAGATGAGGAAACCGCAACACACTTACTGTGCTGCTACGAAGGTCAAACTGGGCTGAGGTTCTCGACGATGGGGGACGAAAAATCGCAATCCTTCCAATACATGGAGGATCGGTGGTCTATCCTATGGAGTCTGGTAAGGAGGACGGGTCTAGTTAAGGACCTCGAAGATAATAGTTAGAGTGCCCATCGGCAAAAATTGAACTGATAGATACTCTCTCCAAACTTTCTGTATGGATTCTTTGAACCTAGTCTGCCACCGTTTTCCTCTGTGACTTTTTTGTTTCGGGGGCGTTTAGAAGAAAAACTGACTGTAACGTTGTCAACCCAATCTAACCCATACGAAGGTCGAAGATGTACGAGCAGGTGTCTGCCATGGGATGAGTGAAAATTCCGGGGTTTGCGTAAAGGATGCACTGGGGCCAATTCGCTGACGCATTCATTACCATTACCATTACTATGAAGGTATTATTTACGTTCTGAAAAGTTCCACGCGTAGATTGTATAAAGGTGCGTATTCACTAGAGCATTCGTTCCGCATGAGCACCGAATGAGCACATGAGATGCTCGGTTCAAGCTCGGTTCAGCGTCCACACTATCCGAGCATTTGCTCGGTCGGTGATCATTTGGTGCTCATGCGGAACGAATGCTCTAGCAAATAAGCACCTTAACGTTATCATCGAGGATGTAGCGCTTTAGTCTGTTTGAAAAATAGAGCTACTAAATACGTGGAGAGGAGTAGGAGACAGAAGGCGTCACACGCTGAGCTAACACCAAACGCGTCGCTAGAAAAACTCCACACCCCAAAAATTAACACAAAATTCCAATTTCAGTTTTCAATTGAATATTACCTTGAGTCACCTTGGATTCACCAGGAAAATAATCACATTAATTCTTTGTTGACTTAAAAGAAAATATACAGAAACCCTATTACTACGTTACTACATGACGTGACGTTTTTGTGGAATAGCGGTGAATTATATTTTGACATAATGGAGATAAATGAATTATGTAAATATCGACCAAGCAAAGCTTTTCTTGAAGCCGGTATTGTGTCGTGGATTTTAATCGATAATAATGTGCGATAAAAGCAACAGAAAGCTTCGGCTGGTGGAGTTTATATTTGCCGACTTCTATACTTGTGAATACAGCTGAATTGAATGCGAAAAGGGAATTGAAGAAGATACTTCGACACGACGGTTTCAAGAGGGATCATGATTTTTTACAGGATATCAATGAAATTAGTATTATTGATAAAACTCCATCGTATAAACACTCGTATTAGTGCTTAGTAGCATAGTTTGGTGCAGGTAGAGGAATCCTCACCATATCTCAGATAACACAGAATCGTCCTCAGTACGTCCACTGGACATAAGTCTAAGACATTCGGGACGTCCCGTACTACTACATTACTTATTTCTAAGCATTTGAAAGAATTCAAATGTTTTTTATGGATATCCCAAATTTCCCTTTCAAAAGCATACCCTCCTTTGTCATCTCTCTCAACAGTAAATAGCAAAAGACATAATGATACACGGAAGCAATCTGATCCAACAATAGAAAATAAAAGTCATCGGAGTCAACTAAGGGAGAATGTAAAAACACATTCTCATCAGATTGAATATAAAAGTTATACTAAAGCAAATAATTTTCCTTTGAAATTAGCTCGACACAAAACCATTACTAATTCTTTTGAATCTCAAATGGCTCGAAGAGTATTAAAACCCATAATGACTATACGAAACGTGTTCTCAAAAATCCGGCGAATATATTTTCGTATAATGGAGATGGATGAATTATTTAGAAACTCACCGCAAGGATTTCTTGCAGCGTTGCTGGTTGGAATTTCTATGCAAAATATAAATTGATAATGGAATCCAGGATAACAATGAAAGCGTCAGCGGATAAATTGTGTACAGTGGAAGGTGTAGTTATAATAATAATGAAAGAGTGGATTTATATATATATATATATATATATATATATATATATATATATATATATATATATATATATATATATGTATATTTATATAGCTCGGAAACTATTTGGGATAGCAGCAAAACGCAAGTGTACTCTTATAACATTATATTTCCAATATTTCGACAATGAATATTGTCAGGGAGCTACAAATTTTTTTTTATAATGATTAATATAAATGAAAAAAGTGAAAAGCCAAAAACAGTACTTACAATGTCATTGAGATTGGTCGTTTTTAGATGTTGTGAGAAATGAACAAGACAACATTACAAGCATTGTAAGTACTGTTTTTGGCTTTTCACTTTTTTCATTTATATTAATCATTATTAAAAAAAATTTTGTAGCTCCCTGATGATGACAATATTCATTGTCGAAATATTGGAAATATAATGTTATAAGAGTACACTTGCGTTTTGCTGCTATCCCAAATAGTTTCCGAGCTTTTTTTCTAACAAGTCAGCGAATACTTCTGCTCCCTTTCTTATATTTATATATATACATATATATATTTATATATTTATATATATATATATATATTATATATATATATATATATATATATATATATATATATATATATAGCCAATTACGATTCTCTCATAAACTGTTTACATAATATTAGCTATGACGATGCTAGAATACTTTCAAATTTTCTCACTGGAGTCTTTAAACTACGAGCGTTCGTTGTTAACGAGTAAGCAATTTATAGGTAACTGTTGATTGAAATTTTTTTTTTATGTATTCATTACTTTTTATGCAATGTTTTTTGATATTTTTTTTTCTTTCGTGAGAAAGTTTTTTTTTAGTTGTTTGAAAATAATCCAAACTTCTTGTTATGAGATGTATATCTTTAGAAACATTAAATTAATTGTATTGAATTGAATTGATGTGCAATAGGTACCTAATAAACAAACAATTATTAGCTTTTATAATAACACTAAATTTTCCTGAAGCAATAATTCAAACTGAGTCGGATAAACCAAACGAACAACAACAAAAATATACAGGTGGGTGAAATTCCCTGCCCAATCGCAAATCGTACGCACAATTGGGACCATTGATCCTAACCGGAAGATCCTTGTAAGCCTGTTCGTCTTTTCCGCTACCCATTGGTATTACACGCCTAATCCCTACATATTCCGTGGGCATTATCGATTTTCGACTAATCGAACACTTTCCTTTGTGTCTACCACAGTAGCAGAACACGTAAGGCCTTTCTATTACCTTACAATGCCTGGCAGATATTCAGGACAATGCAGAGCAAATTCCACAATTATTCAGGGAGATGGGGTTTAATAATGTCTATTTGTCCGACAGTTGAGTGCATGTTCTACACACAATATCGTCAATGTATAGACCGAACGGCACTAGTAATATTAACTCGGTCAAGATAAATGTGTGTCTGAGGGTCAGTTATGTTAATGGCCACA
This sequence comes from Chrysolina haemoptera, assembly GCA_958298965.1. Classification (NCBI taxonomy): domain Eukaryota; kingdom Metazoa; phylum Arthropoda; class Insecta; order Coleoptera; family Chrysomelidae; genus Chrysolina; species Chrysolina haemoptera. The sequence goes on along the minus strand of OY282602.1, from coordinate 11,208,379 downwards.
CTTGATGGAATCTGAAGTTGTTTATCAGTTTGTGAATGGGAGACTTGTATAAACTCCTGTATTGATCTACAATAGAACGGGGAATTCCAATAGGACTGCAAGAATCCTGACCTTTTCTTGGAAATTAACGAAACAAAAAACATAATCAAGACACAGTCTATTTATGACAACAGCACGACTTCAGCACTTCAGTGCTTCTCTCTATCAGACTATTGTATCAGTTCATGAAACCAGATATTCAGAAGAAATTATTGTTGAAAAACTCTAGAATGGAGGTAGATAGATTACTTATTACATTTTGTGCCATATATATACAAAACCGTCATAGATAGGTATAAGGTATTACCAGGGAGAGTTATGAGGAATCCTATAAGAATTCCAAAAATGGAATAATATACAGGATGTTCCAGTTGAAATAACAAAGTAGCTACTACTTTCTGATACAAGCGGCAACACTTTATTGATGAAAATATATTAGACGATAGAGAATTCTGATATAAAATAACTCAACCAATCGTATAGTTGCCATTACAAAAGTCCACCCCAATATCAAAATTTTTTTTTGTGAAATAGTCCAGAAAATGAAGCATTTTGGCTCGCAATCTTTTCGTCCTACATCGATTTACTTGAAATTTTGAAAGTAGGTAAGGAATAGCCCAAAGATCAAAATCTATATCATGCCAAGGGGCGCTTTTATCCTGGGGGTGGTTGCCAATTTTTTTATTCCATTTCAACGACAGGAATCAATGAAAAACCTTATTCTAAGTAAAAAGTGTACCTAACATTTTTTTGTAAGATTAATATTTTTCGTGTTATTCATGATTGAAAGTAACAATTTTTCAACGAAAAATTCAACGTTGTTAATCGGGTTTTCGCGATTAACTGGCAAAATTGTAGCCCATGAAAAAAAGATAATATCGTTATTAAGATTCCTGTACGATCAATACGGAATGAGCTACGGCTTGTTAATGGTTAGCTTTTGTTCGTCAAATGCCAAATTTGAGAGACTTGAGTCAAATAGCGATAAAACAAATCTGTACATTTTACGAGGAAAACTTCAAAAAGTATCGAATTGTAGCATTTCCAATTGGGAAGATTTTCCTTCAGACAGATTTTCTGTACGATGAATATTTGACGTTTCAGACCTCTACTTACGAGCGAGCACCACCTTCATTGACCCCTTAAATTCACCCCTTTTCAAAACTAAGGGATTTAAAAGGATTTAATCCACATATAGCCTTGTAGTAATAACGAAAAAAAATGTTCAAAAATAATTAAAAGGGGACTTTTTTTGATATCGGACTTGAATTTGCACTGCACTGTTTGGAACCTTTGGTATAGTAAGTAATAAATATTTTGGACTATAATCCCAACACCGAACTGCTATTTTTAACACCTCGACACGTGTTTCATTGGTGATTCAAACACGTGTCGAAGTCGGTTTGGTGTTGGAATAAACTGAAGTATATTCGGACTTGAATATTTCGAGAGACTGATCTTTCAGTGATTCAGTTGTAGAGATGACTACCTGAAAATTATTTATAATACATGTGAATGAAGTTTTTTTGCACTTCCATTCTCCAAATAACGAAGAAATTCAAGTGACGACGTTTCGAATATTAACCGATAGCCGTTATCGAGTGTGTGAATGTGACTGCCTCTCGAGGATACTTCTTATATAGCTGATTGGTGTCATTAGCGAAATGAAAGTTCGCGGATATCGAAAAAATGTATTTTCAAGTACATAAAATATCTTTTGCCAGAAATCCGAAATATTTTGTTTGTATGGATGAAACTTTCAATGGAGGTGAAAAAAGAAAAAGTCTAGAAGGCATAAGATGGTAACCAGCAGATATCGACCAAATGCTGTCACAGAATAAATCATCAATGTACATCATATTGAGTGAATATGTTGATATTTCGCAGTCGTATGTGAAGACCTACTACTAGCTATTGTTAGTCTTAATCGCTTCTGAAAACAATCAGGATTCACCATGAGGCTTATGAGTAAATTATGGGGATTAAATAATAATATTTTTAAAAACTTCATGAAATTTGATCAAAAATTTCCACTCATATACCCAACAATGACTTAATTTCGTATAGCCAAGAAACTTTTCAAGTGTTGTGCGCAAAATAGAAACATAATTTTCTGGAAGTTCTACAAGTGTAGACCTCCATGCAAATATTCCATGTAGGAATTGCTTCAAATGTCTCTAATTACTCCAACAGTTCGTGAAGTAACCGAGCTCCAATATTTCAACGTCTCGAAAGATTATTTTCCTTGGAAAACCGAATTCTGAGTAGTAAATAAGCTGTTGTCTCGACTTTCCGCGTACTCCATCAAATTTGCTTTTCATCGCAGAAACGCGACGTGTCAGTAGAATTCCTTCCGGATTAGTTAGGATATGTTCCAAAAGTCACCGAAAATGCGGTTTGGTGTTTGGTGTTCCGAAAATCACCGCTAGTTCGGTGATCCTGAAAAAGTGGTGATATTTGAAACACGGTTGCCTGAAAGCTGGTGAACCAAACGTCAATTTACTAACCAACACTTCCTTTGCGGTGAGATTGACAAAAGTGACAACTGACAACCGTAAAACCTGAAACTGTTCATTTTGTTGTTTTATTTGAGATTTTGAGATGAGATGAGACTGATTGTGAATTGTGATTGTCCCATCTCCTATCTTTCTACAAATTTATGGATTGCTATTGCAGTATTTCACTGTGGTACTTTTTCTATTAACTGTATATACTTATCATTAATTGCGATTTTTCTAACTGAAGATATGTGCTTTTGTGGTTTTATTGCCAGGAAGAATTGAGAACGCTGGACAGTCTAATGGCTGCCTCATGTATTCATGCGTTGTGATGTTAAATGTTTTGTAAACAGACACCAATCAGTAATCACAACACAATCACCAAAGTGTTCCGAAAGTAACTAATAATTATAAATTTTTCAGATAACCGCTGTCAAATTTCTGGTTAGTAGCGGTTAGCAACTGGTTACTTTTGGAACATATCCTTAATGAATTGATTAAAACTTGCAATACCTACTCGAAAACAGATGCTAGATCTGCAGTTCTGCAGTGTGATATACTTAAATATTTACATCAATCGAGTAGAATGTTTAATAGATCCATGAAAATTGCACTTTTCGTTAGAGAGGATGAATAGCTAATCATTTTTGAACGAGTTATCGTCTGAGTGATATGCAAATTAAGATAAACCGCGTCGTCTCATATAAATATTCCAGGTAATTTAAAATTCAATTGAGTTGTTGACTTCCACGACTTGTGTATGACTATTTTCATAATGAAAAAAATGAACTGAGGCACAGTTATAATACGGTTCCAAGCAAAATTGTCAGATATTTTGCTATATTTGGAATGCACAGCGAACATAGCGTGGCCGCGGGTTCTAGGAAATAAAATCCCCGGAAGTAAATTCCCCAAAAATCTGTAGGACAGTAAGTCCAGAACAGTAATAATATCCATGGACTAAGTGTTGATAATGACCGAGTTAATCAATATTCGATATTATTTTTTCGTTCGGCGGACAGTTTTCGATTTAAAAGACAAAATGCATTTCGTTGATTGAAACATCGTATAGGTAGGTACAAGAATGAAGGCATTTTATTTTCTAAATCGAAAACCGTTCCCCGGGATAAAAAACGGTATGTGAATATTTTCGAATAAGTAATCGAAATTTTGAAATTTTAAATTCAAAATTTAAAATTCTTACCTACTCGCTGTGAAAGACCCTTTATCTTCTTATTTCCTCATTTTATTTGATAAAACCGAAATTTCTGAATAAAGATAACTCTGATGTTTGATGAAGCTCATTACAAGAACCGTTCAAAAGCATTGGAAATAACCAGACCAATAATATATTTCATTTGGAATTATTATCCTTACGAAACACGCATCCTGCCGCTTTGTGCCAGCTTGGGCCAAGAACCGGTGCATTATTTCTAGTTTTTTTGTTTCAGAGACATCACCGATTTTGCCCGTCACCGCATCAATCCAGTAAAGTAATGAAATGATCTCTTTCAAAGGCATGCCAGTTATCTCATATGCCATTAATCTGCGTCGCGTTCAGGGAAAACAAACACATGAAACGTCGGTAAATATTGGATAATACGCAAGAGTAATATTGAAGGGACTGGATTGGGAAAAGGCGTATTTGGAACGGATTGACTTATGATCAATGTTCGACATTCAGGAAAAGTTAGTTCTTCTTAACGAATTCGAGACGGACTAGTAGGCCAGTAGAGATAGACGTTAAAAATCAAAAATTTAACAATAATTCCAAAAGTTTTCAAACTTTGCTCAAGTGAATGGTACATCGAGAAAGCAATAAATCTCAGTTTGCTACCTGTTCCGAAGACCGGAACATTGTGAAAAACTGGAAAACTCGGAAAAATTTTGCGATTTTGATTTAAATCACAACTCTGCCATTTTTCAATTTGTAGGGTTGGCTCTTTTCATGAAAGTAGTGAATCGTGTGTACTTAATTTTTTCGCAAAATAGGCGCTATGGGACTATCAGTTTTGGCACAATTGCAATTTGAATATTCTCTTGCACTATTTTGGAGCGTGCCTGGATGCTTTAGTGATAGTCCAAATTCAATGTCTCAAACAGATTTTGGAAGTAAAAATATAGTACTATAAAACGTATATCCTCATTTGTCGCTACAGTGCCGTGAAATGGGTTAAAAAAGTTTGCAAACATGACTGAAAACGGCCGTGCCCGTCTAAGCAGCCGCGCATTTCTCAAAATTGGATTGTGCAACATTCAAGGTGGTTGGTTGAGTGGTATGCACTTACAATGTTCGATACTCAGGAAAAAAATGTAAAAGTGTGAATTTTGGCGAACGAGCCGGTCATATATTATCATATTATCTGAACATTTATATGTTTTCCTACATCAACAACTCGAAAACAGTGAAGCCTGAATGACAATGTTATGATTATTGATCTGACAGGAGTACCTTGTAACGTCAAATGAAATATTACAAACAAATGCAAAACTTTTATTCAAACATTAACGAAAGGTATACTGATGTCACATCATGAATTCAACCATTTTACATTATAAGTTCTCATTTCCATCACTTGTAATAATGAAACCAGTATTTATGATTTGAAAGTGCACCAATTGAAAAAAATAACGTAAAGTATTCGTGGATAACTGATCTTTCGAACACTTGCTCTATTTCGAAAATTCGCGCGTGTTTGAAAGACCTTTTTATCCACTTATACTTTAATATACTAATAGTGATGATCGTGCCTATAGTTATTCGTAAAGTGATTTCTTGTGGAGTTGTTCGTTAAGTAGTTAAGTACACTTAAATATAATATTTTTTATCTTCATTGGTTGAAAATTAAATTTATATCACTCTTCTATAACTATTAAGGGCGAGGAATCAAACCAGTAATGAGATATAAAATCATACATTTTGTAGGGTACACTATTTGAAAAGTTATGGTTAGAAAGTTAGAAAAACTGGTATAACTTGGCAATGATAATAATAATAATAACTGAATGAGAATTCATGAATGCTGAGATATATAGGGTGTTTCATTAAAAAAAAACTGATGTTCGGTTTCGTGAGCCTTTCTTTCGTCCCTTGTATGAAAAAATAGTAATTCCTGAAGATAGCTTCCATAGTGCTGTATGATATGAAATTATAATATATAAAAAATTTCTATTGGTCAAAGAGATATTTGACTCTCCACTGGTCTGGGGACACATCATATAAAAAGCTTTTTTTGTGGCAACGAATTTTTTGTTATCATTAGTTGCATTTCCTCATAGAATGATTTAGTAGCATTGACGAGTACGTAGTAAACTCGGATCAAAATAATTTCATGTAAGATTATTTGAGGTCACTGCAGAGGTTGATGAGGAATAGACAGATAGAATGCTAGAACACGTCCTCAGAAATGGTTAAGAAATAATGATGAGACCGAATCAAAAACATATTGTGAAAGTCCCAGATACAGCCAGGGTTCTTCACTAGTTGTGGTCCTCTGAAAAAATACCAGACGTGATGAACAATTTCTGTCAGGAGATAAAAGTTCTGAAAAGTAATATTTTTTTATCTGGGAGAAGATATAGTCGAAGATCCGAATTAGAAATGAATCCCATTTCTGGAATGGATGAATAGTATTTTATATCAAATTAGTAAGTTAAAAAATATACGGCGAGTGGGTTGCCTAAAAAATTCCTGGTCAGACTTACTTACAGATTCAAAAATGATTATTTTTTTAAATTGCACCAATTATTTTAACGAACAGACCTCATACCAATCGAAAGTATGAATTCTATAAAATATAAAAACGTTGGGTTGATGAAAAGAATAATCTAATCCCGTCTAAATCTCCTTCTCTCCACACTCTTGGGTTGACAGGTGGTAATTTCAACAAGGTCGCGTATTGTCAAAGGCATTTGGTCCCCAATTTTAAATAATCATCTAAATTGCAACCGCAGTTTTCAGGCAGGAGTTTCATGCATTCAGGTACCACTGCAGAATATTTTTTCAAAAAAATCCGTTATCTTACATCATCAACTCGGTTGCAGTGATTCACGCCATACAATCTAGCAGACATTTTTTCGATTAACTAATGTGTGCAATGTTTAAAAAAAAAACATTCGGCCAGGAAATTTGTATGCAACCCACTCGCCATATATATTTTCAACTTACTGAATTTGATATAAGGAACTTTTCATCCATTCATCAGGTGGGAGAAGGTCGTCTCTGATTCGTATACTAATAAAAATAATAATGTTTACACTAGTGTAATTGAAGCATTGCAATTCATGACTCTTCACGCTGAGTTACCTTGACTGACCGGGCGATCTAACTCTTTCTATCGAGACGAACAGATAGAGATACTGGAGACAGTCGCTGTTAGATTTTTATAACTCATACTCGAATTACACAGAATTTCTGCTTTCAGATTTCAAATAATATTTTCATCGCATCTGACCATCCCACGACTGTTTAAATTATTTTTAGTATCATGATTTATTTATTCAAACGTAAACAGTGAATATTTCTGAATGTCACTTCAAAACTTGAATTGATTTAAATTAAAATTCTAATTTAAAATAAATCGTATACAAGATGAGTGGCTTTTAATTAGATTGGGAGTTGTGATCGTCAGAACCATATCACAGAATGCCGAGTTCATTAACTGCTTCGAAAAGATCTGGTCTCGGCAGTTTGTTATTATGGAAAGAAGTACAGTAAAAATTGGAATCGAGTTTAAAATACATCGCAAAAAGTAAAAAATAGAGGAGTGAATCCCAAAAACATATATTTTCAAGTAGGTCAGCTTGGCAAATCTAGCAAGGCATGTGAAATCGGCTATCGATGCGCGGTTATCAGAAAAGCTCAGTATACATTTTAACGGAATGTACAATTTATAGTACCCTCTTTATCGTCCGAATACTTTCTCATCCTAATTCGCGCATCTGATACGTTTATCGACATGCCTTGCTATATTTTCACAGCTGTATCTCACATACAACGAAGTCAATCAAAAAAAATATATCTATATTTTTTTCTGGACAGTCCAAATAAATCTGACTCAATCTCACTTCAACACACCCACAGTTATACAGACCTGAAGTTCGGAAGCCAAAAGAGTTATTTCTATTTCAAACAACATCAATACGCCCATTCTTTAAAATCACTATGTATTGAATGTTCAATTTGAGGAATCTCGTAGTTTTTATCACAAACGAGATTTGGAATATTACGATCCAAAATAAAACAAATTCTTCGTACCCAGCTGAATCTGACAGGTAATCCGTTCATTTCAACGGATTCCAATTATTTCGTGAAATCTAATGAATTCAGCTCTGATCCAGGTATAAGCGAACCGACCGGAGCAACAAAATCAGAAGGCTTTTCAAATTGGTGAAAACGTAATGAAAATTGAAGTTGTGAGTGTCTAATGTATCGTTGACGTACTTTATGGTAAAAACAAATTTAACGGATTTACAATTATCCCCTCAATGAATTATGGAACACATTCATCATATTCACAAACTATCAGAGGATTTCCCAAAAGTTTTTCGTTTCTTGTGGAAAACTGGTAAATGTTCTACCACATGTCATTACCAATTCAGTAGATACGGACTCAATGAGAAGAGCCACTTACAAACCTGAGAGGGACTACAAACATCATTTTATACTCTCTCAATTTTATAGTATATTATAACGAGGTAAAGTTAGTACTCCTACAATATTTTTTAGTTTTATGCAGGTTTCTTTGGTATGTCGCTATATTACTCAAATACGCTTGACAATATTTTAGCAGATCTTTATCCTTGTGCATCAATTAGCACCATTCGCGCTGTTTATTTTTCCACCAAGAAGCAGTGATAAAAATCGTATACCGAGCGATTCCTGGAATATTTAGGCTGGGAATAACATTTTTCGCGCATTTTATCCCTTCCACTAGGAAACAATTTCAACCACATGGTGTTTCCGTATGTTTTCCATGGTTTTCCAGAATACTGCATTATTGGCTGGTAATTTTGTAATCCATTCAATGTAGGGGCAGAGCTAGGCTTATTGGTTGAATTGCAGTGATTTCTGTATTTTCCTAAGTACACGTACGCGTCCGTGCATGTTTCAACAATTTTTGAAAATTATTCCGAGTCGCGCAGCCCCCTACGCATAGCATCATAGTGGGCTATTGTTAGTGTTGCATATTTCATAGGAACATTATTATTTCCCTATGCTCTAGTAGAATAAGGATTAGATAATTGGATGAAGAGAAAAATATTCTACTTCTGTCACATGCGTTTATAGAACTGAAGAAAAAAAATACCTGTATTGTAAATAATAGTGTTCACTATATTTTGGCGGTTTTAATTGTTTTTTTTTTTTCACTTTCCCGGTGCTCTGGTAAAACAAAGTTTAATTTATGATTTGAAATTTATAATGAATCTGTGTACGTTCCATATTTTCATACCACTAGAAAGTATGATAGTAAATTATGTAACAAGTGTTATAACCGTCCTTCGAGTAACGAGTGCTTGATAAACGAGTGGATAGGGTAGTTAATGAACACGAGTTATAATTAGACAATCAAAGTTGGCTGTGCAGTAAGAAGTTCCTTAACTTTTAGCATTTTCAAGTTCATCGTAAACATGTTACAAAACAAGACAAGAAGTACCGCTGTTGGACCAGTGAGATGTTCACTTATTATACTTACAGCTAGGCACTTATGTGTCATAGCAACATGCCAAAATGCAAGCATCTAATTGGTTGAAAGTATAACAAGTATGAATTTTTACCTAGTGTGAGCTAGTGTGAAATATTTCTCACTGTGTAGAAAGCACTTACACTGGTATCTGACAGATACAATTAAATGGTTGTCCAGTTATAATTCTTCTTTCGAGCACTCAAGTGAAAATCCAATTATATAAAATTTTGTGGAAATATCGAAGTTCCTTCAATTTTTCTCACGGATTACAGCATTTTTATGCTATACTCCATTCTCGGAAATACTGAATCTCATACTGGAACCCCTCAATAACCATAATCGTGATTCTTATGAATTCTTCTTTGTGAAGTTTTGTAGTGTGTATTACACATCATGGGGTAAATGAATTAAGAACACAATAATACTCTCCGTAATTCGTATAAATTAAGAAAGCGGCAAATATTCGCTGGGTATACAATAGTTCTGTAATACGTTCCAAATTGTATAGCCGTCAATTTTCTATAAGAGATAATAAAAAATGAAATGAGAAATTCTCTTCGCCAAAACTCCTCGTTACTTTCTCATTCGAATAATGCATTATGAAAATTTGTTTCATAAAAGACGCACCTACCCAGAAAAATTACTCTCACAGTGTTTAATATTGAACAATATTTCAAACGAATAGTCTGGCAAATAATTAATGAGGTAACCACGGCATGTTTTCGAATTAAAAATGTTATTGAAGGACTACATCTTACCAGAATATCTTTAATGCACACCTTTTTGTGAGTATGATCTACTGAAAACGCCTAAAATTGGTGATTGCATTGCATTCAATTTTGTATTTTGTTTTGAAAATATTCTGTATTTTGTTTCCAGAAGTTTCCAAGAACATTACTGATAATATTATACAATCGGGAAAAGTTAGGTTCTTTGAAATAACATCTGATACAATTTAAAATTTTACTAATAGGCCAATCATTTTAGCATTTGAAATAAAAAACGGAGGCAAGATTACAAAACAAAAATAACTTTCACAAAAGTTGTATTCTAGTGATCAATAAACTATACAAATTCGCCACCTCGGATAAGGCCCGTCGGAAAATGGTGAAAACAAAGAACTTATCGTTACCCAATTTTGCGACCATTCGAATACTTGGCTGAAAAAATCTGAGAGAGGAGCGAAGATGAATGACCACGGGTTGGTTTCTCGGACCCCTCTTTAGAATCTCTCTCGAGCTAAATAGTCATCACCACGACTTGGAATATAGAGGCTTGAGTACCAAGGCTATCACTAATATCTTGCTTTGGTCTCTCCCCGTATATTACATTGCATGTGCATTTTAGTATGGTTTTTGATGTGGCTTTCTCTTTCTGTATGATGGTGGTGTTTCTTCCTGCAAGGGGTATGTTGACGGCATCTCACTCTTAGATATGTCGGGTCTTATAACCTCCATTATGTTGGAGTGGCCTAGATTTTTGTCCGTCCATTGGTCCAGGCACTTTAGTCTGGAGGCTTCTATCATCGCCTTCACTACAATATGCAAATGAAGAGGGGAAAGGTTCAAAATTACCTCTGGGCTAATCGCAGATGTACTGAACATATCACCAGTGACCCCGAACATGGCCAGTTTTTGTAAACTAGTCAGCCTCCTTCCAGTTGTCACTTGTTTAACCTTTGGCCACCACAGCAGGGCTCCATACGTTATCGAGGACATCGGTATCACTGTGTCAAAAGGATTGTTTGGGTCCAAATCCCCATGTTTTACCAAAGGAGCACCTGCCCATCATCAGTAATGTCATTGCAATTGCTTTTTTCAGATGTATGTTCAAGGTGAGCTCCGAGCTCCGAGTCTGAAATTAACCCCAGATATTCTGTCTCTCCTGACATCTGTAAGATTTCACATAGGAATCGAAGACCTTCGTTGGTCTATAGGTTTCTCTTCCTGGCGAAAAGAATAATTGTGTTTTTTTGGGATGACCTTAAGCATGGCCGGTAAACACTCGTTCGGGGCTGGAGCAACGTTTATTTCCCTGAGGGCTGATATGATAGAGGCATATGATGTGTGATCAAACGATACTTCTACGTCAAGAAAAGCTGTGAGTGCAATATCTCTATTCGAAAGAGATATCTCAATTTTTCTGACTGGGCTATGGAGCGCCGACTGACAGGATTTTCCAGGTTGATATGCCTGTTGGTACTCAGAGAAACATTGACATTCTTTGAACTAGTTTTTCATCTAGATGAAAGGCAAATTGGTCTGAATGTCAGCCTGGGCGTAGGATGGTTTTCCTGGCTTTGGAACTTCACCTATAAAGGCCGCCGTACATTATGCTATTTCCTGGCAAGTTCAATGCAACGCAATTTCGAATCGATCAAAGCGTATGCGTCTATCATATTTTTCAGCAAGTTTCATGTTTTGGGAAAAGCATCTACTGGCATGAAACTTGCTCTAAAATATGATAGACGCATGTGATTTGAGTGAATCGACATTGCGTTGCATTGAACTTGCCAGGAAATAACATAATGTACGGCGGCCCTAATAAATATGGGAGGCTTATGAAATCTGAATCTGGAATCTGGAAAACTTGGAATTATTTTCACGGCTAATCGAAGTGAAGAGACTGGAAAACATGAATAAACTCTTTTTATCTCTATAACGGCCTGGATCTGAAGGGATAATACCAGCCTTACTTTTCAGCAAGACAAATAACCAACTCATCATCTCAGACTTTCAAGAGCTAGTCTCACGAAGAGCATATACGTATGGAGACAGGTTAGAAGAGACAAATCTTAATAGAAATAGCAGTAAAACTGACTAAAGGCATATACTGAAAACCTTCCTGAGGGTGATGCTATAGTACATGGCACTCATCATACATATCACTGTTGAACCAGGAAATTCTTGTTGCATCACTCTTGGGTGTTGTAGAAGATTTTTATGATACCTCCTGCGAATCAATGACAGTGGCACTCTCAGACTGCGCCGTGGATGAATCCAACTGCAGATGAACTAAAAACACGCAACACCGTAGATAATGTTAAACAAAATATTTTCTCCTTCACTGTGAGATGCAACAGCTGATGAACTTTTCATCGAAATAAATGATGGAGGGATTCATAGCAGGAGTAAGAACCTCATGATGAATCCTAAGAAAACAATACCGGAACTCTAGAAATTTAATGATTTAATCGAAATAACTAGATAACTAGATTTATTATGTTGGGACACCGCAGCTGAACCTACATGATCTATTCAAAAGAAAAAAGAACTGAGAGAACAGGAAACATGAAAATGCTCTCCTAGAAGTGCTTCTAGCATGAAAAAAATATGGGATTTAAACACATGTGACATCCTCTGGTGATACGGGGGATCGAAGTTACATTTAATTTGTATTTGTCGGAATGTGTATCCTGTATATCCCTAATGAAATGTTTTAAATATTTTCTTATTAATAATATCAATATTTCTTCAGGTTCGCTCGTTTCAGATGGAATAATACGGAAAAAATAGCTGGAAGTTGATGGCTTTTTTATATCCAGTATGATTCGTCTATAGTATTTCATATTCAGGCTACCATGGTTATCATTTACACCATTCGGTCCATATCGTTTGTGAACTTTCAGATCTCTTTTTCGAATGGTTTTCGAGACATTTCATCGTAAATATGATTCACTCTCCTAGAAAAAGCAGGAGAAGAAAGACCTTCAGTTTTTCGGAATGATTGTGACAAAGGTGAATATAAACCCATGCAATTATTCATATAAACCCAGAATATGACACTTCGGAAAAACCATACCACTGAAATCTCCCACAGAAAATTGAAAACTAGAAATGATTTTCCAATATACCAAGAATGAATTCATCTCATTTGTATATCGACAATTTCAACATCGATGATAATCAAAATTGTAATGCGTTTTGGGACAATTGGAATCCCTAGATGAATGGCATAAATATGGCTGTATATGAATATTCGTATACAGCAGAATTGAATAATTGAGAATTTTTTCCGTTACATTTTTCAACGGGTTTTATCGAACTAAAATATTTTCAGCATTGGGACGTTCTAAAAAAGTTCAGGGCCCGAATTTTCGGATCTGGAGAACATCTTTCTCCTGATAAAAGTAGGCACAGTTTTCCTGAAACTCATCAAAGCGTATTTACGAACACATGTGGCCATTAACTCCGCGTGAAAGCTGAGGAACGTGATTCTGCTGCTATTTTGTGCGAGATCGCTTTATTCTCTTGAGAATGACCAAATGACGTTTAATTTTTATCCTGAATTTATGGCATTTTAGACTTGATTTTGACACAGCATTTGGTGTTTACTGTTCAGTTCTCTTAGTTTTTCGTGTATTAATGGGGCCTTTAGAAGATTATTATGTGTCGTCTTCGTTAGTGACTATATTATATATACATTGAACTAAATTAGTTTTCTTTTTACTTTAGGTTTTATGATCAATATTAATTTCCAGGGGTAGCTGAAATTTTGGGAACCGCTGTCCACCGAACGTCAGCTAACCGGAGCAGAGCCGTAATAATTCTAGAACTGCCGGATGAAAAAAACGAATTTTGCAACAAAATTTAAAATTTCCAAAATTTTGTTTCGAATTCTTCAACCTGCCATTCGTTATAAAATGGCATTATACACCCGTCTTTCACGGTAGTGCAAGAGATTGAATTACACCCTGTATAAACGAAATTCAAAAAATGTAAATGGTTGAAAAGGGAATTGAATTGAGCGAAAAATAATAAGTGCCATTTGAAAAAATTGTGTATATGATAATTTTTGAATACGACAATCGAAAATCGCCTGCGCCCATATGGTACAATAGTAGGACCATGGATGGAACATCAGTTGTTAGACTGGACTACCAGCTAGCTGCTCCACAAATTTGGTTTCCAAATTTTGAACGGCATGAGAGTGACAAATGTTTTCCTAAACTACGACGGTATTTTTTTTTTTCAGAAAAAATGGAAATATATCAAAAATTGTAATAGATAAGTTAACACTCATAAAAAAAAATCTAGTTTTCCATTTGAAATAAGACTTTTTGCATACCCTGTATAGCTGTATGACCAAAAATATTTTTGGTAGAACGGACATGATCGATTATGACAGCACACCAAATTTTCCAATTTCGAATCCAACAGCAAGTTGAAAAACCTGTAATGCCGGCCGACGTAAATCACCCTTTTTAATGACCTAAAAAAGTTTTTTTTTTTTCAGTTCAAATTGAACTGATTCAAACATATTGCCTGGGTTCGACCTCGGCCGGCGGCGACGCTCCTTTTTTTATGCCTGAGTTATTTGCCTTTTTTGTATTTGGAGACTAAATTGATTGGTGAAATATTGGATATTTGGGAAGCTTATCCGCATTTAGGATAGCTAGTGAGTGTTAATTTTCTCGTGGGTAATATTATGTGCCCATGTTAGGTGATTTTTTTTTCTCGCACCTGCGTTTGTAGAAAAAATATTGTGTGTATGCGAGAACAAAGTGTCATTTCCATTCTTCGAAGTTTACGGTAACCCTCTCTGTAGCGGAAATCTTTTTTTTCTGACTGAATAATTTTATCAAAACACTGCGAACGATGCGTGCATGGCTACTGATGTCGAATGAACATCGCATAATAAAAAAAATTGTAACTACCCACGAAGAGTAATCAGGAATTGCTTAAACGTATATATAAAATATAAACATGGCTTTCCAGCTATAATAGAGAACACGATTAGGATGAGTCATTATGTTCCATTTTGTTCCGTCATTAAAAAAAAGTAGGTCAACCTTCAACTACAATTAGTACAAAGCGCTCGAATGTATTATTCATTTGTTCAGCTATACTTACAATATTTCATACTGCGTAGTCGCCGTGTTCAAGTACCCGCACTAATGGGCCTACGTCACAAGGGGCGTAGTGGAAACATTGCGATTATTTTTTAATGAACATACCTGTAACAAGAAAAGATAATTAGTGTTGTACTGGAGTTTAGATGAGCTCATATCAACTCATAAAGTACAGTGAAATAGAAACGCAAACATTTTCAAAATATTAACCGACGAAGGATCTTCGCTACTACTGGACATTTTTCACAATGATTTTTATTTGTTATAAGGGATTTATCTTCAAATCTGGTAACAAATCGCGACACAATTATGAAACGTCAACATGTTATCGGCCACGTGGCCTGCTATTTGTTGCCATGGCAACTACTGATAGCTCTATCTTATTGGTTATACGTCGTGCGATTTACTTGGGTGGTCAGTGGTTTGGCGGTCTGAGGCGCAGGCCGTTCGAAGCTTCAGTATAGCGTTAGTCGGTTCGAGCCCGATGTAGGTACGAGGGATTTTTTCTCAAATACTCAATATCGGAATCGATAGACGACCACAGGCCTTGTTGAAAGCAAGTGTATTGTGTGTTGTCTAGATGCCAATCTCGTCTAGTGCTAGCTTGGAGTGCATGCCGGCCACCCGAGGTGGTGCTGTAGGTTTTCCGGGTTTTCCTGCAGCTGAGTGAAGTGAATACGCCACCAAAAATCAGTAAGTCGCCCCGGCAAATAATAATAATAGCTGTCCTCTACCCGCACAGGCTATGCCTTTGGGTAGACTCTACGAGTGTTTATGAGGGAGTATTATTATTATTATTACTTTACAGGTGCTACCGTACTGGTGCTTAATCATGCGATCTGTTTACGGTTAAGTTAAATCGTACTGTTTTATGTCACACACTGCTTAAATAGACAGTTACATAGTTGGCGAGTTGTACAAATTTTGTAATTTTCTGTAGGGGGAGTAATTACAGTGTGGATTTATGCAGCACCAATCAACAATGAACAATTATCAATTATAAGTTGCACTCCTTATTTTAGAATGACTTCATTAATGCAGACAATTAGACAATTAACAATAATTGTCAATCATCAATTAACAATTCGGCCAAGTTGGCCAACTTTCCACTTTCTTAATTCAATTGTACCACCGGGTTTCTTCCAGTGCGCATCTAGTACGCGCACATGATCGCAGATTGGTCCGTCCGATGATAATCTTAATCTGATTTTTTTAAAAGCAAGCGGTAAAGAATTTTTTGATGGGACCAGGCTTCTAAGCCTGGTTCCACTTGCATCAGCAAAACTTTAAAAAGTTTTGGGGTCATTCGAGTATATTGCAGAACCATGAATTTAAATTGGTTCTGAAACATCCCCTTTTGTGTTCTTTGCCTATTAATAGGCCCATATCCCTTTCCTCCCTTTTTACATTACAATTAACAATGAATAAAAGTATTCTTCTCCCAATTTATAATTGATCCTGCATAAATCCACACACACTCTTAAAACAAGAAATAGATTTAAAAAATAATAATAATAACATCACATAAAACACATCTAAGTCAACATCTGCACGTTTGAAGTCTTGAAGATTGAATAGTAGTATAGTGTTCACGTTCCAAGCAAAAAAGAGCTATCAAAATCTCATTTTCTTTAATTTTCTTCATTTTATACTTCTCTCAAATATTTAATTTGGAATGGGTCCCTTATCACGAGTGTGTGTGCGCCGAGTGGGAGAAATAATATACGAAAACGAGCAGGCAAATTGCAAGTACGTGTGTACATTTATCTCAATATTTCTCAAGTATTGGAACAGTGCCATATTTTGATAATTTACTATCCACATCACAGTAACAAGTGGACAAATAGTTCTAGCATCATTCCAGGCCTGAAAAGGAACGGCAACCTTTGGGAACAGAGTAAGTTCATACCAAATGGTCAATCTTTTTCCGCGAAAATATAATTCATGTAAATACATGAATTATATTTTCTCATTCTCAAACATATAGCTATTTATGAAACAAGTTTGTATAGTATCTAGGACTCTTTTGTCTGCGCCTCATTCAACAAAGGGGCCATCCAAGTATTACGTACGCACTAATTGATTTGCTTATTTTTGATGACATGGAAATGGGGGGATCTAGATGGTGATTACGTCAGCAATATTCAATTATTCACTTTTTCGGATTATCTGCAAAATTCAGTCTATTTTAATTTGAACACATTTGGCAACCCTATTTGTCTATACTCGAAAGCGAAACATATTCAGGGGTGCATTCGAATATTAACTCCCCAGAGATAACTACTATTCAGGTAATATTTGAACAGACTTGTTTACCGCTGCTTGTATAGTTTATGTTGACATCGAAAATACATTGTTACGTTGAGGTATTTTATTTCTTTAGAAATAGAAAAATGGCATGAACATCTTATAATGTACAATGTATTTACAATTATTAATTTCATATTAATTGGGGCGTCATATTGAAATAATAATTTGCTAGTTCAAATCATTCATCAAACAATTATTATTATTTTTTTTTTCATTTCTTGAAATATAGAATATAATAATATATCATTTTGAAAATAAATGAAACCACTCACCCCAAAGTCGTCAACCACAGAACTTTTGTACCAATAGTAGGAAATCTCATAATTTAGAGAATTAATTGAGAAAATTCAGTTGGCAGAACCCTCTGCAACTTTTCAGGAAAAGTATAAACTATATGGTCTTATATTATAAATTCTCACTTTTAAACCGACTGTTATCGGGGTTAAATTTACCTACCAATTTTGTAGAGTTGAGAGAGTTAACTTGGTGGCAAATACTCGGGTATTTTCGAACGACAGTCTTAGAGTTAAATAAACACAACTTCATGATTTTCGAACGCAATTCCGTGAATTCTACTCGATGAGGTTAATAATCGAACGCAAAAATACTTATATAAATGTTCACGTAAACGTGGGAGGGGGGGGTAAGAGCTTTGCTTACTTTTGCTGACGATGAGGGGGAGGAGGTCAAAAATTACAAAAATTCTGCTTACGTAATATTTAAACGGCCCAAAACTTCACGCTCACACAAAAAAGCCCTTAACGAGAGTGTATCATACAAAGTGTTTTCTTCGACAGTTATTATAATAATGCCAAATTGTCGCAATTGTATCATTGATTTGAATGTCTTAAGTTATGAATTGTCGTCGTATTATCAAATGATGACTTCCGATCTAAATTTGACGCATGATAGTGTATTTTTCAAAAATGAATAAATGTATGAACAGTGCCTAAAACATTACGCAAAGTTGATGATTTTACGCACAAGTGATTTTTTTTACGTACTTGTACTTGTAACGGATTCCAACCTCTACAACTGCAAAAGTTTATGGAAAATGTTCAGTTTGAATACCAAAATTTGTTCAAAAACATGCATATAAAACTGAAAAGACAAACTCGTACGTCTTTGATGAAACTGAATAGGAAGGATGGCGAAAACCCGAATTTGTTCGGAGAAACTCATATATCTGTGATGAAACTAACTGCGAGTGCACGTATTTCGGATGACCGAGAATCGAAGAAGTTAGCGTAAACTAATGTTCATTAACCTGATGAGCATCTTTCTGGGCCATCTGATATCACACCAAATGATGCGCAGGCTTTAAATGGGGCATACATTAGAACCGAAGTTAATGTAAACAAATCGACACACAAATAGAAATAGTTCAAGCATATCATCTTCAGGTTTGCTGCCAATCATTTCAAATAATTTATTTTCAATTATCAAGATCAAAAATAGTATGTAGGAATTCACTTTAATAAATTCATCAATTTTGAACCTTGATTTCATTGATTGGAGTTAGTAGAAAATTGTCGTTGACCAAGAGTTCATAAATAAGACGGCAATTTTTGGTAACTTTCGGTCTGTTATGATACCTTTATAGTATCAAACAATTCGATATGTTATGTAATAGAATTTAATTTATCATAAGGTATCTTGAAGTTTTGTTTAATCGATAGTAGCAACCCCATATATAATAATACCGTAAATTTAAAAAATATATATTTTAGAAACGCAACACAAAAAGTTGACCAAACTTTCATATTTAATAGTCAACACTTTCATACAAGTGAGAGTAAAATTAGGTCCAAATTGACGGAACAGTTTTTGAGATATTGAATAAAAACTTTGTAAATGACCTAAAAAATGAAACGCACCCTGTATCTAAATGAAATGAATATTGAAGAACATAATTCACCAGAGAATTCTCTTACCTTTTGTTCAATCAACAGTGGCAATGAATTATTTTTTTTTTATTCAAAAACGACCTGTCAATTGTTTTCAGTATAATGGTATAATCCCAAATATTAAAAATTCATATTTCAAACAGAGAGAGTCATCAAGAAACTAACATGTATTTATCGCCTATAAAAGACTGAAACTATGATATTCTACCAAAATATAAATTGTTGGTTCTGGGCTAGTGTTAGCAAAAAAATCCGGAAAAACTATTTTTTTATTATGCCTCGTATACACCCTAATGTACTTTTATCAATAACGTTACAATTGGACATGTTAAACTGGTTTCGATAAATACATTTTCATCCTGAATTTGTCTTATTTCGACTAACAAAACAAGTTTTTCCTTTGTCAACCCTACCCAACGCCGACATTTTTTCGAACTCTGGCTGCTTACATCTCAGAAACGACGAATTTCCAAAATCATTCAAACTCGCACATTTTCCTTGTCACTCACCCCACTATAACACCATAAAATTTCAGCCAGTTTGACCGAAAGTCAATTTTTTTTTCAATGTGTTTTCGTGCGTGGTCCTTTATTGGATCGTGTAAATTTGCACCAAGGTTGTCTAAAAATCTAATCTGATACTCTGTTATTGTTCTTTCTTTCTTTTTGGTGTTGAATTGAAAATTACGCAAATATCCTCAAATGACTAAAATATCCTCAAATGACTACAACGCCTTTTTGTCTATCTACTGAGTATCCGGAAAAATTGAGATATCAGATAATTTCTTTCCATCCTACAAGATATAAAAAACGACAGAGGAATAACATTTTAAATGAATAAAATTTCGAACCACCAACATAATTTGAAAATAGCTTTCAAAGAAGTTTAAGTGGAGAACGTCCATATTATCAAAACGAACTTTCATTATAAAGAAACTCTCCAATTTCACTTCATCAAATCACGTCTTGTACTTGCACTGTCTGATACCTTTTGTGTAGTAATGAATATGGTGGAGTTTTATCCCAACACCTAAACACATTTTTAGGTTCAATAGTCGTCTTGGATACATGAATCGGTATGGCACATATTTTTTCGTATTCAAGACATCATTAGTTATTGTCCTAACAAGTGCGTAAAGTGTTACTTTTCCGCACGCAAATACAGTTAGACGAACGAAGCAAGGCGCAACAAACCATTTGTTATTGTCTGCAGAGACCTACCCTATACTGATGAGGGCAAGAACCCAGAAATCCTTGTAGGAACTCCGCTCGGAAATTCATTAGATGTAATTCAACGTTCGTCGTGGTATTAGTCAGGAAAGTAGTTGTTTTCTGATTGATTTTTTACCCAATTATTCCTATTGTATAGGATTATGCAACAAGCGTCGTCCTGGTAGGGCAGGACACCTTGTTTCTCTCTTGACAAGCTTATTGTGAACAATGCAGATTTCTTCATTTGATGCAGTTTGATGCAATATTTTTCATATTCAAAGTTCTGAATTCCGTTGGCCATTCGACTTAGGATATACCCAGCTACTGCTGACTTTTTTTTTCGGTGCAGTTGAAAAAAAGCTTTTTTAAACAATGATGAACAAAGCAAAGAACTGAATGATAACTTTCAAACTCGCCCCCTTTGCATCGCTACGTTCAACCGACTATTAGGAGTAATTCAGTACTGGTCCATCGATCACTCCCCAACATCTCAAGCAGTTATGAAAGATCACATTATCAACACCTCGCAATAACTAACAGATTCATAAGCAAATTCATACCGTAGGAGAAACCTATCATTCAAGTAATTTTAAATTAATTATAGCAAGCAACAAACGCCACGTTCATTAATCAGACATACACATAACAGATCATCCCGCACAATGTGTGCCTAGAGAAGTTAGTGACGTTATCTGTTCATCTCATGAATTGCTCCTTACTGCTGATAAATGGGTATGATTTATTTTCGATGCTCGTTTTACAGAGCATCAGTCACGAGTTTGATGTGCATGTATATACATCATTAGCGAAATAATAAGAAATGAACTCTATTCATTTGAATATTAGAAAAAGGAAATTAAAATGTAAACTCCGATAATTGAATAGACTCGGCATTCAAAAAACTACATATCTGGTACGATAAAATCGAGTAATTAATTAAATTTGTTCGAGAGCAAAATTAAAGTAGTTTTGGTTTTGTTCGTAAATTCGAGTATTGACAACCTCATTAAGAAAATTCTCCACCGAGGACAAAACATGCAGTTTTAGAAATACATATTCTGACAAAACTTCTATATTATAATATTGACAAAACCTGAATACCGTTATAGCACTGTCATGTTATGAAAGCATAATCTGTAAGGATCAAAAGTTAATATTACCGTAGCAATGAGATTTTATTTATGGAATCAATTACTTTTCTCTTAGTTTATTGTAGTACAACCTTCAAATATTCCATCACTTCTCATCTACTTCTTCCTCCACATGTTTAGTTGAATATGAAAAAATGTATGACATTTTAAAAAGTTGAAGTTAAAAAAAAATTAAACCAACAATAAACGAAGTAAGCTCTCTTAAAAAATATGAGGAAGTATCATAAAGTCAATGAAAGATATTCTTGTGGGTGAGGTATTTTATGACGTTCAAGGTTTCCTCTATAAAAACATGAGTGATCATTAGAGTTAATTTAAAATTTTAATATGTTGTACTATAACTATACTCAAGTTGTTATGTGAAATGTGTTTATTTATATATATACCTGATTTTATTTAATTTTTATTTTTACAAGACTTTGTCAATAAGATGTAAATCTTCGGACAATAAAGCATATTTTGATTGATTGATTGATCATATTTCAGTTTTTGGATCGATAGCTTACTTTTTTCCTTCTCCCTCCTATTTTCAGGTCTTATTTTAACATTAATGATGACGAAGTTTCCTTGAGTAAAATTTTCCGAAATAAAAATACCTCTGCATTCGAATTTCCAAGCCATAGGTACTCGCGGTGACACACCATCGAAAAATTTAAAATTTTGAGATTTACTTTTGTAATATCCGTGGACTCTTCGAGAACATTGCAGGTGAAAAAAACCTGATGATTTGCCTCTAACAGAAATTCCAGCAAACTCCTCCACCAACATGATCCACATGCTTTGTCCTGGTTACGAACTCCATTTCCGGTCAGGTTCAAAGGTGGTGTTTGGCTTCACTCTAAAGGCTACTGTTAATATTCCCGATATCCGACGATACGATGATCCGAAAGTGCAACTTTTGGTTGATTATTTGGAATTAACTTCGACATTTTCGACAATAATCAGTTCAAATTAGGCGAGTACAATCCATTCAATAGTACGCACGATACAAAATAATTCACAGGGTCCTCCTTTTTTCAGAGTCAAGCCTTGTTCAACCATTCAACCTTTCAACTTCAAATTTTCTAATGGTATGGGACACTGGAAAAATAAAGGGACCATAATAATGTATTCATTGGTAGACAGCTTATTCGGGTGATATCAGTCATGTCTAATGTTTCACTGTTCTCGGCAGAATTTGGTCGCAATTTTTTTAATGCTTTCTGCATTTTCTACTTTTCTAGAACGATTCAGTCTGTGTTGCTTATGATCTTTGAAAAACCTGTTTGAGACCGTGCATGAGTTATAACATGAAAGTTCTTTTTCGGTGTACTTGCTTCATCAGACATGCTTTGATTTTTAGCGATCTCTGCGTTACAAGTATTTAACAATATTTTTTTCCTTTTTTGGACGGTCGAGCTTTAGATGGGCCGTCGCGTCGGTCTATCAATCTGGCATTCAGATGTATGCGAAATTAGCCTGGATTCAATATAATTCTTTCCTAAAGCAGTACTTGAAATTAATATTTTCATTGTAGCTCCTGAACCATACAAGTAAATGAAAAAGATGTTAAATGAAATAACGTTGATTATTTCTATCTCATGATATGTCAGTGACGGCGGAAAAAAAATTCTGAAGGGTTGAACAAGGCTTGACTCGGAAAAAAGGAGGACCCTGTGAATTACTTGAGAAATTAATTATTTTGTATCGCGCGTACTATTGAATGGATTGTACTTACGTAATCTGAACTGATTATTGTCGAAAATGTAAAAGTTTACTTCAAAAATTTTTGAAAAGAAATGTATTTTTATTACCCTGTATCTCGAAAACCAAGCCGTTTGGGACGTATGTTTATATGAATATATTTATATTTTTATATTTTATATTTTTTTCCTGAAAATTTTCAAAGAATCACCTCCCGAAGTTTGTCAACGTACTTGATTAACACCCTGTATACATGAAAATTCGAAAATTGCTTCCCGCTTCTAAAAATAGCTCTGATTATTTAAATTACGTTTCAAAACAAAAAAATATAATATGTCAAATATATAAACAGATACTTTTTCTAAATTAAATATTGCTGGCAATATCTAAAACTTACAAACAGTTCAATTTCACCTCATTCTCTTCACTTTTATATCCTCCCCAAGAACACCTAAATCAAAAATCTTTGTAACTGATCCAAAGTCCCAGCATCACACGATCATTCATTCACATTGTTATGATAGGACACGTCCTCACTTGAAAACGATCAGGTGTGTAAATATTTAATATCAATTAAATCTCCTTGAAACAACATATCCTTTGTTGAATTGGGAAGCGATCTCCAAGTATATTAGTCGGTGTATCTATTCCGGCGATATCCTTGAAAACTCGATTTATAGGCCAGCTGTGTTAGTAGGAGAAGAATCACTTGTATTACCTACTTTCCAAGTTATAACAAGGATGCGTGTAGCTGTAAAATAGTGAACTTCGTATTATTGTAGGAAAGGGCAATTTTCCGACCCCAAATCTAATGTTGGAAGTTTGGAGGATGGGAATCTAATTTACATACTAAATGTTGTCAATAGAGATACATTCAAAACTCAAGTTGGATTTTCCGCCATTCAAATTTAACTTTTCAGTGCATTTGAACGAAAGCTTGTCTTTAAAGTTTTTTTTTATTGATATTTTATTTTCTGCTTTTTAGTTGGTACGCATTAATCTATAGATTTCTGATGAAGACTGGTCATTACAAGGCCTGTTTCCTGTGAGTTTTGAGCTGTCTAGCAATTAAATGAGGAGGCCATCTAAATATTTACTGAAGCAGCAAAACTCTCACCATAATTACAAAACTCGTCCGCCATCTTGGTGCCACCATATTCAAAAATTCATAATCCCGACCCCTTACATCCCCACATACCAAATCTGAATCGAATTGGACCAAAATGACTATGATAAACTGGATATTACTGAAAGTGGTCTATAACTTTTTTCACAGGATTTATTGCTAACCTTATGAGTTGGTTCAATGATACCTATTTTGTAAGTTTTTGGACAAACGCGTGTTGTGTTATCAATATCGGGGGATTTGTTTGGTTTTAAGGACCATATGAAGTGTACAAGGGAAAAACCAGCTGAGTCACAAATGATGATAAAAGAGTTATTGGCGTTTTTAGGTGAAGGTTCATTATAAGTTTATATGGTGTATGAAAGTTTTCTTTCCGGCAGTTCTTGTGACGTGCCTGGTTATTTCCTGACCGATTGATCCTTTAGAGAAAGTAGATTATATGCCACCAAATGGTGAAGGTACGGCAATTTCATTAAAAATGGACATAGCTAATTTTTCCCCTGTACCCTTCATATGGTATCTTCAAGAATATTCTTTATATTTTTTGCTACATTGCTTGCAATTTGAGAAAAGTAATCCAAGAATTTGTTTGACATAATATTTGGATCAGTTGTTACATTACCATTATCAATTTTAATTTAATTAATAGATCTAGCATAATTTTTCAATATTATACCATAAATCTTTTGTTGAATTCTTAAATTTTTCTTTCCAAACTTCAATATCTTTCAGTTTAGCTTCATTTATAACAGATATGTAGGTCAGTTTTTATATAGTTTGTATTTATTTTCAAATTCAGTATTGTTATAACCATTCTATAATTTTTTATACGTTTATTTTTTTTAATTTATCGATTTCATTAATGCCGGGGTCGTCCTTTTCTCTTGTTATCAATAATTTTAATTTTTACTATATTTCGATACAACAGGGTGCTAATTCATCTGAAGTGCTTAGATTGTGGTAGTTATCAGTATCAGTATCAGTGATGTTGTTAACTGGTTATTCAACAAACAAGTCTATTTTAAGAAGGGGAGATTGTTAATCGCCATTTTAATTCACGAGTTTAAAACTTTTCCGTCCACCGTACTTTTTAAAAATAGAGATATCTTACTTTCAATGTTTATTTATTTAACGATACGATAAAAAACAATCACTATTATATAATACACTATTTTTTCTGTGACAGGAAAAACGACAATTTAATAGTGAAAAAAATCGAATGTCTACGGCTTGAGGCCTTTCGGTTCGCGAGATCTTTCACATTTTCTCGTATGAACAACCACTTCATCTACATATATAAACACGGTTCATAGCCGCACCGATAGGATTGCGGCTTACCACCCCATAGGTACGTGGTTCAAAGGGACACTTAGAGACAGTTCAGACCTTGTTCGAGATCAGGAAACACCAAGAACGTGATTTTCAAAATTTGCATATATTCTCAAAGGGTTCCTGATACGACCCAAGAAGATTCTTAACGGAAATCGGCTTGAAACCAGTATGTTTGATGATCATTCCCGAAATAAACGATCGTTCAATGATCAAGTAACGTGACGGTAACGCGGCGAGATGCTAATTCGAAAAAATGCCGAGATTTATCGCCCGTTCCGCTAGTGGCAGGTGCTACCTTTAGTCGGGTAATTTGTTAGGTGTCGCCATTACATATTTTCGGTTACGCAACAAGGAAAATTCATTAATTGATATATTTAGCGGTTCGGCGTCAGAGTTAGAAGAGTGGGAATATCTAGGGAGAGTTTGTCGTAATCTTTCAGCGAAAGGTACTTTACAGACGCCTTTCGTTCGACACGAATTATGTAAATAGAATTCCTTCATTTTTTATTTATTTTTTTTTCAACTGAATTCTACATTAAATTCCACGTTATTTTTCTGAGTAATTTTATAATATTACATATCAGCAATTTGGATAAAAAGAATTATTTTAAATAAATTTTTCCATAATATCTCGACTGAGCAAAAACTACTCATCAAAACAGATATACACAGCCGACACACACTAAGAGTAACTATGAGACAAAGACCGACTGCTGACTATCATAGGAAAGAAAAATAGATAAATAAAATTATAGTTTGAAAAACTGAATAATACGCTTTAATTGAATGAAGCAAAATTTGTATTTCATGCAGAAATATATTTATAAAATCATAGTATGCTATGAAATACAAATTTTGCTTCATTCAATTATATTGATACGTGCAGACAGCTTGACAATTTCACTTAATACACTTTACTTTCAACAGGGACTGAAAAGTCAATGTGAAATCCCTATGGAAAGAAACATACATTGTCAAAATGTATATTTCTTTTCATACTCTGTTGATCTCGTTCATACAAAAAGTAAGTTTTATTTTGTGGAGAAAAATCTTTTTTCGGCAACCGTCCGGGAAGTAGGATTTTTCTTTGAGAAAGTATCACTTCCCGGAATAGTCCGGAACGTACGTACTTTCCGGACTAGTCCGGAACGTACGTACTACAAGTGTTACATTGTTGAAAATATAATACAATTCTCTTTACAACCATCTAAATATTTTTGAATTTTGTTCATAATTTTTTGCAATTTCGATTTTTATGCCTTTCCAAATTTTTAAGTTAATGTGCCTCCAGCGCCATTTGTCGAGTAATTGCAATGTTTCTTCTCTCAAAAAGTAGTATTGGTAATACCCTTCAAAAAATCTTTGGTTTCATTGCTCCACATCAAACCGTTCAAATTTATCGAGGTATGAGTAGTATTCAGATCCGCATTTATATTTGATATTTCGAATTTGAATTGCAAAAAAAATATTACCAAAATTCAAAAAAGATTAGATGGTTGTAAAGGGAATGGAATTTCTTTTTCAACCCATGCCATTTAAAAATTTTGAGTTGATGTGTCCCCTGCCCCCTGTCGGGAAATCACCATTTTTATTTATTTATTTCAAATAGTAGTATTGGTGAAACCCTCGAAAAGGTTTTTCTTTTCATGTTTCTACGTCGAGCCGGGGGAGGGAACTATTAAAAGCCGCACTGTATAATCCTGAACCACTTCCAAATATTGTATCCAGATTGTACATATCTCAGATCACCCAAATCCTCACATTTTTGTATTTTTATTTTGAGTTTTGGTTCCCACAAAATGGAAATTCTATATTTTTCAGAGAACATCGTGAGAGCCGGGGGAAAGTAGGTAGGAATTGGTGTTCTTGAATTTCTGAAGACTGTATGCCTGATCGAAAACATCCCAAGACATTTCCACTACTTTGCCGTTTGTTCGAAGAACAAATCCTGGGAAAGATATGTTTGGCATGTCTCCAGATGAGCTTGATGTTGATAGCTTTCTCAATGACCTTCGAGATAACGGATATTAGTACGATGGGCCTGTAGTTGCTGGGTCTTTTTTCCCACTTTGGAGACTGCTTCCAATTTTCCATTTGGACGGAAATACCCCTAAATTATAAGAGAGGTTGAATAACTTGCAAAGAGCTAGTGTTAGTTCGGGAGGACATGCCTTCAGAACGATCAGCGGAATTCCATCAGATCCACTAGGTTTGTTGGTGTCAAGACCCAGCAAAATGCGTCTGATGGTTCGCTGGCGGAAGATAATCTCAGGCATATAACTGTCAATGTAAATAATGTCCTGGGCTTGTTTTCCCAATGGATCCAGAGTAGAATTTGCAGCAAACATGTTGGCAAAGATATTGGCTTCTTCATTGCTAGTGTTACATTTTCCTTGGTTATGGGAGGAAATGTGCTGGAAGTGAAATACCTTCTCACGGCTTTGGCAAATGACCAAAAAGAGCGGGACCCGTTAGGACACTCAAAGAGCTTTGATCGTATCTTGGCGTTGTAAGCTTCTTTCGAGGATTTGAAACCATCGACGATATACTGCCTGCTAAACCAGAGATGGGACTCCGTGTACCATGGAATTCTATGTTGACAGGATAAGTGAGAGGACATAATGATTGAATTATTGGGAGGGACAGAGACATAACAGTCCACAAAAGTCCCACAGCAGAGTTAATCAGATGATGTTCTTCTTTACGTGTTAGGTATATACGTTTGCATCTCAGGAATAGGATCAGCGCATTGTGTTGAATCTTCAGAAGAGATCAGCATCATATTTCTTACACAAGAAGTATACACTTCTTAAGGATGATCTTGTAGTTGAGCCTGATAAGTAGGTATATTATATTGGATATACACGGGCCTCATTTTTCGTTTTGGGCACAAAGAAATATAGATTATTATTGATTCATTCGAATTTAGCTTTGTAGAGCTCCGCTTCGTTAGATATTTTTGAATACTTTCTTGGAAAATACAGATTGTTAAAAACAAGAATCGTGTTTTGTTCACAAGTCGTCCTCAATATTATAAAGTGTGAATTCAGTAATGATTATATTTTTTTGATGAGATAGCGAAAAAAAAATGAATTACCAACAACATGCGTCTTCTCTCAGCCGACACGACCAACAATAAAAAATTCATCATGCCTGTAGACAATGGCCAACGCACACATGGCCGACCAAGCGCAGAGTCCAGTGGAGAACATCAGAGAACGGACTTCCTCTGTAAATATGCCGTGCTATGCTCATTTCTGTGCCGTTTCCTTGACGACCAACATCGATCAATCTATACTTTAAACGAGTTCAACATATTAATCTGATTAGAACGTTTGATCATCTAAAAAAGCATACAGGTAAGGAATTGGAAAACTGACGATGGACTGGCGTTGGATATTTTCAGAGGGCAAGTATTTGAAGGCATGCGAAAATGAGACCGAATTTATATCAAAGAACAAAATTATGAATTGGGAAATTTCTCTTTTGAAAGAGATACCATCTACTTTTGGTAACACATTTGGGAAATCAGCATTACTATGATTTGTGTATTGGCCGAGTTAGCTGATTTGAATTTCTTTGAAAAAAATTCCCAGACCAGTTCCTATGACAATTCTCATTTACAAAAGAAGATAGAAAGTTTTACGTATATTAATAATTTTGCACAAAAATATATTATTATAAGAGGTAATATAATAAGTGGTGTGATTATTACCGATAATTTTTTGGAATATTAATGAATTGCAATCCCAAAGCTGAAAATACAATGAGTCCGCAGGAAAGTTACTTTTCCGCACGGTTTTAAATCGTACAGAAAAGTACAAATTTCAAAACGAAAAATCGTACTCGTAGGAAAAACAATTTCCGGTGGCGTTGCGCTCATTCCATACCAGAGTTGCTCATATTTTTAGACATACAAAGAATACTAGGTAATAAATTAAAGATCGGTTTATAATTTATACAGTATCAATTAGAATTTCAAATCTCAAAAAATGTCACTGTCAAATATTCAAAATGCAAGACAGATGAATGGCACGATTTGAGTGGTTCTGAAAAGGGGAACATTCTCCATGAAAATTGAAAAATGAAAAATGTGATTTATTTGTAATATCCAACAGAAAACGACTACCTACCGGGCTAAAGCCACGCAGGACATTGAACTACATCTGATAGATATTGTGAAAAGACTCTAACTGATCAGTCTTGGTCTTGGACTCGCGAAGCCCTTTCGAGCCGTAGGCGAGTCCTGGAAGTCTACGAATCCAAAAAAACGATTTTCGGACGTGTTGCGTACACAATTTTTTAAGGCAACCTTGAAGAATAACAAATCGAGACTTCTTTTATTTATTACATTTCTTTGTAGAAGAAAATTTCGAACATTCTAATTGTTATTTGTATCAAATATTGAAATTCGAACAGAACATAGGTACTAACAGAAGCATTCCAATTCTTATTTATATTATTGATATTTACATTAAAATTCGATCACTTCCCGGCCTAGTCCGAAGAGTATCTACTTACCGCACAGTTGCCGAAAAATGTATTTCCTCATAAAAATTGGTGCATTGCAGAATAATAATTGCATATGAGTTGTCAAAATGTCAAATTTCCAAACAGTGCACAGTGGAGAACAAAAATTAGATTTTTTTTGTTCTCGTAGACATTCTCCTTTATGCAATTCCAGTGGAAAAAATCAAGTAGGTTCAAATCTGAAGATCGAGGAGGCCACGAATTGGGAAACTACAATAAATATGCAATTTTTTAATATAACTTGCCGGATTAGCATAGTGATATTGTATACAGTAATAAGTAAGCTAATGAAATTAATTATAGATCCTTTTTTGTCTACAAAGGTATGACAGTATTTATTTTATTTTGGACTGTGATCAATACAAGGGGAATAAGGGGTGCATAACAAAAATTAATAACATAAAATATGAAATTTTGTACCTGTTGTACTTGGAATACTGATCAACGTTTGCGATTTTCATGAAACCGCCATTATTAACAAAACTATCAATATTTTACCTACTGAGGCCATATTTTGATATTCTGGTCAGTTGTGAGCTGGACTATCAGTACACCGAACAATGACACTGAGTTTTGGGACTCCCTGTATAAGAATTACAATTTTGAAGTGATTCACCGTGACCAACTCATGTAAAACCTATCAGTGAATCCATAAAACATTCGCAAATATACATTACCTGCCTACTTAACCCAACATTAGGCAGGATCCACTCTCCACGAACTTAAGTACTTCAGACACGTTTGTCCTGGGTCAAAGGACTCAAAGCTACATATCTCCGATCTGAAATATCCAAACCAATCCTCCATTCCTCTCTTTACCGCTCTATATCAGGTTCCCCTGTCTTCGGTAAATCATTCATGCAATTTTCCCGCAATAACTTTCCACCCAGAGAACAGATATTGATTCGTTTGTTTTTCACGTCGTCGTTCGAAAGACAAATCACTCTTCAGATATTTTGCTTGTTGGAAAAATCTCCTGAAAGCTTGAGTAACAACGAAATGTTTCACTCATGGTTTTACTTCGCTTTTCTTTGTGAGTTCTTGAACAAACGGAACTTTTGAAGTTTTATGAAATCAACTTCAGTGGGAAAATGGACGTCAGTCTGTAGGTTATGTTTAATCTTACTCTCTGGTTTTGACAGAAATATAAATAGAATTGGTGCTTCCACTAAGTTGAAAGAAACAATTTTCAAAGGAAATGACGTCGCAGACAACTGTGATTCCAGAAAAGATTACATGAATAAGCGATTACCAATTTCGATATTAAAGGGTGCACTTAAAAATTTACTTTTTCGACAACCGTCCGGAAAGTACCTACTTCCTGGACGATTTTTCTTTGAGAAAGTATCACTTCCCGGACTAGTCCGGGAAGTACGTACTTTCCGGACTAGTCCGGGAAATGCTCGAATTTTAATATAAATATTAATATAAATCAGAATCAGAATGTTTCTGTTAGTACCTATCTTCTGTTCGAATTTCAATATTTAATACAAATAAGAATTTAAATGTTCAAAATTTTCTTCTACAAAGAAATATAATAAATAAATGTGTCTCGATTTGTTATTCTACACGATTGCCGAAAAAATTGTGTACGAAAACAGTTTTTTGGACTCGCAGCCTTCCAGGACTCGCTACGCTAGTCCTAGAATCTTGTTCACTCGCCCAAAAAAACAGTGTTTTCCGGACTTGTTACGTAAATTACTATTATATCTGTAAACAATATTCTAGTATTAACAATTAAGTAAGTGTTTTTTAATAGTATATCTAGAAATCTTTTAATAATGCTATGGATAAAATTCGAAAAAACACAACAGATTCATGACACAATGATTACCGTATGTAATAAAAGTGTATCGATTATTATCGAAGTACAAATTCCTTCGATTCTGAAAAACAAATTATGTTGCTTGGAAACCATGAGAGAGTTAGTAGCAACATAATTTGTTTCGAAAAAGAGAAGGAGTTTTTTATAATCATCGATAAAACGACTTTGGGCCAGTAGAGATAGACATGAAATATCGAAAATTTAACAATAATTCCAAAGGTTTTCAAATTTCGGTCAAGTGAATAGTATTCGAGAAAGCAATAAATCTCAGTTTGCACCCCCTTGGGGAGTAAGCAACATTGTCAAAATGTCAAATAACTTGAATTAAATTGAATTGAATTTTGCTGTATACTGCTCGTTGAGAAAATTCCAAAAGTTCTGCAAACTTGGAGTAGTATTGAATATATTATTTCATATCACGAATCAAGTTTGCAACCAATTCAAGTGTACGGAACATTTTTTTTATTGACCTATAATGTTTTTCTTTCATATACCATAAGAGAAAATTCCATACGTTCTGCAAACTTGACAGATTTATCGGAAAAATATTCCGAACAGTTTATTAGTAAATTTGCAACCTTTTATACGTTGACCGGAACATATATTTTCATGAGTCGTGGTAATTTTTTTGATCAAGGTGGTCTCGAAATAATTGCAAAAGTTTTGAAACTTTGTTGCAAATTTTGAAAACATGATGCATACACAAATTTGCAACCACAAGGTTCCGGAACTGCATGCAATTTTGAAAAATCGAATTAATTTACTAATTTAATTGTTTGACATTTTATTATTATAAATCATCATAAACTTCATGTTCCTCACTCGACATTGTTTATATCTCAATCATTACATCATTAGCGTTCAACCTCAAAGACACAGTAAGTATTGATATTACTGGGGTTTCACTCCATTTAGTTTACATTATTGCTTATTAAATATTAATTGTAGATGAAGATGGCAGTATGGCAGTAACCATTGTCGAAATATCGGAAATACAGTGTTAAAAGAGTACACGTTCTGCTTGCTGCTTTATCAAAAAAAATATTCCCATTTTATCCATTTATATCGAACGACAAAAAAAAATAGATGAAAACCATCAATATATTGCATAGATATTTATATATGAACAATACAACATTACATTTGACGTGGTTCAGGTAAAATACAATTACCTTTTCTGGGTGTAGGAAAGCGCCGCCCCTGGACGATCACACATGGAAAAGCAGAATCAGTTTTAATCCGTTGATCCTCCTTAATCAAACTGAAGTTGGTTAATTTGATTAGCATGACTTTCAATTAGGAGGTTACAAAATAGATGATTTTTGGAGAACATAACACATGATATGACATAAAAATTATATGAATGATATATTGATGTCGAACAAACTTTCCGTATATGCGAGCACAATGTTCTTTTGAGCACAAATAATATTTGATCAAAGTTATGAAACCTTTCGAACAATGATTATCATAAATTCGCCACAATTAAACACGGTGAATAATAAACTGAAACTGACCGACTACATGGAACATGAAAATATAGTTGATACATTCAGTGGCGTGGTTGCGAAGGTTGGCAAATGAAATAATTATGCATATGATATGGTGGTAGATCAACCTGTATACAGGGTGTTTCCGAAATTGGAGCGATAAATGAAATGGGAAGTAGAAGATGACAAAACCAAACGAAGTGAAAGAATACTTTTTATAACAAACTATTTTCTTAATCGCTTCAGTTTCTGAACACCCTGTATACATTTAAACGATCTAACGATCTGGATCGAATTTTGTATTTGGATAAAGTTTTGCTTTTTAAGTTCATCCATATAGGCGTCTTTCCTGAAAACATCTCGTGTTTACAATTTTTTTTCTTCAATTGAAGAATTCGAATTACGAATCCAGTGATATCAGGTTTGATGGAATTATGTCGAAGGGCTGCGCAGAAATGGGCAAAAAACTTGTCCATATGCCCAATGAGTGCGACAGTGACTTTTAACCTTCTGAATCGTGTGGAGTCTCAGTCATACTCATTAGACATACGAGGATGTTTTTTGCCCATATCTCCGCAGCCGTTTGACAAACCTGGTGTCACTGGATCCGTAATGACGATCCCTAACCAAATATGGAAAAATATACTGAGTGTTCTATTTGAAAATATCACCACAGTAATTTTTACTCAAATGCGGATAAACCTATATATTTTGAGTGGGATTCAAAAACTGGCCCATCGGAAAAGAAAATCGACTTGTCCGAGAATTTTTCCGAAATATCTTTATATGCAGAAATAATGAAATTATTTCATAATTTAGCGGCGTACTGTATATGTGGGATAACTTTTCAAATAGAAAATAATTCATCAGCAGAAATACTGTAAAAAATAATGGAGTCCGAAATTAATATCGATGATCTTCAGGAAATGAGGAATGGACTCTGATATGCCAACTTTATTTGACTGGGCAAATCACTGCGATTAAATAATTCTGAACAGTAGCTTCTCTTAAGGATTTTTTTCTCGTATGAAACAGAGAAAACAATTGATGTTTTCTCTTTGCTTTGAAAAAATGATGCCAAATCCTATCAACTCTCCTCCTACTGTTCTAACAAAATACCTTATGGTATACCATTCCATGAAATTGTCATTTCAGTTGTGTTTTCTAGTTATTTTCCGAACTATAAATAATACTGAAAAACCCAATCAGAGTGTTCTCTTTTGTTCGTGTTGAAAGGATTCCATCAAAAATAGATACATCAAACTACAAACGGTTGTCAGAGAAAAATAATTTCGTATCAACATAACTTCTCAGAGGGAACAATCAATCACAGATTGTCTTCGCCTTCTGCTGAAAAACGATTCAATCCGCCTTCAAACTCGAGGGCACTCTCGAATGGATGAAACTACGTGATTTTGGAGTGGAAATGTGTCGAAATTGATTTCAGCGAGAAGTTTTCATTATTACCGGAAAACAATGGGATCATTATTTTGCCATCATAATCAAATGGGGTATTCAAAGACGGCTGTTTCTCAAAATCTCTTTTTCGTGATTTACAAATATTGTGATTTCATTATTCTCCAACTTAGGGAAATTTAAATGAGTAGGCATTGTTCCACGAAATCGGTAGGGAGGAATGTTTTGGCTAATAACCATTGACGAAAGTCAAATTAGGAGAATACGAACAATGAGACTCAAGCCGATGTTTAGGGCTTTTATCTACTGAGTGACTGTAAAACCTGGCATGGTTATGATAATAATAAGAATAATAATAATTTCATGATCCTGTAAGACAACCAAAAGGTACATTGGTTGGGATCAGTTATAAAAAACCTTAAAAAGAAAAGTTAAAGTAAGTATTACAAAAATAACATTGATTGAAATTATATAAAAAGGAATCAAATACAACTTTTGTTGTTCAATCCTCCTTGAAGGGAGTAATAATTATTCTCCAGAAGAAAGGACTCAAGAGCAATTTTAAAGCTGTGAGTAGTAGTACTATAAGAGTTTCTCAGTTCAAGGGAAGCAAGCTGAATAATCTGAGCCCTATTACATTGGAAACAATCAAGGAATTTTCACACAATAGTACATGAAAGTCTGCTTTACACCTTGTGCGTTAATAGAATGCAAACCGTCGTTTACATTATAACAAGAATCGAGAATGAAAGGAACACGGACTTGGCCAAAATTCTAGAATGGGGATCCAACACTTTGGACCTGTTTTGGAATACTGTTCCCATATATGGAGTGCAGAACCCAAACACACATTGAAACTTTCAGATTTGGTGCAAAAGAGAGCCATTCGTCTCGTCGGTGACATTTCACTCACAAGCTCACTTACTTCTCTGGAACATCGCAGGAAGGTTGGCGATCTGTCTCTGTTTTATAGATATTTTCATGGACGATGCTCTTCCGAAATATCATCAATCGTTCTACCGTTAGCGGTCTCATCGAGATTGACCCGTCGAGGTCAGTCGCCACATCCATATTCCACTTTGGAAATATGCCGCACATCTGCTTCCCAGGGCTTGTTTTACCACAGAACGGCAAAGCTTTGGAACTCGCTGCCTCGGGAGGTGTTCCCTGAGGCATACAGCTTATAGAATTTCAAGAAGAACACCAATTACTACCTACTTTCCCTCGGCTCTCATGATGTACTTTGAACTGTCGCTTGAAAACTGGTTTTGACGAATTGATCTTACTCAAGGTGTCCCTCAAGGATCAATATTAGGTCCTCTCCTATTTCTAGTATTCCATTGGCCTCATATGATATTTGAACACAATGGAATCACTGCAACATGTTATGTAGATGACACATTTCAGTAGTGGAAGATGACTTATTGTCACTGAAGTCACTGGCTGAAAATACCTATGCTAAGTTGATAACATGGTCAGATGAAAATCGTCTTGTAAAAAACAAGACAAAGACCAACGCCTCGATGTTATAAGTAGCCAGCATAATCATGATACCAGGTTGAAAAAACTTGTTTTACCCAATCAACATAGAACTGTTAAAAAAATCAAAAAAAAATCGAGTATATTGGGTGCAAGTGCTATAACTCTCTGGCAGAGCACATAAAGAATGCAGCTTCTATAACGATTTCTGAATATCGACTAAAAAAACATTTACTCCTCAAAAACTGCCACATCATAGAAGAATTTTTCGATTAGGGAATAATGTAACTTCAGTATGAAATAGAGTTCACATATTTTTATGTATGTGTATGTAGATTATAATGTTTTAGTTTGTAGTATTTTGTCCTTTATATTTTTCAACACTTAAGAATGAATCGTAGCACTTTGAAACTCGGCACATGACTTCTTAACATCATATATTGTTAGAAAAAAAATTGTTAAACAAAATATCAGGGGTGGAACCCAAAAAAAATAAAAAATAAATTATTTAAAAATTTTTTTTTGGTCTTGTTTCGGAAAGTATAAGATTTATCAAGAAACAATTTCAACAAGGCGAAAGATAATTCAATTCTACACAAGAAATATGCTAAGTAATTTCTCACAAAATGCACTCGTTTTCTCAGAAAACCTGATTGAATTCCGATATAAAATTTTAACCCGCGTCTGCAATTTCCGGCAAGGCCGAATATTAGATTTGTCATAACTTTGCGAAAAATTATAGTAGAAGGAAAAGAACGACTGTATATCGTTCCTGAAGACTTCGACTTCCTCATGCAAATATAACATGTGAGTATATGAGTACCCAAAATGTGTTTTGTCCCACTTCACATAATCCTTCTACGATATTTACGGAGGAGTCATGGAGTCATGGATATTTTAGTTGATATGAAATAGTTATACTGAAGCAGGAATCAGTACCCTCTTTGGACCATATGCAACGATTTTAGACTAGTGAGACATATCTCACTTATACATACCAAAGAAAAAACTGGGTTTTACTCAACTCACCCATAATCCTGGCAATTTCTTCAGTAAATGTTGAAAGTAATCGCTCATACACATCCTACCTAAAAAATTGAGTATGTGATTTCAAGCTTGAGGTTTGCGCTTCACAATAGTGTTATAAACTAATATGCAGGATATGAATAAGCGATCATTTTTAACATTTACTGAAGAGAATGTCGATTTCATGGGTAACTTGAAAATGAGGCAGGAGTAAAACAAAGTTATTTCTGGCATGTATAAGTAGGACCTGTCACAGTACTGTAAAATTGTTGCATATAGTATGGGTTGCTGCTTCAGTATAATAATTCCATATTTACTAAATTATTCATGATCATCATCTCCGTGAAGTGTGACAAAACACATTTTAGGTACACAAATACTCGCATATTATGTTCGCAGGAGAAACGAAATGAACTTTTCCTTTTCCTTCTCCGATCATTTTTATCAGAGTTATGACCAATCAAATGATCGGCTCCGCCAGAACTTTCAGCGGCGGTAGGCGTGAACCTGAAAGTTGATTTTGTGGAGAATTAAATCGTCTTCCACATTGTTGAGTTGTTTTTCCGATAAATCATATACTTTCCAAAATTACAGCACAAATCTATTTATCTATTTTTAATGTTCCATTTTCAACCCCTGGAATTTTGGTAAACAATTTTTTTTGGTGTTTGTCATGGTTCCAACTAGAATTGATCCTCGTCTCAAAACCTGGATTAATTATTTATATTGAAAAAAAAACTCGAACGGTTTCTATCGATTGAAACGTTGTGTTCAATCAAGAACAATCTAGATAATGGAAATCCCAAACTCGAGTAATCAATTTACATCATTATCCGAAACTTTCAAACAAACGTCAATTTATTTGGCAGAATTTCAAGCAGTTTTCTCCAAAATTGATTCATATCATGATGAAACTGATGTACAGAAAAGTCGACATCAAATATATCGAACCCATGAAGCAGCATATTCCAGCTCACCTTCATTTCCAGATATTTATCAACTGATGAGTATCCATAATTAATGTTGAACGTATAATCGATAAATTGTTATTAACCCTTAATGTAGATGTCATAAACACAAGTTTGAGTGGGATTGAAAACAAATTGTCTGTTAGCAAAATAGAATATTTCACAGAGAATGGATGGACCAATTTCACGGGAAATATATATGTGCACCGATTAATATCAATTAGCGAAAAGCGAAGTTCTCCGACCGACTCGACTATTGCACAGAAAGTTTGGAATATTCCATTCGTTTCTGGAAGAGTTAGTTCAACATTTGCGTATGAACAGGATATTTATATCAAATCAATCAAATCCGGAAAGGAGAGTATCTAGGCATGTTTGACGGAGTATTTATTAACAACTCAAGGAGGGAAATGAAAAGTTTATTGACGGACGAGGTCCGAAAGTTCAACCTTCAAATCTGCATTGCCTCATAACATATCGACCGAAAAATAGGCAAAATGTGTATAGTTATACAGGGTGTAATTTAACCTCTTGTAAAGGACGGGTGTATAATGCCATTCTATAACCAATGGCAGGTGTGAAAAATGTTAATTCAATCAATGAAGATTTATAATGGAATATTTTCTAATTTTCGTCCTAGTTATTAATAGTGTAGCTGCGGTAATGTTTGATTTTTACTTTATGTCCCTAGGGATTTGAAATGCAACTTCATCTCCCTAGGGACTGAAAGATACATTTTAGTCCCTGTTATACGGTACTAAAGTTGGCACTTCAGTCCCGGAAGTGCAAAAACATTGACATGACGATGTCATTATAACATGCCAGCAGAAAAACATATTTTAACAGGCACTTTAACGTCATCGTTACTAACAAAATTGCTCTGACAAAAACTTTCAATAAATCATGTTAGTCATGTTTTTCATTTTCTGATTCTCAGTTTATACTCTTGCAACGCCA
Organism: Chrysolina haemoptera; assembly: GCA_958298965.1. Classification (NCBI taxonomy): domain Eukaryota; kingdom Metazoa; phylum Arthropoda; class Insecta; order Coleoptera; family Chrysomelidae; genus Chrysolina; species Chrysolina haemoptera. The sequence goes on along the minus strand of OY282602.1, from coordinate 11,168,894 downwards.
CTGGCGATCATCCGCACAACAATATAGTTCATGTACTCTTCCTATTCCCACATTGCGATAATCTACCTCAAACCGCATCCAATCCATTGTGTTTTTGTTCGTCTTTTACTTTCATTCTCTTCAAGCGCTAGATTTATCTGTCGAGGTTAACCGGCTGGCTACTCGAGAACCACGAAAATAAGAAAACTTCTCTGTAAAATCAAGAGATATGATCGGCTATGGGGCAGTAAAAAGTAGCAGTAGTCACGACAGAGTACAGACGAGGTCCGCGGGTTCGTACAATAATCGTAATAATAATGAACTATCGTCCTATTTCAAAATGGACAAAGGAATTGAATATGGTATTGCATCGACTCAATAGAATTTGTTTTATCAGATGATTGGAAGTCAACAACAATGAAACGTTATAACTGACACGTACTATTTGAAGGGAAGAAAGTGCCACTTTTCCTCCCGCAGGATGTCGTTTATTAGTGTATTAAACATCCAAGGGAGGAAAAGGCACTTTACTCCCATGTAATACATATGATTTTTTCCTCCTACCCACTTAATGAACCTTTTTTTGTAAATTTAAAACGCATCTCAACTGCTTTTGTCTAAAACGGACCTATACTGGCATGATGGAAAGTATAGAAAATACAGTCATGTCCATCTGAGGATCTGCGGTGGTGCAATGGCTAGCGTCTTGGTCTTGTAATCGGAAGTTTCCGGGTTCAGCATCTGGCAATTGCAACTTTTTTTTTTTTGAACGTTATTTTACTTTTTTCTTGTTAGTGATTTGAATTATTGGACATTTAGATAGGTTGTACATTTCGGATTGCTATTGAGTGATTTTCTCATAAGTAATGTTGTGCCTATTTGAATGAGAGTCGATCGTTTTTTTTTCTAAGAGCTGCGCTTGTAGAAAAAATAATCTGTGTATTTCGAGCACAAAGTGTCATTGTCGTTCTTCAAAGAACTATTTTTTTTGGTCGAGTGACAATCAATCACTTCGCGCTCTCAATACACAAATAGCTATTAAAGAACTAACGTAGAAGTAACATTCATGTTTGATTTTTACCAGCATACAGGATATATAAGATGCACTAGAAATTACGGAAACAATTTGATTATAATAGATTCACAAGTTTCATCGTTTACAACTTACTTGAAATAAGGGGGAGGAAAAGTACTTTCCTTCCTAGGGAGGAAAAGTATGAGTTTCCTCCCTGATGGTTTGAGGGAGGAAAGGTACAGGGTTGGGTCCGATCGCGGCAATCGGATTTTTTTTTCTAGCAACCCACAAGTCTTTGATAGATACTTGTGCGAACTGGGGGAAACGAAACCCTTACTTTTTACCTGTGATATTATGCAAGGATGAGAATTCAAACTATACATCTTCAACTATCGACAGTAAAAAACTGATGTCTTCTCGAATACTTTGACAATGACTTGATGTGTGACGTTAATCAATCACATGCATCAGATGATCATGGTTCACCTACAGCATGAATTTCTACATGAATTGAAAGAAGAACCACATCATCAAAAAGCTCTGCTAAAAACATTACCCAAGAAAAGGAGTGCTGGAGAGAAATAGTTTTATTATACAAATGAAAAAAGTATTAGATTTTGTCTCGAGGTTGTGTTGTCTCCTGACGCGAAGCGGAGGGAGACAAAAAACGGAGAGCTGAATAATACAATTTTTTTTTCTGTGACGGGAAAAACGATGATTTAATCAAATATCTACCTTTACCTATGTGTATATATCTCCAGGAAAAAAGGACTTTTTTCCCGGTTCTGGGGAAAAAAGTAACTTCATAAAAAGTTATATTTTAGTACCTGTCAACAGAGATAAAATGTCAAACTTTTTTCCCGTCATAGAAAAAAGAAAACGCAATACCAGTGTATGGAAAATGAATATTTCAAAAAGACACCGTCTGCACCACCTCAATTCCTACAAGCACAGACAGAAGGACAGGACAGAAGCGCCTGAGACTAAAAACTGGTAGTAGATAAAACCTTCGATTTCGTTTCCAACACTGACAACTTTTGTCTCTTTCCTAGGATCTGCTGGCGCCCCTAATATTTACGGCGCCTGAATGTTGGACCGCTGTTCGAAATTACAGTTTCTTCGATCCGGCAGTTGTTTTGAAAAAATAAAAATACCACAATTTTCATATTCCTCCGACTGGAATCATTTATTGAGCCTTTGAAGAATAGCACCAAGAAAAAACATTGAGATTTTGATTTAACAATTATCAGGATTTTTATGTTAATGCTCAACTTGGTAAAAATTGTTAATTTATAAAAGCATGAATCATATACTGGACTGGAAACCGCTATTTTTAACACCTCAACACGTGTTTCAATCACCAAGTGATCATCTTCAAGAGAGGAAGATTAAACTCGCGGCTTATCGTTTATTCATGCATTTCTCAATTTTTTCATTTCTTGAACCGAACCACCCGTTTTCACCGTTCAATAAAAATTATAAATATTGGTGGTACAGTTCCGGGAAATGGGAATTTTTTCACGAAATTTCCTGCTCTCTTTGGATCATTTTTCCGATTTCGCATATCTGCTATAGTTTTTGAGATATCCGCGAAAAAAAAAAAACTCTCTTTTTTTAATTGAATTGTTTGTAACTTTTGCAATTTTTGCGAACGGAACTATCTTGTTTGATAATTGTTTCTAGATGTATGCTATTGCGAATCAAATGAACCGCTGCACATAATTTTCAGTCACCCCAGAAAAAAAAAATTGTCGCAAAAAACATTTGTGAACCAGACTATTCCTATATAAAATATTGAGACTAGAAGACGGCTTTCTTCTTCGGCTCCTTCCTGTTTGCAACCTTGTTGAACAGTTAACTTGGTACACTGACCGTTCGCTCGATTTTTTCCGCCACCGCTTCTTAGATTGATAATCTAATGCAGAGCACGTGCAACGAACGAGAAGAGACAGGGGCGGATTTCCTAAATTTATGCGGTTATATTTTTGCCGTCAGTGGGCTCGATTCGAGGTGATATTTAACTTGGAAACCTATTTGCATTTTGAATGACTACGCCGAATTGGGAACCTGAACATGTATGCCATGAACTATTCAGTATTTTGGAAGTATCAGGTAGACTGAGTAATGCCAATGTACCATTTGAGTATTGAGGGCGTAAAGTTGGTGTTTATGTACCGCGACGTGAAGGTAATAGTAATAGTACAGGCCGACAAGCGAGGGCTATCAACACGCTTAGGTCCAAAACCAGAAATACTACAAAGTTCGAAATTACCGAAATCTAATTTACAGTATTGCTATATTTGAGACTTTATTGTAAGTGCTTGTGTTCTCAAACCCTATAGGAAACAATCAAGTAAGGACATTAAGGTTACCATGGAAAATAATGTAAAATTGCTAAAATGCTGGACTTCATCGTTGCCATCAACTTTATGCATAATTAGGTTTGTAATGCCGAATATATCAATAATTTCAAATCTTGTGGATATTTGTTACAAGGAGAGAAAGTTAATCAACCATAAATAAAAAAAAGCAGCAGCAGCAGCAGAAAAAATAGGATATGTTCAATTTTTTTATTTGCGACATAGAGACTAATGAATGATGAATGAATTAAAAAATGAGTGGAAAGAAACAGGTTGAAAAAAGGGGAAACATTCTCCATGAAAATTGAAAAATGTGATTTATTTGTGATATCTATCAGAAAACAACTACTTCCCCGGCACAAGCCACGCTGGATATTGAACTACATCTGATAGATATTGCGAAAAGACTCTGACTGAAAAGAAAAGAAAAAAATCTGAAAGTGAAAATTCGCATTTTTATACAGATAGTTGATTTTTTTAATTTTCTCTAATTTCCATTGAAAAAATCATTAAATAAATTAGATATTTTATTAAAAAATATCACTCACAGAAATCGTTCATTTCATTGAAGAAAGGTTCGCTTCTCTCGTATTTAATCCCCAATAGATTTTGGTCGACGAAAATCTATTTCGCTTTGCCAAGCTCTTCAGGGGGATTGATAGGATTGGAAAAAAACAGGCTCTTCAGAAGCAGTTATACACATCAGGGATGGATATGAGGGAAATATTTCTTCTGCGGTAACACTTTGAACGTTATTTTTTGACATAGACCTGTCATGGGCATTGCATTTTGATTTTTGTTCGAAAATAAGTTCCAAGTCCCACAGAAGCTGTATTCCAATTTTTATTGTTTTACAACCTCATGTCCAGAGCTCCAGAGCACACTCGACTGATCACACTCTCCCCTTGGCCCGACATTCTCTTGTCTTTGGGAGAAACGACCTGACATCTGGTGGGCAAGCGGGGTGGCGGGTTGATGATTCCAACCAGAAACCATAATTTCAACATTTCGTCATAATTCGGGTATAACAGAAGAAATAAGGTGGAAAACTGCATTTTGTGGCATTTTTTAGCGAAATTTAAATAATTACCTTTTTTCAAAGCGCTATTTTCGGAAATGAATTGACATATAAACATATTTCAATAGTCATTCAAAAAAGGATAGAATTGCTTTCGCCTTAGGACGTGAGGGAAAAAAGTTATTGAAGATAAACTGGAGCAAAGTTGAAAATTTTGCAGTTCCTCCCTTTCCTCCTCCTCTTTTCGCACGGGGTCCTCAGTCCAAAACTTGAAAAAAATTTAAATAACCATGCATGAACAACATTCTAAGTTTCATCAACTTCCGACCTTTTTCTATCTAAAACTACCTATAGACTGGACTATCCTTAGAGACTTTCAAATACACCCGGCAGGTGTCGTGACCTAATGCTGATCTCTCCAATATATTGTGTTTAATACCCCGAACAGAGGAAACCTATTTTATAAAAACTAATCAACTTCACATTATTACTAGAACTGAAATAAAAATCGAAATCGAATCAAAAATGTATAAATTCAATAGGATGAAATCAATTTGAATTTTATCATTTTCATCACACGTTCACGAGGTAAACGAATTGATTATAAAATTGGTAATCGCGAGATTGATTTCCAATATTCACGGTGAACTTCATTTTACGAGAGCGGCTAAAAGTTTTATAGAACCGATCTCGCTGTTTTTGAAATGGAACAAATTGAAGGAAAAAAATAGTTATAATAAATAAATATAATAATTTTTTCTGTCTTCGTAACTCCAGAGACAATGAGGGCATTATATACCTAATAATGATTTGTGCAAAATGATATATTCTCGAGTTGATTTTTTGAAATATCTCTCAAACAAATGAAATATACAAAACATCACTTCACAAACCAAGGTTGTTTGAAATTAGTGAATCCCCCCAGGAATACATCCCTCTAGTAACAAGAATTTTTTGAAAGATAACAAGTTCTCCCACACTGTGAAAGTAAAACCGAACATATATGAGCAAAGGTAATTCTTGTGTGAATATTTATGTATATTTTGTATCTCGGATACGGCTCTAATGATTTCGATCAAATTTTGTAGTTAATCTTTCTTGAATAAACGCTATTTTACATTCAAAAAGTACGAATTTCTGGCAAATCAGCATATGCTCCTTCGCCATATTAAGAGTACAAGACAACCAATCCAGACATGCCGAACAAGAATAATAAATGTTTGCCATAATAATCTGTTCGACATAATATTCCACTTCCGTTTCTGAATTTTCCATTATAATAAAATGCACAGTTTATTCGATTACTCTGCTTTTTACTGCCGCCAAGGAGCTATTAGTAAGCAAGGCGAATTAACTGCCGTTTAATGTCTCCCATATCCCAACTTGAATGCACCTTTAAACGACCATCAATCATTCGAGTCACGCACTCATATGAGTTACCATGCGACAAAATATTCACCGGGAATTTTTATGATTTTCATTGAACCATCAAACAAATTGTGTAATCAATTCGGTTTCATCGGGGCAACTAGCACGTGAAGGTACAATTCCACTGATTACACTAGTTTGCACGGTTTTCATACCCCAGCTGAAAGTTTTTAATTATTTTTAAAAGGGGAACATTCTCCATGAAAATTGAAAAATGAAAAATGTGATTTATTTGTAATATCTAACAGAAAACAACTACTTCCCCGGCACAAGCCACGCTGGACATTGAACTACATCTGATAGATATTGTGAAAAGACTCTAACTGAAAAGGAAAGAAAAAATCTGAAAGTGAAAATTCGCATTTTCATTCAGATAGCTGACTTTTTTAATTCTTTCTAGTTTTAATTGAGAAAATCATTAAATGAATTAGATAACGAGAATGTTATTAAAAACATATCACAGAAATCGTTCATTTCATTGAAGCAAGGTTCGCTTCTCTCGCATTTAATCCCCAATAAATTTTGGTCGACGAAAATCTATTTCGCTTTGCCAAGCTCTTCAGGAGGATTGATATAGGATTGGAATAAAACAGGCTCTTCAGATTCATATTTTCGAACTAAAATTTTTAATTATTGTTTATTCAAGTAAGAATTGTCCAGAAAAAATAATAAAAAATTCCGTCTTGTTTGATTTCAGATTAATTCGCTTCAAAATGGATAAAAATATCAGTATGAATAATGAAAAAAAATGTCAAATTTTTGCTTTCTTTCTATGGTTTCTAGGATCGGTTTCTCTCATAATGGACCAACAGTAATCACATGTTTTCATCCCAAAATCTTTGAAAATCTTTTATATATTAGTGAAAACGTTCCTCCTGTTCGTCACTCATATACTTTCAGGAAAAAAACTCAAATGCGAGTGCATTAAATGAATATTCAATGACGTGCTTACTCCTCTTTGTTGACAAATTTTCAATATCCCAAAAATTCTTTGGCTTTCAAACTGAGGATGATCTTTTATAACTTTATGGATCTGTGGGTTAACAAATATCTCCTCTTTCAGTTTTATATGCTTCCGTAATATTTTTGGTAAATAATAGTATCTCTATTTTTGTTCAGTGCCTTCACAAAGTTTTCGTCTCAGTGTTGGAAATATGGAAGGTATACGGTATCGGAATGTTTTCATCTTGGGTATGGTAGTTTCATGAGAGCGTAAAGAATAGCTTGCTATATGTTGAGAGAGCATTACAATTTCTCCTCTACTCGCTCGAGGAAGGGATATCGACGTGAGCTGTTAATTCGTCGGGTGGGGTAACAGGACAGGCGCACAGTAGTGCGTCTCTCTTATTTATGTGGTATCATCATATCATTGCATTCCTTGTTGCTCGCGTAGGTTTCTGTATCCCAGATGAAAAGTTTCCGATACAGTGAGTTACCTCCTGATGACCACTGAAGAGGCACCCAATTTTTATTTTCGCAACAAGAAATCTCAAATAATGAAGATATGCACTTTTTAAGAAATCTGCAATGGGCCTTCTCTTCTTTGAAAATATAAACTGTCCACAACAAACAAGATAGAATATTTCTGCTAATACTTTTAGATTTGAGGAAGGTAGGTTAACATGTTTATATACATTTCTTCCGGGGTAAATGAAAAAGTTACAATTTGTAAACTAAAACTACGAAAGATTAAGAGAAAAACGAGTGAGCAATTAGTGCAATATAATGTAATCGTCGATGAATTCACAACTAGCAATAATAGTTCGCTGTCAAAAATTCGGTACTCGAACGGAGGTTATATTCACTCGTGAAATTACTGATAATACTAAATCGTTCATTCAGGAATATAACAGCTGTTTCGAATTGTCCACAAAAATACTAGACAGTTAGTTATGAGCTGGTGGTTCTCTGCTATTCTAAACTTTCTCGCAGCCGTATGTTTTACCTTCATCTATATGTTTGCTCTATCTTTTAGGTTTCCTTCAGCACTGTTGGTTTTCTCTTTATATTTCCCGCAACTGGTGTTTCCTTCTCAATTTCAATCCACACTCTTATTTTTATGACCTTTGCAGTTATCTGCAATTATTATCTACATATATCCACATAGCTCTAATCCTCCTCACATGTTTAACTGTGATCTTGTTTCTGACGCTTATTTTCATTTTTTGTTTTGTATAAAAATATAAAATATTTATTTATTGATTATTATTATTATTATAATTTTCCTTCCTAAAAGGATGTTCCAGTCAGGCGCTGTCTCCGAAGCCCCCAAACATCCGGACGACGCGCTGGATCGTTTACCCAGATAACCACTCCTCAAGCCGTGGGGTGAGTAATTACTGGGTCCGAGAATCATGTCCCCTGAGCAGACGCAGTGAACCAAGTATGACGGCCTTACGCATTCGTCCGGCTTAGATTTCTGCCATATTACGCCAAGCCGGTATGATTTTTAAGTTCGAGAGCAGTGTGTCTATCATACCACCAAGGACCCCTTATAATAAGAACTATCATTTTAAGAGAATGGTTTGGGTAAAGCCTGCGGAATTCAAAACTCTTCAGTAAGTCTAGATATTTAGTCCGTTTCTTCTCCTCTTTTCGGACGATGTTCGTTTCGCCGGGAGCCGAAAACTCCATGACGAAAATCGTCTTGCTTTGACGGTCGAGGAGGACTACATCAGGCTTATTGGCTTGTATTTGCCTGAGGGTGGGGAATGAGTTATTCCAATATATTCGGCCCATCTCATTCCCCACAATATCCCACGAAGAATAAGGCAACACCGGTGTCCCGTCTATACCGTAAGAGTGTCGTAGATGATAATACAATACGCGTAGGCCGCGTTATGTCTGTGGATATAGGCTGAGACAGCTTATGCTGGACATGCTGACACCAAATGCATAAGGGTCTCAGGCGCCATCTCTCTTGCATTTCTTGGGTCTCATGGCATAATTTTTGTTGTTCCGAAAACATTTCCCAAGGCCAGTTGTCATCAAATTGTCGACGTTTATCTGTAATTCTTGTAAATATTTGCATCGTCGAATCGTTTCGCCAGCAATGTTTTGTCCCAGTTTCTCCTACTGATTTCCTCATACGACCAACCAGCACGCAATTTTCATTTGAAATAAATTTGCCTGTATTGAAGTTTGTTTTCTTACCCTTCCTTCATGATTACTCGTTTCGCTATTTCATTCTAGGTTGCTTGTGCGCGGAACTAAGTTTCCGAATAAACAGACAATAATAATATTCAAAAAGTCTCATAACCTAAAAATTGATATAAATGAAGCTGAAGGTATTACTTGTCAAAGTCAGAGTCATTATTACCCTAGGCATGTAAATGACACTATTTACATTCCACTGTCAAGATGAATTAGTAAACGAATGATATAGGCCATTTACCTATTTTGTTGCTAAGCATGTATGGACTATTTACAGTGTCGGCAGCGGGAAAAAGTATATTGAATTATGAGTGGATAAAAAGGTCTTTAAAACACGCGCGATTTTTCGATCACGATGTCCAGCCGAAGTGCTCGAAATAGAGCAAGTGTTTGAAAGATCAATTATCCACGAATACTTTACGTTAGTTTTTTCAATTGGTGCACTTTGAAATCATAAATACTGGTTTCATTATTACAAATAATGGAAATAAGAACTTATAATATAAAATGGTTGAATTCGTGATGTGACATCAATATACCTTTCGTTAATGTTTGATAAAGGTTTTGCATTTGTTTGTAATATTTTATTTGAAGTGACAAGGCACTCCTGTCAGATCAATCATCGTAAAATTGTCATTTAGATTTCACGGTTCTCGAGTTGTTGATGTAGCCATGGTAACATAAAAAAACGCGCATTTTTTAAAGTTCGATTTGCACACGCTGAATCGTGCTTTAAATAGATGAAAAGGGGCATCAATTTGAAAAAACCAAATAAAAAAATCACCTAAATTTTTAGGAATACCCGATAGAGTTACTTCAGTCCTTAAAATTTTCTCTACTTTCTTTAGATTTCGACTGATACCCAAACTAAAAAAAAATTCACTATTTACGACTTTCCTTCTGATATATTCCATTCACGATTCGTACCGAGAGGCGGTATCCGAGCCTGCTAGCGATAAGAATTTTATGGTGGAAATTATAACGAAATCTTCCATAAATTCAAAAACTGACATTTCATTCGTACACATGCTCTCACGTGAACCATGATACGAAGCTGATGTTATTTATTGACTTCTCTAGGAATTGTACTTTTGCCTTTACCTTGTTACTAGCATACACCGAGATGTTAAGAAAAAGGAAGAGTGCAACTTTCGCCGTATACTCCGAACTATCCAATTTAATAATGCAGGACCGGATCCAGGAAAGGGCTAATACAGCTCGCAATAGAAAATTACGGTTTGAACGAATGTTTGTGTACAGCAACAGTTTGCCAATAACTATTCTACGCAAATAATTTTTCTTAGGAACTCACAACAAATGCTGAAATTGTTTTTCGATTTAATTGGGAACTATAACTTTTGCTAATGCTTGACAAGGACCATGACACTGGTACGTAGGTGTTTGTCGTTTAAATGGAAAATAAATTCATCTATATATTTGAAAAGCATCGCAAAGTTGTTCTATTATTAAACTTTACCGACGAATTACCTATTGCATAATGTTTTTTGCAGAAGCTTGAATAATATCATACATTTTTCATTATTGATGCAAGTCTGTTGAAAATCTTAAGTAAATAATCTTCAGGATTCTGGATTTTTTTAACGGATCTAGTGCAGTCTTCTTCTGCGTAATACAACAGAGTGACTATGTTTCGAAGCCAGTAGAATCGGAGTAAAAGGCCTCCCAATTTGTTCTTGGTTTTTGTTCGAAATTATGAATAGGATATGTATAATTGCTTCTGAAGTGCCAGCTTTCCACTGCTATCAATCTTCCTGATGAGCTTGGCAAAGAGAAATAGATTTTCGTCGACCAAAATGTATTGGGGATTAATGCGAGAGAAGCGAACCTTGCTTCAATGAAATGAACGATTTCTGTGAGTGATATTTTTTTAATAACATTCTCCCTATCTAATTAATTTAATGAATTTTCAATGAAAACTAGAGAAAATTATAAAAAAATCAACTGAATGAAAATGCGAATTTTCACTTTCAGATTTTTTGTTTTCACAATATATATATATCAGATTTTGTTCAATGTCCAGCGTGGCTTTAGCCGGGGAAGTAAATGAATTTCTCTTAGATATAACAAATAAATAGCATTTTTCATTTTTCAATTTTCATGGAGAATGTTCCCCTTGTTCTTGGTATCATTCACGTGCACATCCCACTTCAGAAATCTATCTATATGTGAATTCCAATTTACTTCGAGATTTGAGTGAGCTAACCTCTTTGGAGTCCATTGTGATATACGTATAATTATGTTGAGAGAGCATTACAATTTCTCCTCTACTCGCTCGAGGAGGGGATATCGACGTGAGCTGTGGGAGGTGTTTCGCATTGCTACGTGGTCCGTTAATGCGTCGGGTGGGATAACAGGAGAGGCGCGCAGTAGTGCGTTTCTCTTACTTATGTGGTATTATCATGTCATTGTGTTCCTTGTTGCTCGCGTAGATTTCTGTCTATACCCCAGATGAAAAGTTTCCGATACTGTATGTACATTTTAGAAAAAATATTTAACATCCTTTTTATATTACATATATTTTTCTCAGAAATCTTCACCATATGTCTACATTCACAAGAACACACACTTTTTATTCAATTTTATTTCGCACCAATTCGTCAAGAAAGGGACTGCTTAAAAAAATACTCTATTTACCCGGTAGCAAAGCTGTTGGCATAAATACTGTTTGTCGAGGACGACCTTCTCGACTACCCCTCGAGCAAATCCGATTAAATTTATATATCTTGGTCAAGTGGATATCCATTTTGGCGCTACTCTGGAAATGTATGGGTTTTTTGTCGTGTATAAGGAATAACACCGGCTGAGGAAAAGTTATGAGATCACATCGGTTTTACTATAATCTGAGAACGACGTGTCCAGGAGGGTTCAGATCTGATATCATATCATTGTTACGTAGTACATATGCATTCAAATGATATTATGGCAACTTTTTCATTTTATTCACAACTGAGACCATTATATATAAAGAAGGTCATTAAAATTGCGCAAAAAACATGCTGAAATTCAATAGCGTTAATGTATTCAATTACAATGGATACAAAAGAACCGCATATCTCAACAACTAATGAGCCTTTATTCCACTGAAGCCATACACTCACCGATATAGATTCAAACGAAGTACATCGCAGTCTATGGAAAATATGACTCACTTAGAACAAAGAAAAAAGTGTTAAACGAATGGAGTAATTGACATGCAAACTATCTAATTTGGTAACAAAGGAAGAGAAACAATCATTTTTAAATTTGCATCATTTCATATTATAATCGCAAATAGGAAAAGAGTTAGTACATACGACCAACGACGACTAAAACATTTTTGTTTAAAATTGTTTTCTTTAAAATTGTTTTTTCCGTTAACCAGCTGTTGTCCCCTTACGAACGGTAGCCCTCAAAAGTCGAAACTTGTGCGAGCCAAGGATTAACGAGGTCTCTTTTAACGTGCGATTCCTATCACTTTCTCGGGCCATCAGATAAAAATCTGTAGTCGCGAGGATTCGAACCTAGCCGACCAGCAGTCAATGGTTTTGAACGCAACAGTCTCAACCAATGAGCTACTTGGCTACACAAGATAATAGTGAGATCCCGGAATCATTCCAGTATAGTCACTTATGAAAATGCTTTAAGAACCTCAGCCGTCGCTTGGTCCACCCAACTCTTAGATATTATAAATTAAACTTGATTGCATCAAGATGATTACATGACTTTTATTTGATAATTTCACACCAACAATTTCGGACCAATCGAATGGTTTTATTTCGTTATATTACCATGGCAACCATCATATTGATATCCAAGATTTGTCTTTCCTCCAGGGTACCCTAGAAGTGTTACACTAGAAATGATTTTGAGTAGTTCCTTCGACTTGAGTATTACGAATTTTAAAGATCCAAGATTTGTCTTTCCTCCAGAGTACCCTAGAAGTGTTACCCTAGAAATGATTTTAAGTAGTTCCTTCGACTTGAGTATTACGAATTTTAAAGATCCAAGATTTTTCTTTCCTCCAGGGTACCCTAGAAGTGTTACACTAGAAATGATTTTAAGTAGTTCCTTCGACTTGAGCATTACGAATTTTAAAGATCCAAGATTTTTCTTTCCTCCAGGGTACCCTAGAAGTGTTACACTAGAAATGATTTGAAGTAGTTCCTTCGACTTGAGTATTACGATTTTTAAAGATCCAAGATTTTTCTTTCCTCCAGAGTACCCTAGAAGTGTTACACTAGAAATGATTTTAAGTAGTTCCTTCGACTTGAGCATTACGAATTTTAAAGATCCAAGATTTTTCTTTCCTCCAGGGTACCCTAGAAGTGTTACACTAGAAATGATTTTAAGTAGTTCCTTCGACTTGAGTATTACGATTTTTAAAGATCCAAGATTTTTCTTTCCTCCAGAGTACCCTAGAAGTGTTACACTAGAAATGATTTTAAGTAGTTCCTTCGACTTGAGTATTACGAATTTTAAAGATCCAAGATTTTTCTTTCCTCCGGGGTACCCTAGAAGTGTTACACTAGAAATGATTTTAAGTAGTTCCTTCGACTTGAGTATTACGATTTTTAAAGATCCAAGATTTTTCTTTCCTCCAGAGTACCCTAGAAGTGTTACACTAGAAATGATTTTAAGTAGTTCCTTCGACTTGAGCATTACGAATTTTAAAGATCCAAGATTTTTCTTTCCTCCAGGGTACCCTAGAAGTGTTACCCTAGAAATGATTTTAAGTAGTTCCTTCGACTTGAGTATTACGAATTTTAAAGATCCAAGATTTTTCTTTCCTCCAGGGTACCCTAGAAGTGTTACTACACTAGAAATGATTTTAAGTAGTTCCTTAGACTTGAGCATGAGCCACAATAGGCCATTGGCCGCAGTGGAGAGCCTGATGTATGGGCTCACTCACATTTAAACCTAACCTAACCTAGACTTGAGCATTACGAATTTTAAAGATCCAAGATTTTTCTTTCCTCCAGGGTACCCTAGAAGTGTTACACTAGAAATGATTTTAAGTAGTTCCTTCGACTTGAGTATTACGATTTTTAAAGATCCAAGATTTTTCTTTCCTCCAGAGTACCCTAGAAGTGTTACACTAGAAATGATTTTAAGTAGTTCCTTCGACTTGAGTATTACGAATTTTAAAGATCCAAGATTTTTCTTTCCTCCAGGGTACCCTAGAAGTGTTACACTAGAAATGATTTTAAGTAGTTCCTTCGACTTGAGTATTACGAATTTTAAAGATCCAAGATTTTTCTTTCCTCCAGAGTACCCTAGAAGTGTTACACTAGAAATGATTTTAAGTAGTTCCTTCGACTTGAGTATTACGAATTTTAAAGATCCAAGATTTTTCTTTCCTCCAGGGTACCCTAGAAGTGTTACACTAGAAATGATTTTAAGTAGTTCCTTCGACTTGAGTATTACGAATTTTAAAGATCCAAGATTTTTCTTTCCTCCAGAGTACCCTAGAAGTGTTACACTAGAACTGATTTTAAGTAGTTCCTTCGACTTGAGTATTACGAATTTTAAAGATCCAAGATTTTTCTTTCCTCCAGGGTACCCTAGAAGTGTTACACTAGAAATGATTTTAAGTAGTTCCTAGTTCCTTCGACTTGAGTATTACGAATTTTAAAGATCCAAGATTTTTCTTTCCTCCAGAGTACCCTAGAAGTGTTACCCTAGAAATGATTTGAAGTAGTTCCTTCGACTTGAGTATTACGAATTTCAAAGAGCCTGTATCCTGGACCATCGCATAGACTACTTCGGAAGATCAACACTAACTGATAGTACACAGTGCCGTCAGTAGATGGACCAATACGCACAACATCGTTGTTCGCACAGAGCAAGTTTGTCCTCTTGAGGTTACAAGGGGACAATGAGCTAGCAAAAACTAAGGATATCGCCGAGAGAGCAGAGGCTCGTCGGCGTCCAAAGCAGTACCAGGTGAGCAATTCTTGGGCCAACTGCCAGAGGTAATAGGTAAATATAGATAATTGCTTATCCATTTATTTTAAGCGGCCCCTCCTACCTTGCTGAATCAACCGCCTCTTGTTATTTTTGTTGCTAACGCCGTTAGGTGATATTTTAGTTAATGTACATATAGTGTTAGAGTATGGATATTTTGTTGGTATAATAATAAAGCTCGTTATTATAATTGGAGATTGATTATTTCTGCCTCCTTTAATTGAACTGAATTGATTTTTGAATATTCCAGCGGGTACCCAGGATTCGAACCCAGGAAAGGCAAGTAAAATCTGCCTTACTGGCCACAGTGGTTTTGGTCAATACCGTAGTGGCTCCTGGAGTATCTGACGCTATACCCGGAACACGTGGAGCACACCACGCCGATAGCTGACCCGAGGCAATGTCGGTGTTTGTGAAACTCCACATTATTTACATTTGGTTAATAGTGAAACATTCAACACACAGTTGTGAGCTCACCCCCACATTATATTTTCGCAAACGCAAACATCGATTCATACAACCATCAACTGAAAATTCTATAATATTCATAGCGAGTTATTAAATTAATAATGTTACGCTAATGGTTGTAATTCAGTTGCTAGCAAAATGTTGTTGCATAAGTGATTTTCATTATATTTGGGGACTGATTGAATATTTATTCTGGCGAGTTAACTGTTTTGATAGAAATCGTGCGGGAAACTACCAAACTTTTGTAAATTTTAATCGAATTCATTAGGAAATTATTTAGGAAGCAATAAAAAATATTATAAAGAAGGAAAAATAAATATAAAGAGCCAGTTTGAAAGTCTGTATTTCGATTCAAGCAATATTACTGGAAAACTCCCCAACGCTTCGTGTGCCCTTACACTCATGCTTCAAAGGCTCACTTGTATCGTAATATACTATTATTTCTACTTCGAAAAGAGCATGCAGCTCTTGAAGTAGTCGAATATTAAATTACTTTGTTTCAAAAAGCTCCCGGCACCGGAATTGTCTCACATATTCTTCTACCTAGCCGTCTGGCGTTTTCCTCAAAATCTCATTTTGAGTTATAGCGTCGGTATACCAATCTGACAGACATGCACTTGGTCGTGAAAATATTGAAAAATTTGTTTTTCCATTGGCGCCGTCTGGCGGGCCTTTATCTTTCGCATACTTATCCTCTCTTATCTTTCATCATTCTATAAATTTCCAGTACTATACTTTTTTAATAACATGAATAAATCCTTCGACCCCCCCACCCTCACATTATATTTCCAGAGTAACGTCTGGCTGACCAACTATCACTATATCGGTAACAACTGAACCTGTGATGGTATGAGAGCAAGTCCGGAGGAAGGAGGGAAGGCAAATGTCCTGGAGATCGAGAAAACAGGGAGCCCGGAGTCCTCTTGAAACATAATGATTATCATTCAACGCTAACACCTAAACTATGAGAGAGACACGACTGAATGGTTTGGCAAAGTTCTCAGTCGATTCAAAAATAGCTTGGCAGCTAAATTTTGAAAATAATACATGACTCTGCTGCAAGAAAAGTCGAAAAGGCGAATTTATTTGAAAAAATTATTGTATCGTTGAAAATTATGTTCCATTTATGAATTTTTCGAAAACTCAAATGTTAACATTTTCG
This sequence comes from Chrysolina haemoptera, assembly GCA_958298965.1. Taxonomy (NCBI): domain Eukaryota; kingdom Metazoa; phylum Arthropoda; class Insecta; order Coleoptera; family Chrysomelidae; genus Chrysolina; species Chrysolina haemoptera. The sequence goes on along the minus strand of OY282602.1, from coordinate 11,152,347 downwards.
TTAAAATCTCAGTTAGCGAAGTGTCTCTTTTTCGTTCTAGAACGTAAAAGACTATTATGCTCTAGAACCTAAAAGACTTTCGCGTCTTCTTTATTATTTATTACGTTGCTGTATATAGTGTTGCTACCATACGAAAGTCGTGCAAACAATATCACCTGCTCGTTCGTTCGTTTTGGTTCAAACACGAAATGTCACGAAATGTCAATTAACAATGACATATACTTATTTATAATTTTTTTATTCTCATATTAGTTTCGATGCAGTTTTCGAAAAAATATTGTTTGCATCTCGAATGCAAAATGATATTAGTTCGAAAATATGAATAGGACATTCATAAAATCTGATACATTTGCTGAAGCTCAGTAAAATAACTTCCATTCTCGAAAGCAAAATTATTTCGCAAAAAATATCTATTTGACGACCAATTTCATCAAACTACGAAAACTGATGGTATGTATAGAAAATCAAAAGAGGTAGGGGCCCAGCTAAATACTCCGCCGCAGACCCAATGCTGGCTCTCTCCGGCCCTATATAAGAGTTAAGTTGTAAAACAGCATGAGATGACACTTCGCCCTTTCATTTGTGTCAAACAACATAATTATGTAAGAATTTACATTTTTTGCAATATGGATAAAGACGATTTATCATTTTTATTATTATTTTGACTGTACCGAGTCACCCGTACTCCTCTACTTCACATAGAGGAATGAAAAAGATGCAAAAGTCCTCGTTTCAGTAGGACTAAAGGAATTTAATATTTTACTGTGGATTCATTTTCAGAATCATAAAGTTCTTAGAGCCTTCTGTGAAAATATACTTAAATTTAATTCACAGGTCAGAAGACTGAAAACAAGACAAACGATGCGAAACAGCTTAGAGAGAGAACGTTGAACAAAAAACAGTTGGAGCAAATATTACGCTTTTATTCGTGAGAGTAAAATAATTAACATTTTTTGTGAATACTTCTTTCATACACTTTTCAAAGAGTTCGGGAATGGACACAATTGCATGATGTCATTTAGGAAATGGAAAATCTTAGAACAAAGAAAAGGAGGTAGGATTTATTATTATATATTATATATATAATTATATTTTGGAATTCTCGGGTATTCGGTAGATTAACTCGTTTTTAAACTTCAATATTTCGTCAATTTTTGATGACTTCTTCAGGAAGAGCTATAAATATAATCAAGGAATGGACAGACATTAAAATTAATAATTATTACATGGATTTCAAAATAAACAGACAGCATACTCGAGAATTCCCAAATTTGTTTATTGAAGTACGGTCGAGAAAATACACGATTTCTATTCTCGGTGAGAAAATATTAGTTATACAGTGGGTTATAATTGGGCTAGGGCAAGACGACTGTAATGTTGTCCGACCTTCCCTGTCACTGACGAGTGGCAAGAACCGTGAAACGCGTCTGCAGATGATTCCCAGCCAAATGAAAGATACAACTGCCTAGCAATAATAATAATCATTATGTTTCGAAAGGACACCGGGCACCCTGTCTTCTCGGGCCCGGGACATTTGGCGCCCATGCCCCCCCCTCTCTCCGGACCTGCCTATAATTAGTTCTAGCCATTCACGTGACAGGATATTTGATTGGCTAGTGTATTTTACGGTTTTCACTGAAGCTGTAAAAGCAAATAGCGCTAATTATTTTTACTTGTTTTCAATCTCTTTCTCAAATGAATTTTTTATTGCTAAATCTTGTAACGCAGTTGAAAACCATGTTATAATTCATATCTAGAACAACACCATTTCCAATGTTAAGTTAGAACTTTAAGCAGTACGCGCACTGAATCCGCTCGACTCGGATCGGCACGGCACGGCATTGTCGAACGTTTTGCATTGTTCCTATTTCAATATACCTCCGCGCACTAATTCAGATCGGAACGGCAGAGACCGTTCGACTCGACTCGACTATGGCCGAGAGAACTAGTTGCTAGTCGAATCAGTGCGCGGGTAACCGTCGTGCCGATCCGACCCGTTCCGTGCCGATCCGACCCGTTCCGTGCCGATCCGAGTCGAGCGGATTTAGTGCGCGTACTGCTACTGCTTTACGCGTATTCATATCAATCACGTACCACGTGTCAGATTTTCTGATGCGAAGTTTCAGAGTGATTGTTAGAAATTAGTATTTTTTTTGCATAATCTCAACGGCTGTATATCAGTCATGAAGCAATTTTGGGTAGTTATTTACCAGCTGGACATGCCGGACATGAAATATGCGAGTGCAGACTTTTCAACGCCCTATATCTCACTCAGGAACCTATTTAAGAGATTTATTTATGGAAACTTTTTGTATAATTTTTATGTGATGAATCAGACCACTGAATTTGTTTTAATTATAATGAACCGTCCTGTAATATCTAATGGAAAAGAATTGACGATACCAATTACTCTTGTTGTTGACTGATTCTATTAATATTTGTTGTAGGTAGTAATGAGCTGAAAAGCAGCAGTTATTATAGACTAAAAGCCAAAAACAAAAAACACGTATGATTAGCTTAAAGCCAAAACTTTTCAAGAATTTAGCCCTTGTTATAAATAACTGGGCAGCGCAAATATGGCGGCCCTCAGGTGTCAGCGATTATCTGAATGTGTCAAAAATTGGTATGCTCTTGAGGAATGGACGCAAGATAATGTATACTATTGATATATAATGAAATATATATGAAAATTGAAGGAGTTGAAGCATGAATCTTGTATGCCACACCGATACGGCGTCTCAACCTAGCAACCATATTGAATTATAAATATAATTTTCTTAGTCCTTTTGGTAGAAATATAGAAAAATAGAATGGTAGAACAAAAAGTCTCATCACCCATGATGACCGTGTCATACTGTTTCGGTGTCCTGAAGTAGACGCCATACTGATTTGAAGCTGCGCAGCACAACGCCGATATCTAAGGGCCGCCATACTTGGCCTACCCAGTTATTTATAACAATAGCTAACTTCCCAAAAAGTTAAAGTTTAAGTTTTCATGCGTGTTTTTTGTTCTTGGCTCTTGGCCAAATAAAAAAATATAGCGAAGACTTACTGGAGATTCTAATTTTTGATAACTCAATCAATCCACATCGAATTTCTTAAAAAAACTATCTCAACCATTTCCACCTGTTTAACTTTATTTGGAGGATACATTTTCACCTTGAGACTTTCGCATGAACTTCAGAAATGGCAAAAACCGAATACATTTTTAACTTTTTATGACGTCTGGTTAAGGTAGATGTTGAAAAAGCGTTACTCGGCCTTATCGCGTTGACGATAGCAAACGGACCAACATGAATGAACCCTTGCCCAAATTACTGCATGAAAACATGGATGTATGCGTGAGGTTATTCTGAAACGAAGCATTACTCTTCAATAATTGTACCAAGCTCTAGCTGTTTTCCATAGAAATATAATGGTGTTCCACTTTTATTGATTTTTCAGGCCATGAGAATAATTATGTGAGAGATAAGGGTATTATTATTGCCAATATATTTCTGAATTATTGCACAATCTGAGATTCCTACTCTAGAAGGATATTATCATAAATGGTGATTATGTGCATATTGAATAATATACCAGATGGACATTCGTTTCAGGTCGCTTAACCATTAAAATTGGAGTTTCTGTTTGGATATTCCTATTCTTCACAAAGATATGATATTACATAGTAATGTAATGTAAAAATATTGTTGTATAGAATAAATAGAGTAAACTCCTTTGAATTTGTTTTCTGCAGCTCAGCTCAGTCAGTAAGCCAACTAACATGTAGTACTCTTGAAATTTGCTTTAGGAAAAAATTAAATAAGTCTTCTAGTATCCAAAAAAGCCATAGTCCGAATTTCGATACAATGTCAGTTACGCCCACTAGCTTTAGCACGGCAGTATGGTTTTCAATACCTTGAAATCAATTACGCCTGAATAAATATAGTGAGAATAAATAATTAAGAGAATTCCCTGAAGGAATGAGTTTCGTAATGAACAATATATTTCATTTATCTTGTACTAACATTGCAATCCCGGAAATCCGAAAGCATAATAGGTGCGGAAGAGCTTCAATGAGACTATTGTCTAATGGAATATGCGGGTTGATAATAGAGGATTCCTATCAACGACCCAAAGGATAATGGTTATGTGGAGAATCCGAGAAATCGTTAATTTTGACTGACTGGGTGACTGGCTCGGAAGGGCATTTTTGGTGCATGGGATCACACATTAGATGTTGAGGCTTTCGTTATCATTAGTATTTGAATACGTCTTGGGTTTGCGCGTTTGCTCGTAGTGGCAGTTTACTAAAAAAAAATCTATTCAATCTCATTCTCAAATAGCTCAGCTCTTGGTTTATTGGTTAATATGCAGGACCAATTCATACTCGTATATCTTCAGTTTGAATAGAGCTTTTGAAAAATATATGGATTCGTAATGTTGTAACCTTATTTTATACAAGGTAAGTAGATATTTCCTAAAATGTAGAAACTGGGAATATTCATTTATATGATGATACAAAATATTTCCATTCAGGAGAAAGCAATAAAAACCTTTAATAAAACGTAGACATAATAAACATTCGATTCTTTTTTTTTTCAGAAATATTCTTATTTTTCTTATTATTCCAAGTTTTATAGTCGATATTTTCGAGAGAAGTCTAGATGACTGACTCAGTTTATACAGATTTCTTAAAGTTATTCGACTGGCTTGAACATTCTACTGACGAAATTTGACGCTTTTTGTTTCAATAGAATCCTAATGAATTGGATGGTATATTTCGCTAGAGGTCGCATCTAAAAGGTGCGTATCCACTAGAGCATTCGTTCCACATGAGCACCGAATGAGCACATTAGATGATCGGTTCAAGCTCAGGCTGCTTGGTTGAAGCTCAGGCTGCATCAGGCTGCGTAATGTCTCCTGGCACATGAGCATTACATGAGCACCGATCCGCAGTCAGTCGCGTACGAATATTCATGCATACTCATCAATATCCAAACTGAATTCAAAATCTCTGTAATAACCACAAACAGAAAGTCAAGCACACTTTCACTGTCTACACTGAGCACGAAAAAATCGACAAAAAACGGATCGACATTGTTCGTGCTCAAATCGGCGTCCACAATGTCCGAGCATTCGCTCGTTCGGTGCTCATGCGGAAAGAATGCTTTAGTGAATACGCACCTTAAAGAATCACAATAGGATCAGCGTAGTCTAAAACAGCTTTGCCTTAAGGTTCACGCGCACTGAGCCGAAGCGTCGCGAACCGAAGCGGCGCGAGACGAAGCGTGATTTAGCTGATGTCCGTCTTAAGGTACAAACATAGAGGAGCGACGCGTCAAGCGGCAAGGAACGAGACTTGCGACGCGAACAGAATATTTCTGTACGTTTTGTATTCGAGTGCACATAGTGAGGAGGTAAGCGACGCGATGACGCCCGACGTATTTTGAGCGACAATGTTTATTCACGCGTGGCAGCTGGGTCTATCGCGGCAGTGAGTGCCATCGTTTGATTTGGAAGGAGGGTATAGTTTGTAAATTTAATTATTGCTTTTAGTACTTGGGATAAGTATACAAGAACGATGGAAACCGAACAGATAATAAATTCTGTGTTCAAAACACAAGCTATATGGAATCAATCCCACCCGGATCACCGAAATCGGTATTCACTGGATGATGATGAGTTTTGCTGCTGGTTCTACAGGCTGAAGTAGAAAATTTGTCTTTTTATTTGTCTTTTTTTTAACAAAAACGGTGCAATACTTCACAAAATATAGTTGAAAGTATTTATATCCATTCGGAGATATTAAGGAAAATGTTTTTTAATGTCAAAAATAGGGCCTGATATTGTCCGAACCGATTTCAATTTTTGATTCATAGGATGTACGGCATATTTCCTATTATAGCCCTTTGCAACTAACAAACGTCATGTTGAGCTATCTAATGAAAAAAATTCATCCTCACTGTTCGAACTCATATTTCAACCTGACAAGAGTTCAAAAAGTGTCGCGTTACTATGTGCATGTTTTTTGTCTCGTCGCTAGTCGCGTCGCTTGCCGCTTGTCGCGTCGCTCCTCTATGTTTGTACCTTTACTGGGGCAAAGTGTCGCGTCATGTTCGAACGGAACGTTGAAGGAGATCAAGTTTGATTTTGACGGAATATTTTGTGGCAGTTTTTGTGTGTTTATTTTGCTCAGTAAATAAATATGGTGCTAAGTGAAATAATTCCTTAAATTCAAGAGCCTTGTCGACCAAGTGATTTAAAACTAATATATTGTATCTCGTTTCTTAAAAATATTCGAATCATTACTTTCAAGCGCCAAGTGTATCACCAAATCATCATTCCCATCCTCTTCATTTTCCAACAATATATCCACCAAATTTGCACCCATTTGTCCACACCGTGCTTTAAAATTCTGGTACGAAAATAATCGCTCTATTATAACTACAATAAAAACCGCTTTTGTATTTGGAACGATTTTTCGTTAGCAGAATCGCGTTGACGTCACCGAAAAAATGAGAAATGAGATATTTCATATACATTTATTTTTATAGTCAAAGAACTAATCACCTTGGAATGTAGTTGGAACACTTAATAATGCACCACATAATTCTAAACGTGGCAGGGTAACTGTTTTTATTGGTGACAAACCTGTTTTAGAACATCATAGTAGAAGCTTGAAATGTTCATTATAAAAGGATTATCCTATTTCGGAAATACCCTGTATATAACACATACCAGTTATTAACCATGAAGAATCAAATGTGTTGTTCGTATTCGCCAAAATTTCAGTGCATTTTCAATCAATACCCCAACTTCAAGGATAGCAAAATGGGGTTGGTATAGCGTATTCCAAGTATCAACACATTTTTGGATCATTAGGTTCCAGAAAAACTGAACGCAATCAACCATTATGTAGCAGGCATATAAATTTGGAACCTAACATCAATCAATTTTTTGTTTAACGGCAGCATATCGCTTTCCCGGAAACATCGGTGTAATCAAACACAAACAATTGAATTAGAATTTAATCAAATGTGCTCTAGAGCGGCTACCGTTTGATCCGAATGTGTATACACATCGAGGCTGCCTGCAGTGCACCACATTCTTATAATCGATTAGAACGTTCGTACAATGGAAGTGCCAGCAATGAATAACAGCATATTCCATAATACAATCCGCATAGTCCTGTCAAAAGCAGAAATTCAAAATTGTCATTTGTTTCACTAATACAAAAACTGCGACAATTAAGCTCCGTACAGACCTGAACATTACGCCAAACAACAAACAGAACAACGAACCGAACGGCAAACAGGACGGCGAATGGACGTATTTGATTTCAACGAGCCGAACAACAAACAGAACAACGCACCGAACGGCAAACAGGACGGCGAATGGACGTATTTGATTTCAACGAGCCGAACAACAAACAGAACAACGAACCGAACGGCAAACAGGACGGCGAATGGACGTATTTGATTTCAACGAGCCGAACAACAAACAGAACAACGAACCGAACGGCAAACAGGACGGCGAATGGACGTATTTGATTTCAACGAGCCGAACAACAAACGGCACGTTTGCGTTGTTCCCAGAATTGTTTCAGTAGTTCTCCGTTTAAGATGAGAAAAAGTAGCAGCAGCAGCGTATATACAATATATTCATTATGCGGAGGAAAAATCGCGAGAAAAACGATAGTGACATGCACATTTTTTTGGATAAATTGTATACACTTTCAATTAGTAAGTGAATTGAAGTTTCAAGCTATGAGTGGACAATACAAAATTTACCGACACAATGATAATAAGGACTCCATTTCCTTACATTCCTTTGTATCCATATTTACAGCGTGGACAATTTTCTCCCAAGCGTCTTGCTTTTTCATTATGCTGTAGATGATTTGTTTTGTCCACAGCAAACATAGGAGGTTTGATAAACAGTAATTAGATCCAAAAATATTTCTCGAAACTCCAGCCCGAGCCCGATGTAGGGTACAAGAGATTTTTTTTTAAATACTTCAATATCGGATCGATAGGCGGCCGCATGGCTTGTTGAAAAGCAAGTGTATTGTGAGTTATCTAGATGCCGATCTCGTCTGGTGCTAGCTTGGAGTGCACGCCGGCCACCCGAGGTGGTGCTGTAGGTTTTTCGGGTTTTCCTGCAGATAAAACAGAAAAAAGTGAATAACACTAGTGTTAAAAGTATTTTCGAAACTAGTGTTCAAAGTGATTTTGTTGAAATGTCAGTTTTCCGTTTATAAGTCAATGGATTAAAAACGTCATTTTTAATGACAGTTGTAAAAAAAATTAAATTGAACGGAGGTGATTGCATTTATTTTCATTTGATAAAATGCTAGAAAGTTAAAAGTTTCGAGTTCAGGCGTTGGACTGCCTTAGCGAAAAATTTGACGCTATACGACCTTTTTTTGTTTAAAAATCATATCTCAGCATTACACTGGGTGGATTTCAAATTTTGAATAAAATATAATTAGTAATTAAATTTCCTACAACTTTGTTACTATAACATTTTTCAAATGAAAAGCGCGTGTCGGCATTTACATCAAACCAATCTACATCGTTCCGCGTTCCGATGTTTTCAATATATCAATGAATTTAAATTGTCAATTTCCATACTAACTATGTTCCAGTAGTTAACTGAACAATACCAAATGGAATTTACCAGAATATTTTTGATTTTTTTCTACTGCTACTGCCACGTTGATCCACACTAAATTAATAAAATTTTATACGAGGAAAATATTTGAACACTATTGCGTGATATTCCTTATACAAATTTTCCACCTTCATTCTTCCGAAATAATTATGCACACAATGCTCATACAGTGCCCGTCTGAAGTCCATTCCCCCCCTACTAATTTTTGAACCACCTAGAAGATTTCAATGGGAAATAAAAACCAACTCATGTCATTGATAATGAAGGTTCTGTCGCAATAATTTACGAGGATAATGAGATGAATTATTCAGAATTTTTAAAATTCAACAAGAGCATTTTTGTAAATAAGTTTAAATATTAACAAAATATAGATATGTCAAAAAACTCATGATCGTTCTTCTCTGAAAATAGAATAAATGCTCAGGATTTCAGGTAATATTTGAACACATTTACCAGCATCTGCTAGAAATAACAACTCTGAACAAAAATCATAGACATATGTAAACAAATATATCATCAAACGTCAATCATAAAATATTTGTAAAATTTTCCGGTTTCATATCCATTTCAAAAATGAAACTGAACTAGAATCTATAGCGACGGTTCTGAAATTAAAAATACTCAACAAGAACCAAGACAACAAGTTAGGTCATTGTCATTCAATTTACTGCCTTCAATTATTAGTTTTATTTTTAGCAATTTCTCCCTCGTTTGATTTGCGCCAGTGTCGGAATTTTTTCAAACTCGTGGAAAATTAGCACCTTTCTGTACTTGTTTCACAATACTATTTCAATGTTGCCAATCATCCACCAATCGTGCTTTGTAATTTTTGTAGGTCCTTATTGAAATAGACTCTGAAGCAAAAGAAAGTACAAAATATAAAGTATACTGTATCAATGAAAAATACATTGAGAAATACAGTATTCGAAAACACAGCAGAAATACAATATCTGATCTGTAGAAGTGTAACTCTTTCCTTGTCTGCTGAATTTCTTTGACCGACTCTGACTATCGCGTCGTATGATTCTCTTTCGTTGTTTGTGTTGCGATGAGTTTTGTTCTTTTCACCATTCTCTTCAAAACAGCCAACTCGCTACATATAAATCCATCACAACACGTACAAAACCAACCATTAGAAACTTTTTACCCGAAAACCGCATAAAATTCAAACAACCAAGCTTAATTTGTCAAATACAGCAGACATTGAGATGTCCCTATTAGCAACTAGTTTTATGAAAACTTCAACACCTAAAATCTGAATAACAGAAAAATAAAAATCAGCTTGAACAAATGCAGACTCTTTGAAAAGGACCACGCACACTCCTTATGCAAAAAGTCTTTTGGTCAAATTTTCCAAATTTTTAGTATTTTGTTGAACTCTGCTTCCTGAACAAAAGTTACCATAGGCACACAAAAATTCTATGTATAGTTTACGAGATACAGAGTGTTGGAGTTGTAAGATGGAACTTTCAGGCCTTTATTGGCTGAACTTTATTGCTAGGAATATCATAAAATTATTGGTGGATTTTCGATCTACACCATACTACTATACTTGGCCAGTGCAATGGTATCCTTTTCAAGCATTTTTCAACCTATACCTCACATGACAGATTTGAAACCTCACTGAAGAGTGTCCAAATTGTTCAATATTCCGATAGCAGATATTATTTTTATATTTGTTAGTATTCACCAATTCCATTAGCGTGATTTTCATTGATTTCATGGTCAAGGAACTTTCCGTTTTCATTTCAAAGTATGAAGGAAGAAAGGATCAATATTGAATTTGTCCATAGTATGAATTTATATAGTTACATTAGTATTTTAAGTAAATACCTATATACTGACCGACCCCGTATTTCCTACTTTCGACTAGCCCTATTTAAATAGTTATTCTGTATACTCTCAGTGGGAAAAAAGTTGGGAGCTACTTTGTGAGGAATTAGTTTGAATTATCCTTCAAATGAATAATCATACGATCGGATTTTCAGCATCTCCATCCATTAATTGAAAACTAGACATAGAAAATCCCTGTATTTTTCACAGACGTTCATGTGATATATCCCCTATACAATGTGAAGAAATAAGGAAAATTGACCGGTTAGTTTTTTTTTATACAGGGTATTTCGCTAATTTTAGGTAATATTAGTCTCGTGTATTCTTAAGTCACACTGTATAATATTCAAAATTTACGTCCTGTCAAGTGGTTACATGGCACATATGAGTGGTGCACTGAATTGATCCAATCATGTAATCCAAAGAATATATAACAGATACATTAAACTTTCAATATCCCCTGTATATTTAAGGAAAAATCATATTTTTTGGAATCAGTGAATCTTATCGGATATACTGAACACAGAAAATTCAATTTTCATACGATCCGACTCATGACGTTGATGCTCCTTTCTGAAATTATTTTCATTTTGTGTAACTCGGAAAAAGTCATGATTTACCCTGTATACAGTTTTAAAAAAATGCTCGAAAAACATAACATTGCACTGGCCAAGTATAGTAGTATGGTGTAGATCGAAAATCCACCAATAATTTTGTGATATTCCCAGCAATAAAGTTCAGCCAATAATGGCCTGAAAGTTCCATCTTACAACTTCAACACTCTGTATCTCGTGAACTATACATAGAATTTTTGTGTGCCTATGGTAGCTTTTATTCAGGAAGCAGAGTTCAAGAACATAATAAAAAAGACTTTTTGCATAAGGAGTGTGCGTGGTCCTTTCTGTTACCCGGACACAATATAATTTTTTTATAAAGAGGAAGTTGTACTATACTATAAAGCAGTGTATGCAAGGATTTAGTAGTCCCTAACTTTTTGATTAATTTTTCACTTTAAACGAATCAGAAAATAAACATATTGGTAAAGATTTCAAAATTTGATTTAGTTTTTTCTGAAAACAATCGCAAAAGTCCATGTTTTTTGATAATTTTTTAATTTTTTTTTCCATCCAACAATATAATAAACCTTGAAAGCTAGGAACAACGCAACCCTTGCATGGCAAAATTTTGTATGCGGGGAGTGTCGCCACAGGTCTTTCAGGTTTGTAACGTATCACTATTTTTTTTAACCGAATAGGTAAGTATCACTTACTAATAACAAGAAAGCAACCTGACTTTCAAGTACCTAACCAGAGTGCAAGGATTACATAAACTCAAGGCCAAACATTTTTATTTTGTGAATAAACATTTCATTCGCAGAGAATGTATATTATAACTAGTCAAAGCATTGAAATATTAAATCAGTTCAGAAAATCCTTTCACTTAACACTGCTACATTTACAAATGATTTATTCAAGAAATCGATTGGATTTATTGATGATGACTAGAACACTCATGATGGGCGTTGCCATAATAGCCGGCGGGTTGAGAATGTTCGCTGCTGAACCCTCCACCTAAATCACAGAAATAACTATAATCCGAGCATTGAATCTATTTTAATATCCCTTTTGGATGAATTATAATGAAAACATTATTCCAGAGTGTGACAGATAATGATATGGTATTATGAGGGGTAATATAATAAGTGGTATGATTATTACCGATAATTTTTCGGAATAGTAATGAATTGCAATCCCAAAGCTGAAAATACAACGAGTCCGCAGGACGAGTTGTATTTTCTTGCATTGGGATTGCCAATGAATTGACATTCCAAAAAATTAAAGGTTTTTAATCATACCACGAATTATATTTAGGACGACAATATATCGATTTGAAATAAAGAAAAATCGTGTCACCTGGTAATTGATGCTTTACTTCTAGCAATTTTCAATGTATGTCATGTATAAATGTACTCATATCCAAATTTTCCTAACAAATCCAAAAATGTTCTTATTAATTTCTATGAACCACTCCAAGAAGCTTCTGCATTTCATGAACAGTGTTGGTTTCAGCATCCTCGAATTGCGAAAACTTCCCCCAAGTTTATGCAAACATTTCCATTATGCAAAAAAATCAAAGTGAAATTTTTCAGTTTATAATATTTGACTTTCTCCCCAACAAATATCTTTCTCAGTTTCTAGCTCCTTAAAAAGTTGTAACGTGGTTATTAGAAATAAACAATTCATGAGATTTAAAAACTTCTAACTGAAAGAAAGTTACCAAATGAAAGTACACTGATGAAGTTAAACATGATAAAATCACGTTTTATATTCGATAAGGAAATAATTTAGTTCAGATGTCTTTTCAATAGAACGGACCATTCTGATCACTTTTTTATTTTATGTTTGCCACGAAAAGTACAAAGTTAATTTCAACAATATCTAGTTTTGTTAAAAAATGTTGCTAAAATCAACATTAATGAATCGGGAATCCACTATTCAAATTACTCCGGCTGTTGTTAAATTTATCCGTTGTCAATTTTCACGAAATTTTTGTCAGTACGTCTATCTCATTGTTATACAAATCTTCAACTAGGAAGTTGAGGATATCATAACTTCATTTTACAAATATTGTTATGATTAGAAACAGAATAGCAAATGCTCTTGCAGATTCAGAGAGTATTGATGTGAATTTATTAGCAACTTCAAGTTATGAACTGTGAGTGAAATCGACAATTTTGCTAGTTAAACAACTAATATATGTCAAAATACAAAATACAAAATGCTGGATTACCAAATTTGTATAGATGGAACATATGTTAGTACTTTTACTATTATCCAATAAATTTATCGAATTCATCGTATTTCATTGATCATCTTTGGGCATTCTCGTGCATATACGAGTGTCGAATTGGCGCTTAAAATTCGCTAACGCTAACGAGCGCAGCGTATTTCGTTCCCAACTCCCAGGCCTGTCTCAGTGTTATGTGCGTGCTGGTGTTTTTATTTTTTATTCTAAGCAGGTGCAGGTTTCAGGCTTTGTTTGTGCGAACATACATAGATGGAATATAGAATAATGGAAGTAAGTATTTTGTCTCACTTTGTACTGCATAATAATATAAAAATAACCGTAGACGCGATATGCGAATTATGACTTCACATGTGAGATTGATGGGATCCAACAGCCGCCATTGGCGCCGTTACCGCCATCACCACAATTCTATGTTAGAGTGCGGTATTGCGGGAAATTAGAGTGGGTCAATATTAACCCCAACAACAGTGTGGTGTAACAACTTCTTTCAGTAGGTGTATACCTATATCTCAGAATGTTCAGTATTTCAGTACACCCATTATCAGTAGTAATACCACAAGTGATTGAATTTTGAAGTCTGTCGATTCATTTCTGAATGAAACTGAATTGTTTCGAGAAAACACCACGAGTCCGCTAACGCCATCGGGCCATCACACGCCGCTAGCGCATAAAACACTTTTAGTGGCTCTTCTTGAAAGACCCATGCAATCGATTGTTGTTTGATTGTTGGTATTGGGTTCATATACATTGGTACATGATTCGTCGACTGTCACGGTCTTATAGACGTATTTTGAAGCACCGCGATTGAATTTTTTCAAAATTTTTTTGCACCAATCGACATGATCTTTTTTAACGATTTTCAAATTATACGGTATCCAACGCTAAAACAAACATTTCCACACCGCATCAGATTTTTGAAGAATTGATCCTGAAATGAAAAGATTTTTATTTTTTTAAGCGAAAACCATGCGGCGGACAAAGAAAACTCAGGAGATCAAATTTGCTCAAAAATAAATGAGGATCTCAAAAGTATTTTTTTTTTTCAGGAGAAAGCAGTGGCGTAGTATTTTTTCTCCAAAAATATTCAATGCAAAACCCGTACGGACGCCACTGGTTGAGAAAATGAAAATGTTTGTGCATTAAAAAATGCACCTTGATGCATAGAAGACATTTACCAAATTTTATAAAAACGTCTACAATATTATCTCAGTTATTATTAAAAAACTGATTTTTTTTCAAAACTTTATTACCCTGTATCTCAAAAGTTAGGACTTTTAGGACATACGTTTATAGAAAGTTTTTTTCCTTAAAATAAGTCAAAGAATCACCCCCTCAAAAATTAGCATGTCTTTAAGGAACACCCTGTATAAGCAGATAATTGCCGCGAAACAAACGGCAGTAAAAATTGTTCTTAGAATGTGACTCTGTCTTGAACGCAGCTCGAAATGTAACTAACGGAGTCTAGCGGTAATACGTCATTGTTATACCCGAGTATGGTCACAATCTCACGGTATGTCAATTGACAACAGCCGATTTTGGATGACCTTCACGAATTCGTCCTGTAGCGAAGTGTATCCACGAAAAACCGGCGAAACACGGTGGCTGAAGATGGTGCTTCATCACCAAAAGTCGAAGCGAGTTGATCGGCGAGTTGATAGCACTCATATGACAACACGTCGAGTACGTTCAACATTATAAATGACGATGACGATGTCAGATTTAACATATTCACATCAGTGTTGCCATATCTTACAACTTAAGTAGCAACCCTCGTAGATATGCTAGACCAAGACCATTTCCATGCGTTACGTTTCAGCGATCAACGTCAATTACACGCAATGCAAAATAATGAAAGTGCGTCAATCAGACTGCATCTAAGATTAGGCAAGTCACTAACTCTATCGTTACAAAAAATATACCGATCAAACGGTTGTTGGATGAATTGAAACTTTTTCAAGCAAAATCGTCTGTTATTACATTAAAAAGGAGAATTTTCCCCTCCAATGACTGCAGTAGACGTTACTTGATAACGTAAGCGGAACTTCAGAAGTAAACGTAGGAGCCATTTGTTCAGTTCATGCTCATTCCAAGCCCAGTGTACATTTTAAAGTGACCAGGCATGAATTATAGTCAGAACGATGCTTCTATATAAAAAATTGCTTTTTGCACTTCCGGGACTAAAGTGCCAACTTTAGTCCCGGCAGGGACCAAAATGTATCTTTTAGTCCCTAGGGAGATAAAGTTGCATTTCAAATCCCTAGGGACATAAAGTAAAAATTAAACATTACCGCAACTACACTATTAATAACTAGGACAAAAATTAGGAAATATTCCATTATAAATCTTTATTGATTGGATTAACATTGTATGTGATATTAACATTATTACAATTGATGAAACTAAATGGGCGATTATTTGTATTTGATAAGTGAATATTAGAGGAAAGTGAAGAGATGTCATGTTCTTGACGTATCGGTTAATGTCAACATTAACTGACATGACACTGAATTGAAAAATGTTGTTGACACCGTTGCTATGACGTTACCTACCGAGTAATCCAAGTACCATGTTTATATAACTCATCAAAATAATTAGTTGTATTATTATTGAAATTTATAATACTGGGAAGTGCAAAAAATAGCGTATATGCCGCAGGACTAAAGTGATAATTTATCCCTTACGTGATTATTGGCCGTCGGGCTCTACGAGCCCTCAGGCAATAAACATCACGTGCAGGATTAAAACATTCACTTTAGTCCCTTGCTATATAATATACTATTAGGCACTAGTTCGTCAATTTTGGGCGGTACCGGTTACTTTAATGATAATAATTTTCCATCTGAAGATGTGCTTTTCCGACAAACTATTCTTGTATTGAATTCCTCACGTTAGTAGAATATAAAAAATAGTATTTTTCGAAAATGTCTAGAATGTTTATAATCTACCAAGGTGAGGATGCCGTACAAAAAGGTAGGTAGGTATTATTATTTTCAGGGGTAATATAATAAGTGGTATGATTATTACCAATAATTTTTTGGAATATTAATGAATTGCAATCCCAAAGCTGAAAATACAATGAGTCCGCAGGACGAGTTGTATTTTCTTGCATTGGGATTGCCAATGAATTGATATTCCAAAAAATTATAGGATTTTAATCATACCACGAATTATATTTAGGACGACAATATATCGATTTGAAATAAAGAAAAATCGTGTCACCTGGTAATTGATGCTTTACTTCCAGCCGTATTCAACGGAATACTCTTTTCCACGGCCTTATCTATGATACCAATGGACATTTGTCCCCAACGATCGCTCATATTGATAAATAAAGATAATTAGTCAAAACACATACATTTGACGTTTATAATTTTAATCATTATTCTCTCTTGACAGATAGTAAAACAAAAACTAAGCAGGTTTATCACCGTGAAAATACAGCGACAAGCTATATTTTCACTGTAGTTCCGATTCTATTGGCTGAATTTCAAAATTTGAAATCCACTGATTGGTTGTTAAGCAAGGAAATATATTGTCACTAGAATATCCCAGTCAGGCCCTGTCTCCCGGACCCCTGATACATCCGCAGGGCGCGCTGATGTCATTCAACTAGATAGTCACTCCTAATGTCCGTGGGGTGAGTGATTACTGGGTCCGAGAATCATGTGCCCTGAGTAGATGTAGTTAATCAAGGATGATGGCCTTCTGCATTCGTCCGGCTAATATTTCTGCTGCATCACGGTAAGCCAGTATGATTTTTAGATTAGAGAGCAGTGTGTCCATCATATCCACGCATATGATCAGAATCGCCATATTAATGAAATGGTTTAGGTACAGCCTGTGGAGTTGAAAGAGTAACTCTCGATATTTAGTCACTTTTTTTCAGTATAGTCGGCATTTCCCATTCCCCACAACGGACTCGATATCGCCCGCAGCCTAAGGCAACACCGGCGTCTCGTTTATACCGCACGAGTGTCGTAGATGGTAGTACAAAACTCGTAGCGCCGCGTTATGCCTGCATGTGGATATAGGCTGAGACCGCATATGCTTGACACGCACACGGCAAATGCATTATGGTCTCAGGCGCCCCACGACACGCTTTGCATCTAGTGCAGGAGAACCTTAGTCTCCGCAACTTTTATGTGAGATTTTTGCTGAACGAGCTACAACTTGGTGACAAGTTTTGGAAAGCCTCGTTCAGTGTCAAAAAAGAGACAAAGTTCTCAGTGTCAAAAATGAGACCAAGTTCATCGGCTGTATGTGATGTTGCCTTGAAAAGTAATGCTCCGATCTCTGCTTTTTTATTGTCACGGACCATGCAGAGAAGGGTATCTGAACTCCTGCATCTGTTATATATACACTCCAAACTCAAAAGTTCAGAGATTCCTTGTTGTCTAGAAAAATAAAAGCGTGGAACGGACGATTCAGGATGCAAGCTCTTATGAAGATGCATCCTTTTGCGAGTTCTTACGTCGAGTTGTACCAGCTCCTCTTGAGTCTATTTCATCACTCCAAAAGAGTACAGTAGGATCGGAATGGCGAACCTATCAGTTTCAACAACTTTGGTCTTCCCTGACAGTTCTGATGACCAGATCTGTCGGAGTTTCTGCTGTTCCGCCCCTTAGTAAATACAGGTATTTCCGGCATCATCATGGTGAAGTATGCTTTCCTCCACAAGCTGGACATCTTCTCTGTATTCCTCGCAACGTCCTCTTTTGAACCGTGGCACATTTGCCGATCCAAATCTTTATGATTTTTTCATTATTTTAGTATAATTAATTTTGAAGTATGTAGAACGACCAGAGCAAACTATTCCAAATGACGGGTGTGAAGTTATCCACATCCAGAAATGTACACTGAGAAAAATGTAAAAAAATCATAGAAGGCACAAATGGCTTTGTACACGTTTCTGCTCGGGATATTTTATGGAAAATGCTATTTCCTTCATCCCTCACACCACGAAGGAGTATTCCAGGCCATCCAAGGGGTTGGAATGGGGATGAATTTCCGAAAAAAAAACATAGAAGGCACAAATGGCTTTGTACATGTTTCTGCTCGGGATATGTTATTGAAAATGCTCTTTCCTTCGTCCCCAATACCACGTAGGAGTTCTCCAGGCCGTCCAAGGGGGTGGAAGAGGGGCGAATTTCCGATAAAAATTCATGGAAGGCACAAATAGCTTTGTACACGTTTCTTCTCGGGATATGTTATAGAAAATGCACTTTCCTTCATCCCTTATAAGACGAAGCATAATTCTCCGTCATGTAATTCCATTTTATTTCGCACTCTTTCGAGACAATAAGAAATTTGAAAGAGACTCTTAAACAAGGAGATGTCCATTAGTCCGCTTCAATTAACGAATAACCGCATCGAATGCAATAAAAAACTGCCTTCGACTGATAATCTTGATTACAAGTCTCGCATCAATTAATTCGAAATGGTTAATTACACTCAAATGGTTTTTGTTGGCTAGTAATCTTCTTCTAATTGTGAAGATTCTGCCGTTTTATCAGATGATTCATTCAGATGTGTAAAAATAGTAAGGACTTCAAATTGATCGATAAAGGAGCGCGAGCAAAAAACTAATTCACGCATTTTCGACATACAAGCTTTTTATTTTGGTGCTCAAATATTTAGTGTTCAGCGAAGGAAGTGATTTAAAATTAAGACATTTTAGAATATTTACAGATTAAAAGAGCAGTGCCAGGATTAACCTAGGTGAAACAATTCTAATAGAACATGTCTGTTTTTCTGTATCTAAATCGGCCTTTTTAAACTGCAAGACAGTTCAGATACGATCCTTTTACTTGCGTTTCTATAAAAATGTCATATATTCTTTGGTTCAGAACTATTAATTTTGTTAATACTGAAGTAATGTATCGTGCGTGGTAAAAAACCCTGGGTGAATTGGTCTTAATATTCATTTTGTTGGAAAACGTATACTGTTCGAGAGTGCAAAAAACTTCAAAACAATGTTTAGGTTCAGTCGTATCATTTGTTGATTTTTTTTTTTGGATAACTTAGCTTCATTGCTGGACTCTAAATTGTCAGCATTACTCGCACTGTCTCCTAAATTCGTGCACAAGAACATATAGTTCCCAATCAAAAAGGAGGTTATCGTTAAAGACTCTTGTTTAGCGCTGTTTCATTACAAAGGAGAATTCAAATTTTCCCATTATCCCAATATTGAAACAATAGCATTTTCAGATTTATTACAAGAATAAAACTCCACACTATTCTGAAATATTCAGTTATAAATTTTCATCGATGAAATGCAATCAACTGAAATTATGCACCGCGCGTGATTTGTGAAATATAAAACACACCATGAAGAAACAATAAATTCAGTTGTGGAATTCACAGGCGTAATAGCATCCGTAATATGCATCGAGAACGGCGGGTTTTATAAATAAAACCGCAATTAAGTACAATACATGGAACAATAATGGAATAGAACAAACCACAATTCTGGCGCCATGTCAAGAAATACGTTAAGCAGTGACAATCAATCCTTTCGGAACGACCCTCGCCTTCCAAAATATTGAATGCCGCGACACGTATTTCATCCGCCAACTTCAAAGGGTGCTGTAAAATTGGCTGAATATCTTTATGAGCTGTGACTTGAAAACTAATTACCATAGATATCATAGCGAAAGCAGTGTATTACGTAGTGACTAAAGTGGACCAGACTAGAAATGTGTCGAAGTAATTGTATTATCTGAAATTGAAGATATCCCGAATTCAGTGTTCCAAATATACAGTGTCTTTCAAAAGTCTGGGAACGGTCTCATATTTCAGAATCGACTGAAAGAAAATTCATGAAAATTTCTACTGGATGGTTTTTGATGATGTCCGATTCATTGGTGATATTGGCAATGTTGCCAATTCAATAGTTTTTCAGACACTGAGGGTAACTCAATTTTTTCAAATGGAACATCCTAATTATTTTCATTGCAATCAATTCAGCGCTCCCTCATTACTTATGTCTCCAAATATCAGATTTTAATTTGTTGTGGTTTTTGAAATATGACAACATGGCATTTTCGTTCAAAAGTCTGGGAACGTTCCAATATTTTCGAAACGGTTCGGGAAAAATTCATGAAAATTCTTATAAAATGGTTTTTGATGATTCCTGATTCATTGGTGATATTGGCAATGTTGCCAAATAATAGTTTTTCAGATACTGAGGGTAACTCAATTTTTTCAAAT
The DNA here is from genome assembly GCA_958298965.1 of Chrysolina haemoptera. Lineage (NCBI taxonomy): Eukaryota > Metazoa > Arthropoda > Insecta > Coleoptera > Chrysomelidae > Chrysolina > Chrysolina haemoptera. The sequence goes on along the minus strand of OY282602.1, from coordinate 11,131,839 downwards.
GGAACATCCTAATTATTTTCATTGCAATCAATTCAGCGCTCCCTCATTACTTATGTCTCCAAATATCAGATTTTAATTTATTGTGGTTTTTGAAATATGACAACATGGCATTTTCGTTCAAAAGTCTGGGAACGTTCCAATATTTTCGAAACGGTTCGGGAAAAATTCATGAAAATTCTTATAAAATGGTTTTTGATGATGCCCGATTCAACGGTGATATTGGCAATGTTGCCAAATCAATAGTTTTTCATATACTGAGGGTAACTCAATTTTTTCAAATGGAACATCCCAATTATTTTCATTGCAATCAATTCAGCTCGAGAAAAAATCATGAAAATTCATACAAGATGGTTTTTGATGATACAGTTTTTCCAGATATGAGGGGAGATTTTTTTTTTCATGGAACACTATTTATATTCTTTGCAATCAATTTAGTGCCCTCTCATCACTTATGTCTCCAAATATAAAATTTTAAATTAGTATGGTTTTTCAAATGAGAAAATGGTTCGTTGAAATGTCTGCGAACGGTCCAGTATTTTCAAAAGGGCTCGAAAAAATCTGATGGAATTTTATACATGATGGTGTTTTCAGACTTTAGACTTTTTTTTGTAGGGACATTTGAAAAATC